>OX421965.1:24656351-26040961 GCA_949128115.1 Anaspis maculata | reverse complement strand
CCCATGTTTGGACTTATTTCGGCATCATTTTATGGTCCATTCACCAGTAAAATTTTCTAATAAGATTAGGTATCACGATCAGAAGCTGTAATTATCACCTCATTCTAGTAACAGTATCAATAACTTCATTGTTATGAAGTGGGTTGAACATACAAGAGCCGCTAACCGCTTATGTTACAAAGACAGTGAGCGAGTTCCTCCCCTCAGTAACACCCCTCAAAGTAAAATCTAATGTTATTATTTATCGACTCAGTTACTTTTCTATCATATATACAAGTGACTGAGTCGAACTTTGCAGGACTTTTTCTCAACAGGCATGTTTCCCATTAAATATTTATGTATAAAAATCGCTGTTATGTACACAATATTTTATTGGAAAGAAAGTGTCCAAACTGAACTGATGCCCAAATATAGATGGAAGGCGTGCAAAAACAGCATAAGTTTGGTTGGCGAGATTGCATCAGCTCAGAGTCTAATTTTTGTAAGCACCTATTACCTATCCACTTTCCATACTTGTATTAACAAAGTGTCACTGACTCGTTTACAGTCGTGTCTGGGCCTTGGGGTTGCGCTGCGCCTCCACCAAATCATACGCTCTTCTTCGGCCGTTTATATTATGCGAGTATCGAAATCAGTTACTACAATAATTGAGATTTTTTCGCATGTCTTTCGAAAAAGTTTGCCCCCAACTGAATCCAGATGATCAAAAGAGGCGCATTTACCGCATAAGGAGTAACGTAGGTTGGTGGCTTGTTGTAGCATTGAAGTCTCAATCCAAAAGCTCGCAGGAAGCGATATAGCTTGACCAGAACATTGGCAAGGTGGAAAATTCAGGTTATATAAAGCGTGAACACTTCGATAACAGCGGCAACTCACAAAGATAAAAATACTTGATCATTCGCTGAAATAAAAAATAATAAAAAAAAAACACGGGGACACTCACTTGGGTCGATACACATCACATAATGGTCCAACTGTATAGTGATGACCACCGTTCGTTTTTCCCAGAAAGTCTCTAGTTTGAAATAGAGCTCTCGTCATTGTCAGGTGTTAAGTATCTTGGAACGTAACTCTAGTGCAGACATGTCTCGCATTCTCTCCATGTGATGATCATTGATCAGCATTCCTACCTGATCAAGTTTGTTGATCTTTGTAAGCAATCATTTACTTAGTTCGTATAATAATGAGAGTATCAGTGTAGCTCAGGTGCCAAATTAAATCCCGAAGTGAATCTGAGGGGGATATAAGGCACCGAAGCAATTATGGTTTTCTCAACCGTCGACATAGGATTTTGTCTACTAGAGAATCGACATCGCGATTCATGAAAACGTTAATAATGACGTACTTTACGGTCAGTAGTAAAAAACAATGTTTGACAATAGTAGCTGCGGATTCTTTGACGTCTCATTTTCGGCGATTTCTTGCCCCAACCTTTGGACCTTGGACCCTTTGGACCATGTCTGATGAAAATTTGATTCAATTCAACATTTCTTATTTCTTGTCATAAGTATACTAAACGAAATAGATCTTGAAGGCTCGAGAACTAGATTACTACTATGGCAAACACCTATCTCGCTTGTATTCAGTTTTGTTGCTGGTTTCAGTAACTGCAAAAGAAATGTAATTTTGGCGGAAAATCTACGAGCGGCCGCCTTAGTGGTGCCTAAGTAGGTATATACCTAGATATTTAGCAAATGACTTTTTTCTCTTCATTTATTGAATTTGCTCTCAAATTTCTAAGTCACTCTTCAGTAAATTAGAAAGCTCTTCAGAATGCTCCAAATCCAACTTTTTTCAACAGCCCATTATTATTATTATATTGACACTTGAATATTAACAAGCATCCTGGTCATTATACCGATATTGATTGGAAATAGTTCATTTTAGGTCTTTCATTTTTCATTTATGATTTTCATCACGATAAATTCCGAAACAACCTGATACTCGCTCGTACGACTAAAAAGCAGCTTGCATAACAGGTGTTGATTGATAGCTTGTGTAAGGGGAGAAGAACTTTAGCATCAGGCGTGCATGTTTCAGGGGCATATTTCCTACCTTTGAAGCTTTTAAATTATCTCGTCATTATTCTAGTCTATCGTCATTACATTTCCTTGCAGTTTTTCCTATTATAAAATAATACCTACTAAGTATGCGTTAATAACTTAATCTCTACCTATACGTTGATGTTTTTATTATAATATTTAATCTATTGAGAAATAAACAAATAATAGGAGCATTTATTATTATGAACACGAATGAGAAGGATCTAACCTTCTTTCCCGTTTTCATTCCTGCTATTACCTAAAGCTCTTATTGTATTTATGCATTCTATGTATATTTACATATGGGTATAATTCTCGGTATAATTATATGTACTCTATTGCATGGTGCTCTGTTCCAATAAACCTGTAATTTATCTAATTCCTATACAAAAATTTTGATGGTGCGTATATGAGAAATTACGTAAAAAAGAATTCATGATAGATATTTGTCTGAAATTCTTTAAAAAAGTAATAAAATGCACTAATCCCTCCGCCATTCTTATCTGTAGCCTCCACTATGATCAGTACTCATACCTCTGCTTGAGTAGGTAACCGAAAACAATAATTAATTGAATAAAATTCTGTGAGTTTGAGATAAGATCAATTGCTTTGAAAATAATGCGTTTGGTGAGTCAAATCAAGATCACCATTGCAGCTTATCATCAAGCATTAACAAATTGACGACAACCTCTGTGATGTTTAGCTAAGCAAACCCGTTATTTCCAACACAGTGTCAATTTCGATAGCTTACTCCTATGAAAAAAGCCGTGAAATTGATTATACATCAATTATTGTACGTGGGTACCCACCTAGAACGAAATTAAGATTTTGATGAAGTTATTTCCGGCTACAAGCACGTAATGTAGCATAATGCCTAGTTCCAAGTCAATTTAGTTGAACGTAATTAGGTGCCTGCTCACTAATAATTTATGAAAGAAGTGCGAAATTAAAACATTGCTAATTGTCGGGAGATAATAGGCATTTCAAAAGAGATCATAGTCAAGGCCCCATGAAAGCTCATGATGTATGTAGCTTAAATTAAAAATGTTACGCGTATAAGTATACGATCAATTCAAATTTATTTATGAATTCATAACCTGATGATAGGTACATGTGTGTGGGCTGCTAAGGTTATAAGCAAGAATACCGTTACGTAAAAAGTTCAATAATCAGATCTTAGATGATTGTTTCAAAAAAACTGATTGAGTATGTTTGTATTTGACAAACAGTCTTGGCGAGACAAATTCTTTAACACTACACAAAGAAAGAAATGAAAACCGATGAAGACTTCAAGTTTATAAACTAACCTGTCAAAATGATGCATCATGTTCGAATTTCGCATAGTTAGTTAGTAGTTACCTTCCCGTAGTCTAGTAATAGCGCATTACGCTACCACCCCGAGGGTCTCGGGGTCGATTCCTTACTGGGAACTTTTCTTAGATGATTTTACCAACACTTGGTAGAGGCTCTGGATATACTTGCCAGGAAGCACTTAGGGAAAACCTAATACGTATAACCAATGGGCCGCAAATGCCGATCTTTTATTATGGTTGTCTCTAATAATTGATGCGGGCATATTTTGTACCTGATGCATTGCTGATCGTTACTAGGTTTTTTTCTATCACTTGAACACGAATCACTGGCTGCTGCTAAAATACGGTAAGTATACTCTCTGTCCACCGAGTCACAGACCGAGTCTACGGACTGAAAATCTGACAGTTGACAGTTGCATTTTCAAACACACTAATTTGAACAGTACCTATTGCGTTCACAGCAGAGACTTTTTTCAGTAACTGCACAAAGTATATCATAACGTGAAAATCAATGTAGGTACTGTGTGGGTATAAATGTATCTACCACGCGGTCAAAAAGAAATACATAAGACAGAGATTGAAAAAGTCCAATTAATCGCTAAAAGCACTATACAGGGTGTCCAGAAGATGACGGAGAAGGTCTGCAGCACGTTGTGGAGGACCCCTCCGGAAATCCCAAAAAAATAATTAAAAAAATCTTCGACTTTTATTTTTGAAGTCCTCAAGGGTAAAAAACTAGTCCTTCGAATAATAATTTTGTCAGTTTTTGACTCACCCTGTAAATTGAAAAAAGTTCAATACCTACACATCCAGTAGCAAATATTTTCTTCTCATCATAATTCTGCCGTCAACAGTGAACTGAAATCTTCTGAATTAACAAAGCTAGTAAGTTCAAAGGGCCATCCCTTGACCCTTGATAACCCCAAAAATTAGAGTCGAAGAATTTGTTCCATAATTTTTTCGGAATTCCCCGAAGGGTTGCATACAACGTAGATACCTACTGGAGAGCTTTTTTGCCATTTTCTGGACACCCTGTAGAATATACCACGCTGTTGCTAATCGCACATTATATGTTTTGTTTAAAGAGCAAATGCAACACGTGTGGCCACTTTTGCTCTTATAGTTATATTCCAAGTGGAAAACTAAATAAAAGCAGCAAAATGAGTGACTTGCCGTTGCTGGAAGATTTCAACCATGAGATGAGCTTATCATTCTGATGCACAAGTTGTCACCTTTATGAGTTTCGTATCGTATTTCACGTTTTCTAATGAAAATTATGTTGATCAACTCTTCTGAAAAGTTATAGGGGACAGAATCTGGTCACGATTAGCAATACAAAGAATACAACCGCGGTTAGAAACATCCAATGAGAGGTCGGCATTTGCGGTTTGTTGCTTTATAAGTAGTAGATTTTGCCTAAATCCCACCGGAAAAGTATCATGGTGTTACACATTGGTTTTTCATCTAATTACATATACTGAATGTTCTGAACTCGTAAAAAAAGTCCAAATATTTCAAAAGTGGCACAAAAACATTGAAAAAATTCAGGTTTTCCATTTTTGGTTTTTGGAAATATGAGGAGCTAAAGGGCGAGACTTCACCGCTATCTTCGTTGTCTCAAATGAATTTCAAAAAGACTTTGGAACAGATTCAAGAAAATTTTTTGAATTTATATTTACCGTACGAGTCATACCTACATTTTGATTTTTGAAAATGCAGTCTTCTTTGAAAATACATGCAGAAAGTAGAAAGTAAAAGTACATGGAAACGAATCGTCAACCACGTTTATATATCGCGGCTTTTGATCCGCTCGAGTTTCGATTAAATATACAGGGTGGCCCAACGAAAACAGAACAGAGGGGTTTTCGGGCATTTCACCTCATTTTTTTGAGAAAAGCTCTAATAGGTCCATTTTTATATTTAGGGGGACATCTGAAACAAACATTGGCGGATTTCTATCTTTAGCCCCCTCACCCCCACCCGCCCAAACTTCGAAGTTTCAAATGACACCACCCACTTTGCGATACATCAAATTGAAGAGAATTTAATTCTCTTTTTGAAAAAATATTTCTTATAACTTTCAACCCCACCCCCCTTCTTCCCAAAATTGTCAGAGTTTCCAATGTAATATCTTTGATCTCTTAACTCTCTTCAGGACAGTCAACGTCATCCTGCACAGCATCGGGGGAGAAAATTTTCTGCGTAAAAAGTGCCACCCAAATTCACCCATTCACTCCCCCACCTCAACTTCAAAATCTAAAATGACACTACCTACTTTGTGATACATCAAATCGAAGGGAATTGAATTCGCTTCTTGAATAAAATATTTTCAGAATTTTCAAAAAGCCCCCTTTCCCCCTAAAATACTCCAAATGTTCAATTTATCAGGACAGGGGTTGAAAATTTCAACAAAATTGTTTTCAGAAAGAGAAATCAAGTTCCTCTTATTCGATGTATCACAAAGTAGGTGGTGTCTGTTGAGTTTTGAAATTGGGGTGGGGGAGAGGAAAGGGGTGAATTTGGGTAACACTTTTCTCCACCGAAAATTTTCTCCTTAGATGCTATTTAGAATGACGCTGATCTAATTGAAGAGAATTGAGGGGTCGAGGATATAAAATGGCACAGTCAGAGTTTAGGAAGATGGGGGGTGGGGTTGAAAATTTTGAAAATATCTTTTTCAGAAAAAGAATTTGATTCTCTTTGATTTGATGTATCACATAGTAGATGGTGTCATTTGAAATTCTTAAGTTGAGGTGGGTAGGAGTAAGGGGGCTGAAGAAAGAAATTTGCCAATGTATGTTTCAGATGTCCCCCTCGATATAAAAATCGACCTGTCTGAGCTTTTTCGAAAAAATGATGTGAAATGCCCGAAAACCTCTCTGTTCTGTTTTCGTTGGGACACCCTGTATGTAGAGTGGTTTCAGTCAAGCACGTTTTATCGTCACCCGTTCGATCTGCTTCATTCACTTCTGTTTCACTCCGTTAGAGTTACATCAGAATTGACAAAAAAAAATAGGGAGTCTGCGATTCACGCAACGTACGACGCAACGCAACGTAGAACGTAAAAACTCCCCTGTAACTAAGCGCCGTGTCACACTATCCAATTTGTATCAAACTGGTTTGATCAAACAAGATCAAACTGAAACGACGACGTCATCGTTTGAGAATTTGATCAGTCCCTCTATTTTCAAACTACATCAAACTGTCAAAAAATGTCAGCTTCTTGCTGATACCTGCGGCATCTCGTGTTGCGGAAGTTGCTGTGTGGATTCCCAAAATAAAGTGAGAAAATGGGGAAAAAATAAGCTGCAGAGATAAGTTTACGAACCTCAAGAAAAGAGTCAATAACGTTATTGGGTTATTGAAGAAAGATAGGTAGGTATCGCTGCTGAAGATCTGTTCAACTATACAAGAATTAAATGCAAATGAATGAGACACCGTTCAAGACTTTATTGGCGAAAATCAGCGGCCACCAGAAGGCGCTGAACGCAGTCAAACATGGTGGCCCAAGGGGCCTTGACAAATAGGTACCCAGCGCACAGCCCAGCGCAGTAGTGCAGTAGCACTCGACAGTTGACAGTGCCCACTCCAAATCATGAAAATATTGACAGTTTTGACAGTTGAAAAATAATTAATTTTTTTTGTCTTCCTTGTTTTCCACATCGTCGTGAATGTGAGCAAGTGAGTGTTGTAGTTTGACCTGAATTACTGCATTAGTATACGCCGATGGACACAATGCACAATGCAGCAGCAAAAGCCGATACGTAAGTTGGTGAAATGCTGGCCGAAAAATGCAATCTCTGAAATGCTTATTTACGTTACAGATGTTGAGTTGTGTGAGCCTCTTGCACACAAGGTGGAAATACTAAGCCCCTACAAGACAAGGCATAGGTACATCAGGACGCATCACGAAAATGAGCCAACAATAATTATTGTTTAGGCCAGAAAGATGAACATTCTTTTGGAGTAATCGTACGACTCATACATTGACTGTGAAGTAAAATTTCAGTAGCTAATAAGCATTTACCGCTGTCTAGAATAATAAAAATCATAGTTTATCAAAAATAATTGAGTATTCTTCAATCATAAGTTTAATCATAGCTCATCGGTTGATGTTAGTGTTTCTACAATGGAAAATATTTTCACATCGATTAAGTTGTTCTAAATCTGAACTGATGAGGCGAGTGACGGATTCTGATTTGCAGGCCAGGTATCTTCTCTCAATACCGCTGGCGTTGATCTCCAGGCTCTTCGGCTGCTCTCACTGGCTTATCGGAGATGGCTTCACGAGTTCACAACACTGTTTTAACAACTGGGCCACAGAACCTAGCCTCTAAATGGTTTTCAATTATCCATTTATGAGACATAACAAAGCACAAGAGTCTCAGTCGCAGTGAGCCCCAGTCACCCCACACACGAATTAATGACCTGCCTCAATCACTTCTTCGCACTTTGTCGAGAGGGGGCTGATTTGGTCACCAACATGACCATAAATATTGGGCAAATGAATCTGTATTATCGGCATTTTCTAAAACAAAAATAAGTTAGAGATACTGCAACGAAACTCCATTCCCAACGAGCCCCAGTTCTTAGCCCACTGCACAGAGTAGGTGCCCACTGTTACGCTTTCACTGACAGCTATCACTGTTGACAGCTGTTGTGATGTAAATGCGCACTGCGTTTACTACCTATTTGTCAAGGCCTCTTGGGCCACCATGTTTTATTGCGTACAGCGCCACCACGCGGAAAAGATTTTCGCCAATTAGGACTCCCAGAGCTACATATTGCCAAGAAAAATACATTGTCACAGGAAACTATCCAAGCATCAGATTGACCGAGACGCACGTCAACAATTTCGGCTACACTCTCCCTATGGGCAGATCTTCGCGCCGATTTATTGTGGTATAGGGGATCTTTCACCCTGTACAACACCTCTTTGGCTTGGTATAATTCAATTACCTAGCCGAGATGATTGCGCTGTAGTCCAAGCCATTATTTCGCTGGAAGAAATATAGGAATATATAAATATAGTCGCAAACTTAACAAAAGTAGGTTCTACGTACCTACCTGATTCAACACAACACGCACACAAACAGTTTGAACTGAAGCGACCAACACGAGGTATTCTGCTACCAGATTGACGACAGCTGAATGAAAAATTCTGACATGATGAATGAAAAATCAGATCAATCAAAAATCTAGACGCCAAAGGGCTCTCTAGGCAACGGCAGCCATGTGAGGAGAAAGGATGTTCAGATAGCCAACCCTGGCTTGAGTTTGATCAAATTGTCGGACGAAAATAGGAGCCCCTCTATTTCCATCCAACTATGTCCAACCGAGTTTGATGCGATTTGTTTGATCAAAATTGGATGGTGTGACAGCCCACCCTCACCCACCATCAAACTGATGACGTCATCGTTTTAGTTTGATCTTGTTTGATCAAACCAGTTTGATACAAATTGGATAGTGTGACACGGCGCTAAGAAATTGCAGATAACAAACTCGCCAATTTTCACGTTGAAAGTTACGTTACGTCATACGTACGTGTGCACGCAAACTCCCCATTAACATATACTGGTCACAATTTGAAGTGGGTCACCCAAAAAAACTGTTCGGTTTCTAATCTCTATCAATCACTTGAAAATCATCAGATTTCGGAATAACTCACACCAACTTCAAGATAAATCCTTCTACTTTCATCATCTGCAAGTGCTTGTTGGCTCGTGACAGCGATATGTTTAATACAGGGTGATGAAGGACGCCTTGTAATTTTGTACTTTTTTGCAGTGGTACAGGAACTTTCGTGGTCACCCTGCAATTTTGGATTTTGCTGTATTTGGTAACCAATAGTATGAAGAACTCATTGTTTCTTAGTTTGATGCTCTACGTTGCTTGGTTACGAAAATGTGTGTTTTTCTTTCTTATTCAGTTACTTTATCACGTTAATTTATACGAATTTTTTTTTATAAGATTTAAATTATGAGAAATGAAAATAAACAAGGTAAAATATTTAAAAAGAAAGTTGGACCTGGTCTGGACTGCACTACTTTTTGGTAGAATCTGCACATACCTTTGAAAAGGTTATTGATAGTTGCCACCAGAGATTTCTCTCCACTTCGCGGTTAGAGCATCCAATAAGTTCTTGTCTTGTAGTAAGTTGTACTGGTAGTGCTGACAGTCTTCTTTGGAGAGCATCCCATATGTGCACAATTGGATTGATATCGGGCGATAAGTTTAGCCATATCATTGTATTGATTTCATCATTCACAAAAGGCTAACTCCTAATATTGCCATGTTACATTTATTAAGAGAAAAACTGTTTCAACATTATTAAATGTCAAATTGATCGACTCAACTTGAATACCTACTTGCTTGAATATTTGAAGCCACCTGTAAAAATTAGAAGCAGTGCAGCGCGAAAAATCACCTCATGAAAAAAAACGTATTTTTGTTACTATGCAACCCGGAGCATCAAGCTAAGAAGCAATGAGTTCCTCATACTATTGGTTACCAAATAGAGCAAAATCCAAAATCACAGGGTGGCCACGAAAGTTTCTGTACCATTGCAAAAAAGTACAAAACTACAAGGCACTCTTTATCACCCTGTATTAAACATATCGCTGTCACGAGCCAACAATCACTTGCAGATGATGAAAGTAAAAAGATTTATCTTGAAGTTGGTGTAAGTTATTTCGAAATCTGATGATTTTCAAGTGATTGACAGAGATTAAAAACCGAACAACTTTTTGGGTTACCCACTTCAAATTGTGACCAGTATATTTTAAAACGTGTCAAATTGCGTCAAAGTGAAAAATCGTTAGTATCGGCAATTTGAAACGGATAGACCCGACCGGATAGAGTTCCAATCGGATCCAAAACTGCGATATAAACGTAGTTATCTGTTTTTGTTGCTTCACATCAATTTAAGAACCTCTGGCATATTTAGATTTCGCAGGTATTTTTGAAGAATACGGATTTCCAAAATGTATGACTCCATGATGTAAGAGTAAATGAAACTCCATAGCACAGTCAACAGTTGAAAACAAATGCATTTTTGTTAGTTTTAAAGCATTCACAAAAATCTTCCCACAAAAATAGATGAGGGACACCATATTTCCAAAAATAGGAAACTTCAATGTTTTTCTGGGCCTCTTGAAGCATCTCCCTGAACCGTCCTGAACTTTTTTACAACGAGTTAAATACACCCTGCATATCTACCTGCATACTTATTATAAGAAGATGTTTGATGAATAATTCACTAGTCAGGGAGCAAGGCCCTTCTACGACGCTTCTAAAAATAAAAACTTAGCACTTTTTAGGTTCACGGTTAAAAAAATACACATCATATCCAGAATCTCATTGCGCATCTGACCCCGCTAAGGATTTCGTTCGCGCGGATTGCAAAATAGTCGAAAAAAATTCTTTTGCCGAAGAACTTGAGCTATCGAATTTCTAATAATTTTCAGTTTACATCGTGATTGTCGGCGAATTTTTGGAATTTTTTCAATATTTCTTCTACCGATTGAAAGCTTGACATAAGCAGATTATGGATGGCTCACAATAAAACTGATCTGGTGAGTAGCAAGTCCACAAAAAATTGTTAAAACAAGACATGCATTGAAAACGTAGTCTAAATTTCGTCATCGAGGTACTTTATTTATTATTGAAGATAGATGGGTAATTATGTGAGACAAAATGTGTAGAACAGAACGAAGACATTTTTAAAGAAAGTACGCAAAGAATCGGACCAATGGTTCAGCAGATATGATTTTTCAAAGTGAAGCGCGGGAAGCGGTTTCGTCCGACAGGCGCCTGGCGCCTATATTGAGCAGCAAATTCGCACGGCACGGGGGGATCGTTATAGCCTGAAACGATGAAAATTATGTCTAATGGCATACAGAACTGTACGAGTGATACATCAAATTTTTCGTCTTGAAGTATTGAATACCAATCTGAAAGAAACGACATTGGCAGTTGGTCAAGACAAAAGTTACAGATCGAGAAACAAGCGAGGGAACAAGCGGTTCGTTTATTTTCGAAAAGTGGAAACCACAAGACGCTTTTAGCTTGAAAGCGAAATATGAACTCGCCCATTCTTCGTTGCTACATTTTTAACAAATATTTGTTCAATATTATTGAATTTATAAGTTGGATCAAAGTTGAAGGGGCTTAATTCCTATCCTGCTGCTGTTGTCTGTTTTGGAATATTTTGTCCTTCACCAATGGTAGGTATACAAAAAGAGCTTCAGAAAGCTTCTGATGGAGAAGATCTCAATTTCACAAAAATAACCCATCAAAATTCACATTGCAAAGATGATGAAGATGTGATTATAAATATGAATACACCAGTTCAACACCTATGCTTCTTGTGGCGTTACTAAGGTGACCAGACGTTCCGATTTGATCGGAACTGTACCGTTTTTGGGAGACACTTTCCGATTGGACTTTCTGTTCCGTAAATGTTCTGATTTGAGTAACTGTTCCGTAAATGCTCCGATTTCCGATTCGAGCAACGAACATTTCAATTTTTTTCCACCCATCCATTCTATATTTTCGGTGAATTTGGTTGAAATTCATGTAGATTGTAGTTTATTCACAATATTGAATTTATTTCGATTGGCACCCACGCTATGCTAGTGGGTCTCGATCGAGGTCTCGACTGTCTCTGTCTCACTCAAGGGAGGCTGTGGCCTGGCCAAAATCAGCTTCGTTTTGCCGCCAATGATCAGGACCACAGCCTTCCTTGAATAAGAAAGTTTTTGATCATACGGTACATGTTGTTTCAAAACAGCATATTTTTATTAACAACATTATTTCATTATTTCTGGGATTATTATGAACACTGTTGGTTAAAAAGGGGGCAATACAGCACCGTCACTTACGTGTTTTTTTGCAGAAAAATGATCGGAAAAACTAAGATTCAGACTCGGTTCCAGAAAATATCCCCAAATATCAGTCTATCCAACAAGGAACAGACGCGAAAAAATGAGGAATAGATGGTATATCCCATACACTTTGTATTTTCAGTAGAATGACTTTTTGGAGCTAAAATAAAGTGACAAGCTGGAACGCTGGGAGAATACGGCCGATGCCCGCTGATATAGTAGGTTCACTTGTACTGTGACTCTAGTTGGCTGGGCAAATTTTCTACTTTAGCATTGTAGGCTTGCCGCCTTTTCACCTGGTGTGAAACTGACTTCTCTGGAAGTGAAGTTATATTTCTTATCAAATTGATATTAAAATCTTGGGAAACTGACCTGGTCATATGTGGAAGTGCGACTGGGGGGATGCAGAGCTGTGTTACCGTCATGTAGACACCAAAATAGCATGGGGCGGCCGCAAATCCAAGTCATCTTGACGGCGGGCGGCTCACTCAGGGTCGACAAAAACTCGTCCCGGAAAGCCCCAAAACGAAAGCAAATTGCAAATTGAAGGTACTAACATCAATTTCGGTCCAATACGAAACTTTGAGCGGCTGGGTTTTTTGAAATTTGGTTTAATTTACTTTTTACACGTAAATTCTTTTGCCAATGACAGACTGCACGGCGATCCTTGTCTCGCCCATAACTCTTCAGGGTTTGGCTTGTATTTTTGACTGGAAGAGGCGAAAGGGTTGATGATTGCATGGGGCCCCTTTTTTGGACGAAGGGCTTTGTATAGGCTTTAATTTGAAGCATCGAAAGTTGAACCGGCTTCAAGAGGTTAGGAATATTTTTCACAACTGTCAAATGACAAAGCTCTCTTGATTTATTTGTTCATTGGCGAAAATTGAAAACAGGTCGAAAAATTGTTACATTTTCCAATAAAATGGAAAAAAGCGTCAGACATCACGTCCCGCAAAAATGTTCCGGCTATCTGCAAAGGAAATACGCAAAAAATGTGTTTCAAAACTGGTCCGGCCAGAGCAGCCAACTGCAAAGTTTTGGGGATTTTCTATATTTCACATTTGGAAACTTAGAAACAAAATCTCACAGCCGACTAGAATCACGGTACAAGTGAACCTACTTTAGTTTCGGTCCCAAATTTCGTAGGTTCCATCAGCCATAGTCGTAGCGCCCCAGCTTGTCGCTTTATTTTTGCTCCAAAAAGTAATTTTACTGAGAATAGAAAGTGTATGGGATATAGGTAGGTGCCTGGAAGTTCTAAATCAGCAAATAAAAGGTACGCCCCTTCTTCAAAAAAAAAAAGTCCCCTCATGTTCCGATTTTTCCACTGAGAAATCTGGTCACCTTAGGCGTTACACATCTTCGACAATTGGGTAGGTTTGTGTCAAAGATGTTAATTGTAGTGGAGTGTTATTTGGTGATTATGAATTATGATTATTATAATAAAGTTTCAATTGGAACTTGAATAGTTACTTATTTAATGAAAGATTCAAGGCGCATCTACATTTCACAAGTTGGGGTAGGTACGCATGCCGTGTGGTGGATTTCTTTTTCTGTCCCGTTTTGATTGGGAGTGTTGGGACAAACTTGGCATCGTCTCTTGTATGTCGTTGGAAATGGACAAATAGACAAGAGGAACGGAATGAAAAATCCTTCAATTTTTCAAAAATAAACGAACCGCTTGTTTCTCGATCTATAACTTTTGTCTTGACCAACGGCCAATGTCGTTTCTTTCAGATTGGTATTCAATACTTCAAGACGAAAAATTTGATGTATCACTCGTACAGTTCTGTATGCCAGTAGACATAATTTTCATCGTTTCAGGCTATAACGATCCCCCTGTGCCGTGCGAATTTGCCGCTCAATATAGGCGCCAGGCGCCTGTCGGACGAGACCGCTTCCCGCGCTTCACTTTGAAAAATCATATCTGCTGAACCATTGGTCCGATTCTTTGCGTACTTTCTTTAAAAATGTCTTCGTTCTGTTCTACGCATTTTGTCTCTCATAATTACCCATCTATCTTCAATAATAAAAAAAGTACCTCGATGACGAAATTTGGACTACGTTTTCAATCCATGTCTTGTTTTAACAATTTTTTGTGGACTTGCTACTCACCAGATCAGTTTTATTGTGAGCCATCCATAATCTGCTTATGTCAAGCTTTCAATCGGTAGAAGAAATATTGAAAAAATTCAAAAGTTCGCCGACAATCACGATGTAAACTGAAAATTATTAGAAATTCGATAGCTCAAGTTCTTCGGCAAAAGAATTTTTTTCGACTATTTTGCAATCCGCGCGAACGAAATCCTTAGCGGGGTCAGATGCGCAATGAGATTCTGGATATGATGTGTATTTTTTTAACCGTGAACCTAAAAAGTGCTAAGTTTTTATTTTTAGAAGCATCGTAGAAGGGCTCTGCTCCCTGACTACACCTGAATGGAATTAATAAGATGAGAAGTTGATCAACTTTGAACTTCCAGGTTCATCCCGGCGGAGGAAAAAATGCGGAGGGAGTTGCTGGAGTTTCAGAGGCGCGAGGCGGAGCTGCGAAAGGAACGCCGGAAATCGCAGCCGGACCTGATGGCCGCCCTGGAGGCCGAAACCGAGCCGGAAACCAACCTGAAGCCGACCCGTTCCATGGTCCAGATGTACAACAGCACCGAAGACCTCCTCGTCGACGACGTTTTCGCCTCCTCGTCGTCTCCGGCCAGCCTGAAACCGGCCAGGTCACTGGCCGACCTTTGCGACGCCTCGGACGACGAGCTGGAGCCGCCAGGAACACACTCGCTTATCCTGCAGTTCGAGAGCATGAAGGACCAATAAGCACGTGCCTGAAGACACTGTGATAAAACTCCCCTATCTTCTTTTTTGTACACGTACATACTTGAATTATTTATTTTGGTAAACTTCCAGGAGACGAGCTTCTTGGTTTGAAGCCTCGCATTTTTTCACATCAAAAACTTTATCTATCTCCATCACATCACTACGTCAATTTCCGTTTCTTGTGCAAATTAACCGCTTTACAGAAAAACTGATTCATCTCGCAAGAAACTGGAGCTGCCATAGGCCTTGAATCGAATTAGTTCTTCACCTGAAAGTTTACCTTTATTTTTTACTCTTATTTAAAAACTAGAAATTTCAAGCCATTATAATCCACACTTTTTAATGGTGCAGAAGCACTTCGCCACTTGTGCAATTTTTACTATTATCATTATTGTAATTAATGTAATTGTCCGCGTATTTCCAGTACTAGTCGCATATTTTATGATTGTCTATAATTTATTGATGGTCTGCTTGATATACGGTTGAATGGTAAAATAAACGGAACTAAATTATTACCGTTGTCGTATGTTTTATTAGACGGTAGTACCTAATATGCCTAGAAAAGCGATGTAAGTATGTACCTGGATACTTATGCGGTCTTTGGTTGCGATAACGCAAAAAATTGGAGATACCATATCAATTTGTTTTAAACACAATAATAGATTTGGCGAACACTGCCATGGAATGTCACAGTATTGATAGCAGGCAGGTACCTACCTACATACACCTTTATTGAGTTTTTCTCATTAGGTATTTTATTTTGTGCAGGTGACGAAATGTGATCATATAGTCAAGATAATTATCAACTTTGTTTTATCACCATGACTAAAACTTTACATTAGCTTTTTTTGTACACCGAGCTTACAGATATGGGACTCAATTTTGGTGTAGTGGAAAATGGCGATAATGACCCAAAAAAGGTGTTAAGATAGTTGCGAATCCCATTTAAATGACACAATAGGCAGTTGTTGGCGTATGTTCACAACAATGCTGCCATTGTTACTCTTTGCGGCAATTATTGTTGCTTTCATATGCAACTGGCTGGTGTTCCAAGGCCTTTTATCGGTCTGCTTTTCTTTTTCGTATTAATATGATATACTACAGGGTGTTCGGGTCTGGTTATTACAAACTTTGAGGGATGATTCCCCATCAAAAATAAAGCCGAAAGAACAAAAAACTTATGGTCCTAAAATGCTTCCTTAAAAAGATACAGAGTGTTGAATTAACTTTTTTAAATCGTTTCTTCACCGTAACTGTTGAACCGTTGAACCGATTTTAATCAAATTTAAACCAGAGTTTAGTCAACTGAGTGTCCATTGAATAATAATACCACAATTCATCAAAAATTTCTGGGGCGTGGATAATAGGAGACTGTCTCCTATTTTCGCCCCTATTTTTCTCTTCCCCAATTTTTTTCAAAATTGTTGATATTTTCGGATTCTACGTTCAATTTTGAAGAAAAAGTTACTCAGCAAAATTTTGATTAGAGGCTTCATTTCCGGTATATTTGGCTTTTAAACTTTGGAAAACATCTCGAAATCGCCACTTTCCAGAGCCCAAATTGTTTTTCTCTGAAAACGCCTCGTTTCTTAGCAAAAAATGGCAGTAAATCAACCTAAGCGGTCTAGAAAACTTATTCCAGTTGAGAAATCATGAGTTTTCTTGATTTTAATTTTTAGACCTTAGGAAGTCGCGACTTCGAGGCGTTTTTCAAAGTTTAAAAGCCAAGGATATCTCGAAAATGAGATGAGTCTGAAAAGAAAGCGGAAACCTGAAAAGAAAAACAACTTCTGATCTAGTGGGCCTGAAAAGAAAAATGAAACTTGAGAAAGACCCTTCATCATGTATTGTTACGTATTTCGCGTACGGGTTCGTTTATAATTGAGACGATCGTTTTAAAGCACACACTGTTTATTACTGTGTACTACAATAAATACACGCCAAAAATTATTTACTTTAGAATATCGCTGTAACTACTTCGCTTCTATCGCACTCCTTCACTTCCCATTCAATACTGGTCGTAAGTCGACGATCGATACTTTATGCCTCGACTAGTGTTCTGGAACGTTCCATGAGTCCTCCAGTAAATTCCCAATGACTCGGCGTACGATTTCTAAGCGACTCCCGGATAATCACACATCTTTCGCGTGCTTCCCGTGTGTTCTGGAATGTCGGCGCCTCCGCTAATTCGGCTGATGTTTTCTGATCGACTGTTCAAGTCTCCTCATGTATTTCAATGCCAAGCCGGGTTTGGTATAACTCATCGACACCCAACTTATCGACAGGATAACTTGCCGACACCCAACTCATCGACAAGACAACTCACCGGCAAGACAACTCACCGACAAGACAACTCGCCGACAGGACAGCTCACCGACAAGACATAACTCACCGACAGGACGATTCATCGACAGGATAACTTGCCGACACTCAACTCATCGACAGGATAACCTAACGACACCCTTCCTACTCATCGATAGGAAAACTAGGAAATCTTGCCGACAGCACCTGACCCTGTCCCTGTTGTTTTAGAATCAAGGAAGTTAATTGCCTGACTTAAGGAGGCTGGAGGCTCGTGGTGTGGTGTGGTGGTCAGCGCGTTCGACCACCACACCAGAGGTCGTGGGTTCGAGTTATACTGTGGGCGCTCGGATTCGCGTCTCGAAAACAAACAAATAATGATTGCTAAATGCAAGACCCACATGTGTCGCATAATACGAACAATTGTGCCGACCTTATGCGATTTTACACGGCTCTACCATATCCAAGTTGTCTTAACAACTGGGACCTGACAAGGTCCATGTAGACGGCTTTAACATGTCCAAGTTTTCTTCAAGGCAATTCACCTTGCTTTTTGTGTTTGAGGAATGCCACTGGCAGAGTTAAGTATGGACTCAGACATACAAAATCAGCTTTCTAGCTAAATTTGCACCCCGTGTACGGTGGCTCGGGTCTCTGAAAGTTGGAGGTGCAAGAGTTTTCCTAACACCATGCTAAAATATTTTGCTTATTCTCGTAAGTTGTTAAGAACTATCGTATAAAGTTCTCTTGTTGATGAATTGTCCTGTCGTCGAGTTGTCCTGTCGATGAGTCGTCCTGTTGTCTTGTCGGTGAGTTGTCTTGTTGGTGAGTTTTCTTGTCGGCGAGTTGTCTTGTCGGTGAGCTGTTTTGTCGGCGAGTTGTCCTGTCGGCGAGTTGTCCTGTCGGCGAGTTGTCCTGTCGCCGAGTTGTCTTGTCGGTGAGTTGTCTTGTAGATGAGTTGGGTGTCGGCAAGTTATCCTGTCGATGAGTTGGATATCGACGAGTTGTCCGACTCCCGCCAAGCCATAGCGTATATTCTGGAAATGTCCAGAGCTCCGCACTTGTAGGTACACTGCGACCTAATGGGAAGAGTCTAGAAAAATTGCGTGTCCTTCAGAATGCACAGGAATCGATGCTCGTAACAGTATTATCGAGATTCTGTATTTTAGACTTTTGTGTTTTGAATCTCTCCTATATTAGATATTTCGCTTTTTAGATCGAATGATTTTGTGCCAGACCTTTTTTGAGATCGGATCTTTTCTCCGTCACCCCAAGAACATTATAGGAAACCAAAAAACCACAACGATAATAGTGAGTAGCTACTAATAACCCAGATGTTGATGAGCCAACAGTTTGAGTTAGATGTTTGGTTGGGTCCATTTTTGCGAGTTTCACAGCTATTTGACGCTCACCATGTTCAAATTAACCATTTGTAAAGACAATAAATCAGGGTGTTCGAAACTATTCTTCATCTTTTTTGAGGTGGAATACAAAACTATTTTGAATCAAGGTCAGTCGTTCCTGAAATACCTAAAAAAAAGGTTAGTTCACAATAAAATTCCATAGGTACCTACTTTTTGGATTTGGATGGTATACTACAAGGTTTTTTGTCTCAAATAATGGGTGAAATCAACTTCGCATTTTGGCGTAGGATATATAGCCATTTGGCACAATGGTAGTACGTACCCATACTTTACTCTTAAGAAGTGCTACTACAGTGACACCATTTGCAGGGAGTATGAAAACAATGGCTTCCCTACCTTCAGGAGCAGTTTTAAGAAGGCATTCATCTAAATGGCAGGGATGATCAATTGAAAGAAGCTACTTACCTACTGAGAATGGTTATTTCATCATTAGGATTATCGCCTATGACAATTATTATTATCAGAACCGAGATCAGAACCTATTGATTTCTCACTTATTCAATAATAATTGGCGATGATGGCTTCAAGATGGCGGCCATGAGAAGGAAAACAGTTGACTCTTCATATTTTCAAAAATAATAGATGGGGACGATGGCAACACACTGATTAAGTGAAAATGTCAATTTCCATGACTCCGACCACTAATTTCAGGTTCTCTCAGGAACGGCCATAGACAAGGAATGTCAAAACGCTGCGCTTAGGCTGAAGATAAGTACGACGCGGATTATTTTATCTCAACAAGCATTAAACTGTGAATCTACCTACATGGTAACTTTCATGGCTCCAACTCTTTTGATTCACCACAAGTAGGAATTGTTGCATTATTGAACACTCTGTAGGTATACGGCGTCTGCAAGTGGACCTACCGTGGGCCCGTGGCACCATTTCTTAAAAGTTGCTCAGGGAGGGGCCTAATGAACGGCGTTGAACGGTCTTATCGGTGATTTCCAACATGGTGAGTTGAGTGTCGGTAAGATATCCTTGGCCCCTTGTATTGATGCCATGTTGTCATAATCTTTGAAATTACAGTAGAAGAAGACATTTAAAACCGCAATAGAAAAATCGCGGGTCTGGAATAACAAGGTTCTAACTGTATTTTCATATTTGCAAAAAAAACTCGATGAAAACACCATCACGAGATCACGTGGTATTTCTCGTTTCTAGCTAGCTAGCTTTCCATTTCGCAGTTAGAACCCTGTTATTCTAGATCCGCGAAATACCCGAAACGGGAGTCGGACAACTCGTCGACACCCAACTCCGTGCACCCAACTCATCGACAGGATAACTTGCCGACACCCAACTCATCTACAAGACAACTCATCGACAAGACAACTCGCCGACAGGATAACTCTTCGACAGGACAACTCGCCGACAGGACAACTCGTCGACCAGAAAACTCACCGACAAGATACGTCACCGACAGGACAACTCACCGACCAGAGAACTCACCGAGGAGGCAACTCGACGACAGGACAATTAATTAAAGGTGCTAGGACAATCCTTCGCGCGGACAATTCTTCACACCGGGGGGCCACATAGGGCTCTAAGAAGCCTAATAAGGCACAAAGGAGCTTTCTAAGATTCCAGAAACTTTGAGAAATCAAAAGGGGGCACCTAGTCTGCCAACGATAATTGAAGACACAAGGGGGCTCAATAGGGTTTGAAACGCTTCAATGTAGACACAAGAGAGGAGAGGTCTCTTAAAATCGGGCGAAGGCCTGGCTCACTGGGGCTCCAAATGAGACTTGGGGACACGAGGGGGCCCCGTAGAACTTTGACCAACACATCATGACTAACAGGAGCTTACTAGAGCTTGGAAAACTAGCACATTGCAGAAAGGGGCTCAGCAGGGCTACAAATGCAACATGAAGACACCAGGGGGTGTCTACAATCTACAGGGGGCCACATAGGGCTCTGAGAAACCTAAGAAGGTACAAAGGAGGTTTCTGAGATTCCAGAAACATCAATAAATCAGAAGTGGAGCACTTGAGCCGCAAACGATAATTGATGACACAAGGGGCTCAATAGGGCTCCAAACGATACTTGAAGATAAAAGGGGGCTCAGCAGGACTTGAAATGCTTTGATGTAGACACAAGGGAGGATAGGGCTCTGAAAATCGCAAGAAAGCCTGACGGGGCTCACTACGGCTCCAAATGATACTTAAAGACAAAAAGGGGACCCTGTAGGACTTCAACCAACACAGTGACTCACAGGAGCTAACTAGAGCTTTGAAAACTAAAGCAATGAAAAAAGGGCCAGCAGGGCTACAAATGAAACACAAAGGCACAGGGGGGGCACCTAGGGCTCCGAGAAACCTAAGAAGGCACAAGGGAGCTTTCGACAATTCCAGAAACCTCAAAGAAATTAGAAGGAGGTCACCAAGGATGCCAACGATAATGATTGACGACACAAGGGGGCTCATTAGGACTCCAAACGATATTTGAAGATACCAAGGGGGCTTAACAGGGCTTGAAAGGCTTTAATATAGACTTGAAGCAAGATAGAGCTTCGAAAATCGCAAGAAGGCCTGTTTGGCCCACTAGGGTTTCAAACGACACTTGAAGACACAAGGGGGGGGGGGCAGTAGGATTTCGACCAACACAAGAAGACACACAGGAGCTAACTATAGAGCTTTGGAAACTAATGCAAGGTACAAAGGAGCTAAGCAGGGCTACAAATGCGACATGAAGACAAGGGGGCCTAATAGGGCTCTGAGGAACCGTCCAAGGCATAAGGGCGAAGCAAATCTCCAGAAAATTTGAAGATACTCAAGGGGGTTCATCAAGATCCCAAACGATACTTGTAGAGACAGGGGGCTCAGCAAGGCTTATTGAAACGCTACGTGAAAAGTCAGTGGGAAATAGGGCTCTGAATTTCACACTTACACTGGGCCTCGTTAGAGCTCCAAAGTTTACGGCTCGGTTTCCGGCAAAGAATTGTCCGCGCGAAGAATTGTCGGCGAGTTGGGTGTCGGCAAGTTACCCTGTCGATGAGTTTTCCTGACGGCGAGTTGTCTTGTCGCCAAGATGTCTTGTCGGTAAGTTGTCTTGTCGGTGAGTTGTCTTGTCGATGAGTTGGGTGTCGGCAAGTTATCCTGTCGATGAGTTGGCTGTCGATAAGTTATATCAAACCCGGCGAAACAGATAAGGAAAAAAAAATCGCAGTTGACTGATGTCACCCTTTAAATTTGGGCGTCAAACTGTCACGAAAAATTTTGAGTTTCGTGATTTGAAAAGTAAACACTGGTGAAATTAAACAAAAGAATTGACATTTAAACAATTCAAACCGTTCAAAAATTTTCGAAGTCTTGCTACTTAACGGAATCTGTACGAGATGATTCGAGGAGCCAAACAGAAACCGGCGTTGCTTCTGAGGCTAATGGTGCAGCGAGCCATGGCCAGCGAAAGTGCCAAGGCGTCGCCCGCATCAGCTACGGTCGAGGACCGAAAGCCACAAACGCCCTTCAACATAGGTGAGCGACTTGTCCCCAATTTTATTGTTATGACAGGAATGTCTTCAAATTTCCATCAACGTTTTCAACGTGGTCATGATTATAGGTGGACCATCGGTGGGGGCTTCCGTCTCCATCCCACAAGATCCCCTCAAAGTGTCTCTGCAAACGCCAGCCATGCACGTAGTTGTTGACACCAGTATCATCTCGACACCGCAATCGAAAGCAGTTCTCGACCCGATCAGCACCGCAGTGTCCTTTGACGACATACCCGGTCCGATAAGTCTGCGTATTATGTCGAAGATTTGGAACACGATACCCGTGATTGGGACCCAGGTCACTGGCGGTGCGATCCAGTATTTTCTCAGTATAGGCAGTCAGCTGAGCTGGGGCGGCAACTTGGCTCTGTTCCAGCGCTTTTTCGACCATTACGGTCCCGTGGTTCGTCTCCACGGTCCTTTTGGCGGCGATGTCGTCATGGTGATGCGTCCCGAACATGTGGCGACCGTCTTCCAAAACGAAGGACCATACCCGATCCGTTCTAGTTTGGATTCAGTCGAAAAGTACCGCTTGCAACATCGCAAGTACAAGAACTGCGGACCGTTTTTGATGTGAGAAACATTAAACCGCCATCAACATTTTAGCAATTCGTTTTTTCAACTTTGTACACGTGTTGATATTGAATATTACAGGTTCGGTCCAGAATGGGAGAGGTTCCGCAAGTCCGTCGAACAGCCTTTGAAGAACACCATTACGCAGCAGTACGGTAAGATCGACGATGCCAGCGATAAGTTCTTGGTGCGGATTGCAAACATCCGGGACCGTCAAGACCAAGTGCCGGCCACGTTTCACAAAGAGATCTACAAGTGGTGCTTGGAATGCTTCTGCGTCGTGACTTTGGATAAGCGGATGGGCTTTCTGGATCCTTGCGGTCTAAGTTCCACTTCGGATCCCGGTCAGCTGTTGGAAAGCCTGATCAAAGCCACAAAAGCCATTCAACGTTGCGAATTGGGTTTGCACCTGTGGAAATTCATGAGCACCCCTGCCTGGCACTCTCTGGTGCAGAACTGCGACACGATCGACAACGTGTTCAGCAAGTACATTCAGAGAATCCACAGCAATCTACGCGAAAAGAAAGACAGCGATAATACTAACGTAGGCAGTTCGCTGTTGGAGAGCATGTTGCTGAAAAACAATCTGACGGTAGACGATGCCATGACCATTTTATTGGACATGATGTTGATCGGTGTCAACGCCGTGTCGCACACCGTCGCTTTCTTGCTATACCACCTGGCAAAATATCCCAAGTGCCAGATCAAGCTGTACAACGAAATCAAACTTCAGCCAGCTCAACTCAGCAAAGATACTTTGGCCAACATGCCCTATTTGCAGGCGTGCATCAAGGAAAGCTTGCGGCTCAAACCGCCAGTGCCAGTACTGGGCAGAGTCCTGCGGGACAGCATCAGCGTGTACAATTACCACATCCCGAAGGGCACTTACCTGCTAATGATCACCTGCCTCGCCGGTCTCCGAGAAGAATATTTCGAAGATGCCCACAAGTTCAAGCCGGAACGCTGGCTGGACAACAGCGAGGACATTCCAAGTTTCGCTTCGATTCCATTTGGTTACGGGGCCAAAGCGTGTTTTGCCAAGGAGCTGGCCGAAATGCAAGTCGGTGTTCTCATAACAAAGGTACCTATTTTGTTTGTCACACATACCGTAAAAGCTTCATCCAGACAGTTAACAGTTAAGGGAACGGCTCTAGGAAAAAGTTGTGCAAGCACGGTGAGGTTACCATCTCTTGTAGGTGTACGTGAGTTCAAAGGATATTGAAGTGCGGTTTTCTGCATTTTGATATAAAGAAAAATTTGGCAAATCTATTGAATCTCAAAAATTTTGGTCTTCACAAGTTTGAGGCATTACCTACCTACCAATTCAGTTACACTTGACCTTGTGGAAAAAGCTAGACGACAGATTGCAGTCTGATGTATTTTGTATGTTCAGAATTTCATTTGAATGCCACGGCTGTAGACCACATGGTAGGGCAAACGGTGACGCGGGTTTCATTGCTTCGCTGGCCAAATCCGGTAAAAGGTCAACGCCTGGCGAAGCGCAGTAAAACAAGACCAACAAAGTCTTTCAAGTGAAACGCCTCGAGAAAGGTTGATTCTAGAAAAAATCTACAGCTGCAGTTTTGAACACAACAAAATAAACATGAAAATGACCGTGAAAAATTGCAAAAACTGCTGTTGAACTGAGCAATGAAGATTGCTCACTTCTTTGCCTGGCATTCCACTGAAAATTGAACCTATTGCTATTTCGATTTCATAAATGGAATGAGCTGATGCGAAAATGTGGGAAACGACACCAAACGTGCCAAATTTTCATGTTCTTATAGATGCAAAAAAAAGAAAACAAATTTGTCGCACTAGTCGAAGACTTCAGTTGTTTTTAACAGTAAAGAATGATAGCAACATGACGACTGATGCTGTTAAGGTTTATGATAGAGTCATATGTTTCCTCTTCGTTAGATAAACCGATTTTAAAAAGTGGTTTCCTAGGAGTTCCAGTACTTTCAATTTCCAGCCCCCCCCCCCCCCTGCCTGGCGCTAGCATTCTGTTGAATGAGACAACTACAAGATCGATGCAAAACATTAATGAATTGTCAAAAAGACTCACACTTACGGTAGCACCGTTTAAAAAGCCGCTATCTTTCTATTTCTGCTCCTCTAGAATTTGTATTTTATGAATGAATTGAGCTGATGTGAATTAGAGAAAGCGACACTCGATGTCAATTCATCATTTTCTTCAAGGGCACCGGTCAATTGCTAGAAACAGCGTCCACAGCTTCGCACGGTACAGTCCTATTATTGTTCATGACAAGTCACCACCTGCTTTTCAATACTGATTACCCTACTAAATGACAAGTTTTTTTTGAAAAATAAGCCGAAAGCGAAAGCGTACAGGCATTTTCCAGCAATTGACCTGCGTCCTTAGCCAATCTGGGAATGTCAACTCATAAACTGTACCTTAAGACATAAGACATAAGGGACATTGTGTGAAATGGCGTCTTCTGTTACCACCGGAACTAACGATAATTTTTTGTTATCTCTAACAGGTGCTGCAGAAGTACAGGGTTGAGTACCTTTACGGAGAGATCAAGAGCAGCAACAAGCTGCTAGCATCGCCAACCAAAAATCTCAAGTTCCGCTTTATTGACCGTTTATAATCCATCCATCTTCGCCGCTGGCATTTTGTCTAAGTTAATGCTTAAAACAACTAATGTTTTGTACGTCTTGTTTCCGAGTTCGTGTAAGTTAAAGAGTCAATATACTTGAAAGCTTACTTTAATAATTCTTAATCTTACGAATTCACACAAACTGTTTGCAATACAAGCTAAATAAGCAGTTTTTTTTCTTTTACTGAAACTGTACTAGAAACACCAAATAGCTAACGTAACTGAGTATACAACGTCACTTTATAACAAACATAGTTACGTTAACTTCCACGTTTATGCTTCATCAATTTATTAATGAACACAGCAAATCGTGTAGGTAAAGGGGGAGGTGTATAAAGAACAGTATTGTGATGGAATTGCAACGATAAAAATTATTGTTAAATGAGATTGCACAAATCACGTAATCACGTAGTTTTTGAGTATGCACATCAGTTCGGTGATCTTACAATTTCGCGTTTGTTTGGTTTTCAAGTGACCAAAAAAAGTTGAATATTTCATGTTGCGGTCAAAAGGATACCAAAAGGCATGTTGAAGGCATCTGAAAACCGAATGATACACAACTTACTGGTGCCACCAAGCCTGCTCATAACATAAAATACCTCAATTTTCTTCAATCACACAAGAAAAACTAAATATGTTTATCACAAGATAACTTCAGTGCCGATTCCAAAAATGAGATGTTCATTCCAAAAACGAGATGTTCAATTCGGTTTCTCAATTTAAACGACTAAAAACAACTTTGTACACAACAACTTTCTAGCTGCACTGTAGCTAGCGCACACTCAAAAACTCATACACAAGAAACATAACACAATTGTAAATAATAAATATAAAAACAAAACAGTCTTGATTCTATCTATAAAAAAAGATGAGCAAATTACTGAGGTTTGCGACAGCGTTGTTTGTCGCGAGCATTAACTGAGATTCTTATGTACAACTCAAGACGTAAGAAAAACTTAAAAAAATACAAAATATCACTTGATAAAAAAAAACAACGTTTGCTTATTGTTTACTGAAGTTTCCTTATTGTTTTTAAAACAATCGGGGCGTGTGCAGTCCGCTGGTTTGATAATCCAGCTCTGGGTTGTGGCAGGAACCGGGCGCTCCCCAGTCGTGAAGACCCTGTGAATTGGCCAGCCTGTGCGTCAGCCGGTGGGCTATCGAGAAACCGCCGCTGCCCTCGAGCTGAGTTAGAACGATTATGACCTGCAAGTTTGATTAGTTATTTTTTATAATTTATATTAACAATAACCAACATCAGGTAGATCAAAAAGACCAAGGGCTGACAAATGGCATGAAAACCAAATTGTAAAGTTGAAAAAATTGATCACGCAACGCAGCCGCAACGCAATGTGCAACCTTTATGACTTTTTTTTTTTTTTTTTTTTTTTTTTTTTATTTGACAGCTGTGGAATATTTTACAATCTATCGGTAAAGATATTTAGTAAAACTTATGTATATATAAAATAAACAATACAACAAAATAAAATAAAACAGTTTACATGACTTGATATGGAGTCCGTCCACTGACGCACCCAACAAAAACCCAGACACAACACAAACGCGAATTTATGTTGATTTGATGACAACACAGCCCTTCAACGTGAAACGGCGGATCACAAAAATCGCGCAGGCAAGTCCATCGGTCTACACTTCTTAAGTCTTCTGTTCCCTGAGACCCTCAAGAGATTCCTCGCTAGAGAATTCGGGTGGCCGTCCAGGCGACTGATGTACGATTGGCTCAATCTTGTTATCACTGCGTTGACTTCTTCAATGTCCAAATATTGGTGGATTTCTTTGTTTGTTGTATACCAAGGTGGATTCAAAATTGATCTTAGGGTTTTTGACTGAAATCTCTGCAGTATCTCGATGTTGGAGTTACATGTAGACCCCCACAACTGGATCCCGTAAGTCCAGATGGGTTTTAGCGACACCTTGTACAAGATCAGTTTGTTTTCCATGGATAACTTGGATCTTCTTCCGATCAGCCAATCCATCTGCCTCACTCTTAGACCCAGCTGTTTTCTCTTTGTCCAGACATGTTTTTGCCAAGTCAGCCGTCTATCTAGGTGTAGTCCCAGGTACTTTGCACTGTCTGCCTGTGGTAAAGGACATCCTCCTAGTGTCACCGGTGGACAAGCATCATGCCGCAATGTAAAGGTGACATGTGTCGACTTCGTTGCGTTCGCCGTTATGCGCCACTTCAGCATCCACCTCTGCACATCATCCAGACTACCCTGCAGCCTCCGCGATGCAGCTGCCTGGTTTCTATCCGATGCCAGGATTGCGGTGTCGTCGGCGTAAGTCGCCACGGTGACTCCGGCCATCGAGGGAAGATCAGCTGTGTACAGGGCATACAGAACCGGCCCCAAAATGCTGCCCTGCGGAACCCCCGACCCCACGGGGTATAGGTCTGTGAGGTGCTGCTGGATCCTCACTTGGAAAGTTCTCTCTGATAAGAATGATTCCAGGAATTTGAAGAACTGGTGCGGAAGCCGTCTCTTGATTTTGAAGAGCAGACCATCGTGCCACACCCTGTCGAACGCCTGTGATACGTCGAGAAATGCCGCCGAGCAGCTCCTTCCCGCCTCAAAATCTCGATATATGTGATCTACCACTCTATGTACCTGCTCGACAGCAGAGTGCCCCCGTCGGAAGCCGAACTGATGGTCCGGGATGAGTCCACCACCAGCAATTAAAGGGCGCATCCGGGCCAAAAACAACCCCTCTAACACTTTTGACAGCACCGGTAGTAAACTTATTGGTCTGTAAGAAGCGGCCGCCTCCGGTGTCTTTCCAGGTTTCAGAATGAGGATAATCTGTGCCACCTTCCATTGGAATGGAAAGTGGCCCAGCCTGAGAGCAGCATTGAAGATGTATAGTATCAGTTTCAGGGCTTTGGTAGGCAGTTCTCTCAAGACCCCAGCGGAGATGAGGTCATACCCTGGAGATTTTCTCTGGTCGAGTTTGCGCATCGCGGTTTTGAGTTCATTTATTTTTATTGGTTTGATTGGGAGAAATTCTCGACCAGGCGACCTCAGAAATTGCTGGATTGCCGCTTCCTCATCCGCCGACTGTGTAGGGAAGGGCGCAAAAACTTCTCCAAGGTGTTCGGCAAACCTCTCCGCTTTTTCCGTGTCGCTCCGTGCCCAGGTTCCATCTCTCTTCCTTATTGGTGGGATCGTTTGAGTTGGTTGCTTCAGTTTTTTTGTGGCTTTCCATAGGCTGTAGTTGGAAGCTTCCGTTGGTGATAGCATCTCGAGGTAGTTTTTGATGCATTGGTCTTTATATTCCTGAAGCATGCCGCTCAACTTTTTGGTTGTATTATTGAGCTGAGTTTTAGACCTGGGATCTCGATTTCTTTGCCACTCTCGTCGGATTCTTCTTTTTATGGCTACCAATCTTCTGATGTTCTCGGGGTACTTGTCCGATGATGTTGAAGTTTCGGATTGTTCTGGTGTCGCGTTCCATGCTGCTCGCTGTATGGATCTTGTTAAGTATTCCACTGCCTCCTCCAGGTCCGCTGCCGTCCTCAAAGAAACGTCCAGCGAAATCTCCCGCTCCAGTTCGCCCCTGAATTGATGCCAGTCGGTTTTTCTAGACGATAGTGTTAGGTTTCTTGGTTTTTGTGTTACTTGAGCACTCAGGCTCACCAAGAGGGGCGAATGATCAGAGGAGAGATCCAGGCAAGACTCGATCTTCAAGTAGTTACCGGCCACTCCCTTGACGACGCAAAAATCGATCAGATCCGGAGTTTTGTTTCGATCTGTAGGCCAGTATGTGGGTTGGCCGGTAGAAAGATGGCGCAGGTTATTTTTGTTCATTGCCTTCAGGAGCTCTCTTCCACGGGGTGTAGCAAGTCTGGATCCCCACATTTGATGTTTTGCATTGTAGTCTCCCGCTGCGACAAATCGAGTTCCAAGTGAATCAAAGAATTCAGAGAAACTGTCGTGTCGAATGATGTGCTTAGGAGGACAATAAATTGCCGAGACGGTGATGGGTCCTCTCCAGTCATTTATGACTACACTTGTGGCCTGTAAGTAGTGTGTGTTGTATCCAGGGATCTCGTGATGTTTAATTGAATTTCGTATAATGAGAGCTGTTCCCCCGTGAGCTGTTCCATCTGGGTGACGTGTATGATATATGGTGTATTTGGGTATCTTCATGTAGCTTCTGACGGTGAAATGAGTTTCGGATATTAGGATTATGTCCAGGTCGTGTTGTGCAATGAAATGTTTAAGCTCGAAGGTATGCTGAGCTAATCCGTTGGCGTTCCAGACTGCGATTTTTATGTTCGTTAACATTACTTAATTTTTTTGACAAGCTCAGTAATCAAAGAAAGCATTTGGTCCATGCGTTCCATGAATTTATTGATTAGACTTTCCAGGCGAGAGATGTTTGAATTATCTTGTGGCTGACTTCCTGAGTTGTTCGTCTGTTGCGGCTGCTGGGAACCCTCGCACGCCTGTGCAAACGATACCCCAGGTCTAGCTGAACTTCTTGGTGCTGATGTTGAGGTGCCGCTTGATTCAACGTTTGGAGTTTCTGCGTTTTGTTGCTGTAGCTGTTTCGGTCGCAACGCTGGAAACATGCGTTGTTGCTTGTTCTTGTACACCATGCAGCCCTTGTAGTTAGCAGGATGTGGTTCACTGCATAGAGCGCATTTGGCAGGGGTATCCTTCGACTTTTTGCACTCAGTTGTGAAGTGGTGACCTTTATGACTGGTTAGCAAGGTATTTTCAAAGTGATTGCAACGCCGCTGCAACGGAACCAAGCCTTCAGAAACGCTGCATCTTGCGTTACGACTGCATTATGGCCCGTCTCCAATGGTCGCAGAACGCAAGAACGTAGGCTTGACGCAGGCTCGTCGCAAAATTCCAACGCAAGGTGTTTGATGGCCCGTCTCCAATGGTCGCAGAACGCAAGAACGTAAGCTTGACGCAGGCTCGTCGCAAAATTCCAACGCAAGGTGTTTGAAATCCGTCTACAGTGGTCGCAGCCGTCGCAGCGGAAAATTTTATCCTGTCAAAGTTTTTGTCAGTGTGGTTTGTTTGCATTTTCTTTGCTGATCGTTGTTTACTGTACGGACAGTGGCAAAATGGATGAAAATGAAAATAGACGCAACTTATTACAAGCATCTGTGACGATTGGTCTGTAAATAAACGCCGACAAATCCGACGTCATGTGCTTCAGAAGAGGTGGTTATGCAGAGACCAAGACGCTGCGCTTCTATTACAAAGAAAAGCCTCTGGAGACCGTTCGCTCTTACACCTATCTGGGCGTTCCATTTGTATCCTCTGGCCTTTTTTCGGAGGCATCGGCCACTTTTGTGAGGAGGTTGGCGGCTTCCCTAGGATCTGTCATATCCACAATGTGCAGGGCGAAGTTGAACTCCTGGCACTCCCGGGTCGAGCTGTACGAATCGATGGTGTTGAAGAGTGTTAACACACAACATGGCTATATGGGGCATTCGTTATCCAGACGTCGCGTCGTAGAAAGACTACAAGTGAACTTCTTAAAGAGATTATTCTCACTGCTGCTACACGGCCCCGACCATCTTGTTAGACTGGAGTTTGGAGTCGTTAAACTTGAGAATCTCATCTCCGCTTTGGATCTCATTCCTGGCTTTCCTGGCTAGAGAAGATTCTCTCCATGACGTCAGAGCGCTACCCAAGGATTTGCTTCGACAGATTGCTACACCTAGCTGAGTTCCCTGCCATAGAAGACTGACCCAAAATACAACTGGGTTACACAAATTGGGTCCTAGTTCACTGCTATCAACTCCCTGGAAATCCTGCGGTCTCTCACCTTGCCTTCGCTCAGGCACCATAAGAGGGATCTGCTTATGAAATACAAAGAGATGCTATACCAACGAGATATCGTCGCCCTTTTTAGCTTTGGCTACTCGATGTTCTACAATACATTTGTGCTGTCTGGCCTCCCTGCTCAGCACCCCTCCTCAACATCAGGTTTCAGACTGTTAAAAGAGTAACTTAGCTACGTCTGTCTGGTCGAAGGCTCTTGAAGTTCACTGTCAATGGATGTTGCTACATGCATGGTCAAAGCGGATGTAGTGTGCAGCGTTTGCCAGAAATGAGTAGTAGGAGACGCTTGCTACTGTACAGTGTTTTGGTTTCAGTGTAAAGTATTGTATTCATATTGTGTAGAGTGTTATATTTATATTGAAGTGCTTTTTTATGTACATGCCCGGTCTTGTTTTGAGGGAAGTCCTTTTAGAATCAATAAATTATTATTATTATCATAATTTTTACAAGCGTTTCGTTTAACGCTGGAATGGCTACTTCAAATACAGAATCAGCGACGCCATCAGCATCGTAAATGGTGGGTTAGGCCAATTATTTGTAATCGCCGTGAAGAAGGTCGTTATCACAGCCTGCATGTTTAGGTATATGAATAAAGAGAACGACCATGAGGATGTTTTACGAATATACGCGAATCTGGCTGCAAAAGTTTGATCATTTAGTTCAGCTTGTGGCTCTTTTCCTTGCAAAGACAAGTATTCGGAAACCTCTTCCCGTGGAACTCCGTGTGGCCCTGACTCTCGTGTAGGTAATTTTATCAAAAGGTTTCTATAGTCAACAGAATACGCTATCCAAAAGAACAAACATTTTTGAAATCGGTGAATTTTTTCACAAGAAATTTTCGGGGGAATCACTCCAATCATTGACATGTGATGATTGAAAAATGGTAGAAATGAGTATCTTTGGTCCAGAGAGACCTGGTGATGTTTTCTTGACCGTTTATTGGGATCGCCTGTAGTAGATATACGACAGTTTTTCTTTATAATGCTTACTTATTTCCTCCATACTCAGTTGCTTTTCTGGGATGGTCACTTCAACTCCTATGGGCTTCTGCAAACCTGAAAATATCGATATCGCATTTCAGCTTTCTCTCTTCTGGCACGAAGCCCAGGACCTATGTCACTATATTTCAGAGCCTCTATTTGATGCCGTTGTGGTACAGGGCAGGTTGAAAATCTTTCTTGGAATTTCCTTTGCAGATCCCCCTCAACCAGCTTGTCTACATACTGAGTGAAGCCGCAGTTGTTGTCCATTTTCCCTTTTAGAACTTCAAAACCAGATAATGACTGCACTGCTTTGCCCCTGAACAATGTTGGTTGGGGCACTTGAGACGTTGATACCCAATCTGAGGAGGAGGGGCTACGGTTTTCGGGGTCGAGGCATGAATTATTCTTATCGAAGTCTGCTACTTCACCGCTACCTTCACTTCGAAAAAAAGGTTATTCATACCTATCTGTTTCAATAGTTGCAACACCATCTAATGCCCCAAAATACAGGAAAATTTATATCTTCTTCCGGGTTCAGCTGATTGGCTGACGCTATGCAGCCGCAAGCACGTCGCAGGTCGCAGAAAGTTGGAGCTTGGTCAACTTCTGCGTTGCGTTCCTTGCGTTGTTGCGTCCATTGCGAAACTCAATTCAGTGCGAATCGTAAATGTCTGACAATCAATTATGACGATATTGACCCCTCATATTTTCCACAGTTCCAAACCAATCATATTTTTACAAAAAGAAACGAGTTCGCAGACCTCTTTTATGTCAGAAATGATACCCCACACATCCCCTTCAACGACCAACCTTTGTTAATCCAGGAGCCCCCCATGACACAACTGACTACTCTACCTTGTCTCCCAACAGGCTTATCATTCTGACAGTGGCAGCATCGTGAACTGCAGGTTGTAGTTATTCATGCAGAAACTCCGTGCAGAAACGGCATCAAGCATGATCCGATAGCAGCGTTTAGTCCTTGCTGCAAAAAATTGTCATGTCCCCCTTGTACCTACTTCCCAAGTCCTGGACCAGCAGGAGATGATCGAAAAGAGCAGCGGACCAAATAATTCATTTTGGTTTCAAGAGCAATTGTGCTGAAGTTCTTGTCTGTATCACAAAATACAGGATTGTTCGAGTTGAAGCAGCGAACCGTAGATGACACTGGATGACACACGGGATGACACGGGATGAAAGCCGTCAACAAGATGCAGAAAACCATGGAGAAAAACAAAACCTCGCGTTGGCGCGGAAACAAATCGTATTCCGATTTATCATTGGCTGACGCAAGGTTGCAGCAAGCACACGCAGGAAAGTTGGTTGACTTCTGCGATGGTGTTTCTTGCGTGTTGCGTTCCCTCTGCGATTGCCTTACGTTCTGCGTTTAACGTTTAGCCATGTTTAGCGACCATTGGAGACGGGCCATTACGTGTCGTTACGCGTTACGTGATACAGCGACCTTTGCGTTAATTTCCTCTAATGGAGGCAGAGTTTATAAAAAGCACAATCTTATAGCTGTATTACACTACACAATTTCCTGTTCAACTTCTTGTACAATCTTTCAGTTAATCAAGTTCATTGTTTTTTGACACTATTTTGGCAGATTGTACAATAAATTGTGTAGTGTAATACAGCTGTAAAACCTTTCGCATGTGAGTGATTACAATCATTGAGGTATTTTTTACGGAAGAGGAGTAATTCAAAAATTCCAACAGAACATTATTGACACCCTGTAGAAGATGAGAATGAAAAAAAAAGTTGTGAAAAAAGTTTTTTTTCCTCCTTATAGGCGTTTTTTCACACCATAGGGTTTTTGCTGCATTAATTGAAGTAACTAAAATCTGAAAAATTCCCTTTTTACAGCACAACACCCAGACCTACAGCGCCCGGGAATCGAACCCGGGAGCTCGGGTCCATGACACTTGACGGCTACATTGTAAACACTTTTTACAACCACGAAACAAAATCTGTTGCCTTCTACTCACGATGATTAGCCCTGACCAAGGGGGAAATTACGATCACACTTTTAGTTTCTTTGCAGTTGAATTGTTTATGTCGTACTGCTCTTCTTTGCGGTGCCCATCTCAGGCCTACGCACAACACTGCGCAACATTATTTTGTTGATAAGTCATGAGTCACTGTACCCCGTACCTGTTCTAATTTTCCACTGAAGTGATGTAGGCAACCAACAATACAACAACATCCAGAGACGTACCGTTCCTTGAACGCGTTGTTCCTTCTTATTTTTTTTGCAAAAATTTCTGTTTAATCCGCAAATTTTATTTTTGATAATCATTCCACACGCCATTCTGAGTGATTTGCCTATTTTTTCGTTTCGATTTGCGTGTGGCCGTTAAGTGTCATGGACCACTGAGCTGTACGAGCTGTAAATCCGGCACCTCCGCCAAATGAACAGGTGTGTGCTACTCGGCCATTGAAGCCGCCACGTAAATTTCATTTGCTAAGCCATCGCGTATATTCTGGAAATGCACTAGAACTAGAGCTTCGCACCTGTACACAACGATCTAATGGGAATAGTCTAGAAAGACCGGGTGTTCTCCAGAATGCACAAGAATCGCCGCGCGTAACAATATAAATAACAAAAATGTGAATGGCCGCTAACCTGCCGAGTCAAGGGCGGCACCGAGTCCACGGTCTTAAGTGTGCCACGAGTCGACACTACGTTGTAACTCTCCTGGCAGTCGCACTTAACGTGTATCCACTTGTTTTCGTGTCGGTTTTCAACCATCACCACCAGTCCGGCCCAGCCTTTGGTCAAGTAGTAGGCCGTCATGCCCTCGCGACCTTCGTGCCTCTGACCTCTGGCCAAGGTCAGGGAGATTATCGAATCGGCAAGGATGTGATCGGGGGGCGTCAATTGCTCGGCCAGGAGCTTTTTCGAGCTGTGGATGGCCAAGACGTACCTGCAAAAATTTCAGGTAGAATAATTATCATTACTTAAAAAAAGAAACTACTCACTTTGGATACGCGGCCATGTCCTCCAAGCCAGTGTGCCAGTGATTGAATGCTAGCGGCACCACAACGTATTCGCCCGCCTCGAGCATTTTGTTACAGCCGACGAAGCCTCTGACTTGCCTCTTGCTGTGCTCGACCAAATTGCCTATGGTTGAACCGTTGCGTGCTTTGAACAGCACCACGCAAAGGTCGAGCTGAGATCGTTGTGACTTTTCCGATTTCCGCTGGCCCTCCTGCAACAGATAATAATTCTTCAAAGAAGCATGCAGCATTAAAAGGTAGACTCTGATAATTTCTTGAACAGGCTCTGGATTATGGATTGAATGGGGAAGTTGATGGAACATGAATCCAACTGGTACCTGGGCCTCATTTTTGGGCCCATTGTACCACCTCCTCAGACCAACCGGGCTAACTGAGCTGCAATGTGATGCTTGAATGCTTGATGGAAGGGGCTCCACCCAACCAAATTCTGATTTGACTTCGCGCGTAGTATACTACTTCGGTGAGTAGATTTGATAATTTTCGTCTTCAGTTGAGGATATGGTTACGTTACGGCTTTCGTAAATACAGGGTGTTTCAAATTTAAATCGCGTCCTTTCAGAAAATGATGGGAAACTTCAAAAGAAATAGACTTTCTCAAAAAAATGTGTCGGAAACGAGTAATAACGGAGATATAGGCGCTCAAAGTTGAACTTCAAAAATCGTTTTTTCGTCATAGCTTTGGGACTTCTCAACCGATTTTGTTCAAATTTGGATCAAAGCTTACTAAAATAAATCGGTACCGAACACCAATAACGCGTTCCATAAAAATTATCAGGGGCTTGAATAAGGGGGTGGTGCTTTCGCTTTTTTACCCCTAATTTTTACTTTCAAGTAATTTTGTAAATTATTAACATTTTTGAATTTTACGTTTAATTTGGAAGAAAAAGTTACTCCAGCAAAAATTTGCTAAGAGGCTTTGTTCTCGAGATATTTGAGGTTGAAACTTCGGAAAACATCTCGAAAACACCCATCATCGCACTTTGAAAAGCCAAAAAATTAAAATCCAAGATAACTAATGATTCCTTTATTGAAATAGGTTTTTTAGGTGTTTTAAGTTGATGAACCATGAGTTTTTCTAAGAAACGAGAAGTTTTTAGGGAAAAACATTTTTTGGGCCTTGAAAGTGGATATTTTGATGTGTTCTTCGTAGTTTCAAACCCAAATATCTTGAAAACAAAGCATTCGATCAAAATTTTGCAAGAGTAACTTTTTCTTTCAAATTGAACGCAGAATTTAAAACTATGAACAATCTACAAAATTATTTGAAGGGATAGAAGATAGGGGTGGAAAAGCGGAGGCATCCCTCATTATCCACGCCCCTGAAAAATTTTGATGGAACGCGTTATCATTGTTAGATACCGACTTATTTCAGTAATCTCCGGTTCAAATTTTAACAAAATCGGTTCAGAAGTTTCAATGTTATGACGAAAAATCGATTTTTCAAGTTCAACTTTGAACGTCTATATCTCCGTTATTATTCGTTTTTGACATATATTTTTTCGAGAAAGTCTACTTCTTTTGACGTTTCCCAGCATTTCCTGGAAGGACGCGATTTAAATTTGAAACACCCTGTATACAGGTTGCGGTAACCTTCGAAGTATTCGAGAACAATTCACGGTTGAAAATAAATTCGATCCTCACTAAGACAGCAAGCCATATCCAATGGCTTTTGGGAAAGCAGGAGGTAGCCACTTATGATAGATCATGATGTATGATAATGATTGAAATATGGTGCTATACCTGAAACAGCGTGAAGTCGACCTCAGTCGGCTCCAAAACAGTCAACAGGATGCAGCTGAGATGTTTCTGCGACGACAGCGGTGGCAGAGTACCCGACAGCCTGACCTCGTTCCAGCCGTTCCTGGCCTTGCAGATGTCGATGCAGTCGAAAAACTCCAGAACGTCATTGAAAGAGATCCAAAAGGTGCCGTCCTGGGGCCCCTCCGGCATCAGATCGGACCGCAGCTGTCGCGTCCACGAGTCCGAATCGTCCGACCAGTCGCCCTTCCACACGAAATGGCCCCAGGGATTGCGCAGTTTCAGCAGCCGATTGCCTTCCACGTCTTTGACGTCGAGCAGGGAGTACGCGTGCCTGGGGCGCAGGCCCTTGTTCTGGTACTCGACCTCGTCGACTTTCATGTTGCCGCCGCCGCAGGAGGCGCCCATCAGGAACATGGCCTGCCTCGAGGACAGCAGCTGCGCCCAAATCAGATCTTTGTCGAGCTCGTCCTCGGCGGGGGCGGGAATCGACGAAGCCTGCAGCGGAATCGACTCGCAAGGCGCTCCCGTCAGCGTGGCCAGGCCTTCAATGGCGCGTCCGGACACTAAGGCTTCATAGCAGCCGTGGATCTTGGCCACGGCTTTCTCAATCAGCGGCACCCATAACTGTTTTCGTTTCGCCTAAACCATAAAAAAATAAGTGGGTACAGTATAATTCCAATATGTTCTAGACTATGAACAAAGCACATACGGTTTTGTTAGTGGGTTTGCGACGCGGTCTCGATCAAATGTATTACGTGGCCAAGACCGCGTTTCAAACTCATACATGTATTATATGTATGGCCCCTTACAATATATATACTCACTTGAGAATAAAACAAGTGTCCCTTTTTATCACAAGGGAAATAATCATCAACTAAGACTGTGGTCCAATTACCATCCTTACATAGTCTAACTTGGTAGACGCCCTGCTGGCAAAAATCCCTCGTGATCAAAACAGCTCTGATGAGATCTTCCCGTTCAGCTAGGACGGCTAAGGCACTCAATAACCAGCAATTGCCAAGTACACCTGTTGAAACACCATCCTCAAGATTATGAACGATACCGTCCGCCCGATATTAACGAGAAATACCTTGCGAGATGTCCGAGGGATGCGGTCTCCTAAACACAGCCCAGTTCAGATCAGAGTCGGGGCCGTCCTCGACGGTGATATTCCTCAGTCTCTTCCACTTGACCGTATGGGCGTTTTTTACTTCCGCGGGGTTGTAGTAGAGACTGGTAGGCGACGGCGGAAACGAGTCGTCGACATAACTTTGCTTTTTTAGTTTGCAGTATCTAGAAAATATAAACAAGTTGAAAGACTCAGCCTGCATACGTCTAAAGAGTATGCGAATTATGCGACCAAAAATATAAAAATCTGTTGTAGCGCCAGAATACTTTCCCAGGAACGAAGGAAGATTTTTTGTTCTAGGCAACATTTTCAGAAGGGAGATTGGGACTTGATTGAAAAATCAGCAGAAGACACCACGACAAATTGAGAGACAAATTAGAGTCTATACTCCTCAGAAGATACTGTATGGGGGGAGTGCCAGAAGTTCTTGGCCTGGCTATGAAGGAGACAGCATAAGATGGCAGTTTTTTTTCTTTCAATATAATCCTTCACAACTTAAATACACTTATTAGTTATACCTCTACCACGTGATGTACCACAAAATCTAAACTGGCGTTATAGAGACACACCTGACTATGTAGTTCCAATGTTTGTTGGCTAGTTCCTCCTGGCTGAGCCTGGCGGGCTCTTCGGGCGGTGCCGTGTAATAATCCTCGCGGATCTTCTGGCACATATCACAGATAACGTGAGACTTCGTATTCTCAAAGGTGCACACCATGCACTCCCACTTGACGAACGGGGCGCCGATCGGGTTGCCGGAATGACCGTCGTGGTCGGACATGAGGTTCACGCGGGCGTTGCCCCGACCGCTGATCAGAGCCTGATGGTGCTGCTGGAACTGCTGCGGCGACTGCTTACCCCCCTGGGCGACGTAGCCCGACTTGTGGTGCGACCTGGCGTGATTGTTGTACTTCCGCGACGACGGACCGCCGTGGTGTCTCGGCGACGGCTGCCGATGGTGGTGATGGTTGTTGTCCACGTCCAGGTGATTCTTGTCGGTCTTGCAGACCTTGCAGTTCGGCGCGCTCAGGGGATTCTTCAGCGTGCACTTGGAGCACGACCAGAACTCGCCTTTGCGCAGCGTCATGTCGTTGTTGACCGAAATCGAGCGCAGCTTGGAACCGCAACAGGCCTCGCAGGCCAGCGAACGACCGCTGTTGACCAACGTGCACTTCTTGCACGTCCATTTCTGGTCGTCCACCGGGCTGCTGCTCGAGTCCTCGCCGGGCATCAGCTGGAAATCGTCGTCCAGGTCCTGATCGAGCGTAGCTATGGGAACTTGCAGATCTTCACTCCACTTCAATGACCTGAAAGCAGACAAAGTTTCAAAAAAAAAAAATCTTCACAGTCATGCTGCAAAATAGGTTTCTCTCCACTCGTTTGAATACCCGAAAAGTGACGTTTACTATAAAGTGTGATAGTAGTACATTATTCAACTATTCAGTTTGCCGACATGAGCCTTGGCCACGGATTGATTTCGCAACGCTTATTTTACCAATATGACTCTGTCCTTAATTCATATCGAGCATTCCAGAAGCTCGTAACGGCACAATACTGGTGAAATCTTGTCTTACAATATGTAAATATCAAAACCGATTGATATTCAATTGAAACCTTTACTCCGCCCTGTTAGAAATGTCGAACTCGAAAACCTAATTTTTGCATAATTTAAAATAAAAATAAAAAAATATTTTCGCATTTTTTTTCCATTTCAACTGTCACGTTTAGCTTTGATGTAGACTGCCAACATCTTCACAAATTTTGAAGACAATAACTCTAGCCATAGGCAAAAAATCGCTCATTTCTTAGATTTTTTTGTCAAGTTAATTTTATTAATATTAACAGATACGAGAAAAAAATCGGTATGGAACAATTTTTGTAGACAATTTTATAACCTTGATTTTTTATGGAACTCAATTAAATACCTATGATGATTAGCGCAATATAAGTAGAAAACTGTATCGAAGGACCAATTTTTCAAGATGGCGGCTCGAGCTCAATAGGTAGAGTTGGAGACTTTTAGTATGTTTATCAGCACACCTTACCGGACATTACTGTCAAGTTTCCAAAACTCCAACAGTTTTTTTTTCCTCAAACGGAAAAATAGGTTCTAATTTGACTGGCCTACTAGCTTTTTTTTTTACTTTCCCGGTCCCCCATCAACATGGAAGGGAAAGTATTGTACCTAATCGTGCAGAAAGAAAGCTTTGAGTTTTCGTCGAATATATCCATCGGATATATCCATTTTGAGGTCCCCCAAGACGATTAAGATCATTTCCAGAATGATGTCTGTCTGTTTGTGTGTTTGTGATCTTCCACGATAACTGCCGAACCGTTGACCCTATCGACTTGAAATTTGGTATGCGGACATCAGTTTTTGGCTGTCATTTGTCAAACAGAAGTGTCACTATCAACAAATGTTGGATTGGAACCAAATTTGGCAAGAAGCAACGCAACAAAAGAGTCAAATTAAGTCTGCAGTTGCAGTTTCCCACCATTTTTCAGTCGGGGGTTATAAATTTTCAAAATTTCTCCTAGCCGTTGCCACCCGAGAGGACCTCTCGTGTTTTCACCAGGAAGCCTCGCTTCTGATGCATTGTTTAGCTCAAATTCATTTATAACAATTTAAAAACTATAATTATCACAGCCTCAGTTTCAATTTTTTCACTAAATTCACTCATTTGATTTCAATTTGTTTTTGATTCAATCTTGTTTTTTTTTTATTGAAAGCCCAGCAAACACTCACCCCCAACTCTATTGCTGGTCCGGTGATTACCACCATCTTTTTAGCTTGGGGTCGTGGTGATCAAAAAATTTAATTTGTCGTTGCACTCAGAGCTAAAATACTCTAAAATCTACCAACTCTAAATTTTGGTAAGCACTAAAATGTCACTCTTCACACTTATTCTGTAAAATTAATAGATCTCAAACTGATGCACAAATTAAATCGTTAGTAGTTTTTTTGTGAGATTGACAGTAAAATATAAAAAAAAAACTGGCGTCAATGCACGTTTCTTATCAATTGTTTTTCATGTTTCGAGAGTTCAGACGCAAACTGGCACACTTGCAAACCAAACTTTCGCTGAAATAGGCAATCAATTAGATTGTCGAAAGATAATAGTCATGATTGATTATTTAAAATGTTGATGGATCCTTGCATTAGGCGAATCATTATAATACCACCTTACGGAAAAAACTTAAAAAATATTATGGACAATTTCAAGAACAAAATTAATATTATTGGGTACCCTGCCAATTCATGGACAGGGTCACGCCAGGATTAAAGAAGAACAGCTTAAGCTATTCTTGGTTTCTATTTCCTATATTAATCCAATACCTTACCGGTTTTTGTGAAATATATTTCGATCAGGAAATACGAATAATTGATCTAACATTTAAATAATAAAAAAAAAATATTTCACACTGATAAATCGCACTGATAAGCGTTCGTATTAATAACAGGTTTGTTTGAATATTTTGTTACAATAGGAGGCCAAAAAAATGCACTTTGAAAATAGCTACCTACTTGGCACAATCTGCCTGAAACCTGTGCTAAATGCAGCTTGATTCAAAAGTACAAAATTAGAAAAATTATTGTATTGCTACTGTAGTGATAACACCAATTTCTTTTTCTCGATAATTATGCCGGCTAGGGTGGCGTACTCACACAAAAGAATCACATTAAACTCGCCCTTTTCATCACAATCTAGACTGATCAACAAAATTAACATTACACGGTAAATTTTGCTCTAACTCTGGAAATGAATAAATTTGGATAGATGAGAATGATTCGAAATCTGTTTGGATCGTTCTCTAGTCTGATCCTCAGTCTATCAGGCCGTATTTTTGTGAAAATTAATGCCCTCACGTTCAGTTTATATACAGGGTGGTAAATAAAACAGCACATGACTTCTGAAAGTTGAGCCTGCTCCCGTTTGACCCTCGTGAAGTTGGCTGCGCCCACAGTTCATTATCGCGTTTATGACTGTTGGAATCGTTTGTTCATCGTTTGTTTAGCTGTTTCCGACGTTTGTTTACACCCCCTTCACCCTTTTTTGAAACTCCATAATGGGTCGGGCCAACTTCACGACAGCCGGAGCCAAAATAGAAAAAAGGGTGATTTCTCTATAAGAATCGTTTGTTTATCGTTTGTTCACATTTGTTTAGCTATTTTCGATGTTTGTTTACACCCCTTCTCTCTTTTTTAAAACTCCATATGGACCGAGCCAACACCTCGAAATCACGACAGCCCGACACAAAAAGGAAAGAAGGGAAAAGGTGATATCTTTACGAGAATTATTTGTTTGTCGTTTGTTTAGCTATTACCGACATTTATTTACACCCCCTTCCCCCTTTTTTAAAACCACATGGGTCGGGTCAACTTCACGATAGATCGACCAAAAATGGAAAGTGGGTGATTTCTCTATAAGAATAATTTATGTTTATCGTTTGTTTACGTTTGGTTATCCATTTCTAGCATTTTGTTTTTACCCCTCTCCCCCATCCCCGTAGCGTAGGTATGATAAGAGTTCAATAAAAGAAAATCTTTCCGGATTTCTACATTAAAGGCATGAAGGTGTACCATACCTCGAAACGGTTTTTATATTTTCCATTGACTTTCTTTATTTATAAGATTGCTAGGTGGACCCGTGGGTTACGGCCCACGCTTCTCCCGGTAGCATCTGATAAGTAGTATATAAGTAGACAGGTTGTTCCTTTGTCTCGGTAATCATTTCTGCGAAAAACAAATGCGATAGAGGATTATATTGGTTTGCCGGATACGTTTTTGCCGATATTGCTCAAGTAGCAGGACGTCTTTGGTTTTGGTCGCTTGAAGGTATCTTCTTCGGTTCTCGAGATACTGGCCATTTTTTAAAGCACCGTTATTGAGGCGAATTTTTTTTTGAATCGGTCAAATAGTTTTCGAATGGAGATATCAAATGCCGACATGCCAAACACGACTGTTTGCATTATGCGTCGCTCACTGGTCATCAGTGCGGTTTGCACGCGAGGCAGTCCGTCGCGTGAATGTACTAATTCACATTCGGTTCTCGAGTCTCGACACGCGTCGGGGTCGGCATGCCGGAGTGGCTGCGGCTTTGAAACACCAAAGTGTCAAAATAATCCGGGGGCGGCGGCGGTTTAGAAACACCCCAGTGTTGAAGCAAAGAGTTTTTATTTTCAAAGCAACTCAGTGTTAAGAGGAACAAAAGAAACAGAAATTATTCAAATCGGTCAAGTCACTCTCAAGATCCTTGCCGGAGGCGGCACGCGGAGGCGGCTTTTTTATTTTTGAGCACCCCAGTGTTGCGGCGAAACACAACAAAAAAGAAATTGTTCAAATCGGTCGAACAACTCTCAAGATACTTATTTAGTGTTGCAATAATTCGGGGGCGGCGGCAGTTCAAAAACACCCCAGTTTTGAGGCGAACACAATTTTTTTTATTCAAATCGGTCGAGCCACTCTCAAAATCTTCGTCGGGGACGGCACGCGGAGGCGGCCGCAGCTTTTTCAAAGCACCCCAATGATGAGACGAATAAAATAAAACAATAAAACAAAAAATATTCATATCGGTCAAGCCCCCCTCAAGATCTTTGTCGGGAGCGGCACGCGGAGGCGGCGGCGTCTTTTTTCTTTGTAAACCACCCCAGTGTTGAGAAGAATAAAACAAAACAAAATTTATTCAAATCGGTCGAGCCACTCTGAAGATGCTCATCGGGGGCGGCACGTGGAGGCGGCGGCGGTGAACACTTTGGTATTGCAATAATTCAGGGTCGGCGGCGGTTTAAAAACACCTAAGTTTTGAGGCGAACAACACAATTTTTTTATTCAAATCGGTCAAGCCACTCTCAAGATCTTTGTCGGGGGCGGTACGCGGAGGCGGCGGCGATGAACACTTAAGTAATGCAATAGTACAGGGGCGGCGGCGGTTTAAAAATACCCCAGTTTTGAGGCGAACAACACAAAAATTTGTATTCAAATTGGTCAAGCCACTCTCAAAATCCTTGTCGGGGGCGGCACTCGAAGGCGGCGGCGGTTTTTTATAAACCACCCCAGTGTTGAAGGGAACACAACAATGAAGAAATTATTCAAACCGGTCAAGCCACTTTCAAGATCCTCGTCGGGGGCGGCACGTGGAGGCGGCGACAGTGTTTTATTCTTTCTGAAGCACCCCATTGTTGAAGCGAATAAAATAAAAAAAGAAGAAATATCGGTCGAGTCATTCTCAAGATCCTTGGCGGGGCCGGCTCGGGGACGGCACGCGAAGATGGCGGCGGTTCATTTTTTCTTTTTAAAGCACCTCAGTATGAGGCGAACACAAAAAAAAATCAAATCGGTCGAGCTACTCAAGATCCTCGTCGGGGGCGGCAGGCGGAGGCGGTGGCGGTTTTTTCTTTTTAAAGCTCCTCAGTATTGAGGTGGACACAACAAAAAAAATTATTTCAATCGGTCATTATTCCTCGTTAGGGACGGGGGTGGCGGCGAATTTTTCCTTATGAAACAACCCCAGCGTTGAGACGAATAAAACAAAACAAAAATTATCCAAATCGGTCAAGCCATTCTCAAGATCTTCGTCGGGGGCGGCACGCGGAGACGGTGGCGGCGGTTTTTTTTCACCTTTTTAACTACCCCAGTTATGAAACGAATCAATTAAAAGAAAAAAATTCAAATCGGTCGAGCCATTTCTGAGTTTTTGCGAGACACAGAAAACGGCCTCATTTTTATTATACACTTACACAGGGTGGCCCAACGAAAACAGAACAGAGGGATTCTCGGGCATTTCACCTTATTTTCTTGAAAAAAGCTCGGACAGGTCGATTTTTATACCAAAGGGGACATCTGAAACATACATTGGCGAATTTCTATCTTTAGCCCCCTCACCCCTACCCACCCCAACTTCGAAGTTTCAAATGACACCACCCACCTTGCGATACATCAAATTAAAGAGAATTGGATTCTCTTTCTGAATAAAATATTTCTATAACTTCCAACCCCACCCCTCTTCTTCCTAAAATTGTCCGAGTTTCCAACGTAATATTCTTGACCTCTTAATTCTCTTCAGTACAGTCAACGTCATCCTGCACAGCATCAAGGGAGAAAATTTTCTGTGTAAGAAGTGCCACCCAAATTCACCCCTTCACTCCCCAACTTCAAAATCTAAAATGACAATTCCTACTTTGTGATACAACAAATTGAGGGAAATTGAATTCTTTTCCTGAATAAAATATTTTCAGTATTTTCAAAAAGCCTTTTTCCCCCTAAAACACTCAGAATGTTCAATTTATTAGGGGAGGGGTTGAAAATTAAAAAAAAAAGTTTTCAGAAAGAGAAATCAATTCCCTTTAATTTGATGTATCACAAAGTAGGTGGTGTCTGTTGAATTTTGGAGTTGGGGTGGGGGAGAGGAAAAGGGTGAATTTGGGTAGCACTTTTCTCCACCGAAAATTTTCTCCTTAGATGCTATTTGGGATGACGGTGATTAAATTGGAGAGAATTGAAGGATCGAGAATAGAAAATGAGACAGTCGGAGAAATTTCGGAAGATGGGGAGTGGGGTTAAAAATTTTGAAAATATTTTTTTCAGAAAGGTAATTTGATTCTCTTTGATTTGATGTATCGCAAAGTAGACGGTGTCATTCGAAATTCTGAAGTTGAGGTGGGTAGAGGACCAAGGGTAGGGGTGAGGGGGCTGAAGATAGAAATTTGCCAATGTATGTTTCAGATGTCCCCCTCGATATAAAAATCGACCTGTCTGAGCTTTTCTCAAATAAATGAGGTGAATTGTCCGAAAACCCCTCTGTTCTGTTTTTGTTGGGCCACCTTGTATAGATTACATATATAGTGATCTCAAAAAACAAGTTTTTGGTCTTGAACTGATATTTTTTTTTTTACCTTTGACCCAATTTTTGGGATCTAGGCCTCAACATGTGGAAGCTAAAACTTCAGGAAGAAGAGTCGAGGATGATAATCGGTGCGATGCAAGACAAACATTCAACATACAGGGTTGCATTGAATTGAAAAAAAATAACCGGAAAATTCGAAAACCGTTTCGAGAAATCTTCATTTGGTGTTTTGGAATCCGGAAAAATTCATTTTAGACCAAACGGGAGGATGCTCACCTTTCTCAATGTTTTGCACTGCCTTATTTACTCCCCTCTAAAAACTTTATGTGAAGAGCTCAACTTTTGCAAAAAGCCATATAATAAATGGAAATTTACTACAACGCACCCAGTGGAAAACATTTTTTCCCATCATTCTGCCACCAACAACCCTTTGGCCTGCTACAGCCAAAGACACCCGCCAATCCCTAAGAATAATTGGTAAAACAAGGTGTGGTTCCAGAAAGTCTGCACTTGTACCACGATTTACGTGTTGAAAGTTGAAGTTTAATAATTCAAATTTCAAAGAGAAAAAACAACCCTATAAAGTTGCGTATTGCACCGAACTTAATGTGATTACCTCACGAACCGATTACCTTCAATTTGCCATTCGCCCCCCGTTTTGAGGTCCGCGCAAGACGAGTTCATGTCAGCGCCGCCTGGCCGTCAAGATGAATTCCGAATGCCGTGGAATTCAAAGACAGGCCCATGCAGTTTTGGTGTCTAAACGAAGGCAACACGGCCCTGCGGCCCCCGAGTCGCAGTTCCACGCATGACACGGTCTTTTTTCAAATTTCAACATTCTGATGGAAGTTTAACAGGCAACATAACTTTTGGACTATTCAACAATTGTACAACAATGCTAGACTCGATTTGCCCAGGTCACTCGAATCACAGTTCAGAGCTGGACGTACTATACCAAAAAGTTCATCACCCTTCGTTGTGGAAGCAGAGATCATAACGATTTGTTTTTCAGTATTATGGAAATAAATAGTGAGAATGAAAAATAATAATAATTACATTGGCGTCGATCCGGCGCTTCTGTCTTCAGTCACGGTAACGGTGCACGGCTCGTTCAGTGAAGGCCTCGTCCGCATGCCTTTGCAAATATCACACTTCAAATTATTGAAATCATTGTAGGCGAAAGAACACTGTCGGCAAGTCCATTTTCTCATCTTATCAAACGACCAACTGCCTATCGATGTGATGTTGTTCTTCAGTGCTTGCATTCTGGAAAAACAAAAACGAAACCTATTAATTTTACCTAACACTAACAACTAACACCTAACCTACATTTGGTATTGATTATTGTTTTTGTTGATCAATAACTTTACAATCAATAGGCCCGAAAAACAGCTATAATTAAATAAGAAGTACCGTATGATCAAAAACTTTTCTACTTGCGGTAGGCTGTGGCCTGGTCATTGGCAGGCAAACGAGGCTGATTTTGGCCAGGCCACAGCCTACCGCAAGTAGAAAAGTTTTTGATCATACGGTACTTACAAGCCTGTTCTTTATTTGTCGTTCACTAACATGATGTATAAGAACTGTTCTATCTTTCACTAACATGATGTTTACGACATGTTAGTGAACGACATGTTTACGACATGTTTTATAACAGACGACCGTAATACGCTGATTCTGTGTACCTGTTAGAAATTCGGACCAGTGAGAGAAAATAGTCGTTAACAGCTTCAGAAATCTCAAGTTATTCATGAAATATTAATAAGAACAAAAGCAAAACTCAGCAGGGGACACCTATCCCCGTGATTGATAATTCGAATTTGGCAAAACAAAGTGTCGTTAACTGAGATTGTGCTATGAGTTGGCAATGTTCGTATCATGCAAATTTCGCTGATACAAGTGCAAAGGCGGTTTTTTTAATTTTTTGTAAGTGGCTGCCCCCTACGAGACACCTGTGTAACTAAAATCAGTCATTAAAACAGGGTTTGACTTTGTCTTTTATTTGTTCAGTTGTGTTTTCTCGTTGCTTGTCGAACTTTGGTAAGCCCCCTTATGTCTTATTGTATTATTTAGAGCCCTACTGTGCACTTGGTTGCTTCATGTCTTTGAAGCTCCTTTCAGAACTCTTGCATTATTCCGAACATTTCTGCTATAGACCGAGCTTTGGGAGCACTAGCAAGCCTTCTTCACGTTCATGTAATTAATGGCCCCTATAGGGCTCCTCATCTCCTCTAGTGTATTTTTTGAGCCCTAATGAGTCCTTTTATGTTTTTCATAGCTTCCAGACTTCCAGTAAGCCCCCTTTTGAAATACTGTGTTATCAAGAACTCTACTGGGCCACCTTATTCTGTCTTCAATATAATTTGAAGCCCTGCTGAGCCCCCTTGCATTTTCTGTGACTTCCGGAGCAGCAACGAGCATTGTGCCGTCTGTCATGTGATGTTCGAAGCCTTATTAGGCCCCCACTGTGTCTTCAAGTGAACTTGGAGCCCTGAAAAAGTCCCTCATGTTTTTTCGTGGCTTTCAGAATGCCATCGAAATATCCATAGCGCTCGTCTCTCACTTCTTACCTAAACCTAACAAATACAGCTTCCATCTCCACATGGCGATCCTGCCTAAATGGCCTCAAGTTTGAGCCCCTTTCAGAGCTTTATCGGTCCCCTTTGTGCCCTCATGTGTAGTTTGGAGCCTCAATTAGCCCACTTATGTTTTTATTGACTCTCAGAGTACCAGTGAGCCCCCTTTTGCCTTTTTTGTTATACAGAGCTCCTTGGGCCCCCTTGTGTCACCAGCTCCCTTGCATTTATTGGGCCCTCTTGTGCCCTCATGTGTCGTTTGAAGCCCTAATGATCCCCCTTATGTTTTTTTTTTGTGGCTTTCAGAATTCCAGTAAGCCATCTTGTGCCTTTTTGCATTGCTGGAAGCTCAAGTGTAAGTCCCTTGTGATTTATGTAATATACGGAGCCGTATCGGGCCCCCATGCGTCTGTCAGAATTCCAATAAGCCCCCTTTTGCCTTCTTGTGTTATCTAGAGCTCTATTTGGCCCCCTTGTTTCTTCAACGTCTTTTGAAGCCTTGCTGAGCCCTCTTACATCTTTCCGAGGCTTTTGGTGCATTAGTAAGCACCTTGTGCCTCCATGTGATATTCGAAGCCCTATCGGGCCCCTTTGTGTTCTCAAGTGTAGTATGGAGCCCTGATTAACCCACTTAACCTCTTATTGGATAAAGCTGCACTGAGTCCGTGGGACGAATTGTCCTGGCATCACATCTTCCGTGAAAATATGTTGTTTTTTTTGCACAAAGCGTTATTTATAAATAATTGTTGGTCTGTTCGAGAAACCAGTGCACTCCACTCTTTTAATTTGTCTTCAGGAAGCTTGAACAGGGACACTTTTTCTTGATTCCCGGCATTCCCGCTATAACCACTGCGACAGACAGGAGCAAAACTGTACCTCTGATCATTTGCGGCGATGCGTTATCATTTAAAAAATTTGCTACTGCAATAAAATATGCATGCGGTAATTGCATTGTTCCCGCCAAGCGGGTTGCTTGTCCCTCTCGTACATCGACCACACTCGGGGCCGCTTTATGTGTGGCAAAAAGATAGGTCGCGGGCTTACCTTATTAATCAACCATCCATGGTGCGGGTGTTCATCAACGATAATCATACACAAACAAAACATACATGGTATAACAGAATTTAATTAAACTGTTACATGCAACAACCCATCACGGGCTATCGGCTTGCTTCTCTGCCTATTCATACTCTATGATCGAAGCCAAGCGCGATGTACCACTACACTACGCGTCCCCTCGTTGTAAGAGAATAGGCCTGTTGATATTGTCCGCAAATAAGTTGCTCAGTTGGTTGTTTTGGATCAAAAAATTCGTTAGAATGGGAACCACAATAACTTTCGGCTGCCACGAAGATTTTATATCATTTCTAAGGGCCAAATTTCAAGTCCGAGTTGCAACCCGCGCAGCGTGGCGCAAGTAGTCACGTGATCCAATAATGGCATGCTCATTGCTCATTGGCACAGGGGGATCACGTGACTACTTGCGACACGCTGCGCGGGTTGCAACTTGGACTTGAAATTTAGCCCTAAAACGGCCAAATTGCAATGCTTCATGATACTTATATCACTTTGTGGCCCTCTCTACTGCAGCATTGCTGGATTAGGCCAGGAATTGGATTGGGGACCGTCGTGAGCGGGTCCCGTTCAATTATGAACTGGTTGATGAATCCCCTTTGGGTGGCTTCGAACAAACCTCCCAAGTTTTACCTCTGCAACCGGTAGTACGGCAATGTGTAGAGGATAATCGCCAGCGTGGGCAGTGCGACGGACAAGTTGGAAGCCCACCGCTTCTAACCATCTAACCTTCTAACCTTCTAACCACCGTAGATGAACCAAGCACTTGACGGCACCAGTGCTTGGATGGACCAAATATCAAACATCCAAGCATCATATTGCACTCATTGAGCCCGGCTGGTCTGGGGAGGTGGTACAATGGCCCCAAAAGTGAGGCCTACGTACCGGTCCTCCCAATCAATCCAAAATCCTTCGCAAGAGTTGAACTTTACTGTGGTTTAAAGTCGATAGAATGTTTGGACCCTGACAACTAATTTGTTGCGCAGTTTAGAAAGAGATGTACGACATGAGAGCTTGATACAATAAAAAATATATTTACATTTTTTCATGCTGTTCGGCATCAAACTTGGTCTTGTTGTGGGCGTTCACAATACCCTGGTTTTCGTAAATGTGCCCCTGCGGCTCCCCCGACTTGGCTTTGCCGTCCTCGGTCACGCCGATGTAGGTGAAGACCGCCACGCCGCTGCCGCCGCCGCCGCCATCCTTGGAGGCGGCGATGTCGCCGGTGCTGCGGTTCAAATTGAGATTCCCATATTTCGAGTTTAAATTGTCAAAGGGCGAAGATGATGATGATGCAGATAAGGAATGTTGGGAAGATTGAATGTCCGTCATCGAAGTGCTGGATTTGGGCAAAAAAGCCTGCGAAGAGCCCCCCGTCGTCGCCGTCTGCTGATACTGACGGTGGTCGAGAATTTCGCTGTCTAAACTGCGCCGGTTCAAGTTGGGCACATGAAGATTTTGCGACGTGGGCAATTCAGAAAAAGAGCGTCTGTAACTGGGTGGCGGGACCTGGGGAGAAGCTTTCTGTTGGTGATGCTGCTGATATTGGTGATAGCTGGGGTTCCTCAGGGCTTCGTTGTCCGCCCAGTTATCCACCTGAAATATATTTGCTAAATAAAAACGACGTCTGAAGGATGCGGTTTTTTACAATAATACGGAGTGATCAAATAAATTTCTCCTCGAAGTAGGCCTTGATCTCCTCGCTCGCCATGTTTTTCGCCACATTTTCAGGAATCGAAGGCGACTTGAGAAATTTATTGGATCACTCGTTGTTAGAATTATTCACATTAACTTCTTAGGTGCTATGAAACAATAGTTTTTCAGTATGAGAGCGTCACAAAAAACACCTGACAGCGTGAAGGCAATAATTCTCAATTTGTCGAATTAACTTCTTGACCTAGTTATTGAGAAGACCTAGTCTAACGACCATACGTGTTCGGTAAAACTTTTTAAATTCTACACGAAGTTTTATAACGACCGCATAATAAGGACAGCATCACACAACTTGCATTACACCTACTCAAAATCAAAAATACAGGGCGGCGCAAGGGGAACTGCCAAAAATTAGCGTGCAGAAAACCTTCAAAATATGAATGTTCCGAAAAATGATTTGTCACTCAACCTTTATTGCCAGTTGAAATGTTATAAAGGGTTATCAAACGAACTGGCAACTTTTCAAAATCATCAAGTAATGTCCTTTAAAAGAACACGCTAATTATAATCAGACCCTATTTATTGTATTCGCAAGTTTTGAAAATGCTGTTACGGGCTAGGAGGGGTGATGTTTTGGCTTGTTTCGGAAAATTGCACCGTAAGCCAACTTTTCGTTGCACCACCCTGCACCCTTCACTTCAAATAGATACTATCACTGCTTACAATTTCCATTCTTATCCGCCGCACCACCGGCTTGATGCCACTATCACGCGTCATTTATATTTTTATTATACACCACTGCACTGTCATCATACAATATCCACGTGAGAACTTTCTGCGATCCGAACCGTTGTTCATTTAAACATAGAATCCCAGGAATGACTAAACGAGAAAACTACCAAATCACCTCTCATTAATGTCGATTGGGTTCCGTACGACACAACAAAAAAAAAACCGCTTTCGCGCTAATAATATCCAGGCCGACCATGAAAGTTTGATTTCGGGGATCGAAGCTCTTCAATATTTAATGATGAACTGATGGAGTGGGTCCTTTTTTCAGGACGGCATTTGTGCTAAACATTCGACCTTTTAAAATCTCTGAAACTGGCCGAACTGCCGAGATAAACCGCTCAAATAAGAAGATGTACTCGAAATTTTCGTTGAATTTCAAAACAAAGTAACTTTGGAGTCCTTATCGTATGGATTTCATCTGCGAATCTCAGCTTATACAGAGTGACATCAACACTTAACAGAGTGCAAACTTGCTATGAAATCAACATTATCTCACTTTACTTTGCGAGGAAATTTTCCCTAGCGGAATTTTTTTTATACAATTACAATAATTATTAATGACGAAGTTAATTGGACGAGGCGAGGTCGAGTAATGAAAGACGAGGTGCATATTAAATTTTACTCGGAACGGAATTCGCGTAAATTGAGGAATTTCGTACTGTTTTAAGCTCTTGACCCCATGGCTAATCGTTATGGCTACCTGACAAGTCGTAAAGCTTTGGATTTCCTTTTAGGGATTCTGAAGGAAATGTAGGAATATCGGTACAAAAAAAGCCAACAATTTGCGAGTTAAACCAAGTTGCGTTCAAATTTCTATCATCGGAACTTCTCGAAAGTGCTAAATTGAATTTGTACAATAATGGATTACTTTACGGACAATTTCAAGTTCTTCACAGATGATTTCAAAATAAAAGCTTGTAAAAATTCAGTAAAAAGGGGAGTTTAGGTGTCACCGCTATCGCAGACCAAGATGAAGGCAGACATCTTGATGAAGATACACATCAAAAGAATCTAGGGGACAAGCAAATTCAGACGATTTCTGAAATCATCATAACTTTTGATGGCCGTCAGCGAATTCATATCGGTTCCCAATGTTCAATAGCCCAATCCTTCGTTTTTATGCATTGATCACGTCGAAAACGAACAATGTTTTATAAAGTTTCTACAGGGTGATCAATGGAACAGTGTAAAATTGCCGAAAGTTCAGTACGAGCGCGATTTCCCCAAAACAATTTTTTATGCATTCCAATGGCACAGTTATGAGGACTGGTGCTTCAGCTCCAGTAACGTTCTTAAATTTTGAAAATCGAAGGTGAATTGCCAAAGATATTGATCATTTTGTGCCGCCATGTTGGACTTCCAAGAAAGTGATCCGATTTCAGTGAAACTTGGAACACAGTCATGTCTGGTTTAAATAATTGGAATTTCAAGGTCAAATGTCTTTTTCGGTCACTTTTAAGCCGCCACATTGAACTTTTATGTAAATGATTCGATTCTAGTGTGTTTCACGTTTTCTTCAAATCGAATTATTCATGTAAAAAAATCAATACAGCGTCTCGAAAGTGACTGAAAGTGAAATTTGACCTTGGAATTCCAATAACTTGAACCAGACATGACTGTGTTCCAAGTTTCAATGAAATCGGATCACATTCTTCTTTCTTCGAAGTTCAAAATGGCGGCACAAAATGATCAATATCTTTGGCAATTCACCTTCGATTTTCAAAATTCAAGAACGCTACTGAAGCTGAAACACCGGTCTTCATAACTGTGCTATTGGAATGCATGTAAAAATTTTTTTTGGGAAATCGCGCCCGTACTGAACTTTCGGCAATTTTACACTGTTCCATTGCTTACCCTGTAGCAAATTGCTTACCCTGTAGCAATCTTATGGAACATCTTTCGTATTTGACGTGATCAATGCATGGAAACGAAAGATTGGGCTATCGAACACTGAACCGATATGAAATCGCTGACGGAAATCAAAAGTTATGATTTTAGAAATCGTCTAAATTTGCTTGGCCCCTAGATTCTTTTGATGTGTGTAGTTTTCAAATTTTTAAAAACAAAATCATAAATTTCCAAAAAAATTTGGAAAATTTAAAAATTTTATAGCACTGCCCGTACATTTCTTTTAAAAAGAAGTTTCTACTTGAAGAAAAAAAAACGAAAACCGATTCTCGTCAACATTGTTTTTAGTCACATCAAAAGCCCCTCAAGTAAACTGTTGAAGCAGAATAGGCGTAAAAAATAGCAACCACTGCATGTGTATTGGATATTTTTTTCTGTACAGGGTGAAGCAAAAATCGTGGAAACTATTTTTTTCCAAAAATGTCTCCAAATCATTCGATTTGTTCCCTAACCGATGCCAAGCAGGAGATCAGACGGGTTTGTACCATTTTTTTGAAGGGAATTGGATTTTTTTCCATTACTCACCCTGTATAATAGTAGATTTCCATAGTAAATGGAAATGTAGTACGCACCCACTGGTTGAGAATAACGGACCTGGAGGGCTCGAAGGACCTCCCTGCTTCCACCCTCCATGTTTCAAAAATGAAAGACCCATTTTTTTTAAACATATTTCTGGCATTTTGCAAGCATTTCTGTAAACTGCCCTGTACTCCGAGGGCGCCAATTTTGAGACAGCCTGTATGCATACTCATTATTATTGTAATAATGCCGTTGGATGAATTGTTGAAGTGGTAGATGAACACAGCACAGCACAGTGTGAATGTGTGAAATTCAATAATTTTCAATGAAAGTAATTTACCTTGCAGTGTTATTGCAGCAAGGGAGGCAAGATACAAAAACTGTTGAGAGCCTCTTACCAAGTTTTTCATGCGACTCTATCCCTACACACCTATTCTGTTTCAGCAACAGTTTGTGTATCCTTTCTGACGCGACCCCAACTTTCACAATTTCGTCCATTACTTTCAACCAGCTCACGCTTTGCCTGCCTCTCCCTCTGAGTCTTTGATTTGGAAATTTGCTTCGTAAGTCGTTTGTTATTCATTCTTGCTTTCAAGACTTTACTTACAAGACCTTTCAGCCGTGCAGGTCAGACAAAAGATCTTAAACTGTATCGTTGTTGTGATCCTTATAGTCCGGATGCTAGTTGAAAGTACCTTGCATTTTTTGATGAGAAGATGCCACTCGGTGGAAATGTTCTTTGCATCGTACTCTTCCATTCCAGAAAGGTAGCCATCAGCGCCATTCATGCCGGCGGCGTATACAGGGTGATACAGAAAAAAAAAAGTTGAAAAATTATATTTAATTAACCGAAACATGTGGACGTGTAACTCATCACATACATTAACTATTTTATGCTTATGAAGTCACAGCAAACTGTTCTTGATTACCTTGAACCGTCTTTGGAATGTAGGGGAAAACCAGAAAAAAGAACAAGAACACTCTTTTTTCCATAAATAAATAATTCTTCAAGATATTGACACAATACTTGGTATTTCTACAAAAAGTAATGTTAGAAATGATATGCGCTGGGTAGCCAGTTTCTAAGCCAACTATCTCCAGAAATACGATTGTCAACTTTTTTTTCCTCTTGAGCACCATCTTGAATCTGCCCTGTGAGGCATCGTTGAAAAAGTGATAGGTTATTATAATAATGGCAACATAAAATCATTGCATCGCAAAAACAACCTCCTTATCATAATTTAGTGACTTCTTCGGCGGGAAAGAATTGTCATTCACGTATTTTTTGGCTCTTCAAAGCTTTAGTGCCCATGATGGCATTTGCAACATCTGGAATGGTGAAATATGTTACTCATTATGAACCTTGATGTACTTTGAGGTAGCCTATCAAGTTTCACCATTATCAATCGAGAGGTTCGGTCTCAAAAGCTGTTTGAACAAAATTTGTGGCGTTTTTTATGAAAAATACAAAATATTGGGTCTCTCACCCCTACTTGATCCCTCACTGAGGATAGCCTGAGACCGAAAGTCTCCGAATTTTTCATGATAATGGTTCAGTGAGAGGTGCTCTTCAATGTGTAGTTGTCAAAAATTGCATAGTTGCTTTCAGATTCAAGACAGAGAGCGACAAAGAAGTTCATTCAGTAAAAAAAGACGTAAGTTAGAGTCGATAAAAAACTAGCCCAGAGCTAGACTGAAAGCTGTCTGGACACCTTGCTTCTTACAACATTATTCTGCAACTTGGTACACTGTTAGAACCTTAAGTTAGTAATGTTTCAAGCCTTTCACCCACGCTTGAGAGTCTTACAGAACCTGTGTATTGCGGGAAGCCTATCTAAAAGGGACTATTCCTGGATTTCTCCGTTGCATTGAAACTTGTGTCTTTTTTTATTGCATTAACTTCTTCGTCGCTCTCTGTCTGGAATCTGAACGCAACTATGCAGATTTTGACAACTACACATTGAAGAGCAGTTCTTAGCTAACCATCAGCATAAAAATTTTGGAGACTTTCGGTTTCAGGCTTTTCTCAACGAGGGATCAAATGAGGGTGAAAGATCCAATATTTTGCATTTTCTATGAAAAAATCGAACAAATTTTGTTCAAACAGCTTTCAAGAACAAACCTTTCAATTGTTGATTGCAAAACTTGGTGAGCTACCTCAAAGTACATCAAGGTTCATAATGCGTGACATATTTTACCATTCCAGATGTTACAAATGTCATCATGGGCACTAAAGCTTTGAAGAGCCAAAAAATACGTGAATGGCAATTCTTCCCCGCCGAAGAGGTCACTAAATTATGATGAGGAGGTTGTTTTTATGATGCAATGATTAAATATTACCATTATTATGATAACCAATCACTCTTTCAACAATGCCTCACAGGGCAGATTCATGATGGTGCTCAAGAGAAGAAAAAAGTTGACAATCGTATTTCTGGAAATAGTTGGCTTAGGAATTGACTACCCAGCTCATATCATTTCTAACATTACTTTTTGTAGAAATACCAAGTATTGTGTCAATATCTCTAAGAATCATTCCTTTATGAAAAAAACAGTGTTTTTGTTTTTTTTTCTGTTTTTGTCCTACAGTTCAAAGACGGTTCAAGGTAATTAGGAACGGTTTGCTGTGACTTCATGAGCATAAAGCAGTTGATGTATGTGGTGAATTACACGTCTCCACATGCTTCGGTTAATTAAATATAATTTTCAAACTTTTTTTTTCTGTTTCACCCTGTATACGCTGCCGGCATGGATGGCGCTGATGGCTACCTTTTTGGATCGAAAGAGTATGATGCAAAGAACATTTCCACCAAGTAGCATCTTCTCATCGAAAAATGCAAGGTTCACTCCATTTTATGCAACTAGCATCCGGACATTAGCCACTTTCACAGGTTCTCCTGAAAAAATCCACGTGAGAAGCTCATTTCACCGTGTTTTGTGCCTCTACTGCACAAGTCAGTCGATAACAATACACATTTGTATGATTTACATCATCGAATATTAGTTCTTTCAGAGAAAACTGTCCAGTGAAAACGCCATCATTGCTTTGCATTACTCCTGCTACTGATGTTTGTTTATTTTCAGTTCGTACTGCTATCTCAAAATATTTGCACATGATAAAATTATTGCGAAATACCTTTCGATAAAAATGAGGAAAAATATTCTAACAACCTTCGACATGGCAAGCGGGTATGCACCTCATTCCCCTATCGACGGCCCCCTACGCTCACTACATACCTATTTTTAAATTAATTTAATAAGAATTTAGTCTCGTAGTTTTCATAATAAACTTCAAGTAAATTACTAGTTTATTTATTTTTTTAAATCTATTATTAGCCAAAGCATGCTGAATTTACGTTCTAAACTTATTAAATTCGAGTTCACTTGTTATCATTTTCAAGAAAGAAAATAAGCTTTTATTTTGTGCAAACCCTGCAGGAATTGATATGAAATGTAGAGAGTTCAATTATTGGTTGCGATCAAATTTCCATTTCAGGGCTCCGACAATGGCCATAATTCGATTAGGGGATGCCGAACTCATGAAGCAAAGGTTGATAAAATAAAACACGTGATATACCGTTCCAGTGTAGTTTGAAGTACATCTTGTAGTTGCCGCGGAATAGCGCTTCTCCCAAGGAGTTAATCACTGTAATAATATCTTCAAATCTAGAGCCCAGGCACTTCAGGTAAAATATGCCCTGCACCAGAAACTAATTCAGATCAGAAATCTGTTGGATGCTTTACTTTACACTAAGAATTTTATGCAAGTATGAGAAATTATGCTGTAAGTAAACAAGAAGAAAACTGGATTATCGTAGTAACGTCTCGCCCTAAGTAAAAAGAAATTAGATACGAGCTTCGTTTTTCGACATTTCAACTCATTAATCAAGTACCTAGGTTTTTTAAACAGCTACTAAAAGATTCATAGTTTTTGTTTTAATAGGAAGTCCTTATAAATAGGAAGGAAATAGGATTATGACAATAATTTTGCGACCCACTATACAGAGTTCTACTGTTCCATAATGACTGCGTAATACTTCAGAGGGCGTTATAACCCCCTGGGCTATAACGTCGTCATTTTCGAACCCATGTTAATGGCAGCTTTTTCAAGCCTCGCCAAAAGTAGTGGCGGAGGCTATTTGTGGACGCTTTTTTTTTTGGTTTTTTTTCGTGATTATTTTTTTCCTCGTTTTTCGTTCCTCGTTTTCATACAAAATTCAATTTTTCCTGTATCTTCCAAACGGTTGAACATATCAAGTTCATTCTTCCGTTAATCGAATCTTAACTATTGCGGGTTGATACCGACGACGTTTGAAGATTATCGGTCAAATATACACAATCTTTTACAACAATAAAGAATGCCTAAATCGCGAAACTCATCTAAAATAAAGAAAACGCATATTTACCAACTTTACATCATCATATCTTTCGATCTAATGAAGCTTTGTGCCTATTTTTTTTTTATATTGAAGTAATATCCATACCTTTGTTACAGTGTGACAGCGATTGAGAAACAATGGTTTATTATTTATTTATTTTGTTTATAAACATTTTCATCGGTTATGAATGCCTCATGATTTTTAGTCAGTGAGGGACATTTTTGTTCTTACAGATTTCTGTATACAACCAGCGAAGCAAATGGGGCCAGAGTATTGCAGAATTTTTTTAAACAAAAAATTTTGATCTAGGACTTATGTATAGTTTTTCAGATATGATTTTTTTTCCTGACGCAACCAACAGCTGTAAAGAAGTGGTGCGCGCATGCCACCCAAATTTACTATGCAAAATGCACTACATTACTACTGAGTTGGGCATCTTTCGTACAAAGCTGAGCTTTTACAGAAATAATCAGATATTTGCTCTTTACAAAAAAAAAACAAGACACCCGTTTAGGCTAGCCGAGTTATGGGGCGAAGACCGCCCTCAACGGTACAATGGTATTAACGTAAAATAGGTATGATGGAGATGAAACTATTTACCCCTAATTTTTACATCGAAAAGGTCCTATTCCAAACATTTGCTCTGCTCGTGTCTTTCAAACTTTCAAATTACCCCATTTTTACCGCAAATCGCAGATGAGAGGTATTCTTATTTTTTACGTGTCACATACGGTTTCTCTTTTCCTTTCATTCCCTTTGTAGCGCACTTTCGTAGGAAATCCGCTATTAGCCGCGCTTTGAAGTCCGTCCGTCTGTCCGTCTGAAAGTCTGTTAGTCTGTCCGTCTTGTAGTTGAACTCCTCCTAAACGAAAAGTCGTAGCGGTATCGGGTTTTATGCAAATCAATGCTGATTGTCTGCGGATGGGAATAGGTACAAAAACTATTTGGTCAGACCGCACGATTGCAAGAAAAAAAAAATCAAAAAGTCGGTATTCAATGCTACGGTGCGAACTTCTACATCGAGGAATCTTGCGAACCGTTCTGAATACATGCATACATCCAGCGAACAAAAGATGCAGAAAGAAATGAAAAAACTTTTCGTAAAAAAATCAACCTGATTGATTCATTCTCAAAAAAGATATCTCTATTTTTATGCGAAATCTATACTTACACTGCACCTATATGCGGATGCGATTTTCAAGTCGCGGCGCTGCGGTTCAACCAGCTGCTTCTGGCTCCGTGCTTGTGATCGATGTAGGTATAATTCTACTTATAGGATATTTTCTAGTTTTGGTAGTTGTCATTCTGTTGTTTTAATTTATTATCGACTACTCGTGTTTTCATAAAGATTGATGATTTCTTGTGGTAGTTTTGGGACAATCTGTTCACAGATAACAGTGAACAGTGTATTCATCTGCACTCCGAAAATGTGCTCATGAGACTCACCCCGTGAGGACTTTGCTACTTGTTTTGCAGTAATGACTACTTATTTATCTCAGGTCACATTAGGCAAATATGTTTCGGTATCACTTCATTGAAGTTTTAGAGTATATGCCGTTCACGTTTCAAATTCAGTAGAATGACTTTTTGGAGCAAAAATAAAGTGACAAGCTGGGGAGCTACGGCTAGGGCTGATGGCACCTGCAAAGTTTTGGTGCGAAACTATCAGCGGCCATCAGCCGTATACCCTTGGCGTTCAAGCTTGTCACTTTAATTTTGCTTCAAAAAGTCATTCTACTGTGAATAAAAAGTGTACAGGATATACCTACCTGCCTACCTACCTATTATTATCAATTTTTTGCCAAGCAAGTTTCAAACAGTTTCCAAGCTAACAACAAAACAATAACGATACTCGTTTTCTCTGTTTGTGGCCTTGACTGCTAATGGTCTTTAGCCAGTTTTTGTTGTTGATCTCTGTGAATTATCACGCTTCATTTATAGAAAAAAATTCCGGACTCTATCGCAAATTCAAAAAGTTCCTTGAGAACTTCACCTCTACCTGTTGCCAACAATGACATTACCGAAGTCGGAAATTCCACACCCAGATCCGATAAAGCTGAAATAAGATTTCCTACAGAAACAGAACGTTCTTGTCATCCCAGAAAAACGTGCTCCAGATCTCCCAATTTCCCACACGTGCAAAGTGGTGAATCACTTACGCCAATTCTATATAAATGAGCAGGATGAGCAGGAAAACCAATAAAAGCTCTTTCGTCAGGAAAACTCCCGAACCATGGTTTGTTCCGAAAATCTGTCTGAATTTTACAGTAGCAAGAGCCTCTAGTGAAACAATATTCTTTCTAACCACCTATATCGGGTTACTTCCAGGAAATGGTTTTTTAATGGAGGAACAAGGTCGTTGTAGTTGAATTCCAGAACATTATCAGCATTCATCAATACGTGTTGTGGTTGGTCAGCTGCTTCGTTTCCGCTGATCCCCATATGTGCCTTTACCCAGATAAATCTTACTGTAATTCTCTCGGTGGACAATTCCGCGAGTAAAATTAAAATGTCCAAAACAAAAATATTATATTTCTTGTTTGAGTTGGGGAAAAGCGATAGACATTTCAACACCGACAATGAGTCCGAAAAGATGTTTATCGAGAAGCCTGAGTTTTCAAGTTTTTTGCACCATTTTAAAGCCTTTACAATTGCCGCCGCTTCCGCCGAGAATATACTTGCGTGCTTATTCAGTAGAAAAGTTTTTTTTTTAATTAAGGAGAACGGATATAAAAAGCACAAGAGGTGCCAGCATCACCTTTGGAACGATCTGTGTATATGTTGTACTCAGCTGAGTATTCACGTATGTTTTTGTTGAGTGATGCGCATTCTGTATATCCAGGAATTATGACAATGGGCTACTTGCCCAAATATTTTTTATTGGCTTAATCAAAAGTATGGGCAAAAATGTTGTACCCGTATTTTTTTTTTTCTCCTAAATTCCCAAAATGGCGGCCGTAGTGTCTGTTTTAAAAATATATTTGTGACGTCACAAATATACCAAAAACTAAACAAACAGCACTGTTGGGTTGAAAACTCAAAAAACAGTTAGAGTGGCTTAACAATATTTGAAAAATACAGACAGAAAAATTTCACTGAAGATTCCCGACTTTTACCAACCTTTTGAAAAAAAAATCGAAAAATAGTATATTATATACCAAGGTTGAGAAAGTATTATTATAGCTGAAGCGCCAGTTTAGATCCCGAAGCGCAGCTGAGGGATATAAGGCGCTGAAGCTATAATAATTTTCTCGACCGTGGTTTATATAGAATTTTTTTTACTACTCCAAAATAGCCATCCTAGTTGAGGAACAGGTTAATAATGATGCACTTCACGGCTAGTAGTGAAAAAAAATCTTTTCTCACTACTAGCTGTGAAGTAGGCCGTTATTGACCCGTTTAGAGGTCGTGAAGTGACTTTTCACAACCAGTAGGCTGACTGTTACATTATTAACCGCCTGTCACTATTATTAACCTCCTGTCACATTTTCAACCTGTCAGTCCTGTCACATTCCATATTCTTAAGAAATCTTTACAAATCAGGATTTAATGTTTGCTAGTAGTGAGAAAAATAGTATATAAACCACGCTTGTGAACGCTGTTATAGCTTTGGCGCCTTATATCCCTCAGCTGCGCTTCGGGATTTAAACAGGCGCCGCAGCTATAACAGCGTCCTTCACAACCTTGGTATATAATATACTATTTTAATCAATGGATATATTTTCCGGAAATTTTCAGGAAATAATATTTATTACTCTTGTTGATGATTGAAAGTGTTTCCAGTCAAATATGTTTCATTGGCAAGTACCCCAGGTCTGAATAACAAGTCACTGAATTTGAGGTCAAAAATATCGCGGTATAGGGGGGAAGGAACCTCTATGTCAAACGCCAATGCCAAGGGCGGGGAGTTTTCATGTTGCCAATACCTATTTGTAAGATTTGCCGTACAAAGATCTACAATTTTCTTGTAAAAATGAGGACTTCGGGTTTTGTATTTCACCACAAATTTTCCTGCCAAAAACTGTTTTCTGACATCCAACGATGGTTCAGCTGCCTCCGTAAGTAAAGCTATTGTGGGAGAACTGGGAGAAGAGATCATGGCGCCTAGGGCCATCTTATGGCTTTAAACTGGATTCTGTCTAGTTTTTTGAGGTGAGAGTTTGCGGCACTACCGTAAACAATACAACCATAATCAAGTATCGATTTGATGTAAGCTTTATAAAAATTGAGAGAAGTTGATGGGTCACTTCCCCACGACTTGCGGCAGATCATTTTTAATAAATTTATACCTTTTTCAGATCTACTTACTGTGTAATTGACATGATCATACCACAAAAAAAATTTGTCAAGAAAAATTCCGAGGTGTTAGAAAGCAGAGTTAACTGGAACCGTTTTTCTTGATAATCGAATGGAGATGTTTGGAGTATGCTTCCTGGAGAAAAAGACCACAGAGCATTTTTCATAGGCAATGTTGAAGCCATTCTGGAACGACCAGTCCCGGGAGTATGGCAATTCTGAGATCCCTAACACATAACTCGTATTTTTTTTTGTTTGAATACATTACGATATCATCCGCATATTGCAGACAAAATATATTTTTTGGCAGGTTCAAATGAAAATCTGCCGTATAAATATTGAATAGTGATGGACTCAGTACCGCGCCCTGAGCAAGACCAGAAAAGGCCAGCCTAGGTTCCTGCAAGATATTATTTAGGCGAAACATCGCACTTCTACCATGTATCAGATTGAAAACCACTTTTTGGGCGAGGCTTTCTATTAGACACACCGCAAAGTGGGGAGATGGACTGGTCAATACCGGCCTCAGCCCCTGAAATTTTTCACAATCACCATGGAACCCTGTATGAATAAACTTTAATAAACTTTTGAAGCAACATTCTCTTCAGCATGACGTAAGTTTACAAGTGTCTCAAAATTAGCGCTAACGGAGTCCAGGGCAGTTCACGCAAATGCTTGAAAAATGCCAGAAAAACGTAAAAAAATGTGGGTGTTTCATTTTTGAAGATATGGGGGTCGAAAAGTCTTCCTAACCCTTCTTGTTTCGTTATTCCAAAAGATTGGAGTTATATGTTGGTAGCAGAAGTATGGATAAAAAATATCACAGCGAATTTTGAGACACCTTGTACATCGCTCTCAATTTTTTTTCCATTTATTTTTTGCGCTTTAACTCCTCCTAAACTAAAAGTGGTAGTGACTTGTTTTTTTTAGCAAATGATTCCGCTTTCTAGAGCATCAAAATGTGGCTCCTCTGCGACTGCAGAGAAAGTAAAATATAATGTGAGCACTGGGTAATTGAAAACTACAGTCTTATTCAAGTATCGATACAATTTCCAAACTAATGCGTAGATACTGTGATACAACAATGCATACTTCCAATGAAAGACATGTACAAGAACGAATTACGGACAATCTCAGCGAAAAAAAAACGATTGCTTAGTTGCCACCAAAGTAATGGTTTTTCTTGTGAAGTAAATTCACGCGCGGGGAGTCGCCGTCACCTTTCTCACTTATTGGTTAGGTATATTGGTTAGGTACCTACCACCTACCTAGATAGATTTTTAAAGGGTCTTCTCAACACTTCAACACTTGTTTAAAAAGTAAAAGAGAAATGTTCAGAAATCGGATATCTAAAACATGAGGATCAACGTAGGAAACAGTATTGCTACACATCTCGAATTGATGAAAAAAACTGCAGGGTTTTCAACTACCTTGAGTAACAGTGGAATATGAGAAACTCATAAAATCAAACGCAACGCTGTGTGGATACTCATTGGAATATTAATTTCCGCAATAGGTAAATCGATTGCAACTTCATTTCAAAAGACGTCGTCTTCAGCGAATAGATTGACTTCTTCTGAATCGAGTTCTGAATGTACCTAAGTATAGAGAACTGTCGCAAATTCTCCACTGCCAAAGTGTAATTACAAGTTGTCACATTTTACCAATCGCTCTTAAGACATGCAATATGTATTAAAAATATATATATATATAAAATGTGAACCTTGATTATGACGCTGGGGTTGATGTTGCTGTTGAGATCGGAAAAACTACGCGGAGCCTCGCACGCCTCACACACTTCTCTATTCGCTCCGTTGAGCAGCGTGCACCTTCTGCACGTCCATGAAACTTGCATAGAAGACGCCGTCGTCGTCATCCTCCAAGTTGAATTGCCCGCCCCCGTGGGACGGTACCTGGAAAATCCGAAGTTAATACAACCAAAGCTATTGGAAGCCCCGAGTATTTGATTAAAAACTAAAATTAGGTATTTTGCTGCGACAATATTGCATTATTCCTGGATAATCATATTATGCAAAAGTACCTCACTGCATAAGCAGGTACTGCGACAATATAATCTGGAGATAGCATGGCTCGAGTACCAATTTCTTTATCGTGGGAGAAGCTTTAACGAAGTTAGATTTCAATCACCATTCGAGACAACATTGAATCGGGGAAGAACACGGGAGTTTTAATAAAAGTCAGCTTCGATATTACCAGTCAAGTAGATTATGAAAAATTTCGCAATAATTCCCGGGTCCCAGTAGCGTCTACACTAGATTCAATTGATCCCCTTGATTTGATTCTCCAAGACATACCTTGAATTTGTTCTTTGTTTATCTAAGCGAGAACAGAACCTAGTAGGTATAAGAAAATGTTGGTGCATTTCACTTTTCGCAAATCCCACAAAATTTTGTGACTCGAGAAAAAATCTGGGATCCCGTTACGTTAACTCCATCTCTCAAATTGTATCGAATAAAATCACAAACCACTCGGAATGGTGTCTAGGAGGAAGATCTCCCATGAAAATAGGCCTACACGGCGCTCAATGCAATCTACTTTCGATATCAAATGGAATTTTTCGAAAAAAGTCGTTCTCCCAGCAGCGAAACACGTCTGATTTGAGCCTTGCACCAAACGCAAGTCGTCCTGGTCAAAACCCGGGTGAGCGGCGAATGCGAATTTGCAGAAAAGTATTGTTCCTATTGGCCAATTTCAAATGACTGTCAGAAAGTGGCCAATAGGAATGGGATTCGCAATTCGCGATTCGCCGCTATATGAATCGAGCTCAACTGTTCTGAATACATTTTTCAAAGGGCTTTCGAATAACATATTACAAGTCAAGTTCCGTGAGAAATAGCTCCTGTCACTTTCTACATACCTATACCAAATTTCAAGTCAATCAGTTCAACGGTTCGGCAGTTATCATGGATGATTACAGACACACCCACCCACCTGCCTACCCACCCACATACAGACATCATTTTGGAAATGGTCTTAATCGTCTTGGGCGACCTCAAAATGGATAATCCCTCGAATTCAAAAAAATCTGCACGATTACAATACTTTCCCTTCCTGTTGGTGGGGGGGTCGGGAATGTAAAAATAACGTATAAATCCATTTAAAGTCTCGTGAAAGCATGTTTCCACTGAACGGATATTGACCTTTGTTTTACACAGCAAATATGAGTAATTCTTAATTTTGCCTTCATTCGCGAATTCAATTACCGAGAGAGAAGCCCTTATTCGTAGCTGGTAAGGTATACCTTCCGCCAGTGAAATTTTAATCGAGTGTCAATTATGCATTGGTCAACGTGAAATTACAATTGTAATATTGTTTGGGGCTTTTTCAACATACCTACCTAATTCGCAGTTATTCTTCTTTATTGCCAAAAACTGAAAGGTAGCTGAAAAGTAATCATGTACTTCCAAAGCTTGTTGGTTACGACTACGAGTATTTACTATGACAGTAAAAGTACAAGCCATGAGTACAAGCTTGGTGACAACTTCATGCTGTGGGTTTCACTGAAAAACGCACATTCCTCCTAGCTGGCTATGACTTGGCGTAGTTCATCAATTTTCCGTTATGTGGCTGCAAGTTGTTCGAAATCGCGAATAGCGATGGTATCACGACGGTAGTGGAAACTGGAGCTGTTTGTGTTTCTGAAGACTCTCCGTTTGGTGGAAACACACGTTTAGATATTTCGAACGACGAATGTACGACCTACGAAACGATTCGAGCAGACAATAGTAGGGAAGTGAGGAACATTTCCCAAGAAATTAGTACCGGTAAAATTCCAACAAATAATAATGGATTGTTCAATTTTCCACTTACAAACTTACGATGTCACATTACTATCTAGGTGCAAATCGATGTGACGTCAAACGCTGGTTCCATTGAATCAATCAAAGCTGACAGGATATGGAATTAAATCGACTTATTTTCTTCTTCGCGGCTCTGATGTGAACTAAGTAGGTATCTCGGGCATTTTTTGAATTTATTCAGAAGTAATCAGAAATACATTTTTCAAATTTAATGCAAGTGTAGGTTGAGGTACCTGTATACTGTAACTCAGGTTACCATCATCGCAACAATAGTTTACCACTAAGACTTAAATCAAGACAAGAGGTGCTTTCCTTTTACAACCTAAACTAAGTATTCTGACCCAAGTTGTTAGTGGTATCTCACTTTCGCGCATGTGATTTCTCGCTTTTTCTCTCTCTAACTTAGATCAGATCAGTGAGTTTTGTGGTAAAAGGAAAGCACCTGAGGCTAAACATATTGTAATTTGTAAAATTATAGTAATCAATGCTTGTGGCTTTGGCGAAACAGAGTCTATTGCAAAATCTATTTTACAAGTTACAAGTAACTTGATTAAGGCAACACCTGATTAAATGTAGGTAGCAAAATAGTTCTACATTTTTTGAGGCAACACGAATCGATACGTATTGGTAGCCCCTGTTTCGTGATTATCACTTTCATCGAATATTCAGTGGATCTGCTGCAAAGGTGAGTTTTACGAGAAGGAATGGCCTTCTATGACCATAATATGGAAAGCTCTTCGCCGCTCTTCATTGATTTTTGGGAAAAAATCGAGAAATCCTCTGCAATCCAATTTCAACAATAAATGGTGTTGCAGAGCCTTTATCAACAATTCAGAAGGTCACAGATTGTACTAGGCCTCAACAACTATAAAGGTGTCCCGAAAATATACCGACAACGTTCCAAGACAGCTTCCTCTCATAAAAACAAGAAAAAAAGTTCCCATAAACATGGGTCCGGAAACGCTTCCTAAGGGAGCTACAGCTACAGGCCCCTAAAGGTGGGACCCTGAGGATGGTTTTTTATTCAATATCTCCGAAACCGTTCAAGGGAAATCAATCAAATTTGACACATCCACTAACCTTCTTATGCCCAACAAAATGAGGCAAGATTTATTCCACAATAATTTACCAGGGGTGGGTCAGGCGTCAGGCTGAGGTGTAGGGGTAAAAATAACTCTAACTTGTTTGAATGTGGATGGTTTCCAAATTTAACAAAAAATTATCGAATAATGGTGTTTTCTTCGAAAAAAAGGTCCCTTTGTTCAACCTCGTTAGATGCACCGTTTACGAGATATTTGAGTTTGAATGTATGAAAAAGTGGTCAGAAATGCTAATTTTTAATTACGATATTCAAGACGAAAAAAAACACTATTTCAAAGCAACTTCATTTTTGTTAGGCATAAGAAGGTTATTAAATGTGTCAAATTTGATTGATTATCCTTGAACAGTTTCGGAAATATTAAATAAACAACCATCTTCAGGGTCCCACCTTTAGGGGCCTGTAGCTCCCTTATGAAGCGTTTCCGGACCCATGTTCATAGGAACTTTTTTTCTTATTTTGATGAGAGGAAGCCGTCCTAGAACGTTGCCGGTGTATTTTCGGGACACCCTGTATGTTTGCCGCCATTAATAATACGCTTTTAGAAAATATGACGTAAAAAATTCTGCGACTTGTTTTCTTAAAATTGCACCTTGCTGAAGTTAGGTCATTTTTGCAGTTCTTCCATTGCCACCCTGTATATTGTATATAAAGTCAACAATCAAGCGATCTAAGGCCGGTATTCATAGTCAGATCTTATGTCTTAAGACGACCTTATTCAATTTTGATACACTGATTTCTCCCGAACACAACCTTGAGAAGATGTAGGGGTATTTTATTATGTTATAAAATGTTCACAAGATGATAACTGTATGTATAAAACCATCTTGATTCAAGCCTGTGTCTAAATGAACATGGTCTTAAGACCACCTTATATATAAGATCCGACTATGAAGACGGGCCTAAGATAGTGTATTGTAGTCAAAAAACTACTCCGTCGAGCATCACGAAAATTTCCAAAATCGGGCATTTTTGTCTCCAGATATCTTCATTTTAACGGAGGCAGAACTTTGGGATGGTTCACTTCAGTTTTTGCCCAGTTTAAATGAACAAAAAAAAATGAATTTAGTAAGAAACGGTACCAAACACGCCAATATAGATCATATCAAACCAGGGAAACCACTCCTATCACCCCAAGGGTCCCAAAAAACTCCCCCTCCAAAAAAAATTAATCAAGATCATATTTAGAATACGATAATCACTTGACCCTGCTTCTAACTCAAAATGCACAATTAGACATAAAAATCGCATTCAGCTGCCGGATTGTAATAAGTAATGTCCCATCTACGATGATCGATAGACACAAAAACCAAGCAACGCGAGCTGCTGACCAGTCAGGCACCAGCAAAGCGCAGAAGAAGCCCTCTCTATTGGTCAGCATTTTGCCTTTGGTCAGTTCTGTGACTAATGCATATGGGCTATGAGGGATGATGCCGTCGCACTTCCTGCTTTACACTTTGAGGTTTATGGAGTCGATTCGACGAACCCATGGCAGAGGCGGTTGTGTAATGTGTATTATGCCTCTGGCACCTAACATTGGGGTTCGTTTCCCCACATGGGTCTGGGTGTGTGCTGTCCATGCAAATACAAGTTTCTCTGTGCGTTATTTGAACGAAATAATACATTAGGTATTTGAATTAAATCAATCACAAAACCAACTCCTATAACCACGATAAAGTTCATTCAAGAAGAGAGAAACATTCCTTTTTCACTTTTCCGGTCCCCCACTAACATGAAAAGGAAAGTATTGTAAACGTGCAGAAAAAATGAGATTTCGACCGATATATCCATTTTGAGGTCCTCCAAGCCGGTAAGACCATTTCCAGAATGTCTGTCTGCCCGTGTGACTGTATGTCTGTATGTCTATTTATAATCTTCCACGATAACTGCCGAACCGTTGATCCCATTGACTTGAAATTTGGCATGCTGACATGGTTTTGCTGTGGAATGACCGGATTAGTTTTCGGCTATCTTCTGTCAAACGGAAGTGTCACTGTCAAAAAATGACACAAGTTCCAATGAGTCAAGTTCCATATCTTATATGGAACTTGACTTGCAGTATGTCACCTGAAAGCCCCTGGAACATTATTGTATTCAGAATAGTTGAAAGTATTGGACTGACAAAATTTGTCAGATGAAGCATAAAAAACGTTCAAAACTTTGCCATTTCATTATTCAAAATCTATCTGATAATTAAAATCAAATTCGGCAGGATGCAACACAACAAAATAATCAAATTGAGTCTGCAGTTGGAGTTTCCACCATTTCGCAGTCGGTAGTGAGAAAAATTATATTGCTCCGGAATGTTATTCATATTCATCTGCTGTGCGTGCACGTCATGCGCCTGGTACTAGAGCGCTAGCCTTTTACGATTAACATTGATGAAGTCCAATTTTGGAGTAGGTCCAATATAGGCGACTCTTCCCTAACAGCAAAGCATTCCGCTCAGAGAAATCAGAGCAGTCTATTATCAAATTTTACTTATGGTGCCTAGCTGTTCTTCCAGAACTTCTTCGAAAAAAGCTGTTGATTATTACTGAAGAAAAACTTCAATAGAACACATCAAGGTAGAGTAAGTATCCATTCAACTAATAACTTGGTCTTTAATGCACAATTTACCTCTGTCTGTCTTGAAGTTGTAGCAGCTGCAATTGTTGCTCCGGTGAATTGATGCCGCTGGCCGTGGTGCGGACGTCCACCAAAGAAGGCCGCTGCGCCACCGAACAGCTGAAGCTTTTGATGCTGGACAGTGAAACGGAATTGCCGCCTCCAGGACGACGACAGGCGCAGGTCAGGGGCCTGTCGCAGCCGAGGATGTCGTAAAACACCCCGGAGCCGCTGCCGCCGCCGCGCTGCGGAGTCTGTTCCACGGGAGTCATCACCGCGGAAGCGGCATTCGAGGAAGTGGAGGCGGCACAGCTCTTGCATGGCGAGTGCATCAACATCTCCTCTTCGTCGTCGTCTTCTTCGGTGGCAGTAATGCTGTTGCACAACCAACAGGTAGTGCTGGGCGTGGGGTTGAAAACGATGCCGCAGGGCAAGCAGCGCCGCGGCGTGCGGCACAGATCCGGCAAGCTGCGGGTCTTGTTAAAAGAGAACCGCCGACGCTCCCGGTGCTCCTGGTTGTGGTGGTAGTGACGGTGGCGGCAAGACGATCCGAGCTTGACGGAGGCGCTTTGCTGCAAGAGCAGGACGGCACTGCTGAGCAGGGTGCTGCGTACCAAATCGGAACAGCTGGAATCGGAGCAAAACATATGCATATTTAATGGGATGCAGTTTATTATCAACATTACGTAATTTTATTTGATATTTTCCTTTGCATTAACATCTGGTCAACCTATTAAAGGTACGACTGTGTATTGCGAAAACAGAGGCAAACAAAAACTGGTAGCAGCTCCAACATCATTTTCTGGGAAAAAAGAATTCAAATCAAGCAATTGGGTTTCCAGAACTAGATCTAAATTTCAAGTACGCGTTAATATGTAATCACCGGTTTATCTACGAACTGAATCGTTTATGGCCAATTTGTGGCGAACCGCTGAACTTCTCGATCAGGCAGGACGAATGATGTAGTTCGGTCCTTGTTACTCACACGGTACCTACGCCTTAGGTTAGGGCCGAAAATACCTGTACTTGCGTGGAAATCAACTGAATAACAAGCAAATAACTACTGAAGGTAACTGAAGGCAATTATTCAGGACAGTCTGGATGTTGAGCGCCATAAAACCACCACCACCTTGCATTTGATGATTACACGATGCCGTTTGGTGCGAATGTTATACATAGCCATGTCTTCTTTTTAGGAGGTGCTGCCAAAGTGGCGGTCTGTGCAGATTCCGTATACAGGATGAACAAAAATGAGAAAATCCAACTAATGTACCAAAAAAGTGCGAGTCATCAAAATCACCATGTATATTTTCAAGTATCGCTTATTAGGATAGGATTAACCGCATCTAAGTATCAGCAGGCGTTTCTGAAATATTTTAAAATTAGTTGTCGGTTTCGTGTAAACACTTGAAACTGGAATTTTTCAATAAATCAGTGAACTTCCAAGATTGCCACCGTCCCTTTCTACTATTTTCGAAAATATGACATTTTTTGTCCCTCATGGCCGCTATCTTGAATTCACCAATTATTACTGAATGAGTGGGAAATCAATAATTGGTACTAGATAAACTGCTGGACAACGAAGTTGTCGGTATCGGAAAAATGGGGCAACTTTGAAGACCAATGACTTCCGATTGCCGGATGCGACTTCCGTTTTGTTTATTGTGTTAATTAGCCTAATGCTTCCGTGACCTATCCTGTGGAAGTAAATGCTGAGAAACTTCATGTAAAATTTCTACAGGGTGATACGTAAAATGCTGCAAAATTGTACCGACTTCATCTTAGCCCCATTCGTCCAAAAAAAAAAAATCATGTATTCTAATACAAAAATCATGAAGTGTGGTGTCTTACCTCGAAACAATTTTGAAATTATCTGGATTGGAAGTCTAACATCGAAGATATGAATTTTTATTTTGAAAGTTACAGATTTGCCTTGTTGGCACGCGAGATTAAGTCACTTTTGATGAATGGATGTTGACATTGAGCAAGATTGTTCGTACAACAGTCCAGGACAATTTCACTCTCAACACAACTCGAATATTTGGTGTGGGGCCAAGTAGGAGGCACTTTTTTAGGTGGTTGTCTGTTTTTCGTACGTTGGATTTCGTCAGAATTTCATCAGAATTTTAGATATGGAACATGTTTTATTTGCAAATTTAAGCCCCTGAACATGGTAATGATGTGAAACTCCAGTGTCCGAGTAAAGTAAAGCCCCCCTGGACGTTATACTTTTTGTCGAGCTTTTTGTGCTTGTCTATGCCTGCGTTTCATAAATCTGCAACATTCAACATAAAAATTTATATCTTCAATGTTAGACTTCCAATCTGGGAAATTCTAGAACCGTTTCGAGATAAGACACCACACTTCATAACTTTTGTATTAGAAAATTAAAAAAATATATTTTTGAAAAATGAGGGGATGATGAAGTCGTTGCAATTTTGCACCATTTTACGTATCACCCTGTAAGAAATTTACATAAAGTTTCTCAACATTCGCTATCATAGGATGGGTTATGGGAAGATTAAGCTAGTTAACACAACAAACAAAATGGAAATCGCAATCGGCAATCGAGAGATATTGACCTCCAAAGTCGGATCATTTTTCCGATACCGACAGCTTCGTTTTCCAGCAGTTTGAACAGTAATAATAATCATGCGGAAAAAAATCTAAACGCAAAAATAACCCTCGAAACAACCATTCCCAGTGAGTAACTTTTCTTTCATTCACCATCATCCCGGCCAATAATAACGGTATACAGGGTGATTCAAAAGTGTCGGACCTTCTTGAAGGTGCGTAATATGGAGCTAGAAGCTAGAGCGCTAGAAATATGTTAGAAAAATTGTGTCTTTCAATTTTGAAGTTATGGAGGAACAAAAGTTGGTCCTTGAATTGCTTCTATTTTCTTTGTTCCAAAAGATGTTGGTGAATTGTTCATGGAAAAACAATGAGTACAAAAAATCAACCTCTGAATCTGTAATGGATTTCTGTTTTGTGTACAGGGTGAGTCATGAATCCTGGAAATTATTTTTTCCAAAAGTGCCTGCAAACAGTCACAGTGGTCCCATAACCTATGTAAAACACAATTCATTTCAATAGAATTCTTCTGCTTCTGAATCTGTTGTGTACTTTAAAACTAAACTAAAATGGATTGTTCCATCCTAGCTCTGCAGGAGGGACGTCAAGAATGTTGCTACAGCTTATATTTGAAACGTTTCTGGCCATAGTCAACAAAAAACGTTTCAAATTTGAGCTGTAGCAACACTTCGACGTCCCTCCTGCAGAACTAGAATGGAACAATTCGTTTCGGCTTAGCTTTAACCCACAGAGCACATTCCTCCGAATCATGATGAGTCACGACGCGACGTGACCATGCCTTTTTTCTCCTGTTCACAAAAATCGAAGCAAATTTTTCGTTCAACTGTTTGTCAAAAGAAGACCACTTGACTGATGATGATGATGAAATTTGGTGACTGGCTTCACAAAATAATGTGGATTATTATATCACAAACACCTCATAGATCCAAAGTTTTGGTTCTATTGGATCCAATTTGGTCATGATTGTCACGCAAGTTGAGAGAAAACAAGAAAAACGAACTTGTTAACGTTTCTTGGGCAAAGAGGTCATTGCCGCGATTCAGGACCTGCTTTTTCATTATAAAACGATCGCGCGTGTCCAATAAAGTCGTTACCTGTTGTTTTTTCAATAATTTCACGAAGGGCAATTTGAAGATGGTGCTCACATGGAGAGAAAAGTTGAAGATCTTAGTTTTGAATCTAGCAGGCTTTGTCGATGTCCCTACATCACATTCCATTAAAAACATGATTGTTTGTCGGAATATCAAGTTGCAGTTCGATATCTCTAAAAACAACTGATTTATTGAAAAAAAAAATAAGAAATCTCACTTCTTCCAGCGTATTTCGAAAACGCCTCAAGATATACGCGTGTCCTTTTGTTTTTTGGCTTATGTAGTTACTATTTATTTTAGAATGGGTACTTCTATGAATTTCTATTTATTTATGTATTTATTTGTTTTAATCATTACTATACCTACTGTACATTGTCAAGAAACAATAAAAGCGTTGATTATTATTATTATTATTATATTCAAAACCTTTTGCAGCACCTTCATGAGCATGAAATGCGTCATCAATATCCTGATTAACATTCGTCCATCGGTTATGGTTCAAGATTTACGATTTTTCAACAATTTGTTTCTACTTCACCCTGTAAGTGTCTGCACGATTTGCGCCAATGTCCCCACATCCAGATTGGTCCAGGGTGGTCTCAGCAGCAGGCATGCAAAGTGACAATGCTTGGTATAAAAGTGCAAGGTATTTCTCACTAACGGCCGGACTTTTCTGAGACGATTCAGATCCGGGGAAATTTTGATGCAGCACTGCATTTTGAATGCTTGCCTTGAGTCAATTTTGACCTCAAGGTTTTCTTACCTCAAGTATTGGCCCCAGCTTCAACAGTAGCTTCAGATCTAAAAATCGGTGCATTGGAGTTTTGCAACGTTTTACATCCTACCCTGTATGAACTTTATTTGGAGAGTCTTGAACTTCATATCTATAGGATGGATTGCCAAAAGATAAGGTTATAGAACAGCGCAAAACCAAAATGAAATCGTCTGTGGTCAAAAAAAGTTATGCATTTCTGGAAAAGGGCCAAGTTTTTGAGTGTGACGTGACACAGTGAGTGTTGCGCAGTTTAGTTTAACACTCTAGAAAGTAATTGGATTCCAAATCAGTTCCAGCAAAATACCGAAGGCCTCGCCTTAAACTAATAAGACGAGCGGCACCTCGGTATATCAATATCAAACCACAGCGTATAGACATATCAAACGTGGGCGAGAGTGATATTGCAAACAACTTGATATTTGATATGTGCGTTACTTGGAATAATAAATCTTAATCAATTTGATAGTTAGAAAAAACCTCTTGTAAGTACTAATTATTATTATCCAAACTATTTCCAACAGGACGGTGCGATTCCGACCTTATGGATAAGAATGTTGACCTGACCCGTTCCTGACTTCCACCACTTCCTAGATGTAGTCCTACTGTGTGAGTCCTACAAAAGAAAGTCAGGAAGCTCCGATTTCCTGCATCGCTATTGAAAAAAAAACACAAGCCGTATTTATTTATATCTCGCTTTTAAGCTCAAAGCGCATTATTTAGAGGCGGATTTTTAAGGGCTGTCCATTATTATTTGAGTGTTCAAAATTACATATTGTTACATATTTCGCGTACGGGTTCGAATATAATTGAGACGATCATCGTTTTCAAACACACACTGTTAATTGCTGTGTACTACAATAAAATACACGCCAACAATTATTCACTTAGGAATATCGCTGTGATTACTACTCGCTACCACTTCGCATTCCAATCCATAACTGGGGCTGTGGGCGATTCATAGTGCTTATATAGGTCCCGACCCACCATGGTCCCGACTAATTATCTCGAATGTTTCATGGGTCATCCAGCAAATTTCATAGTGGCCCGGTATATGGTTTCTAGACGACTCCCGAATAATCACACACCTTTCGCGTGCTTCCCGTGTGCTCCGGAATGTCTGCACCTTCGCCAAAATGGACAGATGTGTCTTGATCGAGCGTTGAAGGTTACATATATTTCAACCATCAAGGTTACATATATACCAAGCCATCACGTATATGCTGGAGACGTCCAGAACTTTGCACTTGTATCTACACCGTGATCTAAAGGATGGAAGAATCTAGAAAGATCGCGTGTTTACCAGAATGCACAGAATCGCCGCTCGTAACAATATCACAATAATAATTATTAGATACAGCCGCCCAATTACAATATGTATTTTTTTCAACTCAAATATGAACGAATAGCTCCTGATAACCGCGCTACTCTAAATGCGGTTTTAGTTTGAAAGCGAGATATGAATACGGTCATATCGGAATTTTCAGTTCATTTTCAAGTTCAGTTTTTCCCGTTTTGTTCTCGGTGGCTGTGGCTACCATCAGAGCTTTCATCCTACACAGTATTCACGGTAACAAAGTTTAAAAGTCAACAGAATGTGATTACCTACTACTAGCCACCAAAACCAAATTATTCCGTGCCTACCCAGCTTTGCAACACAAAATTCCGAGCAAAATTCCAACATGTACATTGTTCATGGCGAAGCACTAACAAAAAACAAAATTCAATAATTGACAGTGCACGCAGCACAGCAAATTCTTGATAATGAACCTCGTATTGAACGAAAATTCTCTGCGGATTTTTTTTCGACACACCAAAAACCAATAGAAATTGTGTATAGCCTTGCATTGCCATGACGAAAATTCGCATGGCTGAGGAAGACACAGAACTAAAACATTTCAAAATAAATTTCCAGCGGCCCAAAATTACCCACCTGAAGTGTGGAATACCGCGAAACTCCCACAAACCGTGCAATTATGTTGCTCCAAATGATAAACACAGTTTGATCGTTTCCCGGAAATAAGTCAAGTCCTACGGGAAACCCTATTTTTTAATACTGGTAAGTACGTACTTCGGTGCAAGTCAACACATAGATCCAGCAGGAACAGAAGAAATAAATAACTGACGTGTAACTATTCCATTCCCTTGAAAAACTGGTCGACAGGATACTGATTGCAGAGTCTTTGTGTATTATGTTGATTCAACAACCCGTGCATCCACTTGATTTTTACGCGTGCACTGCGATTTCCTCGATTTTGTTCTTTTCTCCGTCCTCTCTTCTTGCCTTTAATAACACTAGTCTATTAGACTTTATAATAATGAATGCATAAAATAGGTCGCGCTAAAAACGGCGTCATACTGCAAGTTATGCTCATGCATCAGCCAAGTCTTCCAGCCAGTGAGCTCTAATTTTGCGCTGATTGCCGTCTTGGTATAAAGAAATTGCGATAAATTACAGGGCTTCAAATGATGTCTTGTATCTTGTATCGACAGTGTTGGACACAGTGAGCAAAAGACAGACTTGAGTACTTTTGAAAATGTCTCAAGTTATTTTCCCTAACTGACTTTTTAGAATCCAAACAAATTATACAGGGGGTCTCTGATTGCTCAATTTTAGTTTTCTTACTTCTATGACATTTCTATTGGCTAAATTGAAATAGTTATTTATTACAGTTATTCTCATATATTTTCTTATATGAAAGAGCAATATCTGGCCCGAAGATCTAATTCTCGATCTAATTGCTGCTCAAGCTCATGTTGTAAGCATGAGGCGCAGTCGAATGCTGCAAAAGAGGCTGAGGGTCTGAAATGACACAGCACTCGAATGTCAAACAACGCTTTTCGTAATCATTTCGTTAGATGAAAAAAAAACTTATGCCGAATTCGCTTCGGCATCACCTTGGTATGAATAGTTATCATGCCAAAGGGCATATCCCGTCTGCATTCATTTGCGGTATTCAAAATCGTAGCACCCCGACTATATGTAAAAACTGCATATTTTCCAACTTTTATCCTGTCAACAGATTTTCACCATTTTTGTAAAACAAGAGGTTACTGGTTCTTGAACATTTTCCAACTTTTTTTCCAATTTCCCTGTTGAAAATGTGAAACCAGCCTGGGTTATCGAGACCGAACTTAAATAATGGAGCTTAATGTAAAGCCTTAACTGACCATTTTCTTCGCAATTTTCACAATAAGATGATTTGGAAAGAGGTTTCCCCGCAAAATTCAATTTTTCAAAATTTTGAATTTCCTGCCAATTATTTTCAATCTTTCTCTCTAATTCCAACTTCCCATGCGAAGGGACGTTGCGAACAAAAATTTCCATAGGTTCCTGAATACTAGTCAGGAAAGTTTTGGGGTGACACAACCGATTTTTTTTTTGTTATAACTCCAAATTCAATCACTTGATTTTGAGCAAATTTGGTACACAAAGTAAGTGTGGGTTCCGAAGTGGGTTCAGTCAGCTTATTTAGCCGCAACTTTTAATTTTAGCCGTAAGCCCTGCATCGCTTATTATTGGCTGTTCTGAGGAGGCTGGTCCATAAGAGTCAATTGGGCGTCGCTGCGCTTGCGACTAAAATTAAGACTTGCAGCTAAATAAGCTGACTGAACCCACCCTAAGTTGATGCATACCTACCTACAAGTTGGTCATGTTGACTTTTGTCACACTTGTAAAATTTGAAATTTTTAATCAATCATCATCGTCATCTCCTGATTTCGTCAAGCCAGATTTCGGGAGCGATGATACGTCGGGTCACTCTTGAGGGAATCACACATTTTCAATGTTTATTTACAGTCGATTCTGATTATGGGATCTTCTTACTTGAAGTTTCAGCTTCAATTTGAGCCCTGGATTTTGAAAATCGGTCAAGAGCGAAATATGATATCACCGAAAAACGACTCGCCTTTGATGCAGGACTCAACCCAAAAATTCATTACTGCTCGGCGATCAACTTTTTTCGAAAAAGTCAAACTAATATCGAAAGTAAATCGGACTCACGGTTTCCGAGTTTAAATCTCTAGAAAAACCGCAAATTTTCCAACTTTTTATCCTATGAACAGATTTCCACCTTTTTTTTCAAACAAGGGGTACTGGCCCTTGAACATTTTCCAATAGTTTTCTTCTCAATTTCCCGGGAATTTCCCTGTTGAAAATGTAAAACAGGCCTGGGTTATCGAAACCGGATTTGAATGATGAAGTTTAAAGTGAAGCCGTAATTGACGATCTGGAAAAAGATTTGAGGTTTTTCCGGAAAATCCGAATTTTCAAAACTTCCAATTTCCTGTAAATTATTTTCATTCTTTCTGTGATGCCAGTTCAAGATCGTTCACCTTCATCCATGTACCATCCAATGCGTCTGACTGCCTCACTCGCTTTTCTTTCTACATAATTTTGGTTTCTTGTAAAAAACGGCAAATTTCTATAACTTTTTAGCTTGTGAACATATTTGTGTCAGCTTCTTTTAAACAAAGGGTAAGTGATTCTTGAACATTTTCAGGCAATTTCTTTTAAAATTCTCCAAGTTTTCCGAGAGTTTTCTACTTCAAAATGAGTAACCGGCCTGGCTTATGGAGACCGGACTCAAATGATGGAGCCCTTATTAGAGAAAATATCTCAATTCTTCAACCTTTCTCCCAAATCCTAACTTCCCACCCGAAGGGGCTTCTCATAATAAAATTTCCATCCGTTCTTTGCTCCTCGTCGGGGAAGTTTTGGGGTGACACAACCGATTTTTTTTCAGTTTTCAATAGTAAGTATATTTTTGCAAGGAGGCAGTGGGAAACAAAACAACTGATGAACACATTTTGACGATCAGACAGAGGATCAAGAAACGTCAAGGACGATAACGTCAATGACAACAGTCAGAAAGGGTTCAAGGACGAACTGATGAAGGACTCGCTCACCTTCCAGACAGGAGCTGCTGTTGCAACCGGAGACCGTCGTCGTCCTCCGAGTCTTCTGCGTCTTGAGCCGGGCGAGCTCGCGTGTCGGCGGCGACGGCAGCGGCGGACCTCAGCCTTCGCACCACGGTGCAACAACTCCCGCCGCCTCCAGCGAATCCGTATGTCTCGTCAACCCCCTCTGCTCCGCAGCGCTGGCTTCTTTCCACACAACAACCGGCAGACTTTTCTTCTTCGGCGGTTTCGTCATCACCAAAGTGCCTGATGCCGTCCTCCCCTGCTGCTGCTTCCGAACTGGCGGCGATCGTCGCTGATGATGATGGTAATGAGTGTGATGGTGGTGGTTTCCTGACGGCGCCGCATCTGATGCACCTTAGCCTCTCCGTGGGGTTGATTAGGCCGCAGGAGCCGCAATGCCACTGAAGCACCGAGGCGATGGCACCCATGTCGATGAGAAATGGCACATGGCTACTACGACACCCATCAAAACACCAAGAACTATGTCAACGGGACACCGACTCAGGACCTGAACAGCTGATGGGGAAACTCTTCGCCCAACCACAGCACCAGGAACTTTGCGTGTCGGCGCAGTCTGACAGATTGTATTGTGTTTTCAAATTTGTCGCCTGCCATATTGACGTTTCCTTCAGGAGCTTGCGCAGAGCTGGCAACATTGTTCTGGCTGGCACGCCCGGAATGCTGGCAACCACAGATACGCGCCGCTCGATGTGGTCACATATTTTTCTGATTTACGGAGCGCTTCTGAATAACAATTATTTTACACTCGACTACCGAAATTGCCAGTTCAAACAAAAGTATGTAATAGCAAACAGCAAAATTCAATTATTATGAGAGAACAATGATAATATATAGAGCAAAATGGCATTTTCAGTCAAGTTATACAAGATACAAGCATAAAATGCTCGAAATGCGAGCGGGGACGTTTTTCGGTTACCTACCACTCTCAACATATTTTTTCCCCTCTAAAACTTTTCTTGATCAGCTTTTCATAAACTTCCTGGATCTGTATTTAATTTTGTTTACGACAACAATACAGGGTGATTCAAAAATGGCGCATTTCCTCCCGTGTACGTTGTGGGAGACGTTAAGGGAGCACGGAAAAAATAGTAAAAAAAAAATTGGCTCATTTATCCTTCGAATTCGAATCCTTCACCATTTATGAAGAGGTGAAGTTGAGAACTTAACTTCTTCAATTTGCATGATTTCAAAGCAAAGTATTGTTACTTGCGAAGAGTCACATGTTGTTAGTAGTTCCCGATTGAAAATTTCTCTTGCAACTGAGATTTGAGTCGTATCATTCAAAATTACGTCAAAATTGAATTAGCATGGCCACTCGATCGCCGTCGGTGTGAACTTTTATGAGGCCGCAACTTTACCTCTTTGATCTAAAGGTGCCAGGTAGGTACTAATGCGATGCTGCCAGATTGGACAGATTTGTTTTTGTTAATATGCAAGTTATTATCGAAGCCGATTAATTTTTTTAATTATTTTTGCCATGCTCTGTCAACGTCCATTATAACGTGCCCGAAAGGAAATGCGCCATTTTTGAATCACCCTGTATACGAGCGGTATTTTTTTTAATGTAAAACGACCTCATACTTAACACTTTCTTTTTCATATTTTGATCATCAAGTTGAATTAAAAGATAACATCGTTCATCCCTGTTTAAGAAATTTTTGCAACAAAATAAATATAGAAGGAACAACGCGTTCAAAGGGAATAGTTTGTTTCTGGATGTGGCCCTGTTGCAAATGTACAGTAGAATCATATAGAAATTCTATGTGTCTTCTATATGGATGTATATGCTCCTATCTGAATCTTTATTATGAGTTCCTGACTGTCATATGAAACATATAAAGAGATCTATTACTACGTTTCCATGGAGAATTGAAATCGATTTGAAAACGGTATCGGGATTGAATACGGAAGTGTTCACATGAGTGGTTCGAACTCGGTATTCAAATCGATTTGAATTCTGTTTACATATCTGTCATGTAAGTCTAACCCTAACCTAAAACTATCCCAACCTAAACGTATCAAAGAAAGTGCAAGTACTCTGTAAACTGCAACTGTGCAGCAGGCAGAAGTGCAGACAACAAGTGCAAGTATGAATGCGACCCTCGATGCGACCAGAACAGCGGTTTTACTCATTGCTATGTATCAGTTTCTGTTTGTTGATGTTTCGATCCAATCCAAATTGGGTTTCCATGAGTATTATTTCGATCCGATCCCGATACGATCCCAGAATTTGCCGAATCGACCTTGAGACTCAGATCGATTTGAATACGATGTTGCAAGCGTTTACATGCAGTTTTCAATCCCGATACCGTTTTCAAATCGATTTCAATTCTCCATGGAAACGTAGTAATATATTTGACACCTATATGGCTTTTTACCTTTACCCAGACCCCAGACGTGACTTAAACCAAGTTTTCCATATTGACATGAGCGTTGCGATGACATATTCCATATACATCCATGTTGAAATGTATATGGAAAATACTATATCTTCCACTTTGGTTAGTGGCGCCACTGCCAGAGACGAATGGTACTACTTTTCATTTGTCATTGTCGTTGTCACGGCTGTTCGAGACCAAGCAGGATTGTGCAAGTAGAAATTTAAGAAATAATGTTGGAACGTAGGTAAATATGGATTACCCAATAAGTGTTGAACTAAAAATACAGTGTGTAGCGAGTTGTGGATCGTCGATTTTTTCGTTTTCCGCCCAATTTCGTCGTTTCCATCGCATGTGAGTTATGTCAGTTTTATCTCCATTTCATTTCGTTCATCGCCTCCACATCCCCTAGAAACTACCCTACCCCTTTTGGGACATCGTCTCACAACAAGATATGCAATGCTTCATTTAAAAGGCCCAAGAAAAGTACTCATCAATAAATGGATTGAAATAAGGATACTACGATGATGACTCCACACGTACAGCTCCCTAAAAACCAACCCTTGACTTCAAGGGACAGGGACAGGGCGGAACACTCAAGGGAACACCACACTCAACTTTTTAAAAAATGATTTTCCACTCTTGCTATGCTCGCTAGAAGCAAATGCACCCTGTGTCGCATAGCACGTAAAATGTGAAAGATGGTGCGGAGTGGCGGACGCCTATCCGATGTTTGGTGGTCGTTAAAGATGAAATTCATCATGTTGGAACACACAGAGGTTCGGCAAAATTTCCGGATGAATAGATGGAAGAGAGCATTATTCACCGGCGGCGGTGACTGACCCTGGCAACGAGGACGTTGAATAAATGAGCAAAAAAATTGAAATTTTTGAAAGAATGACGGTATTTTTGCTGAAGTATGTACATGTTTCTTAGGTTATGGTTCCTGGAGTCGGTAGAATACAAATTTGTCTGAAAAATCACAGAGGTGAATCGTGGAAAGTCACTGAGTCCTTGACCCACTCTCAGCTTCCTATTCTGTGGGACCATAAATTGTGGGACATACTTCATCGAGAATCCATGTCGCGGAGAAGCGATAATGGCTTATTTCGAAGACGCCGATCGGCGAATTCAGAGAAACCAGAGGGGTCCATGACACTTTCAAGGGACACATTGTAAAGAATTGTTACAGCCACGAAACAAACTGTCGTGTTGCCTTCTACTCACGATGATTATTCCCGGCCGAGGGGGAAATTACGATCACACTTCACACTTATGGGTTCTTTCCAGTTGAATTGTTTACGTCGTTCGTCGTCCGTTTTCAAAGTCCGGATTCAAACCATATAGAAACTATATAATTTTTTTTATATGGTTTTATATGACATTTGCAACAGAGGGTTGTTATATTGTTGGTTGCCTACATCACTTCAGTGGAAAATTAGAGAAGATACGGGGTACAGTGACTCATGATGACTTATCATCAACAAAACAACGTTGCGCAATGTTGTGCGTAGGCCAGAGATGGGCACCGCAAAGATGAGCAGTTGCTTCTAGCGAGCATAGGAAGAGTGAAAAGTCTTTTTTTTCAAGTTGAGTGTGGTGTTTAGCAAGGCACAGTATTGAAACCCCTAAGGGATACGGTACGGATGAACGGCCACACGTAAATCCTTGCGCAAAAAAAAACAAGTAGCAAAGTCCTCACGGGGGTGAGTCTCATGAGTGCATTTTCGGAGTGCAGATGAGTACACTGTTCCTGTTACCTGTAAACAGGTTGTCCCAAAAGTACCACAAGAAATCATCAATCTTTATGAAAACACGAGTAGTCAATAATGAATGAAAACAACAGAATGCCATTAACAAAAACTAGAACATGGTCCTCTATCGATCACAAGCACGGAGCCAGAAGCTTGATGAACCGCAGCACCGCGACTTGAAAACCGCATCCGCATACAAGTGCATAAAGTATAGACTCAGCATATAAATAGAAATATCTTTCTTGAGAATGAATCAATTAGGTTAATTTTTTCTTTAAAAATTTCTTCATTTCTTTTTGCATCTTTCGTTTGCTTGATATCGGACTCACGATTTACGAGTTTTCATCTCTAGAAAAACCGCAAAATTTCCAACTTTTTATCCCGTGAACAGATTTCCACCATTTTTTTTCCAAACAAGAGGTTACTGGCTCTTGAACATTTTCCAATAATTTTCTTCTCAATTTTCCGGGAATTTCCCTGTTGAAAATGTAAAACCGGCCTGGGTTATCGAAACCGGATTTGAATGATGGAGCTTAAAGTGAAGCCGTAATTGACGATCTTCATAATAAGATGATTTGGAAAATTTTTTGAAGTTTTCCCGGAAAATTCAAATTTTCAAAATTTTCAATTTCCTGCAAACCATTTTCAATCTTTCTGTGGTGCCAGTTTCAGATCGTTCACCTCTATCCATGTACTAATGCGTCTGACTGCCTCACCCGCTTTTCTTTCCACATAATTTGGTTCCTGATGAAAACCTGCAAATTTCCAACTTTTTAGCTTGTGAATAAATACTAACGTTCTTTAAATAAAAGATAATTGATTCTTGAACATTTCCAGGCAATTTCTCCTGAAATTCTTCAAGTTTTCCGCTTTAAAATCCACCGGCCTAGCTTATCGAGACGAGACTCAAATGCTGGAGCTCTGAATTAATCCCTAATTAGAGAAAATATCTCAATTCTTCAATCTTTTTCTCTAACACTTCCCACGCGAAGGGACATCATTTCATATAATAAAATTTCCATCCGTTCCTTGCTACTCGTCGGGGAAGTTTTGGGGTGACACAACCGATTTTTATTAATACTACCCAATACTAATTTCAGTGTTTTTGGAGGGTTACACAGCCCCTTGCAGGAGGCTGCTTCGAAGTTGCCGAACCCGCGACGGGGGTTAGTTCCTCTAGTAAACATATTACAGTATACAAACAAATGAGGTCAACTGCCCAAAAATCTGTCTGTTTCGTTCTCGTCGGGCCACTCTGTATAAGCAGTAAATAAAAAATATGTTTGGGATCTCAAGGTGCGTTCAGTCAGCTTATTTAGCCGCAAGTTTTAATTTTAGTCGTGAGCGCTGCATCGCTTATTGGCTGTTCTGAGGAGGCTGGTTCATAAGAGCCAATGGGTGTCGCCGCGCTTGCGACTAAAATTGAAACTTGCGGCTAAATAAGCTGACTGAACGCACCTTCAGGAAGGCTCGGGCGAGGGTTAGGAAGCTAATAATTCAAAACCACTTTTGAATTTTGCAATTTTAATAATACAAATCATGTGAAACGGAACTATAAAATACACTCATCCTCTTTGATCATAAAAAAAACAGTTTAAAAATAAATCAAACATTTAAGTACTCTTGAGAGAAAAAACTTTGGTCTTATATTATTACAATATAAAAATAAATACTTATAAGTAAGTATATTACAAAATACAAAAATTAGTCAAAGACACGCAGTGCCTGTGGCGAATACACCTAAAGTCGCCCATAAGGCGAACCATATAAATAGAGAGATAATTTAACTACGCATCGCGGATAATACAAAACTAAAGACTAGATAACAAACCAAAAACCAAAAAATCGCTCTTTGCCAAAAAAATCAAGAAGTTTATATCAGTTTACCAGTGTAATTTGGGTATAGATTTGCAAGTATAGATATTGTGTCATTTTTGTCGGTTTTGTGTTTTCTTCATCATCACAGAATTGGTTCTTAACTATATAAGTGCGCACAGCTGTGCAAAAAAATTGAGATCATTGTTTAATACATTCGTTGAATGTGCAAGTTTCTTATTACTATTATTATCTAAGGCGGTGTTCTACTACTGGTAAGAGATCAGTGGGTCGTCTCCTATTTTTTTTTTGGTTTGGTATATTTACAACGTTGAAAACCATTTCTAAAATTCGTCAATAAAATTAAATCTAAACAGCAACACAAACAACGATTTCTCATTTGGAAAATTTAAAAATAAATGTTGTCGACTTCCGTCGGTGTCTCTGGGTACTGGGGACTTTCGCAGATTTCCATGGTCTTGGTCGACGTGTTGGCGTTTGGTTTTTCTGGAGTTTTCGGCACGACTTTTTCGACGGCGTTGTCGACGAGGCGGACGAGGATTTCTAAGGCGACGGGATCCATGCTGATCATTTGACACACGTCTCGCGTCGCCAAATCGGAGGTGGTGAGTTTGAGTCCGCGGACCGCCGAGCATATGCAGGCCGCTGCGATGGCCGACGGTGGCGTTTGGACGAGAGACGGTTCTGCAACAATTAGAAAATCTTTTGAACTCAATTTACTCAAAGGGTGATGTCCGAGCGACAACAACAGGTTTTAAAGCATAAGGGTCGTTCGGTGGAAAAAACATCCACACCACCTGCTATACCTCTACTCTCTATGGCATATGTTCCTAGTTTCTTAACCTCGCGTGTGTGGGGAAGGAAGAGTGGAGGAACTTACTACGACTGAAATTAATAAAACATAAAGATAGGGGCGAGTAGGACAACGGCATCGTGACGACACCTGGAAAGTACGTTCTCCAGGGCAAAAAACAAGCCAAGCCAAGCTTGACTATTATTTTTGACGCTACCTTAAAAACATCTTTAGCATTACAATCGAGATGGTGCCAACTGTTATTTACTTTGTGATACACTTTCAGACTTTTGAGAAACATAATTTGGTTGCTTATTCTTTGCGTTTTCACACGAAATTCAGCTGCATTTCGACGTAACAAAAGAATCGCGCGCCAGGTAAAATCTTTTTATAATGCTCGATCTGCAACAACCCCTCGGGTATACATAACAAAAAAAATCTCCCTTTTTTCTAAGAGTTTGGCGTATAATTAACAGTTTAAGTTCACGACTAGTACCTCTTATTCAAATTCAAATCTTGTATAAGGATAAGGGTCGGTACCCCAGCTCTCTATTCATCATAATAACTACATTTTACGATAGTAGTAATTTTGCGTATTCATCATATACGTTATTCGATTCTATCAATTCCTTATCATGGTTCGGTACTTCCGGAAAACGTTCTCAAGAAGGCACGCGTCTCTTGGTCACGGGTCGGCTAGCAGGAGCGACAACAGATCGGTTTTCGGTTTCGACCAAGACGTTCAATTAATATCATTAGAGGGGCAACAGTTGGGCTTTCCAGTACTTCCATCCATTTCTCTATTGTCGGGAAGCTCTTGATAAAATTTGAAGAAATTTTGATCGGTACCTACCTTTGAATTACAAAACAATAAGATGCGAGATTTAAAACTGGATAGCTATACCTAGTGAAGGCATCTCTCGCGGACGGACAACAGCATGCAAGGTGCGCATACTTATGAAGAGCGGACGCAATGCTACCTGCCTTATGTCTGCCACCTGCCCCACGGACGTAATTATTGTATCCCAGAAATTACCCTCTGACATGAACTTTTCAGACGATACAAACAACTTCGACTACATTTCCTATATCCATTATGGCGGCTTTTGTCTTGTACGAAAGCAATTATTTGCAGAAATTACTTCAAGTATTTTGGCCGTATAGGGTGCCTACCAGAGTGAGTATTGGTATTGACATACTCACCGGTCATACTACTATATACTATCAGGTTCAGAACATTTTGTTTGGTTCTAAGGGCTGGGTATACCTACTACAATCGTTTGATATTCTAGTTCAACTCTTATAACGGGGTGGAATAGACAACAATAGTTAATAAATGGGGTAGGCAAGGAGCTTATACAGCTTATCTAACGAGTATGAGACCGCCTCTTAAGGACATTCTATTCTTCAAATGACTTCTTCACCACTAGTCATTGTTCATATATTGAAACCACCACTTTGCTTGGACGAGGCTTTGCATTTTAATCGAACATTCACACTTAGATTATGAAAATTATACATTCTACTGAGGAATGTATGTAGTTATGAAAAATGCTTTCAGTATTTTTAGTACCTATTTCATCCAGTGTGCAATATCAGTAGGTAACTAGTTAAGAGTTAGAGCAGGATACAGTTCAAATCTGTATACTTTCAAAAAACCAGTAGGATCGTTTTTAAAGATTATCAAGATTTTGACTACCTACCTCCATGATCTTGAAAAAATACTGATTTTACTGGTTGATTTGTTTTAACATTTTAATAGATAAGTACTGGGACTGTCGTCCAATAACCCGTATGCCTTATTGTTTTGCTTCTATCGGAAGGAAATATGAACTGAAACAATTCTTGCGCCGGCTCACCCCAAAGATATTTGCATGAGTATCGCCGTGCTCTTTGAATGGTTAATGAAGGGCTTGGAAGCCGCGACCACGTGGATAATTAGCGCACCTATGGTGGTAATGACGTGTACTCATATGCGGCATTTACATGGGGAGATAGAGGGGGTGTCCAGCTGCTTGGACATACACACAACCGGATCACACATCTGGATCCGGGGTGTTTAGGGTGGTGTCCGGAGTTTTCAACTCGCGTCACCTCTGGTACGTACGCACACACCCCACCTGATTAAAAAATAATGACTCAGATAACTTTACACACCGAAAACCAAAAGGTCCCTAAAAGGTCCACTCTTGCGTGACCTAACACACATAGCTATATAGGATAGGTATATGCTCTGCGTCCAAATGTTAAATCTTTTACATTGACAATTCTCCCCAAATTTCAATATAAATTCGGGCAGGTGACGCACCATATAAGACTTCGCACGGCAATATTTTACAATTACCGAGGGTTTCTGATGCGAAGGCCCCCGAATTCCGTGACAATAGAGTCGCCGACCAAAAGGGACTTTTCTTGAACACAATACGCAACGCGAAATAAAAGGGTCCCCGCCAGAGAGTAGACCAAAGCTAATATTGATCCTCGACCCGGTAACGTCTTCGATAGCGGCTTAATATACGGCTGTGCAAGACTTGATAAAGGGCAGCTGCTGCAAATTCCCATTGTGTGATAATATACACAACACACAAATCAGACATCTCGATTTATAGCCTTGAAGATGCACGCGCTTCCTTCCGTCGAATCACTCGAATCGGCGTGACTGTTGGACTTAAGTAGCATTTACCACCTTTCCGACAGAAAAAATGGATCAGACCTCATTCACAAATATCCATATAGAAATCACTAAAGTAGAGGTAGATGTACCTAGGAGCCCTATCAGCGTATTCATCACTCAGTATCCGTCTTTTTCTTGACAGTCGAACGAACTCTTTTACGGAGTTATCATGGCAAAATCTGATGCCTGCTTGTAAGATACTATCACTCCATGCCTATACACAAATTCCCGCAAATCCCTGCATCTAGGAGACCCGTTGCGTTAGCGAGAATCGGGAATTACCGGCCCATCAGCGGTTTATTGACCTAATAATCTCGGCGGCACGGCGCTTATCTCCTCCTAAGATTTCTTCAATGAAACTTGCCCCGTGTGAAAAGCAACGTGATCGCATTGATCAACAAGTGGTTGCCCTGATGCGTAGGATTGAGGTTTTTCTGGGAATCCAAAGAAGTCAGATTATGCACTGCATTATTATCAGGTCACGGTCATTTGAATTTTTTTGGTCCTAAACCTTGGTCTCTGGTTTCAAAAAGAAATTCGTCTTACACTGGTTTTCTACTTCATTTATCACCGAAATACCGGCTGTGGATCAACATAATTGTTCAAAAATAAGTCGAACATAAAATATTGTTATGAAACGTGAATCTTGCATACCTATACTTACGAACGTGTGTGATCAATCATTGATTGTTTAGTTTAAAATGAGGAAATGAAAATGAAAAATGAAACAGAATAATATCTTCAACGCAAAATTTTGTTGATATCTAGCAAAAAAAAACAACTTACCAAAAATCTCTGAAGGGAATAAACGAGAAAATTATACATTGCAGTATTTCTAAAGAAATGGAAGAACTGTGAAGAGTTACCTACCTACCTACCTACTTGAAAAAGCTCATCAAGTATTGATTATTAAATAGAAAAAAAAACTTTTCAAGAACATTTAAGAGATGACATCGTTTTTACAAAAATACTGATTTGGAAAAAATGTGAAGCAGTCTTGAGAAAGGTTGAAGAAAATTAAAATTATTGGTTCAGTGGCCTGCAATCGGTTTGACGATGAGAATTTGAAGTTATGATAGCTGATGGAGTTTTGTCGATAACTTCCACTTCCGAAACATTCAATACAGTCGGGTCCAGTTTGTCTGGTTTGGCCATGACGGGGAGAATAATGTCGGTGTCAGTAACCAGGCAAGAGCCGGATCAAAACCATTACTGTCTTAGTAGTTACTGAAATTGGCATATTTTAGTTATCTACGAATTTTACACGAATTCACAAAGCGTAGGCAGGAATACTCCTTCCAGCGGAATCGTGATTCGAGTGACCTCAGAGATTTTGTTGTTAAGTTTCCAAATCTGAACTATAGAAAATCTCAAAAACTTTGTCGTTGGTTGCACTGGACACTGGATTCAACACGATAACTCACGAAGACAAACGATGTCGCCTGGGCCACTGGTTTCCTCCATTTTATTGGAAAATGGCGTGATTTTCCGACCTGATTTCAAAGACAGTGTCGCAAGAGAAGCAATGACCCTTTGGCCTGCTCTAGCCACAAAGACGCGCCAAGCCCTAAAGACTTATTGGCAAAACAAGAAATGCCCCAGTCCTCTACCATGGGTAGGTCTAGGTACCAGGATTTAGATACGTGTGGAAAGTTTAATAATTCAAATTTCAAAGAACCTGGTGTTTCAAAAGTTTCGTGTTAGACCATACCATAATCAATGTGATTCGGAAAGAGGGAAAGACGAATCCAGAATGCTGTGAAACTCGAAAGAGGCTTATGGTGGTTTTGATGTCTAAACGACGTAACACGTCTTCGCGGCTCCCGAGTTGAATTTATACACATGACACGGTCAATTTTTCAAAGATTTTAATATTTTGATGTCAGTTTGGCATGTTACATAACTTTTGGATAAGCCAGTTTCACACCAGGTAGGTATAGGAAAGCGGCAAGTCTACATGCCAAACTAGGGAATCTGCCGAGGTTCAAATCACGGCTCTGCTGGAAGGACTATACTGCTCAAGTCCCTGATGAGACGGAACGTACTAACGGGCATGGGACTTCGACATGTCACCTGTCATTCTGAAGAAGATTATCAAAAAAATTTCGAAAAGAATATGAAGACAAAAAGTGTATACTATTCCACTTCCTGCTGTTGCCCCCACCACCTCCCCTCAACTTAGAATATGGCGTGAAATGTCGTTCAAAGACTGGAATTATGACGACTTTCCATAGATACGACTTTTTTGGTCGATTCTCTTCTGTTCGCACAAATTGAAATCTTAATGAGTAGATCACTTTCTTAACTGAATACTGGGTATATTATCGGAGACCCACGATTTTCATTTTATCTATAATCTGATTAGTGATTCTAGAGATTCAATCGAAGTTTATGCGGAGGAGCTTCGACGCAAGTACCTAAATCACGAACTTGAAAACCGAGCTCTGGTTCTTCGGTTTCATTTATTCCTGCTGGAGGAAGAGAAAGTCTGAGCTGGCGGAGAGCGAACGCAGAAGCGATTCAGTCTATTGGCCGAGACAGAACGCACATTGAACCCTTAAACAGATGCATCTTCAACCCTTCGACCTTCTGGGAGATGCGCCGCTTTCTTTAACGGTATTATGACGCGCGATTTTCGAGAGACGAGCGCCACAGCACATCCAAGAACACGAAATGTTAACGGCAGAGGGTGACTGAACTCGATGGGGCGAGAAACCAGCTCGCAGAACGACGTCTGCGAGCACCCAACAACCCTCCAGAAAGAAAACTATCCTGTCCTGGCACAATGGCTGCGCAATCATAATCAAAAATTTATACAAAAGCCGCTCTCTGACCGGAGGGGTAGTAGTAGTAGAGTATAGTGCTCTGTGGGTACCTACCTCTACCTAGAGCAGCAGTACTAGTAGCGAAACGAACTTTTTTCTTCTACATCTCACCCTCCGATTAGGCGTCTTGCCGTGGCACAAAGGACGCTTTTTGCATCACCCTACACTTCTTTTCAGCAAAGCGCACCCCCCGAGAAAGAGAGAGACACAAAGGACCCACGGGGTTTAAGGTAGGTAAGGTTAAGGTATAAGGAGTTCGAGGGAACACCTGGCCAGGCTCGTGTCGTCTGTGGCGTAAGATGCTGGAGGAATAAGACAATACCGTCTGGCAATCTCGGGGATGCAGAAAGACGCCGGGGCACGCGACCCCCGGAGCAGCACGCCCTCTTTGGGCCGCGCGTATGCATCTGGACGTCTCGCCGCACACAACCTCCAGACCAGGGAGCCTCATCACAATGAAGGACCTCTCGAGGAATTTGATTCAGTCAGTGGTTCCAGAGTCCTCGAACGCAAGTCGATCGAACCCAGCAGGACCGAAAGTTGTTGGTTTTTCAACTGGGATGTAGAAAATTTTAAATTAAGGAATTTCTGCGGCCATATGACTCAACGGGGTTTAAGGGTGAAGTAATGCTCACACACACATCCTTTAAATTGCTCGGTAACAAATGGTTGTGGCCATTAAAATTCGTGTGTGGCTTATCGATGTATGAAATTTGGCTTTTAGTCCACGTGCCCTCAACCCTCCGCCTCCTCACCCCCCTTCGACAATAACAAAGCTCTTTAAAAATGGTGGTTCGAGAGGATTTAAAGGTCCGCGAGTAGAGGTAACATGTGCACGGCACACCTGGTGGAGTAAAATCAAATAAAAATAATGGCAGCAGCAGATGATGGGCGGCGAACTGGTCCAACCACCTTCAATCTCTAGCGGTGATAGCTACCTCTCTACCTATATACCTACAGCAGGAATCCTGCATCCCAACCTGAGGGCTGATTAATGCACACCTTGCGTTCGAGGGATCACTTTTTTGTTCTTTCGGTGATTGAAGAGGGGGTTCTAATCGCACCTCTCTGTTGTTGCTGGTCCTGCTGGCTGCTGCTGCAGCAGGCCGGGCTTGAAAAAAATCAAACAAAGAATCCTGCGCATTTTCAGCCTTCCATATGTTCCGAGCGCCGAACTGCTGATAATGAAAGGAGCATTGTGCACTTTCGGTATGTACATTTACATTATCTGTCAAATAATCTAAATCCAGCTGCCCTATGGGGAAGCCCTCTAAAAAAGGGGGTGCGACATTTCTCCACACAGCTGCTAAAATTTACAGCAATGCAGCAGGACATCACAGCAGGACTGTCGTTGTTTCAGCTGAATGCTAGAACAATTTAATCAAGAGCTTCACCTACTACTAGACCGCTGCACGGAAGAATTTCGCACAAAGTGTGGAGTTGGGATGCACCCGAAGAGCCGTAACGAGACACCGAAAACCGACACTTTCACCTCTTGCACACCTGAGGGGGTTGCACAGGGAACGAATTTTAAAAGATACCTTATTCTTAAAACAAGTTCCTGACCTGGGCCAAAAAAGTGCATCCGCCGATTTTTTTATAGGTGCACCTTTGCATGCATAAACACGCATGCAAAGGCTTTTATATGGTTCGTCATCAGACAAACATCTGCCTGCGAGATACGGCACAACCATCACTTATTCCTGCTTATTATGTGTCCACCGACCTCGTTTCTTCCAAGAAGCGAAATGTGCACGTGGAAAAGAAGAATGAATGCCGATATTGGTGGACTTTAAATTTCATCAAGTTCGTTTTCCAAAACTCTTGAAAAGATCAGCGGCAAGCCGATGGGAGCAATTTATGTAATGGATGCGAACTTAACCGGGCCTGAAGCACAGAATGAAGCGTATCTTTTTATCATCTTTTCATACAGTTCAAGGCAAGCGGAAGGGGTCAAAATATTGCTTCCGCGCCCTATTTAGGAGCTTGTACTATGGCTAACAGGGACGGCGGAACAGCAGGACACAAGAGAGTCTCGGCTCCTCCAGTTCTAAGATGCGTTCAGTCAGCTTTATTCAGCCGCAAGTTTTTTCAATTTTAGTCGCAAGCGCAGCGACGCCCATTGGCTCTTACGAACCAGCCTCCTCAGAATAGCCAATGAGCGGTGCAGCGCTTACGGCTGAAATTAAAACTTTCAGCTAAATAAGCTGACTGAACGCACCTCTAGTCATAGGGGGGCATGCCCCCAATAAATATCAAAATATCCCGTAATTTCACGTTTTTTCCCCTTCATTTTGGTGTATTTTTATGTTTTTTTGTTTCTTCCATTGTTTTTAGATTAATATTACTGTGGAATTGCAATATAATCGACATCAGTTATCTTGACGATTCATATTTTAGTTTTTAACATCAACATCACAATTTTGTTTAACTTTGTGGGGCTAAATAACAAAATTGGTTTTTCAACTGCTAGGGGGCGCGTTCAAGCGTGAACCCCTTCAAATTCGAAAAAAAAAATGGGCGAGCTTGCCGCCCCTTTTCGTTTTCCCCTTAACATATTCATTATTGATTCACATCCATCTTCATTGATTCATCAATTCATTCATTTATGGGCAATATTGACTCTTCTGCTAGGTACCATTATTTTTGCGATAGTATAATATACAGACCCGGCAAGAGAATAAGGAATCAACGAGGTGTCACACGACATACCTACATACTGCATGAAGTAAGTATTTGAGAAAAAATTCTTTAGAGTTTTTGCTAATCTTTACATTCTCATGCTGGTCGATATTTAGGGAAAACTGAAAAATTTGCCAAAATTGGTAACGGCTTACAAATTTAAAAACCAAAAATTAGGCGAAATTGTGCCACTACTTTTAAAAACTTCAACAGTGAAGTGCCTTTCCGAAAAGTGGGTTGCCTATTCTAAAGGAACTATCTAGCCTATTCCAAGGTACTATTGCACGGTTTATGCAAGAACATTCAAGAGTAATTTAATTTTAGTGTAATTAACCTCAAAAAAATAGGAGATAAACCAGCTGATTTCAATGGATAGTTCATGCAAGATTTTAGGGTAAGCTTAATTCAATGTTATGCTTAAAGATGGCCAACTTTTATCTTTTACGCTTAAACTAAGTACTAACCGAAAAACGAAAAATCGCAGGCTCTAATTTATTCCGGCGGGAATGATGTGTCAATGTCAAAATTCGAAAAAGTCAATCAATATATCGTTTTTTGTTACGTTAAATCCCGCCAGAAATGAAAATAAAGTGCAAACAACAAGAAAAAAAGCAATTTCACGACACCCGGAACAAAAAGGTTATATTATCTTATGTTATTAGATTTGGAAAAAAAAAGGCCGGCTGATTGACAAGACTGACATTTGATAAATAAAAGTTTATGAACAATACTATTTTCATTTCCCCCTAAATATTTATGGTTTTGTGGTGGCACTTCCGAAAATTAATTTTATCTTGAAAATGCTGCATAAACCAAACAGATTTTTTTCTTCACCCAACATTAAATTGACTTGAAATAAACAAAATATCCTTGAATGATTTTGCATAGACCGTGCATATTTAGCCTTAGTAATAATTGGAAAGTGATTCCACGTGAAGAGGCGACAAGGTGTCTCAAAAGCATCGCAGTCCGCGACAGTACGCAGTATATAAAGTGTGATTTTTTGAAAAGGACCCCACCCCAGATTTCTCACTGCCAATTTTTTTCCCAGGAAAACGCCGAAACAGATTTTTATTTTGACATCTAGGACACACATTGTCAAATTTTCATCTTCAACCCCTTCGCCTCCACCCTACCCTACTTTAGAATTTCAAATAGCAGTACCTATGTTATGATACATCAAATTAAAGGTAATAAAATTCTCTTTCTGTCAAACAAATTTGGAAATCTTTTGAACCACCCCAAATCTTTTTCAAAATTTTTTCATTGTCAAATAAAGGGAAGTTTTACGCCTATCAACTGGCGATCCTTGAGAATTAGATTTTCAAGCAAAAACAGGTCGATTTTAATTTTGAAGGCGATATGTAAGACATGTATTGTCCAATTTGTATCTTCAACTTCTTCGCCTCCCATTTAAGAGAATTTTTGAAACGGGTTCAGGGGGAGGTTTAGAAAACTTTGAAATTATTTTTGCAGAAAGAAAATTTTATCACCTTCAGTCTGATGTTTCACAATGTAGATGTTGCTATTTGAAATTCTCAAGTAGGGTAGGGTGGGGGCGAAGGGGTTGAAGATGAAAATTTGACAATGTGTGTCCTAGATGTTTCCCTCAAAATAAAAATCGACCTATTTCGGCGTTTTCTTGGGGATAATTTTGGCGGCGAGAAATGTGGGGTGGGTACTATTCAAAAAATCACTGTATGGGATATCCTATGAAGCCCACAACAAATTATGAAAAAAAATCTTCGGCTTTTATAACCGAGATTATGAAGGATATAAGGGAAGGGTGGTCCTCGACCTCTTCAGTTTCCCTATTTTGAATTGTATTTGTTATACAGGGCAAGGCTCTGCAAAATCTAAAAAGTCTGGATGACTGCTATAATGTCGAAAATTATTTTGCTGAATATTTCCAACTGGTCCAGACACGCTGGTGCACTCATAATTCGAGACAGTTTTTCAGTTTTCCGATTATCTTTTTATTCTTTTTTAGCTGCAGAGTGATTTGGAAAAAAACTTTTTGGTTTTTTTGGCTATGACGTTTCTTTTAAAAATAAATATATTTAAATAATGATTTTTATTCAATCATCTTCTCTATAATTTGTAGTAGGTAGGTAGGGTAGTAACTTGAGGTGGAGACCAAAATTTCAATATGTAGTACATAATTCCCGAACTCCCCCTCTCTTGCAGATTTTTTACCGTGGGTATCTACATTTCCTCATTTGAAATTCGGACACTTTCAAAATAAAATCTTATTGGAAAATAGAAATGGTTGGGTGTAATCAAAATATTGACACGATGTAGGTGCAAAAATAAGAGTGATCGAAAAAAAAATCTTCACGTTACTATGCTTTCTGGAAACGATGAAAAAACACGATACCAAGCTCAAAACCAATAAGGCATACTTTGAGAATTTTTCTTTGTATCACTTCAAAAAAAGCTACTTAAAATCAAAAATTACCTGTATAGCATATTGAGACCAGGGTGTGGGCGTGCCTTCTCAACAGAGTGCTGTCGTTCCCCCAGGAACACCTCTCGATGATCTGGTCGATGTAATCGAACCCCGTGATGGCGGCTACGTTCCATTTGAGCTTGGACAACACCAGTAGTTCCCAGCTCTACCATGAAAAAAATAAACAACAAAAGTTACAAAAGACTTTTTCATTTCTATTTAAAGACTCTCCACTCCATGTGCCATTCAAAAAGAAGACCCAAAGAGGAGGGTCCTTAATTAATTAGCATCGAGAGCTCTTCTCCCGCCATCGTCCTTGCGTCTGGTGACCTCTCCCGCGAAATTCCCACAGACGAGCCATTGTCCTTTGCTCTTATACAGAGTACGTGGACCCTTTATAACGGCGGGATCTCCCCAAGATCAACATTGTAGTGCGGCGGTGCGCCTCTATGTGCAATCCAGACGCAATTTCTGTTGTTCTCACGAGCACCTAGACATCCACCTAGACCAGATGTAAATTTGTCACATCACGATGTTGGTGACCCTTTCGGGCAAATTACCATTAATTTGTGGTTTGCCGGTGAAGAGCGTATGGCGCGCTGGACATACAATTGCGATTTTATCGGTTTTTAATTGCGGGTTAGAGCAGGTACGAACAAGCTATGGATTCCCATAGGCAGTGCTTCGGGAAATGGCATGGGGAAATGGAACAATAAAATAATGCAACATTGATCAGAGCTACTATTGAAGATAGTTTGAAGGAGCCAGAAGCCAGGATAAGATAATCTAATCTTGATTATCCTTATGTTCTTCGCATGCAGCATATGGAAATTCTGCAACATATGAAATGGCTCTGGATCTAGCTTCGATGATCTAATCGGGATGACAAATATAGGTACCCACAGGATTCAGGGTGGTTGGTCACCCCGACCATTTGCGGTTTAGGAAGCGACAATCATTGCGGTGTGGGCTAATAATGACCGGACAATGGGGAAGAACCGTAGGGCATCGGGCAAATAACACTTTGGGAGATTATATCTGGGCCTCCGGATGCATGGCTTATTGTCGCGCAAGACGTTTTCATATTGTCTTGTAATCGTGGATTGAGGATCCGAGAAATTTGTTACATCCTTTAGCTTGGAAGGAGTGCGTATCAACACGAGATCGGGCTTATACAGAAAGGAAACGCACGCGACGCTTAATTGTGCGGCGATGAAATTGAAAAGGCACGCTTTCGGTGATGAGGAAGCGAGTGTCATGTAAACGCAATTAATGTAAGCATTCATATTTGACCTGACTCGCGTCCAAGGAATGAAATCAAGTCTTTGTTAGTGGAGATAATTTTCACATATTTTCAATCAAGAAGTCGGACTTAGTAGCCACACTGGCGACCACGCTATGCCACCCTAACAAGGAAAAAGCAGATTACTTCAAGGAATAGTCATTAAGCAAGGAAATGAATCTTCACAGGACGGGTTGGTATGCATGTTCCAAGACGAGCGTCAGCCGGCGAGTTCTGAAGACACTTTACTGTCGTAGTTACGTAAGACTTTTTCTCGCAACTACTCAGAATCGAAAGCGTAGGTACTCGTAATTTGAAAAGTCAATGGATTAAAATTGGACAGTGTCATGTTGACATACATAATGAGTATTTCCAAGGAAACCCAATTGAGTCCTGTGAAGATTTTACCGTCCTAGGCAGGCAAAGTCTAGGATCCATTATCTGTCAGTTTCGGTTAAATGATTAATTATAGTCGAGATTATGGTACATATTTAAGCGGAGGGGGGGGGGGAAGTATCCATCAATGGTGATGGTGGTGCACCATCTAAACGGTACGATTGAGAAAAGACAGAAGAGTTTACGTTATAGCACATGTCACGGTTCAAAAATTTAAATTTGAAGGAAAAAATGGTGAAAGAAATGTCAGATGGAGAATTGAATATACATGACGGTTGATGGAAAACTGTGGATAGATTACCGTGGGGATTTGGGGAAGTATTAGCGAAACAGATAGATGGTTTGTCATGCTTAGTTCTTAATATGAGAAGCTTTTTAGCTGTATAACACAGAACAGAGAGTTAGGAAACTATCCGAAATAGGAAATTTTACAAAGATATAACGGTAAGACGTTAAAGATGTAGGATGCCCTCCTTCAGTGAGCATTTTACTGGTGATGATAAGTAAACGTTGCATGTGTAATCCTGCTAATCCAGGAGACATGAAAAGAAAAACTGGAATTTCCAAAGGACCGAGTCCAAGATGACGCCGCAAGTTCGACCCACTTCATTTTCCAGTGCGGTTGCATGAATATTAATGTCCTTTTTGGCAGTGCTCGACAAGAGGGCGCTAATAAAATGATTTATTTTCCCTCCATTCGATCCTCCCATTGAAAACTAGTAACGTAACTTGTTGCGCATACAACAACACAGCAGGGGAAAACTCGAAACCGCCCCAAACAATTACATTGTTACGATTCCTTTACATACGGCTATTTTGCTTATGTTTTTACTGGTACAAAGCCGCGGGCGAATTTCCAGACCGTCGTCGTCGTCGTCGTCACGTGTATAATTTTGAAACCTCGCGTTCCTCCGGGTCGATCAAAGTTCGAATAAGGTATAGAGGTGTGTGCTTATTTATGCGCATCTTAATTTCTATGGCACAAATAACACACACGGGAGGAAGCTGCATGGGAAGAACCGGGACCCTTTCAAATTTCGGTTCCGGTCCATTCTCGGTCCGTGTCCCCTTTTCGAACCGTCCCATACAGGAATCCGTTTTCTCACACAACAAACGAGGCCAATGATGGGAACTATGAACATGAACTATGGTGTTCGCCCCGAAACTTGTTTTTGTTGTGCTCGAAGGGTTCGATTTCACATATCAAAATAATAACTGCAACAAGTGGCTTAACCGATACTTCTTGCTTTTGCTCGCCGAGCGTAACGTCTTGCGGCCGGTTATGTGATTAGTGCATCGGACGTATTCATCCATGCAACAAGTGGTCTATCATTACTGCTAGGTAGCAGGAACACAGGAAGGAAGAAGCGGTCATTTCTCAACAGTTTTTGTGACGATTCCGATTCTAACCGATTTTTCTTCTTTTTTTCTTCTTCTAGGGCATGCCCATGGGAAGAAAGTGAATTTTTGTGTTATTGACCCAGATTGGTGTCTAGACAACCGCACAGACGCGAGGCAGTATTGGTTGTCCTATAAGCTGGTTTTTATCGTCATTCGGCTAATTAAGAGCCGCGCACATCTGCCGGATTAACAAAATGACACAGTCCCTCGTTATTATCTAATGGCATGGGTTTTGATATTAGCATTTTGGAGGTCTCCTTGGAATTGTTATTGACCTCAACCTTGGCTTTCAAGAACAGGGCATGGTAATAGGAAGTTCCCGTGAGTAGCGAAGTGATCAACATGATGATAAAGTTCATTTTCTATTTCTTTTCCTGTCCTCATCCTGAACTAACCCCCGTTTTTTCCCGTAAGTCCCACATGTCCAACCATTTGCGAAGAGTAATCTAAATCTGAGTTTGGAGCGCCTTATTTATTCCTGTACATAATTAAACCAAAAGAACTGAGCCCCTGCCCTGAATCAAGAAAATTTGTGAGTAGAGAAATGTTTTTCCTACATGTGGACGTGATTTAGAACAAAAAACTGGTCTAGAAGTTTAAATTTTAGTCGCAAACGCAGCAACGCCCATTGGCTCTTATGAACCAGCCTCCTCGGAACAGCCAATAAGCGATGCAGCGCTTACGGCTAAAATTAAAATTGTGGCTAAATAAGCTGACTGAACGCACCTCAAGTTTGAGTACCTATTACACATACAGGGTGTTTCAAAAATAAGTACCTAGCTGCTAGCTGTATATCCTCGGATTTATGCAGATTTCAAAAACATGAAGTTTTGCGTTAAAAATGAATTGCAAGAAGTGCGCCTTAAGAAAGTTACGGCCCCTCAAAGTTCATTTCTCAAAATCGTTTTTTCACCGTATAGCTTCTGGACCGTCCAACCAATTTTGATCTAAGTTGACCTTAAGGACGGAGTCATATTGGTGAAACAAGCGTTGCGAAATCAATCCGTCTGGGTTTGTTCCTTGACGGATTCTCACCATTTTGGTCTCTTTTGAAAGCTACAAGGATGTACTTTAGTTTGAGCCCATCGGCATTTCCGAAATCCAAAAAAATATTTAAATTTTGATATTTGAAAAAATTATTTTTGGATTTTGGAAATGCCAATGGGCTCAAACCAAAGTACATCCTTGTAGCTTTCGAAAGAGACCAAAATGGTCAAAATCCGTCAAGGAATAAACCCAGACGGATTGATTTCGCAACGCTTATTTTACCAATTGAACTCCGTCCTTGATAAGTCTACATCGAACAAAAGTAACGCGTTTTATTCAACATTTCAGGTGCAAAGGTAATAGAGGGTACCCTCCGATTTTCTCCCTTATTTTTCATTTCGCTAGTTATTTTTGAAAACGGTTCCACTTTTTGAACTCTTCATTCAATTTAGGCAAAAAAGTTACTCTTGCACATTTTTTATTAGAGGCTTCTTTTTCGAGATATTTGAGTTTGAAACTTCGGAAAACATCGCAAAACACCACTTTCAAGAGCTTAAAAATTAAAATTCAAAAAAACTTCTTGTTTGTCAGCAGAAATGGTGGTTTATCAACTCAATACTCCTGGAAAACCTATTTCAGTTGAGGAATCATGAGTACTTACTCTTGGATTTCAATTTGTATGCTCTTAAAAGAGTATGTCTAAGTGGTGTTTTCGAGATGTTGTTCGAAGTTTCAAACTCGAATATCTCGAAAATGAAGCCTCTAATCAAAAATTTGCAGCAGAATTCAAAAATTGGAACCAGTTTCAGAAATAACTAGGGTAATAAAATATAGGGAAGAAAAAGGGAGGGTGCCCTATGTTATCTTCGATCTGATAATATTTGATGGAACGCGTTGTTTTTGTTCATAGAGACTTGAGTATTTGAGAAAACTTTGATCGAAATTTGATCAAAATCGGTTGAACGGTTCAGAAGCTATGGTGAAAAAACTATTTTAAAAATTCAACTTCCTCGGGGGTTGCAGGTGCCAAGGGGCACCTCTCACGGTTCATTATTATCGCAAACTTCATGTTTTGGAAAGCTGAATCCGATGACATATAGCTAGGTGCTTACTTTTGAAACACCCTGTATACCTGGATTGAAAAAAGTATTATTATAGCTAAGGCGTCAGTTTAAATCACTCTCACTTTTGAAATTTAGCGCTATAATCACAGCCATTCGACCAAAACAGGTAATAACTAATAAGTAATCGGGAAACTGGAAATAAGTGATTTCTTTCATCATCATCATCATCATAAAAAACTGCATGGACACAATCATTAATTACAGGGTGTCGCAGAAAATTTGTATTTTTTTGAAACCCTGTATAGACGTATATGAAACAATATTGTGATGAACTCGGCGATGAGCATATCCAAGAACTACAGGAAATATTATCAAAGGTTACTTTTAGATTTTTCAAAATATCTCAAAGAGGCAGCGATTAGTAGTCCAATTTCGCGCGAATATGTACCCCTTATTGAATGATAGGGGTATGTGTGTGCGAGCAAATTAGTGAGGTCAAAGCTCTTCTTTACAATTATATTATCTAAGTAGGTAGCTAGGTATTATACAGGGTCCGGCAAAAAATACTGATCATTTTATTTTTGGAATAAGAAAGTACCAAATGAAGCAATCACCACGTTTTTTTTTGTATGGAAAAGAAGGCTTGTCAAATTTTTCTACATGCATTGTCAGCTGTCAAAATAAAGCGTTTGCGAAATGTGCCGAAAAATTGAATACACGTCTCCCAAGCGAAACGTCTGAGACGCTAACGGGCTGGGAACGTCTCTCGCGCGAAAGCACGTTTAGCGTCTCTCGAGCGAAAAGGCCGTTTCGACTATTTGGCGATTCAGTTTGGCAACGTGGCCGTATCTTTGACGGAAATAAATTCAGAACGTCTCTCGAGCGAACATATGAGTAGCGTCTCTGGAGCGAAAACCCCGATAGCGTCTGTCGAGCGAACACCATGGCAGCGTCTGTGGCGCGAACATTTAAGCAGCATCTCTGGAGCGAAAAGCCCGACAGCGTCTCTCGAGCGAACACTGTAGTAGCGTCTGTGGCGCGAAAAGCCTGACAGCATCTGTCGAGCGAACACCATGGCAGCATCTCTGGAGTGAAAAGCTCGACAGCGTCTCTCGAGCGAACTATAATACCTACACCAGCACGGTCGAGATTCACCAAAACGGTGTTTCGCGCCACAGACGCTGCTATGGTGTTCGCTCGAGAGACGCTACTCACACGTTCGCGCCACAGATGCTGCTATGGTGTTCGCTCGAGAGACGCTGTCGGGCTTTTCGCTCCAGAGATCCTGCTTATATGTTCGCGCCGCAGACGCTGCCATGGTGTTCGCTCGACAGACGTTCTGAATATATTTCCGTCAAAGATACGGCCACGTTGCCAAACTGAATCGCCAAATAGTCGAAACGGCCTTTTCGCTTGAGAGACGCCAAAAGTGCTTTCGCGCGAGAGACGTTCCCAGCCCGTTAGCGCCTCAGACGTTTCGCTTGGGAGATGCTTCACCGAAAAAGAATATCAGAATAATGGTGAGTTTTTCCACCCAAATGGATTTTAAAGGAATTTTTAGCGCCAGTTTCGAACTCGACGCGTACTCCAGTTTTCAGGAGTTTCAGGATACGCGTCGAGTTAAAAACTGGCGCCGAAAATGTCTTTGAAGTCCATTTGGATGAAAGAAAAAACGTTATTCTGAACCAATTTTTCGACACATTTTCCAAACGCTTCATTTTGACAGCTGACAATGCATGTAGCAAAATTTGCCAAGCTTCCTCTTTTATACAAAAAAAAATCGTGGTGATGACTCCATTTGGTACTTCCTTATTTCAAAAATTAAATGATCAGTACTTTTTGCCAGACCCTGTACCTATACATGTCTACGTATAAGGTATAGGTACCTACTATACTATATCTCTTGGAGTGTCTGTCTAGCTCACATACGTCTAGGTAGGTGTCGAGGTAGACAACTATATATCTAGATATACCTATATTTCTTCGTCAAGATCTAAAATCCCTTTGACTTATTGAAATATCCCATAAAACATCCAACGAGAAACTGCCCTCTCCTATAATTATGCAATTTTACATCTTTTTAGAGGCTTCATTCGCGTTCGCGGTACAAATAAATGTTTACGACCATACAGGATAGCGTTTTTCAATTTTTCCTGGAACAGAAATCAAGAAAAAAAGTCTCAGCTCACCACAATCAAGTCATAGCTGACACTGTAGTCGGTGTAGGCGCAAAGCAGATCAATCGGCAGGATGTTGGTGCTCCTTACTTTGGAGGCGATGAGCAAACAGGTGGCCCCCAGGAGCTGCAACTGTTGCTTCTTGATGTCGCAAACGCATAAAAATCGATCCATGTAGTTCACGGCCAAAGGCAGGACCTGATCCTCGCAAGTTTGTTCTTCGCAAACCTACAATAAAATTTGCATCGATTTCAGGAGAAATTCAGCTGCATGTACCAAGAACTCGCGCCGACTTCCTGCTCCAGTTCTTCGAACTTTTCAAGAAAAAAAAAAACTAGAAGACCTACCTCCAGCATCCAAGTGGCGACCACTTTCCGCATGTAGGGCTCGATGTCAGTCTGGACGCTCTGGAAGTAATTGCATTGGGGGGTGTAGAGCGCCTCATCCCCCAAGAGGTTCTTCATGACGCGCCAATCTTTGAATATGCTGGAGTCTTTCGGAGCGTAGTTCTGCGAAGCGAATTTTTCGGTGCACGTCAAATCCATTTTTTTTATCTTTGTATAAAAGAATTTGCACCACAACGGGAAAAAAAGTTTTTTCAGTGTTTAATTTTTAGTCAGTCTTGTATCACACGCGAGATTTGATGGCAGAGAGAGCACCGAATTTCAATGCATCCACCCAACTTCGTGTTGTGGTATGGACTGAGCCAGAGAAGACTGAGCTTTCACGAGGCTCAGCTTTATCAAAACATGAGGAACGCGCAAGCGTTCTTACAGCACCTGGACACTAAGGACCTGCACTTCCAGTCCTACCTGTGTGTAATGTTGACAACATCTGCTGCATTTTTTGTGTGTTGATAATCTCGTTTTTTTTTTAATAGGGTTCCTGAAAGAAACACCCCTCTTGTTAAAAGTCCTGTACGTTATTCTGTATTTTGGGATTTCTTGAAGGATCATTCCGGGAGTAGGTACCTAGTTGTATAAGTTAATTATTGAGTTCTGAGTTTGGAACATTTTAAAAATACAGGGATACGTAATTATAGGTACCTACATCCAAGAATAAGTTGAACTTACTTTTTAAGCCTCGCCAGACGTAGTGGCGGAGGCTATTTTTAATTTTATTTGTATAAGTAGGTACCTACTTTTTTATATGTTGAAAATAATATTTTTTGGCCTTATGAATGAGGGAGGAAATTTAATTGCAATAGTTTGCTAATACTGATAAGTAGAAGTAATACCTACTATAGTACGTTCAACTCAAATGTGATTCGAGTTATCTGGGGAGTCTCATCGTCACGCGCGGCGCTCTCATATATTGGAAAGGAAAAATTCGTGAAATCATAATAATAGAATAGAATTTTATTAGTAGGTACTCAAAAGCATGTGAGTAAAAATGTTTGGCTTAGCATACAGGTGTCCCGAAATTATAGTGCAACAAAATTTACAGGTAGGTCGACAATTGAAAAATAAGGGGACTTCCTTGATAAAAATACTCTCGCAAACGTAATAACGGAGATAAAGGCCTTCAAAGTTGGTTTTTCAAAACAGTTTTTTCTGCATAACTTTTGAACCGTCAAGCAGATTTTATTCAAACTTGAACCAAATAAGATTACTAAAAAAAGTCTCTATCGAACAATGATAACGCATTTCATCAAACATTTTTAGGGGCGAAGATAGTAGAACCTTCCTCCTTTTTTCCCTATTTTTCACCCCCTGGAATATTTTTGAAATTTGTTGCAATTTTTGAATTCTACGTTCATTTCAGAGAAAAAAGTTACTCTTGCAAAATTTTGATTGAAGGCTTCATTTTCGAGTGGGTTTTCGAGATATTTGAATTTGAAACTTCGGAGAACACCCAAAATCGTCACTTTTCAGGGCCCACTAGAGGGCCCAATTTTTTTTTCTGAAAAGCTTTATGTTTCTCAGCAAAAATAGTAGTTTATCAACTTGAAACACCTAGAAAACTGATTTCAGTTGAGGAATGTTGAGTTTTCTTGAATTTTAATTTTTAAGGCCTTGAAAGTGGTGTTTTCGAGATGTTCTCCGAAGTTTCAAACCCAAATATCTCAAAAATGAAGCCTTTAATCGAAATTTTGCAAGAGTAACTCTTTTCTCTAAATTAAACGTAGAATTCAAAAATTGCAACAATTTTTATATACAGGGTGTCCGTTTTTCGAGGCTAAGCATGGGTATCTCGCTTATCTTTAGAGATACAGAGTCGGTTAAATTAGAAAAAAGTTGCGAATTTTCATTAGGATCAATGATCCAAGAAGATATTTGACTTGTCAGTTTTAGTTTTCGAGATATCGAGAAAAAACAGAAATTTGTAATTTTTGTTTTTATTTTTTATTTGAAAAACGGTTGAAGGTAGCCTTTTCTAGTTAAGACATTGTGGAGGCACTTTTTCAAGGGGAATTCAATGTTGCCAAAATCTTCATTTTAGCTTTCAAAACAACCGAGATATGACATTCAACTTTTTTTTCTCTCATGGGCGCCATATTGTATTTTGACATTTTTTAATACAATTTTATTTTCTGGTTACAACGATGTGTCACATGCCACTGTTGAATTCATGCTTTAGAGAAAAAAATTTTTTGAATTTTTCAAAGAGTGCTTTGGAAACAAAATCAGCATCGACAATAAAAAAAAACGTAAATGTCAAACATTTATTTAACAATGACATGTGGCACATCGTTCTAACCAGATAAGAATACCGTATTCAAAAATATCAAAATCCAATATGGCGCCCATCAGAGAAAAAAGTTGAATGTCGTACAGTGCCGGATTAGAACGCGGTGGCGCCCTAGGCTGAGTTATTTCGGCGCCCCCAACCCCTCCACTTTTGGAACTACAACAATTAATGAAAAAAATCCACCTTGATTTTTTTTCTTCAATTTTTAAAGATTGAATCAAAAATGTATAGGCTGTAAAAACAGAACAAAACTAATACAATCATAGAGTAGCAGACTGTGGGTAGGTATGTGAAGTGTTAAACACTAGTGACCACTAGTGACTGAATAGACCTCTTCAGCCTGTGGGCAGGTGATTTCCATTTCTATATATTGGTAGAGGTCTGTCTCTTTGAGAAAAGTCATTTTATGTTATTTCAAAGATGGTGGGTGACATTCATTCGCTTCGTCGCTTGAGCTATAAACGAAAACACAACCTTTTTCCCGGTGTCTTACGCCAGCGCCGTGAGGCAAAGACCTTCCACCTTTTCAACGGTTCACTTTCTTACAGTTACCAGTTTTTTCTTATAAGTAAAGGTGCGTAGGTGGTCACCCTATAATGAGATTCAATTATTTTATTCAATAATTATTAACTGCCAGCATTTCGATTCCTTTTTTCCATAGCATTTCTTCACTTGGGAATGAATGGCGGAAAGTACCTTTCCAACTTTTCTAGGTGGCTTAAAATTATTGCAACAATATGGAACATGAAACTACAAAGTTATTCGTGAATTCATGCTTTTATTCGATTTTGCCTCGGTCGGCGCCCCCTTTTATTGAGGCGCCCTAGGCTGCAGCCTACTTAGCCTATTGGTTAATCCGTCACTGATGTCGTATCTCGGTTGCTTTGAAAGCTAAAATAAAGATTTTGGCAGATTTGGATTCCCTTTGAAAAAGTGCCCTGACAATGTCTAGATTAGAAAAGGCCACCTTCAACCGTTTTTTGAATAAAAAATAAAAACAAAAATCAAAATCCTGTTTTTTCACGATATCTCAAAAACGAAAATCGATACGTCAAATTTCTTTTTGGATCATTGACCGTCATGAAAATGCGCAACTTTTTCCTAATTTAACTGACTTTGTATCTCTTAAGATAAGCGAGATACCTATGCTTAGCCTCGAAAAACGGACACCCTGTATAAAAAAAAATAGGGGAAAAAGGGGGAAGGTTATTATCTTCGCCCCTGAAAATGTTTGATAAAATGCGTTATCATTGTTCGATAGAGACCTATTTTAGTAAACTTTGGTTCAAATTTGAATGAAATCGGCCAGTGGCGGACTAAAGGAATTGGGGGCCCTGGGCGGAATTATGAGATGGGGCCCCTAAGGAGTGAAAGTTGACAATATGAAGGGGGGCCGGCAGACTTTTTGGCCCGCCCTACCCCGCCGTGATTGAGCAAAAGCCTAAGAAACAAAAAATGAGTTGTTTACTTGACTACAAAACACAGTTGCGTAGTCAGAGTATGAGGGCAAAGGCACAATTAATTTTTTTTTGCTATCATCGCTGAACCACCCTGTTTAATAAAGTTGAATTTTAAGTTGAAAAGGATCCTTTCCATTCCCGTATTTGAGGGCAGTCTCCACTGCCGGTGAGGGGGGGCGGCAATTTTTCGCTGGCACGCGGGCGGCAAATGGGCCAAGGGCCAGGCCCGGCCCTGGGGATGAAGTGCCGTGGGCGCTTGGGGGGTAGGAAAGTGAGGTCATTCGCCCACTCTCGCCCCCCTTGGCTATGCCTCTGACCATCAGATGTTGAATTGGATTTGGACTGTTGACTCAATGCTAAAACCTACTTGCATTTATACAAAATCAAGAATAATATGAGTTTCTACTACCTGCAACGCGCAGACAAGATAATTTTGTTGTTTTGAAACCATCTTTTGAGAAGAAATTAAAAATACAAAATTTCAAAGGCTTGCAGGGCCTGGCACTATGATATCCGGGGCCAGGGCCCCTAGAGCCTAAAATGAAAATAATTCTTAGAGATTCCGTGATGCAGACACACCTCTATTGGCTGTGTGTAGGCCCCCAAACCTGTTGTCATAGGGCCTGCCAAGGTAACTTTAAAATGAAGAAAAAAGAAAAACAATGTTACCCACTTTAGTAATATGCGAAAAAATGACCATTGAGGGAAAAAATTGGAATTTTTGGATTTCATCCAAATTTTTTTTGCAGTATTTTTACAAACAAAAGGAATCTGGGGCCCCATCAGATGATTGAGGCCCCGAGGCCCGAGACCGCCCCCCCCCTTAGTCCGCCACTGAAATCGGCTTGACGGTTCAGAAGTAATGCAAAAAAACTGTTTTGAAAAACCAACTTTGAAGGCCTGTATCTCCGTTATTACGTTTGCGAGAGTATTTTCATTGAGGAAGTCCCCTTATTTTTCAATTGTCTACTTCCTTGTAAATTTTGTTGCATAATTTCGGGATACCTGTATAACATTTCAAATGCAACATGAAGTAAGATTTAAGCTCACTCGAATCACATTCAAGTTGGAATAACGTACTATAATACTATACCTACCTAATAAACAACAGATTATAATCATCATTTTCAACTTTTGTCTGCAAAACGAGTGTCGAGAAGGGGAGAAGGCCAGACCGCCCTCCTCAACTTCTTGTCTTCTTCTGAATTCTCAAAGGACGAAGGGGTGAGTTTGAGGTGATATGATATGCCGAGTGATATGCACTTCTTTCGCTAAAAATTCTTTCATCGATACACTGCAGTAATAATAAGATGTGCCGTTTACTGTGTATACCTACCTTAAGGACGGAGTAATATTGATAAAATAAAGCGTTGCGGAATCAGTCCCTGTGGGTTTATTCCTTGACAGCAGCGCCGGATCTAGGAGGGAGCAAACCGGGGCATATGCACCGGGCGGCAGAATAAAGGGGCGGCAAAATAGGGTCAAATTTTATTTCCATAAAAAAATTGATGAAAGTCACATTTTGTTCTTTATCTTTCTGTGAAAGTATTAAATAGGTTTCCCGGAAACGAAACATCTTCAAACAGTTTGATGCCTCCTATTCATAGAACCTTTTGTGCTACTTTTCAGAAAATCATATACTGGGTAATATGGAGATACGCTAGTCTATATTGTGCAATTTGAGATACGCTAGTTTATAGTGGACTGTATGAGATAAGCTCTAGGACTTGGAAAAGGGGTAGGTAACAAGAAATGTTCTGCAGAGTACTTGAGCAATTTGTATGTTTTCATACTGTAAGAATGTTTAGGGAAAGCCGAATATTTTGCTCAAACGGCCTCCTTAAAATTGGAACATTTTCATCTGCAGCGCTACGGGGGGGGGGCTCCACCCCGTAGAGCTCCCTTTGGTTTTTGCGTATCGATGAGGGGCGGCAAAATTGGATTTTGCACCCCCTAAAAAAAGCCTAGATCCGGCACTGCTTGACAGAATCTTTTAGGTCTCTTTCGAAAGCTACAAGGATGTACTTTGGTTTAAGCCCATTGGCATTTCCAAGATCGAAAAATAATTATTAAAATTCGCAACGCTTTATTTTACCAATTCAACTCCGTCGATCGTCGATCCTTGAGTCTCGATCTAAAGTGCAGGGTGTTCATGTGAAATAAATAAAATTATTTGTGAAAGGTTGGCCATCATCCCAAATTTCAATAGTACACGTCAGTAGGCCGGTGGAGACTTCCTGAAATAACGTAGGTACATGTACGTCAGTAGTCGCGAAAAGGCTAGTCACTCGCAGGGAAAAACCAAGAAATACGATTCTGCGTCCCGCAAATCTTGTGCAATTAAACCCCTTTCTCATTTATTTGTAATAAGCAGATATTACAATCCTCAATACTCACCTGTGAATAAACTTTGTGATGCAATCACAACTAGTTGAACGTTTTGTTTCAAAATCACGTGATGCAGAAAAATGCGTTCTGGATTCTGGATTCCACTTTGGCGAGTCGGTGGAACACAGTTTCACCTGGCACGTAGGCCTCATTATTGAGCCCATTGTACCCCTCTCCCAGACCAGCCGGACTCACCGAGCCGCAATGTGGTGCCTGGATGTTAGATGGTCGGTCCATCCAAGCACTGGGGCCGACAAGCGCACGGTTGACCTTGACTACGTCTTTCACCCCCGGACCGCAGGTGCGGATGTCCGATCCTCGCTCCCTGCGCTGGTGTTCCTGACCTCGTCTGCCCACCGACCACGCTGCCGGTTATCCTCTACACATTGCCGTACCGCCAGCTGGAGGCATGTATACTCGGGGGGTTTGCCTAAGACCACCCGAGGAGGAGTTCCAGACCGGCTTCGAATCAGATGAAAGACACCTAGTCACCCATCCAACTCTTGGCAGCGGGCCAACGTTGCTGCAGTGGAGTTATCACCCAACTGGAGTGGCCTACTACACGCTACGCCCTCCTCGAAAAATCAGAGCATTATAGCAACGGTTAGTCGAAACAGGAAAAATCGGGACATTCCAGTGAGCTGGCGGGGACATACAAATTAAAAGAGGGACAGTCCCGCCTAAATCGGGACGTCTGGCAACCCTACTTGTAACTTATTGTTTCAAGTTTTGTTTGAGACATCAACATTGTCTGCACGGTGCGACAGAACAAAAAGTTGTGTTTGGCCACAGAAGGAAACAGTGTTGAAAAGTCTCTTTGTTTTTTCTTCATAGGTGGAATATACTGTGTAACGGGATCTGGGTACTTTATACACGTAGATTCAGGTGTACATCTTTATTGCTGATTACTGCTCAATACATGTGGCTGGGACAGAAGAGGGCCGCGCGTCTCCCGACGCTCGCTTATATACATGCGTTATCACTGCGCCATGCGCATTGACTATACATACACTGCATATTTCCCCCCTTAATTTCTTACAATCTCTTAGTCCTGAATAAACAATATTCATTAAATCTGCTTTCGCAGGATAGTCATATACTTAATATTACACATTAAAAATATCATCGTACAGAATATAATACATCATGTAATATTGCATTGTTTCACAATATATCATTACAGAGGCGTTACATAGACGATTTCGTTTCCTTTAGACATGTTACAATTTTCAGACAATTACAATATCACAGTAAAAGGTTTGAATTTATACATGACTATCACACACACAAAATTTGCTGTATAAATAAAATATGCAATATGTACAATTTAAAATTACTAGCATAATATCATGATGCTCGTCCCATTCATTCAATCACATTTATAATCTTTCATCCACTTTGGCGGTTGAATGACTCGTTTTGAGGTTTTCGGCAGATGCGCCATGCGAGGTACTACAACTGCTTCACTAGTAGTTGTCGGTCGAGACTCAACACTCTCACGCGTTGGCTGGCCCCGCTCTGAGTTCTCGGGAGCACCATTATTGTCCTGTTGAATGGGACCTTCGGTTTGAACCGCGTCTTCGACTGGTGTGGTGTCGTTTTCCACCCCGATCGGTTTTTCGCTCTCCGTGTTTACTTCAAAGCTTGAAATCGGAATGCCAATCCGTCGCCGCGCACCGCTCTCTCCCCCACTGGGCTCTTCGGATGATTCTTGATTTTTCTGTTTTGTCCTTCTTCTTATCTGATTTTCATGTCGTCTACAAACTTGGCCCTGATCCAACTTGCAAAGGTACATGACTTTCCCTACTTTTCCAGTTATAACAGCTGGAACCCATTTATATGTGTTTCCCCTATACTGCTTTACCATTACCAAATCGTTTATTTCTAATCTCTTGTGATTTTTCGGAAAACTTTCAGTTTCGAAAAATTGTTGAGATTTTTTCGGCAACAAATCAAATCTAGTTGTCATTCTACGCTGAAACATTAATTCTGAAGGTGATTTTCTCGTGGTTGAGTGTGGTGTAATTCGGTAAAGAAATAGAAATCTACATAACAGAGTATTCAGATTTATACCTTTATTCACCGGATCTATAATTGCTTTCTTCAATCTATTCTTTACGAGTTTTACAGAATTTTCAGCTAAACCATTTGATTGCGCATTGTAAGGAGCTATGGTTAAATGCTTAATGCCATTTTTCTTGAAAAAAAACTGCATTTCCTCTGAAACTAGAGATGGTCCATTATCGCTTATGACTGTTTTAGCCAAACCAAATCTACTGAAACAATCTCTAAGCTTATCTATTGTTTCCTTGCTTGTTATTCTTTTCATGGGATATACTTCTAACCATTTAGTGTAGCTGTCGATTATAATCAAAAATTGATTTTCTGAAAGTGAGAAAAAATCTATGTGAACTGTATGGAAGGGTTGTTCTGCCTTCGGCCATGATTGAATTACCTTTGGTGGATTGCTTTGAAAAGTTAGACACTGTGGACAAGACTTACAAATTCTTTCAATTTCGTTATCCATTTTTGGAAACCATATATGAGATCTAGCAAAGTTTTTGGTGCGGACTATACCCTCGTGTGTTGAGTGAAGCTCTTTTAAAACTACTTCCTGTAAAGATTTTGGTATGATTAATCTGTATCCGTAATAAAGACAGTCATTTACGATTTCTAGCTCGTATTGTCTAACATGAAATGGTTTCAATTCTGGTGGAATTTTATGTGGCCATGAAGTTTTCAAATAACGTTTTACTGCTGACAATTGTGGATCTTTTTTAGTCTGCAAAGCCAATGTACGCTTTTCTAGCGGAAACTCTACTTGCGAAAAGAAAATGTCAAGTTCTTGCTGTTCGGATCGAATTTCCCTGGACTGCCGGATCGGCAAACGCGATAGACAGTGATCTATAAAAGCTTTCTGACATTCTTCTGACCAATCGTACTTTATACCCTTTTTCAATAAATTGTACATAGGAGCTAAAATTTGCGCTATACCTGGAATAAATCTAGAATAGTAATTTGACATGCCAATAAAAGATCTCAATTGCGTCAAATTTGTTGGTGCCGGTGCACGTGCTATAGCTTCTACTTTATCTCTATTCTTTGATATACCTTTTTCTGTCAATTGAAAACCGAGATATGACACGCTGTCTTGCACGAATTTACATTTGTCCAAATTTACAACTAAACCGGATGTCTCCAAAACTTTCAATACCTTTTTCAGATCCTCAATATGATCACCATCTTTTTTATGCCCTATTAGTATATCATCTTGAAATATATACACATTTTCCACGTCTTGAAATATCTGCTCTATGAATTTTTGAAAATAGAAACTCGCGCTTTTAATACCAAATGGCATTCGGTTCACATTGTATAACCCTTTATGTGTTGAAATTGTTACTAATTTTCGCGACTCTTCATCTAGTTCAAACTGCATATATGCATCGGACAGATCTATTTTTGAAAATTTACAATTGCCGCTAAGCTTTGCTAAAATCATTTCAATTTTTGGTAACGGATAGTATATATCGCTTAAATTCTTATTGAGGTTCTTATAATTTCCACAAATTCTAATGCTACCATTTGCCTTTACCACAGGTACTATAGGTGAGGACCACTGAGCTGTTAATGTTGGTGTTATGAAACCCTTGCGTTCCATTCTGTTCAATTCCTCTTCAACCTTGTCCTTTAGAGCGAGTGGAAGCGAGTGCGGGCGACTATGTACCGGAACAGCGTCCGACCTCAGCTGGAGCGCAATTTTCACTCCCCTGAATGTTCCCAACTCCGCGTCACATACTCCAGGGAACTCAGAGCGAAGCCGTGCCTTCATCTCCTGTCCATCGAGATGACAAACTTGCGAATCTATACGGAAAACATCAAATTTAGCGATAAAGTCTCGGCCCAACAAACACACAGTTGCATTTAAGATGACATAAAATTTCAAAATTACTGCACTTCCCTCGTACAACACTCTTACCTCAACGTATCCTTCGGGAATTATAGGTTCCCCTGTATAACCTTTTAATTTCAAATCTGTGGGATATAAAACATAGTCCAATAAATACTTATCATAGAATTTTTTTGTTAAAGCGGATATACTTGAACCTGAATCAATTAACATTTTATGCTTTTCTTTACTACCGCTGATAAGGATGTCTGCAAAAAATGGCGCTGTACCACCATTCAAATTAAAAACCGTACCAATTCCATTCGCATCACTCATATCATCTTCTCTGTCACTCATGCATTCATAACTCTGTACATTGTTCACTCTACCATTATTTCTGTTTTTTCTACATACATTTTTCAAATGACCTTTTATATTACATGAGTTACATACGTAGTTTTCAAACTTACAGGTTCCACTATGATTTTTGCCGCAACATTTACACTTTTCATTGCCACCGTATCTTTTGGAATGAACGAGAGCGCCGTTCGCACTTCGCATCCAATTCTTCGTACTTTCTGGCTTTCTTCTTCCATACCGTCCGTCGCCGGCTGTTGCTTTGTTGCGATGATTTTCAGCTGCTGCTTCTGCCCTGCCAAGAGCTAACATTTGTGAAGACATACCATTATTACCTCTACTTGAGTTTTCTATTGCCAATTCTTTAGCTGCTGCGATTTTTACCAACTCATCGACTTTCTTCCCGGGTGTTTCCTCAACTAGCCTGTCCAGAACTGGTCCACTACGAAATCCTGCCACGAACTTGTCAGACAAAATACTCGGGAGATCTAGAAATTCACAATTGATTGATAAGCGTTTAATTCTTGCGTACCATGCGGTGCAAGTCTCGCTGCTCGTCTGTACTGCTCGGTAGAACTCAATCCTCTCCCGGTACTTGTTAATGTGGGGACTAAAATGTTTTTTCAATTCTTCCTTGAGCACGTCGTATGTTCGGGTTTTGGGCAGATTGGGGTGGCACAGGTCACGAAGAGTCCGGTATACTTCCACGTCAAGATGGCTGATGAGCTCCGCTACTTTCACTTTTTCTTCCGTAATCGCCTTCGCTGCGCAATACTGATCGAAAATCTCTTCATAAATGGTGAAGTCTTCTTCCGAGGTGAAAACACCGATGTCCATTTTTCTCGCCGCCATGTGGAATATACTGTGTAACGGGATCTGGGTACTTTATACACGTAGATTCAGGTGTACATCTTTATTGCTGATTACTGCTCAATACATGTGGCTGGGACAGAAGAGGGCCGCGCGTCTCCCGACGCTCGCTTATATACATGCGTTATCACTGCGCCATGCGCATTGACTATACATACACTGCAATAGGCATTTCCAAAGACCAGGTATCAACAGACAGAATCAGGGACATTCGTTATATTAAGGAGATAATCAAAAATTTCTGCACTTAAGTTACGTACCGAAATTCTGTGACACCCGTCGGAGCACTACATTTCTGATTAAAGACTTTTTTGGAAAATAACGGCCACCACCCTGAAGTTGCACAAAGACCACTTTTACTGTATCAAAATTCAAATTTTAAATTTCAAATTGTTGTAAGTTTCAAGTGATATGATACAAAAATGCAGAACTTTGAATTTCAAATCGAAGAAACAAAAAATTTGCAACTTCAGGCTTTGTGGCACCGTGTACGCGAAATTGATGACTGCCAGCCATGATTGTGGTGTCAAACAAAACTTAAAGCCGTAAACCAGAGAATCGTAAACTACAAGATGCTGTCATGCCCCTGCTGTTGAAAAGTTGCGTACTTTGTTTGCCAGAAGCTACTGAAATAGTAACATTGCTAAAAAAATATATCCTGTATAATTTTCATGAGATCTCAGAGAAGGTCCCGATGCTTGTATGGACCGACATCAAACATCCAAGCACAACATTGCAGCTCGGTGAGTCCAGCTGGTCTGGTCAATAAGGCAGCAGTCACACTGAGCCACCCACCACCACCCACTACCATCAACCAAAAATCAAACGCACGCAATGTAATGATGGTGGTCACACTGCAGCCACCTCTTACCACCGCCCAGTGACCACCGGTGGCCATGTGTTTGAAATTTACAAAGTGGTGGTCAGTGGTCGGTGGTTAACAATGCGCATCTTGATGCGCATGCAGAACAAACATTTTGTGCATACATACAACATACAATGTGTATGTCCCGAAGAGAACAAAGGTTTCACTTTTGTCACTAACAAATTGTTACATTTCTTGTTCATACGGTAATAACTGTAAAATTGTTCTTCATCAACAAGCTGCGGCACTAATTGATGAAATTCTTTTAGTTGTTCTCTATCGAGAGACATATTTGACGCACCCATATGTTCCGGCGTTTTTTACGGATTTTTTTCGAAATGTAGTATAAAGCTACAACTTCGTCGATATCTGAGTCATCAGACGAAATCATTGCAATCAGAGAACTTGTCAATATTGTCATGACATGAGCTGGGCCGCTATTCTTGAATCGTGTGAGAAAAGTCCCTGGGAGTATGAAATACATTCCGCAGTACACTGATGTAGCGAATGTTGCCTAAAATCGTGGTTTTTAGGCAACTTTCGCTACAGAATTGTAGTACGGATTATATAAAACAAGATTATGTCAAATTCAGGAGGGGGACACGGTGGTTACCGGTGGACGATGGACGGTGGCTCAGTGAGACCAGGGCGGATTATTTTGCTTGGTGGTAGTGGGTGGTGGTGGGTGGTAGTGGGTGGTGGTGGCTCCAGTGTGACTGCTGCCTAAGAATCCAGCTCAGATATTTGACTTGGGTAAGTAGGCCAGGCGGTATGTCTGTAAAATCACTACAATCTGGAAAAAATTCCGACCAAAGCTTTTATGGTGTCAAACTCTTCGTAAGGTCAGTAGTTATCTACCACTGAGTTTCCGCCCAAAAACGAGTTGTGCTGGTTCCTCCACATCTGCGCGAAGGTAAAGGATGCCTCGAAAGTGCAAAAAGACCTGGTCAACCCTCGTACTTTTTTGTTATATTTGCCTAAATGCAAACGTACAACTCTTACGCAAACATTGGAAGCATCTGTCATCATCTCTGTGCCAGTCTTACTGTTGAAAAAAAAGATTTCTTTGTGAGGATCAAATAAATCACATTTGATTGTTTTTCCACACAAGAAAACGATGGAGCAACATGTATTTTGGATGTTTTCTAATAACTTGTACTCAGTGAGCCCATTTATGGCATTAAAATTTCAATAACAGCATTTTTGAATATGTTGCCAGCAAAAAGGTTAATAATTTTCACCCGCCTGTTCAGCAGCAATTTTTTCAATTTTACCAAACACCGTTTGCGAAAATTTTATAAGGAATGAAAAGCTCAAACTCTTCTCTAACGATATCGTGCCTGGCTTAACCGCGGCACGCACTCGAAAGTCTCAAAAACTGTTTTCTTTTCGAGAGATCCTGTTTCACCCGTGTGAGGCCGTGCCTACTTGACATAGACCGAACTGATTACACGAGCTTGGAAATGTACTCTTTTCCAGCTTTAAAACGCGACCATTATTATTGAGACTTTGTACATTGATTTATGAAGAAATCATACATCATTTTATCATTAATGGTCGTGTTTCAAAGCTGGAAGAGAGTCTATTTCCAAGCTTGTGCAACCAGTCCGGTCTGTCAAGTAGGCATGGCCGCACGCGGGTAAAATAGAACCGCTCGTAAGAAATCAGTTTCCTACACTTTCAAAAAGCGTGTCGCGGTTAAGCCAGATATAATATCATTAGAAAACAGTTCCAGCTTGTCATTTCCTATGAAATTTTCGAGAACGGTGTTTGGTAAAATTGAAAAAACTCCTGCTGAACAGGCGGGTAAAAATTATTCACTTCTTCGCGGGCAGCATCTTCAAAAATGCTGTAAATGAAATTTTAACGCCATAAATAGGCTCAGTGAGTACAAGTTATTAGGAAACATCCAAAATACATGTTGCTCCATCGTTTTCTTGTGTGGAAAAACAATTGAATGTGATTTATCTGATCCGCACAAAGAAATCTTTTTTTTCAACAGTAAGACTGGCACAGAAATGATGACAAATGCTTCCAATGTTTGCGTTAGAGTTGTACGTTTGCATTGAGACAAATAAAATGAAAAAGTACGGGGGTTTAACAGGTCTTCTTGCACCTTCAAGTCATCTTTTACCTTTGGGCAGATGTGGAGGAATCAGCACAACTCGTTTTTGGGCGGAAACTCAGTGGTAGATACCTACTGACCTTACGAAGAGTTTGACACCATAAAAGCTTTGGTCGGAATTTTTTCTATACAGAATGACCTACCGCCTGGCCTAAAGTACAATGCGTTGAGGGCAGACAGGAATTTCGAGTTATATCTGGATTGCACAGGGGAGGTCGAGGGGTTATGCTCGCCGTCGAGTTTTTTTTTTGGGGTGTTACCACGAACTTCAAAATTAATTTTATCAACTTTGAAGTTCGTGGGTGTTACGGAGATTGATTTGGGCGATGCTTTGTCGGGGGTTGATGTGGTTGCTTTTAGGTTTTGGAATAAGTTATATATCTTTGTGCTTTACGTTCGTCCGTCCGTCCTGCACAGCTGATGGTTACTGAATGCTTTTTGATGCACTAATGTCAATAGAGTATTCTAGGGAATGAGGTGCTAATCTTGGGAGACTTCAACATTCCTGACTTGACTGGCTTTTATGGTATGGGCATCAGCGAACACCCTTGATTGATGAGTTTAGTAATTTTATCGAGTACTTCTGTTGTAATCCCATCAGACAGTGGGACAGTGCAGCGGGTGGTTAACTGTAATGGTAGGTTGTTGGGTTTGGTGCGTTGACCAATCTTGAGTGTTCCTCTATGAGTGTTGCATGATATTTCAGATGATAGACCTCTTCCCGTTACTTGTTGCAGCGAGTACAACTTTAAAAAGGCGAATTTTGTCGAGTTATACGATAGACTTGCAAGCGTCGACTGCCGTCTGCAAGAGTTGCATACCTAACCTACGGGACAAGGATGATGTCGTTGATAGATTTTATGTTTTCTTAGCTCGGGTGTTTGACTCGTGTGTGCCCTGTAAAAAAAACTTCTCGTAGGTACATATCCCCCCTGGCCCCCTGGTTCACTGGACAAATTATACGAGATATCAGGAAGAAGGAGCGGCTTAGAGTTAGGTACAATAGAACCAGATATGTTGAGTCGCTCAAGAAATATGAATTGTTGAGATCTCAAATTAAAGTGGACATTGCTCGATCGCTCGCTTCTTATTTCAGACAGACAGAGTCCAACATTTCTAGTGATCCCAACACGTTTTGGTCCTATGTGAGGTCAAAAAATTAATTTGGGAGCCGAGGTGGGAGCATACCAACCTCTATGACTTACATAGGCTATGATATATTAGGGGACCGTCAAGTATAGTTGATTTCTTTCCCGATTATTTTCAGCAAGTCCTCCTCTGCTCCATCTCATATGCTTCGCTTTACCCCGGTCTCTCGAGTTTTTCACGCCGTGGTGATGTCCTCGATTTTGATACGGTCTCTGAGGATGAGGTCCTTGAGGTTATTCGTGATCTCCCATCTAAATCTACTACAGGACCTGATTCGATGTCTTCTTTTCTTGTACGAGATTGTGCCTCAGTCCTGGCAGCGCCTCTATCGCGTTGATTTTCAATACCATTTTGAGGGAGGGAACCTATCCGCAGAGGTGGAAGGAGGCTTGAGTGTGTCCGGCTTTCAAAAAGGGTAGAAGAAATGTCATTGAAAACTACCTATAGACCCATGCTATAGACCCATTGCTATAGGATGTTATTTCAGTAAGGTGTTTGAGATCCTTATGCACCGTAGGATTTTGTGTCATATAGGTCCTATGCTGTCTGACAGGCAATATGGTTTCATACCACGACGGTTCACCGTAACTAACCTTATGGATATCACCCAGTTCTTGTCTGAGAGGTTGGACTGAAGAGCGCAGGTAGATGTTGTCTACACGGATTTTTCCAATGCATTTGATAGATCACTCCATACTAATGGCAAAACTGGTTTGGTACGGTCTGTCACCTAAGTTCCTGGCTGTGATAAAGTCGTTCTTAGCAGATAGGTTTCAGTATGTACGCTGCAATGGTTTTCGTGCTCGGATGTTTGCTCAGACTTCTGGTGTGCCACAGGGGAATAAGCTTGGACCATTATTGTTTCTTGACATATATGTGGATGATATCGGTGACTTTGTTGAAGTTGGATTTTTGATGTACGCTGACGACTTCCAAGTTGTACAATGAGATGGTGCTGCGGCTTACTGCGAAGAACTTCAGGCTATATTTGGACACTGTTGGGGCATGGTGTCGGATGTATCAACTACATCTTAATCCCAGTAAATGCTCAATTGTTTCCTATTCTGCCATCAGGCGGAAAAACAACGTACGTGTTAATTTTCCAAAAATGACTTTTTTGCATTTTCAGACTCTTAAATTTCAGCTTCATCTGTCGTGTTATTTTGAAACAACTAGTCAGTATTACCGTATGTCAATTATTTCCAGTAAGCAGTATCCTCGGCAGTATCAAAATATCAAACCAAACTGACTACGTATAGCCAATTTCGTACTTACCCTTCCTTTTTTTTTCATCACGCCCAGTTTATCGTTCAGTGAATAAATGAGGAGGTGGTACCCAAATAATACGCTTATTCTTATGCACAGTGCATATTTAGGGGGACGCGTGCCTAGTGTAGTGGACATTGCGCTTAGCTTCGATTACTGAAGCCAAGCCATACACAGCGCGGCCCGTTTCTGGATGGGTGACCGCTGCAACATAGCGCTGTGATGGGGCTATTCAATTTGAATGGGCAGAGAAGCAAGCCAAAATCCTTGATGAGTTTATAGGTGACAATGCTTTTTTTATCATGCCAAGTTTATCGCTTGGTGAATAATAGAGGAGGTGGTACCTAAATAATACGCATTATACACAGTGCATATAGGCTGTCTGATTTCTACAAGATTCTAGTGGGCTGTGTTTCTGGTCGCCATCAGCCGATCGCGGCCAGAATCGCAGCCCACTAGAATCATGTAGAAATCAGACAGCCTATACCTCCTACAAAAACAGCTTACAATTTGCCAATTAATACACATTATTACCCTTTGACTATTCCAGATGTCATGGATCATGATGCTTGATGCGTTTTTAATTACATCACTTTTGTTTTTCAGTATGTACATCCATACCTTCAAATGATAAAGAGGTGTGGATTGAATATACAATTTATTTCCTTAACATATATTTAGTTCTTGGAACTATGATCACATTTTTCAACACGGGGTGAATGCCACGTTTATTTTCATCAACATTATTACGAAAATATCATCATCATAGTAATATTATGAATGATAATTAACAATCATAAGGGTACATAGTACATCCTCACTTTCGAATCAAAATAAAATAATTTCACACAAAAAAAAACAACGCCCACAGGGCCATAATCGAGAGTTCTAAAAGAAGGTTTCCTTTCTAGGAAAACTGAAACATAATAGAACCTTAGCCTTCTAGAACCATGTTCATCTTAACATTAACAAATAAATTATTCGTGAACAGAGGCACCATAACAACAAACAACGAATTAATAAAACTCAAGTTGAAAATTTCTTGACAACCATACCTATACAAGTAAAAATGGCAGTCTTGTACCATCTTATTCAAGTTTTTTAATTACGACTTTTGCAGTTTCTTCGCCATTCTGCGATGATTTTCCCTCATCACCATCTCCCACCATCAATTCAATGGGAGCACCGCTTGTAGTAAGAATTTTCACTTCACTATTTTTTAGCAAAGACACCAGCCCTGCACTTGGTTTTGGGAGAATTCTTTCCGTCTTTTTCAAAAGCGATCTGCTTTCGGATTGGGATGACAACGTGCCTGTTTGGATCTGCAAGATTCAAGTGAACAATATAGCGGCATTTACAGATACTTTCACACTTCTAGCGTTAGGCGTTAGCCTTCAAGTATGCGCTTTCGCGCAAGATTGGAGCGCGTTCCTTGCGTACAGCTTGTTAGTCACAAGAGTCAGTTTGATCACATCACATCACATGTTTTTGACCAGGAACGCGTTCCAACCCTCGGGAAGCGCGTACGTATAACGACTATCGTTTCTAGCTTTGAAGACCACTAATAATAATGACTGTAATGATAAACAGAGAGATATTCATAGGAATACGCTAACCTTTCCGCTTTGCATGATTCGCTTGAACGAGGGCACATCTAATTTGGTTAGAGTCACAGATTGCTCTTCGTCATCAGAATCGGGGATTTCGATTGTTTCTGGAACCACAGTTGTTGCTGGTTTTGAAGAGTTCACTGCCGTCTCTTGTTTGCGTGTAACTTGACTAGTCCCATGAAGCAACGATCCTAGTTTGTCGAGTCTGTGTAATTTCGCTTTGCTTAGCTCGATCGTGTGTAGCAATTCCAAATCGGCTTTGGCATTACCTTCTGGATCTTCCATTTTGGAGATCTTATCATTGACCTGAAAAAGTGGAGAATGGCTCTGATATTTTAAAAAATCCACTGATTTAGTTAATCTTGGCTGTAAAGTTATTGCTGCCTAATGGTGGCCTTACATTGAGCATCAAATGCTGCAGCTTTTTTAGCTGCCGCGCTCTCATTGGTCACATGTTGGTCATTGACAGTAATGACAGGCGTCAGGTCCAATCAGAACTGCAGCTAAAAAAGCTGCAGCATTTGATGCTCAATGTAAGACCACCATAACAGTGTAGTGCAGCGCTAACTGCAAACTGGTTGGAGTACCTCTATCAGTTCTATCCTGAGCTATCTAGGTATTTCCCAAAAAGTGGAACATAATGCATCCAGAACTATATTCCAGTAATGTTATCTCAGACTACCTGTACCTCTTTTTGGTTCTAGTAGGGGTAGCGAGCTAATCCTTCGCATAGAGTTCCATACCTGTTGTTACTTGTTCCTCTAACTAACTGTGATATTGTAGTAACTAAAATATTTGTCCTATTGTTTCAAAATTTTTCTTTCTCCTCACTCGCTTGCATTGATATAATTTCATCACACCTGCTGACTTATCGTAGGTAACTATCAAATACCCAGTATGTTTGGCAACATATTTCAAACGCCTCTAATTTTGCTATCTGCTTTTCTCACATCACTGGGTTAAGCGTTTCAAGAATCTCCTTTCTATGCCTTCAACACCTCCATCTTGTAGTAATTCTGGTCTCTTCAGGCACTCACCTTATACAAAATCTGTTCTATTGATAGATCTGGCACATATTCGTCAGCTAGGAACAATAATCCAAATAGACGGATTATCATCGCCACGTTCTCATCGATCCGCCTTGGACACGTCGCTCTAGCTGTCAACTTCTTTAATCCGTATTTCATCACTAGGTCTTCATCGGGATGATCCATTGGGCTAATTCCAAAACTGCCCACAATCTACGTGGAACAGAATCAGTAGCTACTTGCATCGATTACTGTGTTTGCTTAGCTTACCCATTGACGGTTTTTTCCCAGGTACTGGCACTCTTCACTTTCAGGATTATCCACTGTTGTCATTATGATAATGTTAATTTTGAAACTTTCAGGTAGGGTGTATAAAACATTATGCAAATAGCTGAAAACAACAACGATTAGTCAACATAACACTAAAGAAACAAACTGCCTCACCATTTCAAAACTTCTTTGGCGAAACTAGCACTGCGGAATCGGTAAGCAGACCGGCTATCAGGCCAGAACAAGTCAAAGTTCTTCGCGTGTTGATGTGCAAGAAAATGGCCAAAATGAGGAATATTGGTCACAACAATCCTATTAGGCTCCGCTCTAGTTCTTACTGTGCCAGTGATGAATGGCATCGTGAAGAAAAATTTCTCGTCGAATTTTGTGTTTGGTGGAATATCTAGCTGTAATTTTTGGAATGGCACGATTTTCGAAACAGTTGCCAATTTGCTCATTGACACATCAGTCGTAGGTCTCGGAAAGCTCATAGTCTTGGCCACCGTAGTATCTGTGAGCGTAGCTTTGGGGGACTTTATGATAGATTTCCGCACAACGTCGACTTCTTCCATGAAAACTGAACTCCTGGCGTCGACTCGGCCACGCATCTGATTAAACAGGTACGTGTTGACCAGCGATCCGTGCATGAACCGCAAAGTCTCTACGTTCGGGTCTTCCGACCGTGCAAACGGCCCGACAAACAGCCGATCCTGGAATGTGGGCACGCAGAAAATTCCGAAGCTGATGTTTATGTACGTTTTGGTAAACTCGTTGTTCCGGAGGATTATGGTCTTTTGGAGGTTCTTAGCCATAGTTACCACGTCCATCAGGTCGTTGTACTTGATGGAGTACTGCGAAGCGGTGAAATTCAAGTAGCTAAAATCAGAGTTGAGATAAACCAAAAGCCATTTGCTGGCAATGCCGATCCTCGGCAACGGCACATCGCAGCTCAGTATCGGATCCAATCCGTCCATTGAACGTAGTGTTCGCGGGTCAAACGGTCTGTTCAGCAGAATCAAACATTTGGTTTCACCATTGATGTTCTTGTGCGAACACTTCAAACACTTGTTGGAAGGCAACGTCAGTTTCTTCAGAGCGCTTTGCTGGCGCGGCAGGATGTCCATGCGCTCCAGCGTCGGCATTTTTCGTTCTTCTGCAGACTCTTCCGTAGGTTCTTCTTTGAGCGCGTCGGCAAGCTCTTTTCTCTTGCGGCTCGTCGATTCCCTCTTGGGTCTCCTTTGTACTTGCTCCGTAATCGTTTCCATGCAAACTGGTGTTTCCACCTTCTCTGGTGTTTCGACCTTCTCTGGTGCTTCGACCTTCTCTGGTGTTTCTCCCTTCGCTGGAATTACCGCCCTATTCTTCATACACACTCCTCTCACTTCGAAGTTATTTTCATCGAGCTTCACCAGTAAAAAGTGCAAGCGGTCGGCTGGCTTATTATCAGGCAGTTGATCCTTCAGAATCCAATCGATTACTGGCGTGTTGTACAAACCCGTTTGTATGTTCACATAATCTCTGCGACGGGGAGGCTCGAAATCCTTTTTGGTGCAAACCATCTTTTTCGGATCACTCTTCAGACACCAAATGGTCCACAAACCGCTCTTGAAGTTTCTCATCAAAGCAGGCCACGGCAATAAGCTCAACTCGGCATTTTCTTCGCCGATCATTTCGACCATTTCGGCGTTGTTACTCAACGGTATTTTGATTTCCTCACCGAAAATTTTCTCGTTCTCCACCTCCGGCGATGTGGCTGGAATTTTGCTTCGGAATTTCTTTTCTTTGGCGATCACTTTTTGCAACTGCTTGTACTGCCTGCTGTCCTCAATGGGATTCACGTCCTCGCGCACAGAGAACAATTGTTTACGTTTATTATGTCTTCCGTCGTTATTATGTCTTCCGTCGTCGTCATCTCTACCAATTCTAAAGATTTTGCTGTCGACAAAATCGACTACTTCCTTGAAGTGAGTAATAGTTTTGTTTCGCAAACTGTAAGCCATTGATACTTCGCGAAGTCGAGCGCAACTATCTTCTGAAAATGGAGCTACTGTTACTTCCGGTGTCACAGTTGTACCCAGTACTGCAGTTGGTTTTTTCACAGGAGCTGATGTTGATTTCTTAACATAAACTGATTTTTTAACAGGAGCTACCGTTGATTTTATGTCAGAAAGAGTTTCAACAGGGTCTTGTCCCGGAATTTGACCAGGAGGTTCATCAGTTTTCTCTGGAAGTGACTTTTTCTTCCTCACGACCGGCACAATCATACCGTTGCACCAACAACAGTATTTGCCATGAACTATGCATAATGGTACTGCGTTTTCCAACTCCAACGTGGGCACGTCAACTGTGCAATTTTTCAACTGAAATCTCTCCTGCAGCAATGTCCAAGTTTCGTCTTCTTTATAACTGGCGACTAGATTTGTCTTGACAAAATCGGAATATTTCTTTGGTTGTTTGCAGGAACGTCTGGGCTTGTTCCGTCCTCCAGCACTCATGACGATTGTGTCGTTTCCGGCATGAATGACAGTTTGCGTAAATTCTCGTTCAACTTTTGCCAAATTCTTTTTGGCTTCTCCTTCAAGTTGATTCAACGTGTATGTCGATAGCTTATCGCTGAGATTCACAGGCAACGGGCACGTACAATTGAACATGCACTCTACTAATTGGCAATGAGCTGAGAAAACACCGTCGCAAGCCAGACTCTTGCAAACACAGCCCAAACGACATGACGGTTTCTCACATGGCTTCTCGTCCTTCAAACTCTCTTGTACGTCGATAATTTTACAATTAAGCCTGAGAAGTTCATAATCGATTTTAGTTCGAAGGGTTCTCCTTTTCCTACCTCTTTTATCTACTTCAGTTTTATCATCTTTGGGCACTGGAGACGATGTTCCCGATTCTTCAGGCATTTGTGTTTTTTCACTACTGTTGTCGTCTATCGCTTCATCGTCATACTTTTCAACAATTTTATCAAATTCGTCTTTTCTTTCGACGTAATCCAAAAGTGAATTGAGTACAGACTTTACAGCAACAGCAACGGATGGATCATCTTGTAGTAAAACTTTAGATACGTTAGAACTGCATCGGACTTTTCGCTTTCGTACCAATACTTCGTCTCGGTTATTTTTGTACGGCACGGGCATCTTGAAGATCGTCCGATTCGATTCTCGCAGCATGCTTAGAGCGAATGCCGCTCGGGCTTCGGAAACTGTGTTTTCGTGCAAAGGCAAGAAGTGCTCGATTTCTTGGCTGATGGGCTTGCCCACTTCCGGCACAACTTCCAAGCACACCTGAGGCATTTTTTTCATTTCCACTGTCCATTCCTCATTTTTCAACAAATCGAGCTTTTTGCATAACGGACCTGGCTTGTATTTAGATTGTTTGTTCGTTGATTTTTTAAGTACGGGTGAAAGGATTGAAATGGGCGCGGGCTTGACAACTTTGGACGGTTCAGCTTTGAGAAGTTCGATTTTTGGTTTAGGACGTCCTTGAAATACCTCAACTTTGCCGATGCATTTTTCGCTCGTGTAGCTGGGCAACCACAACATCCGATTGCCGTACATCACAAAACTCGATCTGCGTCTCGGCACAGTCAGTACGATTTTCTTGTTCGAAACTCCATTTTCTTGCTCCAGTTCTACTTTAGCCGCTTTATAATCTTGTTTCAGGGCTTCTGGATTTATCACTTGCTCCTGCACATATTCACCGTCTTCCATCTCCTGTTTCACTTTTTCTTCTTTGATCGTCGATTGTACCGACTTGAGAGCGTGCGCCGCTTGCTTCGTCGCCTTCGGGTTCAGCGCTTCTTGTTTTATGGTTTCTTTGCGCATAGCTAAGCCCATCTGTCGCCGCATTTCGGCCAAAGTCTTCGCTTTGATGTTGTGTTTACGTTTATAAGCCACGCGTTGTTGCTGCAAGAGACCGCTTTTGGCGTCTGGTTCCATCTTATCAAAAGGACTGGGAGTACTTTTTATGCCATCCTCAGCTCCCAACTTCGGTATGGGATAGCTCACGTTCAATTTCAAATTTTCATTCAAGAATTCGTCAAGCACATTGCTGACGAATGGTGACTTCAATTCGACTTTTCTATCTTGAGATTCATTGCTAAGATTGTCTGAATTGTGTCTTTTCGAAGCAGTTTCAACATATTCTGTATTTACCTTCTCGAGTTTTGCTTTTTTTGGAGATTGGTTCTCATCAACAAGACGCATCTTACGCTTCCGCATAGATATAATTTCATCAAAAATACCGTTGTTTGCTTCTTCTGCTTTTCTTTTCCTCTTTTCTTCCCCTTTTTTATTTGTGTCTTGTCCCTTCACGTCCTCAGATTTCTTTTTCTCAGCATCATCTATTTTTCTGTCATTCCAACCTTCCGTCGCCTCATCCTCATTTTCATCATCATCTTCCTTTTCTTCATCATCGTTATCATCATCTAGCTCCTTCTCGCTTCCACCTTCCTTTTTCTCAATCACATCTATATCGTTATTCTTCTCTTCTTCCGCACTGTACCGTTTACAATCGTCCTCCACTCTATCAACTCCACCCGTCACGTCCATTATCAAAAATTCCGTTTCATCGCTCAGCGATATAATGTCGTCCAGTGGAAGTTGCCGTTCGAGTTCTTCGGATCTGCGCTTCCTCTTCAGATTCGCGTTACACGGCAATGCTGCTTCCGTGGTGTGCAAAACTGGAAGATCGTCTTTTTTTTTCGTACGCAGAAAAGATAATTGCAAACGTAAATTATCACGCACATTCTCGGATGCAGATGTTGAATCCGCAGGCTCGAAATCTTCAGGCTCGCTGTCAGAGTGCCCTCCGCTTTTCTCATAATCGTGATCCATCAACAAAGCTTTGCGCACTAAACTGTCGTAACGATCCGGGACAACAGTTTGTTCTTCCCTCGCAAAGGCTCTCACTTGTAGTTTCGGAAAGGGTTTCTCGATGGGTTTCTTTTCCTCAACGGCAGCTGCGTCATCTTTTTCTGCGTCATTTTCTACGTGTTCGTTCGCTTTGGTTTTTTCCGGGCTTTGCTCTGTGGTACTTGAAATTTCTGGTGATACCACATCGGAATTTTCATCATTTCCTTTGGTAACCGTTTCAGTGTCATTTTCGAGAACAACACAAGTTGATTCTGTGCTCTGCGGTAAATTGTTGGCTTCTGTTGAACAATTATTGCAAGAAATCTCTTTGTCCGTTGACGACGTTGGAAATGACGAGTCGTCACTGGACTTGTTGGTATGCTTCAAATCTTTATATTTTTGTAGCTGTTTAAGTAGATCTTCGACTGACAAGCCAGATTTTTGTATGAGATGTTCCACGGTATCCAAACTTTCTGGTTGCGCCATTAGCAGAATCTATAAAGAAATATTATTATAAGAAACCGGTTGAACTTGTTTTCAACTTTTTTTTTTGTTACAAAGATTATGTGAAGTTATTGGCTGTAAAATAGCGGATTTCCTCACATTCGAAGTTCCAGGCCCTTGAAATAGGGTTTTTTCAAAAGATGTTTTTCTATCGTTTAGATTTAAATTTCTTGAAAATACAGCATCAAATCCAAACACTACAAGGAAACTGACTTTTAGAACTGAGCGTAGAATGCAGATAATTCTGTAAAACTCCAGACGCGTAGAAAGTAGTGGAAGAAAATTAGCAACCTCCCCACTATCAACACCAGTGAAAAAGGTTAGCTGAATGAACTAACCGTTCTGGGGCTCTATTTTCGGAGCCGGGGAATAGATCATCAAGTGATGTTGCCTAGGTGACAGCCAATCACAGCCCTGGTTGCCTAGCAACTTCGCATAGGAACGGATTACACGTTTCCCGAAAATAGGGCCCCAGTAGAGTTATCTGCATTTAATCATCATAACTTTGTTCGAAAATACACAGAGTTTACGAAAATCGGTAGGTACAGATAATAAAAGATCTCGAATTCCCGCTCTTTGATCGATATTTCAAAAAAATGACAACCTAAATTCAGTTCAATAATTTTCTGACTCAAAGCATTTCTCTAAACTGCCCGGACGAAAAAATTCAAGTTCGGTTCGGAACACCCGTGTACCTTCCAGCGTAACCGTGATTCGAGTGACCTGAGACATTGTAGTTCTAAATTTCCAACTCTGAACTATGAAAAATTTGCACGTTTTTGCAATTTGCTTTGCACGTGGCTGGTTTCGCTAACAAACCTGAAATTTATCGAAAGAGTGCCAAATTAGAACAAATACGGATCTTTGTCAACGGCGATAGAACAATAATTATTGAAGAAAGAAGCATGCTGATGAAGCCAAAAAACAAAAGAGATCAGTGAAGATGGGTTATACAGGTGTCCCAGCTAAAACAACCCAGCGCGATTTTCTCAGAAAATATCAAGGCAACAAAGAAATTTTGTATGCATATTTTTTTGAATTCATTTTCAAATTCAGAAACTACATAAACATGTTATTAATATCGTAAAAAAATTGCTTGGAACCATTGAACTGCCAAGAAAATTTTGATATCCATCAAAATCTCAAAACTTTAATCTACACGATTACAATATTTTCCCTTCCATGTTGGTGGGGGGCGGGGGAAGTAAAGTGACTGTTGAATGTTGTATTGGCGATTTTTCACTTCTTGCAGTGCACCTTGTCAACAAATACTGTTATGAACATTAGGAGACCCAACGAATCAGCTCAAGGAGAAATAAGCTAATCGAAATGAACTTGAGTTAAAGTCAGTCTGTCATATTTCCGCATGAGAAAATTCTCAAACCAAGAAAAAATTACACGGTTGCCAAAGATTGTATTTGTTTTTAACCGGAAAGAAATGGTACTGGGTGTGGCAGAGTAAATGCTATCAACGGTTTCGATAGAGTCCATATGGCTTTAGTGTGGTAGATGTGAGACGGTGATGAACAGTGGATTGGTAAAAATTGGTTCTTCTCTTATACCCTTGAGACTCGAAAACTTATGATCATTAAGCGTAAATTCCGATATAAATGACCAGTGTGTCACGTCGTCATTTACTTAATGATCATTTAGAAGGTCATTTAGGACCTTAATGGTCATTAACTAGGAATAACCATGATCGCCGAATAATCGCCGGTGCTCGTGCATCATCGCCGTGATTCTTGAATACCATTGGCCAACTTTTCTGCAATGAATCGCGATATCTGTCATCTGCCATCAAGTCTGTCATTTCAGTACGCCATTCAGACACGTATTTCTGGAATGGAGGAGCCGGATTTGGTGTCTTGCCTCTTGCAACAGCAACTCTTGTACCAAATTATAAGATAATGCTCGTAGCGTGCACGTATAAGCACGTACGAAAAATTTAAACTCCTTGTTTTACATTAAGAAATGACCGCCTATTCGCGGAATTTGGATGATACGAACATTGCAAAGTTGTAGCACAATGTCGGTTGGGGCGGCACTTTAGTTTTGGCAAAGTCGAATTTATTGATGAGGAGACAGGTTTCCGTAAGTATCCGTGAGACAGGTAGGTATATAATTCCCGTAGCGGGCACGTATAAGAACGTACCTACGGAAAATTGAAAACTCCTCGTTTTACATAAGAAATGACCACCTATTCGCGGAATTTGGATTATACGAACATTGCAAACACGCAACACGATATCGATTGGCGGCACTTTTATTTTTGAGCAAAGTCGAATTTATTGATGAGGAAAGAGGTTTTTCCGTAAGTATCCGTGAGATAGGTAGGTGGTAGGTACCCATATAAGTGTTTATTTCCATAAATATTTCATGAATAAGCTGAAACTATGCTGATAGCTTTTTGACATGCTACCTAGATTAGGTATATTTCAAAACGTCCGGTCCGCGTTCGTCGTGAAAAATGTGAAATTTTGCCAAAGCAAGCGAAATGGAAGGTACTAATCGCAAAAGCAGTTGAAAAATTGCGAAAAAAGTTATAATGTAATGAACCGAGCACACGATAGATACGAACATAATGAACTATAACATGCATCTGTCAGTTGCCTTGCCACTTGCCAGCCACGCACATAAACCAGGGCCGCGCTTAAAAGTAGGTTAGATTATGGGACTATGCGATTCTGATCAGGTTGACTAAATCATCAGTCTCTTATTCTTCGTTTCCTCCATTTCTTTCGATTCAATACAAATTCAACATATATTTTGACAATAAATAAAGATAGGTACATAGTATGATGTGGTGTGAACATGGCAAACAATAATAATTTTGTTATTGCTTCTTGCAATGTTCACACCACACGCTTTCTTGATTGAATGGAATCTAAGGTAGATACCACGTCACATCTCATCTAAAATATGAAATAATTATTATAATTATAGATGTTAATGGCAATAATAGCCCAATACTTCGAACCATTCGACAATTTGACATTTTGGGGGAAAATTGATTGCCACGTTTATTCATGCTCTACGGCGCAAGCTCATAGGCTTATTACGATTTGCAGTGTGTCACCCTCAAATTCGCAATCGTCATTTAACGTTGATGATCATTACACTTAATGATGCAGATGCCTTGAAGATGCAGTCTGTCAAGGGTATTAGACCATGCATACTCAGCGCCAGTGGTGCGTCCAGGATTTAGCCATGGGGGGGGGCTAACGAACGCGAGCGAAGCGAGCTGCGCCAAAGGTGAACCCCCCCCGGAAAAGGGCCTTGATGGTCATTCTATTTTCTAGTATAATTATTGTGGTACCAATGTTACCTACCTCAAATTGAAGTAGGTAATAAATTCAGTATTCCCTGGGTTTGCGGGGAAAATGACAGTAATAAATGGTAGTATTGACACTTGCAAACTGACAGCTGCGCCGCGCGCACGTAGAAACGTCATACACGATCGTTTGACACATACTACAAACGATACGGCCGAACGCAGCTGTTCACGAAATACGGTTTTTCGTGCTCTTGTTAGATCTATCGATAGTGGCAGTCGGAGTGATAATCGTTCGCTAACGAGTCGTTAGTGAACGAGAAGTTACAAAATAAGCCTGATAGGTAGGTAAGTATACTTGCTTGAGGGCGGAGTTTATTGGTAAACTAAGCGTTGTGGAATCAATAATCCCTGTGGCTTCATTCCTTGACAGAATCTTGCCATTTAGGTCTCTCTTGAAAGCTACAAGGATGCAGTTTGGTTTAAGCCCATTGGCATTTCCAAAATCGATTTTTTTTTATTTTTGGATTTTGGAAATGCCAATGGGCTCAAACCAAAGTACATCCTTGTAGCTTTCGGAAGAAACCTAAATTGTGAGATTCTGTCAAGAAATGAACCGATTGATGAAGGGATTGATTCCGCAACGCTTATCTTACCAATTCAACTCCGTCCTTGAACCGGAAGAATTTCTCTCTCCGCACCAATTGAAAAAAAACGCGCAATCCAATCGCATAGTGCAACTTATACACTGAGAGACTAATGATCCATTTTCTAAATGATAAAGAAGGTAACAGTCGAACACAATAATTTTTTTATTTTGTTCAAAATTGTTCATTGCTTCGGTGAAAAAGCGAGACTGTCTGGGGGGGGGGGACTATAGCCCCCTAGCCCCCCCCTTGGCTGCGCCACTGCTGAGCGCTTCTCGCTTATGGACAAGTAAATCCCTATGCTTCCAGTGTGCAAAAAACACCCACGTTAAAACGAGAGGGCAATATCTTTTCACTCTCAGAGGAACGGAAATGTGTCCACTATGGTGGCCCTACATTGAGCATCAAATGCTGCAGCTTTCTTTGCAGCAGAATTCTGATTGGATAAGCAAAATGCAAAAGTTTTGCCGCCATGCTGCTTAAGAATTTCACGTCTAGCCAACTTCTTTTGCAGCAAAAGCAAACTGACGTCGTGTCATTGTGAATGTGAATATTGGGGAATTAACCGTTGTTTATACATGACCTTATTGAACGTTATACGTCGCTTCTTAATGCATCTTAATGTGCGTGCAGCTTTGTCACATGCTGCTGCGGCAAAATTTGAATGACCAACATGTGACCAATGAGAGCTCAGCAGCTAAAAAAGCTGCAGCATTTGATGCTCAATGTAGGGCCACCATTAGTACCATTGCACGTGCCAAACTTATATTGCATAGGTGGGGCGGCGTTGCCGTAGCACCTGAATTTCCTTACCAAGCAACTGTTTGAAGCAAATTTCATCAACAACTTTGTATAAAAATGCTCCATGACTTTTTAGTGTACAGCCGAAACTTATTCGAGAATTAGTTTTTTTGTTTTTACAAGCTGTGTGGATATTATCCCGTTTTCATAACTCAAGTGAAGTGAATTGAACTCCTCATGATCACTGAGGATTTATGCAAGAGGCAACTTTGGAAATGTCTATCAGAGAGAACCGTACCGCTTTTGTTTTGCAAGCAGGTAGCCGCTTTCATTTTACAGGCTAGAGTGCTCGGGGTATGCACAAATACAAATGCATTAGACAAAGAATAGATCCAACTGGGATGTGATTGGTGTACATATATCTACTTCTCTGGCAAAACGCTGCAAACTCTTCTAAAGGTCAGGTAGAAAGCGACTGTTGACAAAGAACACGGAGTCCCACCCCTGACCTACATTTCATTTGCTCATGTTTTGACGGAAGAACACAACTCTCCACACAACTTGTTGAACATTTTCAATGCACAGCCATTGCTGTACCAAGGAGGAAGTTCAAAGAAGCTACGAAGAGGTGCATTTACGGTTTGTGTAAAAGTGACAGCCAGGAACCAGTAGTTGGTCAGGCGGCTAGACAGAGCATGCAGCGTTGCCAAGTTTCCAAATTACAGGTGTACGAAAGTTTCCAAAACCTGGCGCTTTTAAACATGCGCATCTGCCCAAACGAAGTAGCTTATTGCGTAATTTCAACTTCTTTTCGCAACGAAGACGGAGATATCTTTTATCCTTTAGGTTCACGTGCGTTTCTCGGCTTGATATTACTTGTTCACAAGCGAGAAACGCTGAGTATGCATGCGAGTATGCATGGTCTAAGGTTCTTCTTGGGTTCTTCGGCACCATCTGTCCAGTGGTCGAAATGGCAATTTTCACAAACCGGAACGCTCGTACTCTCGATGCGAACGAAGCGAGCAAGAGCTGCAGACGACAATACCTTGCCCCCCCCCCCCCCCCCCTTCCTTCCGAGAAGGGGAGCAGTTGCTGAGAAATCCCCATTTCTGTTGCATTAAAAAGTTCAGGCAGTTTTTGTCTTCAGATAATTCTAATGCGTGCTCAAGATAGGTGTGCTAATGAGTATAAACAATTAATATTCCATTTGGGATGTACATAAATTCAGTAATGTTAGGTATCTACTCCTTGTGTTGTTCAGGGAATATTGTAAGATGAAGTATTGGATTGAGCCTGGTTTCCTCCAACAAATATTTTGCTGGACTTCCAGAAAAAAAAATCAGTCGCGGTCATTTCATCACTCTACGTTAAAGTTCACTAACAGCTCAAAAAGGGACATAACTGAATTTTCTTCGTGAATGGATAGAGGTACCTACAATTATAATGTACGATTAAAATTTCTTGCAAGAATAAATGTGATGACGAGACAATTAAATCAAAGTAATTCAACAAAAGACAAAATTATATTGAAAGACAAGTCTAAACGTCTTATCGGCACATTTTCCACGAAACGGAACGGCTTTCGACAAAATTTCACGAGACGGAACGGTTTTTGAGAATATTTCACGAACTGGAACGCCGTTCCGGTCTGTTCCGGTACATTTCGACCACTGCATCTTTCCAATGTAGGGGAGAAAGCTGTGGCGGTATTACCGAATAGGCTACTATTTCGTTTGGGCAAATGCGCATGCGTGAGATCACTAAGGGCATGTTCCGTTTTACAACTCTTCGAACCGGTAACCGAAAAAGCGGTACCTTATGGTTACCGGTTATTTCGGAACGCTCTGGTCAATATTCCGTCAATGTGAAGTTGTCAAACGTTGAAATTTGATTTTGAAACATCCAGGCTGCCTGCAAAGCATGCAGAGCAAAACATGGTGAAGGGTACATGTTTTGAAATCACATCACAAGCTTCCAGCTCTCTTACTACCTACCTCGCTACCTATACCTACCTTTACGTTGCTCAAACCCTTATCATTTTGCGACATGGGGTTACATTGAAATTCAAGTCCAAGACATACCTCGCGTTCAAGATGGACATTTTTAACGAGGGCCTGGGCCGAGCAAGCTTGAGAAGTGTGTCTGACTTTAACTGCAGAATGCAGAACACGCTGCTGGGCCGCCAACGTATAGGGTAGCTGCCTCTTCTTCTGCAGGTACCCTCCTGTAGGTATGCTTGTACCTGGCTCCAAGGGCAAACCATATCGCAGAAAATCATGTAAACGGACGGTATGAAAGTAATTTGTAGTCTCTGGGATCGTTTCGTGATTCGTGTCATGACAAAACTCAAAACCAACTTTCAAAATTGGCAAGTAATGTCATCCGCCATGTTTTTAACCGGAGTAACCAAGCTCAAACGCCGGTCGCTTCGGTTCCCTCTGGTTAAAATAACCGTGGTCCGATTTACGAATAATACAAGTAATATTATCAATTCGGACCGGGTAACCAGAGTTTCGGTACGAATATTACTAAAACGGAACATGCCCTAAATTGAAGTAAAATCGTACATACACCTGTCAATTAAAATGGCAACACTACATACTCTGTTTATACCTGACTAATTTCTGGTTTAACGTTCTTGACGACTTGCGATGTTTCGGTGTCTTACCTATTCGCGATTTAAATTAATTTTTCCCGCCACAAAATGGCTGCGAAAGGCGGAATTCAACTGACAGCCCGAGGTGACATGAGATGTCACACTCACAACTCAAAACCTCACTTTTATTCATCAGTCACCCACCACTCAGTGTTTACTGTTTACTCCAGTTTACTCTCGGCTTGGCTTCCTAGTGTGGTCCCAGTTCCCAGATAGTCTGTTTGCTGTATTCTAGGTTTGCGAGTGAATTTGAAGTGATTGTTGTGTTTAGTAGTATCACTGTATCTCATCGACCTTCTTTAGTCACAGAACGTGAACTAGGAAACTTTGATGGATAAGAGAAATTGAAAGAAGACTGGGCTCAAAAAGCTGTACCCGAATGACACCAGCTCCTAAACGTCCATGAAGCACCTTTTGGAACTTCAACAGGGTTCGCACAGGTCCTGGACGATGTGCTGATTCGTTTTACCAGTGGGAGCTTACCATATTCCCCGAAAGTGATTGTCGCTTGAAAAACCAGACAGTACAACACGTCACATTTGCGTGGCCTTCACGCGCATACCAGGTTTCTCTAGAGGTCTTCGTGAAGGTGACACCTGAAGCTGCCGATTGCCTGGGGAATTCGGACTTGGACTTATAACTTCCTGCCAAAATCAGTCCATTTACCTGTGGTAGTTGTTCCATATGGAACTATGTGGTTTGTATTTACTACTGCTCACCTTCCACAAAGTTCCGGGAGCTTGGAGAGGCGGCACGCAAATAATTGCAAATCTCTTCCAACGACAAACGAATACCTCCCATAACAGTCGTAATAAGAACAAATAACACAACAATCATTTAAATTTACTCGCAAAACTAGAATACAGCAAACAGACGCACTATCTGGGAACTGGGACCACACTAGGAAGCCAAGCCGAGAGTAAACTGGAGTAAATAGTAAACACTGAGTGGTGGGTGATTGATAAATAAAAGTGAGGTTTTGAGTTGCGAGTGTGACATCTTATGTCACCTCGGGCTGTCAGTTGAATTCCGCCTTTCGCAGCCATTTTGTGGCGGGAAAAATTAACACCAGAGGCGATTTGGGCTAGCGCGCTTCACCTGCAAGAGGCGCTGGCGTCGCAATTCTCCCTAGACCCGAACGATTAAATACAGTGTAGAAACTGTTAGACTCAAATTTTGTACGGTGGATGTCGTTGGTAAAATAGGCTCTAGTGTACAAAATACTCTGGTGTATTGCTGGTAGCGGATACGCTTTTCGTACGCGATTCAATAGAATGTCATAGTGACACTTCGCGGTCCTCGACAGTCACCACTGAAAAAATGGGCAATGAATCTAGACCGCCCCCATCCCAGTGCCTCAAAAAGAAACGAAACCTTCACTTCACCATTTGGCAGCGAAACAGTGTTTGCAAGAAAAAGGAGTGTGTTATTGCAGTTCGCAAATAGACAATCCCGAGGAACAAGTTGACACCATCAGCAATGGAAATGCCGAGGGAAATGCTGAAACAGCAGTAAGTATAAAGTATAATTCCATCTTTTATTTAACTGGCTCAACACCCAAATGGTGAAAGAGGTTCCTGGATTAAGTAAGAAAGTTATTCAATTTTGATATAAAAACAGCAAATCAAATTTTTATCCCTCTCCGGTGCAACGGTTTAAATATTCTTTTCACAACAACCAAAACCGAACCCAAAACCTTAGTGAAAATGCGCCCACGGACACATTTGGGCCACCCATGTGCTCCATGAGGATATGCGCAATCTACATACATATACCCATGTGTACCATGGTCGCAATGGGCACGCACATCCTCATGGTGCACATGGGATACAGTTGGAATATGCCCATGGTGCATTTTGCATGACTGCATGGCCCAAATGTGCCCATATACACATTTCCACTAGGAACTGAAGAATACGAATGTCAGAATTGAATAATACGTTTATATTACATTTGCCCTTAAAATTAACTACCTTCAAATAAAAATGTTCATTTCCACAGAATGACCACCTGATGGAAATTGAAAATTTTGAGGACAGCCAAGATTTGATGGATCGAAATTTGATTCCTGCAGTTAATGACTCTGATGAAGATCAACAAAATACGAAGGAAAACATTTTTGAAGCAACTCTACTTGGGAACATGATTGTCAATCTGGAATACGTTTTAAGTTGGGCTATATATCACTCCAACCAACATGAGCATTCAAAAAATTGTTCTGGTATATTGTTCCCAAACAGTGAGAACGTCCAGAGATACTGGTTTGGTTTGTGTCGTAACATTTTAATGCACAGGATGTCGTGAAATTATTCATAAAAGCACCGAAGACATGCGTAATATCGACAAATCAGTCATAAACACGAGAGTCGCGTGGGGCAGACTCGCAACTGGCAGAACTTATGGTCACTTGAAAAACTATTTGAAAGTATAGAAAACCAACTGGAAGAGGTACCTATTACGTTTTATCAACAAAGCAATTAAGAGGTAATATTCTTATATTTCAGGTTTGGAACGATCAGCTTGTGAAAAACATGGGAGGAGCTACATGCTACAAAGGAATAAGCTACCGTAGCAAAAGACAAAGGGGACGTAGATCCTGATGAAGTTCCTTTTATCACAGTTTACTTGGACGGGGGATGAAGTAAGAGGTTATATGGTCATAATATAATCACAACGCTGCATCCGGAGTGGTAGGCTAGGTATATGAAGTCATTATTCATAATTGATCAGATATAGGTATCATAATAGTATTGAATATATTCAATTTCAGGCCGCAATTATTGGAAAATAACCAAAAAAGTGCTATATGTACCTAGCTAGATGTTGGTAACAAATTTTGAATAATTTATACAAAAGCGGAAAACAAAAATGAGCCTCCCAGAAAACACAAGTGCTACCGAAATTGGCATGCGAGTTCACCAGCAATGAAAGTAGATGCTATTGTGGAAGGTTTTTGTTCATCCGAGAAATTGTACGACCTCCGATACAAGTGTTTCATTGCTGATGGCGATTCTAGCGTTCACTTAAAACTCATTGAGAAAGTACCATATGACTCATTTTCTTAGAAGAAAAAATAGAGATCGAGAAATTTTCAACCAGAATCTTATATCGAAAGTGGAATCGTTTGTTCACAGGTCAAAGTCACATCCAAGATTTTCAACGGAATGCAAAGAAAGCTATCTACACAACAGGAAGAAGAATATCAGCAAGGCAGGATCGTCCAAGAGTTTTTAAGACAAGTTCCCTTACATGTTTACGGAGACCATGAGAAACGTGACCCTTTGATTTGCATTAGTACAGTTGGGGATGTTTCTAAATCCAAAAAACTAGAGATCAAAACTTCGGGCCTTCACAACCACATAATTATATGGTGAGGTATAGTTATATTTTTGTCACTTCCACTCATAGTGTCTAGTAAAAATACTATTCAAATCGGTTAGGATCTGAAAAATTACTTCAACAGGTCAACTCAACAGAGGTTAAAATAGAAGCGAATACAAAGGATCAGTTCGGATGTGATTTGTACAAGACGGAGAGGGCAGACAGACTTACTGCTTTAAATTTTGGGGTCGTCATGGAATGCAGAAAGACAACCTCTTGCCATGGTCTCGAAAAAAACAATATTGTATCCCACCCGGAGAAGATCCCACCCCATTTACCAGTAATGAGACTGAATTTAGGAAGAAGATATTAGGCTCGATATTTGTTTTCATGAAGCATGGTTGTCTGGCAGCAACACCTGATGGTAAAAACAACATACCTAACCTATTCAACTGTGATGAACTTGTACTCAATGAAACAAAATGTTTTCAGGTTTGATAAATGGGGATGAAATTGTCGAAGTGGAATGTTTATATTTTCTACACAAATCTGGTCAAAAATCTAAGAAAAGCTGTGGAGAACACGGAGAAACAACCTCTGTTTAGAGATATTCGAGAGAAATATATCAGGCTGAAACGACAGCAATACTATTATTTTCAAGTCCAAGGGCAGTTGAATATCGCAGAAAAAAAATCTGTTGTGGGCGACACAAAACTTTCCCGGCGGTATCCAGAGACATCAGTAATGACTTTGATCGGAACGTCCCTCCGGGTGGGAAGTAAGAATGGAGAGAAAGATTGAAAATATTTGCAGGAAATGGAAAATTTTGTCAGGAAAATTTGAATTTTCAGAGCAAACCTCAATTTTTCTTCCAAATTAGCTTATTGTGGAAATCGCCAATCAAGCTCCACTTTAAGCTCCATCATCCAAGTCCGGTCTCGATAACCGAGGCCGGTTTTATATTCCCAGCAGGAAAATTTCCGGGACATTGGAGAAAAATTGTTCGAAAATGTTCAACAACCAGTTATCTATTCCTTAAAAACAAATGGTTGAAATCTGTTCACGGAATGAAAAGTTGCAAAATTTGCAGTTTTTCCAGAGAGGAAAACTCGAAAACCGTGGGTCCGATTGTGACAATTTTTCCTTCAAAAATCAATTCAATCTTTTCTCCAACTTTCATTCGCAGCATGTCTGCACCTAAAATGAATATTTCGTGTGGCTCACCGCATGTTGAAGTTTACGCTGCAGTTTTTTCAAATTCACGGAATGTGCAAAGTTATTGAGAAAATTACAGTCGGAAAACCGAAGCTGTGTCTATTTTAAAAAAAGATCTACAAGACGCCCAGTTCAATCTACTTCCGATATCAGTCAAAATTTTTCGGAAAAAGTCGATCCTTGAGCAGAAATGGATTTTTGAGTGGAGTGCTGCATCAAAAGCGAGTCATCCTGGTGGAAATCTGGGCGAGTCGTTCTCTCGGGTGGCAACGGCTGAGAGAAATTTTGAAAATTCATAACGCCCGACGGGAAAATGGTGGAAAATTGCAACTGCAGACTTAATTTGACTCTTATGTTTTGTTGCTTTCTGCCAAATTTGGTCCCAATTCATCAGATAGATTTTGAATAATTGAATGGTAAAGTTTTGAGCTTTGACATCTTTAATTTTTTGACAGATGACAGATAGGGCAATATTTTTAACCATTCTGAATACAGTTTTTCATGGACTTTCAAACGGCATTTTGAAAGTCAAGTTCTGTGAGATATAGCTTCTGTCATTTTTTGATAGTGACACTTCCGTTTGACAAATGACAGCCAAAAACTAATCAGCTCATTTAACAGCAAGACCCTGTCTGTATGCCAAATTTCAAGTCAATCAGACTATCGGTTCAGCAGCTATCGTGTCAGAACGTTTCTCCTGCATCCTGCATCATTACATAACTTTCCCTTGGACGGGCCGGGAAAGTAAAAGTGTTACTTTATGGTATTTGTTTTCGGAACAAGAATTTTTTATATTGAGGGATGAATAGTTTTTAGAGGCGAAAATGCTACCAGTATTACTAAATTTTTATTATAATTGTATTTTGGAAGAAATAGTTAGGAAGAGAATCCCAAATAATAAAAAATGCTTTGATCCGGAAGCCATCATAGTCGCCCATGATCGGCAAAGGGTCAAAAACGAAAGACGTTCAGATTTGTTGTAATTGTTGTGAATAAAAAATCTTTTTTATTGTCAATAAGAGGATAATTTATTGAGTCGTATATGATGAAAGTAATAAGTATTTCCTCCTCGATTTCCTTCTACTACAGTTGATTTTATGCTCGATCAATTATTGCAAGTGAGATACATTACGGATGCATTCCAAGTAACAGCCCAGATCCTGCAGTACCTACTCCAAGTAGCTCCGGGCTACTCCAAGCAAATCTATATCATAAGAATCCTAAAAGGGCGCTCTATGAAATCACGCAACGCAACCGCAACGCAGAGCGCAACTTTTCTGATTGGCTTCTGGCTCGCAAGCCTTTCGCGTCGTTGCGATAGTTTTGCGAATACCTTGCGAGCCAATCAGAAACGTTGCGCTCTGCGTTGCGGTTGCGTTGCGATTGCTGCGAATTTTCATAGAGCGGGCATAAGATATTGAATCATCTGCCCCCAGGCTTCCAGCTCCTGCCTGAAAAATGCCGTCTAGGCAACCAATAATACACTACATAAGGTGGTGCCATCTTGACAAAATTCACCTCAACTGATTATTCCCGCCTCTGCATTTTCAAGTAGGTGAATCGGGTGGTTGACATCTAGGACAAGTCGAAATTATTGGCGAAAATCAGCGGCCACCAGAAGGCGCTGAACGCAGTCAAACATGGTGGCCCAAGGGGCCTTGACAAATAGGTACCCAGCGCACAGCCCAGCGCAGTAGCGCAGTAGCACTCGACAGTTGACAGTGCCCACTCCAAATCATGAAAATATTGACAGTTTTGACAGTTGAAAAATAATTAAATTTTTTTGTCTTCCTTGTTTTCCACATCGTCGTGAATGTGAGCGAGTGAGTGTTGTAGTTTGACTTGAATTACTGCATTAGTATACGCCGATGGACACAATGCACAATGCAGCAGCAAAAGCCGATACGTAAGTTGGTGAAATGCTGGCCGAAAAATGCAATCTCTGAAATGCTTATTTACGTTACAGATGTTGAGTTGTGTGAGCCCCTTGCACACAAGGTGGAAATACTAAGCCCCCACAAGACAAAACATAGGTACATCAGGACGCATCACGAAAATGAGCCAACAATAATTATTGTTTAGGCCAGAAAGATGAACATTCTTTTGGAGTAATCGTACGACTCGTACATTGACTGTGAAGTAAAATTTCAGTAGCTAATAAGCATTTACCGCTATCTAGAATAATAAAAATCATAGTTTATCAAAAATAATTGAGTATTCTTCAATCATAAGTTTAATCATAGCTCATCGGTTGATGTTAGTGTTTCTAAATTGTCTAAGTTGTTCTAAATCTGAACTGATGAGGCGAGTGACGGATTCTGATTTGCAGGCCAGGTATCTTCTCTCAATACCGCTGGCGTTGATCTCCAGGCTCTTCGGCTGCTCTCACTGGCTTATCGGAGATGGCTTCACGAGTTCACAACACTGTTCTAACAACTGAGCCACAGAACCTAGCCTCCAAATGGTTTTCAATTATCCATTTATGAGACATAACAAAGCACAAGAGTCTCAGTCGCAGTGAGCCCCAGTCACCCCACACACGATTAAATGACCTGCCTCAATCACTTCTTCGCACTTTGTCGAGAGGGGGCTGATTTGGTCACCAACATGACCATAAATATTGGGCAAATGAATCTGTATTATCGGCATTTTCTAAAACAAAAATAAGTTAGAGATACTGCAACGAAACTCCATTCCCAACGAGCCCCAGTTCTTAGCCCACTGCACAGAGTAGGCGCCCACTGTTACGCTTTCACTGACAGCTATCACTGTTGACAGCTGTTGTGATGTAAATGCGCACTGCGTTTACTACCTATTTGTCAAGGCCTCTTGGGCCACCATGTTTTATTGCGTACAGCGCCACCACGCGGAAAAGATTTTCGCCAATTCTGTCAGGTCCATATTTTGTCGGTACAAATAAAGCGAACGAAAAGCAGACTATGAATTTCATTATTCGAAATCCCTTTGTTGACCTCTAACCTACAGCTTGGGGTGAGTTACTAACAAATTCAAATTTTCCGATTTCAAGATTTTTTTGTAATTTATACGCATAGCTTTCACCTTTCTAGATAGTTTCAGGTTCTACAGTGAACCTTTCTCTTTAATATGCGCTATTTTCTTTTTGGGAATCCTTCGTAGTTCTTTTGATTTGTACCGACAAAAAAAGCTCTACAAACCGTTGTCAAGTACACGTTTCCGCCTCTGATCTTAATTTAAATCGCGAATAGCTGTTTTCTCGGTATTTTCAAGTGCTTTTGTTGTTTTCGTTGTTATTAGATTGTTGCGAGGATTGTTGCTGTTATTGTATTGTTAGAAATGATAATTATGTCATGTCGCAATAAGTGAATAACTGGCAGCTGGCAACGATCTCTTGTTTATTGTTTCGAGCGCTGTTGCCATTTTCCTTGTTCATGCACTTCCAACTCCCACAATTTACAATTCCAATAAAACATTTTCTTTGGTAGGTTCTTTGGGTATCAAAATGGTTATCTAACATTCATCTGAATTAGTTGTGTAATTTTGGGTGACACTAAAATATTTCCTAGTGCTAATTTTCAACAACGGCGTACGAAATTATGGAATTTGCGTCATACATGCACCCTCAAAGAAAAACATCCCAAACGAAAACGATCTATTAGAAAACTCCAGTACGACTTATGTTATACAGAGGGGTGCATAAAAAACGGCCACCGCTGTAGCATCGTTATTCCTTATCTGATCTTCAAAATTCAAAAACCAGTTCAAATGGTTTTATGTCTTCTATGATTCGACAGTAAAAAATATTTTTTTTGTTATGGTGCTTCTGAGCACCGATAGTCAACTTTTGTTTTTCAAATGGCAACAATATTTTTTCAATTTATTTTTCGATTCCTTATGCTTATCTGAATATAACGGTGAATCAATATCACACATTTCATTATTAGACACGAAGAAAAAAAAATTGAAACTGCGAAATTTTTACACATCACAGTAGCATCACAACACCCACGATATGCACGCGATCTGGTAGGCTGGGTGCAAAATGATGTTCAAAAGCACATAGTAGGTCAGGCGTTTGATTTTTCAGAATGTAAATGTCACAATGTTTTCAAAATCCAAAAGAAGCTGTCCGTCTCTAAGACGTCTTTATTCTCTATTTTCAGCTTATAATTTTACACATTCAAGTAGGTATTGTGACCTGTCAGGACAAAAACGTCTTATTGATTCTTCATTTCCATAATGCACACTTGAAAAGATATAAAATCGAGTATAAAATAGTAAGCTAAAAATAGAGAATAAACAAATCTTAGAGACGAACAGCTTCTTTTGGATTTTGAAAACATTTTGACATTTACATTTAGAAAAATCAAACGCCTGACCTACTATGTGCTTTTGAACATCATTTTGCACCCAGCCTACCAAATCGCGTGCATATCGTGGGTGTTGTGATGCTACTGTGATGTGTAAAAATTTCGCAGTTTCAATTTTTTTTTCTTCGTGTCTAATGATAAAATGTGTGATATTGATGCATCATTATATTCAGATAAGCATAAGGAATCAAAAAAGAAATTAAAAAAATATTGTTGCCATTTGAAAAACAAAAGTTGACTATCAGTGCTCAGAAGCATCATAACACAAAAAATATTTTCTACTATCTAATCATAGAAGACATAAAACCATTTGAATTGGTTTTTGAATTTTGAAGATCGGATAAGGAATAACGATGCTACAGCGGTGGCCGTTTTTTATGCACCCCTCTGTATATAATCAGGGGCACAAAACTGTACAAGAATGCAAATTTTCGACTATATCCGCGACCTTTTGCAAGGTAGGACCTACCTATTAACCTGGAGTAAAAGAAATCCAGCCAAAATCATACGATAAACTATTATACTCTTTGGTCGCCATCTTGGATTTTAAAGATACCAAAGCGCATGCAGCGATGAATCGGATCAATCAATACCTAAACATCAGCTATAATACCTACTATGCATCTGTCGTTTATTCAACAGCTTGACCTGGAAATCAAAAACTTCTTCTCATCTTTGTGTCTCCTCCTCTAACCTAGGTAAAGTACCGTATGATCAAACTTTTCTACTTGCGGTAGGCTGTTAGTTGCAGCGGTACGCTAGCAAAATGAACCTGATTCTGCATTTTGTGATACTGCAATGAAATTTGGCATATGCAAACTACGTAAAATTCCAAATGATTTGACCCGCAGCACTCAAAAATTTGTCCATTAGGGGGCGATTGGGGGCCCCTCAAAATTTCAAGAGATCAGAACTTTTACCGTGTACCATTCAGTACCGCCCTATCTACCGTATAGGACCTAAACAACTTTGTTCTTGACCATCATAACATTTTTCGGTATGTCAATTCCATCCTTCTTAAGAATAAAAATTATTTCTTTGTCTGGTCAACAAATCGAGAAATATATATTTTTTGGACCACAAATAAATTGTTGAGTCGTTTTTGTGTGATCATCGATAAATCCGCATCCCCTTGATTCATTTATGAAAATAAAAGTTTTGCTGTTCTATTCTTTAACAAAGGGGTGACCACAACTTACCATTATTTTCAACATTACCTATTTCAATGTTTTATCCCTAAAATATTATTATTATTGTACTAATATATAGCTTGAAGCTTTCTTCAACGGTGTGGATGATGAAACGGTCTCTGATTCCACCTGGAAGCCGTGCATATTAATCTTTCTGCAAGGCCGTCAAATCTGGCATTTTTGATTTTCTACCGGGAGCGGCCAAAATGTCAATACACACCACTCCGCCCAAGAGTACCGGTTGCGGTACTTTCGCACCAACTCTCATTTCAGTATCACAAAATGCAAAATTGTTAGGCGTGGATTCCGCTAGAGTGAACCGGTGCTCTTGGGCGGAGTGGTGTGTATTGACATTTTGGCCGCTCCCGCTAGAAAATCAAAAATGCCAAATTTGACGGCCTTGCAGAAAAATTATTATGTACGGCTTCCGGGTGGAATCTGAGGCAGTTTCATCATCCACATCGTTAAAGAGAACTTCAAGCTATATATTAGTATAACAATAATCATACTTACCGAGGTAAAACACTGAAAAAGGTAATGTTGAAGATAATGGTAAGTTGAAGTCACTCCTTTGTTGAAAAATAGCACTGCAAAAGTTTTCTCTCCATAAATGGATCAAGGGGATGCAGATCAACCGATGATCGCACAAAAACTACTTAACAACCTATTGGTGGTCCAAGGAAAAAATATTTTTCATTTCGTTGACCAGGCAAAGAAATTTTTTTTTTCTATAAGAAGAATGGAATTGACATGACAAAAAATGTTATGATAGTCAAGAACAAAGTTGTTTAGGTCCTGTACGGTAGATAGGGCGGTACTGAATGGCGCATGGGAAAAATTCTGACATTTTGAAATTTTGAGGGGCCCCCAGTCGCCCCCTGATGGACAAATTTTTGAGTGCTGCGGGTCAAATCACTTGAAATTTTATGTAGTTTGTATATGCCAAATTTCATTGTAGTATCACAAAATGCAGAATCAAAAAGCGTACCGCTGCAACTATGTGGCCTGGTCATTGGCAGGCAAACGAGGCTGATTTTAGTGATTTTGGCCAGGCCACAGCCTACCGCAAGTAGAAAAGTTTTTGATCATACGGTACTTCACTACACATCATATCAGTTGGAAAAAAGGCTGGTGGTGCGCTGTCCAAAGGCTCAATTTCAAGTCCGGTTTGCGTCCGGAATTTCTTCGGATTAGGTCTACTACCATGACAATAACCGACGAAAAACAATCTGTTTTAGCTTAGCCAATCAGGCCGCTGGCGCTGTGGTATTTGGCAATGGGCAACTTGCTCCGCTGCAACTTTGCGCTACCTGACCTGCAGCCCGCAGCCCATTCAACTCTAACAATGGAATTAAAAGTTGAAATAACAAACGTTTTCCATTTTTTGCAAAAATAGGTAAGTACGTAACTGATTAATCTAATTCTCTAGCGTCGGTGTTCGGCCACGCCAGCGAACGATAAAAGCAGAGGCCAGCAAAAATTTCAACGGCCGGCACGCGGCCCCGTATCGATGTGTAATAAAATGATGTGAACCAACAACCCAGCCGGCCAAACATAACCCAACAATATACTTGAATAAGGATATTGTTGCGTTAGAACTGTGTATTTCTATTACTTCTACTCTGGTCCGTGAAGAAAAAATACACGTTACGTTTCATTTTGAGCAAGCAAAGCAAGAAGAAGTCCAAATAAAAATGAACATGGCCGTTGGCCGGTGCCGAATGCCCAAATCTTATGATGTCACTCACCATGCACTCCACCGTATTTGTTTACGTATCACATTCCACCTGATAGTCTGCTATAACGTTCGCGCCGCAGTTTAGCAGAGTTAATAAAATTTGCACGACAAATAAAAACACCTTTAATTTAATCAAAAATTTGATGCCAAAGAATTTCTTCGAACACGAGGAAACTCACGGGATGACTAGCCAAACCGCCATTTTGAGTATGTGCGCAGTTTGGCTGGCAATTCAAAATGGCGGAGTTCGGTACTTTTTTCCTTTAGCTACTGGGAAAACCCGCCGCCATATTGCATCTCCTCTCGTAAATCGTTACAATCAAATACTGAAAGCTCTGCCCGAGTTAAGAGTTTCCTTTGAATTAATAAAGCCGGAACATTGATTTTTCACTTTTTTCAGTTAGGACAAGAGTTGTGTTGGCAGCAGTGTTTGGCGGTTAGCGTCCACTCGCATTCTTCTTTTTTCTCTGTTCTAGTTTGGTGCTCGCGAGAGCAGGCCAAAAGTTCTATTTCTCGAGTGCGAAATGTGTACTTATTGCATGTCGATGTTACGGCACAGCGAGAACCGTGGGAGAAAGCAAAATAAGCGAGACATGCCAGATCAATCATATGGAGAATGCAGTTTTGTGCAGTTGGTATGATAATGACAGAAGTATTGGAGTTTATCGGGAGTCAAAAAATGAGCCTGGCCAGATGAAAAGGTAAAGCTACAGAGTTCAAATATAAATATTATAGAATAATTCTTACCTTTTTGGATTCCAGATTCGGTTGTGACTGAGATTAGACGACGTCGACGATTCTGCGTGCAATAATAAGTGGATTTTACGGCCGAAATTGGAGGTGCCTGAAAATTGTAAACTGCAATGGCGGCCAAGTGCAACGGATGTTCCGGTTTTGGGCGCTAGTTACTAAAATGGCCGCCGCCGTGGTCTGTGGTCAAAAATATCGGAAAATTCGAACAACCTAAATAGGAAACTGAACAAGGTGGACAGTACATGATCAACATGAACGCCCATCAACATAACCTAAAATGACTTTTGGTAAGTTGTGTGCAAAACATTCAAATTACAAATACCAATTAATTAGCTCAATAATAATAATAATAAGAATAATAATTCTAGAACTGAAATGTTCAGTGTGCCAAGCCGAGTTCAAGGCCGCCTCATTGTTGCTGCAACACTTCGCTACGCACGCCGCCAAGAAAATCCTGATGGCGTCCTCGAAGAAAACCCTGCCAAAGTTGTATCCGATCAAGCGAAAAACGGAAGAGAGCGATTCGGGCATCGAAGACGTGAACCCCATCACGTATTGCGAAGTGACGATGAAAGAGAGCGCCAAAACGCAACCGAAAAAATACCAGTGCAATTATTGCCTCAAGAAGTTTGGTTGGTCCACCGACTTGAAGAGGCACATCATGACGCACACGGGCGAGCGCCCGTTCCGGTGTGAAAAGTGCGACTCCAGCTTCACGCGGAATTTCCTGTTGCTGAAGCATTACAAAAAGTGCCACGATGAGCACTGCACCAGGCCTAAAACGATGCCGGAGTTGAAGCCCATCATCAAGTCACGAAAGCAAGCCAAAACCGAAATTAAGAGGGTGAAATCTGATGGCTGTGAAGGGCTTATTACTTGAAAAGAACGTATATTTATACCTACCAAAGATTTATATATACTTAGTTTGTGATTTTGCTTTGTGTGCTGTGTTAACTGACGTGTGCCTAATACTAGTCAAGGGAGGGCCAAAATAGATCCAATATTTTACAATTGTACTTAAATTTTTATATCTGAATAAAAAGTGCCTAATATTCACTTCTTTTTTCAGTTATGCCAAAATGTTGATGAATTTATCCATCCATACCTAATCATTTTGCCTATTTGAAATATTCGCGATTTAAAAAATCCTAGTTGCCCTCTGGCGGCTGAAATGGCGAAGCTAGTTGTAAGTTTTTCCGTCATTTCTGTTCTGTCGCTTCTGTCAGATAACCAGTATTTGGTGATGAGTTATTCTGTTATTCATGAAAATGAGCTTTTGTTAAAAAGCGATCAATAATTAATTCACCCAGATACCACAAATACAGGCGTAAAAGCTGGGTTCCCAGATGCGAATATTCGCTATTCGGACAGAAAATGCGATTTTATATGTCAAATTTTGAATTCGAGGGCTCTGATGGCCAATATGAGGACTTTGACATAAAATTTCGCATAATCTGTCTGAATATTCGCATCTGGGAATCCAGCTTTAACTCACGATGACAGGTGACAGAAAAACTTACACCTCCATCTAGGGTTGCTAGAGCTAGATTATCGACAGCTTTCGCTGATGTACTGTACAAGGGTTACGCAATCACCGTTGCTAAGGGCCCATGGGAGGGGCTAAAATTCAGCTAAGTATGTGTCAAAATTTACCATGAGCGGAGCAAAAAGGAAATTTGCGGGGTCCAGTGCTGTCCGCAACCGAACATACAGGAAAATTCCATTTCATCCAGCGGCATAAAAGACGTGTTCTGAAACTCATCGGGCAAATCATATCATTCATATACACCCCTTACACGAATTTGTACATCTGAATTCAAAATAAACACACTCTTGGTCTTGACAGCTCTAGAACAGAACCCCGTTGGGACCAAGGGTTGGGACGGACGATCCGTGGACGGACGCCTATAGCAGGTGCGTTCGGCATGTTCACTCTGGAGTGGAGTAGAGCGGAGTGGAGTGGTGCAAGAGTGGATGACGTCACGGATAGAGTGGAGCAGAGAAGAGTGGAGTGGAGTTTTGAATAGAGTCGCTCGCGTGGGATTTGTCAATTGTCAAAGTCGTTTGACAATCGTTTGATCGATTTATAGGTTCTCTTCAAAGTTTTCCACTTTGTTTCACATTGTGTTGCGTTGATATCCTTGTGTAAATGAGCACATTTTGCAGCCACCTTAACCCATACGGTTTTCTTCATTCCACTTTGAAACTCTGCCTCCAAATTCTTCACACAACTGATTAAAAATAATGTGTTCTTGCGATCCCAAATTCTTTGATTCAGAAGAAGTTCTTCGCCGTCAGAGGGTGCTCACCAGAATGTGATGTTGAAGCATTTGCATTCCGTGACTGTGACTCCACCAGCACAGGACGGGGCTCATTATCACAGTACACAGGATTGACTTCTTGATAGCCCCCGACTAAAAATGTTTACTAACTATGTCTTCACCCTAGGCATAAGTACTCACTTTTTGAATTAAACCATAGCAATTCGCCGTTGTCGGTGGTAATAAGATGATCCTGTTCCATCTTAAACTCAATTTACTCTCTGATGGTGATTTTTTCCCAACGAAATAACGAAAACTAAGGTTACGTGCCTAAACCAATTGACAATTGACAGACCGCCAGCGTATTGAGTATGTTCACTCCGTAAGTACTATACCTTCACGAGGTGGGACTTTCAGAGTAACTCTTTTTACTCCACTCCACTCCACTCTGTCCACCCGAACGGCACAGGGTAGGTAAACATATCTGTCACTCCAAAAGTCCAACCGAACGCTGTTGGAGTGAAAAGAGTGAGCATGCCGAACGCACCTAGCGTTCCGTGAAGCCGACAGCTGTCAGTGCCTGAGTCCGTGAGGCCGTTCAGTAAACAAACTGTCAGAATGCGGTTCCCTTACGTCGGCCGGCCGGTCGCGTGATAATGAGGGTCTCTACCTCCATCTTGTTCACAGCGCCCCCATTGGTAGTTAAAATCGCGAATAGACATAGCTAACCTACCTACCCTATACAGTTTCGATCTTTACTCACAATTTGATTCAAAAGTGATATAGGTACGTACGTACGCTAGCCAAATTCATGATTTCAAGGTCGGATCATGATCGATTCGCCGCACTATTTTTTAATTTTCCACCGCATGCATATATTATTGGAAGTTTTTCATAGGTGAATAACCGATTGTGGTGAAACATGGAACATAAAGACTCTCATCTCATCTTGCATAACAATAATTCATGATTTCAAGGTTGCTTGTATGATTCGCCGCCATCTTGGCTCATCAATCAAGCCATCAGACTTTGGACCCACCATCGGTTTACCGTGGGGTCAATGCGATCCCAACTTGTTTTTTGCATAACCTCTGACACGATGAGGGGTAAACCGCACTGACGGAATTTTTGTACACCGATTTCCAATGATTTTCAAATGATTTCCATGAAAGTCTACATAAGTAAGTACGTACACCAGATTTCCAAGGTGGTTTACCCCTCGACCTGACATTTCCATCTCATAGCGCAAGTGTAGCGTAAGTCCAGTCACTAGGGCAACATAACACAATCTGACGCGGTGATTGGCTTATTGATGCCGTAAATGAGTGACGCAAATAGTAGCGTCGGCGCTGACGTGAAATTCAGCCCTTAGTTTTTAGTTAATTCCATGGAATATCTGCTCTGCGCTGAAAAACGCCGCTCCGGTTCGACAAGTTTTGATACGTCTCTACCACTGGCGAAGAAGGGAGAAGCTTCAATAATGCTTCTGAAGATCTTGGACGGCGGTGTCGTAGAGGAATTCACTCGCCAGTCGTTTTAGTCACCAAAAAAGATTGCAGTACGCGTTTCTGTGTGCGAACTCTACCAGATAAACTCGATGTCACCATAAAATACACATCAGCTATCCTCTGCTTCGAAGTCTTTCGAACTGATTGACACGTTGTCCAGATCGAAATGGTTTTCGCGACGTTCAACTTGAAGAATATGGGCTATTATTAGCAAGTTGGACTTTACTCCGAGGACAAAGAAGTAAGACCGCATTCTCCGCCGGATGTAAATTAAATTGTATCAGTTTATTGGCGAGTAACATTACCGATGGTGGCGCTGCTGATGCGCTTCGCATGTAAACAAACATGTCGGATAGGGCACGGATTGTTGCCCGCGCGTTCAAAAATCTTATCAGTAGTAAGCGGTTTTTAATGTCCTCCAGACGTGAAACGTGGTTAATTAGTACCTATTGCGGTCGAACTCGAAAATGGCAGAAGCGAATTGAGTGTTATGAAGGTTTTCAATCACTGGATGGCCTCAAGCCTCAACGGATTCTCGATCTATCGTGATGGGATACTGATGGGAGAGGAAATTCTGAAGTCACAATTTCTTGTGTTGTGTGGTCGAAAGCGAACCGAATCAAGCTTCAGTTCAAACATGGACATATTTGGATTGTGTTTACAAACAAGCGCATTGTATGAATCTCCTCACGAGGCAACTGAGATTGTAATTAAAAGAAATAGTAGCAGCAGTTCCTGCGAGAGTTCCTGTGAAATTGGAACGTTTAAATGCACTTGCAAAGCAGGCCAGTCCGGGACCACATACTTAAATAGCTATACCGCTCATGAACCTATTGCGCATTCTGCCGCGCCGCGCAACAAAAGGAGTTAGAGAATGACGCCATCTTGATGGTTAATTTCCAGTGTATCTCAAAATACCGAGCTGTATAGCTACCACAAAATATATTAAGGGCCGTGAAACTGATCAAACCTTCTGCAATTTTACAATAACGATCCAGTTTTCTCAAGTACCATCACGTAAGTGTATTTAGTTTGCTTGAAATCACGAAATAATCACATCGCGTTGGATTGTTGGGAGCCACTGTACTCTGAGTAAACGAACGTCAAGTGACAGCTTTTTGACAGTGTAAATAAACATCACGTAGTTAACCGAACTTTTGGATGCTGGAATGATCGCACACCTTTTCTTCACCTGTTGATTTCCACTTGATGTTATTAGTGTTGATTCCACGTACTTTGAGGGAGAAGCAAAATAATGTCGTGCTCAGTCAAATGGCCAAGTACTCAAGTAGTGCCAGTTCACAGAACCTAAAGTCCCCAAATAACCATCAAGATGGCGGCGCCCATTATTACAAGTGTCGGACGTCTCGCTTGCGCGGTATAGCTATTTAAGTATGTGTCCGGGACATGCAAACATATCGCAGCTGTGCTTCTTCGATGCAGCCATTTAAAGCTCCTATTTTCAGCGACACTTCTCAGGCTTTTCTCGTAGTCATATTTTTCACAGTGCCAAGTTTGTTTGTCATCTTGACTACCCAACTTGCGTCTTTCGCTTTCGACGGGAAACGGTGAAAATGTAACTCTTCCTTTTTCCGGTTTCCACAGCGCGACTCGCACTCGGAAACGCAACAAATTCTCCGCCACTTTTTGTCACTATGACAAAATCACAAATCTTACCACCTCCCATTCTGATGCCACTTTTGCTTGCCAGTCGTCGTACACGTGCCACTCTTATTTAAAAATGCAATGCTTTTGCAACCGACGACACCTAGTATATTCAAGATAATGGAACGTGCGTGGCTCACGTGCTTTGTTGGAAAAAATCAACGCCGCGTTAAGTCAGATGGAATCAATTAAAGTCACCAAACACCGCAACGCTCATAAGAGCCCACACAAATCTGCGGTTGATCCGTGCCCAAACGTCGTTTACACGTTGGCCGTCAGATGGCGTATTCGATCTTGAAACTCGCCAATTGCCATGCCTTTTGGGCTCTGTAATGCACCAGCTATGTTCGAGTCGTCCTGCGAGGCCTCAAGTGGAAAACTTGCCCAGTTTATACTTCGACGACGTGACTGACCGATCATTCTAGGAGTAGGTAGCATATATCTGAGCAATAACCTTCGACTTCGAGAAGTGTTTGGGCGTTTCCGAAGAGCGTCTCCGTTGTTATATCCTAGACAGACTAGGTACTTACCTAAATGATCATTAAGTGTAGGTAATGATCATTAACCTTGAATGACGATTGATTTTCCCCAAAAATTTCAATGTCAAATTGTCGAATTGTCCAAAGTATTGGGCTATTATTGCCATTATTATGAACAATAACAATTATTATTATTGCTTGCAATGTTCACACTACACCATACTAGGTACCTACATACCGGGTGTCTGCGCGAAAACTTACAGTTACAGTTGCGATCGAGGTTGCGATAATTTCTGCAATTTTCAAGATAGGTACCTACAGATTTCAAGTTTCACAGTGTCAATTAGTAACGGCGGGGGACATCGGTGGGCGTAAGTCGGAATGGAGCGGACCAATTCGTTCCACCCCCTAGCAGTCCCAAATAATTTTTTCAAATAGCACCCCCTGTTTTTTCATCATTTTCTCTGACAAAGAATGTCAATCTTGATACATCTGTGAAAAATTGAGAGAAAAGTTTACAATAATTTTTTTGAGAAATTAGATTTTTGTTTATCTAAAATTGCAACACATATTTGACTTTGATGTTTTTTGTCAAGCTATACAGAGACATGTAGAAATACAGTAAGTTTTCGCGCCGACACCCGGTATAACAATAACATATTATAGTACAGGAATTTAAAGGTGCGTTCAGTCAGCTTATTTAGCCGCAATTTTTAATTTTAGCCGTAAGCGCTGCATCGCGTATTGGCTGTTCTGAGGAGGCTGGTTCGTAAAAGCCAATGGGCGTCGCTGCCCTTGCGACTAAAATTAAAACTTGCGACTAAATACTGTTACGATATTTCGCGTACTGGTTCGAATATAATTGAGACGATCGATTTGAAACTCTGTTTATTTCTGCATACTACTACAATAACTACACCAACAATTATTCACGCTTGGAATTATATCGCGGGTACTTCGCTTGTTTCGCTCGCGTTAACACTTCGCCTTCCAATTCAATACTGCTGCGAGCTGCCGGCTGATGCCTTATATAAGGCCTCCGAATAATGTTCCCGAGCCTTCTGTGTACTTCCAGCAAATTCCATAGTGCCTGGCATATGCGGTTTCTAGACCATTCCTGAATAATCACACACACCTTCCGCGTGCTTTCCATGTGTTCTGGAATCTGCACCTCCGCCAAAGTGGACTGATGTGCCTTGATCGAACGTTCGAGTCTCCATTGAGTTTCACATACACGAACGCTCTGGAATGCACCAGATCGCTCCAGACTTCTACACTGCGATCTAATGGATGGAAGGATCCAGAAAGGTCGAGTGTTTACCAATATGTACGGGGTCGCCGCTCGTAACAATACACACATCAAAAGAATCTAGGAGACAAGCAAATTCAGACGATTTCTAAAATCATCATAACTTTTGATTTCCATCAGCGATTTCATATCGGTGTTCAGTGTTCGATAGCTCAATCTTTCTTCTTCACGCCTTGATCACGTCAAATACGAACAATGTTCTATAAGGTTGCTACAGGGTGATCAATAGAACAGTGTAAAATTGCCGAAAGTTCAGTACGAGCGCGATTTCCCAAAAAAGAAAATGCATGCATTTTAATAGCACAGTTATGAAGATCGGCGTTTCAGCTTTAGTGACGTTGTTGCATTTCAAAAATCGAAGGTGAATTGCCAAAGATATTGATTTTATGCCGCCGTGTTGAACTTCCAAGAAAGAAAAAATAAGTGATCCGATTTTATTGAAACTTGGATCACACTCATGTCGGGTTCAAGTTATTGGAATTTCAAGGTCAAATGTCACTTTCGATCACTTTCGAGCCGCTATATTGAACTTTTTACATTAATGATTCGATTTGAATGAAACTTTGAAACACACTAGAATCGAATCGTTCACATAAAACTTCAATGTGGTGGCTTGAAAGTGGCCGAAAGAGACATTTGACCTTGAAATGCCAATTACTCATAAAGTAGGTTCACTTGTAACGTGATTCTAGTCGGCTGTGAGAGTTTGTTTCTAAGTTTCCAAATGTGGAATATAGAAAATCCCCAAAACTTTGCAGTTGGCTGCTCTGGCCGGACCAGTTTTGAAACACATTTTTTGCGTATTTCCTTCACAGATAGCCGGAACATTTTTGCGGGAAGTGATGTCTGACGCTTTTTTCCATTTTATTGGAAAATGTAACAATTTTTCGACCTGTTTTTAATTTTCGCCAATGAACAAATAAATCAAGAGAGCCTTGACATTTGACAGTTGTGAAAAATATTCCTAACCTCTTGAAGCCGGTTCAACTTTCGGTGCTTAAAATTAAGAGTATACAATGCCCTTCGTCCAAAAAAGGGGCCCCATGCAATCATCAACCCTTTCGCCTCTTCCAGTCAAAAATACAAGTCAAACCCTGAAGAATTATGGGCGATACAAGGATCGCCCTGCAGTCTGTCATTGGCAAAATAATTTACGTGTAAAAAGTAAATTAAACCAAATTTCAAAAAACCCAGCCGCTCAAAGTTGCGTATCGAACCGAAATTGATGTTAGTATACCTTCAATTTGCAATTTGCTTTCGTTGTTGGGCTTCCGGGACGAGTTTTTGTCGACTCTGAATGGGCCGCCGTCAAGATGACTTAGATTTGCGGCCGCCCTGTGCTCTTTTGGTGTCTAAATGACGGTAACACAGCTTTGCGTCCCCCTAGTCGCACTTCCACATAATGACCAGGTCAGTTTTCCAAGATTTTAATATCAATTTGATGAGAAATATAACTTCACTTCCAGAGAAGTCAGTTTCACACCAGGTGAAAAGGCGGCAAGCCTACAATGCTAAAGTAGAAAATTTGCCCAGCCAACTAGAGTCACAGTACAAGTGAACCTACTATACCAGACATGAGTGTGATCCGAGTTTTAATGAAATCGGATCACTTTCTTGGAAGTTCAACATGGCGGCACAAAATGACCAATATCTTTGGCAATTTACATTAGATTTCCAAAATTCAGAAACGTTACTGAAGCTGAAACACCAGTCTTTATAACTGTGCTATCGGAATGCATAATTTTTTTTGGGAAATCGCGCTCGTACTGAACTTTTGTCAATTTTACACTGTTCTATTGATCACCCTGTAGAATCTTTATGAAACATTAGATGCTTTCCTTTTACCACAAAACTCACTGATCTGATCTAAGTTGGAGAGAGAAAGAGTGAGAAATCACATGCGCGAAAGTGAGATACCACTAACAACTTATTAAGTCAGAATACTTAGTTCAGGTTGTAAAAGGAAAGCACCTAGTATTCGACGTGATCAAAGCAGTGGCGGACTAAGGGAATTGGGGGCCCTGGGCGGAATTGTGAGATGGGGGCAGACTTTTTGACCTGCCCTGCCCCGCCGTGATTGAGCAAAAGCCTAAGAAACGAAAAAATGAGTTGTCAACTTGACTATAAATATAAAACCAAAAGTAAAACCATTCATTGATCATATTCAAAGATTTGCCTCGTTATCCTAAACATTTCATATATCAGTCGGTCAGATGTATCACACAGTGGCGTAGTCAGATGTCAGATGTTTGGAATATAAAAATATATTATATATTCAATTATAATATATATTGAATCAATTCTAAAATCTACTCGTAAAAATCTAAATAAAATTTGAAATTTCAATAGCGTGAGGCCCCTGGCACTCTGATAGCCGGAGCCGGAGCCCCTAAAGCCTAAAGTGAGAATAATTCTATAAGAGGTTCCGTGATACAGACACACACCTTGTAGTGCGGGAGCCCACTGCAAAATTCTGGGTCGATCGCTTTTATGAAGAATTTCTGTTTCAATCGATAGTGGGCAATACAATGAATCTTCCGATACCCGACAGCCACCTTCCATCCCCTGCTTTTAGGGTCGCCGCCGGTTTTAATGATGCCCATTTTGAATCATTTTTTACACCTCTTGCTTATATAAAAAAATGTCACAATGATTGACATAAGGCGAGATGGTCGAGTGGTCTAGATAAAAGTAAACGAATTCAAAGGTCAGAGGTTCTAATCTCCGCGAATACCTTTTTTTTTTTTTTTTTCGCATTTAAAAAGCTTGACGTACTTGAACTTTTCAAAATTGCGGAATTGAACGATGTCTCTCAATTTGGAGTAGGGGAAGGTGTTGTACCTTGGACCGATTGTACCTCGGACCAAATGCGATATTTCGAAAATGCAGTGACTTGTATGGTCGACAGTGTCTATTGTTCTTCGCAGTTAACGGTAGATGTCACTGAGTTGGTGAGAAATCCTCGAAGAGAAGGAATGTCAAAAATTTTCGTAACTTTATGATTCTCGCCTGCCAAAGTAAATATTCAAACACTAAACAGAGGTCAATACCGCCTTTGAACGGCAATCTATACGGATACTTCTATTTTTGAGGAGTAGTCCACTCAGTTCTGTCTCATTTAATCACAATCGGAATGGATAAAATGTAACCTCAAAATAACAGCAAGCCGTTTTTGCAACTTTTGAATTTATTGTACCTTGGACCGGCCAGCTCGTTGTACCTTGGACCGAACAAATGTAATGTAATGTGAACAACAAAAGGCCAGGACCTTCTTCGCAGTAGAATTTGCTCGTTTTAATATTACTTAATTCATTTTATATATCAATATTATATAACATATATCCCAAAGTTATATTTTCCAAACAATCAATTAATTTTTTTCGAGAATTTTCTCACAGTTACTCATTTGTGATATTTTCATAGCATTACTGTCTCCTCTCAGAGTTCATGTATATTTGATATTAGTTCATTTATTCCATTGAAAAAATACTCAAAAACACTATTTTTGACTTTCCTGTGTCGTGGTCCAAGGTACAACACTAGATTGTACCTTGGACCAAAAGACAAAAAAAACTATTTTCGAAATTTCCAAGTCAGCATGAATAATTTTGCAGATCGTGGCATGAGTAGTGATAGATAAATCCTTACCAAATTATATGATGAGACAAAACCGGTTGTAACAGCCATGTTTCGCTCAAAATGAATTTTCAAAAAAAATCGTTCCAAGGTACAACACCTTCCCCTAACTTTCGTCGCTAAATTTATTATTGCTGCCGTTTTTTCCACACAAAAAATACGGCATTTCCTAGTATAGTGCTCTTTTTTTGAACGTGAGTGCCATGAAAACCAGTGGAGTGGGAGAATTGAAAAAAATAAGGGTTTTCTAAAATCAGGTGTGAAAATGTACAAGTATTTCAAAATTTCAAAATCCGAAAAACTCGATTTTTTCTCAAAATTTTTATATATTTTTTGAAAAAAGACCCTCATTCTCTTGCCAGCTCAGATTTAAATAACTAACTTTTCTGTTACGTTTTTAGCTGCACAGATTTGGCAGTAACTCACGTCAAAAGAATCTATCTGTTGTTTCTCTTCCGCTCTGCAGCTGATCCGCAGTCTGTTTCAGCCGTTTTTCATGCTAGGAGATAACATCCTTAACTACTGAAAATGGTATAGACCAAGAGCTAGCAAGCAACGTTTTATTTACCTCATATGCAAAATGCGGTTTGACTTCTGGGGCATGTAGAGATTATGATGGGCTTCCATAAAATCTTTGTCTTATGAAAAACACCCCTTGCTTTCTCACAAGACAAGCAAAGAAATGTGCCATTTGACAGCGGTATTCAACAGCGGATTTTCTGGGGTTTTTAATCGATATAAATATCAATTTCTTCAGGAATATGGATAGATTGAACTATCTTTCAACTAAATTGAATAGGACCGAGTCTCGTAATGTATTGGAAACAACCAAAAACCAGAGTTTCTCAACTGGCATGTTCAAGCTAGTAGGCTAGGCCGAGCTGTTTGGATCGCATTTGATGGCCGATTCTCGAATCACGCCTACTAGAAAAACCGGTGCCAACTTCCGTCCGCTTGGAAATCTGGTTTTTAGGGTTTTTGGTAGTTTTTGATATATACATTTTGGTGTCTTTTTTCATTTAATTTAGTTGAAAGATAGTTCAACCTATCCATTCCTGATAAAATTGATATTTATATCGATTAAGAACTCCAGAAAATCCGCTGTTGAATACTGATGTCAAATGGCACATTTCTTTGCTTGTCTTGTGAGAAAGCAAGGGGTGTTTTTCATAAGACAAAGATTTTATGGAAGCCCATCATGATCTCTTCATGCCCCAGAAGTCAAACCGCATTTTGCTTATGAGGTAAATAAAACGTTGCTAGCTCTTGGTCTAGTATCTTTGTATTAAACAGTGATATGTGTCTGTCAAGCTTTTAAAATGCGAAAAAAAAAAATTAAAAAAAGGTATCCGCGAAGATTTAGAACCTCTGACCTTTGAATCCGTATACTTTTATCAAGACCACTCGACCATCTAGCCTTCTGTCAATCATTGTGACATTTGTTTATATAAGCAAGAGGTGTAAAAAAATGATTCAAAATGGGCATCTTTAAAACCGGCGGCGACCCTAAAAGCAGGGGATGGAAGGTGGCTGTCGGGTGTCGGAAGGTTCATTGTATTGCCCACTATCGATTGAAACAGAAATTCTTCATAAAAGCGATCGACCCAGAATTTTGCAGTGGGCTCCCGGACTAATGATTGTCTGTGTGTTGGCCCTCAAACCTGCTGTCATGGGGCCTGTCAAAGTAACTTTAGAATGAAAAAAAAAAAGAAAAACAATGTTACTCACCTAAATAATATGCAAAAAAATTGACTGAAAACTAACTGAAAATTAACTGCTAAAAAACTGCCAAAATTGCCAAAGAAAAAAACAAGTTTTTTCAAGTTAACTTGTTCAAACTTGTTTTTATTAAAATTTACACATCGGATTCGAGGTCAGGAGTTTGAATTCAGTCGGAAAAGATACCAAACTAGTCGTGATCGGTTCTATATGACCAGGAAAACAAAAATAACCACCTAGCTGAGCTTCGTCCCTCCCACGACCCCCCCTCAACAATGATCGACACTATTTGTGCCAAAATGGTATCAACGAGATATGATGCGTAGAATTGCGATGTATTTGCATCCAGTGGATCAACAGGTTTCATCCCCTCCATTCTGAGTTGCAATTGATTTGCATCCCCCCCTCCGATAACTCAAGACCCCGGGGTGGGATTTCTGTCAATTTTGGGTATGTAGTAGGGCATTCAAGTCTGAACAGAATGTCGAATTTTCAGGACGTCTATATTTTTTCCAAGGTTCTAGCGATTTTTTTACTTTTTTTCCTATATCATATAATTTGACAGAACAAATCAAAATATTCCAGTAATAAAAATACGAAATAACCCAAAAATTTGGAAAGAGCACAAAATTCTGAACAAAACCTGTGATTTTCTCGACTACAGTTTTTCAAAATCTATTTCTCTTGGGCTATTCGAGGGGCTATTATGTTTATTTGCTCAGAAATTGAAATATTTACAAAGTATTTCATTAAAATTATTTATATTCCGTTCACTTTTTATTTTCAGTAGAATATATGACTTTTTGGAGCAAAAATAAAATGACAAGCTGGGAGCGCTGGGAGGATACGGCTGATAGTCGCTGATAGTTTCGCTCCAAAACTTTGCAGGTGCCATCAGCCGTAGCCGTAGACCCCCTCTCGGCATATTGTCACTTTATTTTTGACCCAAAAAGTCATTCTGCTGAATTTAAAACGTAAAACGGCATAAGTATACCTACCTTTATCTTTATTTGTTGCCAAAATATATGTTGAATTTGTATTTGAGTCGATAGAAATGGAGGAAATTCATAAAGAGACTGATGATTTTTTTTCCAAAGTCAATCTGATCAAAATCGCATAAGTCTTTTTCGAGCGAGTAACCGTTCATGACCGGTTACACTTGGTTATAGAATTTGACGTTTGAGCGAGGATTGGTTATAAGCGGTAAAGAGAGTGTCGCCATTTTGATAATATCACTGGTTATACATTTCATAACCTGGTCATGAGGCTGGTTATTGTTATGGTGGGGGAACAAATTGTGGCGGCAACAGATTTGAATTTGAAACAAGCAGCGGTCCAGAATTTTCAAACGTGAAACGTATCTAACCTAACCTCAAAAACTTGACGACTTGACTTGGCGACGAGAAAAATCGAAGACGATGGACTCATCTGCGATGGACCCACAAAGAACATCGGGTAATCCAGATGTCCGATGACCGCCTGATGGTGGTTTAATCCTGAAAGTACTTGTCATACCTCCTATATTTATGTAGTAGAAATATGAATAGTTGATCTTCAATTTAATTCAATATAATATAACTATTTATTGTTCCTTCGGTATTACACAAACAGGATTTCATAGAAATTGTATGTGTGATGTGATCACGATACACGTGTGATCCACAAAATTCGTAATCAGGGCCCTGATTGGGGCCCACCTGGGTAGGGTTACCATAAGCCTTTCTCAGTTTCCAGGACAATAAATCCTCAAAATCCGGACAAAATCCGGACATCCTCAGGTAGGTGCATATAGCAATACCTCGAGCATGACCTTCTTTATTTTTTTTATTTTTTTTTTTCACTTTTTTCATGAAATTATGAGACAAACTGCAAGGTTAGCAAAAGAAATCGTGCCACAAGGATCGGAAGATCAAAATAAAATACTTTCCCTCCGTGTTCGTGGGTGGGCCGGGAAAGTAAAATAAATTGAGGACTTGCCGACTTGATCATTATCGGTTATGGTCGTGGTACGACTGCTGAAAGTCACTGCGCGCAACACGACGCGCCAAATTCGAAAGAGCAAAATCAGCTGTTGGGTAGGCGGTATGCGGCATGTCCGATAGGCGATAACCCGATGCGTGCGTGATAATTTCATTTTACCGGACGCTGTCAACTTTTCCGGCCGGACTTCCCCGGACGCCTCAAAAACCCAAACATGTCCGGGTAAATCCGGACGTATGGTAACCCTACACCTGGGTGACTTCGGAAACTAGTAGTTCATCGATTCAAGTGACTGGATTGGCTGAATGACTGAATTTTTCACCTTCAAAGCTATCCTAGATTACAAATGGTTTAAGTACACGGTATGTAACAGAGACAAGTACAAGTATGTAACTATTTGAAGCTATAAGTCCCTCTTTTCCCGCCAAATGCTGATAACCAAAGTTATAGCCGCAACGTTTTAGCGAGAAATGTCGGATGTCAAAAAAATTACAGTATCTGTCAATCTAATGTCAACCGCTAATAACCAACCGGTTACAAAAAGTTACTCGCTCGAAAAAGACTATAGTCTCATAGTCTAACCAACTTTTAATTTCGCGTGGCCTTGGTTCATGTGCGCGGCTGGCAAGGCAACCGACAGACGCATAAACCGACAGATGCATGTTATAGTTCATAATGTTCGTATCTATCGTGTGGTTCCTACATTATAACTTTTCTTTTGCAAATTTTCAACTGCTTTTGCGACTCGTTTTGCGATTAGTACCTTCCTATTTCGCTTGCTTTTGCAAAATTTCACATTTTTCACGACGGACGTTTTTAAATACACCTAATCTAGGTAGCATGTTAAAAAGCTATATATCAGCATTGTCTCAGTTTATTATTAAAATAATTTTTATGGAAACAATCACCTATCTAACGGATACTTACGGAAAAACCTATCGCTTCATCTATAAATTCGACTTTGCCAAAAATTGAGTGCCGCCAACCGATATTATGCTATGAGTTTGCAATGTTCGCATCATCCAAAGTTCGCGAATAAACGGTCAATACACAATATTGCGTGACCGCTTAGCGCATGCGCTAAAAAAGAGGTGATTCGTTTTAAGTCTTCCATATGTTACGCTGTAAAATGGGTGATTCTCAAACTAAGTTTAATGAATTATGCGTCGTTTTCAAGTAGAAGTGATTACATAGAAAAATCGGTGTAACCCTCGCAACCTATTCATGAAAGCACATATGTGAGAGGTCATTCCCAAATGCCCCAAATTACGAAATAAAAAAAACATGGAACACTTCAACCATAACATTCAAATTTACCGCAAAATTGTCTGGGGATATTCCATCTAATCAGTGCTGTATTGTATTGACGACAGCATGGTGTGGCGACAGTCGGTCCTCTGAGGGACACAAACTTTTTCGACAGCCGAATATCCATTTTAAATCGGAAGGCTTCACAAGTTGCTGATAAAACTGGACAAAATGTCAACGTCAAACACAGAAATAAATGTCATTGTCGAATTCTGGGCCGCTATTCTTCAATCGTGTGAGAAGAGTCCCTGGGAGTTTTATATAATCCGTACTACATTTCTGTAGCGAAAGTTACAGTACGGTACGGTAATGTACGGTAACATTCGCTACATCAGTGTACTGCGGAATGTATTTTACTCCCAGGAACTTTTCTCACACGATTTAAGAATAGCGGCCCTGAACATGCGCGATGATAACTTGTCACCGTTTTCTTAGTTCGCATGACATCCGTGTCGGAGCGCCACTTCCGCGCAATATTGTGTTATACATGCACGCTACAAGCATGATATACCTCTACCTGTCTCACGGATACTTACAAAAACCTATCTCCTTATCAATAAATCAAGACTTCGCCAAAAATAAAGTGCCGCCAACCGATATTGTGCTACGAGTTCGCAATGTTCGTATCATCCAAATTCCGCGAATAGGCGGTCATTTCTCGCGTAAAACGAGGAGTTTTTAATTTTTCGTACATGCTTATACGTGCACACTAGGGGCATTATCTCATAATTTGGTACAGGAGATGCTGTTGCAAGAGGCAATAAGCCACTAAATCCAGTTCCTCCATTTCAGAAATGCGTGACTGAAATGACAGACTTGATGATAGATGACAGATATCGCGATCATTGCAGAAAAGTTGGCCAATGGTATTCAAAAATCACGGCGTGACATTCTAAATGATCATTTAGTAATGAAGACGTGACACACGCGTAATTTATATCGTAATTTACGCTTATTGATCATCAAGCTTCACAGTCTGTCTGGGATATTAGTCTACTAATTCCGACGCTTATATTTGCTTCTAATTTCCAATTTTATCTAGCGTACATTTTTTTTACCAAAGCTTAGAAATCAAACGTCATCTGGGAACTCTATCCAGGCTTTATCATGGATTTCCGAATTCGGAATTCACTTCGAAATTCTGACCAAAACTCAGAATTTCCACTTTTGCCTCGTATTTATTTCCGATAGCGCGTTGGTTCTCAAGACACGTAGGTAACTGCCAACCCAAGTTGGTCAGATGAAGTCAGAAGTTTGAAATCGAGTCGGAACTGTAAGATGGGCGGGTCAAAAGTGTGTTAAAAATACTATAATGTGGTCATTGCTGCATGGACTTCTTAATAGATGATTAGTGTTTTTCTATGTAATACTCGATTCCTTTGGAGATCTTGTAAATATCAGAAACGGAATAATAATTGAGTTATAGAGTTTTCAAATTATTTATTAAAATCGACATAACATAGGTACTCACTGGTATGACAATACTAGACAGATAACATCAGTTGTTAATTATAATACTTAACAGTGTATAACACTCATACGCTTTTTTTACTTATCATCGTTTTACCATATATCATTATTTTCCGTAAAGACCCACTCTTCGGTATAATTCTGCAATTGTTTGATTAAGGGCTCGTACACCACCTTTGCCGCGTCCTTTCCAAACAGGAAATCAACATGGTTGAAATTAGCCAACGGGACCTTGTACAATCCAACGTTCCTCGTCAGATTTGCCGATAATCTCATCACGTCCTACAAAAAAATCAAATATACTCGAAAGTTCACTAAAGGGTAGATAACTAGTTGATTTACTCAAATGGCTGATCTGCTTTGAAAAATGAGGCGCAACGCTTCTGATTGGCTCGCAAGGTAATCGCAAAGCCATCTCAACGCAACATGTTCCTTGTGAGCCAATCAGAAACGTTGCGGCTGCCTTGCGCATTTCACAGAGCGGCCTTAAGATCTCAATTTCATGTCGGAGGTGGTGGAACCACCTGCCATAACCTCGGCCGTAACTTGCCAAATACGGCAATCCAATTTGTTGATGTAGCTTGTTATGCGTCATTACCATGGATATTCTTACCTAACGCCCATGTGATTTCTAACATGAAATCGAACCCTAAGACTGAAATGAAAGAACCAAGACAGAAAGCAGCTTACAATGGGACTGACGAGCCAATCATTTTCGGCGTACATGATGTAAATCGGGACTTTGATGTTGCGCAGTTTGTAATCTGGAGGCGTCAACGTCCCGTATTTGATTTTGTTGCCGGCAGGCCCGTAATCGTACTGCCTGAAGTTGCCGTCGTTTCTGATCTCTTGGGCGTAGTGCATCACAGTTTTGGTGGAGGCGCCGGCCGGATCGTGGGCGATCACCACGGGCAGAATGTCGTGGTTGAACTCGTCTTTGTCGAAGCCGCAAAGGATGAAAATTAGGTTCTCGCAAACTTCTTTTTCCACTCTGAAGAGGTAACAGTCGTACGCTAGGAACTTGAGGATTTTGTTGTTGGGCAGAAATTGGTTTATGCCCAAGTGCTGAGCAATCCACTGCAAAGTAATTAATATTTTGATATTTAAGCTTGCAGCCTTGCACGGTCATTCGTGATATTCAATTTGATTTTTCCCGCCCACAAGATGACTGCCAATAACATCAAAGGGGCATAATGGCAACCATTCGCTGTCATCGCATGCCGCTTTTGGCAGTCATCTTGTGGCGTGAAAATTGATTTGAATCGCAAACCGACATTTTAGGCACGAGATAAAAGAATGAATAGAGGAGTTTTCAATGGTCTAGTATAATACAGGTGTCCCTTTATTATCGTTATTTCAAAATATCTTAGTAAAATGTTGGTGATATAATCGTAAGAAAAAATAGAACCACTCTAGAGTTTCTGTTTTCTATAATAGGTACAGATAGCGAGACAGAAACCTCGAACATTATTTTTCTTCAAAAATGCCCTTAAACCATTCGATTGGTCGTTCCTCAACTGATGTAGTTAGATCAAAAGATCACACGGTTTTGTACTAGTCATTTTTCTTGAAAGATTTTTTTTCAAGAGAAACTGTATTTTTTCTTCACGACTCACCTTGTATAGTAAACGGAAATCAGGTACACACCCTGTAGTTGATATTTTTTATTCATTATTTTGTCATCAACTATTCACTGGAATCTTTTGGAAACTAGAATAGCTTGAAGGACCACCCTTCGACTTTTTCATAACTTCAAAAATAAAAGTCAAGAATTTTTTTTCTGCGCTTCGTAAAAGATTCTATAATTATATGTAGTACTATTCTGGTGCGACATTTAAGGAACACCTGTATACTCGTAATTATTTGAATATGTTTCATTGGCTCGTATTTTGCGCAAGGCAATCTCAAGTTGAACTTGTGTTGTAGTCATTCCAACGAAGCCGTGATTCGTGTGACTGCCCAGGTCCTGCAAATTTTCTAGTTTAGCATTGTAGTTTAGCATTAGGCTTTCTGATCTGGTGTGAAACTGGTTCGTCCAAAAATTGAGTCAAGTTGACTGACGAACCGAGATCAAGGCCAGGTAGCGCCAACACAAACTTGGCTTGCGCGTGTCCCAAAACGGAGGCAAATGGCAAATTGGAGGTAATCACATTAATTTCGGTCCAATACGCGCTTTAAATGGCTGGATTTCTTGAAATTTGGAGTAATTTATCGTGCCAAGTATCGTCAGTGCAACCAACTGCGAAGTTTTGTAAATTTTCTTCAATTCAGATCTGGAAACTTAGAAACATAACCTCTTGGTTCACTGGAAACACGGGTTTGTGTGACGTAGAAAGTTAGTTTAGGTCAGGATGTTACCATGGCAATGCATGACAACAAACCCCCTCTCAGCCTCTGAAGTGAGCAAAATGACAGTTGATGTTGACATTAACGTCAAAAATTCATCCATCAACAACAAAACGACCAATAAACAGTGATCGAGAAGCCCGAGCATGATGAAAGCTAGTTGCAACTAGAAAACGGCTTGCATCTACCTAGAAAATCATCTGTAATAGAGTTAACGGCACACCAGAGAGACCTGTGGGTGGGGCTGAACAGAAAAACCATGATCGTTTCGGACGAGTCCGTGTGTTGAAATAGGGGAAGCAACACCGTCAGCTGGAGTGCTGGACCATTAGCAGGTCACAGGCCAACCTAAAATCCCACTGCAAATCCAGGTTCACTACTGGATAAACTCAGTTCGCGCAGTTAGGCTCCGCCCACAGGTCCCTCTGGTATTCCGAGTACTCTACGAGTACATGTAGGTACCCATACATTTACCTACTCTACTAAGTACAAGTGCAACATCGATCATAACTTCTTACATCAATGTCGTAGGCCCAAGGAGTAAGGTAGCGTATGGGCGAACGGACATGGGTCATGTAAGCAGCGGGGGCCAGGGCTGCCATCATTTTGACATTTCTGGCGGCTTGTGGTTTCAACGAAGCGAACACGAAGAACATCGTAGTGCCCATAGAGTGTCCAATGTAGAGGATTTCTCCTGGTTTCCCTGTGGTATTGCTGACGTAGTACAGGGCGGCCGGAAGGTCATAAACACCCATTTCATGCCAGCTGAAACGTAATTTTCCAACTGATGGAGCAATATGGGGCTTTTGCATGAATTTTATTTTTAGAATATGGACTCACTGAATGATAAGAAATGTTGTTTAGTCACATCCGATCCAAAAATACAGCTAGCTAAAAACCGCGTCCACCCTTCAATAGAAGGTCAAAGTTTGAATTTACTCTCTGACGTGCCAAAATGTGACTTAGTGATGTCATTCTGCGACTTTTTTGTTCGCAAGGTTTACCAAGCTGCGACGCAACCTGAATCGCCATCTTAATTTATGGCAAATTCAAATTTTTATCAGTTATCACGAATAATAATCGATTTGTTTGAATGTTACGAGTTCCCAAACTTGACCCTTCAATTTCCAAAGACGGGACGAGATGGGCTTCGTAAGTCACTATCTAATAAAAAAGTGATTCATCTATGAATAACATACCTGAAATTCCAGAACTGTGCACTGTTCACGGGCCAAGAAACATGACCCTTGGAATAGGTATTTCCCCGGGAGTTTCCCAACCAAACATCGTACCCGGCATCGGCCAACATGAATGCTACAAATCAAAATATCAACCTTGTAGTAATGGTAATAATCAGAATACAGAAATCACATGAATGACAAAACGATCGGTACTTGAGGGCGAGTTACGTGCATCTTTTTTCTGGGACTACAAACTTTTTTTTTTTAATAGTTATAGCCTATAGTCAGGTGAGACGAGGGGAGTTATCAGCCAGCTCAGAATCGAATGGGACCTGCCCAGTGGCTCGCCCACTAGCACCACTTACCAGCGGTTCCCCGTTCAAGTTCTGAACTAACTTAGCGTTGCTGCAGTCGAGATATCATCCGACAAGTTCCCATTTGAATATCTTGGAAAATCACTAATTTATTTAAGATTTAAAATTCCAGATTACCTAACTTTCAGTTTTTTCAGGATACTTCAAAAACTCTTCAAAATATTTGACATTTCGTGAGCTGAGAACTATAATGTTTCCACTGCACTTTTTGTTAAAAATGTTTTTCGAACTTCGAACCAGCTAAAAATGGACGTAATGTTCCATGATAAGAACAATTAGATCAGAAAGTGAAACTAGAAGAAAGAAGGCTTTCCTATTTCCGTCTCTGACTAAATTGCTTATATGATGAAACATTTCGTCCATGTTTTGCTGGTTCGAAGTTCGTTTTTTACAAAAAGTGCAGATAGAACATTATAGTTCTCAGCTCACGATTTGCTGAATGCGACCTTATAATCATTAAATACAGAATCAACATGGCAGTTTACGCGATTCTACTTCTGTAATTCTACTTCACCTCTTTTGGTTTAAAAGTTGCAACGGTTCATTCTTTAAAGCGCATTTTCGGCATTTTCGTAAGGAACTGAGGCTTATTTGGCCGGTTTGTCTGTCTGTCCGTCCGCCTGTCTGTCTGTCTGTCTGTCCGTGTAGAAATTAAGAAGTTGTACTCCTCTTCGGAGAATGAAGTTAGAGCCTTGCAACTTTTTTTGAATGATAGCTGATGTCCCCAAGGGTGGCCAGTGGTCAGATTGAATTTCATGGTTGCGCCGCCATCTTGGCCGCCATATTGAAATTTCTTATTAGTGGAACGATTTTTATGAAACTTGGAACTTACCCTTGTCACGTGCTTATTTTCAAGCTAAATTTCATGATTCCGCCGCCATCTTGGCCGACATATTGAAATCTCTTATTAGTGGAACGATTGTCATGAAACTTGGAACTTATTCTTGTCTCGTATGAACATTTTTATTTTAAAACTTAATTTCATAATTCCACCGCCATCTTGGCCGCAATATTGAAATCTCTTATCAGTGGAACGATTTTCATAGAACTTGGAACTTATACTCTTGTCACGTGTGATCATTCTTATTTTCAAGCTAAATTTCATGATTCCGCCGCCATCTTGGCCGCCATATTGAAATCTCTTATTAGTGGAATGATTGTCATGAAAGTTAGAACTTATTCTTGTCTCGTATGAACATTCTTATTTTTAACTAAATTTCATAATTCCACCGCCATCTTGGCCGCCATATTGAAATCTCTTATTAGTGGAACAATTAACATGAAACTTGGAACTTACTCTTGTCTTGTATAAACATTCTTATTTTCAAGCTGAATTTCATGATTTCGCCGCCATCTTGGCCTTTATATTGAAATCTGTTATTAGTGGAGGGATTGTCATGAAACTTGGAACTCACCCTTGTTTCTTTTCCAGCCTGTAAAGTCGATGACACGCACACGAGAACTCACGGGACTTTTGACATGTTGTTCAGCACTACTGATAGAGCTTAAAGGTGAGTTTAGTCAGCCTTGTTTATCCGTAATTTTAGTTTTAGTCGTAAGCGCAGAATCGCTCTTTGGCCCCCATACGCACGAGAGCCAATAAACGATGCTGCGTTTACGACTAAAACACGGCTAAATGAGGCTGACTAAGCCCCTGTCAAAATTTGTCGAAAAATTTATATAATATAATGGTTTTCAACTCATCATTCGCACTTTATAACACTTGTAAAATTACAAATCTACAAGTGTTTTTTAAAAACAATATTCGAGTGAGGTGATGGGTTCTGTGCGGCGCTGTTGCTATATCAGCCTAAGCGAATTGCTAGTTATAAACCCCAAACCTCTACGCATGTGGGGATGTATCTATGAAATGTGTTGCTTTCCTAAATGGTCGCAGGAAAACCAATTCTACATACCCAAAGATTGATTCCCGGCATCCACAAAGTCGGCACTGCTGGAAAGTAGCCCATGTTGCACGAACACTGGCTGGCCTCCCTTTTCGCCGCCTTTCGAACCCGGAATTCGATGCACACTCAATAAATAACCGTCATCAGTTTGGACTATGTGTGTTTCAGCAGGATATCCGTGCCTCCTGATTATTTGAGGCTATAATATACACCACTCGTTACCGGCATTGTGAAGAAAAACGCATATTTACTGTATCCAGGTCTTGATCCGGGTTGAACTTGCAATATCCTGGAGGTTTCGTCAATTGTTCTAATCCTGTACATCGACTGAATTCCTGGCAAAAACTTAACGGCAGTACCAACAATAGCAGTGTTAATTTGGAGTGCATGGCGCTGGATAATGATGGTCGTCGGCACGGTCGGAAAGATAACTGGAAAATAACCTTGCTTGTGGAACAACAACCAGTTTGCAACAAACACAATATTGTTGTATAAAGCCAGGAATTGGTGCAAAATTTTATCGACCTGCACTTTAAATTACTGCAGTTTTACATGCAAAAACTTTGAATAACAAAATGAATCATGCTCCTTTTAAATGATTCAACTTTTGAATTGATGCACGAGCGATCGATGCAACTAATTGAGAGATTCAAAGTGCTGCTTTTACATTAAACAATGTGAATGCTGAGTCATTCGCCATCCCGAAATAATTATGCTAATAATGGATTTACCTCGGAATTTACTCAAGTCTAGTAGATAGAACACGTTATTTGAATAAATTTTTTAGATATATTTATTGTTTAATGATGTTACAATGGATAGGTACAGCAGCATCACAGACAATTAATTATAAGCGTGACTTTTCATAAATAATTATGCTTCAACATTTTTACAATAATCATGAAATATTTTAATTGGATGTACATTGGTCCAACATGAATTATTATTATATTAGGTCCGACATTCACTTTTAGAATTATTAAAATTGGTTTCAGCGTATATGATTCTGCATGACTAGGAATGTGGATGATAATCAATTCTAACTTTGTCTCTGATTCTGGGCGAGCAAAAAGCAAACAAAAAACCGTGCGTCTTGTTCCACCCTGTATAAACAGAACGCGTCCCCGCAATACCCTAATCACTTAATGAAGATGAATCACGTATAATTTTACTCACGTTGTAATAATTAAAAAGTTTGACAAAGTGCTTTGATCAATATATTTGCATTAGGTACTTGATGTCAAATTCGGTTTTGATTTTGATTTTTAATCAGTAAGGCTAAACGTTTCTAAACGTATGTAAAACATCACCAAAACTAAATTTTATTACATCACAGGTTGTCGCCATTTCCGAAAGTTCCGGCTTATCCTATCCTTGTGCTTAGGTTTTTGTTACTGCTTCACCTTCCAACACTTCTCACTATCGAAAGTAATGTGCCTCACGGCGTTTTCAAGGCAAAAAAGAATGGAAATAATGAGTCAATGTCAAAATCTGACCGACAATGGAATCAAACTGACAATTCAGCATAGGAAACATCATTTTGACGAATTTGATCAGAATCATCTTGACTTCTTCAATCCATCAACTTATCAAATTGTCCAGCTTGAAGAAAAAATATCATAGGCGATTGTGGTTTTTTTAAGCTTGGAATGGATAATAAGCATTAAAACATCCAACAATGATAGGATTGCAGGCAATTGATTAAAATATTTATTTCATTTTCTGAAACATAATGCAGTAGTTCCCCTGATCGTAGTATGTTTCGATGACTGCAACTTCGTGCAGTTTCTTGCACAGTTCGTACAGCTCTTCCTCGTCGAAAACGTGATAAAATCGCAAAAACGTCTGCGGCTGGTGGTCGGATTTTTTCATCTTCCAAGGAACCATCACGTCGTTGTGATTGAAACTGGTGCGGTTCCTGTGGATCGGAAGACACACGCCGTCCGCGACGCAAATCTCTTTGTTTTGTGCGGTCTTCACTTCGCCCTTCCTGTGTTTCCGATCCTGCTTGATGTAGCTCGACTTTTGCGAATCCTTGACCTGATCCTTGGCCCAAACGTAAATCAAAGCTTTGCCGCCCACCCGGAGGATCCTCACCATTTCCTTGATCGCTTGCAGACGGCGGTCCTTCGGAAAAGTTACAGCTATTATTGTTGCAAACAAATTAGAAACGTGCATACTTCGTTGGCCAAGTGGTGTATCACAGCTATGCTGAAGACGCCGTCGGCAATAGAATCCCTCAGGGGGATGTTCAAGCAATTTGCGGTGCATGTTTCGAACCCGCGTTCTTTGCAAAGTTCGTTTAGTTTAAAACTGCGATCTACGCCAATCTGTAATGCGAAATGAAAATTCAAAAAAGGTGAAAAGCATGGTTTCATGATTACCATCAATTATCAAAACCTTACTATTTCTGTGACCTTACCAAACTTTAAAAACATGTGTTTATCTAGATAAAAATTTGGGTATCCATACAAAATTGAGTGCCAAAATTGGCTACAACATACTTATCAAAACCGCAAAAAAACGCATTTGTGGGTTTCGAGGCATTTGATAGGAGTGAAACATTACCATTTTAAATGAAGTGGATGAAACGCGTCAGTCCATTAGATTCAAATATAAAGGGTGTCTCAATATTCGCGCCGTCGGGGTCCGAAGAAATTTATGGAAATGCTTTGGGAGGGGAAAATGTTGAAACATAGGTTAGTAGTAGAGTAGCGGAGGCTATTTTGTGGTCGCTTTTTTTTTCGTTGGTTTTCTTCGACAGTAAATTTTCCATATCTTTCAAGCGGTTCATATCGAGCTCGAATCTCTACTCGATGCCTATTCCATTTGAGGACGATCCTCGAGACTATAAACAGCTTTAGCAACAAATACGTAAAAAAACAGAAAAGTAACTTCGCTATGAACCCGGCAATCTTTCGAATGGCTTTTTCGCTAATTGAATGGGTTTGTGTCTTATTCCCGAGTCGAGTCTCCCTATTGTAGCAATATTGGGAACAGTAGGTGAGATCTAAAAAAAAAAATGAATGCATCAGAAGCTATGGCCGATCTTAGTTGACCAATTTTCATGAAACTCAAAACCTACGCTTGCGAAAGTGCAAGAAATAGGGTTTTTTTGTCAACTATCGCGCAGAAGATGAATGCAATGCAATAAATTCAATTTGAATTTATTCTGCTGAACAGTTAGTCCAGTCAAAATAGGTTTTAACCGGAAATAAATTCGGAAGTTGACGAAATTTGATGGATCGATGCAGAATTGAACGTGGAATAACATACTGAAATTCCCAAAAATTCCAAGGCTTGGCTTTTTTTCTAGGATCAATAAAAGAGCGCCATCCTTGGGAATTTTCGATTTTTACTGAATAACTCGTAAACTATCACCTCTAGAAGACAAAAACCAGCGAAGCAAGTGTAGCCTGTTAAATTCTCAAGAGATAAGTGTTAAATTAATTACTTTGTGGTCAATGGGCTCTGAGATACAGCCTCTGCTAGAACGCAGTGAAAATGACTCAAAATTTATTTACGGATTTTACGTAACAATTTGCTTAGTTACTACGTTTCCATGGAGAATTGAAATCGATTTGAAAACGGTATCGGGATTGAAAACTGCATGTAAACGCTTGCAACACCGTTCTCAAATCGATTTGAGTCTCAAGGTCGATTCGGCAAATTCTGGGATCGTATCGGGATCGGATCGAAATAATACTCATGGAAACTCAATCGGATTGGATCGAGACATAAACAAACAGAAACTGATGAATAGCAATGAGTAATTCCGCTGTTCTGGTCGCATCGGAGGGTCGCATTCGTACTTGCACCTGTTGTCTGCACTTCTACCTTCTGCACACTTGCAGTTTGCAGAGTACTTGCACTTTCTTTGATACGTTAGGTTGGGATAGTTTTAGGTTAGGGTTAGACTTACATGACAGATGTATGTAAACAGAATTCAAATCGATTTGAATACCAAGTTCGAACCACTCATGTGAACACTTCCGTATTCAATCCCGAAGCCGTTTTCAAATCGTTTGCAATTCTCCATGGAAACGTAGTAAGTGTCAGTTCAGGGGCTGTAACGTGGACAGCAAATGTGCGGATTTCAGTGTGTTTTACATTTTTGGAAAGCCAATTCAACATTCGGTATCACACTTTTGTCTAGAAGTCGCCAACTCCAAAATGGTACTTTTCCTCGACCTTTGAAATCTATACTTGAAGTCCCGAAGAATCCCCAAAAATCGATTATTCTCAAACCATGCCATTTGCTTCATTTTTCAAGCATGGAAAAACCATTTAGAGGATATGTGAAGGATTGAATACCAAAACAATAACATGTTTCAGAATCTTTTTCCTAGTAATGGTTCCTGAGGTATATGGGTTGAAGGACTAAAACGACCTATTTGGAAAAAAATTGGTAGTTCGAACATCAACTGCTGAATACTGTACGGACCTTGCCTTTTAGGTGTAAGATGCTACTTGGCAGACGTGGAAAGTACAAAAGTATGTTCACTACGTCTGCTGAGTGGCATTTTGTATCATCAAATGCAAGGTCCGTACAGTATTCAGCAGTTAGTGTCCGGACTACCTATTTTTTTCTCCAAATAGGTCGTTCTAGTCTTTCAACTTATATACCTCAGGAACCATCACTAGGAAAAAGATTCTGAAACATGTTATTTTTTTGGTCTTGAATCCTTCACATATTCTCTAGATGGTTTTTCCATACTTGGAAAATGAAGCAAATGGCATGGGTTGAAAATAATCGATTTTTGGAGATTCTTCGGGACTTCAAGTATAGATTTCAAAGGTCGAGGAAAAATACCATTTTGAAGTTGGCGACTTCTAGACCAAAGTGTGATACCGAATCTTGAATTGGCTTTCCAAAAATGTGAAACAAATTGGAATCCGCACATTTTTGTCCACGTTACAGCCCCTGAACTGACACTATGCAAATTGTTACGTAAAACCTAGAAATAAATTTTGAGTAATTTTCACTGAGATTTGGCAGACGCTGTATCTCAGAGACTATTGACCACAAAGTAATGAGTTTAGTACCATTCTTTCGAGAATTTGACGGGCTACATTTGTTCCGCAGGTGTTAGTGTTCTTAAGGTAATAGTTTACAGGTTATTCAGAAAAAATCGAAAATTTTCAAGGATGGCGCTCTTTTATTGGTTCTGAAAAAAAATCCAAGCCTTGGAATTATCAGGAATTTCAGTATGTTATCCTACGTTGAATTCTGCATCGATCCACCAAATTTTGTCAACTTACGAATTTATTTCCGGTTTGGCCAGATTTTTGCTTAATTTGACTGGACTAAGTAGGAAAAATATGACCAGCGAAGTTGTAAATTGAACTCATAATTTCTTATTTTGATCTTTTTTTTGCCGAACCGGTCGAAGTGTGTTGTGCGATTTGAAAAGCCATTTTCTTAGTAGGAAAGATCAAGTAAATTTCTTCTCAAAGTAGGCCTCGGTCTCCTCGGCAGCCATGTTTTTTTCGGCAGATTTTCAGGGATTATGGGCGACTTAAGGAGAAATTCATTCGATCACTCGTTAATTTTTTTGTACATTCAGAAAATGTACTTGTCCACCAGGGAACCAGGGTTGTTTTTTTTACAAATCAGGTTCTCTTTTTTACAGCTCGGCCATCTCGTGTAGTCGAGGAGTATTACGGTCAAATATATGATTATGTCAAAACATAGAAAACACTATCTTGTAACCAGCATCTTTGTAACCAATGACCAAACAATTTTTTCTTGCTGATCTATATGTATAGATTCATCTCGATGTTCTCCATCAGACATGAAATTATGACGCATACTTTCTGAAACACCCTGTAGAACTCTGATTTTTTTTCATATTTATTTAACGTCGGTCTATTTCCGGCATAATTTTCGCTGGCCATTCATCGACACCGGTGGATGCTTTCCTCCACTATACCTTAAATTAAACCGAACCTCGGTGTGTTCCAATAGACCTTCTCATAGAGGCGGCTCCCTTGCTCGTGCGCAAGTCTTCATATAGACAAGTTCGAAAAATATTCAAGCGGTTGTAGCCAAGGGGTGATGCGGGCAGGGATCACGTGATGCGAGTGCGACGCAATGCGAGCAAGATTGAAAGCGCGCCCACTGCAGCAGCAAATTGAATTCAACAAATTTGAATTTTGAGCAATTCGATTGGTTTATCCACCCGAAGCACTTCTCATATAAACCCATCAGCGCAAAGCTGGAGTATACAAGTTGTCCAGCGCCCCGAGTATCTTAGGTGAATGAGAATGGCTATACAGGGTAGGGATCTCTACCAAAAATTGCATAGGGTCGGCACCATCGTTCATATTTTGGGAGCTATGCAACATTGGGCACATAGCACTTCGGATTTAGCAAGCATTCAATTCAATTCAATTTTATTAGTTCTGAGGAAAGCATTTTGTATGTAAGTACAGTATTGGCGAGTAACATTACCGATGGTGGCGCTGCTGATGCGCTTCTCATGTAAACAAACATGTCGGATAGGGCACGGATTGTTGCCCGCGCGTTCAAAAATCTTATCAGTAGTAAGCGGTTTTTATTGTCCTCCAGACGTGAAACGTGGTTAATTAGTACCTATTGCGGTGGAACTCGAAAATGGCAGAAGCGAATTGAGTGTTATGAAGGTTTTCAATCACTGGATGGCCTCAAGCCTCAACGGATTCTCGATCTATCGTGATGAGATACTGATGGGAGAGGAAATTCTGAAGTCACAATTTCTTGTGTTGTATGGTCGAAAGCGAACCGAATCAAGCTTCAGTTCAAACATAGACATATTTGGATTGTGTTTACAAACAAGCGCATTGTATGAATCTCCTCACGAGGCAACTGAGATTGTAATTAAAAGAAATAGTAGTAGAAGTTCCTGCGAGAGTTCCTGTGAAATTGGAACGTTCAAATGCACTTGCAAAGCAGGCCAGTCCGGGACATGCAAACATATCGCAGCTGTGCTTCTTCGATGCAGCCATTTAAAGTTCCTATTTTCAGCACACTTCCCAGGCTTTTCTCGTAGTCATATTTTCCACAATGCCAAGTTTGTTTGCCATCTTGACTACCCAACTTGCGTCTTTCGCTTTCGACGGGAAACGGTGAAAATGTAACTCTTCCTTTTTCCGGTTTCCACAGCGCGACTCACACTCGGAAACGCAACAAATTCTCCGCCACTTTTTGTCACTATGACAAAATCACAAATCTTACCACCTCCCATTCTGATGCCACTTTTGCTTGCCAGTCGTCGTACACGTGCCACTCTTATTTAAAAATGCAATGCTTTTGAAACCGACGACACCTAGTATATTCAAGATGATGAAACGTGCGTGGCTCACGTACTTTGTTGGAAAAAATCAACGCCGCGTTAAGTCAGATGGAATCAATTAAAGTCACCAAACACCGCAACGCTCATAAGAGCCCACACAAATCTGCGGTTGATCCGTGCACAAACGTCGTTTACACGTTGGCCATCAGATGGCGTATTCGATCTTGAAACTCGCCAATTTGTATATATAAATAAAACAATACACTACATGCTATGGAACACGTCAAAAAAACACCTATAACTAAAATTAACAAATATGTATATTACAAACACGATAGTAAATATCACAGTGGCTATTTCCTGAATACCGAGTCATCATGGATGAACTCGCTGATCGAGTAATACGCTCTCGTTCTCAGTATCTTTTTGAGCTTCTTTCGCAATGTGACCTCCGGCATCAGCCTCCAGCACAGCGGCACCCTGTTGTGGACAGAAATCACAAAAGATTTTACGTTCCTTTGAAGGTAAGTGTATTTTAATTTTTCGTTCCTTAAATGATATCTGTTTCTTGTCATGTATTCATGCTGAAATTTGTCTTCTAAAAACAATTCTGGATTTTTTATTGCAAAAATGATGCCCTCTAAAATTGCAAAGCTGTACAGAGTTAAAATTCCGTTACGAATAAAGTGGTTCCTGCAACTTTCTCTATTTTTTAGACCCAGAATGCGCCTCAAAATTCGCTTTTGAGTCAGGAATATCCGGTTAGCCTCCGTGGAGCTAATCCACAAAATTACGCCGTATCTGATTCTCGACTCCACCAGCGAATGGTATGCAGCGAACGCAGCGTCAGTGCCCACCATGTTCCTTATTGTACCAAGAGCAAAACAGTATCTGGATAAGTCACCGGACAGGGCAGCTATATGACTCCTCCAATCTAACCGCAAGTCCACCGTTATACCAAGGAACGGGGCAGCCTGTTGACACTTTACGTTAGGTAGCTGGAGTAGCTCATTATTCATGTAGTCAAACCTTATGACACTGGTCTTGTTTATATTGAGCTTCAGGTTATTGTACGTGAACCAACCGTCCAGAGCAATCAACGAGTCACAGATATCTGATTCTAAACTAAATCAAGGAACTTGCCTTCGAGCCGAAAATTCGACCTGCCACCGGTGAAGATCGAACGCACGGGCATGCATGGCAGTCGGACACGCTGACTACCATACCACAAGCTCCTATAGAACTATGTTCGCGGTTAATTTTGTCATCTCAATAATTCTTAGCACAGACAGGTTTAATTCATAATAATATGAATCCGCTTGATATTTTCTTCCACAAAAAGAAAGCAGTAGCACCCTAGTTTATCCCTAATTGGTTTATATCAAAAGTAGAATTACATGTTTGCTTGGAAAATTCATTATTGAATGGGTTACAGATTGAAAGAGCTATCGATTCAATAAAGTTATATGCATTCCTTAGTCATCAGTTTTCACCATAGAATATTTGGTCCTAGGACGATTCGTCGCGGACAATTCGTCGCGGACAATTCGTCGCAAGCGAAGGCTTCGGAACGTAAGGGGGTATTACACATGAAGACACAAAGGGGCTCAATGAAGGGATCTAAAAATCATAAGTAAATACAAGGGGTTCCGATAGAGATCCGAAAGCCACGGAAAAATGCAACGGGACTCAGCAGGGCTTCAGCTTCAAACGATATTGGAAACACAATTAAGGGGGCCTTATGGAGCTTCATACAACAAATGAAGGCAAAGGGGGGCTCACTGATACTCCGAAATCCAATAAAAGCGTAAGTGGACCAATTAGGGCTTCATAGGTACTACACTCGAGAGACAAGAGAGTCCGATAGGGCTCCTAATATCACATAGAGACACAAGGTGCTTACTACTGCTTCGAAAGCCACGGAAAGATGTAAAGGGGTTCAGCATCAGAGCTTCCAAAGAAGTTGAAGAAACCAGGGGGCCCAATGGAGCTCCGGATAACACAAGAAGGCAACAGGGTGCTTACTGGAATTCTGATAGCCATGGAAAAACCTAAGGGGGCTCACTAGGGCTCCAAACTATACACTTGCGGGCACAAGGGGTCCGGTAGGGCTCCGTATATATCACATGAAGGTACAAGGGTCTTACACTAGGGCTTCCAGCAATGCAAGAGCGCACAAGATGGCTTACTGGAATTCTGGAAACCACGAAAACACATAAGGGGGCTCATCAGGGCTCCAAAAGACACATGGAGCCAAAGGGGCTCAATAAAAATCCGGAAATCACGGAAAAATTAACTCACTGTATAGTACTCTGAAAGCCAATAAAAACAAAAGTGGACTGATTAGGGCTCCAAATTACACATAAGGGCACAAGGAGGCCCGATATAGTGCTCTGAAAGCCATGGAAAAACGACAAAGCGCCCAATGAAGCTCTGTATAATATAAAGAGGCAAAAGGGGGCTCACTGGAATTCTGAAAGCTATGAAAAACCATAAAGGGATTCATCAGGGCTCCAACTACATTTGAGGACCCAGGAGGCCCGAAAGAAAGGACTCCGAATGACATGACGACACATGGGTGATTAGTTGATTACTATGCTCTGAGAGCAACGGAAAATGCAAGGGGGCTCAGCAGGACTCCAAATCACATCAAAGACACAATAAGGGGAGCCAATGGAACATGGATAACACAAGATGGACAAAAGAGGGCTTAGTGGAGTTCTGGAAACCAACAAGCACATGAGGGGGCTCATTAGGGCTCCGAATTAAACCCAAGATACCTACTCCGAAAGTCACGGAAAACATAAGGGAGCTCAACGGGGCTGTAGCTACACCTGAAGGTACAATGGGGTCCGATAGGGCTCCGAATATGACATGACGGCACAACACTGCTTGCTGGTCCGGAATTCATGGAAAATGCAAGGGGGCTAAGCAGGGCTTCAAATTACATTAACATCTGAAAGCTATGAAAAATGTAAGAGGACCAATAAAAATTCAAAAATAGGGGCTCACAAGTGTTCTCAAAGCTCGGTGTGCTAGCAGAAATTCTCGGAATAATGCAAGAAGACTAAGCAGAGCTTCAAAGACAAGAAGAAATCAGGGTGCGCAGTAGGGCTCCAAATACTACAAAATGGCATAAGGGGGCTTGCTAAAGTTCGAAAAGCAACGAGAAAACACAAAGGGACTCGATAAAGTTGAGGCAAAGGGCGAAACATAATTTTGTGACGAATTGTCCGTGAGACGAAATGTCCGCGGGACGAATTGTCCGCTACGAATTGTCCAGTCACGGAATATTTCAGGTACGGAATAAGTATTTTTTTGGTCATTGTTGAAAGTTCCTTCATTGAACAACCTCCTTGAGTTCTTTATTTCATTGCCCCAAGAAAACTTTAGTGAAGACCTTGCCCAGGTGACTTCCAAGCAGAAATTGGGTTGATTCAAGGTTTGTGAGAAAAAGTGTAGGCGCTTGAAAGAACCAATTTCATTGGTACTTTGATTACCACATTTTCCGCTTCCTCCGCGATCTCTTGTCACTTTAACCGCTCTCGCGTAAGTTTCGTGGCCATCAGGGATCGTGGTTGGATGCTAGGACTACACACGCCTTTTTCAGACCAAATGAGTCATCACTCCTTGGAAGTCGCGTCCACATTTACGCAGCCGCTTTTTGTTTTCAAATTCTTCTTTGGACGTAACGACACCTGCTTTCAACTAGGCTTATGAATTAATGCACTAGCTAGAGTCTGGATTTATTGGGGAGAGCTGAAGGAACGAAGTTCCACCTGACACGTAGGCCTCGCTATTGGGCCCACTAATAGTAATGGGACTTACCGAGCCGCAATATGGTGTTTGGATGTTTGATGGTCGGTCCATCCAAACACTGGTGCCGGCGAGCGCACGGTTGACCGGGGCTCTGCCTTGACCCCCAACGCAGGTGCGGTTGTGATTACCACACATTTTCATTCGATTCTCCTCTCAGCTTAGATTCCGAAAGAAGTTCAGGTTTGGGTGACTTTTCATGCAACCCTGTATCTTGAATGTCTGTCTTGAGTTGATTTTGATCCTTTGGTATTCCTACCTGAAGTTTTAGCTTCACAATAAGCCAAAAGTTGTGAAAATCATCCTGAGGTCATCCTTACCTTACCTTGCCTACGGTGTTTAAATATAGTGAAAAAACTGTATTCTTCAAGAGGGAGCATGTCATACTTCCAGAAGCTTTGCACCAGTCTATTGAACACCCTGACTAAGCTACCAAGCGGTCTCAAAATTGATTGAATCGCTTGTAGCATTCTAAAGCTGTTTAGTTTCAAAGTAAGGTCAAATTTTACAGGGTGACACTTATTTTGTTGAGTACTTTATATGGACTTATTTCCAACAATTCACATAGCTCTCCATAGGTCAAAGTTTTTGTGCTGTGTTTCTGTACTTGTGATCTTATTTATGGTCTGTAAATGTAACTGTCGAAAATTAATAATGGACAGTGCATAGAAGGCTTATTCACCTTATTCGTAAATGAAATGCATCATGGGAAACGGGTCCCCACAGCGTAGGTAAAGTAGATAACTACTATACTGCATAGATGTCAGTTCGACTTCTTCCAGTCAAGTGTCGTATTTTAATTTGTCATTACGAGCAGGGATCGTTTACGTTCCAAGTACACGCAGCTTTCCGAATTTTCTCTCATCTTCGTTATTTTGTCTTGTTGCAGGCGGTCGCAACTTGCCGGGAAAAAGTATCCGATACCCCTACCCCTGAAAAGTTGCTTGAACTCTTTCTCAGATGGCGCTGAATTTCAGTAGGAATCTACTTTGCCCACATTTACCGATTTCTCCGTGCGCACGATTCGTTATTTCAGTAGTCCTGTCAAAATAAAAACTTCGAATCCAACTTGTCGATTGTCGAACTCCGCGAAAAACTTTACGAACTGTGAAATTCTCGGTGTGAAATGGCTAAAATCCCGTGGCGATTGTGCATAATTCGTAGAGAGAGAAATACGCACCTCTTTTACTTCCCTCGGGATGAATCAAGGTTAGTAAAAAATTTTATTTTACAATGTCTCATACTCGGTCTCATAATATGATGGTATCTCTTTGTTTTAACTTTTCCCACTTACTGATACGTATTGTTAACTTTTAGACGGAGGCAATGGTTCCAAAATATGGGGATTACTTTTCCTACGCCGACCACTGTATTTTGAGCCATCATAGTTCACCAACGAACCAGGCAGCGGCTGAATAGGCTGGAATGCCGTTCCTACACTTTTTCCGTATGAGCCAGTGGTAAGTCATTATAGAAACAACATTCAGCAAAACAAAACTTGCTCATACTGTCAGTATGACCCCAATCTGATTTCATTTTTAGATTGGAGTCGTAGAAGTCGAGCCTCCACAGATTGTTGAAGAGCCGGTTCCATGGCAGTCAGCCGTCAGGAGCGAAGTCAAAGTGGGCAACTGCAACAGTCACTACAGGGCACGAGGAGGAATCACTGGATTACGGGGCTCCACCCCCCCAGTAGAGGTAAAGTTGATTTGCTTGAATACAAAAGTACAACTAGTCGACAGTCGAAGTATTTTCTTCTTTCGCATAAGGCATTATCTGCTAACATTCCAGAGTAAATATGCGTAAATATAAATAAAATACAGCATAAATTTCCCATGCAAATGATAAACATGACATTAAGTTACCTGATGCTGTGGTTTGTGTAAATATTTTTAGCTAGGTATATCATTTTCTAATCTGATTCAAGCGTAATTAATCGGCTTTGATTTCCACAATTTAGGACCACTACTGCAGCGGAGCCCTTGAACTGTCGCCCTCGACTTCCACAACTGAATACAACTAGTGCAACAGAGCCCTTACGTTGTCGTCTTCGATTTCTACAATACAAGACAACCACTGCAGCAGAATCCTCGTCCTTTAATTCGACCATAGCATAATTTTTGTTACACAATCAAAAGCAACACATCTCATTTTAGTGATGATTTCCTAGAGCTGAACGTTCATTATCATTATCATCAATTGGACCTCTATTCCAGTAGTAGGTGTTTTAATGACATGTGTGATATTTGACTTAATGGGTGTTTATTTCGAAAATGTTTGGAAATTCTATGAAAGTATTTTACTATTTTGTACATACCTACTTTTAATTTTGCATAATTAGTAATTAATTATTGTACGTTATTCTTGTTACTACTAAATAAGTTACAAAAACTAAAGTAAAAACATGGTGTACAATAGGCCAAACCTGTGGGCCAAACTCAGACCACGAAATAGATTTTCGGATTTTCCGTAGGCATTTGTGAAAAATAGTTTCCGATTAAATAGTCATTAATAACATAACACTTTGCCTTCTTGACTTTCAATGCCGCCATAGTTGAGGGTTTTATCAAAATCAACTCGATTGTAATAATGTATTAAAATTGTCCTGTTTTTCACTTCTTGATGTCTTCGGCTCTTGTAATATTTTTAATTTTTTTTCAAGTGGTTTTTTGAAGTGTTGATTTTTCTTTTCTGAAAAACCAGTTGAATAAATTTAAAAAAATTATTATGATTGCCGAAATGCGTCAAGAAGTGAAAAAATGGATAATTTTAATTATTATTTTGAATATTGAGGTACTTCACATTTCAAAGTTTCGCGGGTTTTTGATTGCTGGCGCCATCTCTGAAAGAGTTCAAGAAACTTTGCGGGGGGTGCGAGGCAAGGGGATCTGTCGGAAGTCGGAAGCCGTTTAACATTGCAGATGCGCATCTGGGTCATCTGTCATCTGTGGTCTTGTTATTGCTGCTGCTGTTGTAACCGGTTATTGTTATCGTTTGTGGCTACTGCTAAATTACTGAGTTTGATTTGTTAATCCATGTTGTGAAATACCGACCTACTAATGGTGGGAAGTCGCAATCAGCAAAGGGGTATACAAGGTGCTGTGTACCTGGCTCACGGACCTAGCTGCAAGTCGGACACAGCCGAAAGTCGAAATGTTTCAATAGTACGTTCTCCTGACCCGACGGCGCAGATGCAACATGGACGCAACTGTCGCTATTTAGTGCCAAATTTGAAACATCCAGACAAATATCGACTTTTCTATGTAATACCAGGCTATTTCATGACTAAGTCTCCAGATAGATACAAAAAAGTTACTAAAAATGTGAAGAAGAACCAGTCGCAAGCCAAATTTCTATTTTGTGTAGTTCTTTTTCACAAAATAATGAAAATATTGGACGTTCGTTGCTTACTTCGCAAATGATTCACAGTCTGTTAATCGCGATGTTGTCAGAGTTGGCATGGCCGCCGTTACCAATAATAATTTATATTACAATTACTCTCACCTCAAATAGTCACTATAAAATCAATTTGTTTTGCAATATGTTTCCTTACGCGTTTCTAGTTAGGAAATCTGACACCATACTGAATAAAAGTTCAAAATTTGGGAATTACAATATGGGAATAATTGAAATTTATATTTCTTGTTCACTTGGCAACCCCGAACGAGGCTTCTGCCGTACTCCTGCCTGGCTTCTGGTCCGGATAGTCTTATGCAACCCGCAGTACATTGATGTAGCAAGGATTGCCTAAAACGTAACGTGTGAGAGTGGCTCTCGCGGTTCGCCTACCTTTGGCCCCCAGAGGGTTTTAGTTAGAGGAGACTCTGAGAGGGCCCTGACCAAAACTTCCACGCCACGTGTTCGCGGAAACGGAATAAAATAAAACCTTCTTCTTCATCGTATCGACTCTCGCTTCTACACTTGTCATGACACAGTGTTTATTTCCATTTTTTATTGTAAGAACCGAAAGCGTGCATTCCTATTCCACCTTCAAAATGATTGTTTTTAATTTTTAAAAGATTGAAATAACATCAAACTCACAACTCACGAACAGTGAGCATCAATAGTTGAAAATTTCACTTACACAAACGATTATTGATAGTTTTTCTAATCATGATACGTGTTAACAGACGCTATTTGTCTGGAATTTTCATATCGAGCGCCTAATTGTACGCGCATGGGCCCGATTAACACGTAAGATACACAGTCCTATTCACGCGTTCACCAAAGACGAAAGAAGTGAGAGGTCTGGGTAAAGCGCGTAGGAAAAAGAGTTATGAAAAGGCCTCATGCCAGCCTACAAACTGCCACAAGATTTGCGGCGTACACTTCATTACATCGGGGAAGAAAAGTTACGACGATAAACTGCCAAGGTCCGTCGTCTTGCTGGCTTCCACATTGCACCACTTCAGCGTTTCATAAGGGTACATCGCACAATCCAAGCTGATTCAAGCACTGAAGAGCCATTCCACTGGAGAATGACATGGGAATGACTGAAGAAACCACAAATTACAAACACTTGAATAATACCATAGTGATGATAAATATTATTTTGTTTCTATGTCACTGGCGACGGGCGCGCTTTTGTTGTGTTGACATTATAAATAAAGTTGACATGAGAAAATCTGGTGCATTTTGGTTTGGGACTCAATCCCCCCAGATATCTCCACTTCAATATATCGTCAAAAGATGGCAGAGGAATTTCGAATAAGGTAAGCTCACTGGATTGTGGGCACTTCGTTACAAAGGTCGTGCCAAGGGTCGTAACCGTATCTTTTCTCTCGCTCCGCTTTGTACTCTGTACCGATATTTACCGAGAAGTTGCCTTTGACAATGAAATTTTGTTTTGCATGACAGTTTGTTATTGTGACATGGCGCGTTTGTAGGTTGGATTTTTTCAATGTTTCAAAGTGAGTTTGATCATCATATTATCAGCGTTTTCTTATTTATTTTATATCGGTAGGATATGCTGGGACTAATGGTATGCTGGATGAAGCCGAAACAAAACAGCGTGTCAGCCTCTAGGACGGGACGGCATCCACGGCGGGCGCTTCCCAGTCAAGAGTTGAAAGCCCTGGAGCTGGAGCACATTATTCTGGAGCGGCGATGACACAAGAAGCTTAAGGAGATTATCATTATTTGTAGCTCAATCCCAAAATGGAGATCCGGCAGCTCAAAACTATGGCACAATGTAGCGCGGAGTTGCGGCACGTCATGTTCGTAGTTTTGTGTACAGCAGACAAGTTTTAGTCGATTTCAACGCTAATTTTTTCGATTTAGGTGTTGCTAGTGACAAAAACGAATCGAAATTATCACAGACGGCTCCTTTTACCGTTGATGAAACGTCAGAAGAACGACTGCTGTTGTAATCTAAGCAACTCAGCTGAACTCGAGGGATGGTTGTGGACCGAAGGGTTGTTCCTGATCCTGAGAAATTCAGCTGTCTCATTTGGCAGTTGAGAACGAGTTTCCAGAAATATGGCTTGTAGGTATGTACCTGATAACAATTTGCCCCTTTTTTTAATTTTCTGGGTTACTTATGAGCATGTAAACTGCTCAACAATGAAAGTGTTACAAAGCAAAAATTCACTCAATTTTGAACCGCTGTAACTTTTGATTGGCACAAACCATTCTAATTCTGTTCCAAGTACTATAGAGCCCAATCTTTTGGCCATCTTTCTTGTCAATATGGAATCCATAGAGCCCCTCATAAAACTTCTACAGGGTGATGAACAAAGCAGTGCAAAATTGATAAAAGTTCAACATACCCCCGTTTTCGTTAAAAATTTTTTTCGGGAGTATCAACACCAAATTCATTACGAATGATGTGTTCCCTCGACACGGTTTTTGAATTTTCGGGATTCCAGTCGAAACAGCCAAAATATGATTTTTTATTGTGAATACAGCATATTATTCCTGTAGCAACGCAAAAACATTAGAACTTTTCATATCAATATGACGCCACTTGGGAGGCTTGTTCACTGAACAATTCTGAGCAATTTAATTTGCAACACGTTCCTATTGTCTAGTGTAGGGGTGAAGAAAAGCTCAATTGGCAGCGTGCTTTTTGGTACTACTCCCAAAATTTGGGCTTTCAGCGTTGAGAAAAGGTTAATTCTTTCTCTCTTTAGTCAACATGGGACTATGTCATTAGAATTGGATCAACCACAGTTCCGCCATTTTGAAACTTTTTGCCTTCACCTCAAATTTCAAAACATAGCCATGTTTGGCATCATTTCTTGAAATGTTGGTCCCCTAAATGAGATTCTGTCAATAAGATCTGTCTATCTGTTTGTTTATCTGTCTATCTCTTTCCGAAAAAATATTTATAGAATTTTTAACCCCACCCCCCTTCTTCCTGAAATTCTCTGAGTGTCCAATTTAATATTCTTGACTCGATTCTTGACCTTTTAATTCTTTTTAATGCAGTCAACGTCATCCTGCATAGCATCGGAAGAGATAATTTTCTGTGGAAAAAATGCCACCCAAATTTCATCCTTTCGCTCCCCCCACCTCATCTCAAAAATCTAAAATGGCAATACCTACTTTGTGATACATCAAATTGAAGGAAATTGAATTCTCTCTATGAACAAATTTTTTCAAATTTTTTGAAATCCCTATTTTTGTCACAAAACACCCCAAATGTCTAATTTATTTGGAGAGGGGTTGAAAATTTCAAAAAAATTGTTTTCGGAAAGAGAATTTGATTCCCTTGAATTTGATGTATCACAAAGTGGGTGGTGTTTCGTTAAATTTTGAAGCTGAGGTGGGGGAGAGCAAAAGGGTCAATTTGGGTAGCACTTTTTCCACCTAAAATTATTTTCTTCGATGTTTTCTATGATGACACTGACTGAATTAAAAACAATTGAGAGGTCCAGAATTAAAAAGAAGACAGTCAGAGAATTTTTAGGGCGAAGGAAGGTGGGGTTAAAATTTTTGTAAATATTTTTTTCAGAAAGAAAATTTAATTCTCTTCAATTTGATGTATCGCAAGGTAGGTCATGTCATTTGAAATTTCAAAGTTGGGGTGAGTGGGTGCGAGGGGGCTTAAGATAGAAATTTGCCAATTTATGTTTTAGATGTCCCCTTTGATATAAAAATTTACCTGTTTTTGCTCGAAGAAATATTCACTAGAAATCGGGAGTTATTGCAGGTGGATAGTTTTTAAATGATCACCCGGTGCAGTATTCACAATAAAAAATCACATTTTGGCTGTTTCGACTGGAATTCCGAAAATTCAAAAACCGTTTCGAGGGAACACATCATTCTTCATAAATTTGGTGTAAATACTCCCAAAAAAAAAAAATTCGCCGAAAACCGAGGTATGTTGAACTTTCATCAATTTTGCACTGCTCTGTTCATCACCCTGTAGAAAATTTATGAAAAGCTCTATGCATTTTATATTGACAAGAAAGATGGCCAAAAGATTGAGCTATTCAGTATTTGAAACAAAATCAGAATCATATGTGCCAATCAAAAGTTATAGCGGTTCAAAATTGGGTGAATTTTTGCTTTGTAACACTTTCATTGTTGAGCAGTTTAGGTACCTGAACTGTAACTGTGAGAAAAGTCATGAGGTAGTGGCTTTCCTTAATTTTTTTTTGGTCATCGAGCTTGCCAAGAGGATGCAATTTGCTGACACAAGCCTTACACCTGCATGAATATTTTTCAAAATAAGTTTTGCATCTTGTTTTTCAACTTTCCTACTCCTTTATTTTTTTGTGAAACTTGCATCTTATTTTTCTATGCAGCAGTTGGCAATACTTGAATAATTTTGAAATTAGTAATAATAATTACTTTTTGATGTAGGACCCGCAAGATCCCCCAAGGACTGAGGCTGATGATAACAGTGAAAAACTACACTACCCACTACCCATCAGCCGGCACAACAATACATTGAGGCCCATTTTTCCATAAGGAATCATGGGCAGAGATCAGAAGGCTCTAGAATATTCTGGAGCGGTGATTGATGCCCTGGGATTCCTATGGAACGATGTGTTTGGAGTACCCCGGAGCTGATCAAGGCGAAAATATCTATAATATCATCATTTGGACATCGACATCAGTGTTAACCTTCGCGTTAACAAACCAGACTTTAATAATTAGAAAGTGTGCACTACGACTAATTACACTTGTAATCTCAACAAGACTTTGAAATAGAATGGAAGTCAAAAATTCAAATTGAATTATGCATGGTATGAACGCAAGTTTTGTCACAAGTCGTACCATCACTGTAATAGAAAGTCAGTAAGTTGTAGCTGATTTTTAACAAAGACATTTTTACGTGCTTATCACAAAAACACTTGCAAAGGTCAATCTATCAACAGAATCAGTTTTATACTTGATTTTCTGTTATTGTGATGGCACCGAGAGGCCTATTCCATAATCCGATTTGCAGTAATGGTGTTCACTGTCAATATTTCAGGCCAATCTGCAAAGTTTTGTAGATTGTGGAGACTTTGGAGAGCTACGAGTATGGCTTATAAATGCTCCAAGAATTACACAGCCACCAGCCACAAATCCATGTTGGTGGAACCAGAGACTGGATGGACTATACAGGGTGTCACACTTTTTTTTTGTCAATATTTTAGGAGATGGTAGAGCATCAAAAATCAAGTAGACTTTCACGAAAAATGTGTATCGGAAACGCATTATAATGGAGATAGAGGCTTTCAAAGTTGAGTTTTAAAAATGGTTGAAAACCAAACTTTGTACGATTGATACACTATTAATTAGCTTTCATTTAGGGTTTACCATTACTTTATTGAAAAACCAGAGGCGTAGATATTAGGGTTACCCACCAAATAACCCCGGTTATCTGCATGCCACTGAGATGAAATCAATCTTTGGTAACATTTTCTGATTCCCCGGACAATTCTTAGCAAAAAGGTACCTACTCTTGGTCCGAAGCTCGAAAGTCAACCATTTTCGAGAAAAACGACATTTTATGCTAAAAAACATGAAAATCGATCAACAATAATTAGACTGATGAGACTTTTGTAAGCTGCAGTATTATCGAAAGTATTGAAATAACTGAAAAGAACATTTATTAGAAATTATTGCTGTTGTTCAGTATTACTCAACTAATAACAAGATAATTCATTGAAAAATGAAAAATAAGTTAACAATTTTTTTTCAATTTTTTGACACCCTGCAACTTTGAAACTTAAGCCCGAAAAAAGTATTTCTTCTATACAGATTTGTTAGCATGAGCATTTTTTCTTATTCGGCCAACTATTTCAGTAATATATGTTCTAGATTTGAGCAAAATCAGCTGAGCGACTTCAAAGTTATGATGGAGACCTAGATGAAGATAAATATTTTTGTTAAATGTTCTATATTTTCTATATTTATATCTCGATTTATATAGATTTTTCTGGGTTCAATCTACTCACTTTTTGTTTCTCTATCAACTGGCAAAGTTTTCGCTTCCAATGCAAGCAAATCCAAGCACTCTGTATGAAAAGATCAGATAAGAAGGGTATTATTAAGACTTGTGTTTATGTTATTATTTAATTTGTTTCCTACTGTTATATTAAATCACCAAACAATTAATAATAACATTGATGAAAGGATCCATTTTTCTTGTAGAGGAGATGTATATTGTAACGTGTAAAAAATGTGAAAGTAACAATAAATGTCAAAACAACGTGGCACACGTAGAGTTGTCGGCACACCAGAGGGACCTGTCGGCGGAGCCTAACTGCGCGAACTTAGTTCATCTAGTGGTGCACCTAGATTTGTAGTGGGATTTTAGGTTTGCCTGTGACCGGGTAATGGTCCACCACTCCAGCTGACGGTGTTGCTTTCCCTATTTCAACACAAGGACTCGTTCAAAACGATTTTTGTCTTCCTCACAAACTTGCTGCACAAATATCTAATTTCTGGTAAACTTCCTCCGTTCCAATGTAAACATAACCTTCGAGGCCACACCATAAACGACCACAGAATATGTGCCGTCAATTCTTCCCAGCCAAGCCACTGTTCAGCTTCATCTTCATGTCCTCTGAGCACGGACAGCGAAAGGGTCACATTGACACCTACTACTTGTTTGTCAACTGGGGCTGCGGCGGCGACGAGTATCGTCATGAAATTGGATGGCTTGAATTACTTCGTCCAACGTCGTCACAACCACATCACCAAACCAATGCACAACATAGAATTATGCACAATACTGCTGGGGCTGGGGCTAATGCAGCGGTTCCAGAGGAGCAGGGAGGGGGTGTATACTGTAGATTATCTTGGTCTTCTATGAGGCATTCCTTGCTGACGGCACTGGCGATCGGTCGCACTTTCAAAACACACTGAACAAAAAAGTCTTATCGTTGACTCCGCGACTCTAGTAGGTCTTACTGAAATAAAATCAAAATCCTCTTCGTACATTACATAACCTATATTTTTGATTTTTCGAGGACGTTTGACGTGGTTTGACGTTACACAGAGAAAAAACGATTTCGCAGTTCGCACTACCGAGTGTTACCATGTGGTGTTACCGAACAGGGTACAGTGTTGCCCAACGTTGCTGCCAATCTTGAAAATGAAAAGTACCCTGGGGATTTTTCTTTCTTGCTCGCACTCACGTAAAACTATATTTCTGTCTCACACCAGTTTGTACGAGTTCTGCCCACCTAATGGCGTCACCTTACTACGTAGTAGGGATCTCAGTCACCTTAGAATAAGGTGAATAGTAGGTAAAACCAGGCGACAGTGGAAGAATTTTTACATTATTTGTTACGGTTATCGAGATATGACCTGTTGAACTGAAAAACAAGGAGTAAATCTAAATGTCTCGAAATGTCGAAAAGAGGCCCTGTGGGAGCCCAACGCCAATTTTCGGCGTGGCAACATGGATTTTCGGATTCAGCAGGGTTCATTTATCAAAAAACCGCTTGTTCCCAAAATGTTATACGATTTGCTTTTAAGACCTAGACGCTTTTTGAGAAATGTAGTCTAGTCTATGTCTAAATAACTGTAGGACCCGAGGTAGGACCCTAATTAACATCTTGCGTTCACTGATCCTTCATAAAGGAAGTGCGCTACTGAGCCTCACATCTGTGAGGGCATATTCACTTGTTTCAATATTGGTTGGTTAAATTCAACATCATCTTTATCTTATCTCTAATAATTTAATAATTTGTAATTATAATTACCTCGTAAATATTCCTGTAGTGGCCAAAATATTTGCCATTTCCACAACCGACGTCCACCAGCACTGAACCAGCAGGAAACGACTCGACGAAACTCAACACGTTCGGCCAAGGCTTGTGTCTGGTATCACTGAAGTGACCGGCAATGTCCTCGTACACATCGTGGACGTGCACACTCTCCAGCTTGGCGGCCACATCCTCTCCAATCTTCACACGTTTCCTTGAGTTAAACGAATCGCAGTTCCCATGGTATTCGCACTCGCATTCGCCCCTCAAAACTTTCCGAAACGTAAACGACACCCTCGTATCCTGCTTGTATGACGCGCAACAGCCCGTTTCCTTGAAGAAAAACCCGAACTTTCTCGGCGTAATGCCGTGCGTCCAGTCATACCGGGTCTCCCCAGACATGATGGCGAGCGACCTCCTGGGCAAGAGAACGCAGATCGTTTTGTTGTCTTTCCGAAATTCCATGACTGTATTCGAGCCCAGAGACAGCGACACTATCGGATCCTCGAAGGCGCTGTGCGTGTCAATGTGCGGCGGAATGCCTTGCCCCGGCTTGTAGTGATTCACGGTCAATTGGTCGGGACTGAACGGCATTGCCATTTTTTCCTGGAGGCGGTCCCACAGGAAGTCACATTCGGCCGGGATCGTCTCGAGCAACGGCTTGTCTTTGTCGACGTTGTTAATGTCGTAGCGGAATTCGTAACCGAAATGCCGCACTTGCCGGTGCTTCATTACGCCAGTGTCGGTATTGAATGTGATCAGGTTTGCAAGTATCACTTCCTCCGCTTCTGAAATAAAGTCTTCTAGTACGATCAAGCCCGGAGGCAGTTCGTTCCAGACTTTCATTTCAGAAAGTTGAGGTGGCGCCTCAACGTACGCCAAGAAAACCGGTTTCGAATCTTGTGCAATGTTCAACTTGCCATTGCACTGTTCGAAAGCAACTACAGCGGATTCGACTTGTGCGAACGTTACGAAACAGCATGATTTGCCTGGTACCAAAACGACTTGTTCTATCGCACCGAACGAATGAAACGCATCCAAAATAACGTCTTCACTTAGTCCATTAATCTGCCCTGCGTTACAAATTGCAATGTGCTAGAAGATCCATTCTTAACATTACTTTTCTAGTATTAAAATAACGATAATACCTGTGAGGGTTCATCCAGGCACGTGACGCCGGTTTCTTTATTAAGCACATGCTGGTGTTTTTTCTGTTTTTTCACAATTTTTTTCGTCAAATTACTCATATTTTGACTGAATTTTTTTTAGGTTATATCGACTGACATCTATGTCAACTTCACGTCAACCATTGGGAATTTATCTGGGTGTGGAGTGCGGTTGTCGACCCTGCGTTGACGTTTACAGTAATTTTGGCCGCGCAGTGTTGGCAGTAGTAACATAACGATGCTGTTAGCTGAAAATGGCAGGTGTTGTGAGTAACGAGGTTTGGAAAAACTGGGAGAAATCTGAAAAAACTGAATTGTAAGTCCTTTATTTATGCATTCCCATTATTTTTAGCGCCTTCTCCTTCACATGCAATAAAATTCCCCACGGTTTGGCACTTCCCAATCGCGTCATGTTGATGCGCAAATTGTTAGATTGAGCCCGGATTACGTGTTTTAAAAACAACAAAATTTGCAGCGTGAAGATATGCACGCAGCTGCTAAAGGACGAGAAAAAATCGCCGATTTTCGATAAAGCCGGAAACGTCTCCTCTTTCACGGCCAATCTAGATGCTCTGCTGCAGCGAGGGCTGAACGGCCAAGTCAAAGTGGAATCGGTTGTTTCGGTCCTGCAAGAGCTTTCGGTGAGTACCCACGTGTTTGATGTGCTCACATCTCACCCCCCGCATCAATTTCAGGTTGTGCATCCAGATGTACCGTCGATAATTTTGGATATTTTGAGCATAACAGATATTTCATCTTTCTCGGAAAATGGTGCGGATGAATCGAAAGAGCGCCATAATTTCTGTTATATCACAAAAGAATGTGAAAAGGTTCGTTGCTGCATCTTGTAAATACTTCAATTTCATATTGACAATGCGGTTATTTTGCAGTTTTTATCCGATAAACTGCTCAAGGAGCGTTTGGAAATCGACACGTTACAAGAAGTTGGCATACTTAAAAACAAGACATTTTATTCTAAATTCATCAAAGTCAAAACCAAACTCTAGTAAGTATCTTTCTGAGGACTTCAGTAAACATTGAACATCCAATGGATTTTTCAAAGCTCATATAGTTCATTTCTATTGACTCAAGTTCTTGTGGGTTTGAAGTTGATTTCACCTGGTTAAAGCGTCAAGTGATGGTATATTAGATAACGCTTAATGGTCACATGCAAACACTTGAAAAAAATCGATTGTGTCGCCCCAAAATTTCCCCGGCGAGTAGCAAGGAACAAAATGTAAATTTTTGTATGAGACGTCCCTTCAGATGGGAAGTTAGAATTTGAGAAAAAGATTGAAGAACTGAGGTACTCCTTTCAGCAGAGAAATTCCTGGGAAATAGAAGACGAAAATGTTTGGGAAGCAGTTATCTACCTACTTTTTCTTGAAAAAAAAATGAAAATCCTACTTTGACATAGATGTTGCCATCCACTGTCGCACGCAAGTGCGCATGTTCAGATCACCCACCTGACGGGCGATCTGGGATGCGCCGACTGTTAGAAATCCTCTTTAGTTTACGCATATCTCAGTAGATGGTGCTTGTGTCGACAAAAACGTGTCGAAATAAAATATCTCCTCCGCGACTCGCACCTGATGCTCACAGGCCAATTTCTCCAAAGTTATGACAGATACGTGAAAGCGATACGCAACTTTTTTGTAGACAATTTGATGGCCTCTCATTTGAACCGAGCCGTTTTTTGATGGGATCGCCTTAATTCGAGATAATTGCAAAAAAAGTACCAATAATCCAAGATGGCGGCGATTCCGCATCACCTATCGATGGGGACTTTTTACACAGTAATCAGCAAGCTTTCGAGAACATCTCTACCAATTTTCAGAACTACACTATTTATTTTCGCTATTCTGCTAAATTATGCTTTCATTGACTGGGCTAATAGTCGTGGGACCCGAGCTGGATATAATCATGTATAAATAACGGTGGGACCCTGTTACATGCCAAAAAGGCCTCGTGCCGTTTCGGTGCGACTTACCATTGGTCTGCCTTATTTAGGAACACGGCCCGCCAGCTGATCAGTGGAGATAGGCTGGGGTTAATTGGATGGTCGGGGGCGCCACAGTATTGTTGACCGAATTCCTGAAAAAAAAACCTTTAGCACCAAACAATGACTAGTACAACACTGAAGACAAAGCAATGAATGGATTTCAAACAAAGTTTATTTACAATAGGTAATGAAAATGAACAGGTGCCGGTTGGCAAATTTACAAATTACTCAACTCGCCAAGGGAAAACCTGACATCTGCCTAAAACAACGGAAAAACAACTGAAGGAAACAAAAGAGGTTGATATGTCGAATAATGTTGTCGAAATAATAATGTCGTCGTATACTGCCACAACAAGGTTCATGTTACAGTCGAAAAAGAATTAAGCCGGAATCAAAGTGAACGTTATCCGTTCCAAAGCGTAGGTACCTGTCGTCCGGTTTTCAACAATGCCAGATAACGATTCAAGTCGAGGTGAAACTAAAACGGCACAGTAGGTACCTAAGTTGATGAGTCACCCCAGAGTGTTATCGGCTTCCTTTTTCACACGATAACAATGATACAATAATAATAATAATAATAATAACTTTATACATGAAATCTTGTGAATTCAATCCAGAGATTTTCCTTTCGAAATAAATAATTATTGACTACAAGTCAAATTAGGACCTTTCGCCCTATAACATCTACGTTAATTTCAAAATCACCTACATAAGGTGCCACAAGACTGCTTGTGGCAAAACTACAGAATTCGTGCACGGATTTCTAACGATAAAGAATGATGTTACTTTAAACAAAGCGCATATACACTTCGCGAATGGTCGACAATCGCAATAATTTAATTGCGGACAGATTGAATTTCAATTTTACTCTTTATTGTCCCCTGAAAACCGTCAATCTATTTTTCTCCCGTCCTTTTCTAGAACGGTACTCGAGTAGTGTTCAGTCAAATATCAACGTTGAAAATGATTATCGTTTACGCATTTTAATGTAACACAAGTAAAAAAGGGAAAATAAAGAAAAACAATGGGCGCATTATCGCGGCTTACTTGACCAAAACACAAAACAGCTGTTCACACGGTGACGGCCTCCTGACGGCCGCGATCGACAAGTTGTCGAACGCTGAGACTTCCAGAGAGCGGGCGATGGCTAGGCTCGGTCTCATAGAAGCTGGGAGCCCACGCTTAGTGCGACGGACTCGCCGGGCGGTTTGGAAAATCTTGCACTCAAACCGAAAGACGAGCTCGGGAAATTCCCTGTTGCGTAAATGCGACGATGTCGATGACGGAGACGTTGACGGCTTGCTGGCAAAATCTCCAGACTTTGAAACGGGATGAAAGGAAAATAGAGACGTCGGGAACTTGATCGTAGAAAAACTCGTTATGTAGCAGAAAAACTGAGTTGTGGGTAAGAAAAAGAAACCTACAACAATTCACTCAACTCAGTATCGACTCCAACTCGAAAATATGACCAAAAAAAAAGGAACCAAAGCAGTATTTACTTCACCTCCAGGTGACAAGACTGTTTCGTTTGATGCGCCAGGTGTGGTTGTACTTCTTTAGACGGCGAAACAATGCCTTCTTTGGGTCCAATAGCCTGATGATCCAACGTTAGCCAAATAAACCCGCAAAACAGGCGGTTTCTGGCTTCGAACTAACACAATTTCGAAGACCACTCAATAGGCAAAAACGTGGATATACAGCACACACCAGACGTCAGCTTCGATGCGAGTTTCAAATTACAAAGCAAGAAGTAGTTACGTTGCTTCGTTTTTATCAGATTCTCCCTGCCGATGCCGGCACGCAGGGCTAGTTCCTATCTATAGCCAATTGGAGAAAAGCACGCGGTACTCGCTTGCCGGAGCGGCCACTACAAGATAACGAAATTCCCCAAACTACTAGAAAATAAACGGCAGGGCAGTACTGGACTGGCCCAATCGGTCCAAGTACCAAAAACAAACAGAAGCAGAAAACGACGTAACAACCCTAATTACCCAACATTTTGCATTCACTAATCTTCCAAAGAGAAAGTGCGCTCCTAAGTTTCACGCCCCTGAGAGCATGTTCACTTGTTTTTGATCGAATATTATGTATTATTTGATTCGAAAATAGAGTTTTTGAAATTAGTGCCAGATTTGTATCCGCTATGTGCGTTCGCCAAAAAAGTGGGAGGAGTTGACATCAGCGTTCAAGGTGACGATTTACGAAACTGAATAAATCCAATTTGTTTTGTTTTCGGTGGCTAGATGTCGCCACTCGATTGAATGCACATAGCTGATAATAAGGAAAATGTATTCCCACAGTTCAAGTTTGAAAATAAGTAATTTTTTGGATGTTCAGTGTTTGCTCCACCCATTTTAGGTTTTCGCCCCGTGGGATCTACTCGAGAAACGTCATTACTTTTATTTCTAGTTACAAACAGAGAAAATTCAACTTATTTCGCGAAGAATGCGAGGGGTTCGCCAAGCTGCAGGCCGAGCTGAACCAGGAGTTCAGCAGCAGCATGAGCCACACTGATCTCCTGGACATCGTCCAGTCCCTAATCGGCTGCTTCAATTTGGACCCGAACCGCGTGCTCGACGTAATTTTGGAATCGTTCGAGAACAAACCGAACGATTCCAGGTTGTTTGTTCCGCTGATTTGTTCGTACATGAGGGACCCCAAAATCGTCAGCGAAGTGCTCGCGTCCAAGTTCACGTTTTTGAGGAACAACGAAGTTGTGGTGCCTCGTTCCCTGTACGTCCTGACGGCACAGCTGTTGCAGCACAGTATTATCACGTTGGATGATATTTATCTTTGGGTAAGTACGGTAATTAGTCTTCGACGAATATTCGATGGTTTTAAAAATTGGTTGATTTTATGGGCTCGTAACTCGTTTGGCATTTTAATTTCGGCCTTCATCGCGAGTATGAACGATTTCACCATGTTATAGCTAAATAAAGAAACTCAAAAATTTGGAATATCCGTTCCTGTTTTTTTTGATGTTTTTTTGGTGAAGTATAAGCTATGAAATCAAAATTTTCCAAATGAAACTATTTTGGTCTCTCACTGCGCTTCAGAAAAACTGAAGAAATAAAACCTAAATTCCTAAGACTTGAAGAAGTTCAATTGAATTATGGTGAAAATGAAAATTTCAGTTGACTCCAGAAGATAAAGTCATGCAAAAAGAGTGTGATAAAGCCATGAAGGATGCGAAAGAATACGTCAGAAAGTTGCAAATTATTTCGATCAATAACAAAGACAAAGAAGAAACGCCAGAAGAGCCAGAAAACATGCTGGATAAGTACAACACAAATCAAAAACTCGGGCTGTGTGAAGCTCTGTTGTCCGTCGGCGATTGGGCGAATGCCAAAAGTTTGATTGATCGCCTTCCCGATCATTACGCTTTGTCATATCAACCGGTGGCCACTGCTTTGTGCAACTTACTGCATTACATTGTGGAGCCTGTTTATAGAGAGTAAGTATCTTTTTTGTTTATAATGGTTTAATTTATTTTATTATAATCATTTACTTATGATATGTTATACTGGGCTATCATTTGAAAATTATTTACCCGTAATAACTAGAATTGGCGAATTTCTATCTTAAGCCTCTTCAGCCCCGCCCATCCTAACTTTGAAATTTCAAATGGCACCACCTATTTCACGATACATAAAATCAAAATCAAAGGGATTTATGTTCTGGTTAATTGAAAAAATGCATTGTCGATTTTTAGCCCCTCCTTTTCCTGGATTTTCGAATGCTCAATTTAATATTCCGATATTGAACCCCTCAGTTTTCTTCATTAAGTGAAGTCAACGTAATCCTGCATAGCATCGAGGGAGAGTAAAAAAGTGCTACCCAAACTCACCCCGACTTTAAAATTTTGAAAGACATCACTTATTCGCGATACATCAAATCAAAGTAGGTGATTCTGTTTTAAATTTGCAGTGTGGGTAGGGGGAAGCAAAGGGGTGAATTTGGGTGACATATTAAATTGGATACTAAGAGAATTTTGAGAAGAAGGGGGTGGGGTTGAAAATTTTGAAAATATTTTTTCAGAAAGCGAATTTAGTTATCTTCAATTTGATGTATCACAAAGTAGATAGTGTCATTAGAAATTTCGAAGTTGGGGAGGGTGAAAGGTTGAAATTCGCCAATGTATGTTTTAGAGGTCCCCCTCAATATAAAAATCAACCTGTTTTTGCTCGAAGAAAAATTCAATAAGAATCGGGAGTCAATGCGGGTGGAAAGTTTTCAAATAATCACCCGCTGTGTATTTATTTCATATTATTATAATTTAACGTATTTGTAGACGTTGTAAATTGGGACCAAAGCTGAAAGGCAAGAGCGTCGACCTAAAAGGAGCCTTGTACGCTGTCAAGCAAGCTCTGACTTTCCTTGATTTGCGCGAAGTGGCAATGCCCATGTTGTGCACCCTCGGCTCGTCGTTGCGTTTCGATCCGGTTCTGATGTACAAGATCATCCGATTGGCCAGAGCAGCGTTGAACAGTTACGGCGTTGAATCTTCAAAGTCGTCGCCGCCACCGGGCGATACTTTGTACTTTGACATTTTGACTTTGCTGGACACGTCGATTTTACCATCGCTGTCCTACATGGATTGCAACTGTTGCGTCGCAGAAGAAATCTGGAGCGTTTTGCGTTTGTATCCCTACCAGAACAGGTATTGCTTGTACAGCAGGTGGAAAAACGAAACGTACTCGCTCTATCCGGACCTGTTGCGTAAACGTGGCGATTCCGAAAAGCAAATCAAAAACATCATGAAACGCGTCAGCAAGGAAAATATCAAGCCGGTCGGCCGGCTGATAGGCAAGCTGACGCACTGCTCTCCCGGTTTTCTGTTCGATTACATTCTGCTTCAGATTCAAGTCTACAGTAATTTGATACATCCTGTCGTGGATTCGCTCAAGTATTTGACGAATCTGTCGTACGACGTGCTGGGTTTCTGCTTGGTCGAGTGTTTGGCCAATGCCGACAAAAAAAGAGTCAAGCACGACAGCACGTCGATATCCAGCTGGTTGCAGAGTCTGTCCATGTTCTGCGGTGCCGTGTTCAAAAAATACGTCATCGATTTGACCGGGCTGCTGCAGTACGTCGCCAATCAACTGAAGGCGCAGAAAAGTCTGGATCTGCTGATTCTGAAGGAGATCGTGCAAAAGATGGCCGGCGTCGAGTCTGCCGAAGACATGACCATGGACCAGCTTAATGCCATGGCCGGCGGGGAGCTGCTTAAAGCTGAGGTGAGGTCTACTTTTTATATCATCTTCTTTACTACTTTGTATTATCTTTTAAAATAATTTGGAGAAAGATTCTCTCTTCATTTATATAAAATTCAACACTGGAGGTAACTTATCAATAACTAAACAATCAATTAGGTCACTTAGTTGTCAAGGCCGACATGCGCTTTTTTTTCCAAAAGCAAAAACTAGAAACAAATTTTGTTTCTGGCCCAATTAAAATTTCGCAATAAAATGGGAGACAGGAGACTACAGAAACCTTAGCAATGCACATGCACATTGATAATTGACTATGGGAATGGGCATGATTCGACTTCCGGTTGCCGCATCGCTTTGATGCAGCTTTATAGTTGCTCCGATTGCTCTTATTTTGATTTCTTTTCAATATAATTGTCTGCAAAGAATCAATGTCGTTATACCGCTCATTTGGCTGCCTTTCTCATCTTCGACGTCAAGAAAATAGAGTAAGGAGGGAATAATGACGAATGACTTATTTTCAGGCCGGGTATTTTAGTCAAGTGCGCAACACCAAGAAGTCCTCGCTGAGACTGAAAGAAGCGATGGCCGATCAAAATTTGGCCGTAGCGCTGTGCCTGCTGATGGCGCAGCAAAACTACTGCGTCGTGTTCAGGGAGACAAAAAAGAACCATTTGAAGCTGGTGGGTAAACTGGCCGATCAGTGCCAGGACACTTTGGTTCAATTCGGTACGTTTTTGGGATCTTCTTTGTCTGTCGACGAGTACGTCAACAAGCTGCCCACCATACAGAGCATGCTCCTGGATTACCACATCCCGAACGAAGTGGCTTTTTTCCTTGCCAGGCCGATGTTCAACCATGCCATAAACGTAAGTTTTCAATAAAATTATTTTTTGGTTTGCTTTCTTATTGCATGCTGTATGTTTATTTCTGCTTCATTTATAAAGAGCGTTCAAGTACTTTCGACGTCAAATGGGCACTTGTGTCGATGTCGGTAACTAGGCAGAAGCCAATCAAAATCGTTCCTGCTTGGTTATCCTCATTGATCATAAGTCACTTGTGCCAAATCACCAAAGATACCAAATTTTCTCTCGCCAGACGGCGTTGAAGTGGCTGGAGTATTTTAAATTTGGCGCTGTAAGACACAAACAAGGTGAAGGAGTGCAAGTGGTTGCTATTGATTGCATTTATATGAAGGAAATTTGTTGCGGTCGATTAGGGACATCGCCTTTACGGGTTGGTGGCTTTTCGCTAATGAAAATGATGAGGAAGCGCGGCGCTCCAAAAAAATTGGAAAGAAAATGTCCTCTGTCCAGAGGTCAAACCTTCTAATGCCTATTACTGAGTAGTGAGTGCTACCTACTCTAGTTATACTGAAACAGCAAGCAAGCATGGAGAAGGAAATATAATACGTATAGGAAATAGTAATGGACGGCTTATTAGTGTCTACCCTTCCAGCCTAGGGCCAGAAGAGCAGTTTCTCTCAGCGCAGCTGAGAAAGGGCTATGCCGACGCTCAGGGCAAACGCTGGCATAGCAAAGAGCCCTACAAAATAAAACCAGTGTCGTCGTTCGCGTCTTCCTCGAGGGCAGCGCTGCGGATGCGGACGGTAGAGGGAGTCAAACAAACCTTGGTCCAGGTAGATCGGGGTATATTCAAGCTGCCACTACGTAGAGACGGAAATGAAATATAAAACCAAAGTGTACGTCACCGAGGTCTTTTTTGAGTTATAATCGGCTCCGGTCTGGCTTCTGTGTCCCTCCAGGATCGTCGGCGGCCGGGTCCCCACCCCTGCCGTAGCGATGCGGCATCTATGTGGCCCAGAATAATGTTACTGACTAGCTCACGTTTTATGCCGTCTTGGCGCCACCGCTGAAGAGGACTTGCGTCGCACTGGTGCCTCGATGCAGTGCAGCGGACACTGAAGTGAAGGAGGAGGCAAAGAGGCCCGACTGGGCTCGTCCAAATTTGAGCTGTCACATTGTGTCAATTGAATCTTCCAACACAGTGCACTCACGCGCGTGTCTCGCCTCGTGCAGTCCAGCTCCACAAAATTATGTCTATCCAAGGAAGTTTCGTCAACCCCACCTTGGGCAGTGGGCGTTTTCATTCAATTTCGTTTAGTATTACCGCGCTCACGCATTATTTTCCTCAATGGCTTTTTCAGCAGTAGCGAGAAGGTGACCAACCGGTAGAGACAATGTCCCTTGTCGACCGCAGCAAATTTTCACTCCAAAGGAAACTCACGTTTTCCCATTTTCAAATTATAACTTCCGCGTTGTAACCCTTCATGTCCTAAGCCCGCCTAATTATTCAAATTCAAATACTTACTTCCCGCTCATTTGAATTCTCATACCCGTGGTTGGCCCGCGCTGTCGTCTAGTAGGAGGCAAAGAACCCCACGCTGATAGTTCGATTTGACGTAGCTTAATATTACACTTGTAAAAATAGAAATGAAACCAGAGGGATACCTTCCATGAGCATTTTATTCAAGTTCAGTTATTGAACGAGAATTGCCATTGAATTCGGTAAATTTGCATGTCCTTTCAGTGAGTGACTTGATGCAATATTTGTTTTACACAGAAAGTGGAGTCGTGTTCGTACTTCCATCACTTTTTGTTCAATTTGATTTATGTTTGTGTTCGAGTAGGGTTAATTAAACCTCGTAATGAGAACAGATTTGTTGAAAGGACGTTCCAGGTCACCTGTAAAACGCCAGCCTCTTTTGGGACTCGTCGTCAACTCTTGACATAGTTATTTTGCAATTGCCCAGTATTTTGAAACCTGTAAGCAACGTCATCCTTACCCAGTAACCTGTAAGTAAGGACCTTTCACGATGGGCCAAATTCCATGACAGGAGACTTAGTTCATTCATTACGTTAGCAGTCAAACCCACGATGATTATTAGGGTAGCTGAACAATTATGATTCAAGTACGAAAAACAATCCAGTTTCAAATTCAATTCGCCTGATCTTTGAGGACTCGCTTTCGAGATATGCAAATTAGTTTGAAGATTTCCAATGGCAATTCCAACCCAATAGAATTTAGTAATTTGTGAAAGTTTATGTGCATTGGTAAATTATTATTTCATTCATTAGTTTCTTTTCAAAAAACATGTATAAATTAAATTACTGACTTAGGCAAAAGTTCAGTATGATCGCAAACAAACAGATTATTTAATAAATTGCGGAACTTTACTCTTTAGGTCGTCTTCGGTTCTTCGGTTTATATACCTGCTGGGGTCGGAGGTAGTCTCTGGTCCGGACGCGACGTAGGGGGTTGGCTGTCGGTGGTGGGCACCTCGTCCATGGCTAGCCGGAGATTCTTGAGTCGGTATAACGGGGACTCGGTGGCTGCGAGGCAGGCGGAGTAGTTCCGTGTGGGATCCGGGTCGGCTGGTGCCGCGGAAGGTGTGGGTCTCGGCGAAGGGGGTGAGGGCGGTTTTTCTCAACTTCCTCTCAGTAGAGCTCGCCGGGAACCATCAACAATAAGGTGGTCAACCTGGGTGCTTTCTGCTCGGCTCCTGGTAGCTCAGCCCTATAAGACGAACGTAACCATCCACCGCGACCTCGCAAAAGGTCTCTGGAGGCGCTGGGAATAAACGCTTATATAAGAAAACTTAGTATTTGCATCTTTCTTGCGTAAGTTAAGATCAGGGCTTCTATTTTAGTCAAGGGGTGTCGCGGGGAAGTTATTCATCTACATGCTTCAAAGGCAACAGAAGTGTTAGTTGTTTTCTTCTATCGCAGGGAACGATATGGACTCAGAGGGTGTTCGTTCTTTGTCTAACGGTGGAATAGGGAGGCAACTTTGTGGTATGCAAACGGTTTCGGAGAAGGCACAAAAGGACTTAACGGAAGCGCTAAAACAACAACATCACCGCTTTGGATGGTCCGGTCCTTGTCTGACTGGCGTACTACTGGTCTCTGCTCTCTGTCTCTTGCAGCCCCGCTATCCGATTGGCTGAGCGCCGAGCGGGTGTTGGAACGATGGCTCGGTGGTACACTTCGGCCTGCGTCTCGCTTGCTCTTGTGCTGGTGGACTGAAACAGCGAATGGTGAGGATCGCGGTGCTCTTCAAAACGCCGTTTCTCTTTTCCTCCGGTCAAAACCTCGGCCTCATAAGGGTGCGCTGAAGATGTGCGACGTGCTCTCGGAGGAGGTACGGGAAACCTCTCGAACCTCATCCTTCGGCGCACGGGGAAGAACCTCTCTGGCGCTTGCTGCTGTATGTTGGGTTGTCTAGTTTAAAGGGGCAAATTCGTAGGCGGTTTCAGCGTACATTACGTCGCTATGACGGTGACGCATTATATGTACATAGCACATTCAGGCAACTAACTGCCAAGATGTTAGCATGAAGCTAACATCGCACTATTCGTACCAACAACAATTTTTTTCCATAGCTTACTCTAATGGAAAAAGCCGTGAAAGTGATTATAAGTGGCTCGTTGAGTGGTTCGATTATGAAAAATTCAACCATTTTATTGGTTGAAAACTTAATCTAATAATGATGATAATAACTGCACCGCTGCATGTGCAGTGTTAGTGAAATTAAATTGACGACTTGACAGTAATGGCATTTGGATGTTATTTTTAAATTATCCCAGCTACACCGACGCCATCTAGAAGAATGTCAATATTTGCCCGCATTGACCTGTAATTCGACTATTATTGTGCCAAGTTTTGTAGATATTTATGGTTTCATGTAGCTAGTTTTACGGCCCGGTGCCAGCTTTGGTTGCTTAATTGAACTGCTTTATCCATGATCCGATTCTAATGAAACCTGGAGCCTTAAATTGTTCGCATCAAGTTCGCAGTATTTTTTCAAGATTGTTTACCTTGGTGTCTGATATGGGTATTAGTAACAGGAAAATTTAACTCTTGTAGATCAAGTACGACCAGCTTCGCAAGTCCGATCCCAACTACAAGAAAATGTCGTCCAGCACCAAAAACCAGAAGTATTTCGAAGCCGTCAGCGAAGTAATGGAACCTGTGCACAATTCCATCATCCCGTTGCACCATTCTAAAATTTGGGACGACATCACTCCACAGTTCCTAGCCACCTTTTGGTCTCTGACCATGTACGACCTGTGCGTGCCTGACGACACGTACCAGACCGTCGTCGCAAAAGCTAAGCAGCAATCACTGGCCGCCATGGATTCGGGCAGCGGTAGCAGCAGCAGCAATACCAAAAACAAGAAGGAGCAGGAACGCTACCTGACGCTGATAGAAAAACTGCAAGACGAGAAGAAGAAACAGCACGAGCACGTCGAAAAAGTCATGTACCGGCTGAACCAAGAGAAAAACGGCTGGTTCCCGTCGCGACTCGCCAAATCGTCCAAAAACGAAACAATCACAAGGTTCCTGCAGCTGTGCCTGTTCCCCAGGTGCACGTTCACTTCGATAGATGCCGTATATTGCGCGAAGTTCGTCCACACCATACACCTGCTGAAAACGCCGAATTTCTCTACGCTTTTGTGTTACGATAGGGTAAGTTCTATTTTTTTGTAGCTGTGATCATAACTTATATATATTTCTATTTTTTAAATTGAACAGTTGTTTTGTGATGTCACATACTCAATCACATCTTGCACGGAAAACGAGGCCATCCGGTATGGGAGATTTTTGTACGCAATGCTGGAAACTGTCATGAGGTGGCACAAGTCCAAGGACAATTTTGAAAAGGAATGCGCCGATTACCCCGGCTTCGTGACAAAATACCGCGTCAGCAACCAACACGCCGACAATCTAGATCACGTTGGTTACGAAAACTACCGTCACGTGTGCCACAAGTGGCACTACAAACTGGCCAAGGCCATGATAACCTGTCTCGAATCCAAAGACTACGTCCAGATCAGAAATTCTCTGATCATCCTGATCAGGATCATTCCGTTTTTCCCGGTGCTCTCCAAGCTGGGTCAGTTCATCGAGAAGAGGATAGAAAAGGTCCGCGACGAGGAGAAGAACAACAGGCAAGATCTGTACACGTTGAGCAGCAGCTACCTGGGCCTCTTGAAGCAGAGGATCATCAGCGGTCACATGATCAAGGAGAGCGAGTTCCACAATATCAGCGAACGGGCGGCGAACAGCAGTCAAGAGGGCAAGGAGTCGAGCAATAAGCACAACGGCACTGTTAAAGGCGAGTTTTGTTATTACCTTGTTATTTGCTTTTTTCCGCATACCTATCTGTGACACACTATTGCAAATTATTACATTGTCCGTCAGTTCTTGTTTTACATGAAAAATGACCCAATCGCTCACAGGCGGTGGGTTATTGTATCGCGCTTTCCCTGCGTCCTTTGCGGAAGCGGAAAATCCGCGTGAAAATAAATTATGGCGTCCACTGTATCAGCATTTCAATTTGTGACAAATCAAAGTGACCAATACAAGAAGTTGGGTTGACTTTGAAAACAAAAAAGGCCCTGTCGCGAAATAACGTTACCGAAAGTCACGATGCATTGAGGCGATGTAAAGCCGGCGGCGGCGCAAACGGTGCATTCAGGCGATGGAAAGGCGACGGCGGCACAAGCGGTGCATTCAGGCGATGGAAAGCGGTGGCGGCACAAGCAGTGCATCCAGGCGATGGAAAGCGGTGGCGGCAGAAACGGTGCATTGAGGTTATGTAAAGCGGTGGCAGCACAAACGGTGCATAGAAAGTGCATAGAAAACAACTGAAAAAATAGTGGTTTTTTGCTTCTGCAAAACAATAATTAACTTAATTCGTGTTGACACAAATCAGTGATACGTTTACACCCGTCAAGAAAACAAAATAATTGAATAATTGAGTAATATTATTCAGGTATTGAATTCAAATGAAAGAAATTCTTGACTTGAATAGCAAGCGTACCACGACAATACTCCCAGAAAACCACCAACAGCCGCTTGGGTCGCTTCCAGTAGCATAACAAGGCACAGTTGGCGTTGACGTTGAGCTGTGATTTTGTGGTTAATTTACGGCACGTTTAATTTTCTGCAGTTTTATATGAGGTCTCAAATGTTCCATATAACTTTAGTTTACTATAGCAATATCACACCCAAAAAAATTAACTAAAATACGCTTGGACGCTGACGCAGCTCGCACTGCACACCAGGGATACGTCCATTGAGAATGGAGACATTTTTTTCAACTGTATCTTTTGGTCAAACTTATAAGTCTCGTCCTTTGCTGAAAATTGTGACCAAAATCAATTTTGCACCGCTAGACCCTCGAGATACAAATGTTAACTAAGTTTAATTGGCCTTGCATCACACTTGGTTTTTTGTTCTAATGAATGTTTTCATTACAGAAGAGAAAAGTGAGAAAAAATCCAAGCAAGAAGAACTGAGGGTGGTGTCGAAATCACAAGGCAGTTCACAAAGCTCAAATGATTACACATCGTAAGTCCGAACTCATGTCACATTTTGATTCAGATATTTATGTTTTTTTTTCAATGTCAACAGCTGGGAAAAAGCAGAGCGCAGTTCTTCTTACAAAGACGAACCCAGGGAGAAGCACAGAGAGAAACGCACTGGCAGTGATGATTTTGAAAAGGAACGCGACAGAGAAAAACGTAGGGAACAACGCAAGGAAGATAAATTGGCCAAACAGGAAGAAAGGCAATACAGGGTGAGTTTTGTGTTTTGCTTTTTTTCAAACACGTTGTACTCATTTGGAATGTGATTTTGCAGGAAGAAAGGTTTATCGAAATCAGTCCTAAAGATGAATTGCGCTTTTCGGGCGAGAGACAATCAGATCGATATTATGAAGAACGCCCCAGGGATTACTACAGAGAAGTGCGAGACGAGCGAGAAGTCGGTCTGAGTGGCAGCAATAACGGATCCAATTTGTCAAGGCACAGTCAAGAGCCTGAAACCGAAAGAGGTAAGTTCCAATCTCCAAATAGTTTTTTTTTTACTTTTCTCTGCAATAAAGCCACCAGTCTACAGACTATTCTGGTCCACCAACAGAAAGATTTCAAAAAAGCGTGATTAGCAACACTCCATGATGCAGTGTTTGATTGGTTTGGCGAAATGTGGTGCGCTTGTCAGTAAGTCCTCTCACACCGCTTTGAAAAACTGGTTGATGCGGGTACAGTGTAAATCTGGCTTTCATGTATTGTTCACTCGATTACTTTTTCTGTTGGTGGGCCAAAGTATAGTTTGATGCATACTTACATCTAACCTGACTGATACAAAGCTACTGTGATCTTACGGGAATGTAAGATTACATTCATTTGTTCTGGAGGAATTTGAATTGATTTAACCTAACCTGACAATTGAAACTATACTGATCTATAGGACACAAAGCTACTTTAATCTGATCTCACAGAATTTAATATATTGACCTGACTAGACGTAATAGTGGGGGGGTTAGCGGAATGGTCTGTGCATTTTGTGATCAAAGCATGAAATTTGGCATACTTGTTCAGAAGACCCTCCTTCGCAATTCCAGATGTGGCGCCACGCGAGGTTTTGCGCCAGAGACACTGTATTGCGGTTAATATACCTGCTAGGGGTAAAGTCTGCAAAAATGGTTCCTGGCCGGTCTCTGGTACCGCAGTCGGTATTTTTTAGTTCTGTTAAGTTTAAACTACATGTAGAAATGAGTGAGGAGTACATTTTCACGAGCAAAGTTCCAAGTGCTGCCTTTGTACGTTGTTTTAATACATTTTAAGGCCAACTTTGTTTTAGTACAGGAAACATGGTAAGAAAAATGCCAAAACCTCGGCAAAAATATGAACGTCCTGAAAATTTGATATTCTGTCCAGAATTATGTGCCCTACTACATATCTAAAATTGCCAAGAATTGCACCCCGAGGCTTCGAGTTATTGGAGGGGGGGTAAAAAATTGCAACTCAAAATGAAAGGTATAGAACCCGATGGAACCCGTCAATCCAATGGATGCAAATACGTCGTAGTTTGACGCATCACAACCAGTTGATACAATTTTGGCACAAAAAGTGTCGATCATTGTTGAAGGGGGGTCGTGGGGAAGGGCGAAACTCGCCTGGGTAGCTCTTTTTCTTCCTGGGCCATGAAGAATCGATCACGACAAGATTGGTATCTTTTCCGACTAAATTCAATGTCCTGAACTTGAATCCGATGTGTAAATTTGGATAAAAACATGTTCGAACGAGTTAACTTGCGAAAACCTGTTTTTTCTTTGACAATTTTCACAAAACTTTTTTTACTGCAAGAGGTATTCATCTTTGAAAATATCTCAAAGGCCATTAGACTAAACTATATTCTTCACGAAAATCATCCATTCGATCTGTAACTTCGTTTTTCGAGGTGAGAAAAATCGATTTGAACTTTAGTCGGCACTGCCCGGCGTCTACTAATGACCAGAACACTACAGCATGCACTTTCAAGTAATAACGCAATACCCTGCATTGCGATTTATGACGATTTTGTTTATGTTATAGGGAATTCAGTTCTGCACTGATCCTCGAACTTTCAAAGATGAATTATAATTTTCCAGATAGTTTGGACTATTTTCATTTAAAGATGCATGGTGTAGTGTTCTGGTCAGTAGTAGACGACGGGCTGTGCCGACTAAAGTTCAAATCGATTTTTTCTATCTCGAAAAACAAAGTTACAGATCGAATGGATGATTTTCGTGAAGAGTACAGTTCAATCTAATGGCCTATGAAATATTTTCAAAGATGAATGCCTCTAACAGTAAAAAAAAGTTTTGTGAAAATTGTCAAAGAAAAAACAGGTTTTCTCAAGTTAACTTGTTTGAACTTGTTTTTGACCAAATTTATACATCGGATTCAAGTTCAGGACATTGAATTTAGTCGAAAAAGATACCAATCTTGTCGTGATCGATTCTTCATGGTCCAGGAAGAAAAAGAGCCACCAAGCCGAGTTTAGCCCTTCCCCGCGACCCCCCTTTAACAATGATTGACACTTTTTGTGCCAAAATTGTATCAACGGGATGTGATGCGTCGAACTATGATGTATTTGCATCCATTGGATTGACGGGTTCCATCGGGTTCCATACCTTTAATTTTGAGTTGCAATTTTTTACCCCCCCTCCAATAACTCGAAGCCTCGGGGTGCGATTTTTGGCAATTTTAGATATGTAGTAGGGCACTCAATTCTGGACAGAATATCAAATTTTCAGGGCGTTCATATTTTTGCCGAGGTTTTGGCAATTTTTTTACAATGTTTCCTGTACTAAAACAAATTTGGCCTTAAAATGTATCAAAACAACGTATAAAGGCAGCATTTGGAACTTTGCTTGTGAAAATGCACTCCTCACTCATTTCTACATGTAGTTTCAGCTAAACAGAACTAAAAAATACCGAGTGCGGTATCAGAGACCGGCCAAGAACCATTTTTGCAGAGTTTACCCCTAGCAGGTATATTAACCGCAATACAGTGCCTCTGATGCGAAATCTTGCGTGGCGCCACATCTGGAATTGCAAAGGAGGGTCTTCTGAACACGTATGCTAAATTTCATGCTTTGATCACAAAATGCACAGATCATTCCATTTTTGGCCGTTAACCCCGCCACTATAATTAAAACCACTTTGATCTGGTCTGGGGGAAACATTACATTGCTTTTGTCTTGACAAAATTTTAATTTACTTTGACCTGATGTGACTGAATCGAAACTAAAAAAACTTTTTTGCAATATTGAATTTACCAGTCCTAAGCATAATAATTGACTTATTTTCAGTTGGTCTTCATTTTTATCTATAAAAATGTTCTTGTTTACAGATGTTAAACGAAGAAAAATGGATGGTTCTTCCTTGAAGGTTAGTATCGGAGTGACGTAACATCGATGCAGATTTCACACGCTATGGTTATTTTCTTTGTCCTTCACTGGGAGATTGGGCTGAGGTTATTGTACAAAGTTTCTCGCAAAGTAGTGCTTAAAAAATGAACAAGAGTGCGCGAGAGTGGTGGCATGAAAAACGTTGTGGTTCGACTTCCCCCTCCTCCGTCTCCAGCAGACCATCACCATCAAATTTTTCCTGTTGACACAAGTTGTACAGATAATAGAAAAAATGATGAAGATTCTTGAAAAGCTACCGAAATTAAGTGATCCTTGGCACGTGCAATACAAAACCATGATATAACCAAGTCTAAAATTAATTGACCTGAGCATGAGCTATTTGAGTTGGAAATGAAAATGTCAATATTCGAGATAAGAAGAAATTCAAACAATTCGATGCAAGAAGACAATGGAAAATTTGTTAGAAGAGAACGAAATGGAAAACAACATTTGGATGCCAGAAGATTCGACACATAATGGGTCAACGTGTGCTCGTATTGTGTGGGAAAAGGAAGATCAGTGATGGGAAAATACCAGTGGTTATTGAAAAAGAGACGTATGAGTCGAGTGTGTAAAGGACAGATTCTGCACATCAGCCCAATCTTCCAACAATTTGTTAATAGTTTCGGGACGGGGAGCCTCCAGCAGGTAGGTTGCGGCCGATTTGTAAATAAGGATTTAAATGACAAGACCCTTGCTGCTGATCCATGCAAGTTTCTCGTATACCTTTTACGAATTACATTCTCCAAATGGTTCTTCAGTTTTTAATAAACTTTTTGTTCCATTACTAATATTATGTTATACATATTTAGCATGTTAAATGTTTTTATTTTATTATTCATGAATTGTAACAATTTTCCTTTGAATTCCTATTGTTGTCTTTTTGTTGATGTGACACTACTTTTTTGACAACCTTTGTGATTTTTTTTTATTAAAAAAAGTGCTTTACATGAGATGTGGTAAAAGTTTTGTGGAAACAGTCAATGTTGCGTTGTAATCGACCGCAAATTGAATTTGCTACATAAAGTGCTCTAAAGGGTTAAGTGCTTAACAGGGATAACGCGTGCTCAATATTGATTTCTGTTTCAATAGCTTTTGTTACATTGTTGAACTGAAACTTGAGTTTGTATTACGACAAAACATTTTCTTTTTTTTGCCTTCGTGAAATTTACGCTTTTTCATGAAGCTACACAATAATTGTACCTACGTAATTAAATTTTGCATGGTTTATTTGTCTACATTCGTCTGTGTTATTTGTTTCACTTTCACTTGGAAGTTTCAAATAGTCCGGACGTAAAGGAGGCCAAAACTTGAGGGGTACCCTGCACTTTACATGTTGATGACATGGATGAATACATGTTGCCATCCTCACAGTTGCTGGCCACTGATTCAGGCAAAAAGTAACAGGATGTTTATTGTTTATTTTTGGAAACGGTATTTTGTTGGACACTGCATTTTACACTGAAAATATCCGTTTTATTCAAAGATGTTTGTTTCATCATAAAAATGTGTGTCAAATAGTTTTGCTGCTCTGCATCAAGTACCTATTTCATTTTAATGGCCAGCAATGCCTTCCTCCACTTGGTTTTATCTGAAATGTCAGAATTCGTTTTTTAAATTTAGAGAAATCGTAATTTTGACGATGTTTATAAAAATTTGTTAGTTTTCATCTGCAGTTGGATTCGAAGAATTCACATTATTCACCGCCAAAATGAAACCCAATTGATTAACAGTAGGTGCTTTTCTTTTACAACAAAACTTACTGACCTAACCTAAGTTGAAGAGAGAAGAAACGAAAAATTGCATGTGAGAAAGTGAGACACCACTAACAACCTGGGTCAGAATCACGAACCCCGTCAGAATACTTAGTTCTGATGGGAAGAGGAAGAGGATAATATCATTTTGACAATGTAACATGACATGCAAAGTTGGGCGATGAAGCTTTAATGCTATTTGGACCTCTCCGAACACGAATATCGGCTGTTGTCTGCTTGAAATTTTGAGAGGAAGCCCCCTCGAGGGGAGGGGAGGGAATGAGGCTAAAGACTACCATCAGATACGCATGGGATGCACGTTCATCATGGGCAATACAGTACATCATAATATCATCATTGAGAGTGTTCATTTGAAAACTTGACGCTCCCGATTTCTAGCCGAAACAGATCGATTTTCTATCCAACGGGGACATATTGCTAGCATAATTTCAATTTTTCTGTTCCACTCCACTAGACAGGATGACTACCCTTTCAAAAATTTCAAATGGGAATAGAGGTCGAGTTGCATATCTTTCAAGTCTTTCACTTCTCTTCACAACAGTTTAAAAACTATTAAAATCTAATGACCAAAAACAATTAAAATCTAATAACCCGTTCTGAAGTTACGAATGTTTAAAAATCTGAGAATTTTTTCTTTCATATCAACATCGTATCTGGAAAACCTAAGATAATCTCTTCAGTAAACATCTTGATTGGAATAAGCACGAGCACAAAATTCAAATTATTAGTTTTGGAACTAAGCTAGGTAGGTAAGGCAGGAGGAGGTGAAATTACTCTTCCAAAATTTTTAACCTCAACCAGGAGCTAAGTAAAAGTAATACTCCTCTCTTTGAAGAATCCTAATTTTGGAACTTGAAACAAGAAGCTAAAAACTATATTAGAAAAATATTAGGCGCCTGTTGTGGCCGGCCATATCGCTTGGCGTGAGCCCCATTGGACCCCTTTAGGGCCTCCTGCAATGGATGTTGTCAGACGGAACCACCAGCGAGGACTACGGAGGGGTTGGATTGACCTGTTACCTGTTAACACGAAGAAGAGACCCGGCAACCATGGTAAAAAAAATTAGGGAGATGGAAAAACTTGCGCCGTAGTCTTGTTCCTGGAACGATGAGAGAACGGCAAGAGATGTATAAAAATTGTCAGGGATAAAGTTGTAGGGAATTCAATGATATACAAAAAAGTCTTCGAGGGCATTATGTCTAAATTCTTCAGTCTAGCCGTTAATCGCGTTAAAAGTTTCGCGCCATTTCAGTAAAATAGAAAAGCTCTCGGCGTCACATTCCTTCTTGAATTCTGTGAGAATCACAAGAGAAATCTGAAAATGGTGAATAAAGGTAGTAGAAAAATGAATATTCTATGAAAATTCTATCAAAAAGTCCCCGAGTTCATATATCCATCCTCTTTGGTTTAGCCGCAAAACGCTGGCAAAGTTGGACGACATCAATCACCGGAACGTAGCGTCGTGCCGGTCTGACCACATTCGCGGCGCCATACACGAGACATATCTTGTCTTCTCGATAGATCATTTAATACTCTGCAGGTTTTTAAAAAAAATGCTCACGTTTATTCCTAACTTTGGTGTTTTAGCTACACTGTCATACTTTTTTCATCGAGTCTAGGACTTTTGTGTTTCCCAAAACAACACTTCGTTAGCTGGATTGTCGCGCAAATTTGAACGTGGTTTACGGCTATACTGAAAAAGCTACTAATAATTGACCTCTTAAGGTTTTTTAATGGAATATTCAGTTCTCTACAACTTCATCGCTCAGTTTTCGGATGTCTCTTGTTCTCGCAGCATTCAAGGAGGAAAATTACGCGGAGAATTTTTCCATTTTACTGGACCGGCGCGCAACTTTGATCGCGATTTACGGCCTATGCCGCCCTATACGCCCTCCTATACGCTTAGGGAACGGATATAGCCTTAGTTCAATCCTTGTTTCAGTATAGCGGCAAGGTCAATCAATTTTGAACACGCTGTACATATTAAGATCTTCATTTAAAAATTCATTTTTGCAATACTTTGGGTTGCTTGAAATGCAAAGAATACAGAACTTGATGATGAAAATATAATGAAGTATAGAAGGTGGTAAAAGTGAAGACTAAAATTACTTACTGTATAAATGATTTCTTAAAATATAAACAGAATTTTCTTGAGTAACTGGACTATTATAAATGATAAAGTAACCTAGCTACGTTTGCGTCTAAATGAAATATTTTCTCTTTTAACCACTTATACAGGTGTCCCGAAATGAGACCGCTATATTTGACCAGTTCTACGTCAAAAAATAGGAAGAAAAGTTCCAATAAACATGGGTCGAATAATGCCCCCTAAGGGAGCTAGAGCCCATTGAAAGGGGAAACCTGATGATGTTTTTTTTTTTGCAAATATCTCCGAAACTTGCCAAGACAAAATGACGAAATTTGGACGAAACTTGACCGCTACACGTGAAAAAGATTTTATCAGAGACTTCCGGTAAAGGGGAAACGGGGGATGAATTCAGGCCCCCTTTTTTTTGTTTATGAGTTTTACTGAATTTTGATGATAAAATTTGGAAAATCAGAGTTTTTAATTAAAAAAAGTCCTTTTGTACCATTTCGATTCAACGACCGTTTTCGAGAAAAATCACTAAAGAAAACTTTACCTGAAGCTCTAAAATTCTAAAATCCCGAGTACATAAATAATAATAATTAATGTCTTTATTGAGCACTTTGAATAGATGGCGAGGTTTAGCTTATTGGAAAGTCGAAGCTTTCCAGCTGCTCTTCCACCTAACCACCTAAATCAGAGCAACATCACCAAATGTGTTTTTGGACCAAAAACAGAAACGTTCCAATAAAGGTGGATTACAAAATTTGTGCATTTAATGCTTCCTAGAGCGTGATTCATTCTATCTCGGCAAGTTACCCTTAGGTCCTTGAAAGGGTAACTTGCCGAGATAAAATTTTCAACCCACCTTTATTGAAACGTTTCTTCCTGTTTTTGGTCCAAGAAAACACAGTTGGTGTTATTGCTCTGATTTCTGTACCGCAATTGAAAAATTATAGGAGAATCTCAGGTGAAGTTTTCTTGAAGTTAATCTAGAAAACGGTGGGTCGAATTGAAATAATACAAGAAGACTTTTCTTTCCATAAAAAAACTCTGGATCTCCAAAATTTTCTTACTAAAATTCAGAAAAAGTCATGAACAAAAAATGGGGCTAAATTCTTCCCCCGTCCCCCCTTTTTGGATGCCCCTGATGAAATGTGAATATCTTTTTCACAGCAAGCTTACCTCAAACTTATAACATGTAGCGGTCATTTCGATTTCGTCATTTTATCTTGGCAAGTTTCGGAGACATTTGCAAAGAACCATCATCAGGTTTCCCCCTTTAGGGGACCTATCTCCCTTGGGGGGCATTATTCGACCCATGTTTATTGGAACTTATCTTCCTATCTTTTGACGTAGATGACGTAGAATAAGCTGGTCAAATATTGCGGTCTAATTTCGAGTCACCTGTATAGGGATTTGATAAAACTTGAATTAGTACATTAGTGCAAAAGTAGAACATGCGCACGAAAGCTTGACAAAAAAACACGACTTGATAAATCACTCTATAGAGAACCAACCCTGGAAGTGGTCTTCAGGTAGAGAAGTGATATGACAAGTTCATTGTCGGCAATTTTTAGAATCGATCATCCAGATCAAAAATCACAAGCTCCCAAGTTGGTGAACTTTTTTGTCGTCCCACTTCAAACTGACTAGTTCAATTCAGCTTTTGCGATAAATAAATTTTATGATCTTGTTAAAACACAAAAGATCTTTTTCATATCATTTGTGTGTATAATATGTATATTATTATTATTATAGCAGTATATTATTCATCAATCTTATAATGTATATTATTACTCAGAAGGATAAAGTTTGCCGAGACGAGCGTTGGCGCGTGTCGTAAAGCATCCGAATGAGTAATGGTCATTACATACACGAGAGTAGAACACACTCTATTCAGTTAATTGTTGAATGTGCACAATGAACAATAGTACTTATACTACTTATTCAAAATTGAGTAAGAAACGATACCAATATCTAATGACACGATCACGAAAATGAAGTTGAATTATTTTGAAGCTCTTAGCACATCCCACTTTGTTGTGAAAATCTCAATTTCTTTCTTCAGCGCTCGGCGGTAAAGAATCATGCTTTACGACGCTTTAATCAAGCAAGTCAGCTTATTGTATGTAAGTGGCAAATGCGAGAGGGAATTTTGACACGTTTTTGAACAATTTGGCAGCAGTCACACTGAGCCACCCACCACCACCCACTACCATCAACCAAAAATCAAACGCACGCAATGTAATGATGCTGGTCACACTGCAGCCACCTCTTACCACCGTTCAGTGACCACCGGTGGCCATGTGTTTGAAATTTCCAAAGTGGTGGTCAGTGGTCGGTGGTTAACAATACGCATCTTGATGCGCATGCAGAACAAACATTTTGTGTATACATACAACATACAATTACCTTTGTCCCGAAGAGAACAAAGGTTTCAATTTTGTCACTAACAAATTGTAACATTTCTTGCTCCTACGGTTATAACTGTAAAATTGTTCTTCATCATCAACAAGCTGCGACACTAATTGATGAAGTTCTCCTAGTTGTTCTCTATCGAAAAACATTTGACGCACCCACATGTTCCGGCGTTTTTTACGGATTTTTTTCGAGATGTAGTATAAAGCTACAACTTCGTCGGTATCTGAGTCATCAGACGAAATCATTGCAATCACAGAACTTGTCAATCTTGTCATGAGCTGGGCCGCTATTCTTGAATCGTGTGAGAAAAGTCCCTGGGAGTATGAAATACATTCCGCAGTACACTGATGTAGCGATTGTTGCCTAAAATCGTGGTTTTCAGGCAACTTTCGCTACAGAATTGTAGTACGGATTATATAAAACAGGATTATGTCAAATTTAGGAGGGGGACACGGTGGTTGACGGTGGACGATGGACGGTGGCTCAGTGAGACCATGGCGGATTATTTTGCTTGGTGGTAGTGGGTGGTGGTGGGTGGTAGTGGATGGTGATGGCTCCAGTGTGACTGCTGCCTTTCTCAACGGTGTTGGATCAAATTTCACATGTAATAACACTTGTCACGTTGACTTCAAAACACCGAAGAAAATAAATACTCGACCCTCGGTCTCGTGTTTGATTTTTATTTTGTGTTTCAAAATGCCACATAAGACCTGGCACAGCTAGTCCAATCGTGACGCAAAAAAAAATCAAAATTTTGATAGATCATTGATTTATTGCAAAATTTACAACTCCCTACAACTTTCCTATAATATAAACAACTTAAAGCTTTTCGCTTCAGCAACGTTCATGCTGTCCAGTCGGTAAATCGTCTTGTAGGTTATGTATCGTGGTAGACGAACGTCGGATTCTCAATCCATTCATTAAAACGGAAATAGATTCCTTGCCACACTTTCATCAGCACAAAATTGCAGATTTACGTGGGATTGGATTACTCTGTTTCACCTTCTAATACGCTGCCTGCACCAGCCACGGGGATCTCAACAATACGTATCAAGTGACGTATGCGAAGTAGTACATAGTATACTTAAGTATCTCGTTTGTTGTGCAAGTGCAGGGTACCACCGAGTTCAGTACGTAATCCCGCCAGCTAAAATCTCATACCTACTGCAATTTATTGAGCCAAAAAATCTGCCTCGACCCAACCTGACTGAATTCAAAGTATCTTGACCTGACCCGGCGGAATTGATACTACGGATTTAGGCTGTCAGGATTTCGGGCCTCTCGACATCATGACATCATGACCGGCATCGCAGAGTACCATACAATAACGTCCGGACTAGAAAAGCTCTCTCAATCCTCAGGTATTTGGTGTTTTTTGTGTTTTGTGCCATATTACTACACAATGTAAGGTTTCAAGAATGTTCTTATCATGTCTTTATAATGGCATTGTAGATGTATTGCAACTGCATAGGCCAAGAAACAGAAGATCCTGGCACTACTCGCACCCTCCGAGAGGAAATGGTCTTCCATTTTGTGTAGAGAAAGAAGAAGGTCCTTTGGATGAATGTAATTCGAGAAAAAGGAAGAGATGATAAAAAGTGGATTTGCGTAGATATTATAAACCCACACCCAACCCGGCCTCGTTTATCTGAGTAGAGTTTTGTATTCGATGTTGTACCCAAAAAAGCGTCGAGTTGCCAGCTAGCTTTGCCAAAAGAAAGCGAGCCAACTGGATAAGCCTCGTTGCATCCACTCCGTCATCATCTAATGCAGTGCTCTCATGGTTGTCTGCAGAGTTCAAAACACGAAGAGAGGAAGATCCAGCAGCAGCAGCAGCAACAACAACAGCCGCCACAACCTGTCGATTTTCCCCTGGAAAAACCCGACAAGAAAGAGCGACCTAGCAAAGCTACGAAAGAGAAAAGGGAAAAACTCAGCGAGGAAGAAAAAGAATTGAAGAAAGAGCGGAAGATGGGCAGGAAAAGGGTACTTACATTCAACTGTTTTTCTTCGAAAATAGTTTGCGATAACGTGTTTTGATTTTTCAACAGGACCGAACGGAAGAGGCTCTCCAGCAAGCGGAAATAAAGCGGCGGAGGGACGAAGAGAAAGGTTTGTTTTCCCAAAAGTTGTTTCGTTTCCGAACACAACGATTTCTTTTTGCAGCAGTCAAACTGGCGCATCCCAACGGCGAGATCCTCGAACCCGTGCATCCCAGAGACAAGCATCATCGCTCCAGGGTAAATTGTGCTCGGAAGCGTTTCCGGTGATTTGTCTGCATGATATTGGATCAGTCACTTGATCAAATCAAGTGTAATATTAAGTGATTGGAGTTTTCTTTATTCAACTTTTGTACATACGCAAGTCAGAGAACGTCGCAAAGCAAAAACGTGATGTTCCCAAATAAATTTCTACATGTTTATTCAATATACTGGTTTTTCTGTGTGGTAATGGTAAACCTTACTGAAGACGGCAGGTAAGATCAATTTTTTAAGAAGCTGCACATGTTTCTGTTTGCACTTTTTTTTTATTGAGTTCAAGTTCTTTTTTTGTTCTGATCCAGTAACGTGTGGTGACATGTCACTGTGCAAGAGTGGATTGTGTGAAGTAACAGTTTGTGTCCTCAGGAACTGTCACCTTACGGTCAAGAAAGCCGTCGTGAGAGGTCCCATGATGATAGGATCGACAGCAAACAATATCCTTTTCATACAAAAAAATGCTAAAATTGTTTTCTAAGTGATTATTGCGGTATTTTCTTTAACGAAAGTTTACTAGGAGAAGCGCCGACAGCAAGAGAAGATGATTGTAATTGGCCAGCAGTTTTTTAATACCAACTTTATATAATAATAATTGTATAATTTACTATTTTTTGAAATGTACATTATATCTGATTTTGTAGATGAAAATATGTGTAAGTAATAAAATTGGATATGTGTATAAAGTTCATCAGTTTTGTTTATTTTTTTTTTAATTGACTTTTTAGAAGGTTGAGTACCAGTTGAGCCAGAAAATCGATTTTCAAAATGTAACTCAACTTCATCACCATCACCAACTTTTCAACTAACCATTTTAGGACATCGATATTATATATTTTCGAGTTCATTTTCCATGAAGAATCAAAACTCAAAGTTTGTTGCAGTATTTCAGTTTAATAAATCTAGGAATCTACCCTTGACAGGAATTTTACAAGTTGTGAATCAATCACCCTGTGCGTGATTGATTGATTGTTTTTCGTGAATCGGAAAATTAATTAGAAGGTGTAGAAGGGGTCAAATTTATATTTTTACACTAATTTTTGACAGTGGCTTCGCATTGAATATATTATAGCCGAAACTGCAGTAAAAAGAAAAAGATTTACTGTGTTTTACTGTTGGAGAAGACAAACAACCCCCTTTTATATTATATACACTCCAATTATAAGGACGCATGGATCCCTAAAAAAAAAATTGAAGGTGGTTCTTAGCTGTTTGCCAATTATCTATAGGGAGCAATAATTATTCTGGAGCCTTCTAGCGGCGAAGACCACTCCACTAGCGTATACGGAGCGTGGTCAAAAAGTTCTCCCCATGGAAATCTTCTACTTTGGAGTAATTGTTCTGCGTACACCAATGGTTCTCAGAAGTTCTCGGAAGGGCGAAAGTGGTTAAACATTTCCGGCTATAACATTCGTGTTCACGATATTCTTTTGGTAATTGAAGGGCAATTCGCGGTAGAAAATAGGTGCAGTCCTCCACAATTCCACAGAGGCAAGCCGTATATCCAATCATCTTGAACGAGCAAAAGAGAGCCGTGACCCAAAAAAAGCAAAAAGAATAGGGTAGTCCAAAAATGAGACATGCAATATCAATGACATGCACTTTCTGTAAGAAATTCTAATCATTTCATTCATTTCTAAGTTTGTCAGGGATGCACGCCTTCCAGGTGCGGAGGAAGACCCGCAAGGACAAAACGGACAAAGAAGAAATCTTAGGGGGGAGGTCCATAAAGAGAACAGCTCCCAACGAAAAATCGAAAAGACACCAGTAGACGGGAGACCCTAGCGAGAGAGAAAGAGTTTACAGATTTGGGATCTGGAGCAGTAGACAGCGCGGCCACGGTGGCGGTCAACGCAGAAAGCAAATTGTTGCAGAAATAAAAAAAACATCTAAATACCTCAGCTGTTCGTATACGAACATTAGAAACAAACACATTGCAATTATTTCCATTCAGGATACGAACATTTGTACGAATGTAAACCGTAACAGTTTTTCGACGAAACGTATTCTTTGCAAGTCATCAAGACATTTGGAGAATGGGGTCTTATACGATGATTTTTTTATTCCTTGAAACTAAAGTACAACGTGAGATTACCACAGACATACCCACATAGTGTCTCAGAAACAAATACTTTTCTCAAAAAAAAAAGTTGAAAATCGAGGCGCGAAGCAGAGCGGTTCGATTTCAACGTCTAGTGACGTAACTAGACGTTGCGTGTTGCTATGACAACGATGCTTGCTCATGCTTTGTTCCCATTCGCGCTTAGGTTGCGCGGGATTTCACTTGATTTAAACCGATGGACTGGAAGAAGTGAGACTTGATTTACTTTTTTCTCGACCGAAAAATTAATCGTCCTAACAAGCCCAACTGAAAAACAAATTGTCAACACATCTACTGTCCCAAATGTTCGTATCAATATTTAGGAAGGAGTAAAACAGTAATCAAAGTTGGAGCTCGTAATAGAAAATATTGGCAATATTTTGTACTTTTTAGGAGCGGCACATATTGGCATTTTGCTAGGTAATTGGCAGTTACCGCTAGAGACAACCAGATGTACCCAGGGTAGTGCAATCCTTCCATTTACATCTCAAGAGTGCTGTAAGTGTTCATATCATATCGCAGAGAAAGTCATTTGCAAAATCATCGCTTATGTTTTTACGTTTTGAAATTATATCGAATGTAAATAGTAATATAATGGTGGGCTAATGGGTGGGTGAATCTATCAAATACATAAGAAAGTTTTGTACCTAACATCGCTATCAATCACTTTCGCGTATGTTTTAGTCGAATCTGTACCAACCTGTTCGAATATTCAAATACGCGCCGGGAATCTTACTCATTTGACAACCGAACGCAAGCGCACTGTAGTAGGAAAATAGTGTATTGAACTCCGTCCTTAAGTAATTTAATGTCCGAAGGTGCGTACAGACCTTGCAGCATTTGTCAAAGGTAGTTGACGAACATCAGCGAGATTGGGACCGTCATTTGCCATTGTTTTTGATGGCATATCGAGCGGCCATTCATGACACAACGGGCGAAACACCAGCCCGGGTCATGTTCGGTCGGGAGATACGTCTCCCTTGCGATTTGCAATTTGGCACGCCAGAGAACGACCCCAAAGCTGTTCCGGAGTATGTCGACGACTTGAGACAGCGGATGCACGACGTCCATGAATTAGTGCGGGACCGGATTCGACTCTCCACCGACCGGATGAAGACACGCTACGACCTGAAGGCGAACTCAGCAGGATTTCAAGCTGGTGATCTTGTCTGGTTATACAATCCTTAACGGAGAAAGGGGAGGTCACCGAAGTTACACCCCGTCTGGGAAGGACCTTACACGGTGGTCAAGAGAATCAACGACGTTGTTTATCGGATCCAGCGAGCCCCGAGAACCAAAATGAAAGTTGTTCACCTCGATCGTCTCGCACGTTACGCGGGGAGTAATGCTCGTTAAGAGGGGGGCAGTGTTACAAGCTCGCGGCCATCCCGGCTCTTTCTAGAGAAATCTAGATCTACGCGTTGCATTCGGGAAGCATCGAGAGACTTCAGCGGTAGGTCACGACACGTCGAGACTTCTGGTGGAAGTGCCGTAGAAAGTACGCGTATATTCTCGACGCAGATACCAGAGAAATCCTCGTGTGCTGTAAACACCATCAGGAAGCATCCAGAACCTTCGATGCCACTATAAGAGAGGAACTCGACCTGGCATCGAGAGAGTTGGAATCGAGCGATTGTGGCGTTAACATCTCGGCGACATTGTGAATTACCAAGCGATTAATAATTCTGTGCGTTATTTAGTTGTTCGGTAGTAACTAATAAAGTGCAGTCTGTTTACAAGTAAATCAGCGCGTTTAATTTCGAGATAGGCGAACCCGAATACCGTAACAGTAATAAACCTAGACAATCCGTGACCTAGACGTACGGCCGTCCAGGACACTACTTTCGACCCATATGAGTAGGTACCTAGTATGGACACGACGCATGAAAAAAATCGCGAAAGGTCTTCAAGTATTGGATACGATACCGATATTCCAAAGACGACAACATAAATAATAGGGTGCATGTAGCATATACCTCGTAATTTGTACTTACAAGGGATGCTGGGGTCCAGTACAGATTAGCCCAGGCAAAACTGGTTTCAACCCGGAAGCAATCAAGGAAAATCTGAAAATTTGGGGATCGCTTTAGAATTTGATGAGGAACAACATACTAAAAGTCCCCATATCTGTCCGAGGCTTGGCATTTTTTCTGTGGGGAGGTCGAAAGTACAAGAAGTTACCATTTTTGGAATCGTTGTTTTCTTAGTTCTTTTTTCATGGGACCTTATATTTTTGAAGTCTAGGACCCCAATGCAATAAATTTCCAGAAAGTGTAATGCACCAGTGGCGCACCAGACGATTGCAAAGGGTCCGAGGTGCGATTTTTTACAAAGTCGTATATAAAACCGTGACTAACACTATTTTGACATGTTTGGTATCATTTCTAATTGAATCGTACTCTCCGATTTCAAAAATAAGTATACAATTTTGATAGAGACGTGTTTGAACCGGTTTTATCGGGAAAAATATATGATAGAGTCACAGAATAGCTATATACAGAAGCGTGACTAGAAAAGGATATCAAAAATTAGAGTGGGATAAAAAAATTGACCAGAAGGCGGTCCTTGAGTGCTACTCGGCAGTATTCGGTATAGTTTCGTTACCTTCCGTGTTATGTGGGCAATCCTATTGGGCACTGAGCGAGAGATGGGCACAGCGATGAGGACGCGCGAAGCGTTTGAAATGGCCAAGTAGACTGGGAATATTTGGCATTTGATTTTTCATGTCACTCTGACATTTCGATTTTCGAAAACATTTTCTTCGGCATTTTCAAAACATTTTCACCATGAACGATGCAGAACAGGTGAAGCTGAATAGGAAATGGGGCGTTGCATGTTCGTACAAAGATTCCGGCTACAGATTCTATTCTGAAAGTGACAGTGAAGACTGAGAGCCTTTATCGCCGGCTCTTTCGATTTCCGAAAGACACAGCAATGTAAGTACCTACATACATACACAATTGTACAGTTTCTACATTCGTATTATTTCACCAAAAATTCACATTAATTCTGCTTCTTGGCGTGTGTTATGTTATCTTGCACGTATTTGATTTATTTTTGCTTCAGGTGTAAAATTTGGATCGAGAACAGTGGTCGTGATGGACTTCATTTCAATGGATGGACTTCGATGGATTTCATTGGCAAGATAAACCAACTTCCATCTACAAGTAGTGGTTGTTTCACAAGTGTTTCCGACGAAGGATCGAGTTCTTGTGGAGACATAATATGTGACCAGCCAGCAGTTGAAAAAACCTAAAATACTGCAGAGTATTTGAGGTAGGTACCTAGTCAAAGATGAAATAAGAATTTTTCATAGCAATAAAAATGTTTCAGTTTCTGAGATGATCGGTGACTTAGATGGACAGAAAGAAAAGCCGCCGCAGATGTCTCCAGCTCAAACTGAGACTTCCGAAACAAGAGAGTCTTCAGCTGAGACTCAAACTCCTCGAAGCTTTGAGGCAGAACTCATCAAGAAAAGTCACGCTGTTGGAAAAAAATGTCCATCTCCAAAAAGAAAATGCGGCTTTGAAAAAAGAGATCGAGGAGAATTTTAGGAAAAGTAGTCAAGATTCGGACATGAATCCAGTTTCAATTTTTGTGTTACAAACTTTTAAATTCCGAATTATCCAAGCTAGCCGAAGTGCAATAAGCCAATCCATTGAAAAGAAATTGCCATGGCCGACGTTAGCTTGATGAATTCAAAAAGTTTGCTTTGTTATTATATTTTTGGGCCCCAAATGTTACAAGCTCTTGAAAAAAAGCACTTGTTCTGCCATCAAAAACTGTTTTAGAAAAATATGTCAGACAGGTTCATATGGTTTTCCACTGGAGTTGATGAAAATTTCTTTGACTTTTTGTAACTGAAAGTCGACAAAATGGACATAGCAGACACAGCTTGCACACTTTTTTGTATTATACTGTTAATTGGTCTTCATTATAATAAACCATTCTACACTTGTTCCTTTACTTTTTTAATTACACCTACTTACGGCTGTGATGGAAAAAAAATTCGCACGGCTTTGAAAAATTAGCTGAACTCACTTTCGATACATAATAACTTTTTTGATGCAGTCCCAATGGAGATTATTGGGGCAGAAACAGTCTAGAATACCCCAATCAAAGGTAATTTCCATTGAAACTGGTTTAAAAAGCAAAAAGTGGCATTTAATCAATGAAAAAAAGAAAACCAACTGTGAGACCTTCAGCAAAGAAAAGGGAATGATGAATAATAAATAATTCACCCCACTTCTCATTCTGCGGCATTTTTTTACGCCCACCTCTACGAAAATTTACCAACAAAATGGCGCAAGGTCACCGGTAACCAAGGCAAAAGATCAAAGGGACCGCCAGGAGTGATGCTTCTGGGTTGCGTTCGAGAACTACACTATTCTGCGATTGTCGCAGAAATGACCGTTCGAGATCTCTTCTGTGCGCACTATCGGTAACGCAGTAAACCGTTCGAGAACTCAAAACGTGTCGCGTTGAAGTGACAAAATTCGCAGCACCTCCAAGCGCTGTGAAAGTTACTCGTCATGCGCACCTCAGCACCCCACATATTTCTCTGTCAGACTTTTTTTTATTTCGATTATAATCGTTTCGATTGGGTACTTGCGTGGTAGGCAGTACCTATAAAAACGGGTACTTCATCAGAAAAGCTTACTTCACTTTGAAACTAAACAGCACTGCGATAGCCAATCAGTGATATTGACAGTGACATTTCCAGCACAGCGAAAATCGTTCGGAAAGTGGTAGTTACTTTGCCTTACTTGATACCCCTACTCCAAAAATGTGAGAATCGCAGAATAGTGTAGTTCTCGAACGCAATCCAGTATATAGCTATTCTGTGATAGAGTCACGGAGCTATTTTGTTTCTTAAGAACTTTCACCATCAGCTGACCGGGCTCAGAGGTAAACATTCCTTCGTCTTACGTCTTCGCCATCCCCTCGCTTACAATCTCTAGCCTGATGAACGCACATCATACGCATATCTATCCGTCTTTTTCTTATTCATGGCTACGGGTAGAGCAATGCACAGTGACGTACAGTTGCATTCTACTGCAAGGAGTATACAGTGTTGCCACTGTGGACTGGCGTTGGTTTTATTTGCTTGCGGCCGCCCGCTCCCGCTCCCGGTCGCTGTGCTTGTACTGCTTGTGCTCTGTTTTGTCTGCTCTGCTGTCGCAACGCAATGGCTACTCGCAAACGCAATAATGCAGCAGCTTTGGAGGTGGTTAACGAACGGCGAGAAGAAAAGTGTGAATAATAGGGAGAATAATTCAGTTATTTCAACAGGCGATGATTTCCTTCTGATCGGCGACGTAATCGCAGAAAATAAACAAAAAATCGACCGCCAGAAAATATCTTGATCCGCATTTGCTTTTTGCATAACCTCACATTTACAGAAAAGCTCTAGGGTTTGAAATCAAAAAGTTGAAGGTATAGTTTCCGATAATTCAGGGCCGTCCTAAAGTGCTTGTAGACCTGTTGATGATCTCACTCTGACTGGTAAGGAGGGATAACCCGCCGAAGAAATTTGTACAAGAGAAGTCTCTTTGGCGACTGAGTTCCCCGGAGGCCCTCCGGAGTTTCCCTGAGGTCCTCCAGTAGTTCTTCTTTTCCACCTTCTGATGTAGAAATGGATTCATAACGGTGTCAGGAATGGAGATACAAAAAAAATCGGTTGTGTCACCCCAAAACTTTCCCGACTAGTATCCAGGAACCTATGGAAATTTTTGTTCGAAACGTCCCTTCGGGTGGGAAGTTGGAATTAGAAAGATTGAAAACGATTTGCAGGAGATTGAGAATAAATTGAAAATTTCAACAGGGAAACTTGAATTTTCCGGAAAAACCTCAAATTTTATTCCAATTTTTTTTTTTTATATTTAATTGTCTTATTTTACGAGGCGGCATTCAACTATAAGCTGCTTTACCATGCAACCTCGGGGACAGCACAAAATATCCATGGATGAAGTAGGATTCGAACCCACACAGGGCAGCGCGAATGGTTTGGCTTGCCATCACCTGTACCACTCGGCTACCACCGCTCCAATCATTTTATTGTAGAAATTGTCAATTGAGGCTTCACTTAAGGCTCCATCATTTAGGTCTGGTCTACTGTGAGCACAGAAAGCACAGAAAATCGGGCGAAAAGCAGTAAGAAAATGAATGAAAACACGGGACCAGGAAACGAACTAGGGTGCTAGGTGAGTGAGACATTCGAAGACTTGAACTAGAAATGCACAGAAAAAAATCGGTTGTGTAACCCCAAAACTTTTCTGGCTAGTATCCAGGAGCTTATGTAAATTTTTGTTCGAAACGTGTCCCTTCGGATGGGAGTTGAAATTAGAGCAAAGATTGAAGATAATTTGCAGGAAATTAAAAATTTTGTCAGGAAAATTTGAATTTCACGGAAAAAACCTCAAATCTCATTTCACATCATCTTATTGCAAAAATTGTCAATCAAGGCTTCACTTTAAACTCCCATCATTAAAGTCCGGTCTCGAAAACCCAGGCTGGTTTTACATTTTCAACCTGAAAATTCCCGGGAAATTGGAAAAAAAAGTTGGAAAATGATCAAAAACCAGATACCTCTTTGTTTAAAAAAAAGGTGAAAATCTGTTCACGGGAAAAAAGTTGGAAAATTTGCAGTTTTTCGAACCCACGGCGAAAACCGTGGGTTCCATTCCAAAAGTTTTTTTCCCCAAAAATTATTCAATCTCCCCTCCAGCTTTCATTCCCAGCATGTTTGCACCTAAAATGAGTAAGATAAGATAAGATAAGATAAGATAAGATATTTATTATTCACAAAGATATACACGAATAAAAAAAAAATTGTTTTTCTCCTTATAGGCGCACATTGGCCATAGGAGATTTGCCTTTATTTACTCAGTACAATAATAGTGAAAAATTGCAAATTAGACAACACAGACATCCAGACTTCTTCCGGAAATCGAACCCGGGGCTCTCGTGGCCGCAGGCAGCCACACAACCACCTGCGCCACGGGGCCGTCTAATAAAAAACACGAATAAAAAACAAATCAAGTATTCCGCTGGGCTAACCGCATGTCGAAGTTTGCACTACATTTTTTTCAAATTCACGGAATGTGCGAATTTCATTTTGAAAAAATTGCCGTCGGAAAACCGAAACCGAGTCGATTTTGAAAATAAACTTACACGACGCCGACGCCCAATTTGATCTATTTTCGATATCATTTGGATTTTTCCAAAAAAAAGTTGATCCTCGAGCAGGAATAAATTTTTGAGTAGAGTCCTGCTACAAAAGCGAGTCGTTCTGGTCAAAACACGGGCGAGAAGCCCGCTTGGGTGCCAACGGCCAGGAGAAATTTTGAAAATTCATAACGCTCGACTGGAAAATGGTGGAAAACTGCAACTGCAGTCTGTTATATACTGTCTAACTGTTCTGAATACAGTTTTTCAGGGGCTTTCAAATGACATATTGCAAGTCAAGTTCCGCGGGATATAGCTTCTGATGACAGTGACACTTCTGTTTGACAGATTACAACCGAAACCTGATGGGCTCTTTTCAGAAACCATGTCCGCATACCAAATTTGAAGTCGATCCGGTCAACGGTTCAGTAGTCATCGTGGAAGATCACAGGCATAGCAATTGAATGACTTTGTCGAACTGACCTATACACATATCATTTTATTGCTTCATTTTTAAACAGTTTTTGGATGAGACCATGGGTATGGATGGCAATATAGCTGAAACTATAATAGTCATCCATTTAAGAAAAAAAAAACACCTTCACAAAGTTGTGCGAACAGTTTTCAACCGTTTAACTATACAATATACTACACCACTGTAAGCATGTTGAATTAAAAAAAAAGAGCTGGCTTCAAAATTCAACTTTTTTTTTTCGTGAAAATTTGTATCTCACAGTTGAAGTAGCTGAGCCCTTATTTCGCATGAAGTTACCTAACAGACATTTCTACCTACCTGTTAGATTTTGACAAAATTCAACCAGTGGCGGTGAAGTAATGGAATTCGATTTTTGGTGATTTTTTTTCCCAAGAAAGTTCTCAGTAACTCCACCATCCCTTATTGAATTTAGCACAAATTTGACAAAGGTAGGTGGAAGTTGTCCGTTAGGTAACTTATGCCAAATTAAGGCTGTTGCTTCAGCCGTTTACTGAATGTAAATTTTCAAAAACTAAAAAAAGTTGAATTTGAAGCCAGAGTCAATTTCGTCAAGAATATCATTTTTCAAAAATTTTCACTGCTGAAACATTAATCTATAATTATAACTTCTCATAACCAGTTCAATTTCATACTCAAAAACTTCAAACACCCTGTATTCGCACTGCTTTGTATTCTACAGGGTCCAAAAAATGACTGAAAAGCTCCCCAGTACGTTGTAAGGGACCCTTCCGGGAACTCCGAAAAAATGATGGAAAAAGTATTCGACTTTCATTGGGGTTATTGAGGGCCAAGGAACGGAGATAGAAATATCTACCACTAGATATGCATCAATTTTTTTTATTTACAAGGTGAGTCAGAAACCAAGAAAATTGATATTCGAAGGACCAGTTTTTGACTCAATTTTTTTTCAAAAATGAAAGTCGAAGATTCTTTCAATATTTTTTTTTTTAATTCTTTGAAGGGTCCTGAATAACGTGCTGCAGAGCTTTTCCGCCATTTTCTGGTCACCCTGTATTTCTTTCTTGATTTGGTCACAAAATATTAGAGTTATCATTTTATTTTTTGTTCACTCGTTGTGTCAATGAATACTGATATTTTCTAACTAATATATTATGAAGAGAGGCTTTGGTTTTTGCTTTGATAGCTTCCATGTGTCTTGTGATTCTTCTGAAGTTCTTCTGCTATCAAACACAGGAACAGGACTGGACTGCTTGAAGTTGTATTGACGAAGTCATCATCATTGTATTGTAGGTCCGCAGTTTGATAGTCCTCCTCTTTTCTGCTTATATGTCCAGTTCCTCAGATCGTTTGCCTTAGTTAAAAAAAGAATGCGCTATTTTAGTTTTAGTTGTGATCCTAGCGAAGTTTTTATCCCTAAAACGTTTTAATTGCAACTTGATATTTTTAACCGTTGCTGTCCAGCTGATTTATGGGTGATCATATTATACAGGGTCCTGCAACAGTGCGTCGGGCTTTCCTAGCACCCTTACCTTGCAAAATAGAGAAAAAGGTGTAATACATAAAATTATTGATTTGAAAAGTTCTACCTACTTCGTGTAATTATTTTCAACTATACAGGGTGTTCAACTTTTGCACTATAACAAAAACAAAGATTTTTCAACTCTCGAGCGGGCGTGCTTGAGGTTCAATTATACAGGTGTGCAAAATTTTTTACGAACTTCGCAAATTTCAAAATGTCATAGGTCATTTTTTTCAAATAGAATGCCGTCTTTTTATCTCACCATTCGATAGCTTTTTTCTTCCTTTTACATTTTTACCAGAGATACCTTACCCCTAAATTTCATAATTCCAGAGATAATCGATAGTTTTGATGAAAATTGTCGTTTATTTGGATTTTTTATGTTCTTACTAGGTTCTGATACAGAAAATCATATGTCAAAATGAGCGCAACTCTCAATTTGACAGTTTGAAGGTTTTTGAAGTAGAGAAAACCGCTTTACTAAGCTCAATTTGAATTTTCTCCTTTCCATCGCGCAACGAAATTTTTTTTTTGGAGCATTTTCTTCAGATTGGAATTGACGCAGCTATTCAATAAAAAAAAACTTGTTCTTAGCATCAAGCCAAGCAAAATGTGTCAATCAGACATTTGTTAATGATCACCATGGCCTGCCCGGGGTGGAAAATTTTAATAAATAGCACTTTTTATAAAAATTATCGATTATCTCGGAAAATATCAAATTTAGAGGTAGGGTACCTCTGGTAAAAATGGAAGAGGAGAAAAAAGCTATCGAATGGTGAAATAAAATAGGGAGCATTCTATTTGAAATAAATGACTGGCATTTTGAAATTTGCGAAGTTCGAAAAAAATTCTGAACACCCTGATCACTGAATCCGAAGTTTTTTGTCATGAAATTATTCATCTCCTATTCGACTATTGTTGTGCCAAATTTCAGTCCTTGATTGAGAAAAACAAAGCTCCTACTATTTTTCAAAACAAACCTTGAAATTACAAAAAAAATTATTTTTTTTTTAAGTTGGTAGCACTGCCACAAATTGAAAAACCAAAAATACGCTTAAGATAGAGCTTGAGAAGCTAAACAAGAAAATGAAATCAAAAGTGGGGCGTTTCATTTAAAAAAATCTTTGTTTTTGTTATAGCGCAAAAATGGAACACCTGCATAGTTGAAAATGATTTCATTGGTTAGAACATTTCAAATCAATAATTTTATGTATTATACTTTTGTCTCTATCTCGTAAGGGAAGGGCGCTAGGAGAGCCCGACGCACTGTTGCAGGAGCCTGTACTGTACAGAGCGTTTCAGCGATGATAGCAAAAAATTTAACTGTGATTAGATCTCGTCAAAATATGGCGAAAACCTATATGTATACCATTTTGCAATGTTCGGCCCAATGACGAGGATACAGTCTTTCAAAGTTCACTTTTTTCGAATTTCAAAAATTTGTAACTCAAGAACTTCTTGACGAGATTTTCTTAAATTCACCATAGACTGGTTTGTCGAAACCACCTACCGACCTGTCAAATTTTGAAAGGATCCAACCAGTGACTTAGCGTAGGAGTTACAGGGGTCAATACTTTGGAAGCATCGGAACGAAAGTTGACTTAAGGTGAAGGTGCCCCCCCCCCCCTATAACTTCTACGCTACTGGTTGGATTCTTCCAAAATTTGGCAGGTTGATAGATAATAAATTGGAAAAATTTCTCCATCCTTCTCAGAGTGGTGTAGTGGTGTTGTGACAGTAAAGGATTTTTTTATTTTTCTTTGAATTACACCACAAATTATGGACTTCTTTGGCCAACCATGAGTATAAATAGCACAAGTTGTCACTTCTCAACCCTGACGATGCTTAACGGCGAAACCGGTTGGCCAAAGAAGTCCATAATTTGTGGTGTATTTCAAAGAAAAATAAAAAAAACCTTGATAGATAATGTTGATATCCAGATTATGCTGAATTTAAGCTAATTTTGTAAAAACGTTTTCAGGTTACAAATTTTTGAAATCCGAAAAAGTAAACTTTCAAGGGGTGTATCTTCGTTATTAGGCTGAACTTTGCAAAATGGTATACCTATAGGTTTTCGTCGTATTTTGACGAAATCTACACACAGTTGAATTTTTTGCTATCATCGGTGAAACACCCCGTATAACTTAAACATGAATCCCCCCAAAAAATCACATGTTTTGTGTTTAAGTTTTCAAAAACCTAGCCGGAAACATAACTGACAAAAAAAAATTAAAACTGATGGTAAGAGTCATCAAATCTATTAATCGAGCAAGTCGAGCAATAATACACTACGCTACTTTAGCAAGAGAAAGAGCCTTCTCCTGCTGTTTCTTAGCGGTCAGTTATCATCAGATTCAAATAGCCTGATTCAGTAGTTGTCAAGTGCATGTTGATGCCCGTCAAACAAAACTGTGGTCAAGGAAATTGTTTTTACTAATAGGTAAGCTGAGACAAAAACTCACGTGAACCACCAAAGTTGCACCAAAAATTAAACGCAAAACACACCTGATATTACATCTGAAAGCACTCGGTAACTCGTTGAAAATGACAGTACATTGCGATGTTTTGATCACCGTACCAAAACTTTGTTTTTGAAAACTGAAACTATTTCTATTTTGTTCCTTTGTTGTGAGGTTGAGTGGGAACACGCCTTTCCGTCGGTGAACAAATAGGTTTTCATCAATAGACCTACTTGGCTGGCCAGGTCTGTTTTGTAGTCGGGGTCCCATTTTACGAAGAGATTTTTCAGATCAGCAGGAGCAGCGGGGCAGAAATTTTTTTATACGCTGCTGATAAAAGTCTGCATTTGTATATTGCAACCTCCTTGATTGCAACAGGGATATCCTCTAGGTATCTTATTCCTTTTTCCTTCATCTAGAAAAAAAGCTACTTAACCTCTCTTTTCCGGGATTCATTCATAACAAGATTTGGTAAGTACTTGCTGAAGATAAAACTCACCTTTTGGGCATGAACCACGGTATAGATGAATTGGAGATTAGAAAAGTGATACTCAAGCAATCTGCAAATACAACACACAAGTTCCCGAATTTTACAACAATAATAAACACTGACATTGACAGTGACGAGTGACAGTTCCCGACTGTCATTTTATAGTCATTGCGGCAACAACGCCGGGCCCTGCTGAGGGTGATGAGTACATGTGGCTGTGGCAGCACCTCACGGTAATGTAGAACAGCTTTTGCTATTTTGTGAAAATAACCTTTCGTGGTATATATTATCGCGATTTTTTTTGCTCAATATTCCTAAAATAATTCATGTAATGTCTATACCATAACTCTGGTATGTTTATGGCTCCCATAACGTTTTAAAAACAATAATTACTATTCTTATGTGACGAAAGTCAAATAGCGAAGGAGCAACTTAATCCTCAAACAATAAATTCTTAAACAAAACTTAAATTAATTGCTTAATTAAGTGCCACCGAGGAAAATGAGTTAGAGCCTGTATAACTGGTTGCCTATACCCACTAGCCAAAGCTCTTAAGGTGTATCGTGTCAAAGCTTGACTTGATTAAACGTGCTATTTCACAGAAAAAATTTGGCTACGATCAGAATATAGCTTTTATTTGGTTTTTTATTCATTTCAAGGCATGAAAATTGTTTACTTCATCAAACAAAACGGAAAAAACGAAAATCGGAGCCGTATTTTAGTCATGACATCATTTTTCCTCCGACAATCGAGCCAACAATGCAGAATAAATTTCGCAAAAAACCGCGAAGTTTCGATCTATAGAGTCGTTTTGTAGCTCCATTTCCATCGTGGTTCAAAACACCCATGAACACAGTTTTGACATAGATTGTTCCATTGAACTATTTAATAAATGAATTTCATAGCTAGAAGTTTATATTGCTGCTACAAAGTCACACGGTAATTTTGTTCCAAAACGTGCACCCGTGTAGAAATTTAGTTTCAAAAGCTCGCATTGTCATGACTAAAATCGGAGCCGTATTTTAGGCTAATTTCCAGTGTATCTCAAAATACCGAGCTATAGGTCGCGGGAACATAACCGTCACCCTGGCACCCGCTATGACAACGTTGCAGGCACGCCGGCACCAGAGAAGCCGGCACAACGAAGCCGAGAACGAAGCGCCTCTTGCCTGCTCTTGTCCGCGTTTGCGCCTTAGGGGGTGCCAGAGTACCCGCTGTAGAGATTCGCTTGTTTTTGGCATTACTCAGTTAAATCTTAAGTTTAGCACATTTATTTTTATGATAAAGCGATAATTGTTCAATAAATTATCTATATATTTATTACAACTTTACAACTGAAGAAAATTGTATCAACAAGTACGTACTAGTGAAAATAACATCATACCGCATATACCCATCTTTAGCGCGCCATTTTTGTTCCCGCCACCTATATAGCTACCACAAAATATCTTAAGGGCCGTGAAACTGATGAAACCTTCTGCAATTTTACAATAGCGATCCAGTTTTCTCAAGTACCGTCGCGGACTTTTTAAAGTGGACGACAGTTGACAGAGTTTCCAGGATTCTGGCCTGAACGTCACATGACAGCAAGCCAACTCGTTGACATTGCCGTCCACTTTATTTTGGCCGCAACCGTACCATCACGTAAGTGTATTTAGTTTTCTTGAAATTACGAAATAATCACATCGAGTTGGATGGTTGGGAGCCGCACTGTACTCTGAGCTCTGAGTAAACGAAACGTCGCGTCAAGTGACAGCTTTTTGACAGTGTAAATAAACATCACGTAGTTATGACCGAACTTTTGGACGCTGGAATGATCGCACACCTTTTCTTCACCTGTTGATTCCCACTTGATATTATTAGTGTTGATTCCACGTACTTTGAGGGAGAAGCAAAATAATGTCGTGCTTAGTCAAGTGGCCAAGTAGCGAAGTGGTGCCAGTTCACATTCACATCACCCAAAATCCCTAAATAACCATCAAGATGGCGGCGCCCATTATTACAGGTGTCGGACGTCTCTCTTGCGCGATATAGCTATAGTACAGGAAAAATACTAAATAGTAAAAAAAACAGCAAAACCTCGGAATAAATATGGACGTCCTGAAAATTTGATATTCTGTTCAGAATTGAATGCTCTACTACATATCGAAAATCGCCAAAAATCGCACCTGGGGGTTTTGAGTTATTGGAGGGGGGGTAAAAAATTGCAACTTAAAATGGAGGGGATGAAACCTGTCATTCCACTGGATGCAAATACATCGCGATTCCACGCATTATATCCCGTTTACATCATCTCGGTACAAAAAGTGTCGATCATTATTGAAGGGGGCTCGTAGGGATGCGAAGGTCGGAGGCGCTAGGGGGTTCTTTTTTCTTCCTGCGCCATATTGAACCGATCACGACAAGTTTGGCACCTTTTCCGACTAAATTCAATCTCCTAAACTCGAATCCGTTGTGTTAATTTGGATGACAACAAGTTTAAACAAGTTAACTTGAGAAAACTTGTTTTTTTTTGTTTGACAATTTTGACGAATTTTTTTTTTACTGTTAGAGGTGTTCATCTTTGAAAAATTTTCAGAGGCCAATAAATTGAAGTGTATTCTTCAGGAAAATAAACCACTCGATGTATGATTTTGTATCTCGAGTTAAAAAAATCGATTTGAACCTGAGCCGGCGTGGCGCTTCGTCTACTACTGACCAGAACACTACAGCATGTACCTATAAATGAAACTAGCTCAAATTATTGAAAAATAACAACTGATTTTTGAAAATTCGAGGATCTGTGCAGAATTGAATTCTCTATAACATGAACAAAATCGCCGTGAATCGCACTGCAGGGTTTTGAGTTATTTGAGAGGAGAGGCAACAGTTCATAGAGTATGAATCTTTCCAAAATGTTATCCTCCTCCTCGAATAACTCAAAATCCTGCAGTGCGATTCATGGCGATTTAGTTTATGCTATAGAGAACTCAGTTCTGCACAAATCCTCGAATTTCCAAATATTTGTTATTATTTTTTCAATAGTTTTCAGCTACTTTCATTTAAAGGTGCATGTCGTAGTGTTCTGGTCAGTAGTAGACGACGCACCGCGCCGGCTCAGGTTCAAATCGATTTTTCAAACTCGAAAAACAATAGCATACATCGAGTGGATGATTTTTCTGAAGAATACACTTCAATTTAATGGCCTCTGAGAATTTTTCAAAGATGAACACCTCTAACAGTAAAAAACAAGTGAGTATGCCTTCACGTGCGTGAGTCTCAGTAGCGCATTTTCTCAAAGAGGCATATTGTGAACGTAAAGAAATTTGGTTGAAGGAGAAACACCATTCCTTGCCCACTTTCTTCATTCGAAATTCATTGTGATATTTTGTTATCAGAATGGGGTACTTGCCAACGAAATAGATTTGAATGAAAATTCTTCCACTCATCAATATTTTTTTGTTTGAGGGCAGGAGCTGGGAGCGGCGACTAATCAAAAGTGGCCTATCTCTTCCCATTTTTAGTCAGCTATCTATATAGCGGAACAATTAGATCGCCATGTCTTCAGGGTTATGTTTTACATTTATCTCTTACTTTGGGGGCGGCGTGTGGGAGCGGCAGAGTTTGGCAATTCTCCCACAGTTTGAGTTGGGAGTTTCTGAATGTTTGAGGTAACATTAAAATGTAAATCAGTGGAAATTATTGAAAGTTGCACTTTTTTCTTTTGGGGGTGGAAGTTGGAGGCGGCGTCATATCAAAAGTAGCCTATTCTTTCCCATTTTTAGTAAGCTATCTATATAGCGGAAGAATTAGATCGTTATGTCTTCGGGTTTATGTTTTTCATTCATCTCTCACTTTGATGGCAGCGTATGGGGGCGGCAGCATTCGGCAAAGTAACTGTTGCACAGTTTGAGTTGGAAGTTACTAAATGTAAGGGAAATATGACAATCAGTGAAAATTGTGAAAGTTGCATTTTTTTGCTTGGAGGCGGCAGCTGGAGGCGGCGGCTAATTAAAAGTGGCCTATCTTCTTCCAATTTCAGTCAGCTATCAACATAGTGAAAGAATTAGATCGCTATGTCTTCAGGTTCATATTTTTCATTTATCTCTTACTTTGGGGGCGGCGTGTGGGAACGGCAGCGTTCGGCTGAGCAAATGTTGCACAGTTTGAGTTGGCAGTTCTTAAATGTTGAAGGGAACATCTCAATCAGTAACATTTGTGAAAGTTGCACTTTTTATCGTTTGGAGGCGGAATCTGGGGGCGGCGACCAACCAAAAGTAGCCTATTCTTTCCCATTTTTAGTCAGCTATTTATATACCGAAAGAATCAGATCGCTATGTCTTCGGGTTCATGTTTTTCATTTTAAAGTGCTTGGGGGCGGTTTTTAGCAGTTTTTTCATGTTGGCGGCGCATATTGAAGACGGAATGTTTCTTGGCTCGCGTTTATAAGTGGCAACTATGTATTATTCAAAAAATGAGAACACCAGAGCATCAGGTCTGGTAGAAAGTGCAGTATTATGTTATTTCAAGGTTATCGGGGGCGGTTTTCTCTATGTTGGCGGCGCAATATGGACATCCAATATAGCCTAGCCCTCCTTTGGGAGTGGCAGCTATGTAACAGCGAAAAAATTAGAAAGCTAGGTCGTCTAGTTTGGGAGGAGTTCGAGGAACGGACGGACGGACGGACGGACGGACGGACGGACAAAGCGGTTGCAATAGCGATTTTCATCAAGATGGAAAATGCGCTAAAAATTCGTCAAAATTGTCAAAGAAAAAACAAGTTTTCTCAAGTTACCTTGTTCAAACTTGTTTTCATCCAAATTCCCAACGGATTCGAGTTTAGGAGATTGAATTTAGTCGGAAAAGATACCAAACTTGTCGCGATCGGTTCTACATCTACATGGCTAGAAAAACAAAATTGACCACCTAGCAGAGCTTCGCCCCCCCCACGACCCCCCTTCAACAATGATCGACACTTTTTGTGCCAAAATGGTATCAACGGGATATGATGCGTCGAATTATAACGTATTTGCTCCCAATGGATTGACGCATAGACAGATTGACGGGTTTCATCCTCTCCATTTCAAGTTGCAATTTTTACCCCCCCCCCCCTGCAATAACTCAAATCCCCCGGGTGCGATTTTGGATATGTCGTAGAGCACTCAATTCTGAACAAACTATCAAATTTTCAGGACGTTCATATTTTTTCCGAGGTTGAAATCTATCTTTCTTGTACTACTATTTAAGTATATGTGCTTGCGGCTAGTCGCAGAAAGTTGGGAATAATGGCGGGAAATACGTAGTTTCATTTGAATTCTGCGATATACCGCAAGAAATCTGCGGTATATCGCAGATGGGGCCTAGTATCTATGGTCTTTATGCAGCTGGATTCCCAGATGCGAATTTGTGTGTCAAATTTTGAATTCGAGGGCTCTGATTGGCCAATATGAAGTGGCGTCACCTCGAGCTCACTCACTTCACTTGTCAGTCAGTTTGACAACAGTAACTGTCATCAACCCCAAATATTTGACCAAAACATGCATTGTTTCAGTTATTTAAACGCACCAAACTGTAATTAACGGTGTTGGTTAATTTTGAGAGGCCCCATTCACAATAACCAGTGTCTCACAGTGTCTTAGCAAAATGTTCAAGTCAACGTGCATGTTTTGCCACAACACAAGAATCTTCAACATCCACAACGATTACGGCAACAATAACCACACAGCGAAAGACGACATGCTCCAGTTCTTCGGTTATCAGGTGAATACCTCTTGTTCGCATCCTTGGGCGCTCGCGGGAGCTCTTGCAAAGCTCTCCCGCCCCTCGAAAATTATAGGTTATGTGTCTTTGTTTGGCAACATTTCCCCAAGCACGATTCAAATTCCAGATCGAAAGCCACCTAAGGCCCGACGATGCGATATGCAACACTTGCATGAACATTATGGATAACGTCGCCAAGCTGAAGCGGCGGCTCCTGCCGCTGATATTCCGCGAGGAATCCACCGACGTCAAGCCGCTGAATTTGGGGAAGAAATGGAGCGCGTTTGCTTCAATGAGTTGTGAAGACGACAGCGAGATGTTTCTAGAGTCGCGCAGCCCCACTCCGAGTAACTTGCTTACTTGCAAATTGGTGGTACCTTACGAAAGTCCTATTGAGATGAGGCTGGCGGAGATCGAGAGGAATCGAAGCATGAGTAAGTCCAATCCTTCAGAATTTTTAATCATACCTAGTTCACAAATAAGTCTTATCGTTGGCATTGATCCACTGGCTTGAGATCATGATGTATGAATGTTTTAAATTTAATTTTGTATGGCCCAGTTTTATAAAGGTCGACTCGATTTGATAAAGTTTGAAAGTAGAAATGGACTGAAAACAGTGTCCAAGAAGGTTTTGTGAAATAAATATCGCAGATTATCTGCTAAGTGAATAAAGTTTACTAGTTTTTTGATTAGTTAAAAAACTATAAGTCCTTAATAATTTTCTTAAAAAAAATGCTTTGGTCTCATTTGCTTCGCTGGTTGTACAGGTGTCCGGTGTTTAATCGCGGAAACTTTGGCAATCGATAGAGCATCAAAAAATAAATAGACTTTCCTTGAAACACCCCGTTCAAAAACGAACAGTAACGGAGATATAGCTCTTCAAAGTTGAAATGAAAAAATAGTTTTTTTTTTCAACAACTTTCGAACCGTTCAACCGATTTTGTTTAAATTTGGATCTAAGTTCACTAGAACAAGTCTCTATTGAACAATGAAAACGCATTTTCTTATACATTTTTAGGGGTGAAGATAATAGGGGGTACCCCCCCCCCTATATTTCACTTCCCTAATTATTCCCTAACTATCGTTCCAATTTTTGGATTCTATGTTTTATTCTCGGTTTTATTCAGAAAAGAAAGTTACTCTTGCAAAATTTTGATTAGAGGCTTCGTTTCCAAGATGTTTGGGTATGAAGCTTTGGAAAATATCTCGAAAACACCACTTTCGAAGGTCTAAAAATTAAAATCCAAAAAACTCATGATTTCTCAGCTGAAATAGGTTTACTAGAATTTCTAAGTCGGTAAACCACCTTTTTTTCTGAGAAACGAGAAATTCCCAGGGAAAACTTTTATTGGGGTCATCAAAGTTGAGATTTCGAGATGTTCTCCGAGGTTTCAAAGCCAAATATCTCGAAAACGAAGCCTCCAATTGAAAATTTCGCAAGAGTAACTTTATTTTCTAAATTAAACGTAGAATTAAAAAATGAAAACGATTTCTAAAAATAATTAGTGGAGTGAAAAATAGGGGAAAAGGGGGGAAGGTACCCTCTAATATCTCCGCCCCTAAAAATGTTTGAGAGAATGCAATATTATTGTTGAATAGAGACTCATTTTAGTAAACTTTGGTCCAAATTTGAACAAAATCGGTTGAACAATTCAAAAGTTATGTGAGAAAAGCGATTTTTTAATTTGAACTTTGAAGTTATTGTTTGTTTTTGAACGGGGTGTCCGGGTACAGGTGTCCCAGAATTAGTGTCACAAAATTCACAGAGAGATAGAAAATTGAGAAATAAGGGTACTTCTCTCGATAAACATACCCTCGCAAACGTATAACAACGAAGATACAGGTCTTCAAAGTTGTTTTTAGCGCATTTTCGTAAGAAAATGACGCTTATATGGCCGGTTTGTCTGTCTGTCTGTCTGTCTGTCTGTCTGTCCGTCTGTCTGTCTTCGTCTGTCTGACCGTCCGTGTAGAAATTAGGAAGTTGTACTCCTCCTCGGGGAATGAAGTTAGAGCCTTGAAACTTCTTTTGATGGATAGCTGATGTCCCCAAAGGTGGCCAATGGGCATTATTTTTTTATCCATACATGGTTATCATTATTATTATCAAAAAACAAAGGTTTCCTGTACACTTTTAAGAAGTTTAATTACTCCTCGGGGAATGAAGCTATAGCCCTAGAACTTTTACCGATGGATAGCTTTGGTCCTCAATGGTGGCCAGTGGGCAAATTGGATTTCATGGTTGCGCCGCCATCTTGGCCGCCATATTGAAATTTCTTATTAGTGGAACGATTTGCATGAAACTTGTAACTTACCCTTGTCTCGTATGATCATTCTTATTTTCAAGCTAAATTTCACGATTCCGCCGCCATCTTGGCCGCCATATCGAAATTTCTCATTAGTGGAATGATTGTCATTAAACGTGAAACTCACTGTTGTCTCGTATGAACATTCAATTTTCAAGCTGGACTTCATTTCTATCAGTGACAGATCTGCACTAAGAAAATGCGCTATTGCGACTCACGCACGTGAGGGGATATTCAATTGTTTGAAAACAGTCTTCTCTTCATAACTTTTCAACTGTTCAAGCGATTTTATTCAAGTTCGATCAAAAGTTCACTAAAACAGGTCTCTATTGAACAATAATAACGCATTTCATCATATTTAGGGGCGAAGATAATAAGAGGTACCCTCCCTCTTTTCCCCTTATTTTTAACCATCCCGAATATTTTTGGAAACGGTTTCAATTTTTGGATAGTACGTTCAATTTGAAGGAAAAAGTTAGTCTTGCAAAATATTGATTAGAGGCTTCATTTTCGAGAAATTTTGGTTTGAAACTTCGGAAAACATCTCAAAATCGCCACTTTCCAGCACCCAAATTGTTTTTTCCTGAAAAAACTCCATGATTCTCAGCAAAAATGGCGGTTTATCAACTTAAAACAACCAGAAAATCCATTCCAGTTGAGGAATCATGAGTTTTCTGGAATTTTAATTTTTAGGCCCTGGAAAGTGACGATTTCGAGATGAGATCCAATGTGTCAAACCCAGATGTCTCGAAAATGAAGCCTCTAATCAAAATTCTGCAAGAGTAATTTTTTTCTTTGAATTGAACGTAGAATTCAAAAATTGAAACCAAAAATATTCAGGGGGGTTGAAAATAGGGAAAAAAGGGGAGGGTAGCCCCTATTATCTTCGCCGTCAAAAATGTTAGATGAAATGCGTTATCATTGTTCAATAGAGACCTTCCTTATTAAACTTTGGTTTGAATTTGAATAAAATCGGTTGAACGGTTCAAAAGTTATGATAAAAAGACTGTATTCAAAAAACAACTTTGAAGGCCTGTATCTCCGTTATTATACGTTTTCGAGGGTTCCCTGTGAGTTTTGTGACACTTATTCAGGGACACCTGTATAGAAATTTTCACAAACAAAAAAGTTTCCCGCTTGCTGTAAAAGATGAGAAACCAAATTTCACCAATGATATTGAATATCCATTGATGTTCACTTCTCGAGCCGCAATTGAAAAATTGCACTGGTTTACAATCGCCTTGTACAAACTTGATTCCCCCAAAATCCGAACAAATTTTCTTGTAAATGTTTTTTCTTCACATGTCAGTTGGGTTGGGAGGAATGAGTGGTGTGTTCTCGACAAGTAAGGGAACACGTGTCCCAGTACCACTGTGCTCCACTGTTAGACAAAGCTTCACTAAAGAACATTCCACAAAATTACAAGACAAAAACTAACAGGAGCCGGTACTTATTTGTAGTCTTCCAGAAAGTGCGATGCAATCTGTAATTCCTTATTTTCTCCACTAATTTTACTTTCCCGGCCCCCCACCAACATGGAAAGGAAAGTAAAGATTTCGCCGGATATATCCATTTTGAGGTCCCCCAAGACGATTAAGACCACTTCCAGAATAATATCAGTCTGTCTGTCTGTCTGTCTGTAATCTTTCCCGATAACTGCCGAATCGGTGATGCGATCGACTTGTAATTTGATATGCGGACATGGTTTTTCTGTGAAGTGAGCCCATTAGTTTTTGGCTGTCATCTGTCAAACGCAGCGTCACTATTAACAAATGTCAGAAGCTATATCTGACGGAACTTGACTTGCAGTATGTCATTTGGAAGCCCTTGAAAAACTGTATTCAGAACAATTGGAAGTATTGCCCTACCTTTAATCTGTTAAATAATAAAAAATGTTAGAATTCAAAACTTTATCACTTAATATTTCAAAATCTATCTTATGGATTGGAACCAAATTTGGCAGGAAGCAACACAACAAAAGAGTCAAATTAAGTCAGCAGTTGCAGTTTTCCACCATTTTCCAGTCGGGCGTTATGAATTTTCAAAATTTCTCCTAGCCGTTGGCACCTGAGAGAGCCTCTCATCCGAGTTTTAACCAGGACGCTGGACGACTCGCTTTTGATGCAGGACTCGACTCAAAAATTCATTCCTGCTCGGGATTCGACTTTTTTCGGAAAATTCCAACCGATATCGAAAGTAGATTGGATTGGGCGACACATTTTCAAAATCGACACGATTTCGGTTTTCCGACGTTAATTTTTTCAAAATAAAATTTGCTCATTCCGTGAATTCGAAAAAACTGCAGTGCAAACTTCCACATGCAGTTAGCCTCACGAAATATTCATTTTAGGTGCAGACATGCTGGAAATGGGAGTTGGAGAAAAGATCGAATCCATTTTTTGGAGGAAAATTTTCGAAATCAAACCCATGGTTTTCGAGTTTTTCTCTCGGGAAAAACTGAAAATTTTCCAACTTTTTATCCCGTGAACAGATTTTCACAATTTTTTTAAAGAAAAAGAGGTAACTGGTTCTTGAATATTTTCCAACCATTTTTTTCCCAATTTCCCGGGAATTTTCCTGTTGAAAATGTAAAACCGGCCTGGGTTATCAAGACTGGACTTGGATGAGAGAGCTTAAAGTGAAGCCTTAATTGACGATTTTCACAATAAGATTGATTTGGAAAAATATTTGAGGTTTTCCCGGAAAATTTGAAGTTTCCTGACAAATTTTACAATGGGGTACTTGCCCAATTTTTTTTTATTGGCTCAATCGATAGTGTGGTTGAAAATAATGTACCCGTATTTTTTCTTTTTCCTAAATTCCCAAAATTGCGGCCGTGATGCGTGTTTTAAAAATATATTTGTGACGTCACAAATACATATACTAAAAACTAAACCAACAGCACTGTTGGATTGGAAACTCAAAAAACTGTTAGAGTGACATTACAATATTTGAAAAATACAGATATGAGAATCCCACTGACGTTTCCCTACTGTTACCAACATTTTGAAAAATAAAAAATAGAAAAAAATCTTTTTAACCAATGGATATATTTCCCAGAAATTTTCAGGAAATACTCTTTATTACTCTTGTTGATGATTGAAAGTATTTCCAGTCGAATCTGTTTCATTGGCAAGTACCCCGACGTTTCGAATAAGAATTTCCATAGGCTCCTGGATACTAGTCGGGAAAGTTTTGGGGTGACACAACCGATTTTTTATTACTTATTGTGGGCTTCGTGAAAGATTCCATATCCTGTAATACTGTTTTGGTGCGCCATTTCACCCTGTATTTTACCATCTCTCCCGTAATACCACAGTACCGTCTGCACCTGCAACCTTTCTTTTCCCATGAAAAGCCTATTTTGATTTTGATTTTAACCAAATTATTATGCAGTAGATTCATTATGAAAACCCTGACTTTTAGGCCGCATGAGCGCCTTGAGTTCGAATTTCGAGAGCGAGCTCGAGATGGCCTTCAGTGACGATTCGACAAAACGCAAGAGAAGGAAGAAACGCGGTCACGGATGGGTTCGCAAGAAAAACGGTCGATACTCCAGGGCCAGTTCCGCACCCAGTCGGGCTTCCACCACCAGCGGTCGGGGCAGAGGGCGAAGGCCCAAGTCCTACCAGTCCAGCGGCGGGGCGGTCAGCTCCATGTCTTTGCACAGCTACGAATCGTACGAAAGCTTCCGTATTCCGTCGCCTTCGCAGATCACACCCAGGGTGGACATGCCCAGAAACAATTTGAGATACAAAGATGGGGTGCTGCTCAACAAACGAACTAGGTCGGTGTCGCGACAGCAGGAGGAGGAGACGCAGTTGCTCTTGTTCGACGAAGACTTGCACATCTGTTCGGAGGAAAACTGCTCGTTCATGTGCGAAAACATCATCAACATGGCGATGCACAAAGTTTCAAAGCACAAACACTTGGCGTTGTTCTTCTGCAAGCAGTGCGATGCGAAGTTCACTACGAGGTAGGTTTTTTCTGCGCCTCAAAATGGGACATGTCAGGGGTGCTCCTGTGACAAAGTTTTTTTCTCCTATTATTTTCAAGATTTTTTGTCATTCAAAGACTTTTTGACTTGCATATTTTTTAAATCTGAACTAATTATAATCTCTCAAGACCGATTCATAGATTACCGCAACCTTGAGCGTAACGTAAACGTATGAAATTGGATCAGTCACTGTCAATATCCAACCTTGGCTCCCCCCCCTTGGGCTCTGGTCAATTGTGATTGATATTTTCGCTTACGTTGCATTACAGCTACGTTATTTTGGAGACACATCTTACAATTGCCCAGTCAGCATGAACTCCGAGGGGCAAATATAAATATCTAGACATACAAAAACTGAACTTTGAAAGGAAGTCATGACCTTAGAGCATGAATACTCAGCGCTTCTCGCTTATGGACAAGTATTACCAAGCCGAGAAACGCACGCGAACCTGAAGGCTCGGGGTGGATCACTAAACAGAGAAGTAGTGTGCCCTCTGAAGTAGTGTAGTGTATCTTGGTCACGGCACCATTTCTGTAGTATAGGCAGTTTGCACATTTTAAATTCCGCGCCTGTTTTCACGCCTCTAGCGGTAGAAAAGCACTCCTTTGGAGGGTAGACATGCGCATGTCACGTTGACAAGCGCTTTGAAAGTCCGTGCCGCGAGATTTTTGAGTGACTGATTGTGAGGTGTGATGGATAAATCTATATCTTTCGGGCTCAGGCCGGTCTCCTTCCGGCATAAAACAGCCGGCAATGCCGGTAAAGGGAAGACACTGAAGGAAGCAAGCCATATTTTCAATCTTGTGGAGGTAGCAGGCCAAATAAAGGCGAAGGTAATTCGCCAGACCTCAGTCAACTTGCCTCGAAGCAGTATTGCTCTTTTTTCCCCAACAAAATACCGTCAATCAACTTGCCATCTTCCAGGGAATCTATAAAATACTACAGATCTTTTTCCTGCATTATAATAGGTTTTACGGCATCCAATAATACAACAGCCCAGTTTCGATTTTTTTGGTTGTACCATCTTACAACTCTGTAGTTTGCTTTCTTACTTTCTTGAAAGGGGAGACAATTTGTTAATGAATGCAAGGTACTTACCATAGGTACTTACCTAGTAATAATAAGGCTAAAACCTACCTCGAGTCACATACAGATAGCGAACTGAAGTTTCGCGACACCACGGTGTGACAAAACCGTCATCAATTCACTTTTTTTATGACAATGATATTAATAATACCTAGTCTTTTTGATTCTGAGCAATGATGCATTTTAGTTCATCCCTCCACAATGGCGCTGGGGGCATATCTGCTAATCGCCTATAACCCTTTTTTCGATGTTTGGCTGCGATCGTCGTTGTCCCTTCTCTTCCCCACGTCGTTTACCTTTTACCTACGTTGTGTGAGTTCTTAATCGAGATGAGAATGTGTCCTTGGGGATAAGGTTTGATTCTTGAATGAAACGCGAATGAAATGCAAGCAAAATGAATCTTTTATTGGAAATCAATTAGCAAAGTTTTAAATGAATTTGGTTCTTTTCTCAAAACACCTCACAACAATAAATTGACAGTGGTAAAATGGCACAACATGAATAAAGAACAACAAAACACAAGCAAATGAAACAAGAAAAATCATTACAAATTATTTAGACAATGCAGGAATTTACAAGAATGAAATGAACACAAAATCAGATCAACAAAACAAAACAAGGAATCATGGAACAGGTTAAACTGTCAATTTGATCGCAAATGAAAAGTGACGTATTCGCTGGCAAGGCACACATGGGAAGAACACGTCAAAGAAACCCATGCGTATAGCCTGGTTGATTGCTGAAAAATCCCTTCCCAAATGATCTGAACAAAAGTCAAGTGTGAATGAGTCATGACACACTGACAGAGAAGTCACTCTAATAATGCATTGATCAAGTCAGCGTGAGTTGGTGCTTGAACCTCTTTGAAACGTTTGCTTCGTTTACAAGTTATTTACGTAACAACAAAAGGAAACTTCACGCCCAGCAATTAATTTTACATTTTACTAACAAAAGAAGTCAAATTGATAGATAAGTAAACAATAAACAACAGATCGGTAAACAACTACATAAATCAGCAAGAAACAAATGATAGGTTGTGTGGGTAGATAAACAAGAAACAAATGAGAGATAAATAGGTGAATAAATAAACAAGAAACAGGTGAGAGATGAATAAGTAGAGAAGTTGAAGTTGGTCGTACTCTTCGTAAACAATTGGAAGGAAGAAGTATCTATTACGCATTCGCCCGAAATTCCCCAGAAGTTACCCATCACAAACCCCACAGATACATACTCACATACAAAACAGAACAATGGTTAGTAAACAGTAATCACATACAAGAAATAACAGTAAATACAAGAAAATCGACTCGAGCCAACCTGTGGCCCTTTCTTTGTCGTTATACATAATTTCCCCCCAAATAAGAAAAGGTTAGTAGACTCAACAAGGCAGATTCATACGAGCAGGTGGAAAACCCCCATCAGGACACGGAGAGGCGTGCAAGTCTCTCTTTCCTTCTCTTACTTTCATGTATAACCCGACAATGAACAATGAAATGTGAATGAATCATGAAAAGTACTGTTCTCTACTTAGCGGCTGATTTGGTGTAGCAGAGTTTCTTTTTGTCGCCTTACTGTTTGTGACGTAACTTGTGGAAAAGGAAATATTAATGAAACCCCGAAATACGCGCGAAAGCGCAGTTCGGAGGCCACGTCATGAGTGCTCAAAGTGCACACCCACTAGATTACGGCTTTTGCCATCAATATTCAGATCATTTGAGAGTAGATAAATCACACAAAATTCAAAGCAGTGCAAAGCACCTTGATTTCAAAGGGGAAAAACTCCGGGTTATGCAAGCCCGTTGAGAACAAAGAGAACAAAGAATATCGGGTTATGTACAATAATTTCGCGGACAAAATAGGTATCGAAATGCATGATTTGGTGAGTGGGTGGAAGCCAAAATTACGATAACAATAATCATAGAAAGACCGACCTTAAATTAGGAGAAACCGACGTACACTCGTTGCACTGAAAAATCACGTGTTCTCCACTACAGCTGATTCTCTTCCCTCTGTGTACGCGGCTGCCGCTCGCGCTCCAGCGCCATCTCCCTTTTTTATCGGCAAACGCTACGAACGTCAACGATATTACCTACTTCAGGTACCAACGTATAATCACATCCCAGTTGAATCAGTAAGGTCTTTGTGCATACCCCGAGCATTCGAGCCTGTAAAACAAAAGCGGTACGGTTCTCTCTGATGGACATTTCCAAGTGATTCCTCCTCAGTAATCATGAGGAGCTAAATTCACTCGACTTGAGTTATGAAAACGGTATAATATCCACACAGCTTATGAAGACAAAAGAAAATTAATCCTCAAATAAATTTCGGTTATACACTAAAAAGTCATGGAGCATTTTTATACAAAGTTGTTAATGAAATTTGCCTCAAACAGTTGCTCAGTAAGGAAATTCAGGTGCTACGACAACGCCGCCTCACCCATGCAATATAAGTTTGGCACGTGTGATGGACACATTTCCGTTCCTCTGAGAGTGAAAAGATATTGCCCTCTCGTTTTAACATTGGTGTATTTTTCGCACACTGGAAGCATAGGGATTCACTTGTCCATAAGCGAGAAGCGCTGAGTATGCATGGTCTAAGGTCATGGCACAGAATGGGGTAGGTTCACATAGGGCACATACCTGGGGTTTTTCCTTTCACTCACTGCTGGGACGCCTGTAGAACAAGATGATTATTATAGGCTAACTAAGTACTGAAATTTTTGTACTCTTTATTACAGTCAAGATTTGGAGATCCACAAGCAAGTGGCGCTTGAGCACCACGAACTGATCACCTGTGTGGTGTGCACCCGAGAATTTCCTTCCCAAGGCGAACTGAAAAAACACTGGGAAAATGTTCACTGGAACAACTCGGTGGCTTGTCGGTTCTGTCGAAAACGGTTCCTGGATAAACACGTACGCAAAAAACACATGGATAGAGTCCACAAAAAAGGATCGTCGAACAGAGTGGACTACAGGAAAACACCGGGTGAGAGTTCCAATCAGGGCAGCGATTTTCAAGTACGAATATTAGTACAAAACAACACTCCAACCGAATCGTAGTGTAAGAACAAGAATTTATAAATGTTTATTAACTATTTCTAAGTCAAAACTTGTATAAATCGCACCACGGATACTCATTTCAGTCAGTGATGAATCATTGCAATAAGAGGCTATGTGCGTCAGTTTTTGAGGCTGTATTGCCCAGATACATAAATGTTTCAAACCCAAATGCTCAGGGTGAATTGAATTTGAATTTTGATGAATTTAGAATCGTTGCAAAAAAACAAAGAATAAAGAATTTATAAACGGACACCAGTGTGATTCACAAACCCTCCATTATAGAGATGTTTTGCCGGTCACACCGTCAGGTGCTGAAATCTCAGGAATGCTGACGAAAATTCACGCATTATTGCGATTCAAAATATTCTCTTTTATAATAAGCAATGGAATTTTGTCCTGAATTCTTGTGTATATTGCTTACATTACAGCCATGGGCGCTTAAATTGGTTTAAAGTAAATGGCTATTCGAAATTTATTTTCTTATAGAAATATCCACGCAAATTTATTTAATTCATTTTGGCTGATTTTGAGTTCGAGGATCAAGAATTGCTTGCGAAAAAAAAATTTGAAAAAAGTTCAGCGCACGACGTTTCGCCCCAAATTTGGAGCTTCATTAGGTGAGAAGAACTTGCTGGCTCGAGGGCTCTTCGTCAATAGAAGGCACGAATTTTGAGACCACCTGTATCAAATTACCAAAGATTTTGCTAATGTAACAACGTTTTTTTAATTGCTTATGGTTGGAAGATATTAGAATGAAATTCAGTCATCATTTTTTGGTTGAAAAACCCCAAATGCCATAAAAGAACCTTAATCAGGATGTTTAAAAATTTAAGTTAGATTTTTTTAGGAGTTGCCTCATGTATTGCTGTAAGGAATGTATTTATTGTACAAACGTTGCATATTTCACCAATTGAAAATTTTGTGTTTCAATCATTGTACATACTTGACAAATGTAAAATTGTACATAGGAGTAGGTATATTATCTACAACTACCAACTTATTTAGTTCAATTTATTTTTTATAAATGTGTTTTTAACCAAATAGGTCCTACTTTTGATCACACATCATCTCTAATCTGACTTTTTCACAGGAAAGGTATCTCAGTTACTGTTTTTTTCTTGGAGATTTCTCCACTATAATTATAATTTATATTTTATACGTATTATTATTATTATAATCTTTATTTAGTGTACTATCATCTTGGGATCCCCTCAAGTAAACATTTGAAATGAATGGGCACCTACTTCACTGACTGATTGAAATAAAGTATTGTTTTTTTTTTCCAAACAAGTTTTATTGATCTCAAAAATCTAGTATGAAAACAGTCTCCAAGTAAACTAAATGGCATCCAGAGGAATGGACTCGGGCAAAGATTTTGTACTTGACCTGCATAACTGCTGTAAGTAGCAGCGGTAAATATTTATAAGCCCTGCAATAATCTTTACGAACTTCGTCTGGTTGCGTCAACGAATATTATGAGGCATCAAGGTTTTTATCCTGTTCCATTTTCCGAATTTCTTTTTCCAGGTCCCGCTGCTGTTGCAGGGTGTACAAATTTTCTTGCTTTCTTCTTTGACGCCGTTCCATGTCCATCAGAACACCTTGGTGCAACCTTTCCCTATAACACAGACCTATAATGAAGCCCCGATCGCTTGAACCTTCGGTCAACCCTCCGTGAAAGTAAAATAAATACCTGTCCAAGTACTGCTTGTAGTGAACATATCCTATGACTCCTAATGAAAAGCAACAAGCGCCGCCCAGGACTGTTTTGGCTAACAGCGACATTCTCGGAATGAACTGATAGTGTGATAGTAAAACCAACGAGAAAATTATGGTTTTTCCATAACATAACCAACAAATTTTGACATGTTTTGATGAGTCTCGACCATGTGACAGAAACGATGCCTACTATACCGACCCAACCTAAACATCAGTGACAGGTGTCAGTTTTTGTGAGTTGTGACAGTTATTTTTTCTATTTTACGAAATTTATTGAATATCCTCGACTTTAATCAGGCGTTTCTGTTGGTGTTTGCCGCATTTTGTGACCCACAAACCCTTTCAATCTGCACCATTTCGTAGAATGCAGAAATGAAAGTGAAAGTCAAAGGTACGCTTTTGTTGGGTACATAACCTCAATTTTTTTGATTGAAGCTGAAAACCCACTACTAGTTATGGTTTTTATTTCCTTTTCTTGCAGATTGGACTGGGGTAGCAACTTGGAAATGGGTGGCCAACGATGATAATTGTGGAATTTGCCGCATGCCGTTCGATGGTTGTTGTCCTGATTGCAAATTGCCTGGTGATGATTGCCCCCTGGTTTGGGGCCTTTGCTCACACTGCTTTCACATGCACTGCATTGTAAAGTGGTTGCAGTCTCAGCCCGTTAATCAGCAATGTCCCATGTGTAGGCAGCCTTGGAAGTTTAACAACAAATAATTAGGTAAGCACAGGAATAATTTTTATATTCAATTTTGATTCTTCCAAATGTCTTGAATATTTGTGTTGTGTATTATGGAAAACAATGTTTGACCAAATTAAGAATATGATTCTTATAAAATGAGCGAATTGGATTCTCTCAACTTTTCATAGAAATTGTTGTTTTATTGGTTGCATAGCCATTTCAACTGTAGTTGAAGAGAAGGTAATCACTGCTTGTTACCATTATTATTGTCATTATCCACTACAAAATTACCTTGATGGTATTATAGCGAGTCACTTGCGGAATTCCCACAAATTATCCCTAATAATTGGATCTGTGTATCCTTGGGTCTGCATGTCGAATTTAATGTAAGTAGAGTTCATGGAACTCTGGTGCTCCTCTAAATAATAGCGTAATAATTTTTTCATTGTTGCGCTCTTGGAGGCCAATTATTCGAATTTGAACGCATGATGATGTCGGGTCGGTCACGACACTGTTCTGCGCTCTTAATTAAATGTTACATTACATAAGGCTTCACCTTTGCCCACGCGTTGCTGTAGATTTTTAAACCCCATTTCAGCGTCGGTGATTTTTTTTTTTGTTCGCCAGTAGCAAACGAGCACAAAAGTGATCGTAAACGCGAGTTACAAACAGCGCATTTTTTCTTGGAGGTAATTGGTAAATGTGTGAACTTTGGAAATTCTTCAGCCGTACTTGTTGGAGACTGCAACGCTAGATAGATGCAAAACCTCAGATGCATGAAAAGTGTCTAGAGCTGTAGAATCGCTGTTTCTTATTGGATTTTCAAAATTGAAACATCAGATTTAGTGGTTCGACGCCAGCTAATGTAACCTGACAGAAAACAAGAAATTCATATTCGAAATGCTTATGGGTAGCGATATTAAACTTTTTTTAATGGTAACGTTACACTTCTACTGTGGATTCTGATGAAGAATTCTGTTTCCTGAATGCAACGATGTGTAACGTTGACCTCGGTTGAAAATTGATGAGGCCAACAAATTGAGTGATGATCAATTTTGAGTTGATTTTTTCATAAAATGTTGAAGTGTGCCTTGAAGTTTTTTTTTTCAAATAATTCCAGCTTTCTTTATCAACCTGCCAATGATTTTTCACAACACACTTGAACTGAAGCTTGAACACTTGAAGGCTAAATTTCAAGTCCGATTTGCAACCCGCGATAAGCTGCGTCACCGGCGCAAGCCATCGATATGCTCTGGCCATTGGCTGAAAGGGATCACGTGACTCTACTTGCGCCGCTGCACGGGTTGCAAGTCGGACTTGAAATTCAGCCCTTAGTGAGAAAAAGAACTCAAGATTGATTGAGTCAGTTTTTTCACCTTACAAATTTTGAACAAATAAATGTCTCTAAAGGCCATCAAATCGGATGCTTTTCATGAATTTATAGTCGACGGAAGCGACGAAAGTGTTTGGTTTATTCTCTTACACTTGAATCTCCGTTTACGCCTATGGTTTACGCTCCTGTCGACTATAAAATTGGGTTTTTGAGCACTTTTCTAACACCGAATTTTACTAAAGAGCATTTTGCTTTTTTTTACGGGGCTCATTCATCATGAACTTCGGTAAACCATGAACCATTTTATACATTGCTGAGAAGACTTTGTCGACTTTAATTATGCAAAATGAAGCCCACTGAATTTGTGGATATTAAGACAAGAATGGCGTCTCCCTTCAACACAAATATTAAAGGAGATAATAGAGGAATAAGGCAGACATGCGACATGCGCTAAAAACTGGCGTGCACCAACAAGGATTGAAACACCATTGTAAAACAATTTGAAAGTACCTACAATAATGGTGCTAATCGGCACGTGTGTGGGTGTTTCGTAGAATGCACCGGATCGGAAAAATCTCGTTGACATTTTCATGTCGCCAGAGACTCGAACCGTTATAGTGTTTCCTTTCTTCCGCGTTAAAATAATTTATGTCTGTGTTTCAATAAATATTTATGGAATTTACTCTCTCTAGAAGTTGCGTCACTTGTTTCTGAATGTGTTGCTTTTTTTTTTTGTTAATGATAAACATAATAATTTATAAAATAAATATGTTACGTTTGACCGCAAGCCGCGCATTGAAAAAATGGGCCCAAAAATAATTGGGGCGATCAAGATTATATAAGACTTGATATACAAATAAGCTTTTGTTTGTTTCTATATGCAAGCTACCTTTACCTACCACCGAAATTTTAGAATGCTCTATACATCGGTATCTACCCCACCATATGTATGTGCAAGATAAAATTCTATTAGTATTATTTATACACCCATTGCGTACATCGTCAGATAATATCTTTATCTGTTTTTGCGGTAGTTCTAATGGAATATAAGTGCGCTGCACATTTTATCGAATATTACTGCAGTGCAGGAAAAGGAAACATTTGATTCGCTTTGGTTACGGTAAATTTCTTGTGCCTTCTTGAGAATTGCACAAAGTTACACCGGTTGATCTTCAGTGACTGAACCTGAGCGACTTTCTATGTGGAATTTCGTGCACAGTTTGCTACAATTCATTTTCATATGTTCTCGCTAGATTTCCAGTAGTATTCACGAAATCGCAGATGTTAATTATTACTACAATGTTATTACTATGCCTCACGCCTCACCTATTGTTATTTTCTGATTTACGCCAAACACTCAACGGCCAAACTAAATATATGTTCATAAGCTGTAATTTGTATGACCCGTGACCCGATGTTTGACCCAACCAGCTAGATGGCTAGATGCGTCGGCTTGCATGAAAATTTCTCGAAAACCGTCATATATTTCACTTTTGCAGAAGGCAGTAAAGTTTTGAAGAAGTAAAGGCATGAGAAGAACCACGTGGGGTGGGTGTATTTATTCAGATAAATACGTCGAAAGGTCGAGGCCATCAACGGTAGAAACGGTAGAAAACTACCTGCTAGGCCAATAAAATTACGAAAGTACTGCTCTGAAAAATCACACCATTTTTTCACAGGAACCTAATGATTTGACGAAAGAAATAAAATTCATCCATTAAACGAAAAATCCATTAAAAGTAATACAGTGCTCAACAATTGAAGTGGAACACCTGAAAATTTTGGTCAAATTAAAATGGTCGTATTTTCTTGAGAAATAATCGAATTGCAATTAGTTTTTTTCCCTGGACAGCTAATGTCTTAGACTACAGCATGATATAACTCTTTCTTGTTATAAGCTTTCCATATTATTTATACAGGGTGTAGTAGTGAGGTACTGCAAAAAATGTAAAGTTTACACCCCTCCCGATCCGCGAAAACATTTTTTTTACTTTTTTCAACTCATTTTGGAAAATCATTGAACCCATACCTCGAAACGGTTTTTTGGGTTTTCGTTTATCTCTGTTAATTACAGGGTGATCTCAAAAAAAGTGATATTTTAGGCTTTTAATGGTAACTTCTTTCATTGTTATCCGATTTTAAACTTCTTTGGCTCATATTGAAGCTGAAACTTGAGGCGAGAACGATGTGAGGTCAAAACTGATTGAAGACAACAATTAAATATTAGGAGACGTGTCAAAAGTGACCCGAATGCAAAACAGCTTTCGACTTTCCGTTTAATAACAGATAAGAACAAATTGAAACGTGTCTTCAAAGGATCCGCTAATTCGGACCATTTAGATCTGCTTTTCGCTCTAGTTGTCCAAGAAATGTCCGTGGTAGAACCGAAACTTGACTGCGTGTTTTCGCGGAAAAAACGCATCCCTTATTTACCTGTAGGCGGCCGTAACCCAAGTTACAAAATTCAGAACTGGCAGGTATACGTGTTTTATTGTCAAGGAGAATTTTTAGAATTGTTGTGAATTTTGTAACTTGGGTTACGGCCGCCTTCAGGTAAATAAGGGATGCGATTTTTTTCGCGAAAACACGCAGTCAAGTTTTGATTCTACCACGGAAATTTCTTAGACAACTAAAGCGAGAAGCAGATCGAAATGGTCCAAATTAGCGGATCCTCTGAGAACAAGTTTCAATTTGTTTTTGTCTTTCATCAAACAGATACTCGGAAGCTGTTTCGCATTCGGGTCACTTCTGATACGTCCCCTTCAATTGAATTATTGTTTTCAATAAGTTTTGACCTCACAACGTTGTCGCCTGAAGTATCAGCTTCAATATGAGCTAAAGATGTTTAAAATCGGATAACAATGAAAGAAGTAATCATTGAAAGTCTAAAATATCACTTTTTTGAGATCACCCTGTAATTAACACAGATAGACAAAAACCCAAAAAACCGTTTCAAGGTATGGGCTCAATGTTTTTCCAGAACGAGATGAAAAAATTCCAAAAATTTTTTTCGCGGATCGGGAGAGGTGCAAACTTTACATTTTTTGCAGTACCTCACTACTTCACCCTGTATAAATAATATGACAAGCTTGCAACAAGAAAGAAATCTATCATGCTGTAGTCTAAGACATTAGCTGCCTAGGAAAAAAAGCTCATTGCAATTCGTTTTTTTCTCAAGAAAATACGACCATTCTAATTTGACCAAAATTTTCAGGTGTTCCACTTCAATTGTTGAGCACTGTATATTATTATGATCGAAACTTGTTATGTAATCAAGCTAAGTACCTAATAATTGACCTAAAGTGACACCGCAAATGTACGTAAAGAGACCGGCCGGTAGCTCAGAAGCTTAGCGCACACAATACCAACCTGGAGGTTCCAGGATCAAATCCGGCCGGCGGAAACACATTCTGAGCAAAAATTTACTGTGACATCGAAATACAGGGTGATACAAAAGTGCCGGACCATCTTGAAGGTGCGTAATATGGAGGTGTAGTAGAGTGCTGGAAAGTTGTTGGAAAAATTATATGTCTTTTAGTTTTGAAGTTATGGAGGAACAAAAGTTGGTCCTTCGATCGCTACTATTTTCGTTGTTTTGGAAAATTTAGTAAACTATTCATGGAAAAACAATGAGTACAAAAAAGCAACCTCTGAATCTGTAATTAATTTTCGTTTTGTATACAGGGTGAGTCATGAATCCTGAAAATTATTATTCTCTGAAAGTGTCTGCAAACAGTCACAGTGGTCCCATAACCTATGTACAGCACAATTAAACACAATTAATTTCAATAGAATTCTTTTGCTTCTGTTTTTTTCTTAGGAAAATAAATTTTTGTAGTTCATGACTCACCCTGGATAAAAGAACAAAAATTCAATACTGATTCTGAGGTTGATTTTTTGTACTGATTATTCTTCCATTAACAGTTCACTGAAATCTTTTCAAACAACGAAAATAAAAGCGATCGAAGGACCAACTTCTCCATAAATTCAAAATTAAAAGATATAGAATTTTTTCAACAACTTTTCAGCACCCTACTACACCTCCATATTACGCACCTTCAGGTGGTCCGACACTTTTGAATCACCCTGTATACAGGACAGGGTGGTCCGACTTTTATGTCATTAAATTTAAGGATCGATAGAGAATGAAAAATGAAGGGGACATTTTCTAGAAAACATATTTGAGAAATGCCTAATAACAGAGATACAGCTCTTCAAAGTTGGAAATAAATAATCGTTTTTTCCGCATAACTTTTGAACCGTTCAACTAATGTGCTTCAAAATAGAACCAAATGTTTACTGAAACTATCCCCTGTCGAACAATCATAACATGTTCTATAAAAAAGTTTCGGGGGCGTAGATATTGGGGGATGTCACTACTTTTCTCCCCTATTTTTCACCCCCCTAGTTATTTTTGAAAATTGTTTATAATTTTGAATTCTACGTTCAATTTAGAAGAAAAAGTCACTTGTGCAAAATTTTGATTAGAAGCTTCGTTTAGGAGATATTTGAGTTTGAAACTTTGGGAAACATCCCTGAACCACTTTTCAGAGCCCAAATGGTTTTTTCCTTTGAATTTCTTGTGTTTTGAAAAAAATGGTGGTTTATCAAATAAGAAATTCTAGAAAACCTATTTCACCTGAGGAATCATGAGTTTTTTTTGGATTTTAATTTTTAGACCTTTGAAAGTTGTGCTTTTGAGATGTTTTACAAACCTTCAATCCTAAATATCTCCCAAACAAAGCCTCCAATAAAAATTTTGCAAGGGTGATTTTTTCTTTAAAATTGAACGTAAAATTCAAAATCATGAACAGTTTCCAAAAATAACTAAGGGGGTGAAAAATAGGGGGGAAAAGTAGGGAGACTTTTGTAGACCCCTAATGTCTACGCCCCTGAAACTTATTTATGGAACATGTTATGATTGTTCGACAGGGGATATTTACGGTAAACCTTTGGTTCTATTTTGAAACAAATCGGTTGAACGGTTCAAAATTTTTGCGGAAAAAACGATTATTTATTTCCAACTTCAAAAGGCTGTATCTCTGTTATTAGGCATTTCTCAAATATGTTTTCTGAAGAAAGTCCCCTTCATTCTTTATTCTCTATCGATCCTTGAATTTAATGACATAAAAGTCGGACCACCCTGTATAATGATATACTTATTGATAAAGCGAACTAATAAAATGTTACAAACTCCTGTAACCAAAAAGAAGGTTGAGAAAGAGGGAAACAATCTAATCAATCTAATATTGACCTGAAGAAATTCCAATTATTACGGGCGATTTCATTATCGACTTTAAAGTTGGCATTACATCAAGAGCGCTCAGACCACGAACTTCAAAATTAATTGTCATTGATTAGACTGTCATTTCAAATAATTTTGAAGTTCGTGGTTTAGACTGACTTTGGCATTTTCTTCAGTTGTGACAATGCCAGTCTAACCGACCTTAAAGTAACGTCAACTTTAAACTCGATTATGAAATCAGCCCCTTACAGAGACATAAATAAATACATGATTTTCTGTGATAATAATGGTGGAGAAACAGATTCTCTATACAGACTGTCCGTTTTTCGAGGCTAAGCATGGGTAGCATTAAATTAGAAAAAAAAGTTGCGAATTTTCATGACGATCAATACTCCAAAAAAACCCAGGGCTCGATACCAAGTTGCAGGCGCAAAAGTTAAGACGGCGTAACTTGTCAAATAGAGCGGTCTGATTGGCCGTTGCTATAGTAACCGCACTTACGGCGGTCTCAGCCCCAACTTGGTATCGAGCCGCCAGTCGGTAGCACGGTGAGCTCGGCCTCGCTTTCGAAGGCGAAGGTCCCGGGTTCAAATCCGCACTGGGCCAGATGGACTTTTCCACGCGTCTCTTAGTACTGGGACATCTACTATCGTGCGGTGATGCTCCGGGAAGAGGGATGAAACGGGAAAGCCATCGAAACAAAACCCACTGATAAATCCCCCACTGATCCAAAGATGCAAATCTTACAGTACTTCGTTGTTATCGTCCTCATTGTTATCGTTAGAGAAAAACCCCGACGGCAAAAACCTGCTAATAACCTAGCTGTTGATGCAGGGCAAAAAAAAAATACTCCAAAAAGATATTTGACTTGCCAGTTTTAGTTTTCGAGATATTGAGAAAAAACTGAAATTTGTAATTTTTGTTTTTATTTTTTTCTGATTGAGACATTGTGGAGGCACTTTTGCAAGGGAAATTCAATGTTGCCAAAATCTTCATTCTAGATTTCAAAACAACCGAGATATGACATTCAACTTTTTTTTCTCTTATGGGCGCCATATTGGATTTTGACATTTTTGAATACAATATTTTTTTCTGGTTACAACGATGTGTCACATGCCACTGTTGAATTCATGCTTTTGAACAAAAATTTTTTTTTAGTTTTCAAGTAGTGCTTTGGATGGAAACAAAATCAGCACCGACAATAAAAAAAAAAAAAACGTAAATTTAAACATTTATTCAACAGTGACATGTGGCACATCGTTGTAACCAGAAAAGAATACCGTATTCAAAAACATCAAAGTCCAATATGGCGCCCATTAGAGAAAGAAATTGAATGTCGTATCTCGGTTGCTTTGAAAGCTAGAATAAAGATTTTGGCAGCTTTGAATTCCCCTTGAAAAAGTGCCCCGACAATGTCTAGATTAGAAAAGGCCACCTTCAACGGTTTTTTGAATAAAAATGAAAACAAAAATTCAAATTTCTGTTTTTTCACGATCTCAAAAACTAAAATCGATACGTCTTTTTTTTTGGATCATTGATCGTCATGAAAATGCGCAACTTTTTCCTAATTTAACCGACTTTGTATCTCTCAAGATAAGCGAGATACCCATCCATGCTTAGCCTCAAAAAACGGACACCCTGTATATTTTTTCTGACTTCCTTGATCATCCTTCACAACCTACTGCAGAGTTTATGCGCCATTTCTTAATCACCCTGTAATCCCCTCAAATGGAATATTGGATGGTTCGTTAACTCCGTATGTGCAACAGCAAACTTAGTCCTAACATCAGGTGATCGTAAATCGTCCTTTGAGTACCGGTTGTTCAAAATTGATCGTATTCTCCGCCTTTTAGAAATAGCGTTGCAACTGACCTACATCGCTTCACTAAAATCATTTTGGAATGGAATTGAATAGGTCGTTTCGTTTGGGACTTTTTTGAGTGCCCATGTGTGGCGTGAATTTTAGAGAATAATTTAGTGCACCCAAAAATCCACAAATAATTTAGTTGAATGTAAGATACATTTTGGTATCCAAAGGAGATGTTTTATTAGAATTAAGTTCAATGATCATTTGTGGAGGTGCATGAATAACGAAAATGGCAATAACGCTCGAAACAAACAAGATATCACTGTCAACTGTCACTTGTGACATGAAATCTGTCATCTCAAATAATAATAGCAACAATAAAAACAACTAAAACAACAAAAGCTCTTGAAAATACCTAGAAAACAGCCGAGGCACCAAAAAGCCGCAAGTCGTGAATAAGGTTAAATGCGCAATGAGTCATTGAGACAAACGACAGTGACAGCCAGGAACCGGTAGCTGGTCAGGTGGCTAGACAAAGTATGCAGCGTTGCTATTTAAATTGACAGGTGTACGAATTTTTTCAAAGTTGGCGCCTTCACGCATGCGTACTTGTACAAACGAAATAGCCTACTGAACTCACCATATTAAGCGCGATTGTACCGGATTGTACTGACTATAATATTATACTAGTAGTAGATATTCTATCTCGTTCTAACATGTACTGAGCAACAGAGAAAGCGAATGAGACGAATAAGAATAATGTTGGCATGTTTCTAGTAAAATTTTGACACATTCAAACGCCTTGATTCCTTGAGAGAATCCGGCAGAAATTTTCAGTTTTTGATTGAGTTACTGGAAAATGGAGATCGTATGGTCAAGAATCAAGATTGTCGATGATTTTGACAAACGCCATTACGTTAGTAAAAAAACGAAAAAACTCATCTATGGGTGAAGGATGCTCTAAAGTGCCAAAGTGAACAAAGTACGTTTTCAGGGGCCCGATTTTTAGCAAGAGGTGATACTCGCCTCCCTGGAAAATCTTGCCGGTTGCCACGTGATGACTGTGCGGCCACTTTGAATGAAATGGAACATAGATATATGCCGTTCACGTTATAAATTCAGTAGAATAACTTTTTCGAGCAAAAATAAAGTGAAAAGCTGGGAGGCTACGGCTACGGCTGATGGCACCTGCAAAGTTTTGGAGCGAAACTGTCAGCGGCCATCGGCCGTAACCTCCCAGCGCTCCATCTTGTCTCTTTATTTTTGCTCCAAAAAGTCATTCTACTGAAAATGAAGAGTGGACGGGATATACGCACCTGTTTGAGTCGCCCGCTGGTTTTATGGGTTTGCGGCAGTTGCAGGTAGAGAAGCATTTATTTTGAAAGGGATCAAAAGGTACAAAGCAAATCCCTTGACTCGGTCTAACGGTAATACTCAGACCCAGATATTGACAAAAATATCTTTGACTTGACTGGACTGTACTGGAAGTCCCGGACTTGGATGACCTGATCTGATAATTCATGCAAGCCAAGCACCTACTCTAACTCGACTGTATCAACAGTATTTTATCATAATATAACTATACATAACATCAATGTTTATTTGTTTATTCAGAAGTACATATCTTTACCTATGTGATTGTAGTACGCGTAGTTCTGACAGCATTAAAAGTTCTTCTCCCCAATCTGATCCGACTGAGTTGCATTTTCTTTCAGTTCACCATCCATGAATATTTTGTGATCGAAGTTCGTCTTTCTGAAAATTTATGGCACAACCACAATAATGATGATGTTTGTGGAATTTTGAACTTTCGAGGCTTTGGAGTTCCATTATAGAAAAAAAGTTGTGTAAATTGTATCTTTTGAAAATTTAGCCCTTATTTCGTCTCAAAAGCAAAAGCCTCTTGGCTCTCTGTCTCCCTCTATCTAACTACCTGGGGCTCCTAGCAATTAATAAAGACAATAATTATAATCCACAACTAATCAAAGATAAGACTCAAAAAAACCCAGTTTGATATCGTTAACTCCAATATTTGCCTCCTTATTGCGATAATAATTAATCGGCGGTGTTTTTCCACTTATTTATTTTTCGTAATTGTTATTTTCTTTCACTATTTTTCCTTCTTTGAACTTCCAGTTTTCCTTTTTCAAGGAGACTGAAATTAAAACAAAACAATTAAATTAAGATTATTAAAAAACAACAATGGACGAGCCTCTCAGTAGGCGGTGAAAGCTAATGAGTAACCAACCACAGTTTTTAAATATCGCTAATATTTAAATTGATAGTTTCAGTGATTGTTGGGGGAATTTTTCTTTGGCAAATAATAATTGACGTTTCATGTAATGCAATTTTTTTACAAAAAATATGATGAGTAGGTGAAAGCGAAACTTTCCGATTTTTTTCTGCGGTTTTTGGCATTTCCCGTTTTTTCTTCGATACTCGAAAAATGCAAATTTTTAAACCCACACGCGCGCGATACTTGCGAGTTCTTCTTGCTGCTGGCGCGGCGAATTGAAGTTTTCCAACAATACGCTAAACATTCTGAATATTATGTTTATTTCGTTGTTTGTCGGTGTGTGCTTCTATAACATGTTGTTATTGCATTTAAAATTCCGCTTCTCTTTCCCCTCTCGCACTTATACACTATACCTGTCGTCGCAAGGCCTCTGCTCTATCCACTCTATACAGCTTATCGTCCGCTCCTTTCTCACCATAGGCCCGCTCAGTTGGCCGGCGAGTGTTGCGCGGGTTATAACGTTCGCGGGAGGTGTATCCTCTCGTGTATAGTGTTACGCATATGTTGAGCGCGTGTCTTGTAGTGTGAATCATTCAAGTGACTAAGACGACTCGGATGAAATAAACTATTAGTAAGTTTTTGCGGTGTGAAATAATGTTAATGATGCGATCCACTCCAGTGACCAAGATGGGCAAACCTCCTCCACCCGTTCCTCCGAGGCCCAGCAAGACCTTGGTCGCGGAAGCCCTGGCAAAGACCAGGAGGATGTCGCCGGAAAACGGCAACAAGGTATCGCCGGTGAGGAGCGCACCGCCGCCACCACCCCCGGTCAAAATCAGCAAGCCGATTCCATTGGGACGTTCCATCTCCGAAGACATCAAGTGCAACACCAGAACCGTCATATTCCAGAGCCCCAAAATCGAATCGCCCGAAAAACGCAAGGTCGAAATCAAGAAATCGGAAAGCTTCCGCGACGATAAAAAACCGAAAGAAGTGACAATCAAGAAGACCAGCAGCACGGACTGCATCGACCAAGAAGGGCGGCAGCTAGACGACGCGAAGAAATGGGATCAAGTGTTGAACGATCGGAATCACGTCAACACTCTGATCGACGAAATGTTTGCTAGTGTTTTGGAAGTATCCACTGAAGAACCTCCGGCTCCAGAATCTCCGACTGTGGTCGTGGTGACCGAAAGTTCCAGCACGTCGTCGTCCAGCACCAGCGAAAAGAAAAAAGTCCAGTTCGTCGACGACAGGATGAATCACGAATTGTTGATCTCCGAATTGGAGAGCATGCGAATGGAAGACGAAAAGATTTTGAAAAGGCAGCGGTTGCCTTCGGTGGACATCTACGAGGAGATCAACGGCTGTGACAAGATCCAGCGTGCGGACTGGGTGGAAGTGAGTGATGGACAAGAAGTGCGACTGTCCAGTTGCCAGATCACGATTGACGATAAGAAAGGTGACAGCAGTGGCGGTAGTGATCACAAAGAAGCGGATAATAAAAAACCACTAAAACTGGATTATGATAGGTATGCACATTAGTAGTTAGCTTACCTTTTACGAATTTGACATATTAAGCAGTTTTTATTCGCGTTTCGCAAGCACTAATGCTGATTGCATTTCGAGTGCAATTACTGTTCAACGTTTTGCGAAATTTCCGGCGTACATGGTGATGTAGTAACCAGTTGTAGGTGCAGAGGAAAAATCAATTTTTTTCCACCGTTTCTCGAGGATTGAGAAAAATCTTGGGACGACTGCTAATTGGCATTTCCCATGCTCTCTACTTTATATCCAACGGAGTTGCCATGCCGTTGCCCAATTTGTCAGCATCGCAGAATGAATGCGTGTGAATTGAGCTCGATGCGTGTGTAAGCCTTTCGTCTGATTGTTGAAGACACATTGATTGAGATTTCGCGGCTCTTATTGAGAAGTGTTCATTTTTTACTGTGCTGGTGTGTGACCAAAGAAAATTTAATTGGATTTGAATGCAATCAATGAGATCGTCATCTAGCTGTGCGGTTAATGTTGAGGAACTGCGAACTGGTATGCGGCCGATCATGGGAATTATAATTACATATTTCGTTTTTGTCGCGCTCGATGGATAAACCGTTCCATCCACCTCGTGGAATAATGAGCATTTTTACTAGATACCGACGTGAATGTGTGATGGTGGTAGACTTGATGGATTTCAAGTCACGACTCTGTAGATTTCAGGATCGTACACTAATCACGTCGTTTTCTAATCGGCCGTGTTAGAGCGATTTCGATTGGGAGAAGAAAAAATAATAAAGTAAAGCGAATTGAACCAAGTGGCGTCCTTGAAATTCAAAAGTGTTGTTGGTGTTACAAAAACAGTAGTCGTTTTGTAACATCTGCATTATGCCGCTTTAGTTACCACCTGGCTTAGCCCTAGGCCATGCAAACAAGCGGGCCGGCTGATATCGAAGCGGCGTGCTTATCGCTCCCAATTCTGGTTTAACTATACATCAAATTGTTACGAAAGTTATAGGCCGGACTTGAAAAGTGAACCGTTCAAACAGTAATATAATATATCATCGAGCATATCACATTTCCATGATTAATCTACTCTGTAGGTGTTGCACCGAATGTCACGACGTAGGTAATTCTTATCAGAATAGTCCCACTGCGAAATGATCGAGCATAAGCATCGAGCCCGAGCCGCATAAGCTTTTCATGCGTTATCATACACTGATTTCATAATGATTTCCTGAATCAGATCAGGGACCTATTTCATAAAAATTCTTTGCATTTTGCAAAAATTCTGGACGAAATCAGCTCGATTCGGAACTTTGGTCTGAAAAAACTCCACAGTGCAAAGGGAAAAGTCGAGGGGAAAGTTGTGGAGTTTTTTTTTATCCCAGTCGAGGAGTTTTCGACATTTTCACTTGGTTTCCTTCAAGGTAAATAAAATATTTGCCCACGGCAGATGTCAGTGTTCCACTATTTTTTCATTGCGTCAGATCGTTTATTTAGGTCTTAATTATTATCCTGCAAATTGGTTTGCCCTTATCATCATTTGCTCATCGTTTTTTCCTACCACGTGTACTGAAACGTTAATCGTATGCATAAACGCACATCTCTGTCACAAGCGAACAGACGGACGGACATCAAAGTGCCGATAGTAGCTGTTCTCTAGGAAAATGCGCTGAAAAATGAGGTAGTAACGATAAGCTATCGCACGGAGTATACACAATTATGTAGTATTCGATTTAAAAATCAAAATTGAAAACTATAAACACCATTGTGTGTGGTATAGGTAACCCTACTTTATTCAGTTCGGTAATAATTCATGTATACAGGGCAGCCCAACGAAAACTACACCTAGCATTAGAAATGTGCCTAGTGTGGCTAATAGCTGCGTAAACGGGGACGCAAGCCTAATAGCTGTATTACACCACGCAATTTCTTGTACAATTTCTGGAACAATCTGCCAAAATAGTGTCAAAAAACAATGAACTAGATTGTTTAACTGACAGATTGTTTTCAAAAATTGTACAAGAAATTGTGTAGTGTAATACAGATATAATAGAATAAACCAATCACTATCAAATAAAAGGGAGTTTATACCCTGGACTTGACACACTAGAAATCTTGATGATCAGTGACGGATTGTCATTTAATTTGCCTATCCTGGTGACAACAGGGGTAAAATAATGACGTTTCCGGGTTGATGATCATTAAGCACGAAATGTCAATTATAATGTTAAATGTGTTCCAAGCTAGGGTTCCAAGTTGAATGACGATCCATTGTTGAAGATCAATAATGCTCGGTTTCACAAAGGTAAAAAATACGTCGTCCTATTATAACACGACACAAATTTGTGTAGTGTTACAGCTATTGTCGGACATTTTACCTACCATACGGTGATTGATCAGACGAAGGTCACGCGCGGCCTGTGTTTGAAGTACCTATACGACGATCAGGAATCACACGAGCATTTGATAATTCTGATGAAGCCGAGTCGGACATCTTTCGCTGGTTTATCCGGGTTTCACTTTTCACTGGGTATCCAACACGCTGAATATTTTCGATCGTTCTCAATTACTTGACTTTGAAGAGGTTATGTTCCTACTCTGACAGACGGCCTGCAGACCGGAGAAGCCAGTGGTGTGATTTCACTAGATTTGGAGTACAGCGCAGCAGCGGCGTGGACAAAATTTCTGTAATGGGTACTGATGAGCGTGAAAACGACGATGAAAACGTGACGCGTATTATTAATATAACTTGTACTGTATTCTTTTGTGTGTAAACTATCAAGTTCCACGCAAATTAACATTTTGGGGCCAGTTTTCATAATAATATATCGTAGTTCAAGAGTCGCTGTAGCCGTGTGCATGCCGTGTCTAACCTTAGCCACATCCATTTTGTGCGCACTTATAGCAGCTATACGATGTCGGTTGTGAAACCTCCGAGTATAAACACGTCGTATACGGATAAAACGCTTTTGTGAAACGGAGCATAAGCATTCTACTGTGTCCAGGCGTTGAGTGTCCAGGGTATTACGCTTCCGTCGACTATAAATCGGGCTATACTATAATGTGTTCGCGGGATGGATATGGAGCCCCGTTATATCGGTTCGCCAACTTGAGCCAGCCTCCTGGAAGAAGAGACTGCACTTCTCTAAAAACTCTGAAATTGGCGAGCGACGTTTTGGAAAAAGTGCTCCAAATCGTATAAAATTCGTAGCTATTGACCCGGGGTCGTATCGAAGTGGAGTTTTTGTCAAAATAAGTTAAAATTCTTTTCTAAGCATGTATTTATCGTCCCTTGCCAGGCAAAGCAACGTAAGCGACATTTGAGCAACTTTGCAGGAGAGACAAAAAATCGTGTTGTTTGCAAATTGCTCACGAAAGAATATTAATTTTGCATGTTTCATGTTATGCAATGATTATTTAAGTATATTTTAGTGCTTGTGATGGTTCACTTATTCGACGCGGCTCAGTGGGACCTTTCCAACAAGATCAAGAACTAATTTTTGTCAAAATGGCGCTTACGTTGCTTTGCCTGGCAAGGGACGATATGATATTCATAAGAACATGTACCTACTTGCCCGCATGTTGTAACTTTTGAAATCTAATTGTGAACTTCAGCACTCAATTGGCGACGCCGCCGCGCACTAAAATGTTAGTATTGAAATTGTTTATCGATATTTCGGGAGACTTTTCTTGGTTCGTGTACCATGGCCATTGGCTACCCATTTGAGTTGAAATCTTTCTTGTCTAGGATTCCTTCCCGTTCGGAGAAGAACATTCCAAGCGCCAGCAAACAACAAATAATCTTTTGCCGCCGAGCGGTAGCTTCGGGGTCATTTTCAAAAATTCGTAACTCTTAACCCGTGGGTCGTATGATGTGAAATTTTGGTTAGGAGAAACTTCAGATTCTCTTGTTAACATAACTCGCTATTCTTGGAAAAAAAATCGGTTGTGTCACCGCAAAAGTTTCCCGACGAGTAATGGAAACTCCTTTATGAGACGTCCCTTTGGGTCTGAAGTTGAAATTTGAGAGTGAGATTGAAACAAATTTGAAGCATTTTTCATTATAATTGAAATAAAACTTGAAACATTCTCTGGTGGAATTTTTCGGAAAAACTTCAAGGCTTTTTCCAAATAACCTCATTGTGAAAATCGTCAAACAGGCTCCATTATAAGCTCTATCATTTGAGTCCAGTCTCCATGAGCCAGGCTGGTTTTGCATTTTCAAGTGGAAAACTCTCGGAAAATTCAGAGAATTTTGAAGGAATTGTCGGAAAATGTTCAAGAACCAGTTACCTCGTTGGAGATTTCCGAAAAAAGTCGATCCGCGAGCAGGAAAGAACGTCCGAGCTAGAGTCTTGTACCAATGACGGGTAATCCAACTGCTGACTTGATTTGATTCTTTTGTTGTGTGGCTTCCTGTCAAATTTGGTTCCAATCCATTGAATAGATTTTGAATAATTAAATGGCAAAGTTTTAAAATTGGACATTTGTTAATAGCTAACAGATAACAGGTGAAGAAAGACTTCCATTAATTTTGAATACGGTTTTTCACGATGTTTTTCAAGGGTATTCAATTGACATATTGCAAGTCAGATGACAGACAAAACTAATGGGCTCATCCGACAGCAAAACCATGTCTGTATACCAAATTTCAAGTCGATCGGATCACCGATTCGGCTGTTATCGTCGCAGAGATCAGACAGACACACACAGTCAGACATCACTCCAGAAATGGTCTTTATCATCTTGGGGGACCTGAAAATGAATAAAATCGCCTTCGTCTCGAAATTTTTTTTCAGCGCATCACAATACTTTCCTTCCTCGTTGGGTGGTGGGTTGGGAGAGTAAAAAAGGGCAAGTGCCCGAAAATTTGTTCGTTGTATTTTCGTTGGGGCACCCTGTTTGTACTTCATAGTAACGGAAAAATATCGGCGACTTTTCATGCATATTTTGGTAGTTGAATTTGCTTTTGCAATGTCCACTCTTTGTTGTTGACATTGACATATTGTTGAAACAGGCCAAATAATATCGCCTCAAGTTTCTATAATACTGTGGGATTTAACAGGAGTCATCATGCACTGTATGATCAAAAACTTTCCTACTTGCGGTAGGCTGTGGCCTGGCCAAAATCAGCCTCGTTTGCCTGTTAATGACCAGGCCACAGCCTACCGCAAGTAGAAAAGTTTTTGATCATACGGTACCTATAATAGTAGGTTCACTTGTACTGTGACCTCGACTGTGGCTCTTGTTGACTGGGCAAATTTTCTACTTTAGCATTGTAGGCTTGCGGCCTTTTTACCTGGTGTGAAACTGACTTCTCTAGAAGTAAAGTTATATTTCTTATCAAATTGATAATAGAATCTTGGAGAACTGGCCTTGTCATACGTGGAAATGCGACTAGAGGGGCGCAGAGCTGTATTACCGTCATTTAGACACCAGAACCCTACGGGGGCCGCCTTTAATTTAAGTCATCTTGACGGCGGCCATTCAAGGCCGACAAAAACTCGTTCCGCCAAGGTTCAAAACGAAAGCAAAGTGAAAACTGAAGGTACTCACATGAATTTCGGCCCAATACGCAGCTTTGAGCAGCTGAGTTTTTTGAAATTCGGTTTAATAAACTTTTTACACTTGAATACTGCTGCAACAGCAGGTCTGCTGGGATATTCCTTGTCTTGCCAATAGTTCTCCATGATTCGGCGTGTCTTTTCGACTGGAAGAGGGGAAAGGATTGATGATTCCATGGGACCCCTTTTTTTGGACGAAGGACTAGTATTTTTTCAGTTTGAATCACGTAAAGTTGAACCGGCTTCGAGAGGTTAGAAATATTTTTGACACCTGTCAAATGTCAAAGCTGCTTTGATTTATTTGTTCATTGGCGAAAATCAAAAACAGGTCAGGTCATCGGGGTAATCGCCCTGTCTAAGGAGATAAAACACGAAAATCGAATTTATATCATTCATGTATCGCCCTCGAATATAAAATCGACCTGTTTCGGGATTGCTTTGAGAAAAAAGTTCAGGGGAGAAATGGGGGGGGGGGGGGGGGTGAGAAGTTTTCAGATAGACACCCTGTATGTGTATTTCACATTTAGACGGAATCGAATGAAAGTTTTGATGCTGTTGGCGGCGGCATCAAATGTTGTGAAATGTATAGGACATGTACAGCGGCGAGCAATAGTGGACGTCACATTTGATTGAGACTGAATTTCAGAAAAGTGACATTCTTGCTTTTATCGTAATTACCGTTTACGATACGTCCCCTACGCAAGGACTTCTGTAGAGCTAAGTCGCTTTTTTGGAACGAGAAAAAGTTTGACGTCCAGAATTCTCCGCTTACGACTGTACATGTCGGTTTTAATTGAAAATCAGTATTTTTTCCACTTCTGAGAAGCATGGAATACAAAGTGCATCAGTATTGAGGGCCGCACCATTGGTGGCGGCTATGAATGTAGAGAATGTGAATTTGACACGTTTATGGTGCTTCTCAAGTGGAAATATTGATCACTTTCCCATGTGGACGAAATCGAATAAAAAAGGTCTTCAGTCCTAGGGGCAGTGCTTTCGCGACGGCATCAAATGTTGAAAAAGTGTTCTGGGCAAGTACGTGTCAGTTTTCAATTGCAAGTCAGTATTGCATCGCAGTATTTGTACCACTTTTGAGCAGAATTGAAATGATAAACAGTACTTCATTATGGGGGGGGGGCGCTTTTTTTTTGGTGGCGACTGCAAAAATGTAGAAAAAGTAAAGTTTCATGGAGACGAATTTTTCGCCGCGCTGTTTTGCTCGGTTCGCTATTATTTACTATCAGGGTGCAAAAAAGTTGTGATTAATATAAAAAAATAAAAAAAATCGATTTTTTTTATTTAAATCGGATTTTTTTTTATTTAAATTGGATTTTTGATTTCAATTAGATTTTTTGATTTAGATCAGATTTTTTTGATTTAGATCAGTTTTTTTTATTTAGATCAGATTATTTTGATTTAGATCAAATTTTTGCGGTTTCAGTCAAACTGTTTGCCAATTTAAAAAATCTGTGGAAATTTTATTGAGGTTGAAATACAAAAATATAGATACTCTTCCGGTGTCCAGATCCTTTGTTTTTTCATACATATTTGAAGTTCTCGCTTTTTTCCAGAAAAGTTGAAACTCTGGGAGCTCAGTATGGTTCCAATCGTAACCCATACTATACTGGACAATATGCAATAATTCACAATAGGTACTTTTGTCAAAACAACAGGTGTCGTCACGTCTTAGGATGGTTCGTCCTTCGTCGCAGGTAGGGTAGGCTGGTGTCGAGACGAAAAAAAAATGAAGTTTGGCGGTATTTTGCAAAGAAAACTGTACCGGGAAATCAAATACGCTAGAATGATTTAAATCAAATGATTAAAATAAAAAAATCGGTTGATTTAAATCACGATTCAAATCATGATTTAAATCAACTTGATTTAAATCCTCGCACCCTGGTTACTATGTGTTGGCGCCAGATCGCCCTAAAGCCCTCGCTGCTATTTTATCCCTATCCGTCTCTGGGCAGTAGCAGCGTAACCTTTATGGAATGGTATTTTTTACAGAATCGCGCTATTAGTCACATCACAACTCACGACCTTAGTAAAAATTAGCTTGATAACACCACTACTGTCTGCCGATAAACGCCAAACACCACCACAAAGTTGTTTTAGGCATAGTTACTTTTTTTCGACACCTGATGACTCCCATTACAACGTACTGAAGAGCTTGTCCGCCATTTTTCAACACCCTGTGAATTTGATAGGGTGTCTTGAAAGAATGGAAACAAATTCTAAGACTCTCGGTAGCTACCTTAGGTAGCTGCATGTAAGGTATTAAGAATAATCAAAACAATCAGTTTAACGTAACTTATTGAGTTGCCCACTGAACTGCACTGACTGCAAGCATAGACCAATAGCAGGCCTTCATTATTGCCAATTCCCCTGGCGACGAGGACAGAAAGTAAGTATTGTTACGTATTTCGCGTACGGGTTCGATTATAATTGAGACCACCGTTTTAAAACACACACTGTTCATTACTGCGTACTACAATAATTACACGCCAACAATTATTCACTAGGAATATCGCAGGTTACTACTTCGCTTGTTTCGCACTCGATCGCTTCCAATTCATATTTGCCCGTGAGCCGACGATTGATGCCTTATATAGGTCCGACTAATTCATCTCGAATGTTCCATGCGTTCTCCAGTAGTTTTCACAGTGTGATCCGGCATACGATTTTGCGACGACTCTCGAAAAATCCTACACATTTTGCGTATAATTCTGCCGTGCTCTAGAGCCGGTGCCGCCGCCAATTCGGCTGATGTTTTCTGATCGGCCGTTCAAGTCTCCCATTCGGTTTCAATTGGCAAGCCATCACGTCAGTGGCGTAACTAGAGGGGGGGTTTCGGGGTCAACCCCCCCCCCAATGCACGGGAATCGCCGCTCGTAACAGTATCTAAGTTCAAAAACACTTTGTATAATTATTTAGGTCCGTTTTGATAATAGAAAAACCGTCTCTTATTCAGACGAACAAACACTAGATTGGTGACTGAAAGTCTTCCCGAAGACCTTATTAGAACAAGCGAAAAGTTTAAGGATTCATTTTACTTTGAATCTTGTAAGAACATGCCGATATGCCAGAGATATAAACAATAAGTTTTATTACAAAAAATTCAAGAGCTTTCTAATTTAGAACTCTTTCAGGATAAAAGCCATGTCTTCGCTGCACGGCCTGCCGCCTCTGCCCAAAAGCCTGAGCGGCTTCAACCTCCTGGACGGCCAATCCAAACCGCCGACGCCTATGAGGACGACGTCCAGGGGCCACAATCCCTCCACCAACCCTTTCGTGTACCCGCCGCATCCCAAGGTCAACGGATCGATCTTGGAAATCGCCCCTGCTGCCGGCAGCAGGAAAGCCACATCGAATTTGGACGCCCAGCTGGCCATCCTGCGACGCGAAATGGTAAGATCTGCCTGTCGACGTCCCACTAGGTTTTTCTTCAACGAACTCGTCGCAACACACTCCACTCATATACACTTATATAAACGGGTCAAAGACTTTGAAACTTTTAATTGTGATTAAGTGCGCTTACGGCGAGGGATCTCAGAAGATATTACCCTGAGGGCGCTGGTCGTGTGTTGTCTCGTTAAATCCTATGTTTCCAAGCGGGAGGCGCGAGCACACACAGAGACGCGCAATTATGGAACTTGCAGAAGTTGTAATGGTGCAGGTGTGTGCGTAGATTTTTTCTTGTCCTTGTGGTTGTTGTAATGTGGTCATGTTGTTACGCCGACCTGTTGAGCTGGGATGTCAAGGTCGCATAGGAAAACACCACTACGGCATAAGGTCGTTTGTACAATTTTCAGCTTTTTCGCTGGCGCTAAAAGAGATACCAATCACAAAAATCGAGATATATAGATGTGTTCGAAAAAGGCATGGCTTAAATACTTGGTCGAAAGAACGAGGAGGAGTAGGCTAGATTAGATTACCATGGTTTGCAGATGCTTGGGGATGTAGAATTTTGTACTTTCAGGGAAATGCGTCGGCCATTTCGAAATGAGAAAGGACTGTGGATTGAATGATATCAAGCCGCATGATGATGAAAAGGTGCACGGCTAATAAGCACTGTGAATGATTACTGCCATTACATGGTCGTTGATTTTGATCAAGTTGAATGACTTGAATCGTCCGCTTTTTACCATTCTGATGATTAGCCTTAAAAGTTTAAACTTTCCAAGTAGTTAGATTAGCATGCAAATACACGGATGCATGTTTGACCTGGTGCGTGCACCAGAAGCAAGAATTTGGTGCTGGCCCATCCCACACACACTCTGTCGCAGAAACTGGAACGACCAACGATATCGACCAGAATTTCATATATGTACATACCAACCTTCAAATCAGCGAGCTTTTCCGTCTTGAGCTTTATTTCTATACTACTTTCACGCTTCAATAAAACGAGAAATTCCAAAAGGATCAAGTCGGGACTCAAGGTATTTCTACGAGAATTTTGTCAGGATGCGCGCTCCAAGTGATTCAGCGGAAGTTCTTCACGTCTTTTTATTTTCTACTGCATAATAATAATAGAGCGTAATAGCGAAGCCCCATCGGTCACGGTGGAATTAACACGCGCAGGAGGAGTTCGGGCTGTGGTGCTGGAAAAGGCGAAGACCTGAGGCTCTAAACAAAGAACTCGAGGTTGAAATGCACGCCGGTGACCTTTTACCCCCCACACACATACACACACGATGCCTGTTGGCGCTACAAGACGGCTCCGCCAAAGGGCTGCGTCGTCATCATCGCACGGCAAATCGTCCCACTTTTGATTGACCCGAACCTTCCTCACCACGCGGACCGGTCCTCGACGCACACACACGGCCTTTCGAGCTATCTGGGCCGGCCGTTGTATCTTGAGAGTTCAAAAGGAGCAAGAGCACAAGAGCAACTTAACTGTACACCAGCATCTTCTGTGGGAGGAGGACGTGCTTTAGGTTTCCGGGGCATCATCATCATCACTGCTCGGTTTGCTAGTCTCCTTGCAAAGGATGTTGCGGGACAGTTTAACGAACCTTCTCCAAAGAGATCCCCCGATGTAATGCACATCATACATCAAGAGTCCAATCAAGCGAAAGTCACGAAGGCCTCTCTTCTCTTGTGCACCACAAACACCGCTCGCAGAAAGAAACGTGAAGTCAATGCACCTGAAAACCGAAAAAATTGCGAGCTGCGCGCTATAGAGCAACCACAACAGCAACAACAACAACAACAAAGTAACTTAGCAGTCTGTTATTCAGGAGTAATTTAATTATTCTTCACGAGCAGTTCTTTGTATATTGTGCATGGAAAATCGTGCTATTAGATCACCAAAGACAATAATGGGTACTTTATATACCTCTAGTACCTGGTGACCTACAACATTATGAATTGAATAGTCAATCCGTCTTGAATTGGAAATTAGGTTTTCCGCAGAGCTCTTTTCATTTTGCAAGTAGTGCATTGTAATGCAATTATACACACGGGACGACTGTTTGAATATTTGTATACACTGTGCGAACTAATTTTGGAATGTTGTTTACACAGATCCTTACCGTTCTGTGAAGGCAAAACAAATGGCGAAAGTTTATTGCGGTTTTTGCTTTATTCAATTCAAAGTACCCCAGCTTCCGATGGTCGTAAAATTAATGGCTGCGCTAATAATAATTTCCAAAAAGTAACAGCCAGTGTTTCATTATCCACCGCGAATATTGCCAATTAAAATGAAAAAAAATATCCGACAGTGTTTCCATTTCCACGTACGTACGCAGGACCTACTTAGTACAGTTTGCCTGAATGAGGAATATCTATTCGTCTAGATAATACATACAACACGCATTTCAAAATGAGTTCATAACTAGGTATGATAGTGACATTTTTGCACCTATTTACTATTACGATAAACATGAAATTGCCATGTTATCAGTTATGCAGCCCCTTGGTTACGCCATAGAAACGAATTACTGCGGAATACAAATAAATTAACAAGAACAGCTTTTGACGCTCCAGTGACAAGTGTTGCTGATTGTAAACATATTTTCCAATGTGCTCATTATGTTCGGCTTATGCAAAATATATATTGCATACCGAGCGGAAAACGATTCATTATAGCCTAGGCAAAGATATCTGCCATGCTAAGCTTCTCACCGAGGCATGTACACTATTTTAATAACAAACATTTAGATTTGAGTAACAGTAGTTACTGACCGTTGATATTGATAAGTATCATTGTCGTTCATACCTTTTTAACTGAAAAAGGAGGACCATCGGCTTCATGTGTTTTCTGAGATTCAGGGACTATCGACATTGATGACGATGGATTTTAGTCAAGTTCGAAGGAAAAGAACGAAGCCTACTACTAAAGCGACTTGAATAATAGATCTTGATAAAAATTCAAAGCGCGAGGGATACAACCACATGTTCTTGCTTAAAGGTGCGTTCAGTCAGCTTATTCAGCCGTAAGTTTTAATTATAGTCGTAAGCGCTGCATCGCTTATTGGCTGTTCCGAGGAGGCTGGTTCGTAAGAGCCAATGGGCGTCTCTGCGCTTGCGACTAAAATTAAAACTTGCGGCTAAATAAGCTGACTGAACGCACCTTTAGTTTCCGCTGAAGATTGAAGCCAGAACATGTGATTGGCTCTCTCACGCTTCAAATTTTCAAAATGGTCTAGTAATAGATTACTATAGTCAGTTTCACTTCTTTTATTAGAGTGAGCTATGGAAAAATATGTTGTATTGGTACATACGAATAGTACTATACAGACTTGATACTAACGTCATGATAGATGCACTATGTATAATGTGACGGTTGTAACCGTCATCGCGACGTGATGTACGCTCAAGTGAAAATTTTCGAGAATACTTGACGAAAACGTGAGTTTCTTTGAAGTGAAAATTTGCCGTGGTCGATAAAGGACATCGTCTCTACTGGTCGGTGGCTCTTCGCTAATGCTGTTAGGTTAGTGGTGGCCACAGTTACAGTAGTATACTGGGTGATGAGCATCAAAAGATGGGGGCAGGGCAGTGGTCATTTTCATTCTATTTTCTTTAGTACTGCCGCGTTTGAGCGGTCTTTTCAGTGGTCGCTACTAACCTAACATCATTCTATATAACAGGGTGATTTTTTGAAAGGGACCCAACCTCCTATTTCTTGCTGCACTTTCTTTTCCTGAAAAATGCTGAAACAGGCCGATTTTCTTTTCGAGGGGGACATACAACTAGCGTATTCTCAGTCTTTCCATTCCACTTCTCTGGGCAGGGTGACTGCCCTCTCAAGAATTTCAAATAGGATTATGAACGTCTTTTAATTCTCCTCCCAGCAGTCGGAACAAAATTCAAATCTATCAACCCATTATGAAGTTACAAATTTTTCAAAATCGAATTATTTTTTCCTTTTTTGTCGACATTGTATCTAATCTGAGAAAATCAGTTGATTCCTTCACTAAACGTCTTAGATTGGAAGAAAACACGGACACCAGATTTGAGCAACAATTTTTCACCCCATGGTTGCAACTAAGCTAGGGTAGGGGGTGAAAATACACTTTCTGAATTTTCAGTTACAACAGGAGCTGACATAAGTAATACCTTCCTTCCAAAGGCCTTGAATCCTCTTCCGAAATGTAGAATAAGGGGTCAAAAATCAGCCCCAGAACCCTTTGCGGTATCTACCCCAACTTAGTTCCAATCATGGGGTGAAAAATGATAATTTAAATTTGGTGTTCGTTTTTTCTTCTAATCTAGGATGTTTACTAAAGAAATCAACTGGTTTTTCAGATAGGTCCTATGTTGATGACATAGGAAAAAATATCCGATTTTGAAAAATTCGTAACTTCAGAATGGGTTGTTAGATTCCATTTTTTTCAAACCAATGGAAGGGAAATTCAAAGACCTTCAAAATGATGTGCGACTCGACCCCTATTCCCATATGAAATTCTTGAAAAGTTGGTCACCCTGCTTAGATGGTTGGAACGGAAAGATTAAAAATACGCTAGTTATATTCGTATGTCCCCCTCGAAAACCAAACCGACATGTTTCAGCGTTTTTCAGAAAAAAATTGTTCAGTGAGAAATTGTAGGTGGATCCTTTCAAAAAATCACCCTTTATAAAGATTGTCATTATTATAATCATTAGCGAAAAGCCATCATTCTCAAACTCACGCTTTCCTTTTTTTTCGCCACGTTATGTCAGAATTTTTACTCACGCATACATCACGTCGCGATGACGTGACATTTATCACATTATACATAGCACATCTAGACAACCAGCTGCCAAGACGTTTACATCAAGTTAGCATCGTACCATTCGTGCCAACACAACACATTTTTTTCAAGGCTCACTCCAATGAAAAAGCCGTGAAACTTATCATAAATTCAAATTACAAACATAGAACCTGATAATATTGTTACGATATTTCGCGTACGGGTTCGAATATAATTCAGACGATTGTTTTAAAACAAACACTGTTTATTTCTGCGTACTACAATCAATACATCAACGATAATTCACGCTTGGAATTATATCGCAGGTACTTCGCTTGTTATCGCCCGCTATCCAATTCAATACTGCCGCGAGCTGCCGGCTGATGCCTTATATAAGGCCTCCGAACAGCGTTCCCGAGCTTTCTGTCTACTTCCAGCAAATTCCATAGTGCCTGGCATATGCGGTTTCTAGACCATTCCTGAATAATCACACACACCTTCCGCGTGCCTTCCATGTGTTCTGGAATCTGCACCTCCGCCAAAGTGGACTGATGTGCCTTGATCGAACGTTGGAGTCTCCATTGAGTTTCACATACACGAACGCTCTGGAATGCACCAGATCGCTCCAGACTTCTACACTGCGATCTAATGGATGGAAGGATGCAGAAAGATCGAGTGTTTACAAATATGTACGGGATCGCCGCTCGTAACAATATCGTAAAAGTTGAGGGATTCTCTTAATGGAGGCATCTTGTAGAAATAAAGTTGTATAAATAATCTGTCTCTCCACGTAAATTGTATAAATATATTTTGCTGACGCGTTTCGGCCTTACAATTCGGGGTAAAGGGCCATCTTCAAAGCAGTAAAGGTGTAAAATGTGTAAAGTGTTATTATTTAATTGTTTACTTTGCCTTTGACACTTTACACATTTTACACTTTTACTGCTTTGAAGATGGCCCTTTACCCCGAATTGTAAGGCCGAAACGCGTCAGCAAAATATATTTATACAATTTACGTGGAGAGACAGATTATTTATACAACTTTATTTCTATAGAACCTGATGGTCGGTCACCAGAAACATCTTGTGTTGTCCGGACCAATTTCCTAGTGTGCCAGTACACAGTGGCTCGGATACCTAGTGGAGTGCATATTTCCAGTGAAATATGCGGAATGACGTGAGTTCAAGCCCTAGTGATGGCAATTTTCTTGATTAAAAAAGGATGTTTTCCGTTTTTGAAGTGGAACTTCTATTCTCGCGTCTAGATCACAACACACAACTAACGCAGAACCACACATAGGAATGAAATCGGTTCATGGCATCAGTGGCTGTAACGAACGCTTGTAACGTTGTCTGACCTTGGGACGACCAGCGTAGTCCCAGGAAACGGAAGAATAAGCTGTTGCGGCGTTCGGTTCCTCTTTTGTAAAGTTAGTATTCTTTCACCGCTTGCATTGTGTTTTAAGCACAACAGCTTCCATCATAAACAAAAATTTGATTTGACCGAAGAATTCTAACTCACGGTAGTGTCATTTGCAATCGAAAATGATTAATTTATTTTCGTAATGCGTATCGCCAACACTGAACTGCTCTTCTTGGTGTTGTGGTGCTGGTGGCCCGACAGAAATGGTTCTCGACTTGGCTAAAAGTTATCGTTGTATCCCTTGTGTGGCGCTCTCATTTGACATTATTCTAAGAATTTAGTTAATTTTTTGAATGGTTTGATTTCACCTCAATTCACCCTTTCCGTTATTCAAGAAGCTACAGTTGTCATGCGCAGTACCGATTTTGGTTGTTTTGGTGGTGTGAGGTTGGCAATGGCAGTGATGTCAATTTGCAGACGCGCAACGTCAACCATAGACGTCAACATCAACGTCAATTCGTTTCAAATAAGTTCTCCTGTGTTCCTGCGTTAGTGGAAGTGTGATTGATAGTGATAGAGTGAGTGATAAACTGATAATCCAATCGAATAAATCAGTGATATAGCTAGTAGATCGTGATTGAGTTGGTTCAGCCATGGTCGGTCATAATAATGTAAAATGGACATAACGTCTAGCTATGTTGAAAGACTACAAGTTCGATATTCTGAAAACATTCTTCGAGAGTCGTGGGGTGTGTATGAGCGGGGACAATTCGATCAAAATCATTACAACTGACGTCTCTGGATACCGCCTGTTTTGTGCTTGGATTTGTGTGGCCACCTCTTTCATCCACTTTTTTCTTGAATTGATATCTTGCGGGAACATAGGCACTCCCGTCGTTTTCCTTGAAGAATTGGGGCAATGAGCAATACAGCACTTCGGCATAATGCAGTGAGTTGAGTGGAACTCTGAAGTTTGAAGTAAAAATTGAACGAAAAAGTTGGGTTATGTCCTCACTCGCACTCGCGGTCGACAATTTCAAAAATCCAGGGTCCCCAGCTAATTCACGCCAGTTTTTCCGCGCATGACAATTCACATTTTTTCATGACAGCGAGAAAGGTGAATTAAATGTGACATTCTAAATAACGGTGGCGAGCACATAAATGGAAATACTCATCAATTCTGTCAATATTTCAATTTAACCTACGGCCTTATTGTGATTGGAGAAGATAATATCGTAGGAACTCTAGAAGCACGTAGTTACCTCAAATCACATTCACGAGGTACATACCTATGTAAATACCTATGTATTTCATATTTTGTCATGTAAAATTAATACCGGAGTTTTCCAAACGACATTCTGCACCGCAGAAAGATAAAAAAACAATAATAAAAATTATAATATTATAGGTACTTTGTGGAGAATATTATTGATGAAAATAGATATTTATTGTATCAGGGGTATGAGTGAGACTTCATGTGACGGAGAATGGAAGTTAAGGCGCCGAGCGCAGCGAGAAAAGAAGCAGAAAAGTCTAATCGTGAAAAATTCATGTCGAAAGTATTCTGCCCTTCAAGTGACTCGTAATAATGATGATGATAATAAAAAAAAACAAGATGCTACAAATCGTTAGGGAGCGGAGCGGGAGTACGAAAAGAACACCTTTTCGAACGTTGTTTGCTAATTGATTCATACATATAGAAGTTCAACTTCTTCCGAGGATGACTATGGTCACTCACCCACGTTTTTTTTTTATCAAGTTGAGTTTGTTTTATTGTATGGAGTATGGTTGTATGGAGGTGTCCACTGAAGATACTTTGAGGTATGGTTGACGCAGATGACGGAATCATTGCACACCTCCCAGCGGACTTTACTAGGCAAGAAGGATTATCCATCGGATGTTCTTGTATTAAGCAATTATTATGCTGCGCCTCTTGACCAAATAAATTACCATAGCGTTGAGCTCAACGGAGTTGTTATCGCGACTGCAAGAAAGACAATTCGCACAATTTGCACAAGAAGATAATCAGGAAGAGCGATCGAAAACAAGCCATTGTCGCTTGAAAAAAAGAAAAGTGCTTTAAGTAAACAATTGGATATTAACCAATTTGGGGTGGCGTGTGCTCAACAAGATTGCATACACATCTAAATGTCACATTGTGCAATTTCGACCTTCACACACATCAAACATCCTGCGGTGTATATGCGTGGCTTTACCGTAACTAACACGTGATCCATCACCGTAAAAATGTCCACTTATAGGTGTCGATCTTTTTTATATTATCGTCAATATAAACAGAGAAGAATCGTAAAGTTGTTACGAGCAGAGAATTCAGCGTTATTGCACCAGTTCCAACGACATTAAATTTGTGGCTTCCGTTTTAAACCCCCCTCTCAGAAGAAGATCGTTCTTTCCTGCAGCGTGTGTCCTCGAAGAAACAAATTCACCTGCTCCACCTGGCGTGACGTCGCAAGTCGCTGAACATACGCACACATACATATACCGAGATCGCAGATAACGACATCAACCACCAAGGATGAATTGTGGACTGCAATATCTCTGGAGTTTTCGAACCATTACCATTATTATTACCAACTACCGCGCGGTTGAGTAACGACGTTCCCGTCGTCTAGGTATTATTGTCATTAATATTACTGCTGGCTGACTATGCTCGACACGCTGGTTGCACCTCTCCGAAGATTCGAGTTTTATTGAACAATTGGATTCGAGAACCGAGCCCATAACTTCTTCGGCCAGATCATTCCGGCCTGGTTACATCGCCAGTTGTTGTGTAATGGCCGGAAAAAAAAACTGCACTGCCACAAGAGGTGAAGACTGAAGAAGACGAAGAAGGAACATTCCCTGCCCGGAGCTGTGGGTTATGTTGTATTGCCATATCGAGAGAGGAGGTCCATGGCAACTAGTTTGTAAACTTATATAAAACTCGAAGCGGTGTGATAATGATGACGATTCGCCTATATCCATCTTGGTCTCGGCATAGGTATATACACACAAGTATATACGCTAACATTATTATCACCGGTGAAGGTATGCGTACACAATTTATGGCAAAAGGTGAGGGCGACCTTGATGGTTGCGCTCCGATCACCGTCGCTTTTTTCTGCCCGCATCGTTTCTAACTGATCTGGTTGATTTCGCCGAGGTGTGTTTCTAATAGCTTCTATAGAAAAAGATATGATGGCAGAAAAACGATGCTGTTAACAAGTATTCTTCTGCGTAGCTCCGAGAATAATTCAATTTTATAACTTTCTGCGAAACAGTTATAAATTTTTATTGTAGAGTCATGATTGGTGGAATACAACGAGCTGAGTCGCAAGAACATACCTAACTCAAAAGTACGGAACAAGCAGCTTGCTTGGTGTTCATGACTAAAGCATTTTATTCCTTGGCATTCAATAATGATATAAAATACTTCTTTTGTGTACGTAAAAGTTTACGCATTTTTTTTCTATACCTAGTTCCAAGCTCTAATCAGTCAAAGCGCTGATTAGTCAAAGTCAAATCAATCACGTAGGTGAATAATAAAGGTTAACAAAAGATTCGAAAGATAAGTGCCTCATGACCAGAGCACTACACAGTTCTTTCCAGTTGTTCTCAATTATTTTAAAATTAAAAAAGCAGCTTACCTTGTGATCATCTATTATTATTATTATTATTGAAAAACCATTAATCGGTTTCTGTTTGTTACAAATCTGACGGTATGAACTTTTCGAAATACAAAAACAGCTTTTTGTTAATATATGTGTCAGGTAATACATATTTAACATAATAATAACTTGGCGCTCATAAGCTCACCTCTCCCCAAAGTTGCTGCATAATCGGTTATCAATGCAAACGTGTTGCCTGATCGTCATTGTGAGGCTCAATAAGCTCAATAGTATAAATAGTGCAAGAATTTTAGACGTTAAAAGGGTGAATCCGGTGAATATATGGCCGGCAAAAAATAAACCCAGACGGATTTTTAGAATGAGCTCAGTCAAGTATGTAATTCAACATAGTGAAAACCCTCAAGGATTGAGTGTGTGCTTCCTTCGTTGTAGCCTCAGAAAGAACTTGAGGAACAGTTTTTCAAGCTTATCTCGTGGCCGATGGCACTTAGAATAAGAATGCTCCATGAAAAGTTGTCGAAAATATTATTTTCTACAAGAAAAATCCCTACACATTTTATGACCTCTTTCTTCTTTGAAATGCAAAAAAGGTAAAATAGTCCGGATGCCAAGTGCTGGCAACTGTATGGGCCTTGAATTTTATGAAGTCGAGATGGCACTTGGTATAGATGCTACTTGAACCATTTTCTTTCGATTGAGACTTATAGACTTCAGCATTAACCATGCCGGCGGCATATACACAGTAATACCCTTGACAGACTGCACCTTAATGATCATTAAGTGTAATGATCATTAACGTTAAATGACGATTGCGAATTTGGGGGTGACACACTGCAAATCGTAATAAGCCTATGAGCTGTCGCCGTAGCGCATGAATAAACGTGGCGATCAATTTTCCCCTAAAATGTCAATGTCAAATTGTCGAATGGTTCGGAGTGTTGGGCTATTATTGCCCTTATTATCTATAATTATAATAATCATTTCATATTTTCGGTGAGGTGTGAGGTGGTATTTAGCTTAGATTTTATTCAATCAAGAAAGCGTGGTGTGAACATTGCAAGCAATAACAAAGTAATTATTGCTTGCATTGTTCACACCACATCATACTATCTTTATTTGTTGCCAAAATATATGTTGAATTTGTATTGAGTCGAAAGAAATGGAGGAAAAGAAGAATAAGAGCCTGATGATTTAGTCAATAAACTGATCAAAATCGCATAGCCCCATAGTCTAACCAACTTTCAAGCGCGGCCCTGATTTATGTGCGCGGCTGGCAAGTGGCAGGGCAATTGACAGATGCATGTTATATTTTTTACATTTTTCACGAAGGACGTTCTGGAAACCTATTCCCTCATCAATAAATTCGACTTTGCCAAAGACAGAGTACCACCAACCGATACTGTGCTACAAGTTCGCAATGTTCGTATCATCCAACTTTCGCGAACAGGTGCAGGCGGTCATTTCTTATGTAAAGCGAGGAGATTATTTAATTTTTCGTACGTGCTTATACGTGCACGCTACGAGAATTATATACCTACCTGTCTCACGGATACTTACGGAAACCCATTCCTCCATCAATAAATTTGACTCGCTCAAAAATTAAGTGCCGCCAATCTATATCGTGCTGCCCGTTTGCAATGTTCGTATCATCCAAATTCCGCGAATAGGTGGTCATTTCTATGTTTTTGGAGTTTTTTTTTTACGTGCTGATACGTGCACACTACGGGCATTATCTCATAAGAGATGTTGTTGCAAGAAGCAAGACACAAAATCCAGTTCCTCCATTCCAGAAATACGTGTCTGAATGGCGTACTGAAGTGACGGACTTGATGATAAATGACAGATATCGCGATTCATTGCAGAAAAGCTGGCCAATGGTATTCAAAAATCACGGCGATGATGCACGACCACCGGCGATTATTCGGCGATTATGGCTACCCCTAGTTAATGACCATTAAGGTCCTAAATGACGTTCTAAATGATCATTAAGTAAATGACGACGTGACACACTGGTCATTTATATCGTAATTTACGCTTAATGATCATCAAGTTTTCCAGTCTGTCAAGGGTATAAGAGAGAAATAAAAGATATTGGAGGAAACTTCATGTTTTTACATTTGAAAAGATAAAAATTTGAATAAGATCAGAGTACCCTTCCTAAGCCAACTACTGAAACAAAACAGTTGAATTAATAGTTTCACCCCAATATTCTTGAATAATAATTATTGATAAACGAAAAAAAAAGTGTACTAATTTCAGGTTTTCTATAATATTTCAAGAACTGTCCAAGATTTTTAAATAAAGTTTTCTGTGTCTCCATAGGCATGGAATCAGAATTATATATGATGACTTTCATGTCTTTACCTGTTTCGGTTCTTGAAATAGTTGTGTAAACAAACAAAATTGTGAATTTCATATCTATTTCACCCTGCACATGCCGCCAGCATGGTTGACGCGGGTGGCTACAAGACCTAATCAAAAAAGAATGATTCAAGTGACACACATATCAAGTTAGTGTCATCTTTGCATCGTGAAATTCAGGGTTCATACAGTTTCCAGCGCTTGGCAGCCGGACTATTTTACCTTTCTTGCATTTTCAAGGAGAACACGGTTCGGCCAAAGTCAAAAATGACAAAAAAAATTGTCCACGAATTTTAATACGTGCAAGTGGTTATTCACATGTTTTCATTTGAAAAAACCGTTGTACCAAAATTGTATCATTGTTAGTTTTTTATTTTTCTCAAAAAACGAAAGTTATGTGTCATTTGATGATGATTATCGCCCGCATGCCCAATTCAGCTAATCAGAACAGCCGAATATGACACACGTGACTCAGTTTAAGCTATCGATTATTGCATACTAGCAAGTGAAAAGAGTACACTAGGTAAAAGCACCATACTAGGGTGATTCAAAATTTTTGAGTTAGGATTTTATGATGATTTTTTCAACTGGCTGAGAATTAATCAAACAAAAACGTTTTTTTTTTTACTATGGCAAGCTTTCAGTCCCCTCTCCAACATATCAAAAGTGCTCATCTCTGAGACTGCCACAAATCAGTATACAGGGTGGAAGTTTATTATTTTTCTTTACTTGCTTTCTTTCTTGAGAGACTGATAACTGGGAATAACAGTTTTTGGCTAGTTTTGTAGACTATCATGTTCTGCCAATAAATATATCAAGAATATACCACCCAGCAACTGCTGTGTATCAAGTTACAAGGTGAAAAGTATTTCTGATCTTAAATTTTTTTCTTGGTGGAATTGATCTAGATTGAGGCCAGTTTTAGTTCTTTTGCAAGCTTATGATGTCATACTAAACATATAAAAATAATACATCCCTGTAACTGATGCATTTTAATTTACAGGGTGGGAAGTCTTTTTCACATTTACATTTTTTTCTTGGTAAAATCGGCTTACACAACAACTGCGAATGGTTCTTTTGACAACTCAAGAGTTTCTAGTCAAACATATTCATCAAATATATAGAGTTTTTCTACAGTTGCGTTTTTATTCACAGATTTAAATCAAATAAATTCAACAAATTAAACTGAAAGAAAGAGAGAAAGTGAAGAATAAGATTAAACTTTCACCCTGTATACTGATTTTCAGCAGTCCCAGAGATGAGGACATTTGGTATGTTGAAGAGGGGACTGAAAGCTTGCCATAGTGAAAAAAAAGTTTTTGTTTGATTAATTCCCAGCCAGTTGAAAAAATCATCATAAAATCCTAACTCAAAAATTTTGAATCACCCTAGTATGGTGCTTTTACCTGGAGTACTCTTTTCACTTGCTAGTATGCAATAATCGATAGCTTAAACTGAGTCACGTGTGTCATATTCGGCTGTTCTGATCAGTTGAATTGGGCATGTGGGCGATAATCATTTTCAAATGACACATAACTTTCGTTTTTTGAGAAAAATCAAAAACTAACAATGATACAATTTTGGTACAACGGTTTTTTTACATAAAAACATGTGAGTAACCACTTGCACGTATTCAAATTCGTGGACAATTTTTTTTGTCATTTTCGACTTTGGCCGAACCGTGAGAAAGAGTGGACTGGTGATAACAGGATTGTAGAAAGACCTGTCCTGTATAAAATAAAATTTCGATTTTCAACAGTTTTTCATGAATCACTTTTATTCCAAGTGCCATCGTTCATGAGATAAACTTGAAGAACTGTTGCTAAAGTTCTCTCTTAGGACACAACGACGAAAGCACACACTTTATTCTTGAGTACTTTTGCTATTATGTGCTACGTTTCCATGAAGAACCGAAATCGATTTGAAACGGGACATGGGTTTTGAATACGTATGGGATTGAATACGTGGACGAAAGTGTTCACATAAGTAGTTCGAATTCATATTCAAATCGATTTGAATTCTGTTTACAAACGTCTGTCAATTTTGACGTAAAGTCTGACTATAAAGCCCGGTTAACTTAGCCGCGAATTGCGAATTAGCAGAAAAGTGTTGGTTCTATTGGTCAATTTCAAATGACTGTAAAAAATTTGCACATAGAATAGGAATAAGTTCGCCAGTCGCATTTCGCGATTCGCCGGTGTATGAATCGGGTTTAACTTATCAAAGAAATTAAAAAGCAGATGAAATCAAAATTAATGCTATCAGAACACCAGTTTTATTTATCGCACAGTTTTATAATACACCTTGAACCTGACGAAAAAACCAGCGAAAGTGGATTTTGGAGCCAAAATACAGCTGATACAGTTGCTGAGAAGGCCATGTTATGTTAGCTTGATTATAACCAGATATGGGCTCTTCTTACCACAAAACCAGTCACAAAACTTGAAATCGAATCTATGTTAGAAAGAGAAAATGACGTAGTTTCTAGAACTTGGGTTAGATTACTTGGTTCAGGTAGCAAATATCCTAAGAATATAATTTTGATACAAACATGTCAGATCGAGGCTTGTAACGACCAAGTGTTGCATCCAGCACCTCCAGCGGCAAAGAACCCACCCAAAAAACCTCTAAATTACAAAAGTGATTATTCGACTCTTCCGAGGACTCTTCCAGAACGAGTTCACGTTCCTGCAGTGACTATCAATTTCGCGATCACTAGAGCCAGTTCTGGATTCCCTGAGTTGCACTCTAGTGTCGCGCAGTTCGCTTTATTCTCCGTTTGGTTAGAACTGTCATTGTCGAAGTGTTAAGTGTTAACTCATTTTCAAATCCATAATGGCTAGCGAAGTTCTCATGCGTAAGTTGAATTCGTTGTGCCATTTAACCGTACCTCCAAATGGATGATGCAATAATATGCTTCTTATTGCTCTTTTTCGCCCTTTTTCAAGTCGCGCTAGGTTCGGTTGGCTTCAGTGCTCTGGGAGGAGCAATCGGATGTATCCAACCAGTCCAAGAAATTCTTGAAGTTGTTTTAAATTCGTACCTACCTTTCAAGATTATTAGTGGATATAAAAATATTCGCCAGGTATAAAATTTTGTAGAACTACGTCCTCACCTGGTCAGATCTAATTCCTAGCCCGTAACTCTACCATCAACGAGGCCATCGCCTACTGGGCAGTTTCATTTGAACGTAGCTGCAGTTCACTTTGAACGTAGGTTAACGTCGAAGACAGCAAGGCAACGTAGACAATATCCAGCCATGACTATGATAAGCTTCAGACCTCAGATCATAGTCTCCGGTAAAGGTCACCTGAAAGTGAGAAGGACAAGTAAAGTAGAAACCGCGACCCAACCCAGGATTTTATCCTCCGCGGGCTCGAAAAAATGGCACTAGCTAGCTAGGTGGTCGAACGATCAAGCCATGCTCGACTTCCCAGGTATGAATAATTTTCTACCGCATCCATCGGATCGTGTGCTGTTGTCGTCTTTAATTTGCTTCTTTAACACTTTCGTTATTTCGTTAGAAAGCCGCGTGCGCCGCTAAGATAACAGAAGAAAACAAGAAAAATGTGCGAAACTGCAGATTTTCCTCTGCACGAACACGCGAAGCGTCCATCCATCCATTGAATGCGGGTCAATTATTGGAAAATTAATTTGCAGTTGCGCTTCATGAGTTCGTTATCTCAAGGGAACACCGTTTCTAGCTGAACTAACACATACATCACAAGATGCGTTTGATCTTTGTGTGGTTTCCTGGGATCAACGCCGTTTCTGTTCAACATATAAACCGTCGTCGTCGTCGTCGTCGTCATCCCCTTTGAGCAAAGCAAACATATGTTATTTATATGCACATGGGACATTTCGATTTTAATGGTTGGAACACAACGAGGCCGTTGTGACTACCACGCATGTAGGTAGCCGTGAATTTTAATATTTATCTGCGTGAAATGAAATGTAGGGGCAGAAGTGGGGTGTCCATTGTCCGTCATTGCCCAGTTTGATTATAACGTAATTCCTGTATCTAGTTGGTAAATTGTATGACGTGTCAATCAACAATAGGAGTGATCATCGTCGGAATCCTGTTGGAAATTCCACTCACTGCTAATGATGGACGCCTCTCTCCCTCTCGATGATTTTTATTAATAGAGTCAGATATTATGAACGAGATGGGAATGTCATTAGCAACCCCTTCATGGAGAGGCGGGCGACCTGGAATCGCGCTAGTGCTGTTGTTGTGGTTTTGCTTTCGGAACAAAACGTATTAATAACAACGATTCACTTTCACGTGGAAAAACGAAGGATAATTGCGCGCTAGGCGTCTCAAAGTGAAATTGTTGTTATTGTTCTGTGTGTGGCGCTAGTTAAGATATTGAGGCGAGAAAGTTGTCTCGACACAGGGCTTTTCTAAAAATAAACTCCAAAAACCTTTACCTCATCCTGCTATGAGTTCGTAATCTGTTCGGACAATCGAACTGGTAATTTTTTGCCTGTAAGTTGGCATTCGATCCATATCTGGTTATATTCGTTGGTCTGTTGTCACGGTAGCCACTTCCGGTCTAACCAAAGGTAGGCAGATTTTCGCACAAATAAACAGCAATTTCAAATAAAAGTTCGCGTTTGAATAGATAGTGAATAGTGACAGTAGTATCATTATTGCTGTTGTTAAAGTAGCACCTGTCCTATTGTGATATGGGACGACGCGTAGAAGCGATAAACGCCGGTGAAATTTTTATTATTGAGCCACCATGGACTATGGACAAAAAAACATCAAGTGGAACGCTGCAAGAATAATCAAAATTGTTTGTCATGTTATGTGTGTATGTTATTGTCATCTCGGTTATAAGGAGTTCGCGTGATTCATTCGTTGGATGTGTTAAAGCAATTTTGTTGATCTAAGGTTGGCGGGGCATGAAACGGAGCTGTCGTGCACTGTTTGCAGATTCAGATTTGTCGTGCTTCGTACACGATGATCATCTTAGCCTAAAAAGGCGCACAAAAAAAATGCTGCTACTTAACAGTAAAATTTAATGGTCCAGTGATATTTTAAATGGCAGAAAAGGCGGCACCCTTTATGGAATCGTTCGTTTTCATCATCATGCAATCACCACGACGTGTTTTTCAACAAATTAGATTCACGCCAATAAAGTTATCACTGATGCTTACGTTTTATTCCTTTTAGTTGATATAAACATTGCGACGCGGTCTATAGATATTCAGTTCAGAAACTCCGCAGCCTTATTAAGGACCTGCCCAGTCATTTGTCGCAAAACGGTTTTTAGTTCTCAGTCGAAAACCGTTGCGAAAACGAGAAAAAAGCATAATCATATCGAAAAAATATGATGTAACAAAACCAGAAAGATCGGAGGTCCAAGTGTTCACATAACACATGTCTTTGAGGACATTGCAGCCAATTAGTTGTTGCCGCAATGAAAAACCCCCGTGCTGGAAGAAGTTCTAATCCGGCCGGTAGGATACTTTTTCCCCTGAGCATTGAGTTCGAGATTGAATTGTTGAAAACCGAGATAATTTAACATATTGGACACAAAATATTAACATAGGAAAAAACGAACGTACGGGTCCAATCAGTCGGTAGTCGGCTGATTACAAATTATTGATCAAATTACATTTCACATTGTGGAAGAGTACCTATCATCAATATGTAAATTTGGACAACACAAACACCCAAGTTACACGTAGAATCGAGCCTGGAACCATGAGCTCCACAGATGGATACCTTTAAACCTGTGGATACGCCCACTGATAGGAGCTTATAAAAGTGCAGTCTCGTAAAAGATCTATCTGGCGCTTGAAGTTCAAAACACCATTCGTAAAGGGCGAGGAGTTGAATCCATTTCACGGTAGCCTTTTTTCAGTGAACTCTGCCCACCATGAAATTCACTTGCGGTGGATTTCAAAGCAACGTCAGTTACGATTGGCCTGCATAGAGCGAAAGCTAACGGAAGGCGCCAGCATGCGTGTACTACACTGCTGATTTTTGCGTAAAAACCCGTTGAAATGACATCAAATCAGAACTTTGCGTGTTTCTTCACGTTGTTTTACGGCAATTTCTGCTTGCCGCAGCTGCTGCCGGTGCCGATGTGTGTGCGATGATCTTAGAAAGTCCGTTTCGGTCCATTAATCGAACATCATCACGTTGTCAACAACACATCTTCTGTGGATGAGCTCGTCGGGTTAAATGTCACTTGTTACTGTTCACTTTCACTAGTATTCATTTATGCGCACAATTTGAATTTCTCAAAATACTAACGATTTCCGTTCTGTTTTACAGTACAGCCTGCGTCAGCTGGATCTGTCCCTGCTGTCCCAGCTATGGTCGCTCAACGAGTCGATCCAGGACTTCCGCCAGATTCTGCAGGACCAAGAGGACCGCGTGCTCTCGCCGCCTTCGCCTTCTCCGGCGCCGTCTTCTGGGGACGAAGGCGATGCCGACGAGTTTTACATGTCGACCAGTTCTATGAACTTCCGCACGCCCCCGCCGCCCCCGCCCGTGCGGAGACCTAGCAGTTCCTCAAACGCTTCCAGTCTCGGTTGATACGGACTGGAAGTTACTACATGCACACTAAACTGACAATTATTTTGTTGTTATTGTTGTTGTAATTTGTGATATACGTATATTTACAGAGTGCAGTCTAGGCGATAATAATAATAAATATTGTAATATAATTTAAAATAGCGTGTAAAAATCTCACCATAAATTTAATCCTCGGAAGTTGAGGTTGCGAATGTGTGACGTCCTGTTTTGTTGTCTTCAGAGATGTGTAGTTTAGTTTATATCATTGTCCTAACACTGACTGACGATTAAATTGATTTTAAGTACTTAAGCTGGTATTGTCTTCAATTCTTAATTTTAGGTCTTGGGCCCGAAATTTGCACCAACTCAACTCCACATTTAATTTCCATTCTGATCAGTTTTAGTTGTTGCGATTCATTCAAAATCAACTTGTCGAGGGTTATCCATCATCAAAGTTTCAATTCTGATCACAACTCTGGTAGCTTGCGATTTTCGACAAAAAAGAGAGGGCATTAAAGGTGCGTTCAGTCAGCTTATTTAGCCGCAATTTTAGTTTTAGCCGTAAGCGCTGCATCGCTTATTGGCTGTTCCGAGGAGGCTGGTTCGTAAGAGCCAATGGGCGTCGCTGCGCTTGCGACTAAAATTAAAACTTGCGGCTAAATAAGCTGACTGAACGCACCTTAAGATGAACTAGGCTTTACTTTGAAACATTTGTGCTCGGTTTCACAAAATGCATTTTATCCGTATACGACGTGTTTATACTCGGGGTTTTCACAACCGTTGTCGTATAGCTCCTATAAGTGCGAACAAAATGGATGTGGCTAAGGTCTTATAAATAGGACGACGTATTTTTCACCTTTGTGAAACCGAGCATTGGGTTCCCTTTCAGCTAGACCTTGCGTAAATGCGTATTGAGATTTTTTCCATTTCCAAAATGTGAAGATCACCCATAAAATAGAGTGAAACACCACTGAGTACTAGGATCACATAAAGCTGCTACATTTGGATCATTACGCAAGCATCGCAGCCAGGGATTGTTGAACAAGAAGCAGTAGTGTAGAATGTACTTGAATAGCGTTTTTCACTTGCATCATGCATCCTTTGCAACGCGGTCCATCACTTCAATATTTTAATTCAACTAATACAGCAGCCTCTGCGAGGCTGATGAAGTCAGGGACGTACCGGCGCAGGACGTGGATGTGTTGGACATCCGCACCTGCGTTTTGGAGGTCAAAGATGGAGTCTGGGTCAACCGTGCAACCTGGGATTATTACACAATAGTCTATAAGCAGTTATAGAATACACTGTAGGTTCCTAGTTTAGTATTGAATGTATCCTAGGTCTACGTAAAATTTACCCTGAAGAGTGTAAAACTCGGTGTAAAATTAACACTAGGTCACATTTCACAGCAGGATGGCATAATCTGCGACGAGTTAAATATACAGGTGGTCCAGGTTATAGTAGCAATAATTCACCATTTGATGGTCCATCGAAAACTAGGTCGACATGCATAATGTAATTTTTCTCCAAAACGCTTTCTAAGGGAGATAGAGCCCTTCAAAGTTCAGTTTTTAAAATCTTTTTTTGCAATAACTCTCAAGTCATTGAAGCGATTTTGACCAAATTTGGTACAAATGCTTACGAAATAGATATTCATCACTTGACGTAGATAGCTTTTGTCAAAATTGTCCATGGCGTAGATACGGGGGATTTGTTCAACTTCTCCCACCCCATTTTCTACGCCACTGGATATTTTTAAAAAATTATACTTTTTTTTAATTTCTTGTTCAATTTAGAAAAAAAAGTTACTCCTGTAAAATTTTGATTAGAAGCTTCGTTCCCGAGATATTTGAGTTTGAAACTTTGGAAAACGCCTCGAAATCGCGACTTTCAAGGGCCTAAAAATCTAAATCCAAGAAAACTCATGATTTCTCAACTGAGATAAGTTTTCTAGGTCGTTTGAGTTAATTCACTGCCATTTCTGGCTAAGAAACGAGGCGTTTTCAGAGAAAAACAATTTGGGCTCTGGAAAGTGGCGATTTCGAGATGTTTTCCAAAGTTTAAAACCCAAATAGACCATATTAATTATTGACACTTTCCCCTTCCACTAGTCATTTGTAAGTTAGGTATGTGCCTGTGACCATGCGCACTACAGTAGTAGATCTCGCGCGCCACAGCATGCATAGAAAACGGAACTTTGCTGTCGCTGTCAGAATTTACAATTTACAAATTTACAGGTGTTTTCTTTATTCTTGGGACTTTTTAACCATACTTTTACGTGACGGCTGACGCTCGGTTCGCTTTCAAGCGCTGTCAAAATTCTCGTTAGCGGAAGTTGTGCAATAAAATATGGCGGGTAATTTGAAATTGTTTTGGATTCAAAAAAACCCATTTTAAAATGCTTCGCATCAACTTCACAGCAAGACTTTTCATTTCATTATGGGAAAAAGTAGATCAGGTATTTCTTTTTTACACACTTGTTATGTTATACATCCGCTGACATTGTCAATTTGCACCTTGAATTGATTATTTTACAAAGTCATTCAACATGCATATTCTTATGGGAGTTTCAACCCAGCACATGTGGTTGTCTCTCTCCCCGATCTGCGACTGCGCTTTGAATAATTAATATGGTCAATATCTCGAAAATCAAGCCTCTAATCAACATTTCACAAGAGTAACTTTCTTTTCTTATTTAAACAAGGAATTCGAAAAAAATATAGTTTTTCCAAAATATTCAGTGGCGTACAGAATAGGGTGTGAGAAGTAAAACAACTCCTCCGTATCTACGCCACTGGACAATTTTGACAAAAGTTATCTACGTCAAGCGGAGAACGTCAAGTGATGGGTATTTATTTCATGAGTATTTGTACCAAATTTGGTCAAAATCGCTTTGATGACTTGAGAGTTATTGCAATAAAATGATTTTAAAAACTGAACTTTGGAGGGCTGTATCTCTGTTGGGAAGCGTTTCAAAAAAAAATTGAATCATGCATGTCGACCTGGTTTTCGATGGGCCATCGAATGGTGAATTATTGCTACACTAATCTGGACCACCCTGTATAAGCAATTTCACGGCTTTCTGCATTAGAGCAAGCTATGGATAAATTGTGCTGTGTTGATACGAATGATACGATGACAAGGGGATGCCAGCCAGTTGTCTATACGTGCAATTTTTATAATGTGACACCTTGTCACCGTGTCGAGGTACCATGTACGCAAAAGTGGAAGTTTTCTAGCATACGCCAGGTATCGTGAGTTCCTTGAAATGCTTTGCAGTGTGGACGATAACATTGTCATTACTGGTTGGTGAGTCTCTGTCAAGGTTGTTAGGTTTATGGTGGGTATTAATGAATCATGTCGAAGATCGGCAGGTTACTACTCGGATGGAAAGGCCCACCGCCCAAAAGGCTACATCTTCTGATGCACATCACTGGAGTAGTGAGTTATAGGAGGTATACGGTTGCGGCCAAAATAAAGTGGACGACAATGTCAACGAGTTGGCTTGCTGTCATGCGACATTCAGGCCAGAATCCTGAAAAATCTGTCAACTGTTGTCCACTTAAAAAAGTCCGCAACGGTACCTTCTCTACCTCTAGCTCTACCTATTATACCTACTACAACAGCAAGCAAGGTATGAAGACACATACTGGCAGACAACACAGTATACATACTTACGCCCAAATTATCTCGTCTCCGTACAGTTCAACTCCATAAATATTGTCCTACTATCCTTATTGTTTATCTAAAGAATAAGTTTCCTCTTGGGCAGTCGGTTTTTAGCGCACAAAAAATGGGAAAAAGGCGCTTTTAGCTGCACTTTGTCCGTCCGTCCGTCCGTCTGTCCGTCTGTACCCGGGATAACTCCTCAGGGAAGAAAGATATCGATATGGTGTAAACGCTGATCGATAGTACATTCGTCCAGGATGGCAAGTTAACTTTTAGTTTTTTGTTATTCTGCCGCCATCTTTGATCCGCCATTTTGAATTTCTCTAAAAGTGATCCGATTGAAATGAAATTTGCAGGCAATGTGAACCACATCAAGATCTATCCAATTTTCGATAATTGATGCCCTGCCGCCATCTTGTATTCTCACTATTGAACATGTTTCGAAGTGAAAAAACTAGGAGAATTATGCCTCAACGAAGAAAGATATGAATGTAGTGCCAACGCCAATCAAAGGCGTACGTGACCACCATATAAAGTTGACCAATAATTTTTGTCACTTGGCCGCCATCTTCGATCCGCCATTTTGAATTTCTCTGAAAATGGTCCGATTTGAGTGAAATTTGCAGGCGATGTGAACTTCAATTAGATACATCCAATTTTCAACAATTGATGCCTCGCCGCCATCTTGTATTCTCCATATTGAACATGTTTCAAAGTGATAGAACTAGGAGAATCATGCCTCAACGAAAAAAGATATCGATGTGGTGCAAACGCCAATCGAATGCGTACGTGACCACTATATAAAGTTGACCAATAATTTTTCTCACTTGGCCGCCATCTTTGATCCGCCATTTTGAATTTCTCTGAAAGTGGTCCGATTTGAGTGAAATTTGCAGGCTATGTGAACTTCATCAGGATACATCCAATTTTTTTGCTTTTTTTGCATCCAAAGCTCTTTTTATGGGCATTTGGGGATTGGGGACTTGCGAAATTTACAAGAATAATTCAAGCACTTTTTAGTCCCTCGAACGGGCATGCAAATTTTCCTGACCTCATAGGCAACATGACAGGTTTACAGCAGTGGATACAGCTACCTGTACGAATATGCAAGCAGCTAAGATCTGAACTGTCTATATAAAATAAAAGACTAACAGCCAGTTCCACCAAAGTTTTATGAGCGAATTAATTTTATCACGCTCATAGACGCTATGCAGCAGCAATACCCAATAGCATGACAAGTTGCTTAAAAACTATCAGCGCGGAAAAGTTTATTCGCTCATAAAACCAGGCCAGGCCATACAGCGCGGCCTGTCGTTGGGTGGGTGACCGCTGCAACATGACGCTGTGGTGAGGCTCACTCGAAGGCGGAATACCGGCGCCAAATCCCTCCTTGGAAAGGTTCTGGACGAAACTTCCGAGTACATCGACTCTCGAAAGCTTCCTCTGGAATAGTGACTGGCTGTTGCTATTCACTCATGGGAATCTACTCAAAACTGTAGGATTGATCCCTATTCAATAGGAATATAGGCAGAGGAGCAAGCCGAAACCCTTGATGGGTTGTTTATGGCTTACAATTTCAATTTTAGCATCATAATTTGTACATATGCAGGTATCGTGTGATCAAATGAATTCTCAATTTTGGCAAGCTGTGCCCTAGCCAAACGCAGCTTCGCACCCCTGGATTTGACGATAAGCCACAGCCTGCCTCAATTAAAAATTCATTTGATCATATGATAGTAGGTATAGGTAGCGCAGGTAATAAATAATTGAGCAAAAGTTCTCACGTGAACAGTCACTATAAGTGAGAAAAGGTCGAGGAAAAGGTAGTCTCTGGATTGGGTTTATCAAATATTTTTAAATTTTTGAAATTTATTATTTTAAATATTTAGATACCTGTATCCTACATACGATGTAAATGTCACTTTCTGAGCTAATCGTGCACTCGAGGGAGGGATGCGATGGCCGTAACCTATTTTCTAAGGGTCAAGTAAAAGATGTAAGTAGGTACCTACCTAGTGGAGGAAACCTGCGGACCCAATCAAATATTCCATCTCTCAAGATCGCACGATCAGTTCGAAAAGTGGCATTGCTGAATTTAATTTGCTGAAGGGTCTATATAAGTATATTTACAATACCTACACAGTAATATAACGTGACAAAATATTAGGATGAAGTTCACAACCATCATGTATAATAGCTAGCGGTATAGTTCAGTCTCCTGTAGTCGATGGTATGATAATTGGTGTACGCTTCTGACAAGCTCACCAAAGCGTAGTACATACTTTCTGGGTTGGTTTCAGGCCATATCTCGCGTTTGTACCTGGTGGATGAGGGACGCCTCGTGTTGGGTCGTCGCGTCGTCGTCCTTCTGGGATTCTGAAGCCTGGTGGGTCTTCTCGTTGGCCTGCGTCTCCGTATCGGTCTGTAGAACGCAGCCATGTTCTGCATGGTCATCATGTTCATATTCATCATGTTCATGTTCATATTGTCCTTGTTTTTCACAGCTTGTACGAGCAAACAGAGCAAGTAGCCTCCGAACGCCAAAAACGCCAGAGTGGTCACGGAAATTTGAAAGATACTTTGGACGCTCTTCTTTCCGCTTTTCTTTGAATACTCTTCCTCGTAGTGGTAGCCGCCTGGAAAATTGCATATTACTTAGTTGTTGCAAATTGAGTAGGTACTTACCTACTAAGGTATTTTTTATAACGATACGAACCTCTGTCGTTCGGTTTTCTTTTCGACACAAGCGCCTCCGGTTGCGGCAAGAGATCATCGGGTTTCAATTCGGCATCGATGTCTGCATCCTGAAAACTGTTTTTCACTTGCAGCAATCTATCTAAAGGCAGTTCACTGAGCGTTTTCACGTCGACGATGGGCGAAATGTCTTGAGAAAATGCGTACGTAAGCATCAGCACGATGATAATAAAACGAAACATTGTGATCACCTTGAGCACCACCGGGAAACTGTGACAAGAACCCAAAACGGTATACGAGCACACGGAAGCGTTTAATGTGCTCAAAATGTATCGCAATTAGAGGAAGATGTCATGCGAGCGTCATAGTTCGTTTGGTATTCTCGCCAGAAAGATGTTGAAGATTGTTGTTGTGCTCCTGATGGTGCTGGCCGAGTTATCGGTATCGGAAGAACGGACCGTTTTCGGAAAGCTCAAGTCGGGATTCCAACTGGCCGGAAAGCTGCTAGGGATCGATCAGGCCAAAGGCGTCGCTCAGTTGGTCACGGAGGCTTTCGGTAAAACGCACAAGAAAGGCGATGCCAGCGAGGCCCCGTCCAATATCTTCTCGGGCTTCCTGAGGATCCTCGGATTTGATTCCAAGAAAGTGGGGGCCATTGCAGTCAACGCTATCATCTTCATCGCGCAACTTGTAAGTACCTAGCCTCAGTTCTTAGTTTCCGACAGTTAGAAGGGTTGATTTGAATTTCAAGAATGTTATTAAACTCAGATTTAAGAGGTTTTGGATCTAGGAAATAATCTCATTGTTATTCTTAAATACTTGTCTTGATATATCGCTTTGATTTAAAAAAAAATAACACAAGGATTCATTGCTTTTTGGTTTTAACCCTTGAAACCTGATGAGTTATTCACATCCAGCAGTTTTATTAAAATTCCTCAAAGAATGCCTCCTTCATGGTTTAGTTCTTACTTCATGGTATCGTAATAGTAATTCGAAAAGATTTTTTAAATCGCTCTTTACAACGCGAGCCTGTAAAATTAGAAATAAATAATTAAAACTGTTCTAGATAAGCTCAACTTTGGCACGACCCCTGCCGACCCAACTCGCAGAAGCCCGCAACATCCACAAAGGTTCGCCCATGGATTGGATCATGAACAACACCGAAGTGACGGACATGATAACCCACGTGACCGACCGCGAATTGTCCGAGCACGTCATCACTTACATAAAATCGAGATCGATGGACGAAGAAACCGATTGCGTGCAGCTTTTGATTTGCAAAACTTCACCGTTTGTCTGGGGCATGCAGAGAGCGTTGATCGAAAAGGAGAATGGAACCGTCAAAGGACCCAAGGCTCTTTACCATTATCTTCCGACCTTGGAAGATGTAGCAGATTTTGGAGACCGTTGCGAGAAGAAGCATCCTTATTGCTTTGTAGACATCTGACTCTATCACATTTAAGTATAACTTGAAATTGAAATTCCAATAAAAATGGTACCTAAATGCCCACTCAACAGTTTAACACTTGCGTTTACTCGTATTTTGTGCATACAGGGATGTTCCTGTCAATAGAAGCAATCAAAAGCTCTACCAGTTTCAAAATATAGTTTCCAGCCATCAGGATACGCACCTGCTTGACTTTCTAAATTACTTTTGACATGCTACACTCTCTATGCATCATCTCGCTCAAGCCGATCCCTAATTCTACCTGGCTAGGATTTCACTTAAGTAGGTATCCTACCAAAAAGAAAATACAATTTTTGCAGGCATGCTTTATTCTTATCGACCTAAAGCTAATTCTAAATCACGGCACAAATGATGTCTGAAATGGGATCGTCCACTTTTCAGGTCGCACAAAATCTGCAGCTTGCAAGTGGTATCACAAGACGGCCTCGTTGGACTGTCTCTGTAGTAATATCTGCAAAAGTACAATTTTATTACATGCCATTCCCAAATAACCGCATTTCAATTTCAAATTACTTGTAGAACTCATCAAACAAATCTGGATCCTCCACCAAATCTTGAATCACCTTGGCCCAGTCTTTGGGCCTCAATGAATCCATCCTGAAAGCATTCTTGGCGGAGTAGAGCCTGTACCACCGGGGCATTTGGTCGGCCTTATTCGCCTCGTCTAAGTCGGTCGTCCAAGTTTCATGGTCAATGACTTCCTGCATAATTAATAGTTATTTTATAGTACGAATGAATAAATGTTTGATCTTCCTAATAACCGGCAGGGTCAGCCCATGAGGCGTAGCCGAGATGCAATGTGAATTGATTTATAAGTGTTACTTTTACAGCAAGAACAAATTATCAGTTATACACAGGTGTTCCAGAAATAAATCTAAACAAAATCTAGTTATTATCCATTCCAAGCTAGAAAAAACCGCAGTCGCCCATGATGTTTTTACTTCAATTTGGACAATCTGATGAGTTGATGGATTGAAGAAGTCAAGATAATAGTCAAGAAGTTCCTTTTATGATCTGAACTGAGAATTCTCACTTCAATTACTAGTTGTGTCTCTCTCCCTCTCATGCAATTCTCGCTTTTTCTCTCTCTAACTGAGGTGAGATTATCTGAGATTTCGTGTAAAAGGAATACAGCTGATGATTTGATCTAATTTGTCAAAAATGATGTTTGCTGTGCTGGATTATCGCCAGGTTATTCAATTGTTAAGTCAGATTTTGACGATGAAACATTATTTTCATTCTTTTTCGTTAGCCATGTTAGTTTCAACAGTGAGAAGTGATGGAAAGTACCATCACAGTAACAGAAATATGAACACATGATTTGACAGAAAATATACAGTTTCATAAATGACGGAAGAGGACGCCATTTCTAGCGCCGAAGTGTGATTTCGTCACATGTGATCTCGTGACCTGAGCTTAATGACCTCTAACCATCAAATCAGACGCGCGATCAGGTGAGCTTGTGAGTGCTGAGTGTATCGGTCTATGAGTGTATCAACCGAGGTATCAACCCTAAATTATAGATTTTTATGCAAGAAGGCAATCATTTATGGTGGACGGGCTAGAGCAAGGGGCCCGCTGGCGCCCCATTAGAACTATAGGTAGGTAATTGACTTATCGAGTCAAAAATTCACGTTATAATTCACTGTCTGTGTTAGAATATCATGATCTGTGATCCTGACTGAAAGAAAGCGGCTCAGGTCAGTGAGCAAACCGGCGACGTAGTCCCCAGAATGACAATCTGACCTGACAACACAGTGTAGTTCAGGTGAAGATTTTATGTCATAAGAACAGAAATTCTAACGTAATCCTTGTATCACAAAGATGACATATTAAAATCAGAAATTAGGGGTACCAAGAAAACTCGAATTTTTCATGGCAAGCTGTGGTTTTTTCAAGCTTGGAATGGAATAATTATGTGCATTTTGAGGCGGCTGCGAATTATGACATTTCAGTTGAAAATAATGTTTTTGGCCTTTTGGTAAGCTAAATCGACGTCAACATCACAAGTGATTATCAATTTGAGAATGTTTGATATGTAATAATTTTTGATGTTGAATTCGATTTGACCATTACCAGAAGCAATATCTCTGTTTCAAATGTCAAAACCTCACGGTCGCCTAGATGCACATTGTTTTGAAACAAAGTATATACGTCGGAGGTGGTATACCTCATTTTATTTCATAGCCCCCACTGAGGGAAAGGCTTCAGAAAAATGTTACAAAAATTTAGGGATTTGATTTTTAGAGATATAGGGGGTCGTAAGGGGGGGGGGCGAGATTTGTCCCCTCTTATTTTTATTATCTGGTGAGGTTTAAGTCAACTTGCTGGGGGATAGACTAACTTTACGTTTCTCTCCAAGACAATCGCATGCCGAATTTCAATTTTCCACTCAAAGAAAAGGTAGGGGGTAACTACCTACCAAAAGTGTATTCTAGAAATCCACTTCTTCAGTCGCATCAGAAGCGCCCTATCAGGTGCGAAGGTGCAAAATTAGTTACACTTACCCAAGTGCTATTGTCGTGATTAGCGTCTACGTAATAAATCCTGTATGCAGGATTGTAATTGTCGTAGGTAGTCACGGACGGACCTAAATAGGCCACTCCCGTAGGACGACCTGTAAATTTGAAATTCTTTTTATTCCTCCACCGCCAAAGCTTCCGCCGCCATTTTTTCGAGTCCTTACTGTTTTCGTGGACGTCATAGAAGACTTCGAATTCGTCAGCGTGACTGTGGCCGTAAAACTGACCCATAATGGTGCTTTCGTAGCGTTCCACTATCGAGTAGAAGTTTCTGGACCAGACTTTCATGCAGTCAGAACTTCCCGGCGCGATGTGACCTGGAAACCATTAAGGAGTTAGATGTACGTTATCCTGCAGGCCAACGACCATAGAACAAAGCAATGACTAAAGCTGGGTTCATACACCAAGTTGAGACGTAAGGAGCTCTCAATCCTTAAACGTTAAATTTGACGTATGAATTCAGCATAAGAAAATACCGTATGATCAAAAACTTTCGTATACTCAAGGGAGGCTGTGGCTTGGCCAAAATCAGCCTCGTTTGCCTGCCAATGACCAGGACCACAGCCTCCCTTGAGTAGGAAAGTTTTTGATCAAACGGTATAAGTTATTGGAAAACAATACATATTGCGAGATCATCTACCACCAAACAAATCACCTTGAATCAACTTTTTCACTGTAAATCTTTACAAGGCCCAGTATTTCCATCCTAGGTTAACTCTACCCTGACTTAAACTTATGGGTTAATGCCATAGCAACGATTGTTGCAACTATGGTATCTATGGCATTCAACCTTTTGCGTAAATTTAACCCAGCTGGAAGCAGATCCTGGCCTTTATAGGTGGGATAACATTATACCACACCCTGTATGTTTACCTGTTCCCTATAAAAGGAGACCCTTCGTTGTAATGAACAGTTTAAATTCACGAACAAGCCAGGAAGCAGTCAAAGAAAATTGAAAAGGACAACAACCATCAATACCTGAGCGATGACCCATCAGTTGGTGCCATAAATAATTCCATCAAACAAACAATGAACAGGCGTCCACATACCAGACAACCTATTGGAAATCGTTCCAGTAGCACTAGGAGACGGAGTAATTCAAACAGAAGACATCAGGTATCAAGGTCAGACAATGTAATTAACAACTGTACTAGATGTGGATCGTCACATCAACTTAACAAGTGTCCAGCGTATTTAAGAACGTGTGTGAAGTGTAAAATAACAAATCATTTCGCCTCAATGTGTAGGTCGTTAAGAAAAAATCAAATCAGTGCAGTTGTAAGTCATAATAATTCAAATGATACGACAGAATTCTATGTAGGTAGTATCAATAGTCGGAAAATTGAGTATACTCAAATTAAAAATGTTAATGCGGGTGGTTGTTCCTGAATAACAAAGTTAGCAATTGAAAACAAACAAATCAAATTCAAAATAGATAGCGAAGCTTTAGTGAATCTAATGCCTATAAATATGTACAAAAACGTTTTGAAACTGCCAATGAATGCATTGCAAATTCCTAAATTAAAACTAACTTCATACACAGGAAATCAAATCACTGTAGTTGGAACATGTGAACTAATTTGTTGAATTGAAAATGAAAGAAATCTAATTAAATTCTATGTAGTTGAAAGCAACTCAGAACCTCTTTTAGGTTTACCAACGTGCATAAAGCTGAAACTCATCCAAAATACAGATACGTCGTGTATCAATGAAAATTGTATCAATGAAAATGATGTTCAGGTGCATAATATTCGACATACAAAAGAGACTGTCATGGAGAAATATGGAGATTTGTTTTTGGGAATAGGAGAAATAAATCCACCCTATCACATTAATTTAATTCCAAACGCACGACCGGTGATCACCCTGATAAGAAAAGTACCATTTGCTTTACTTGATCCTCTCGAAAAGGCGCTGAATAATTTAAAAAAAAGTGAAGTAATAGAAAAAGCTGAAGGACCGAGTGATTGGATAAATCCATTGGTACTTGTCAAAAAGCCCGACAATTCATTGAGAATCTGCCTTGATCCGTTTCATCTAAACTAATCAATTAAAAGAGAACATAGCAGATTATCAACTTTTGAAGAAATAACAAGTCGTATGTCCGGAGCTAAAATTTTTAGTAAATTAGATGCAAATCAAGCATTTCATCAAATACCGCTTGATAAAGAAAGTTCAAATCTCTGCACATTCGGTACATCCTGTGGAAGGTACAAGTACAAAAGGTTCAAAAGCATTTTTCATTGCAATAATGTAGGAGTGTGAAGTTGCGGCCTCATAAAAGTTTACACCGACGGCGATCGAGTGGCCATGCTAATTCAATTTTGACGTAATTTTGAATGAGCATGGCCACACGATTGTCATCGGTGTAAACTTTTATGAGGCCGCAACTGTACATCGATGACATTATTATTTGGGCAAAAGACCAAAAAGAACATGACGAAATTCTTAAAAGAAGTATTGAATTCAGCTTGAAAGCATGGAGTCAAATTCAATCTAGCAAAATGCCAAATTGCGGTTAATGAAATTAGATTTATGGAACACATTATAAATCCACAAAAATTATACTCCCAGATAGAAGAAGAAATGTTTGCATTTTTATACGGGTTGCAAAAATTTCACGATTATGTTTTTGGAAGACAAATCATAGTGGAAAGTGACCATCAACCACTTTTGGCCATAATTAAAAAACCAATCGATAAATGTCCGCCCAGACTACAACGTTTGCTGCTACAATTACAAAAATACCAATTCATTTCAAATTACAGAAGAGGCAGCGAACTGATAATTACAGACGCATTGTCGCGAGCCTATTTGCCTGAAACGGACTCAAATGACGAAGAAAATATGTCAATAAATGAAAACGAACAAATATGCGTGATTAATTCAGGTTCAAATATTACAGATGAATATCTCGAAAAATTAAAAATTGAAACTGAAAAAGATGAAGAATTGAAGATTCTTTTTCAAATTGCTTTACCTGCACCGCTCCACCTAAAATACTACATAACAATAGGTAGGTAAATGTTTCGCTGTAAAATGTTTTCGCTGCACTTTTATCCCGCAATATATTCGAGACGCTTTCTGTAGATAGCTAGCTAGCTAGAGTCGGGCAATAATGTTGTCCTGTTTTGAGTGACTGATGAGTAATGACTCAATGAGATGAGGTGATAATACAATAGCTGCATTCTTTTTACACGAAATCTCAGATCATCTCACCTCAGTTAGATAGAGAAAAAGCGAGAATTACATGAGAGGGAGAGAGCAGACAACTAGCAAATGAAGTGAGAATTCTCAGTTCAGATGATAAAAGGAACGCAGCTAATAACATGTTGATGTCGGTAACCAGCCAAACGAAATCGTTGCTATTTGGTCACCGACACCGTCATTCATGTCATCTCAGAGATCACTCACACGACATACTGAACCCAACTATCTATAACACTGGCGAATCCTAATAAAGAGCTTACCAATCAAATGAACTTTTTCGCCTTTATTTTCAGCCATTTGAAGCTCGTAGATCAGCCATTGCAGCTCTTGTGCAGGATCTGTGCTGTTGACGAACAACCACCTGTAGATTTGACCACAAATAAGCAACATAAGTACTTCTGCGAATACAAGGACGAAAAATGCACACAAAGAATAAACGAATCCTTACCAGCTTAACGTGTGACAATAGTTAGTGTTCAACGAAATTATCCTGAATCCTTCCCTGATCAGTATGGAATAAAAACCACCGTGCAGCACTGTGTTGCCACTGCTGGCAGGCAACCAAGTACGCCAGTGGTCTGCCATTTTCGTGTAGAGCCAAGAAATGGAATGGTCGTTCTCCGTCATCCATGGTGGGGCATAACTGCGTTGGAAAGTGAGCTTCATCAATTAATTATTATGGGTAAAAAATTAGAAATGAACATACTTTCCAGCAGGGCTAGATTCGTGATTTCCTAAAGCGGGGAAAATAGGAACGTTGGGGAAGATTTCGAACATCTGTTGAACGGTTTCTTGGATTATTGCCAAGTTGGATTCTTTGGTTTGGTTCCAGACGTCGTGCGGTGGCAAATCGCCTGTCCAAATGATGTAATCTAGGTCCTGCAAGTATCGTGATTAGAAGGTGCCAAATTTGGAAGTGCGAGGAAATATTACTGGATGCTCCTCAGCTATGCTCGTCAACATGTTGACAATGAGGTCCTTGGGTGAATCGCAGCTGTAGTAGCTTCCCCACCTGGAAATTGTCTATTAGCTCGATAGTCTACTTCAGCCCTATCTAGTTTTAGCGTCTTAGGGCTCGATACCAAGTTGCAGGCGCAAAGTTTGGGACGGCGTAACTCGCCAAATACAGCGGTCTGATTGGTTGGTATCCGCCGTTGCTATGGTAACTGCACTTACGGCGGTCTCAGCCCCAATTTGATATCGAGCCGTTAACTAACATTTGCGCTCCAAATGCAAGCAACAAATTTCTATTTTCGATTTTTTGAGGATTCAATAAAAAAAAAGAAAGGTTTCAGCAGGGAGGTTGATCTGATCAGATATCTCCAAGGATATCTCTAAGCGAATATGATTCCAATTTTCGCTATCATGAAAGATGTTTACCTATCGAAATGCTACGGTATGAAAATCAACAAAAATAAGACTAAAAATTTTGGTATGCAAGGGAGGTCAAAATAGGGCTAACACGAGAGGGAGGTAACAATAGGGCTACAGGGGGCCTATTCTTGAAACGGGGAACAGAGTCCACATGCGTAGTTGCTAGGAGGCAAGGGCCAAGCATAGCTCTCCTTGCATAGCAACACCGCATGAGAACTTTGTTCCCCGTTTCAAGAATTAGGCCCCTGATTGGAAGCGAAGAGGTAGAAGCTCCGGACAGTCAATGAAATTGTTGACGATCTTGTATAAGAAGAAGACAGAAGCCATATCTCGTCTGCTCTGCAAGGACTACATATTAAACTACCATAAAAGATCTTCCTACTAATAATACACCATTAGTAGTAGAGCAGTTCACAGGCTAAGTAGGCGCCTTGATATTACCACACAATAGATAGGTACCTATCCACTAATTTTGGATATTTTGAGCTGAAAATAAAGTGCTACTATAGACGCAAATCAGGCATCTCAGGGTTTTCGAAATGAAGAATCCATCATTTTTAGGATCATTAGTAACTCACTTCCCTGCTGGTATCACCGCGTCTTTCTCTGGAGGTGTGCTGGTGCTCCTGCAGCATAACGGCTCTTGGCAGTTTGCAGGGCTGCCAGGAACGTAATCAGGATCATAGTGCGTGTCCGATATATGCAGCACCTTGAATGTCGGTAAACCAGGCTAAAACAAACACACTTAATAACATATCGAAAACCTTCATAATACACGCTTGTTTTAGGTCTCACCTGCGGTACCGGGAGCTCAATGATTTCCGGTTTAGGCACTTCCGGGAAGGTCACGTTCCATTCGTGCAGAGGTATCTCGACTTCGCCGCAGGTCTCCCCCAAAGCCAAGGCGCAAATTTGAGTTGGATCTGAACGTCAAGATGAGAATAAATTTCAAGTGTTGTATGGCTGTTTTGAAATTGTAATGATGCGTCCATGACACGGTGCTTGAAGAGATTGTATAGTCTCGATAATTTGGACAAGGTTTCGCATTAAACGAGTTGCAGTTTATCATCAGTAGGTAGGCAAATGCCTACGTGCAGTACAATTCCAAATTTTCAGCTCTGAATGTTTTCTCTCATATTAAAATTTTCTCTCATATTAAGAGAAGCTTTATAGTTTGCACGCACCATGAAGTCGGGAATAATACAACATTAACGCACAACCTTGCAAAAGGTTATCGTTTCAACACCCTTGAATTCACCTAATTTTATGGCTTTGAGAACCGGCAGGACCTCTGGACCAAAAACGTTGAACACCCCTGTGCAGACAGGCTCGCTTTCGACTTTGAAGGCCACGCAGAGCTGCACGAATTTCGTCCTGATATCCTCAAAACTGGTTCCGGTTACAATTTCGCTTTGTAACAAGCTGACTCCTGTAAAACACCTCGGGTTTACGTCACTCTTGCCATACAAAACCATTTTATACCTGCCTAATTTGCAAACCGAACAAGAGACCCTTGACCGGACGACGTCGCCGAGTTTCTTGGGATTTCGCTCGATTTTTTTTCGCTCGTCATTCATGGGTTTTTCCCCTACCAGCTAAAAAAGATATTTTTTTTTTAATTCGTAACGATCACAAACATCCTTCGACTTTAATCAATACTTATATCAGAAACCTTGTTTTTTCTTACAATGTCAACTACAGAAACATATAAGTAGGTATCTACCTGATAATGGAAAAAAGCTTACTTACTAAGACACTTTTTACTTACTTTTGAGACAGGCGGAAGCTCATGGAATTTCGGTGAGTCCCCTAAAAGTTGAACGTTGTGGGGTTTGATTTTGTAATCCCAATCGTCTTTGAATTCAATCTCATTCACAATGATTGGTGTGGCATCTGCAAAACAAAGAATAAATGTATTTCCCCATCCGCCGGTGACTGAAATTTTTATTGTTGATTAAAGCAAAATTTACTTTGACAACTCAAGTTTGCGTAATTTATTTGTTTACTTATTGGAAGACAAAACGTTCCGTCACGCATAACTCAATAAATACCTAAGTAGGTGCCTAGTGGACATTGCGAGTAAAGAAAAAAACATGTAGGGTGGGTAACCTACCTAGATAGGTACCTATGCCGGACTGGGTACCTATAAGTAAAATGACCAAAATATTAAAGAATTTTGTCGTAAAAAGCCGTAAAATTAATTGATGGAACTTATGAGTTTTGAAGATATACCTCATCGAATTTTTGTACCTATTTGGGTAGGTATCTACCTACAATACTCGTATTTCTACAGATTTAAATTTTTTCGCGCTATCGCATTAAATCGAATGAAGAAAATCGCCCCATCCTGTACCTATCACGATAAATTGTTCTGTATTATTGATTTTTCTCGGAAATGCAAAAAATTTGATTGGGACTTGATAGACAAATCGCATCCTACAGTTATGATGCATTCCAAGAAATTATCGCAAATTCTTACAAAGTCCAACAAATATTTAACTCACCCAAGCAAATCACGATGCAAAGAAGCAAGATGCTACCGACGGTTAAAAATGCAGCCGGGATCAACTAAAAATTCAAGAGTATAAACAATATGCACTTTCGGTCGGTACGTAGGTATTTAATTTTTGAATTCGTACTCACCATCTTGCATCTTTGGTGTATCGAGCACAATTAATAGAGGAACAAATCTTCTGGGGAGCCGGCAGTTCAATATTCAAGGCTGTCCACTAAATACAAACTACACATGGATGGTTCTGCACAGTGCGTTTTGTTTAATAATATATGGCAGGCAAAAATAATAACAAACATCATTGCAGGAAGCCGACCTATCGCAATTAGGTATCTCTGAATTCATTTGCTTCGAACATGTATAATAAAATCCAATTTATTGGTGATTTTATTCGTAACAAATAAGTGTTTCACTCAGTTTCACTTGAGGTGAACTGAATCCGAAATTGAATTATTCTGTGATGATTGCGGTGCAATTTTTCATGCAACAGTGTGTAAGAGGAAGAACAGCAACACCAGACGGACCAGGCATATAAGTACTTAGAAATTGTAAGGAGCTGATAATTACGTATAATTTTTGGATGGGATGATGGAATCGAAGGACGTGACATGCAAAAATGTGTTGGTTTTGCAAAATTCAAGGAATAATCCCGGAGAACAGACTCATAATAATCGTTAGAACGAACCAATACCAATCTTTTGGTTGATTTACCATTTACGGACAATGGCCAGTAGATTAACAACAGGCGAAAAAAGGAAAACAAGGAAAAACCGATGAAGAAAAAATAAGACAGATACAAAGATTTATTTTTTAATCTCATTATAGTTCTAGGTACTTCAATCCCGTTCGGATATTACGTCGGATTTAATCAACGTCGGAATCAACTTCGGTAGATGCTCAAATTATTTCAGGTAGATATATTTCATCATGGAAGACTTTGTAATGGTTCACTCGATTTTATTAAAAGGTTGTGGACCGATTTGTACTTTATAGACCCAAGTACCTACCTACGTAGTTCTCACACAATTTTGCAAACAGATCCGCATGCACCTTCAAAAGTCCTTCATGAATTTTTTTATTCATGACGTTCAACTTTTTAGGTACGAGAGGTGTTTTTGATATTCGTGTAATGGGGTGTTAGTCGAGGCGCGATGGCTTATTTTCTTTAGAAATTGATGAAAGCAAAATAAGACGTTGGCTGCTGATTGTATTTAATTTTTGTTAAGTATAGGTACTTCATTCATCATCTTGCTGAAAATTTGCACCATATCGAAAGGGGGACGCCTAGTGTAGTGGACATCGCGCTTGGCTTCGATCTCGGCTTCGATCATGGAAGTCAAGCCATACACAGTCTTTGGATGGGTTACCGCTGCAACATGGCACTGTGCTGGGACTCACTCGAGGGCGGCATCCGGCGCCAAACTCCCCCCTTGGCAACGTTCTGGGCAAACCCTCCGAGTACTTCGGCACTCGAAAGCTTCCTCTGGAATAGTGATTGGCTGTTGTTTGTAAGATTTACATCTTTGGATCAGTGTGGGATTTATCAGTGGGGTTTTGTTTCGATGGCTTTCTCGTTTCATCCCTCTTCCCGGGGCATCACCGCACGATAGTATATGGCCCAGTACTAAGGGACGCGTGAAAAAGCCTATCTGGCCCAGTGCGGATTTGAACCCGGGATCCTCGCCTTTGAAAGCGGGGCCGAGCTCACCGTGCTACCGAGTACCGACTGGGTTAAATAATAAAGCATGCTTGTACAAATTTTCACAGCTTCATCTGTTTTGGTTCATGAAATATGGACATTCATTTTATTCTTCTATGTCAAGGGCTGTGGCGGCGGCTAGTAGAGTAGAAGGAGTAGGTATTTTTATTGGTTCAAGAGGCTCGCATCAGCATTTATATCGAGTGGCATTACCTGATACCAACAAATGCAATAGCCTCGATCCCGACTATAGGGGGTTGATATGTTTTAATACTGAATTTCCATATTTCAATGTAGGTAATCTTCTAGAAGAGTGCCTAGTAGGTACATTCATTAAATGTCTTCATCAATTTTTGTAGCTCCCCCAGAAAAACCTTTTTTGATTAACCTTCAAAATACTCGTTTACGGCAACTTGCGAAGACAAATTTGGTCCACAAGACTCAATAAGACACCTTCTACGGAGGTCTTTTTTCAGGTTCGGGCACAGAAATGGTTCCCATGAAATCAGGTCAGGACTGAACGGTGGATGGTTCGTTTTTTGAGGCCGCGACTTCCAATTTTTCGAATACCTACCTACCAAAAGTGTATTCTACTTCATGACGAAGTACTCTACTCGTACTAACCCATTTTTTTAGTGGCATCAGAAACCCCTCTTAATAACCAAATTGACCTGACCACCACAATCACAAAGTCTTCTATGATGAAATCGGTATATGTCACATTGTCGTGACAGTCAACTACGTTCAGTGAAGGTGGAGTGGACTGAAGTTGCAGGAACTCCTACAAAGTACAATCCACCGTTAATTATTGTCGTCACACTTGTCAAAAGGTACCTAATCATTCTAGTGGGAGCGGTACGCAAAAGCATACCGCATTTTGGAGTGCAGTAACGAGATTTTGCATGGGCGTACTTTATACCAAGACAAGCGATTTGACCCGCAGCACTCGATATTTCATCCCTCAGGGGGCCAATGGGGGCCCTCCAAATTTTCAAGATGTAAGAACTCCCACATAACGATCATTGAGTATCGTCATGTATGTCATAAGTGAAGCTTACGGGTCTATTGAAAATATTTTCATCAATTGTCGTTGTGTCCGATTCATTCTTCACACTTGAAAAAAAACTTCTTTGGCAGGGGTCAAAAAAACTGTTTTAATTTTTTCTTCTATGCGAGGAGACGATAAATTCATATGTTCTGTTGCGTTCCCAACTAAATCGCATTCCCTAAACCTAATTATAAAGAAATTTTTCTTGTAATGGTATTTTTCAATGAAGTGGTGACCTCTTCAGTACCTCTTTTCCAAGAGCACTTCTTTCTATGTCCCCGCTGGATATCACTCGTAATTTTTGCAGGAATGTAGACCTCGAACTCTTTTCCTGGTAGTTGCGAAGCAACATGACTCTAAAACGCACAAGGGAGCCCAGAAACATTTTTTTCTGCTGGGCCGTCCAACTTACGATATTTTGATTTTATAGTAGGAGAGACGCGGACCAGTATTCAATCCAGGCTGCAGGCGCAGGCGATTTGGTTTCAACAAAAAATATTCTTCCATGCCGTGTTTTATTGCAGTACAACAAAACGCAGAGTCGTTAGGTGTAAGTAGGTATATTTTCCGGTAGATTTTATTCGCCTAGACTAGATCTTATTTATTTGCGCGTCTCCCCTACTACAAAATCAACATGCCAAAAATTTGACGGCCCAGCAGAAAAAAAAAGTTTTAGGGCTCTCTTGTGTGTTTTGAAGCCATGTTGCATAGAAAATCCTAAGAAAAGAGTTCAAGCTTCTCATATCTGCGAAAATTGACAGTCTTATCCACTAGAAACATTGAAAAAAATGCTGTTGAAAAAAGTGTACTGAAGAGGTCACCTCTTCTTGGGAAAATGATATTGCGAAAAAATTGTCTTTATATTTGGGCTCACGGAACGCGATTTAGTTGGGAACGCAACAAAACATATGAATTTATCGTTTCCTTGCACAGCAGAAAAAATAAAAACAGTTTTTTTGACCTCTGCGAAAGAATTTTTTTTTCAAATGTGAAGAATGAATCGGACACGACGACAATTGATGAGAACATTTTCAATAGACCCGTAAGCTTCACTTATGACATACATGACGATACTCAATGATCATTTTGTAAAAGTTCTTGCATCTTGAAAATTTGGAGGGCCCCCATTGGCCCCCTGAGGGACGAAATATCGAGTGCTGCGGGTCAAATCGCTTGTCTTGGTATAAAGTACGCCCATGCAAAATCTCGTTACTGCACTCCAAAATGCGGTATGCTTTTGCGTACCGCTCCCACTAGAATGATTAGGTACCTTTTGACAAGTGTGACGACAATAATTAACGGTGGATTGTACTTTGTAGGAGTTCCTGCAACTTCAGTCCACTCCACCTTCACTGAACGTAGTTGACTGTCACGACAATGTGCCAATATCAAATCGAACAAGTTTAAGAACTACTAAACCACAGGGGCATGGTGCCTATTGTGCGAACAACAAGGGCAGCCAAATTTAGGGGCAGCATTTTTTTGGCCAAGTGCTGATATAGAATGATCTCCGATCAATATTTTTTAGACTTGTTCAAAATCTGTGATACCTACATCATTATTTATTAAAGTAAAAGTAGAAAACGGAAAAAAGAAGAAAAAGACAAAAATTCACACTCCAGGTGTTATTTATTATTCATTATTCATAATTTTAGATTGTAGTCAGTCTAGGATGTCAGCAGTGTCGAGCAAATCTATCTGAATGCCGCTCGAAACAAGTTAGTTTAGTGTGACACTCTGAAATTTGCCTTCTCTAAAAAATTGATGAACTTGGATTGGTACTTTGAACGATTTGACTTCTGTTGAGACGGTTTGATAGCCCAGTCGCGGGTATCAGTCTGTCTCTCTACGAAACATCGAGCTACGCATCATATCACTGCAGCGTGTTGAGTATTATAGTGCAAAATATCTAAAAATATCATAGATGCTTCGTTCGACGTCAGAGGCATAAAGATTAAAGAGAGACCTCATATCCCCGATATTCTTTGAGTCTTGTTGTAACGTAACTCCGCAATTACAGGGCGATCTGCGATCTCCATCTGTTTGGTTTTGTAGTGACAACCTTTGATCTTCTTTGACCGATTTTCAGAGTCTATAGCTTGTGGTGAAGTTGAAACTTCAAACAAGAGGAAGCGAGGATGATGATAAACTCAAGACAAACGATTCAAGTACAGAGTTGCTTTGAAAACTGCATTGGGTTTTTTGTTTCAACTTGCGAACTTTATGAAGAAAATTACTAAGAATTGCCTCATGTCACTTTTATTCTCCCTCTGCATTATAATATTTCCTGATGAGACTGTGTCTTCCAAATTTAGATGGGAATGCCCGATTTCTCGATTTCTCTGAATCCCTTTCCACTTTCTTCTCCCATTCTTTTCCTATCACGATCACGTTCGTCTTTTTCAATAATTTCATTTCAAAGAAGTTGGGGGGGTATTGAAATCTTGAAAAAACCGTGTGATCTCCTAGTGGTTGCCGTTGCCGTTGGTGAGCGTTGCGGAATCAATCTTTGTGGGTTTATTCCTTGACAGAATCTTACCATTTGGGTCTTTCTCGAAAGCTACAAGGACGTACTTTGGTTTGAGCCCATTGGCATTTCCAAAATCGAAAAGTATTTTTTTTTAATTTTTGGATTTTGGAAATGCCAATGGGCTCAAACCAAAGTACATCCTTGTAGCTTTCAAAACGATGCTTGCCACCTTTATTGGAACATTTCTACCTGTTTTTGGTCCAAGAAAACACAGTTGGTGTTATTGATGCTGTGATTTTTGTAATCGGAATTTGGAAATTTGAGGAGAATTTCAGGTACAGTTTTCTTTGAAGTGACTAATCTCGAAAACGCGTCTAAGCAAAATAGTACAAGAGGACCTTATTTTCATAAAAAAATTTGATTACAGTGGAAGTCATTTACAACGACGTCGCTTATAACGAGAAGTTGCTTATAACGACCAAGTCCTAGAGAATTGGTTGGATCTCCATATGCGACAACGCCTCCAAAGCCCGTGTATAACGTTGTCGGTTATAGCGACGAAGTCGTTTTTAACGTCCTGCTGAGAAAGTCATGAACAAAAAAAAAATGGAGCTAAACTCATCCCCCGTTCCTCTTTTGTTGGACGTCCCTGATGGAATGTGGAAATCTTTCTCACAGCGTTACCTCAGGCTTATAACATGTAGTGGTCAAACCAAAATTTCTCCTTTAAGCGGCTCCAGCTCCCTTAGAGGGCATTATTCGACCCATGTATATTGGAACTTTTCTCCCTATTTTGCGACGTTGAATAAGCTGGTCAAATATTGCGGTCTTATTTCTGGACACCTGTATATCCTCGAATTCAGCTTTTAAAAATATGAAGTTTGCGATAAGAATGAATTGCAAGAGGTGCGCCCTCTGAGAAAGTTATGGCCCCTCAAAATTACATTTTCAAAATAGATTTTTTTGACGCAACTTTTGAACTATTCAACATATGATATTGTACACCACTGCAAGAAACATGTTAGATTTTTACGAGAACATTTAAATCAAATTTTAACCAAAGTTTGCTGAAATAAGTCTCTGTCGAACAATACCGACCAACGCGTTCCATGAAACATTTTTAGAGGCGAAGATAATAGCCCTCCCTTTTTCTCTCCTTTCTTCTGATTCCCCTAGTTATTTTTGAAAATGGTTCAATTTTTGAATTTCACATTCAATTTAGATAAAAAAGTTACTCTTATAACTTCTTGATAACAGGCTCCATTTTCAAAATATTTGGGTTTGGAACTTCGAAAAACATCTCGAAAACACCACTTTAACGGGCCTAAAAATTAAAATCCAAGAAAACTTGTGTATTTTTCAGCAAAAATGATGATTTATAAACTTGAGACACCTCTGGAAAACCTATTTCAGTTGAGGAATCATGAGTTTTTTTTTAATTTTAAATTTTAGGCTCTTGAAAGTGCTGTTTTTGAGATGTTTTTCGAAGTTTCAAATCCAAATATCTCGAAAATTAGGGCTCTGATCACAAATTTGCGAGAGTAACTTTTTTTTACCCAAAGTTATAAACGTAAAAATCAGAAATTGGAGTTTTTGAAAAAATAACCAGCCCAATAGACACGGATGCAACGGGCCAGCATCGTACAAATGCACTGATTCCATCACAGTAGTGTTGGCCCAGTGCTCGACCTGTGCGTCGATACAATGGCGGCCGACGTGCGGTATTTCGCCGGCGGCTAGCTAGCTTTACCAGCGTTGAGAAACAACAATCAACCTTCGTAATCAATGGCCCAGCAACTTACAGACACTTACCTGATTGCCTGATTCTGGCAAGCGCTTCTCATACTCTGGTGAAATGCTGGCATGCCATATAGCCATCACTTCGCCATCATTGCCATCATTAAACCGCGAGTCGGCCGATACTTGCGCGTTTGCTGGGGAAATAGGGAAGGGTACCCCTGTTATCTACGCCCCTAAAAATGTTCCATGAAACGCGTTTTTATTGTTCGATATAGACTTATTTCAGCAAACTTTGATGGAAATTTGCTTTAAATTGGTGGAACAGTTCAAAAATTGAGGCAAAAAACGATTTTGAAAATTGAACTTTGAGGGGCCATAACTTTCTTAGGGGGCACTTCTTGCATTTCTTTCTTGTCGCAAACTTCATATTTTTGAAAGCTGAATCCGAGGAATAGCGTAGATACCTACTTACTTTTGAAACACCCCGTATACTCTTTTTTGGGCCATGTGGCAAACGTACGGTCCTTGATAGATGGTTAGGATGAGATCTGCTATTTTTGGCGTTATGCGTTGGGTTTTGCTGTTACATGGAGAGGTCAGGATCGTTGTCAGATCCTTGCCGAGTCAGTGGTCTAGTGAGCTGGATGGAGTGCCTTGTTCGTTGTTGAAGAGTGTGGCTCAGGAGGTATGGTCTGACTTCATTTATATATTTATATGGTTATATCACCTAAAGTACTCTACTTCCTATAATTATGGTTGAATATTTTACCATTTTTTGTTGTTACGGAATCAGAGAATTTCATAAGTTTTGTAGTATTTTTTTTTAATTTACTTGTTTATGGCCGAAAAGTCCGAAGGAGCAATGAAGCATATTTTTTTTATTTACTGTTGAAAAAGTTGGAGTTTTCGGCTGGTGCAAAAAATTTATTAATTTTTTTTCAAATACAAGAACATGAAAAACTGGCGCGTGTGATGTCATTTTCCATAAAATATTTTCACACAGCCTCTTCTATTAATAAAATGGAAATTGCGGTAGACTCATTTTTGGGAGAATACCAGACAAAAAAAGTGAGCAATTTCCACCGTCCTTTCAACAGCGGTTTTTCCAGTTTTTCCAATGGAAATTACTGGTAGGTAACATTCTAGAAAAAAATTGGTTGGACTGTCCTTCGACAATTTTTCGAGATTTTAAATACGGAACCGCACGCCGAGCCGCACGCAAAAATCATGTAGAATATTTTAACAGGAGAGGTTTTCAGTCAACAGTTTTCGGCAATCAGTTGTACCCGTTCCAGGAGAAATGAAGTAGGTAGCGGCAGAAATATTTCGCGCAAACCTAACTAGTTTTTTACTTAAAAAATGTTTGTTTCTCACCCCATTCACTACTTCAACTTTAAAAAATATACCATACTTATGTATTTTTCTAATTAAAATAAAAGACTGATTTACCTATACTTTTAATGAAATAAAAAACCTACATGGCTAGGTTGCCGTTTCTTTGGATTGAGGCTCCCCCGAGGGTTCCTCTAAGCTCTTCCCAGCAGCATCAATTTTAGACGCAATTTCAGCATATTTTTCCGCCCGGTACGCCTTTTTCGCCTCGTCCAGCAGCACGTTGTGTATCAAGTTGCGGTTCTTGTGCATGTCGGGCAATAGAGGTGGATAGGGATTTCCTCTGAGCTCCAGCACAGACCTCTTCCTGAATTCTGGATATACTGTGGGTGCCCTGTACATCTTCGTGTAGGACAGTGTGTAATTCTCGTATCGCGGGACCAGGACTTTAAAGAGCTTGTGGACGAGCTGCTTTTCGACCAGCCAGTAACTGGCCATATCCATAGTTTCTTTGTGGCAATCTCCGTACCGAATGGCGTCAGAAATCAGCTGAAAATGGAAAAGTTAGCGTGGTTTAAAGTTTAAGACTGGTGATGGGCCTACCCTTTCTGCATACATTCTGGATTCATCGGCCCTGGGCAAGTTCAGTTCGATGCGTTCGTGTTTGATCAGGCCAGTTACGGTTTTACGGAGCTTGTTCAAGCGTTCTTCGGGTCCTTTGGGGTTGCGGAACTTACGTAGCCTGGGGTTCACCTTGACCCGTAATTTCGACACGAGTTTTGATATTTCGACTTGATTCATGATGGTATAACTGGCTTCAGTCTTAGATTAATTCGAGGAACATACCATGGGAAATGTGAGGTTAGTTCCGATGTGTCAAAGATGACATTTGAGCCATTTGACATTTAGCGACGTTACAGGAACCTGTAATGGTTGACGGCTTCGAATCATCACTCACTTGACACTGACAGTACTGACAGATCAACAAGCCTAGTAAGGTTAGCCCGATGTCAAACGAAATAAATAATATCCTCGAAAACGACGCCAATGGGCTCGAAATGGATAATATCATAAATGTCGCGGACTGTTGTCGGGCATGTTTACGTATAGATTGCTCTCTAACCCCCACAACTGCCCAAGACAGCGACTCCATCAAATTCGCAGACAAGTTGTTGTCTTGCGTTTCGGAAGTCGTAAGTGGTATTTCATCCCTCCTAGGCCTGAAATGTGACTTTTTTTTACTGCAGGTGTGGCTGAAGGAAGGCCTACCGTCCCTGATTTGCGGCGGTTGCATAGAGAGGCTCCGGGTGGCTTACGACTTCCGCAATGTCTGCCTCCAGTCTGATCACACCCTGAACAGGTACATAACTCATCTGCAAGTGGACGATAACAAAGAGACCCTGCTGCATCGGCCCCTCACTACTCCCACCAAATTTGAGTTCACATTAGCCACAAGCAATGATGATGATATTCCCATCAGCGTGGAAGAACCGCAGAATGCCGAGTACTTGCATCTGAAGCACTTCTTGGATAATGATGAAGATCTCGCCAAAGCGGAGCAGGATCCTTTGAATGAAGTAGTTGCATCTAGGAGTCCTACTCCGGACTCGGCAGCAGCTGCAGGTAATTTACACAATAATTATTGCAATAAGCTATTTAGCAGGCCCCCTTCTTTATTACCATTGAAGCTATTGGAACAGATATTTGCTTTAAGGACGGCATTTCCTATAATAAAAAATGGCTGAAACAGACTGCGGATTAGCTGCAGAGCGAAAGAGAAACAGATAGATTCTTGTGGCGTGAGTTTCTGTCAAATCTGAGCAGCTAAAAATGTACCAAAAAAAGTGAGTTATCCAAATCTGGGCTGGCAAGAGAATGAGGGACTTTTTTTGGAAAAAATATGAATATTTTGGAAAAAAAATTGAGTTTTTCGAATTTTGAAATTTTTAAATACTTATTAATTTTCATTCTAGATTTTAGATTACTCTTCTATCTTTCAAGTCTTTTACTACACTGATTCTCATGAAACTCACGTTTAAAGAAAGAACACTAGGAAATGCCGTCCTTAAACAATTAGGTGCATCTGCCTAAATGATTTATTCAAAATAATTATTCTCTAGAGATGACGAAAATACTCCAATTTAATTTTAAATTATTACAACACGTAGGTATGTGTTTCAAAATTCGCGGCCACCAAGTCCGAAAGTAGGTACCAGAAAAATGCAAAAATGGTGAAAACTTAACATTTGGGCTTTAATTTTTTTAGGGGGACTTCATGCCCCTTTATCTTTTGTTACTCGCTTCTTCTCGCGCTTCTTTATCTGAAATGATTTTTAAAAACACTTCAGACTTTCAGGTGTATTTTTTTTTGGAACTTTTGAATGTGTTTTTTGAATATCTATTTTATCATACAGGGCGAGATACAGTGTGTTAGTCCTAAATTTTGAAAGTCCAGTTTTCTTCCAAATGCATGCAGAAAGTTTTCTGTGGGAATGAACTCAAATGAAAATGTGTCGTATGTCGAGATTTTTTTTTTGGTACCTGAACTTTGTAGAGAACGACATTGATGGTGGGTTCTAGAAGATTCAGCTTTCCTTTGCAATTTGGACCCAGATTCACTCGATTCGCACATTCCACTGTGAAAATATAGTGAATTAAAGGAAGGTTCACATGCCATTTTTTCCAAATTCACAATAAATCAACAGTTTCAAAACCTCCCGCAAATCCTTCTTTCTGAAGCAATTTCTACACGCTTAGCGGTGGTCGTAAGCTGTGTGCATTGGCTACAAATACAGTGTGGGTGCATGGCCGAAGTTTCAAAATTTCAGATGATAGATGACGTAAATGGTGGTGGTGCGCATGTCAAATATGTATAGAATATTCTACTTTTTTGTTCTCACATGTTCTAAATAGTCTGGATGTTTAGAGCCAAATACCACCGCCACCTTGCATTTGGTGATTCCGCGATGCCACTTGGTACGAATATTATATGTACTCATACCTTCATTTCAAGAGGTGGAGCCAAGATTGCGGTCCGTGCAGACGCCGTATATAGGGTGATCAAAAATGCAAAAACTCCAACTCATGAAACAAAAAAGTTGGAGTCATGAAAATCAGCGTGTAGGTTTACAATCCAATGCTTATCAAGTTGAAACAAGGCGCGTCTGAATATCTTAAGCCGTTTCTGAGATATTTTGAATTTAGTGGTTCGTTTCATGGAAATGGATATTTCCCAATAAATCAGTTATTTTTCAAGATATTCGGATGAATTTTTTCATTTCCACAAAGGATGACCTTATAAATGAAATGTGATGCGTTGCCATCGTCCCCGCCTACTATTTTTGAAAATATGACAGTCAACTGTTTTTTAGCGCACTTCTCCAAACGGGAAGGCGCTTTTGTCCTCGCTTTGTCCGTCCGTCCGTCCGTCCGTCCCCGCATCTAGTCCTAGACGAAAAGGTTTTTGCGAAAAATTTTTACTCCATTGGGTAGCTCATGACCTTGTATCCCGAACCAAGAAAAATCTTGACGAAATAATAATAAACAATGACAATAATAACAATTTAGTGTGACGCGGCATCGCCGTTGAATGCTGCATTTCAGAAGCCGGCCTGATCTCGAAAGTTATCACATGCGAGGAAGTACCCGATCTTATCATTTTACCATAATACATATGCGGAGTTATATTTAGAGAATGATTTGAACTTTATTTTAATGAAAATTTCACATCGGTGCGAGGTGCCGATTAGTAGTTATTAATTTTTGAAAATGACTCCGAAACTACGGCTCGGCCGCAAATGATTTATTCGTTGCTTGCTGGTGCTTGATATCCTTTCCTCCGAACAAAACGAAATTCAATAGATAGATAGATAGATAGATAGATAGATTTATTCTCACTGCAATAAACATTGCAACATTGTATTTAAAATATTTCAACTCGAATGGGTAGCTCATGGCCTTGGTACGCGAATCAAGAAAAATTTTGCCGAAATAATCATGAACAATTACAAAAATAACATTTTGGTGTAGGGCGGCTTCGCCGATCAAGTGCTGGCATTCGCGGTAAGATGTAGAAAGTTGCGATATGCAGGCAACTACAATTTCTTAATGAAATACATCACTGCATGTACGGCATTATATTTAGAGAACAATTTGAACTTTCTTTTGACAAAAACCCCACTTCGATCCGACCGTTGGGTCAATTGTTATCAATTTTTGAAAACGACCGCAAAGCCACGGCTCGGCGCATATTACACGACCCTACAAATTTAAAATCAGACGTGCCGAAATAGTAATTGAACATTTTGAAATAGTCAATACTAGGTACCTGAAGGATTATGGCACTCAAATTACGAAAGATGTTCGCTCAATAACAAAAAAAAAGTAGGTAGGTATCACTAAAAATCATGTGACAAGGCTACCATTTTGTCGGTTTTTCGATAAAAAAGAAATGTTCCAATTCAAAAGTGAACCCGATATTAGTGTTCAGGAGGTCGAAATCAGTTGGAGAACATTTTTTTATATAAGTTACAGAATGACGCTTATGTGGCCGGTTTGTCTGTCTGTCTGTCTGTCTGTCCGAGTCCGTGCAGAAATTAAGACGCTGTACTCCTTCTCGAGAATTGAAACAAGAGTCTTGGAACTTTTTTCCGATTAATAGCTGATGTCCCCAAGGGTGGCCAATGGGCACTATTTTTGTTATCCATACATCGTTATCATTATTCTCAAAAAACAGAGATCTCCTGTGCACTTCGATGAAGTTGAACTTCTCCTCGGGAAATAAAGCTACAGCCCTTGAAGATTGAACTTTATCCGGTGGATAGCTTAGGTCCTCAAGGACCAAATAGGCAGGTTGGCTTTCATAATTCGGCCGCCATCTTGGCTGCCATATTGAAATTTCTTATTAGTGGAACGATTGTCATGAAACTTGAAACTTACCCTTGTCTAGTACGATCATTCTTATTTTCAAGCCAAATTTCATGATTGCCCCACCATCTTGGCCGCCATATTGAAATCTCTTATAAGTGGAAGGATTTTCATGAAACTTGAGAGTTACGCTTGTCTCGTACGATCATTCCTATTTTCAAGCTGAGTTTCATAATTCTGCCGCCATCTTGGCTGCCATATTGAAATCTCTTGTTAGTGGAACGATTTTCATGAAACTTGGAACTTACCCTTGTCTAGTTTCGTTATGGTCGCCATCTTGAATTTGCTGATCATGGAATACGTTGGGAATCAATTGGGAGTAGTAGTAGTGGTCATAATCAACAATCTAAATGCAAAAACAACCGTTCTCCAGCCCGTAACTTTTACGAATTGGACACTAGGAAATGTAAAACTTATTTTTACGAGTTTTATAGCGCTTCGGCGATCACCACGACCAAAATGACCATTGTAAAGATGAGTATAGGGTTCCAAAACAATTCATTATCTTGTTTGATCTGTTTGGCATTTGGCATATTTGAAAATAATGTCTAATACCGGAATGGGGTACTTGCCAATGAAACAGATTTGACTGGAAACACTTTCAATCATCAACAAGAGTAATAAATAGTATTTTCTGAAAATTTTCGGAAAATATATCCATTGATTAAAAAGATTTTTTTTTCGATTTTTTTTTTCAAAAGGTTGGTAAAAGTCGGGAATCTTCAGTGAAATTTTTCTGTCTGTATTTTTCAAATATTGTTAAGCCACTCTAACTGTTTTTTGAGTTTTCAACCCAACAGTGCTGTTTGTTTAGTTTTTAGTATATTTGTGACGTCACAAATATATTTTTAAAACAGACACTACGGCCGCAATTTTGGGAATTTAGGAAAAAGAAAAAATACGGGTACAATATTTTTGCCCATACTTTCGATTAAGCCAATAAAAAAAATTTGGGCAAGTAGCCCATTGACCCATCGCTAAAAGAAACAGCGACTCAAAAACGAAAAAAATTCATCAAATTTAACAAATTTTCCAAACTTATCCCATTTTTTCATGATATATTCATTATATCTCGGAAATGGCTAATGAAGAATCGAAATGGTTCCGTAGTTCATCTCAAACAAGACATTGGATGGTTTTGAATCCCCCATATTCATCTTTACAATGGACATTTCGGTCGTGGTAAGCGCCAAAGTGCTGTAAAACTCGTAAAAATGGATGTAACATTTCCTTATGGAATGGTCAACTAAGAGATGTTACTCACTGCGATCGCTTAATTTTTACATTTAGATTATTGACTATGACCATTACCACTAGTTCCAACTGATTTCCCACTTACTCCATAATGAGCGAATTCAAGATGGCGGCCATAAGGAAAAAACCAGTTGACTGACATATTTTCGAAAATAGTAGGCAGGGACAGTGGCAACACATCACATTTTATTCATGAGGTCATTCTTGGTGGAATTGAAAAATTTCATCCGAATATCTTGAGAAATCACTGATTTATTGGAAAATGTCCACTCTCATGAAACCGACCACTAAATCCAAAATATTTCAGAAACGGCTAAAGATATTAGGACGCGGCTTGTTTTAACTTGACAAGCATTGAATTGTGAACCTACATGCTGATTTTAATGACTCCAACTTTTTTGGTTCATGAATTGGAGTTTTTGCATTTTTGATCACCCTGTATACGGCGTCTGCACGAAACGCCATCTTGGCTCCACCTCTTAAAATGAAGGTATGGGTACATATAACATTCGCACCAAGTGGCATCGCGGAATCATTCCGTGCAAGGTTGCTGGCGCTTACCATCCGGACTAAAACGGAATTTCTGCAAATGGTTGGCTTAATGGTCATCTGAATATACACGCAATGAGAGTCAAATGTTGAAAGAGTCGAAATGTAAAATTTTCACATAGACGACTTAACTTCTTTGGAGAAAATAAAACGGTTCTATCGGGAATTTCAATTAGATTGGTTTAAGGTGGTTGAGATAAAAATACAGGACTCAAACAAAGCATATAATATGACAGAAAAACAATAATTGTAACAATACCATTGATGAGGATCTTACTTATATCTGCCTCTCCCGCTTAACATAACCCAAAAAAACGTTCCGAACATTTTAGAGGAAAAAATTTTGGTGACATTTGTATGACTAGTTTGCCCCTCACAGGAGCCTAAAGGTGTCTAATCGATTGCTTATAGAATTATTTTGGGACTAGATAGTAATTTTTAAAAATAAAGCTCCTTAAATTTTGGCCCACTTTGATAATGCTGGGCTTAGAGGGTCACTTGAAATAAACGAATCCATGACAAAATGCTAGGTCGTCAAAGAGCAAACCGACCTGTTTGAGTGGTTTCCCGAAAAAGACTGATGAATTGTCCACAAAATGATCTCATAAGCTCATCGATGACACAAGTTATACAAACTTATGAGGTATACTTAAATACTCTCCTGCATTTCCTACGTGGACGAAAATACTCCGGAACCTGATTCACTCCTAAAATGTAGTTAGGCTGAACTTTATCTGTAAGTGATTATACCATCATTGGTCAAAAAAGTAAATTTCATTTTTGCATCCAGGATTAGGCACACTGCAACAATTACAAAACAAGCAGCAATAAACTTGCTTTTTTCGTACAGGCACATCTTACAGTGGCTCTCGGAAATACCAAACTCTAATGGATTTATTACAGTCAAGTTGTTGTCGATTCAGTGTAACTGTAAGTAAGTAGAGAAGTATGCTCGCAGTGAGTGCCCTCTAATGCATCTACTGGTTGGTGGTAGATTTTCAATGTGCGTGTTTTTGCCATGCCTAAACGACCAGACTGACCAGAGTCTGAGCTCATCCAGAGTTTTGCAACTGGATCCTTTGCTCAAAAGTTGTACCAGATATTCTTCTGCTACCACCAACAGTATCTTCGATATCGAAACTCCAAAGTTGTTGAGATAAGAAGGATGTTGCGAGAGAAAGAGCTCTTTTTTTGTTCCAAACTTGTTGCTGGTATAATCATCTCCATAGCATGGAGAACTAATCAGCGTCGCCGTTATGATTTATATACCTACAGTATTCGTGACTATAGTATAACAAGACGTAGGTACTTTCACAAAAATATGGCTTATGCAGGTACCTACCTTGCATCAGGTACTCGGTTCTCAATAATTTGAACAGATGAACGCTGTCACTGTTATGTTGAAGACACCATTTTGTCATTGCCAAACACAGATGTCGAGTCTGAAAAGTTGAGGCAAGCGACTAGCAAGTTTAGGCAAGTTTGACCTCTGTACTTCCATCTCAACCACCTTACACCGATTGTAACTGGAATTCACAATAAAACCGTTTAATTTTTCCCAAAGAAGTAAAGTTGTCTCTTTCAAATTTTTACATTTCGACTCTCCTAACACTTGGCTTTCGTTGCGTGCTTATTCAGCTGACCATTAAGCCAACCATTTACGTCATCCAATATCTAAAATTTTGAAACTTCGGTCATGCACCCACACTGTATTTGTAGCCAATGCACACAGCTTACGATCACCACAAAGTGTGTAGAAATTGCTTCAGAAATAAGGATTTGCGGGAGGTTTTGAAACTGTTGATTTATTGTGAATTTGGAAAAAATGACATGTGGAGTGTGGACCTTCCTTTAATTCAGTATATTTTCACAGTGGAATGTGCGAATCAAGTGAATCTAGTACCAAATTGCAAAAGAAAGCTGAATCTTCCAGAATCCACCATCAATGTCGTTCTTTACAAAGTTCAGGAACCAAAAAAAGAAATCTCGATATACGACACATTTTTGAGTTCGCCGCCGCCATCTTGATTTTTGATAATTTGGCTATATTGACTATTGATTTGAGTAGACGATTTAGTCAGCGAGCTTTTGGCACCAAGTTTGTGAAAATCGACCAAGAAACTAAAAAAAGTTGGAAAAAATGATGAAACTCCTTTTATTTTTTTTTTACCCGGTTTAAAGTAAGTACCCAATATCTGACAGCACCATTCGATCCAGAATTTTTTGTTGGGTAGATCAGTACTTCTATTTGAAGAAAGTCGCGAAAACTCAAAGAAATATCAGCGAACTGAAGAATTGACCAGCCGCCAACTTTGATGCGATATTGCTGGAAAATGTACCAGAAATCGCGAAAGCACTCGAGTGATTATTTGTCATGGGATGACCCTTTAACGATTCCAAAAAAAATTTTGATTACATCGTTTTTCCTACAGAAGTATGTACTGCTGGGGACAGGACTTTCTATATTCAAGCCCCACTGACTCTCGCGTCTTGGTACAACCCGCAAGTTTTCGCTTCTTCTCCCTCTATACGTGCTGTCTTCGTCATCCGAAGAATGTCTGATTCTCACTCTTTGCACACATTGGTCCATTTTTATGACTACCAGATGTCCGGGCCTGGCAGCTTCGGTGTATACAAAGGCCTGGTTCTGGAAACTAGAAGCTCAACTTCTAACAAAATTTTCATCTGTAAAATTTTACACTTAAATAAATAGACTCGTGAGTCGTTTCTTCTGTCTATGCGAAGACGGAATACCACAATATCTCCATCCCCACTCCTCTCACCGCGACACTCGCATGCTGTTTTTGTTCCACGCGCAGCGCTTATGGAAGCACCAGTGTCCAGTAGTCTATTGCCTTATGGTGTGCATCGCGAAACTCAGCAGTGGTTACGTAGAAGCTCTCGACGTCCTAAACTTTGTTCAAGGTAGCCAGAGGCATCCTCTCAACTTTCTCAACTTCACTGCGCCCCTTAATACGCCCCTTGGTTCCCTTGACGCTCGGAATATGAAATCGCGAATCGAAGGCCTTATTGCTAGTAGTCCCCACAATCGGTATTCCTGAAAGCTAATTATTTGATTTGTAATATACAGGATTCCTCATCGACGAAGATGAACAGCAAGAGCACGAACAACAAGAGCATGAACAACAGACCCAAACTGAGCACGCAGAACTGACTCAACAACACCAACAGTTGCAACAGCACCAGCTCGAACAAGAACAGCAACTACAACAACAGCAACAAGAACAAGAACAACAGCAGCACCAACAACAACAACAACAACAACAACAACAGCAACAACAGCAGCAGCAGCAGCAGCAACAACTACAACAACAACAACAACAACAACAACAACAACAGCAAATTCAAACGATCCAGACGATACAGTTCCGTCCCGCCCACATCCAGGTGGTGACGACGCGTCCGGTCATCAAACGCACCACCGGCATCCAAGTGCGCCCTCCGACGCCCAACTCTGTAACCTACAGCACCTCCGGCGTCGATGCGAAACCCTTCAGGTGCACCGAATGCGACAAGAGCTACCGCAAAAACGCAAACCTGCGCATCCACATGCGCACTCACACCGGGGAAAAACCGTTCGAGTGCAAGTACTGCGAGAAGCGTTTCTACCATTCGTCGCATCTGCGCGAGCACATCCGGCGTCACACCGGCGAGAAACCGTTCCAGTGCGCCGTGTGCAACAAACGGTTCACCATCAAGGGCGAACTGACGATGCACATGAAGTCGCACACGGGCGAAAAACCGTACGCGTGCACCTGCTGCGACAGGCGGTGCCTGACGGCCGCCGATCTGAAGGTGCACATGCGCACTCACACCGGCGAAAAACCGTTCAGCTGCGTGACGTGCGGCAAGAAGTTCGCCAGCACGTACATCCTGAATTCGCACATCAAAACGCACACGGGCGAGCGACCGTACACGTGCACCGTCTGTTCCAAATCGTTCACGCAGTCGTCGCACTTGAACGTGCACATGCGCAAGCACACCGGCGAAAAGGTGAGCTGCAAAGTGTGCGACGCCAAGTTCACGCACTCGTCGCAGCTGACGGTGCACATGCGCGAGCACACCGGCAAGCAGCCCTATCGGTGCAACGTCTGCGACAAAATCTGCAACTACGCGTCCGAGCTGCAGACGCACATGATGAAGCACACCGGCGAAAAGTTCACGTGCGTCACGTGCGACAAAAAGTTCACGACGGCGGCGTACCTCCAGGAACACACGCGAACGCACACCGGCGAAAATCTGTCGACGTGTCAGATCTGCGATCGGCAGTTTACGCGTCACCAGTACTTGCAGAAGCACATGCGCACGCACACGGGCGAAAAGCCGTACACGTGCTTCACGTGCGGCAAACGGTTCACGCAGTCTTCGTCGCTCAAAGTTCACATACGCATTCACACCGGCGAAAAACCGTACTCGTGTACGTTGTGCGATCGCAGGTTTACCACGTCTTCAGATCTGTCGGCTCACAATAAAAAACACAAAAAATACATCAATTTATAATTCTCGATCGAATGGTAAGGCTTTACTTGTGTTTGCTTCAATTTTAAACTTGTGGATAACTGGATGGTTCAAACCTTTGAACAGTTCTAGCGAATTTTTGCCTCGAGGATCGCTTGCTTTCTTTTCAACAAAACAGTATTTGGACAACGAAATTGTTTTGCTGTAACTTGTTTGGCTCCGCCTGTGGCACTGAGTCACTGTAGCTCCGTGGAGCGTGCCAAAATCATAGAATAACGAACACACTGGCTGAATTCCCCTTGTCTCTGATTTTCCGTGTCTTTATAATCTATGCTTTTATGGTGGACGTGGACCCAACTTTTTACAAGTGAAACTACTGACCTCAAAGTCATTGCGGAATTTGTTTGAGAGTATCGTATCACCGTTCAAGTGTATCGTTCTCGCCCAGTTAACGTAAACGAAAATTGAGGAGCGTTCATGCAAGACACTGTTTCATGCCAAAGAGGCTCGTGCCTTTTCGGTGCGACTTACCTATTGGTCTGTATTATTCAAGAACACGGCCCGCCAGCTAATCAGAGGAGAAAGACCGGGGTTCTTAGATGGTCGGGGGCGCCACAGCATTGTGAGCCGGATTCCCAAAAGTAATTATAGCACCAAGCAATGACTATTACAATACTGAAGATGAAGCAAAGTTTGGATCACGAATATAAAGTTTATTTACAAACGGCAAAGAAAATGAATAGCTGCCGGTTGGCTAATTTTACAATAAATGAAATATACGAGATTGAGAGTCGATGATATTGCCACAATACCAGATATACTACGTTCTGAAAAGAAGCTCGGCTTCAACACAAGCCGGAATTAATTGAACGTTATCTGATCGAAGAAGGTAGGTACCTTCCGTCAAGCCGATTCGATACTAACGCGGCACGCTAGGTACCTAACTCGTCAGCCGCGATAAGGAACGCCACAAGAACATTTTCGTTTTTTTATATAGCACTAACAATACAAACTTTATACACAAACTTATGAATTTAGGTTTTTGAGATTTTCCTTTCGAAAAATTAAATACAGATATCCGCGGCAAACTAGGACCTTTCGCCCTATAAAATTTACGTTGATTAGAAAGTTACCAGCAAGAAGGTACACGCAAGACTGTCGATGGCAAAAATACAAGAATAGCGAACAAATTTCAAATGTGATGTTAATTTGAACAAAGCGAAAATACTCTTGGCGGATGGTAGAAGTCGCAACGATTTCCTTGCGAAACGACTGAATTCTAATTTGCACTTTATTGACCCTTGAAAACTGTTAATCTATCTTTCTTCCGTCTTTTTACTAGAACTGTACTCGAGTAGTGTTCAACCAAATATCAACGAGAAAAATGATTATATTTAGATTACGCATTTTTAGTGAAACGCAATTGATAGAGGGGAAATAAAGTATTACAGTAGGTGAAATATCACCGGCTTACTTGACCTAGTCCGCAAAGGGATACACTCGACGACGGCTTCCACACGTGTCGACACTCAAACCGAAGCGGGCTCCACGTTGAAACGTTTCCTTTCCAAGGTTTTTGCTCGGGAATTTCCCTGTTGCATAGATGACAATGACGATGACGATGACGACGACGACGGCAAAATCTCCAGACTTTGAAACGGGATGACAGAAAATTCAATCGTAGAAAACTTGATTGCAGAAAACTCGATAGCAGAAAAACTGGATGGTAGAATAGAAACCTACAACAATTCACTCAACTCAGTGTCGACTCCAACCTGAAAAGATGACAAAAAAAGGAACCAAATCATTCTCTACGTTACCTGCAGTTCTTGAACGGTTTCGTTTCTGATGCGCCAGGTGTGGAGTACTTTTTCAGACGGCCAAACAATGCCTAATTCGGGCTCCAACACCCTACACGGTCCAACGTTGCCAAATTAAGTACGCAAAACAGTCGGCTCTTGGTTTCGAACTACACAATTTCGAAGACTACTCGACAGGCAAAAAACGTGGACGTATGCACACATTAGACGACAGCACCCATGCGGAGTTCTAGACGGAAAAGAGCGAAAATACTTACGTCGCTTCGTTTTATCAGATACTCCCCGCCGACGCGCTAGTCGAAGATTCATCTACAGCCAATTAGAGAAAAGCACGCGGAATTCGTTTGCCAGAACGGCCACAGCAAGCTAACGAAACTCCCAAATACTAGGAACTAAACGGCGGGGCCGAATTGGACTGGCCCAATTGGTCAAAGTATCAAAAAGCAGACAGAAGCAGAAAACGACGTTACAACACGTCCACATGAAGTAGTTTCGAGGAAATCGCGGTTGAAATAGAAAACTGCTGGTCAAAAACTACTTTGAAATAGTACCTACTCCTATCTGATGAGGATTTGTATCTGTCTGGTTTTGACTAAACTCGTGATATTTTTGGCCATTTCCTACAAAATATTTCTGATTTTGAGCGATGACAATAGCAATTGATGCAAACGATGTCAAAGACAAAAATGAACATGTCTGTTTTTGCATGAACGCTTTTCCAGTATTCAAAAAGAAAACAGCTTGAGTAGCAGGTGTACAGTACAGGTGTACTGTACGCGCTACGGAAAATGGGTCACCTATGTACGAGCCCCAGCTCAATGGAGTTGCCAGAGTTAGCTAAACTCAGTTTGCTTTATCCAGAACTTTTTGTATTTCTCCTAAACATTTTCAAGGTCGATATGGCATTGAGAAATGCATAGTAACGTAGATACAGCTGTTAAAAGTTGAAATAAAGAAATCGTTCTTTTGACATAACTCTTGAACCGCTTGACTGAGCTCACTGAAATTTTCATCATTATTACCTTAAATATGTCTATTCGATAAACTAACATATTTGGTAAAAAAATGCCCAGTTGGGTCTCTCCTTTTTGACCCTTATCTTTCACGCCACTGAAAATATTTTGAAGTGGAATGCATTTTCAGATATCTTACTTAATTGAGTTACTCTTGCAAGATTTTGATTGTAGGCCTAATTTTAGAGATATTTTGGTATGGGGTATGTGCCAATTTGAGACGGGGCTCGTAGATTCTTTCTCGCTCATGAGCATATCGCGCTAATGCGCTATAGTCTAACCTAATAAAGCAAATAAAAGCACCAAAGACTGTAACAACATGGGCGCGTTTGGAACTAATACTAGTTTTGTTCGGTTAGTAGTCTTACCCGGTCAAATTATTCCTACGCCAAGCCAATGGCATTACATTCAGCGAGTTTGACACTTACGTACGATTTCTGACCTCCATTTCTCTGTGATGTTTGTTATTTATAGTCCGCTCATCCGTTGTGAGTGTTGAGTTGAATAAAATCAGCTTCATTCAAATTTTTTTTATTTATTTATTAAAATTGGTATTAAACTGGTGTCATTTAAAATGACCATAGCACTTATAGCTGTAATTAGCGGATCGGAAATAAGCACCTCTTTCTAACTGGAATTTCAAATTTCGCGGGTAACGCTCGGGACTACTTTTCAAGCGGAGGAATCTGGTGGTCCTTTCTATGAGTGTACAGAGTATACACTACTCCTCTCGCTCGTCGTGCATTACGATCTCTCATTGCGCGCAAAATAAATTCAACTAGAAAAGTAGGAAAAGTACTTTCTTAGTACTCTTCGTTTACCATTCAGCTCTCTTTCGAAGGCTCCAGGGAGGTGCTATGAATAAAAGGTTTTTTTTGGAAATCAACAAATTCACATTTCAAAAAAATTCTATTTTTGATACGAGAGCACAATTTCAGGCTTGAAGCTCTGTTTGCTTCCACTTCGCACTTTGCAAAAACTTGAAGAGTCGCTAGGCAGAATTTTCTTAGCAACTCCTCTGAATTTTGCCAAGGATAGAGTGAAAAGGTGCAAAATACCTCCATGAAATAGACCCCTGAACGATCTATTTGTCAAAAACCAACGCGGTTGTATTGGAGCCACGATGCATTTTTTCCGCCTTCATTTCCACACCATTAATCTGTATAAAACTCAATTATCTTTTTCGTACCGGACTTGAGCATCTCTTTTCAAGAGTAACATTTTAAAACTTCATGAAAGTCGGGTGCCTACGTTATCATTAAACCTGTTCAGGTATAATCAAGAGCACGCTGATTTTAGGGGGAAGCGAATCGTAAAATTCGTAATAAAAGTGGCGGAGTAAGTAGTAGTAAAAACGGCAAGAAAAGCATTTGTCATAATGTTGGTAATCAAATGGGCACTAAAATTTATTCATTGGGGGCTCACTTTAGTACCTACTGGATAAATTATTGTTTTACCGATAAAACACTTAATCAAACACTTTGAAAAAGTCTCACCTTCAGTTTAAGGGTTCATTCGACTTTAAGAGGGAACATGTGCAATAAATTCCATAGTATTAAGGTCTTTTAAGGATTTAAATTTAATTTAAACAAGGGTACTTCAGATTATACTAGATACATGGCGACTGGCAAAAAACGAAGCATATTATAGCTTCTTTATCAACGATTTTCCAAATTTGATGAAGCTAAGAGTTAATGAAGTGATCCTGTGAAAGCGACTGGAATTTTGATTTGTTTTTTCAACTGCATTGTCTAGTAGGGAGTTTTTCTTTTCAGCATACCGATGAGTATTTCAATTTTTTGAGAATCAATGTGATTTTATTGTGATTTATGATTATCAAAGCTTAAAATGGAATTGGCAATAAATTATACCGAGGTTTGTACCCATTTAAAAGCTTTGAGATGATTTTTGAACTGTCCCGTAATCCACAATAATTATTTATAAAAAACTTTTTGGAATATAAACGACTGTGATAGAAATTATAGCAATTACGTACGTACTAATTTTAAGCAGTAAAAAAAAAAACATGTAACAGTCTCACTCGAATCACAATAATTCGATAGCATCACTTCTCTCAGCGTAATAACGACTCTTCTACTTTTAAGTTCTACTTTTTATAAGAACGCTTCAAATATAAACATTATAGAGGCGTTTACACGGACGGTTTTGGACCGCGGTTTTACGGCGTTCCCAGCCAGGCACTGCTCCGTTTGGCCAGACTCTTTTCCAAATCCGCGGGACAAAACCGTTCGTCTAAACGCTGCTAATGCTGCTAAGCTTAGGGCTGACCTATTTCAAATGTGTGCGTGTAGACGTGCGTGTTAATACCTACGTGGATGTAATACTTATTTTTTTACGTTCTAGACAATGTTAACTTCAGTATTATACTCTCTATAATTTCAATTTGAAATGCGAAGACTGTTTTAATTTTCATATATTTTTTTTAATATTGCCATAATAAATGAAAGTTTTGTAACATTTTTGCTAAAAATCGAATTTGTGGAATCAACAAGATCTTTCCTAATTTAAGCATTTTTGAAGTAGGTAGGTATGTACCAGGGTATGTACTCAGTGGTGCTTCCTACTTCACTGGTCTGAAATGTAGGTTAGTAGTATATCGAGCAGGAAAGTTCCAGTTAAATAAAACAAAAGCTTAAATGTATCTAAGTAATAATTGAATCTGTTTTGTGATATGATGATAGGGTTGCCATCCCAAAAATGTTCTATTATGGTCTACTTTTAGTGATTTCTGAAAAATTTTCCTTATCAATTTATTATAATAAAAAATCCTTTTTTGGCAATCCTTGTGTTGCTTACACCAATTTTTGTGCTTACTTAAATTTTGAATTGATGAGCTTATATTTGTTTACCTATATGAGTACATAATGTCCATTGTATTACTACAAAATAAACTGAATCAAATCGAAAACCCAAATATTTTATCAATGGATTCTACAGGTTTTTCTTTTATATGACGATGCTGACTGGAGTAGGTATAATTCTCGCGTGTATGTGCATTACGACTGTGGCGGTGACGTGTAAATAGTATTGTAAACACGATACTTCTGACGGGATATATCGCGTTTTAAGTGTTGCGTCGTTCTTTCAAAGTGCCTGTTGATTTTGCAAAAGTCGGTTTTTGTTGGTCGCCTTTACTGATCGGTTGTGAGGTAAGGTCTTCGGAAATGAAATTGTAAATTTCTGCCGACCGTCGATTCGTCGGACGGCAGCAGGTTATGTTGTTGTTTGCTTTGCTTTCCCTGAATTCCTGCAGCAAATTTCCTGCTAGACGGTGCGGTTTAAACGGAACACTAATAGATGGCGCCATGTTTCTCTTTTGCAGGATTGCAGGATGTCGGGTTACATGCAGCAGGAACAGTCCGAATTTTGGGCTAATAACCAAGAGGGAGCCTATAATTTCGAAATTCCCGACCAGGACGAACTGTAAGTACCCATCTACCGAGGTATCTACCTACATTTATCAAGTTATGTATTGAAATCTCGAATCTGCGTCGAAAGTAATTTGGTTGTCTGAAAATTTGACCGCTCGGAAGGTAAGTATCCGAGTACCTACTAGGTACCACATCTTGTATCCCATAAATTTTTCTTTGAAGTTTCTGATATCTTGAATATTCAGAACTTTTTTTCATAAAAAACTTGAATTCGGCATGTGAGTGACCTCCACAAAATGAAAATAGTTATAAACCACTCGGAATACAGTCTAAAATAAGAATTCAGATAAAAAACAAGAACGCTAGGAAGGCCCGACTCACTGTTGCAGGACCCTGTAATATCCCATGAAAGGGAATATCAAGGATTTCAGTTTCTGCTGGGTGATATAATACGGAGTGATTTTTTGAAAAGGACCCACCCCAGATTCCTCGCTGCCAGATTTTTTCACAGGAAAACGCTGAAACAGGTCGATTTTTATTATGAGAGGAACATGCAGGACACACATTGCCAAATTTTCATCTTCAACCTCTTCGCCCCCACCCTACCCTATTTTAGAATTTCAAATAGCACTACCTATGTTGTGATACATCAAATTAAAAGTAATAAAATTCTCTTTATGTCAAACATACTTTGAATTCTTTTCAACCACCCCAAACCCTTCTCAAAATTTTTTCATGGTCAAATAAAGGGAAGTTTCCCCCCTATTAACTGCCGATCTTTGATAAATATATTTTCCAGAAAAAACAGGTCGATTTTTATTTTGAAGGAGACATTTAAGACACGTTTTGACAAATTTTTATCTTCAACCCCTCCGCCTCCCAATTGAGAGAATTTTTGAAAAGGGTTAGAGGGAGGTTTAGAAAACTTGGAATTATTTTTTACAGAAGAAGAATTTCATTACCTTTAGTTTGATGTTTTACAGGAGGTAGATGTTGCTGTTTGAAATTTTAAAGCAGGGTAAGGGTGGGAAGGGATTGAAGATAAAAATTTGTCAATACGTGTCTTGGATGCTTCTTTCGAAATAAAAATCGACCTGTTTTCGCTGGAAAATCTGTTTTCCAAGAATCGGGAGTTGATAGGGGAAGAACTTTCTTTTAATTAATTTTGAGAGAATTTTGAGAAGGGTTGAGGGGTGATTTGAAAAAAATTAGAATAGGTTTGACAGAAAGAGAATTTTTATTACTTATAGTAATAAAATAGATGATGGTGCTATTTGAAATTCTCAAGTAGGGTACCTCTAGGGTGGGGGCGAAGGGGTTGGAGATTGAAATTTGACAATGTGTATCCTAGATGTCCCCCTCAAAATAAAAATCGACCTGTTCCTGGGTTTTCCTGGGAACAATTTTGGCGGCGAGAAATCTGTGCCGGGTCCTTTTCAAAAAATTACCCTGTATGTTGAAATCAGTGTAAAATTTCAATAATTTCAATACGGGCCAATTTAATCACGTGATGTGTAATCTCGAAACGGTTTATAGCCCAGGCGCCAGGGAGCAAAAATCAGCTCAATAAGGAAATAATTGTTTCTTGGCTGGAAACTAGCTTAAAACGATCTGTGTGGCTTAGGTTTTGACATACTAGTTTCCCCCCTTTCGGAAATGTCGGCGTCATGTCGCCATCATCAACAAGAAGTGCACCAGCGTGGTTTTTGCCGAATATCTTGATTTTAGGCCATCTGACAGCAAAAGATGTAAGGAGTCATTTTGAAACCAATGAAATTCCCTATGGAATAGTTTTTAAATGACCTTTCTGCGACCTATGATTTTTGAGATAGAGCTTCTGGACGCGAGAGGCATTGTCGTAAAAGCTCCATGGCCACTTGACTCAAAAAACGAAAATGTCGATGTGACACAAAAATTTCAAAATGAGATTTTTCGAGAATCCTTCATGCTATAGTTGCGGTGATGGTCTTCAACTCTTCCACTTGAACCGTAGATTACGAGTATTGAAAAGTCAAAAACGTCACATTGTACATATACAGGGTGTACTGAGGGAATCAAATCAGATCAGAGAAATTTTACATATTTCTTCGATTTAGCCTATATGCGACACTCTAAGCACCTAACACGAGTCCAATATCGATATGGATTTGCTCTATAAGCTTCACTTAATACACTAAAGAAGTGGTCAGCTCACAGCTTTACTGTAAAATGTTTTGAAGGCCCTCTGAAATCATCAAAATATTAAAAATTCAGTACCAAGGAATGTATATAACAGTATATTATATACCAAGGGACCAAAGTGAATTTTTGATTTGGGGATTTGGGCCCAAAGGGCCCTCGAGCAACAAACTTTACCCAAGGGATCAAAAATTCACTTTGGTTTCTTAGTATATAATATACTGTTACATACATTTCTTGCTACTGTAAATTTTGATGATTTCAGAGGGCCTTCAAAACATTTTACAGGAAGGCTGTGAGCTGACTACTTCTTAAGTGTATCAAGTGAAGCTTACAGAGCCATGCATATTGATAATGGACTCGTGATAAGTGCTTAGAGTTTCGCATAGGCTATATCGAAGAAATATGTCAAATTTTTCTGTTCTGATTTGATTCCCGTAGTACACCCTGTATATGTACAATGTGACGTTTTTGACTTTTCAATATTCGTAATCCACGGTTCAAGTGGAAGAGTTTAAGACCATCACCGCAACTATAGCATGGAGAATTCTTGAGTAATCTCATTTTGAATTTTTCTTTGTCACATCGACATTTTAGTTATTCGAGTCAAGTGGCCATGGAGCTTTCACGACAATGACTCTCGCTTCCAGAAGCTCTATCTCAAAGACCATAGGTCGCAGAGAATTGATTGAAAAACCAAACTGTAGGGAATTTCATAGGCTTCAAAATGACTCATTACATCTTTTGCTGTCAGATGACCCAAAATTAAGATATTCGGCAAAAATCACGCTGGTGCACTTCTTGTTGATGATGGCGACATGACGCCGACATTTCCGAAAGGGGGGAAACTAGTATGTCAAAACCTAAGCTACACAGATCGTTTTAAGCTAGTTTCCAGCCAGGAAACAATTATTTCCTTATTGTTTCCCCTGGCGCCTGGGCTATTAGGAATTTCTTGGATTGCATAAATGTCTAATGATGAAAATGTGAATTTATATGTTGAGCGAGGCAGATTTGGCCCATCGCTAGGTCCATCGGAACAAGAGGGCAGTTTTGATGCTGAAAAATCGAAATTGTGCACGATTGTTCTCACAATGATTCTGACCAATTTGACTTCCAACACCTTCCAACATTATCTCCTTTGACAGAAGTTGTATGAGTTGGGTTTGAGTGCTAAAATCATTCGCGTACTTAAAAAAATATATGACAGAGCGACGCTGCAGATAAGATCGAATAACCAACTATCAAAAAAGTTCCCAGTATCCGCTGGAGTGCTGCAGGGGGAATGTCTCAGTCCAACTCTTTTTGCCCTGTTCATCTCGGACATGGATGCTTTTTTTCGGCACAGGGGATTGAGGGGTATAAATGTAGATGGACATGCAGATGTACTCTCGCTGCTTTACGCTGACGATCTTGTTATACTGGCCGACTCTCACGTTGATTTGAGTAGAAAGCTCAGAATTCTGGAAGAATACTCCACTAGCTTGAATCTAGAAATTAACGCTGAAAAATCAAAAATTGTTTGCTTTTCAAGGGAGGGGTTTTGCACATTCAAAAAAAAATCGCTTTTATTATAAAAATCAACCTCTGGAAGTAGTTTCGATGTACACATATTTGGTGTTCCATTTTCTTCTTCAGGCCTATTTCTCGAAGCAGTTAAAATAATTGTCAAAAAATCAAAAGGCTCTCTCGCCTCAGTTCTGTGTACCATGTCCAAAGCAAAACTAGACTCATGGAAATCCCGCATTAAGCTTCTCGATTCAGTTGTACTTGGTCTGCTCACTTACAATATCGCCATCTGGGGTGTACGTTACCCGGAGCAATTGAAAATAGAACTTCTTCTGTCCTCATGGCTTTTTAATAAAAATGAGCGGAAAGTCAAAACCAATAATTATTATGAAGAAATAGACCTTCCTCGACAATTCAAGACAGCAACCAATCAAATCGGTTTATCTGATGAGGAGCTACGGCCAGTTGAAGCGAAGCCTACTTTCCGTTTTTCCATTCCAACAAGGACGAATGAGGCCCATTTCCAATAGTTCCCGCCATCTTGAATTTTGACATGTTGGCCATTTTCTTATATGAAAATGGCAGCTTGTCCAATTGGCTAGCCATTGATACTAAATTTGAAAAAATCGGTTGGAAAATAAGCATATTATGGCGGGCAGGATTCCTACCGATTTGATTGGTTGCGGTTTTGGATTGTCAAGGAAGGTCTATTCCTTCATAATAATAATTGGTTTTGACTTTCTGCTGATTTTTATTAGAAAACAATAAGGACAAAAGAAATTTTATTTTCAATTGCTTCCGCCATAGTGGATTTTAACATGTACGTCATTTTTTCATATGAAAAAGATAGACTGTCCAATTGGCTAGCCATTAATACCAAATTTGAGAAAATCGGTTGAGAAATGAGCCAATGGCGGATTGGCGTACAGGATACCTAAAGGATCAATTATGTGGAAATGAAAAAAACGGAAAGTAGGCTTCGCTTCAACTCGCAATAGCTCCTCAGCCGATGACCTGATTTTACTGGTTGTGGTCTTGAATTGACAAGAAAGGGCTATTCCTTCATATTACATTATTGGTTTTGACTTTCTGGTAACTTCCAATAAAAAGCACCGAGAGCAAATGAAGGCCTGTTTTCAATTGTTTCTGCATCTTGAATTTTGATATGTCGGCCATTTTGAAATACGGAAATGATAGCCTATCCAATTGGCTAGCCAATGCTGAAAAGTTCGATGGAATCGGTGGCGAAATTAAATTTTAGAAGGAAAAATTCCGAGCACGGTTTTTTATGGCCCACCCTGTACAACGCCCTTGATTGATTAGACCTAAGTACAAGGATGTAATATTCACTTGTCTAAATCCCACTGTCGATGGCAACGGAATAAAATGAACGTAAACAACAAAATCTGACAGCTGACACTTAATTCTTTTTTGTAATAATCCTCAAAATATCACTCGTGCTCGAGATTTTCCCAGATAATTTTGGCCAAGTGTTTCCCTCGGGCTGCTTGTTCCTAGATAAATGCCCTCCTTCTACGGAGTCGGGCATTTATCGCTACAACCAGCACTCGCGATCGCATGGCCAAAATTATCGTGAAAATCTAAGCACTTGTGATATTACTGTTGATAATTTTCTTGCCATTGGTGTTGAGTAAACAAGTAAAACCTCGAATAAACCTGGAGTAAGAAGTTTTTTTCTTTAGTTTAGGCTTCAAGATGAGTCAGTGATTATAGAGGTGTATCAAAAGTATCGCATTCTGAGCGCAGGCCGCACAGGGCGGCATATAGAATTCATTCAGAGGTACGAGAAAGATATCCAGAAAAATTATTGACGTTTGTTTTTGAGGATATGGAGGATTGAAGGGTAGAGCTTCACCGCAGCTTCCGTTTTGCTATTTGAAGTGAATTTATGGAACCGTTTGTAATAGACTAATCAGTAAATATGATTAATCAGTGAGTGTGGACTGGATTTCTGCTCACGATACAGGGTGAGTGAAATTTAGTGGCTTTTTCGAAGGGAAATGATAATGTTCGAGATTCATTAGAATCACTTGTATAGACAATACAAATAGAAAAGACCATATGTCGTCACGGATTTTTACGGTTGCGTAGGAACCAGGCGAGTCCATCATTCAAAAAAAGGTTGGCTGATTTTTGATGCCCCAATATCCGTGACGACGGTGGTGATAACACATGGTCTTCTCTATTTGTATTGTCTATACGTTGTACGAGTATATTATTAAATAGAAGTTCAGTGCACCTGCACACTGTACAGTGTACATCCAGTTGTTGATAATTTTCACTGATGGTCTTTCACTAACAGTCCTCCAAAATTACTTTGAGTAACGAAAACAGAGGGGGGCTAAGTCCGACCCTTCGACCCCACCACTATTTTTCTTGAACTTTTTTTAGCGCATTTTCCATCTTGATGAAAATCGCTATTGCAACCGCTTTGTCCATCCGTCCGTCCGTTCCTCGAACTCCTCCCAAACTAGACGACCTAGCTTTCTAATTTTTTCGCTGTTACATAGCTGCCACTTCCAAAAAAGGGCTAGGCTATATTGGATGTCTATATTGCGCTGCCAACATAGAGAAAACCGCCCCCGATAAACTTGAAATAACATAATATTGCACTTTCTACCAGACCTGATGCTCTGGTGTTCTCATTTTTTGAATAATACATAGTTGCCACATATAAACGTGAGCCAAGGAACATTCCGTCTTTAATATGCGCCGCCGACATGAAAAAACTGCTAAAAACCGCCCCCAATCACTTTAAAATGAAAAACATAAACCCGAAGACATAGCGATCTGATTCTTTCGGTATATAAATAGCTGACTTAAAATGGGAAAGGATAGGCTACTTTTGGTTAGTCGCCGCCCTCAGATTCCGCCCCCAAACGATAAAAAGTGCAACATTCACAAATGTTACTGATTGAGATGTTCCCTTAAACATTTAGGAACTGCCAACTCAAATTGTGCAACGTTTGCTCAGCCGAACGCTGCCGCTCCCACACGCCGCCCCCAAAGTAAGAGATAAATGAAAAACATGAACCCAAAGACATAGCGATCTAAGTTTTTCGCTATATGGATAGCTGACTAAAAATGGAAAAGAATAGGTTACTTTGGAAATGGCGCCGCCTCCAGCTTCCGCCCCCAAAAGAAAAAAGTGCAACTTTCAGCAATTTTCACTGATTAAGCTGATAATGTTACCTCGAACATTTAGGAACTCTTGACCCAAACTTTGCAAGAATTTCTTTGCCAAACTCTGCCGCTCCCACACGCCGCCCCCAAAGTGAGAGATAAATGTAAAACATGAACCTGAAGACATAGCGATCTAATTCTTTCACTATATTGATAGCTGACTGAAATTGGGAAAATATAGGCCACTTTTAATTAGCCGCCGCCTCCAGCTGCCGCCTCCAAACAAAAAAAAGCAACTTTCACAATTTTCACTGATTGTCATATTTCTCTCTCATTTAGAAACTCCCAACTCAAATTGTGCAACAGTTACTTTGCCGAATGCTGCCGCCCCCACACGCTGCCCTCAAAGTGAGAGATGAATGAAAAACATAAACCCGAAAACATAACGATCTAATTCTTTCGCTATATGGATAGCTAACTGAAAATGGGAAAGAATAGGCTACCTTTGACATGGCGCCACCTCCAACTTCCACCCCCAAAAGAAAAAAAGTGCAACTTTCAATAATTTCCACTAAATTACATTTAAATGTTACCTCAAACATTCAGAAACTCCCAACTCAAACTGTGGAAGAATTTCTTTGCCAAACTCTGCCGCTCCCACACGCCGCCCCCAAAGTAAGAGATAAATGTAAAACATAACCCTTGAGACATAGCGATCTAATTGTTCCGCTATATAGGAAGCTGACTAAAAATGGGAAGAGAGGCCACTTTTGATTAGTCACCGCCTCCAGCTCCCGCCCCCAAACAAAAAAATGCAACTTTCACAATTTTTTTTATTTTCTTGAGTGGATGCCAGATATCGCTATGGACAAGAAATGCGATACTTTTGAGACACCTGTATAATACGAAGAGTGGCTAGAGCATATGTTTTGTCATCATGCATTTTCGTTATTATGTGACCTGAAACTTTTTCAACTCCAATCACTAAAATTGAGTAAGTCTTTTTTCTGCTTTCAGAGTTTCATCCAAAATGTGCTCCATTTTGAATCTTGAGAGATTCATTTTTTAGGTCCTTGAGTCCAATCGTTCTTCAAGGTCTTAGGTATCAATGGTATCATATTGTACAAAGCCGCTTGCTTTCATCCTTGAATGAAGGTTCTTTCGGAGAAAATATTCGAACCGCTCTTCCACTATACATATACCGGGTGATCACTAAAACTATCCACCTGCAATAACTCATGATTCCTAGTGAAGATGTCTCCCAGCAAAAACAGGTCGATTTTTATATCGAGGGGCATACATTGGCGAGTTTCTATCTTGAGCCCCCTCGCCCCCACCCACCTCAACTTTGAAATTCCAAATTACAACACATATTTTGCGATGCATCAAATTGAACAGAATCAAATTATCTTCCTGAACAAATTTTAATAAAGATTTCAACCCCACCTCCCTTCTTCCTATAATGCTCTGAATGTCCAATTCAGTATTTTTGACCTCACAATTCTCTTCAATACAGTCAACGTCATTCTGCAAAGCATCGAGAGAGTAAATTTCCTATGTAAAAAGTGCCACCCAAATTCATCCCTTCGCTCCCCCACCACACCTTGAAAATCTAAAATGACAATACCTACTTTGTGATACATCAAATTGAAGGAAATTGAATTCTCTTTCTGGACAACACATTCTTTCGAAATTTTTTAAACCCCTTGTTTCCCTCCTAAAATACTCCAATGTGGTGTTCCGTTGAATTTTGAAGTTGAGGTGGGAGACAGCAAAGGCCGGGTGGATTTGGGTAGCACTTTTTCCACCGAAAATTCTCTTTGATGCTATCTAGGATGACGCTGACTAAAGTGGAAAGAATTGAGGGATCCAGAATATTGAATGGGACACTCAGAGAATTTTTAGGGAGAATGGGGGTTGGCTCCATTCTAGGTGGTGTCTTTGAAATTTCTAAGTTGGGGTGATGAGTGGGAGCAAGGGGGCCGAAGATAGAAATTTGTTGTGTATGTTTTAGATGTCCCCCTCGATATAAAAATCGACCTGTTTTTGCTCGAAGAAATATTCACTAGGGGTCGGGAGTCATTATTGTACGTAGGTGGATAGTTTTCAAATGATCACCCGGTATGTATCATGATTATGCTGTATGCAATTATCGAGGCAATCATGCATTCTCGAAATCTTAGCTATGTTTCGCAGTGGCGGCTCGTGAGTTTTTTGCAAGGAGGGCTCAAGTTAATAACAAATTCGCGAGCTGAGAACTATAATAATTTTCTATCTGCACTTCTTGTAGAAAATGTTTTTCGAACTTCGAACCAGCAAAACATGGACAAAATGTTTCCTGATATAAACAATTCAATCAGAAACTAGAGAAAGCGGCTCTTATTCCTTTCCCGTTTCTGATCTAATTGTTCAAATCATGAAACATTTCGTCCATGTTTTGTTGGTTCGAAGTTCGAAAAACATTTTCTACAAACAGTGCAGATAGAACAGTTCTCACTTCTCAGTTCGCGAAACGACGAAACTCGAGACAAAAACTTTTTTGTCGTATCCGCATCACAACCATATGGAGTTTGAGCATTTACTGTTTTGTCAAAATTACGTGTGAATTAATGCACCACGAATTTATTCTTGCGGGTTCGATTTGCTTTATATTCAGTAAATCAATGCTGTAATCGGACGTCCGTTGTTTTTTTGCATTTATTTCTTCTTGTAGGCTTGATGGACCTAAATGTACCTTTTTTAGGTCAGCTATCTTCATGTTTGCAAACTGTTGACTAATCGAAGAGTACATAAATAATTATATCGATTATTTCAATCGGCTGGGGGCTCGAGAAACGGAGCCCATATCTGCAGTATAGAGCGGGAGCCGCGTCTCGCGTTGCCATGGTTACGGCACATGTTTTGCGCGAGTGCACCCCGGCATCACCGCATCAGCGGTGGTCGCCGAATGCGGAGCCCAAGACGAACTTCTTCGACCGTGCGATCGCTTAGAATTATTTTGTTAAAATATTAATTGACTAATGACTGAACGTTTTTGCACTAAACCAAATCTTTGGAATAAGTATAATTAATAAAATGCATTCCATGTCTTCCTACGGATAAAAATCACTTGCCGCCTTTAGCGTTGGGGGGGCGCCGCCCTTGAGCCCTCCCTCACCAGCCGCCACTGATGTTTCGTTTTGCTTTAGAGAAAGTGATTATTTTGTAGTGCAATTCTGCCCTGTGACCACGTAGACTCTGGATTCTCTTCAATGCGAATAAATCTTTCGCCCTCGAGGACATTGTGAGATCAAAGTGTTTAACAATTGTTCATAGTGTTTGAAATTTGTTATTATATATTTGAGTTGATCCACTTCTACGGAGTCCTGTGCTCACCTCCACGGGGTGAAGGGCGGGCAACGTGTTGTGGCAATAACACGCGGAACGTTGACCGCGCAATAAGCACCACAACCGGCTAAGAAGCACTTAACGGTCGAGGCGAGTTTGCCTTTTTAATTAATATTCTTTTCTGACGAGTGTCATCTGTGTGGTTGTGAGTTGCAGCTTCGGGCCTGCGTACTTCTTTGGTACTTTTTCTACTCTCTAAGTGGTCCGTCCGCGGACGGCCACTTTCGTTATGGCGTTTTCTCAAGGAAGAACTTCTGTGTCTGTGGACGATGGCGGGGATGAACCCGAACAATTTGCGATTCCGAAATCCCAAGATGAGTTCCATGAGTTTGCTTTGCTCGTTAGCAGGGCCGTTGAGTCCATCACGAAATGCAACCTGACGTCCAAAGAAAGTCTCGTCCGAAGGGAGGCCATCTCCTCTGCCTGTAGTGCCATCAGTAAAGCAGTCATTACAATGTCGAACGCCTACGGGGCACTCTGTAATGAGCTCACTTCCTCTAAACCTGCTCAATCTTCCAAACCCGGCTCTTACGCTGCTGCGGCAGCCTCTTCCAAAATTCAATTACCCTCTGGCAAAAAGGTAGTTCCATCTAACAATGTCAGACTGCTCGTCACGCAGACAGTCCCAGAAAACAAAACATCTGATGATACGAAAAAAACTCTGTATGGGCTTATCAAGCCGCCCCAACTAGGCTTTACTGTCAACAAGGTCTTTAGTACCCGTGATGCGGGCGTGGTTATCGAGACGAGCAGCTCGGAATCGGTCGATCTGGCCAAATTCTCAGAACACACACAAAAACTCAAAAATGCCGGCCTTAACATCAAAGTTCTGGGCAGGTTCAAGCCCAGGGTGGCGGTATACGGGGTACCCCAGAACATGAGTGACAAGGAAGTTCGTTCTGCATTGGTCGATCAAAACTCTTCCCTGGTAGGCGCAAATGAGGAAGACCTAAAGGTCCTTTACAAAATAGGTGCGAGGGGTGCCACTGTCGCCACATGGCTGTGCGAGGTATCTCCTGCCATTCGGACAAAAATTCTAGCAGAGGGCCGACTCTACATGGGCTGGCAGTCCTGTCGGGTGAGCGATCATGTGCGTATTCAGAGATGCTATGCCTGTCAAAAATACGGCCATGCGGCCGCGAACTGTAGGAGCGACCGTGCGTGCGGGCACTGTGCCGGTGACCACATTTATAAGGAATGCCAGAATAAGAAACAAACTCCTAAATGTATTAACTGCACCCGTGCAAAACTCTCTGAGGCCGAATGTCGTCATGCTGCGGACCATAAATCTTGTCCCACATACGGTCGGAGGTTAAGGGAACTTGTAGAGAAAATTGATTATGGAGAATAGGTCCCCCTCTTCTTCTAAACTCAGCATCATACAAATAAATCTCCAAACATCTAAACTAGCTACCAGCGAGCTTCGCGAACTCTGTCTCTCTAATAGCTTCGACATCGCACTTGTCCAAGACCCTTACACTTTCCTTCAAGTTGGCCAGAACAGACGTAAAATTCCCGGCATGTCCGCGGTCGCCAGGGTTGCATCTCATTCTTCCGAAGACAGGTTTTACTCGGCAGTTATTGCCTTCAACCCGAACTTAGACTTTCTCGTTCTCAGTCATCTGTGCACTCCTCATGTTTCTGTGGCAGAGGTCAACCAGGGTGGCGACAGAGTCTACTTCATTAGTCTCTACGCTCCTCCTTCACAGGACATAAATCTGTATCTTGACCATCTAAGAGAGATTGCCTTCTGTCTGCGAGGTCAAAAAGTCGTCTTGGGTGCAGACATGAATGCGCGTTCACTCCTATGGCATTCGGCCTTTACAAATGATAGAGGAGAGTCTGTGGAGGAATTTCTCATTGATTGCAATCTCAACTGCGTTAATGAACCCGGCAATCCACCTTCTTTTTCCTCCATTATGGGAGAGTCATACATAGACGTCACCGCCGTCTCCGACGATATTCTCGACAGGATAAACGCCTGGTGCATCAGGCCGGATCTCATCCAAAGTGACCATAATGCGATCAGTTTCTCTATCTCTACCACAGAAACAAGTGATCCGCTAATACACAAGAGATTCCATCTTGAAAACATCAACAGGAACGCAGTTTTGGATGAGGCAATACGATGTATGATCGGAGTAGAGAGAAGGGAGCTGTGGACTCCTGGGGTCGAAGCCTTGGAACGTCGCGCCGAAATTTTCACAGCGGAGCTATGCGATCTTTGTGACAGGGTACTTAAGGTGGTGAGGCCCGCTCGTGGTAGCACCCCCTGGTGGAACCGGGAACTTCTCGATCTAAGGCGTGAGTCCCGTCGTCTGCGAAGACTTTTCCAAAGGTCTCGAGTCCGTCGTGAGCGAGACATATTCCACGAGAGATACAGAGTTTCCCTCGAAAACTACAAACAAGCCCTGGAGCGGGCAAAGGCCAAGTCGTGGGACAAGTTCGTGGAGAAGCAGCTGAAAGCTAACCCATGGGGCGCGGTCTACAAGATGGCAGCCAAGAAGTCTAAGGTTCCCCTCACGTTGTCCACTGTGAGTCTGGGCAACGGTGAGCACTCTTCTGACACATCTTCCACTCTTGACGCGATTCTTCACACTCTTCTCTCCGACGACCCTGATCAGCATGCTGATGATGTCGATTTAGCTGGAGTTCCACCTTGTGGGCCGTTGACATTGAGCGAGGTTGAAGCGGTTCTCTTCCGCATGAACGGCAGAAAAGCTCCGGGACCGGATGGTCTTCCAGGTCTCATTCTACAAATTTCTTTTCCCGCAATCGCGGATTACCTTCTACGTCTTCTCTCTGATTGTCTTACTCAAGGTTACTTCCCAAATGTCTGGAAAAAAGGTCGTCTTGTGATTATTCCAAAGGGAATCAATCCAAATCCCACAAATCCTAAAGACTACAGACCCATAACTCTTCTCTCTGTCCTGGGTAAGACACTCGAAGGTATAATTCTGTCCAAGATACACGCTTTCCGAGATGAGAGTGTTCTCCACAACGAAAACCAATTTGGCTTCCGCAAAAATAAATCCACGGTTGATGCCCTTCAGGCTGTTACTTCCTTCGTGCGAGAGAGTCCTCAAAAGTATGTGTTGGCGATAATGATCGACATTGCGGGTGCGTTCGATAATCTGCGTTGGGATGTACTGCTGGCGCGGCTGGCGCAGCAGCGCTTCCCCTCTAACATAGTCCAAATTATAAAGAGTTATCTCCATGACCGAGTTGTTGAACTTTCTACCATCCACTCTAAAGCTGAGAAAGTCTTAACCAAGGGCAGCCCGCAAGGCTCAAAATTAGGACCGTTCTTTTGGAACACTGTAATGGACGGATTACTGGAAAGGGAGCTCCCTGTGGGTGGGAAATTCGTGGCGTATGCCGATGACATTGCGCTTCTTATAAGTGCCTCATCGCGCAATGAGTTAGAACAAAAATCCGAAACCTCGCTCAGGGTGATGACCGACTGGGTCAGTGCGTCCAAACTCTCCATCTCTACATCTAAGACAAATTTCATACTTCTCAAAGGTAAACTCAAGAGAAGTCCGATCATAAGGATCGATGGCGTCTCGTTGAGAAGACTGTCGACAGTTAAATATCTAGGGGTGTACCTTTCCGAAGGTCTGGGTTTCTCCCAGCACGTAGCCAAAGTGGTTGATAAGGCAAGACAGATTTTTTCGATGCTTATTAGATACGTAAGATCCAGCTGGGGACAGGTCGCCAAGTCTATCCTAACCATTTACGAACACGCAATAATTCCAATAATCTCGTACGCCATAGACATCTGGAAACATGCAATGGGCATGTCGTTGGTTAAGAGAAAACTTCGTTCTCTTCACGGTCTGTGCTGCAGATGTGCAGTAGGTAGCTACATGTCCACTTCCGCCGAGGCAGCGGCTGTCATCGCTGGAATTCCTCCACTCCATCTTCTTCTACCAGAATTAATCTGCATCAGGCAGATGAAGAGATCCCCGACGGTGTTGCACCTGGGTGTCGAGGTCGATACGTCTATTCTTTCCAGGTCTGAGAGCGTAGCGGAACTGAGGCGAATCACCGAGGTTGCATGGCAGGCGGAATGGGCCACTTCGTCTAAGGGACGTACAACTTTCGACTTCATCCCGAACGTCAGCGACGGCGGTGTTTACTCTGGGGATCGGAGGATTGTCCAAATTCTTACAGGCCATGGCGACTTTCTCGCGCATAAGGCGCGCATCGGCCAACACGATGGCATGTGTCTCCTCTGTCGGGTCTCCGACGATCCTTCACACCGCATAACCAGCTGTCCCCTCTACGAGGACGAACGAGCCGAACTGTGTGCAGAACTTGGACAGCGCCGTCTTGTCTTGCCGCTAAGTGACATCTTCAATCTCCTCCGAAACTCTGATTCTCTGCGCCTCCTTGCGGCCTTCGCAGTGGCACGTGTCTGACGGCTCAGCGTACACATATATCTCTGCAATGTCTAAACCTAATTTATAAACTCTACAATGTCCACTCTATACATCTAAATCTCTAAATGTGTCTAAGACATTTAAACTCTTGGAGTTTACGTCCAACTCCACTTCTGCTGTTTCAGCAGAGCCAGTCAGGCGAACTGGTGTGGTTTTGGAAAATAACCTGTTATGTCAAACCCGATTATGTCATTAAATACCAATTATGTCCAAAAGTTATGTTGGGTCACCAAAAAGAAACGATGAAAGTGGTGGTGCTGCACTCCCATGTCTCTTTGCAGTGGCAGTTCCTCTTGTGTCTGCCACTTACTAATTCTCCTTCGTCTCTGAATTTCTGTTACACGCAACACTCCTGACAACAACCCACTTCGAGGAAATCACCATCTGGAACCGGGGATGCTCGCCGCCACTCCGACGTAACCCACCGGCCTCAGGTTGTTACACCTGGGGCGAGAAGCAAGAAAAGTCTCGACCGCCGCTGAATCGAATCCAGAGTCAAACCTGTGCCGTCCATATGTGCTATATCAAGAAGAAGCCATCTTACGTTACATCATATTATCTTAAGTCTTTTTTTTTTTTTTTTTTCGTGGTCTGAGAGGGTCATCGGTACCTCTCCACATTTTGTTAATTTCGAAAAAGTCCTGAATAAATGTGCCCGAAAGGGCTTGAAATTGAAATTGAATTGAAATTGTGACCACGTGTGCTGACTGATGCTTATTCAAAAGACTCTCTACCCTACTCTGGGGCATCCTGCTGTAATGGAGTATTATACTAAAAATTTTTTTTGATTGAAATGAAAACTACATTGAAAAATAATTGACCCGTGTTTTTTTATTCAGTCAAAAACCGTTTCGTTTGGGCGCAATAAATAAATAACATCAACTATTTCTGACGTCACAGCGAGTCACCGCCTATACCGCCTGTGTAAATGACGTCAGATATAGGCAGAATATAGGAATTTAGTTTATTTATTGCGGCCAAACGATACGATTTTTGGCTGAATAAAAAAATACGGGTCAGTTATTTTCCAATACAGTTTCTGATTCCATCGAAAAATTTTTTTTTTTCAAAAGTATAATACTCTATTCCTGTATAAATACGGTATAGCGTGAGTCTACTGCGTAGGGCCGTAGGGTAGGCAGCCAGCCTGCAGCGTTCTGCACGAAGCCGTGGCACGAAGCCATAATATGCCATCAGCCATCATGCGCATTATGGCATTGCAGTTCTTCCCACTCAGAATCTCAGGGGCAGGGGATTGCGAGCAATTGTCCTGCCTGTTTCCTGCTTCTGTTCCATGTTTTTGGCTTTGGTTTTGGTTCTGTTGTGATTTGTAGTGTTGTGACTCGCGTTTTTTTTTCACTCAACGACAAAAAAGCCAACAATCCGGGCCGGGCATCAGTCAGCGTTTGCTAGCTATCAATAGTGATCATTACTGGTGATGGCCGTGTACCGTGTATACTTATTACTGTGTACCAATCGGGCGCTGATTTCTTTAAAAACGATATAACGTACGTATCGTGTGTCGTGTGGTGTTCTGTGTCTTTAAAATTTGGATCCGAAAATTGCCTAATCAGTAGGTAGGTAGGCCTTCCATTGCATTTCAGGATAAATTGAGACAAAGTACGAAGTGAAAAAGTGTAGAAAGTGGTGGATGTATTTTCGGCGAGCTGGATCTGAATCTGATCCTAAATATGCTACATATCCTACCGGGTAATCATTTGAAAACTATCCACCTGCAATAACTCCCGATTCCTAGTGAATATGACTTCGAGCCCCACTTCGAGCAAGAACAGGTCAATTTTTATATCGAGGGGGACCTCTAAAACATACCTACATTGGCGAATTTCTATCTTTATCTTTAGCATCCTTGCCCCCACCCACCCCAACTTAGAAATTTCAAATGACACCACCTATTTTGCGATACAATAAATTGAACAGAAATAAATTCTCTTTTTAAAAAAATGTTTATAAAATTTGTAGCCCCACCCTCTTCCTGAAATTCTCCCAAGTCCCTAATTTAATATTCTTGACCTCTCAATTTTTATCAGTGCAGTCAACGTATCCTGCCCAGCATCTGTGGAAAAAGTGTCACCCAAATTCATCCATTCGCTCCCCCTCCCCCTCCCCCTCCCCCTACCTCACCTTAAAATTCTAAAATGACAATACCTACTTTTGTGATACATCAAATTGAAGAAAATTCAATTCTCTCCATGAACAAAATTTTTTCAAAATTTTTTAAACCTCGGTTTCCCTCCACTCTGAATGTTCCCTGATTTTTTTACCTTCAATTTAATGCATCACAAAGTAGGTGGTGTTTTGTTAAATTTTGAAGTTGTGGTGGAGGAGAGCAAAGGGGTGAATTTGGTAGCACTTTTTCCACCAGAAATTTTCTTTTTTGATGCTATCTAGGATAACGTTAACTAAATTAAAGAGAATTTGTGGGTCCAGAATATCAAATGGGACACTAAGAGAATTTTTAGGAAAAAAGGAGTTGGGTTGAAAATTTTGAAAATGTTGTTTTTAGAAAAAGAATTTGATTCTCTTCAATTTGATGTATCGCAAGGTAGGTAGTGTTATTTGAAATTTTAAAGTAGGGGTGAGTGGGGGCGAGGGGGCTGAAGATGGAAATTTGCCAATGTATGTTTTAGTTTTAGATGTCCCCTTTGATATAAAGATCGACCTGTTTTTGCTCGAAGGAATATTCACTAGGAATCGGGAGTTATTGAAACTGTTTTGAAAACTGCGCTGCAAAAATGGGACACCCTGTATAGATGGGATCGCTCTTGTATAGCTGGCCAAAAATCCGTCTGTTTTGTTCGTGGCTCACCCTGTGTATAGCCCAGGCTTTTTAGTCGAAAAAACGGCAAAACATAAAACAAATTAAAACACGGTCAATCTTTTCAGTTTTGTGTTCACAAGACTTTGCTATACAATATACGAAAAATCCCCAACTTTCCCCCGTGTGCGTCACTGTTTTTTTGACAGGCAAAGATGAAGACACCTCAAAGTGCACTTTCCGCTTAAAAATGCTCCTAGTTTTCAACCACCTAATCGATTTCTCTTATCTTGATCTTGAATGGAAGATAATGAATCAAAGTAGATGATATGGAATAGTTTTTGTCCAAGATTTGACACTAACAGACTTAAATTCTCAATAATGACACTTTTTACGTGTTTTTTTTTCTTATGCTTCAGTTAACATTCTACTTCTGCATCGACCACTGAATATCACTTGGTATTATTATATGCAGTAGATTTCCTATGGTTTTAGCTTCAAAATGACGTATCTTTCAACTTCATTGTAAATTGTCCAGCAATTCCAATAAGGATTCTATGAAGTTACGTCCAACGCGCATTATATCGGGAAAATCCCCAGGAAAATCACTTCAACATTATCAACCTTGACTTTGATCTGTAATAATTCATCCTACGTTCAATACGCATGGTATCATACTCTCTGAGTCTGGTCTGGTAATATGTGTAGGTACTACAGTTTCTCAATTTTCCTCTATGTGCATCATGTTTTTAGCGCTACTACTTGTAGCGCTTATAGTTTGTTCTTGTTATTGCCGTCTGCAGTCTTCGGCAATATCGCAGCTACTAGACTTCGGATTGCGCTCGGGTTTTTGCTAGATGATAGTTTAGGGACTCTAGATGTACAACCGACAAAGATATTTTATTTCATTATTCGTCCGTCCGTCCGTCCGTCTGTGTGTCTGTCATTCCATGCAATATCGCGGCTCCTAGACCTCGGATTAACCTTGGGTTTTCGCTAGAGAATAGCTAAGGTACTCTGGGTGTAAACAAACAACACGGTGGGCTACGCGCGAGCACCCACGTATAAGAGTAGTCGTTGGTCCCCGTGAAGACGCATCTTCCTCCAGCTCCGCGGAGACTTTTGAAGATAGTGTCTTGCAACTGCAAGAACTGCGGTCTAAAATGTAGATGCAGGCGATCTTCCTTGTCTTGTTCGCAGATGTGTAAGTGCTGTAAGGGCACAACAGGTGAGTATGACCCTGAGGATGATCTGTTATTTTTATAAACTTATGAATTCAGTACCTTTAGGTGCTAGATAACTTTGCTATTATTTTAGATGAGTATAGACACTATCGGTAGGTATTCGAGGTAACTATCGATTTATTGTTTGGAAATCAATAGACGAGTTTTCAATGAAGCTATTGGACCAAATAAGCTATAAGTACGGATGGTAAGCGAGATACAATTTTTTTTTGACTGCTAGTTAACTTGAAATTATTATTATAATTATTTGATATTTTTTACAGAGCACGGCTATAAAAATCTTCCTGTGCTGTGTTATAGACTTTGAATACATTATTCAAATGTGGAAACAATGTTGAAACTCTGTTAAAAAAAATGTGAGCAATTGAAAATAAAATTTGCTTCTCAAAGTTGTGGATTTTCAATTCACGATATTTTCACGTTGAATACATCAATGTTCGAAATTTTGAATAGGATCGATAACTGCAACTATTTCACGCATTTAAATCAGGCATTCGACATAATTATCATTTCTTGAACACTATAAAATCGAGTTGGTTTGACATTCGGTGTAAGCCAGCTTGAAACTGAAAAATGAGGCTATACCCGCGGGAAACTCGCTGTTGTTATATTATTATTAATTTAATGTAGAGTGTTATTTTTTCGGAAGCTAGAGAATTGTTTTGACTACAAGAAGAGACCTTAAAAGATGAAATCAAAGCGATATCACAGCTACAATACAATTTTTTCAAGTGCGCGGAGATATTTTTAAGTGACATTTAGGACTTCAACATTTTTTTCAATAAATAATTTTTTCCACCTTGTAATCACTTTCCTCGCGTTAAAGATATGATGGTCTTGTGTGGAGAGGTCCATATGATTAATCCAATCGTAAATCCGATTGATGATTGCATTACACAAAAAAATAACCCAAATTGAAAAACCGCTTTATTTTGGTCCCAAAATCACGCTTTTCTGCCGAAAATTGCTCGAAACATTGTTTAATCAGGATTTGAAGGTCATAATCGGATTTGCAAAGTCAGATTTAGTGGGAAACGATACTCAACATGCCAGTATTGTCTCAATATTAATGAAAACCAAATCTCTTGCACAGGTCACCAATTGCCCCCCTCCCGAGCTCCCCTCACGGGAACCCTAGACGTCTGGTTTGTCATTAAGTTTCACTTCCACCCCAATGTATCCGAATATAATAAATTTGAAGCCACTGACTAGATTGCTTTTGTCCTAGAATTTTTTTAATGAAAATTTTGCCCCCCCCCCCTCAAAAATTATGACGCACATGGAGGAAAGTTGGGGACTTTCAGTATGTTGTTTAGTAAGGTTAGGTGGATACGATGCCGTGAAGATTGCACGTGGATTAATTTGTTTCATGTTAAATGCTAAAAAGCCTGGGCTGGTAGAATAGACCATCTCGACGGAATCAGTGAAATATTAGGTAATCAAAAGAGCAGGAATTATAAATTGATTTTGTTTGCGAGGAATACCTAATCGCCGATCAAGTCGATAAACGAAATTTACCGTCAGTTCCACAAAAAAGATGATCAGCGATCAAGGCTGATTGCAGATTAACTGAACTTTCTCTTACGACTAAATACTAAATGCTAGGCGATTAACCACAAAAAAAGCCTGAAATCTGTACTAGACCCGTCATTTTTTCATCATTGACTGATAAACCAGCATTTCCATTGATCAGTAATAAGCTACAAATCGACAAACAAAAATCGCGAATCAACTGATCTCGAATTATCTGTTTTGTGGAATTTAAATTGGAATATACGGGAGAAACATCATTATCTTGGACAATGGAATTTTTTTTGGTTCACCCCGAGATTTGACAACCTCCGGGCAAACAGTATTCGAAATCAAACAAATACCTGTGTATATGTATACCTTTCTATCTAACAATAAGCAGTTTTTCATAATCTGTTCTTTCTACGTTCGGCAGGAATTTCCAGTCGTTCGAGTCGGCAAACCAGCAGCAGGCAGGAGCAGGAGTACCTGCTGGCAATCAGAATATTTACGGTTCCAATCCGTATCTGGATCCCTCTGTTTCGTATTCGGGCGATATATACACTGGATCTGGCCATGGAAAACAGGATTATGATGCCGCCGGTGCAGGAGGGGAGTTCGACGATGAGCCGCCGTTACTTGAGGGTAAGATTTTATGACCTATTGGAAACTGAAATAAAAAGTTAACGCTATTTACGTCCCAAAGTTCGCCGATTCAGGAAGACAATCTCCAGATTTCGTCGGGCTGAGCCTGAGCTCTCGCACATCACACGGGCCCCGGCCTGGCCATTACCAACTTTACTTTCCCATAATTCCATAAATCCGTAATTGTGCTATTGATTTTTTCCCCGGTCGTATTAATACGTTGTGTGCCGATATTTTATGTTACGTCGCGCACCCGCGAGGCGAGCGCCGGCTGGTTTTTAATGAGCGAACTGAAATTTTTAAATTAAATTTCTTGTGCGCACATGGCGTACACGGCTAGATGGGTTTAACGACCTGCTTGTACCTGTAAATTCCAGATTTCAATTCCGACTTGTGCATCGACCGAGACTAATTTTTATACGCCTGTTTTACGACAAATTTACCTTGTTAAATCATCATGGTTGCCAATTTCCGGCGTTCGAATTAAGGGTTTATTCCTTTACGACAAAACCAAAGCAGGATTTTGAAGTAGGCAGGTACCTGGAGGTCCAAGTGCAAGTTGCATCGTGTTACATGTCAAAAAGGCCTCGGCCTCGTGCCTTTTCGGTGTGACTTACCTATTGCTCTGTCTTATTTGGGAACATGGCCCGCCAGCTAATCAAAGAAGAAAGGCCGGGGCTATTGGATGGTTGGGGGCGCCACAGTATTGTGAGCCGAATTCTCAAAAACAATTATAGCACCAAGCAATGACTAATACAATACTGAAGATAAAGCAAAGTTTGGATTACAAATACAAAGTTCATTTACAAAAGGCAAAGAAAATGAATAGGTGCCGGATGGCTACTTTTACAATAAATGAAATATACGAGATTAAAATGTCGATGATATGGCCACAATAAACGAAATATTACGTTCTAAAAAGAAGCTGGGCTTCAACACAAGCCGGAAATTGAACGTTATCTGTTCGGACAAAGTAGGTACTGTCAGAAAACCCGCTCTCCCTGATTAATTAATTAGCTGTGCTGTGATACCATTATTGACCCTACGTTGTGTATTTTTGTTGTGCCGTAGATTTTCAATTACTTTCACTCAAGTCATTCAAATCAATTACACCCTTCACTCCCCGATTACGAGTAGCCCAGTTATGCGAGTAACCTCAGTTCTTTGAAAGAGGATGATTTAAGTAAATGTTGAAAAATAAACAAAGTCATTTAACCACACCTCAGCTTTATTGCGAGATATTGGGACCTTGCACTGCCACTTTTACACACCGAGGGCGCCACAACCGTTGGGGGCAAATTCGACAATTTTGATGGCGTTGACACTTCAGCGACCGACGTCCGTCATTTTATGTTTTGATTTGAAATTTTGATAGCCTCTGTTTCTTGCTTGACGTCTCCAGTCACTGTCAGTTACTGGTCAAACTACTCAAACTCCCCTGTTTTTCGCGCCGTTACGGCCGCCTCATCGAAGTAGGCGCCCCCTACAGTAGTGGCGACCTCACTAAGCCCAAGGCCTTGCAAGGCCCCATCAAGTTCATCTTAATTATTTATCACATAAGTTTAGGCGTGCTGAAACTAGCTAACGGTAGGAATTACTTTATTCAAGTTTACATTCGGTTTCTGAGAGAAAAGTACACCCTAATTACGTGCGAAACCCTGCGACTAAATAACTCAACCCTTCCAATTTAGTTCCGTTTCGCTTTCTTCCTAATTTTGCAGAACTATTGGTGAACCAATTTCCTAACGCACTTGAGTTTTAATTCCCTGCCTAATTAATCGATGCCTCGTCGATTTTCAATTTCAACCCTTTCTTCTTCCTAGACATTTTCATTTGTACGAAAAGAAATCTCGATGATTTAGCTTTACTTAGAGAGAGATTGTTGTTCACTGAGTATTGTCTTGGTATTTAGAAATTATAGCCATGATTTCAATTATCGATCAAATAATTTATATAATTTTTTTTTTCATTTGTCGCCTCGATAATCAGATCATTGGCGGTATTCATTTGAAACATTTTAACATGTGTCCACTTATTTGATTTTTATCAGTGAAAATTACATTACATTTTGTTTATTAGATCTGCCATTTTCAAAAATTCTACAATCTTGCTGGGGTCCTCGTAGGATAATGCCGTTTCCAGTGTGTTTGGGATGTTGAGTTTTCGTCAGATGTCTTCATATTTCTGACTGTGAATTATGATGTGTTCGACTGTGAGTCTAGTTTCACATTGATCGCATATTGGAGGTGGAAGTCTTTCTAATATGTGAGTGTGAGTCAGTCGGGTATGTCCCAAACTTAACCTGCTCAGGAGCACATCGTGTTTTCGAACATTATGGTGGATCGCCTGCGCTGGGTATAATCTTCATTGCCTGCCATTTGCTTCGGATGGAGTTTTTGATTTGTGCCGTTGCATCGTCTTGGGTCAGAACATTGCTTAGGATACCGGCTGTTCCGTTTTCTTTGGCTTCTTGGTCTGCTAGTTCGTTCCCCTCAATTCCGATATGGGATGGGCACCATAATATTATGAAGTTTGTAAAAGTCTCTCCCGGGCTCGTTCCCGCCGAAGAGCTTTTGTTGTTTGAAAGGACGGGATTGCGAAGAACTTGCAGTTGTTTTTGGGTGTTTATTACTACTCACTACTTATTATGCAGATACAAAACAAAGAGACGCGAAAAATGGAGCGGAGCTCTGGTAAACACACCGCAGGCCCACACACAGAGTCTAGTCCCCTCCTTCGGCCGGAGCGCTCGCGACACCCCCGACTCTACCCGAACATGGTGAACAACAAAAAAACTACACTCGCGCTACACACTCCCCCTCTGGACTGCGCCATGGACCCTCGGCGAAGTACAGCAACTATTTAATCTTCTTGGGTCGACCCCTCTTCCTCTTTGGGTTGACTGGAGCGGGTGTCGGTAATGGATCAGACGACGAGAACGGGTAAATGTCTGATGCGTGGTATTTCCCAACAGCTTCCTGTGTATCAGAACATGTGGTCAGCTCGTGAGAGTTAGGAGTCACAATCTTAGATATCATATATGGGCCGTCACGTTTTGTAGCAAATTTGCTAGTGAAGCCTTTCTGAAGATTGTGTATCTTGCTCTTCCTTTCTCTTATTCTGGTTGACTTTACACTGTAATTGTTGTCACCTTTGGGCACCAAGCCAACAGAACTTGCCCACGGTGGTTCGCATTCCTCAATAACTCCTTTGGACAACAGCCGATCAATGCCACTCTTGATGTGGTGAACTGCATTTTCTGTGGGGCCTCCCCCTGGTTCAAAGATGTCTGAACATGTTTTCAGAAGCTTATCAACCTGAAGTTTCTGAGAAACATCCAAATTCAATCCTTCATCATCACGCAAAGAATATTCAGTGACTTCGAACAATTTTACAGAAGAAGGAATGTCGTACTCGTTGACAAAGTTGAATTTCTTCGAAGGTTCATCACAAAAATACCAGCAGCCTTCCGGGATGTTCAAAACGATCTTAGCTTTTTCCAAAAAATCGACACCAAACAGTGTGCGATTATTCTGCAGATTCGGAAAAATTGTGAAGTGTACTGGTACAGTACGGTTTCCGATCACAACATCCACAGTGGTTCTCAATACATCTTCTTCTCTAACGGCGCCATCTGCGTAGGAAATACGCATTCGCGACTCAGATAACGGGCAGTGCTTTTGTTTCAACACCGCAAAAAGAGAAGCACCAGCTATGCTACCCTGAGCACCAGAGTCGGCGAAGCCTACACCATTGACGTTGAGAATAGAGATGGGAAGCAGTGGTCTGCATGGAGAATTATTTAGAATCGAAGCCATGTTCAGTGTTTCATTGGTTATTTGGCAAAACTCTAGCGATTTTACTTGAAGAGGCTCAGTTTTTGTGTTGGTTTGACACTTAGGACATCTTGCGCGTGTCACCCCAGGAGCACCGCAACCGTAACACGTAATTTTGCTAACCATTGGAACTTCAGATTCCTGCGAAGAAGTAGCTTCGTTGGATTCCTCCGATTTTGGCCGATTATCGTCCTCACGTTGACGAAGTTTCTTACAATCGTTTTTGAGGTGTCCGAAATTTTTGCAGTAACTACACCGCGGACGCGACTTTTTGTCTACCATGGCGGAAGTCTTTTCGCGTTGAATTTCGGAATCGGACACGTCCAGAATTTCTTTCAGTGACTGTTCAACATCGCGGCACTGTGTCAAAAGTTCTTTGAAATCGTTCACAGATTTTCGGGTTACGCGTTTCCGGATTTTCCTATGCAATAAACCGTAGACAATGTCAATTTCCGCGGCAATGGGAAGATCATAGGGTAACTCCGACAAAAGAGCGCGCACACGACATATAAAAAGTTCTGTAGACTCTCCAGCCTGTTGCTCGCGAGCGAACATTTCGCGGAAAATCATGTGTGGCGGTAGCTTTCTAGAAAAAGTATTTTTGAGCAAATGGACCGCACTTTGCCAAGTGTTCGTAGTCTTTTTCTCGCCTTGCCACCAGGTACCTGCTGTTCCCTCCAAAAGCATCGGAAGACCGCGAAGCGCATTGTCATCAGTAACATTACAACAGTCTTTGAAAATCAGTACAGAGTCCAAAAAAGCTTCAATATCAGCACTCTCGGAACCGTCAAAGCGCGCAGTACATTTCACGAAACTACCGCTGGCGTTTTGAACTGTGTTCGGCGATGGAGTTACATTACCGCGAAGAGTACTCACTAATTGTTCAACTGACTGCTGATTAGATTCGCATAATCTATTCAACAAAGCTTCAAACTGGTCATCCGTCATGGAAATTGCAGACGTACGAGCCTCAGGGGATGTTTCCCCATTTCTACGTGATTTCTTTGGCGGCATCTCTAAGCGATGACTTCGGGAAGCTCCGAATTTTACAAAGAAAAATCTACTTACAGTAGTTGAGCTTGAGTATGAGTAGGTATGTTGTGTTGTTGTTATGGCGATGGCGATTCCAGGAAATCAGCCGGCAGCTGAAGCGACAAGCAGCACGCACGCAAAAGGAGGTCAAGGCCATGCAGCGCCGGAAACTTCCCTGAGAAAAACGCTACAACTGGACCAGGAACCAGGAACAGGTCGCGACGAATTACACACAGCGGTGAATTTGCAACAACGTACATACACCAAACACAAAATAACAGTGTGTGGGTAAAAATCCAGTTCGAACACGAAAAGTCGTTTTACAGTACCTTTCCGAACAGGGAGCACCTGCAGGAAAGTACCGACAAAACCGACCCTGCGAAACTGTCTTTCGATTTTACTCGTAGCACACACTTTGCAACTGTATTTCGAAGTTTCGAATGAAAAACCGTCTTTTCAAAGCCGCACGTTGGACGCCAGTGTAATAGTCTCTCCCGGGCTCGTTCCCGCCGAAGAGCTTTTGTTGTTTGAAAGGACGGGATTGCGAAGAACTTGCAGTTGTTTTTGGGTGTTTATTACTACTCACTACTTATTATGCAGATACAAAACAAAGAGACGCGAAAAATGGAGCGGAGCTCTGGTAAACACACCGCAGGCCCACACACAGAGTCTAGTCCCCTCCTTCGGCCGGAGCGCTCGCGACACCCCCGACTCTACCCGAACATGGTGAACAACAAAAAAACTACACTCGCGCTACAAGTTCATATTATGAACTTCACTGATTATTCCTGGTTTTTGATTTGGCGTAGTTCTTCGTGGATGTTTCTGATGATGTTGTTTTTGCTGTAGAGTTGCTGAATGCCTTTGATGGAGCTAAGTGAGTCTGTAGTGATGACATACAGTGTTTCCTCTTGAGAGGCAACGTATCTGAGGGCAAGGAGGATGCTGTATAGCTCTGCAATGTAGATGCTGGAAGATGGGGGAAGTTTGTTTCCGAATTTATAGTTTTTTGTGACGAATGCTGAGCCAACTGAATAATCGATTTTGGATGCGTCGGTGTAGATTTGCTGGTAATGCTGGTGTTGTGACAGGATGAGTCGGAAGTCTTGTTGGAATATCATCGGGAGTGTGTCTTCTTTTTTATGTCTGGTGAGCTCAAGATTTGTTTGCGGTAGCGGGGTTTTCCAGGGAGGGGTTGAAAAATTTGGCTTGGTTGTGTTAAGGATTTCTAGATGGAGCTCGTTAAGGATGGGTTGTAACTGAAGATCTATTGAGAGTGGGCAATTTTTTATTTGAGAGTTTATTGAGAGACGAGGAAAAGAGCAATCAAAGGATGGGTGATCTTTATCTTCGGATACTTTCGTAGCGTACGTTAGCAGTGATTTCTTTCTTACTAGGTCCAAGGGAGGAACGTTTGCTAAGCTTAGGAGCTTGTTGATCGGGCTTGTTCTTAGTGCTTCTGTTGCAAGCCTGATAGCTGTGTTCTGAATTGGGTTCAGTAGTTCTAGAGTTCTTGTTTTTGCTGATCTGTAGACGATGTTACCATAGTTGATCTTGGATAGTATCAGGGATTTATAGATGAGGATTAGTGTTTTTCTGTCGCTTCCCCAGTCCGAGTTTGAGAGTGATTTTAAGATCTTAAGCCTTTTTGAGCATTCATTCTTCAAATGCAGAATATAGGTTTTCTATGTCATTCTTCTGTCAAAAGTCATCCCCAAAAACTTGACTTCTTGAGCTACAGGGATTTCTGCATCGTGTAGGGTTAGTTTCAGTGGAGTATAATCTTTTAATCCGTCAAATTGCATGCATTTTGTTTTCGTTGTTGAGAATCGAAAGCCTGTTGCGTTTGACCACTTTCCTAGTTTTTTCAGGGCTTGTTGGAGTATATGGGTTACTGAGGTTTTCACCATTTTCCCGGTGTTTAAAGGTGGCTGAAAACAAGGTGCTTAAAAGCTCACAGCAATTACAGGGTTTGAATCGGTTTGACGCTTCCTATGGCTATTCGAAATATCAAGAACCAAACCTACTATCATTTATAAACAAAACAATTACTTCAACCCCATCAAACAATTATCATTCGATTACAATGGAAATCAGACTTGCCTCAATATTTTCTTTTCTCGTAACTGATGCGGTACAATTATGAACAGTGTATTTTTTTGGCACTCTTTCATTCATTTATTTTTGACGAGTAATAATTTTTCATCTAGCCAAACTCATCTGTTCGACTCGACGTCACTCACGCCATGCAGTCTTCCTTTCCTCATCCTCGTATTCTCGGACCGATCCTATTTCCACCCCCATCTCAATTGTGTCAAAAACTCCTGGCCAACCAGCAGGCCACCCAGGAATGCGGTGCGAGCCCAGAATTCTTCCTTGTCCCACTTCACTCTGATGAACATGACTAGGGTATGTTAACATTTTACAGTTTCACATCTTGTGTGCAAATTTAAGATGGGGTAGCAGGGAAAAGGCCGTAACACCGTTTACCGTCTGGAATTTCCATAGACAAATTCTTGCCATCTTCGTTTTCCGTAATGGCTGCTGCACTCACAATCATGTACTATTTTCCGTTACAAATTTAGATTTTCTCAGGCAATATCCGCCAAGGAAAATTTAAGCACTAAACTTCTCTATCAGTGCTTATGTCTCTGGGTTACTCATTGCATATTAACCTGCCGTAAAGTCTCCATACAAGCCTTGCTAAGATCGATATCAAGTTATTGCAGTCTCGTGCAAAATTTATGTCTCCCTGCCTTCTTTCATATCCCCCTTATATGACGCTAGACACTGTGACATGGCAATGAATAAATTGCCAATCTTACCTAGAAATTATAGATAAAGTAGGTTCTGGGCTCTCTTACTCGCAAGACGATGCAATAAAGTTTCACATTATACTTTATCTGATGGCATCTGCGCCGTCTGCAAGATTTATTTATTAAAACATTTTTCGTTTTGAGTAGACTGCGATGGTTTCTGACAAACTTTTTCCATTATTATTTGGTCTGTGCGTGAAATCCCTCCCAGCATCCTCTCGCAGATTGGGAGAAGAGGTTAAATTTCCGGAATGCGTAATATTGAGCTGGAGGCTACGCTGTGCTCGTGATTAGTCACCCGTAAATATCCTTAAATAAGACGTACGACTCCACTTTTAAGGATAAACATGAATAAACAAAGAAAAGAACGAACGTCCATTTGTTACCCCGACGTTTTGCGTCCCGGTGGCAGGCAGAAGCGCAAAGCTTGCCTCTTCTTAATTTCCTAATTCATCCTCTGGCTGAGCTCAAATAACAAATACATGTGTAGGTGTACGCTATTTACATTTTTAACGACAAAAGCTCCTTTTGCTACCACCACACCCCACACACCTGGGTGAGATTTCCGAAACACCAAAGCTTGGATTGAGGTCGAACGTTAAACGGTTTGTTTTGTGTGCGAGCTGTAAATCCATACAGTGGAGGAAGATAGTTGAAAGCGGGATGAAGTCGACCAGATAGGTCTAATGCACCAGCGCTGGAAAGACTTAATCCGTTTTGCAAAGCTTCTGTCCAAATTAATGATTTACATTTGATTCCGTGTACGGCAGTCTTCTGGCTAAAAATATAATTCGACAGTCACTTATTTATTTACGGGGGCGTTCTAATGCTTCTGGCGAAGGGATGTCCGGCGATCGGGGATCTGCGTCCCCTCAGGAGATGTGCCACAAACAAACAGTAATTGTTTCATAACAAGTAGAAAACGGTCGCTACACTCGACTCGGCTATTTATTTAGGTCCGCAGGACACACGTCTATGAATAAACTATGTACTTGCGTGCAACGCTGTGGTCCAGTTTAGGCAAAAATGAAGTGGTGAAGTCTTCCGAGACGAGGTCGGTCTCTTCGGATGTACGACTATATTCCACCATGCAGATTATATGGCGACCGTATTGATAATTATTATGTAGATCATGAGTGGAGTCTTCAAAAAAATTATGAACTGGAAATTGGATTCAGATACATATTTGATTCAAGTTTACGACGACTTCATGACCTTAAAATCAGGATTATTTATGGCGATTTACATGACTTCATCACCTATTTTGGTTCTTGAGGTTCAAATGTTCAACCTTTATTTCACCCTGTATATGCCGCCGGCATAGTTGGTATTGATGGCTTCAAGGTTCAATCAAAAGAGATTGGATCAAACAACACCTATTCCAAGTGTTACCTTGCCATCATAAAACTCAAGGTCCATACAGTCTTCAGCATCAAGCATCTGGATTATCTTTTTCTTCAAATAATAATTTTTCCCTCCTTCTCGGCTTATCTGCGCCATAGGAGTTTTTGCGCTTTTTATTAATAACAATCCAACACCTGAATTACAAAACGCTAATTTTCGGACAAACACAAAACATCCATGACTGCGTTTCTATCGCAGCTTTCGATCCGCTCAAGTTTTGATCGGATCCAGAGTGGCTTCAGTCAAGCGCGTTTTTATCGTCGCACGTTCGATCCGCTTCACTCAATCCTGTTTCACTCCCTTAGAATTAGGTTAGAATTGACAGGAGATAACATGGTTTCAAACGCATCAAACTGCGCCAAACCGAAAAAGATATAAATTTGGAATTTTCTTGGTGTATTTTATTTACAATTACAGGAAGGCATCCCTTGATTTCGTTAAAATTACGCTTTGTTTACAAGTTAGTCATCTGTCACTTCGATCCGATCCCGTTTACATCGGGCAAAATACGAGCGGATGCAAGCCTTGATCCGCTCGACTCAAGTCAAGCCGGCCAAAGCACCGGATCGACTTAAACTATACTACAACTCGATCCGATTGAAATCTCAATCCCGACAGTCTAAACATCGGCACTTTCAAGCGGATCGACCCGATCGGATAGAGTTTCGATCGGATCCAAAGCTGCGATAGAAACGCACTCCATGACTAACCGGAATTCGAACCCGCGCCATCCGCACCACAGACGGCAGACGACCGACTGTGCTACGGGGCCGTCTTAGATAAATTTGTCTCAATATCTGGACTATTTTAATTTTCTTGTGTTTTGACGAAGAAGGAGTGGTCTGACGATGAAATCTGCGAGGGCCTTACTTGTAGGCAATGAAACTTCCAAAAATTTCTCCCCAGGTGCTTTTTTCCCAAGTGCTGTTGTCACGAGGTATACGCGGAAAACTGATCCTCAAGTTCTTCTCGAGGCCACAACGTCCGAAGATCACACCGGATTCTTGAGGACCTTTAGTATGTTAGACTATGTTCATGTTTAACTGAGCTTATGCAAAAGAATCCGGCTGGGTTTCATTTTTGTTCGCTATTTGCGATTCTAACAGCTAAAATTCCTGGACTAACTAGACACTAATTTGTTTTGTTTTTTTCCAGAGCTTGGAGTCAATCCTGAATTCATCGTACAAAAGGTAGGATTTTTAAATATTTTATAATATAGGAACCTACTCATTTAGGCAATGATATATGCACTGCTCGCAAACACATTTGGCCATTTGCGGGAGATTTCGAATAACTCACAGCGATGGGTGAATTTTGGAATTCAAATTCAGTGCTAAACTCAGCACTTCGGTCTAGTGCCTGGGGTCACCGAGAAAAAAACAAGGAAAAAGTGGCATTTAATGATACCAGCACTTGGCAGTTTGTGTCTAGACCCATTAGAATATTATTTGACCCGCGGTTACTAAAAATTTATCCTCTACGACTTAAAATTTCAAGGAAATAAGTGGGATCCTATAAAAAAATCTGCTGTGGGCGACACGTAACTTTCCCGGCGGTATTCAGAGACTTACGACTCTTGAAGACACAAAGGATCGGGGCCTACTTGGCCTTTAACGGCACAAACACAAAGAAAAACACAAAAGAGTGTTTCTGAGTGAGTCTTTTTTGTTGGGTTGCTTCCTGCCAAATTTGGTTCCAATCCACCGAGCATAATTATTCCGGGTGATCATTCGGAAACTATCCACCTGCAATAACTCCCGATTCCTAGTCAAGATGTCTCCGAGCAAAAACAGGTCGATTTTTATATCGAGGGGGACATTTGAAACATACATTGGCGAATTTCTATCTTCAGCCCCCTTGTCCTCACACACCCCGATTTCGAAATTTCAAATAACATCACCTACTTTGCGATACATCAAATTCAAGATAATTAAATTCTCTTGTCGCAGAGCACGTAAAATACGAACGATGGTGCCGACCTCATGCGATGTTGGTGGTCGTTATAAATCGCTACCCTGTTTTGGAACACACAGGGGTTCGGCAAAATTTCCGGTATAGTGGACGAAAGCATTCACCGGCGTCGGTGCGAGGCCTCGTTGCGGAATAGGCCAACGTTGAATAAACTAATGAAAAAAATAGATATTTAGATCCCACGAATGAGTGGCGTTGCCATACCATGGCTACATGCTTTTTTTTTTCTTCAAAATACACAAGTGAGTCTTTATTTTATGCATCATAATTAACTATAATAATAGAACAATAAAATATCGAGAAAAAACTAGTTTAGAAGAAAAAACTCCGTCCTTTGAGGTTAGAAATTTAGAATTGAAATATAGGTACAAATCTTTTTGGGTGATCTCAAGTGTTTTATGAAATCATTGAGGCTAATGACTATGATTTTTACTGAGCATGCTTTGGAGGCTTCACTCTTATACAATGACGTGGAAAAACCTTCATATAACTTTTTCGATAGATTAATTATAAACCTCAGAAGATGGACAAATTAAACATAGATCTTCTCAAGAATAATGAAGGTGACGGTTTTATCAACAGCTGCGTGCATAATAACGATATTAGGATGTTCTTTTAACATTCGGTATTTCAAGGAAGATTCTATGTGTGATAGGTTTTCTTTATTCAACCATTTTAAGGAAAGAAAATGCAATAACGACCAAAAGTTGCCGCTCATGGCGCCCCACTAAAGGTCACACGGTGTGTTCGCCGTTAGAGATGCGCGAGGACGAGGAGGCACAAAAATAAGAAGACAGCTCAATTGGTGACGACTAAACGTCTCTAGGTGCTGGCGTTTTACGATCTCCGGCGTATTCCGACGCCACTTTCATGAGGATTTTAAAATGTCATTGGATTTTCACGATTTCCCTGCCGGAGTGTGCTCTCTGTTTGTTTTGCATATTTTATTAATCGAGAGAAGTGGCACGACGACTGCGAGGGCCGGGAACGTGACGAATTTCGGTCTAAACTGTTATAATAAAAAGGCAAAAGGCGACGAGAATTGCCAAAACTTGGCGCCCGGATTCTCCCGCGCGTCCGCATCAAGAAAGCACGGGCGTTATATCTTACATCCAATAACCGCCCGACGACGATGAAGAAGAAAACTTCCGACTTTTCGATATATCGCTGGTCTGGAATTACACTGTTGTATGCATGCGCCATTTGCACAGTTTTGGTTTTTTGGCTGTTACAAGATTTATTATGTGCATGAATCATCACTTTTGTGGTACCAATTGCTGTCAACAGTGCCAACACATGAGACAACATTTCCGTAATACATTAGTGTTGGTCTACGGAAATGTAACCTTGTAACAGCGTAAGAAACATGAAACTTCGAAATACACATACAGTAGTGTAATTCTCAGCTGCACCAATTATACTGACTTGTATCAGAAGTACAGGGTGATCACGCAAGATGGGACCCCCCCAACTAAACGCTTCCCTTTTGAGATATTTTTCAAAAATGTTCTATTTTGAAAAATATCTCAAAGGGGAAGCGTTCAGTTGGGAGCGTCCCATCTCGCGTGATCACCTGTACCTTCGTAGTGGTGAAATACCTTCGCTAGAGCTGCAACTATTCGTTTGTATCCGCCATTTCCTTCCCAGTCCCGGCTCTTTTGCAACATCCCAACCCAATTAAAGAAACCTACATGAATACATACATACCATGGAATTATCGAATACTCACATCGACAGGAATAAGCCCAGGAATAATGGATGTGATAGCTAAGAGTACGACTTCAACACAAACAGTACCTAGTTGAAAATATTATGGGGTCTCTCGACTCTGCCATCCGCTTTATTAAATCAGCAGGATTTTGCCAGTAAATTTGGAGGAGTAAGTACCTTAAAGCACTTTTTTAGCGGCAATAAGAATTCTTGTGAGTTCCGTTTGGTTGTTCAGCAGTCGCTAAGGGACATTCAGACCAATTTTATAGCGTTATTTCATAAGAGATTTTTTTTTAAGGAAATTCCACTAATCAGGATTGGTTGTACTCAGTCGAATAAAGCTGGTGTCTGGTGATTGCAAATGATTTGTGCGAAAGGATCTACCAATGCGGGGCAGCTGATTAACAGTTTTTCTTTCGTTTTTCCCATTTCGTACGGAACACTGGCCGGTATAGCCGCGGTGTTAATATTAATACAGAAAATGGAGCTTTCATAGTGTATTAATGATCGTTTGAGCTTGGAGCCGCCCGTCGCTGCACTTTAATAAATAAAAAGTTGCTGTTCAAATAGCAGCGGCACTATACCTGTATCCAGGTTTCGATTTTTATCTGGCGCCATGCTGCATTTTTAGTCTAATGAGAAGTTATTTTCGAAATAAATGACCAGGAGCTCTGGAAAGTTCTCTCATCGCTCGGCTGTTTTGTTAACTTATTTATTCTATTTATTTATGCATGCAAAGTTGAAGGGTCAGCCTCGTCCAGCGCATGCGTAAACTTTAGGAATATCGTTTGATTTCATACATTGACTGCAGCCATCGTTTACAAACCCAGCCCAATGGTGGTGGTGTCAATTTTGCTATGATTCGAGATATTTTTGACCTGACTTCGTGATTGTCATGATTCTGGATTCTGGATTTATTGGGGGAGTTGATGGAACGTTGTTCCACCTGGCACGTAGGCCTCGCTATTGGGCCGATCAGAATCACTTTCTGATTAATTGCCATGACTAGAGCCATAACTAGGAAATTGGAAGCATTTATTATGACCATAAAATGCTTCACCTCCTGCATTGCAGCACACTCTTGATGTATAGCTCATAGTCCTGAGAACCGAACTAGGCAAAATCGTGTGTAAATAACGGTAGGACCCTAATTGACATCTTCCGTTCACTGATCTTTCATAAAAGAAGTGCGTTAATGAGCCTCATGCCCATGAAGGCATATTCACTGGTTTCAAATTGCATCTCTGAATCTCGTCGAAACCATCCATGTTCCATTGAACTCTTGTGAGCTAGGCACTCCTTGCTGTGAACGTTGGGTTGGGAGTAAAAAATTATCAAAAGCCGCCACCGGTGACATTTCCGACACTGAAAACAGTTTTGAAAATGAATTCGTTTGCTGCAGCCCACGTGGTGCGGTGAGCACTGCGGCTTTGTCCTAAAGAGTTTTCCAGAAATAAAGAGCAAACTGACACCAGAACGAAGTCTTTCCAATACTTCACTATTTACATAAGAAATCAAGTCCCTGCAAACTTGGTATCAAAACTTCGTCATGACGTCATTGTACCAGCCAGGTTATGCGATGGCACCTTGTTTGGCATATTTTCACTCAAGCTATAGATCAAATTTTGCTGGAATCGGCTTGGTGGTTCTTGACTTTTTGAGTTAGGTACTAAATATCAAGGTTTACTTTACTTATCAAACTTGACGTATCATAAGTCAAAATCGAGTGTCACATTAAATTATTCGTATTTACAATTTGACAATGATCCTAACTTTTGTGGGGTAGTTTATGAGTAGTTACGAGTGGGTACATATCCCGCATATTATTTTGCGAATTGAAAAAGCAATCCGCTAATGCTGTGCATTATTTTTTCGATGACGGTGCAACGTGTACGGATAGGATAGCACAACAAAGCGATGATAATAATTGCTGGATCCGGTCCATCAGCGGATAAAAAGTGCCTAGCGCTGTTTCCTGAATGATTACCCATGGAAGTGGATGTTCAATAGATCATGAAATAAGAAATTGAGTTATTAGGGTTGGCCATCGAGGGTGGGATACTTACTTGAAATTTATTGGTTGACTATCTGTTTCGGGATCGAAGATCAGGAGCGCTCGCGCTTTATCAAATTACAAGATAATCTTTCACTCAAACACACATACACACACTCACACTCTCATGTGATGTTACTAATTCAGCTGAACGTTGTGATGGGGAGTCGCTGTGTTTTCTGCAAGGGTATAGGTAGTCTGCGACATCTGTTTCTACGTTCGCATTCTGATTTCAAGTTGAACGTCTGGAGTACATCCTTATTTTTTATTTCATACCTATTTCTTTTTTGGTAATAAATCGTTGAAGTTTGTTCTTCAAAACATTCTCTGTTAATATAAAAACCATCTTAGCGTCACTTATATCGTAAATTACTATTCAGTCATAAAAAGTTTTCTCCCTAAGAGAGTATACTCCGAGGTATACTCCCTCACAGAACTATCCGTGGAAGCAGGAAATAGAGCAAGTCAAATGTGCATGCAAAAGTTACTAACTTGTTTATGTTTCATTATTTTTTCATTTTTATCATCACTTCACCTTGAAAAGGACCACCCTGATGAATACTGCGCGGCACAGGTATACAACACAATATACACGGAAGGACAGCAACAACAACAAAACGACTTGATGAGAAAGAGACAAGAAACAGAAAAAGAAATCTCTCAGAGAATCAGCAGGGAATTTAGAAGAGAACAACATGGAGGAGGTGATGGCAGCACTTAAAGAAATAAAAGGGGATATAAAGGATATGAAGAGGAGCAATGAACGAAACAACGATGAAATGAGAAATTAAAGGGAAAAGTAAGGTCATGAGAGAAAACTGAAATGACGAGAAGGAAGAAATTATAGAACAACTTATAAGAAACGCAAATGAGGGGATCGAAATGATGGAAAAGGATAAATATGCAACAACCTGATGGTAACAGGCATAGGAAAGAACATAAGACAGCGAGGATCTCTTAAAACAGACAATGGAGCGCATGATAGAGAAGGAACTGATTTAGAAATAAAAATCAAAGGAGCCTATAGAATAGGAGAAGAGAGAAGTATTGTGGAAATTGAGAAATGGACCGACAAGCTAAGAATTCTGAAAGCAAAAAGCAAGCTGAGAGGAATGGATATATTATAGACTCCGCCGCCATGACAGCCAACGAAACGGAAATCTGAAAGACCATCAGGAATTTAGCAGGAGCAGAGAGAGCCAAGGGAGCAAGTGTGAAAGTCAAATACCAAATAATTGAAATAGGCTACTGGACATCAATCGCATTTCAGTATAAAAGTATCATAATCCTGATAAATATCTGAATGACGAATTTGTAGTTGGAAAAGTTTTTCGAAATATGATTTCATTTCGGTAAGAAATCAATTTGAAAGTGGACTTATTCAAATCAGGAATAAAAAGCTACGTCACAGCTTGAAAGTGGGCTAGGAGGTGGGAGGGAGGAAGGAGAGGGGACGCATTTGACATTCGACCGAAGCATTCGTTCTGGATCTATTACGTAGTGGTGTATTTTCACGTGCGAGCACAACTTTATCTCAAGGAACTTATTTTTGATGCCATTGCATGGAGTTATTATGTATTATGAAGCGAAATTGTATTAAAAAAACAAGATTATTTGACGTGGGGTTGACATATGGCCACATGGCATGCGACACTCGCAGTACTGCCACTCATATGGCACTAATAACACTGTTGTGACATTAATCCGAAGCCTGCACGAGCAAAAATAAGTGAATTTTAAGGAAGAATCGACCAAAATGTGAGGTCAAACCATAGCACTCCAGCATTTCATTATATTTTTTTGGTATAAATCAGTTCAAAACGAGAAGGTGTTCTTCAGTCATTGAATAACCAACTAGAGTTTCTATTGGCTCTTCAAAATGTGACGTCACGCACTTGCCGCGCCATTCAAACAGACAAATCTTTTTTATGTTTTTTTTATATGTACAAAAACTTTCTCAAACAAAATCATCTTGCCAATGCAACTATTTTGGGAGGATTTTTCATAAAAAGAAATAAAAAAACCCATGTCCACTAGCCTATTATTAATGAGACCTTGATATGAAATGTGAAAGAGCACAAATTAACAGACGCACGGGAAGCCCACACTGTCCAAAAAAAAATAAGTGCGGGCACAATTATCAAGTATCTAAACATCAAAAAACACAATAAGAAGGAAATAACGACCCAGGCAATGAAAATGACAGAAGAACAAATGGTGGAGGATTCAGTAAGCGTCAAAGTAGAGAAAATTGAAGTTTTATTTTGGAATGTTTTTGGTTAATCAAAGGAAGACGACAGTTTTTGGGAATACATGGAAGAATTCGACGTGGTAGGATTGATGAAAACCTGATGAAAGGTGGTGGAGGAGAAGAATTGGGAGAGGACGAAGCCCTGCCCAGCGAGTATCGATGGGAATGCCAAGCAGCAATAAGAGAAAAGGGTAAGGACAGAGCAAAGGGAGGAATGATTACAGGAGTGAGAAGAGAGATGGGAGAAAAAGTAGAACAAAACACAAGCACAAACAATGTAATGGGAAGAACAATGAACTTTGGCCAAAATAGATGGAAAATAATAACAGTTTATAGCAGAAGTACAGTATGATCATAAACTTTTCTACTTGCGGTAGGCTGTGGTCTGGCCAAAATCCGCCTCGTTTGACTGCCAATGACCAGGCCACAGCCTACCGCAGGTAGAAAAGTTTTTGATCATACGGTAATAAGACACCGAAAAATGATCTGGAACGAATAACAAAAGAAACTAAGGATGAACGGATATTGGTCGGCGGAGATTTCAGTGCCAGGATAGGAGAAAAGGGAAATAGGTATGAAGAACTGGAGAAGGACAGGAACATACCAGCGAAAGATAAAGTAGAAAATAAAGAGGGGAGACTTCCACTTGAATAGGTATACATATAGAAGGAGAGGGATGGGAAATACTAAAAGGAAATGAAATGGTAGACGAGGAGGGAGAATACACATATGTCACCAGGAAGGGTGGCAACAACAATAGATTACGCAGTGGCGAACAAAAAAGCACTAGAAAAAATACTAACGTTCAAGGTTGGAGCAAGAGTGGAGTCAGTCCACCTACCATTGGAAATAAAAATCGAACTGGAGGAAGAAATGAAGAGAGTCGGAGAAGAGAGAAATTGGAAGGTAATAGAAAAGTGCTGCTGGAAGGAGGAAGAAATTTCACGATACAGGAGCAAAACAAACGGGATTGAGTGGAAGCTCTATGGTGGAAGGCAGAAATAGTACAGGAAAAAATGGAAGAACTGAGCAAGATCATAAATAAGGCAGTAGAACGGAAAAAGATGGTCATACGGAAGAGAAAGAACGAGTGGTGGGACTTGAAGTGTACAAAAAGGAAAAAAGAAGCACGAAAACGACTGAGGGAGTGGAGACAAGATACTGGAACGGGAGAAGAATACACCGAAGCAAGAAAGAAATACCCGGACTACTGTAAAAGGAGAAAATTGGAGAAAAAGGAGAGAGAGAAGAAGACATGAAAATAAGAAAAATAAAACACGAACACGAAATAATATGGACATACATCAACAGAGAGAGAAAAAATAGAGAGAAAGTCAGCAACAACAAAAAAATGAAAGATTGGGAGCATTATTTCATGGAACTACTTGGAGGAACAGACGAAAGAGACACAGCAGAGATAAGAGAGGACATGAAAACGGGACACTCGACTTTAAAGAAAGAAGAAATAATGGAACAAATTCAGAAGCTTAAGAAAAGAAAAACTCCAGGTAAAGACGGAATCAAAAATGAAGCGTGGAAGAATGGAGGGAAGGCATTATCTGCACCATCTACAAGAAGGGAGGGAAGGAGGAGGTGACCAACTACAGGGTAATAACGCTGCTGAACACCGCTTACAAGCAGGGCCGGCCTTACAGCTTTTGGCGCCCAAGGCGAAGTTCTGTAATGCGCCCTTTTATTAATGAAAAAATAGCATCTCAAGCGATTGTTTTTCAAATGATAACAGTAATGTTGATAATAATTGCAAAATTGCAGAAAAAAGGCGCCGCCGTCAGTAATGGAGGGCGCTCAGGCGCTCCCCCCCCAAAGCCTGGCGCCCGAGGCGGTCGCCTCGCTCGCCACACCCTAGAGCCGGTCCTGCTTACAAGGTATATGCAATGGTGATAGAAAAAAGACTGACAAAAGAGATAGGGGAAAAGAATATACTACCGGATGGACATGGACAAGCCGGCTTTGGAAAAAGAAGAGGCACCGTAGACAACATATACATCCTTCACCATCTCATTGAAAAAGAAAGAAATTAGAAAGCTGGACGGATGTATGCGCTGCTCGTGGACTTGAAGGCAGTCTCTGGTAGCATAGAAAGAGAGGAATTATGGAAGACCTTGAGAGAAAGAGGGATGAATGGAAAACCAGTGAACAAAATAGAAAATATATACAAAAAAGAGACAGGAAACAGTGAGAATTGATGAGAAAGAGCTTCCTTGCTTTTACACAAGAAATTGTGTGAGACAGGGATGCCCCACCCGGTACTCTTACCCCACCCTCCTTATCCTCCTCATCTCCCTATATTTGCTGTTTTGTGTTTTGCGAAACATGGACAGTGCAGGGAAAGCTTGAAAATGTTTCGATCAAAAGAGGACAGAGAGAGGGTACCTCATGAGACACGAAGGACTAATTCTCGACATTATAATGACGGATAAATAGTCCTAGCTAGCGAATAAGTAGTAGCTATTAAAAAGAGGTAGACGTTGGTCTCAAGTAACTGTTCATAAGTATACAGTAAGAAGGACGTAGGTAGAACATTCCATTTTCCGGGAAATACGCGGGTTAGTTCGGGATATGATATACAATGGAGGTAAGCAACCAACTAGTAAAACTTCACGTTCTAAAAAGAAGGTCTGAAAAGATTATAGCTGCAGTTAAATTTGTCAGTAACCGTCCTGTGTCGCCGCCTCTGCATCATCCTACCGGAAGGATCTCGTTACGACATTGTGCAGGCTCAGAGGGCTCAGGGGGTAGGTGGGTAGCCGTAGTGGTTCGGTGAAGCAAGAGCTGGAGAGAGAAAATTCGCCATGAACAATAAATGACACGACCAACATTTTTCAAGCTGAAACGCGACCCAAGTGTTGTGTTCGTTTCAACTTGAAATATTGCCGACGCCAAGAAAAATGCGCGCAAGAAAAATGATTCGCATAACCCAGATTTTACAGGGAATGGTCCCAAATTGCCGCGAATCACTAATAAGACGGATATGCGGTGCTCTGGCGGCCAAGTTCGGGGGCGACAAATTCCTGGTGTTATTGTCAACGCCCGCGCGTGTCGCGTCCCCGGCAATAATTATGCCAGAGGGGGTTGTGTTGGTGTGTGGTGGTCAACGATGCTCTCTCTTGCTTGCTGCCCCAGCTTCTCCGGACAAAATTCCACGTGACGAGCCATAAATCAGCAGGAATGCCACAGCAGGAAGTTCGGCATCGGGGAAAGGAGAAGGGACGCGCGCGGTTCGAAAAATATGGCCTTCCCATCAGGACGAACGAAGTCTGTATTAGATGTGAAGCAGCAGCAGAGTCCTGCTGGTTTGAGATATCGGATGTTTGCTTGCGCTCGAATTTATTGCTCCAGCAACTCTCAAAGAAAGTGTTTTTATAAAAAAAAATCATCTTTGGGTGGATTTCTTTATTAATTTTGAATCCGATATTAACCCTTTATACAACGAACGAGATTCGAGTCCTCTGCAATTTCCATTAAAATCTAATCCTCTTTCAATTGAAATTCTATCCGTTAAGAATAGAACGTCTGCCATTCTCAACAGGTCGCTTTTGATCGTCTTACAAAAGATGAAATTAATGAAGGCAGCGTTATTGAATATGAAATTTTCTCTTCGAGGCGTGCTCGTCTATTGCGTTGTTGTAGACGCTTTATATGTGTTATAGACGTTTTATATGTGCTGTAGATGCTTTATACTCGTATGTGTTGTAAACGAGAGTCAAGCACAGGTGCATTAGAAAACAAAACAGAAAAAGAAAATTAGGACAAATAGATACCAGATTGATGCACCGTTGAAAATATGCATGAAGGCACAATAAGCTCAGAGCTTCAGTGCAAGAGGATCATCATGGAACTAGCCCTCAACGAAATCATAATAGAACAAATATAGACTAGGTAGCATAATTCTTCAAAAAATTTAGCGCAAGAAGCATTTCATATATCCAAAATCACCAAAAATCGCACCCGGGGGTTTTGGTTATTGGAGGGGGGGATTGCAACTTGAAATGGAGGGGATGAAACCCGTCAATCCATTGGAAGTAAATACGTTAATCCGACGCATCATATCCCGTTGATACCATTTTGGCACAAAGAGAGTATCATCAGGTTTGCACATCACCTGACTTGCATTGAGGTGATGTGCAAAGAAGTGAAGGACAAGTTAGAAGTAGGAAAAACTGACGAGGTACATAAAATAATAAGAATATACATTTTAGGGATATCGAACCGAGAAACACAAACATCAGAAACGAGACGGGAGATATTTTGATCAAAAATGGGGAGAAGGCAGATAGGCGGAAGGAATACTTGGGGAAACTATGGGGAACAAGAATTAGAAAATGCATTAAAAGAGGAAAGTTTTGTTAAGGTTGTAATCTCCCAACCCACCCCTCTTATAAAAATAAACTTTCCCGAAGAAGCAGAAGAATCCCCTTTAAGTTGAAGACTTAGGTTGGCTGTTCGTGTTCGTCTAGTGGTGTTCGTTAGGACTTTAGTTGTTCCGTAGTTACCCCAAAGTAGTACAGGTAAGTGAAGGCTTGGAAATGAAACGCAGAGACTTCAAAATCAACAAAGAACAATTTTATTCTAAAGACAAATATATCAACTCATGTTCAAGAATGCAATATCAATCAATTACAATGCAACCAATTTCATACAACACAATAAATTCAATTCAATTACCCTTCCCACCCACTATTTGAAATGCAGTGTGTAAGCCACTGATGCAGAGAGAACAAGAGAAAGACGAGAGAGAGTATCGCTCTCGCTAGAACAGATTATATTAGTTCCAGGGACCTAGATTGTTGAGGAACCTGTTAGTGGGAAAGAATTGGCGAGTTTCAAGATCGAATACGCCATCTGACGGCCAACGTGTAAAAGACGTTTGTGCACGGATCAACCGCAGATTTGGGTGGGCTCTTATGAGCGTTGCGGTGTTTGGTGACTTTAATTGATTCCATCTGACTTAACGCGGCGTTGATTTTTTCCAACAAAGTACGTGAGCCACGCACGTTTCATTATCTTGAATATACTAGGTGTCGTCGGTTGCAAAAGCATTGCATTTTTAAATAAAAGTGGCACGTGTACAACGACTGGCAAGCAAAAGTGGCATCAGAATGGGAGGTGGTAAGATTTGTGATTTTGTCATAGTGACAAAAAGTGGCGGAGAATTTGTTGCGTTTCCGAGTGCGAGTCGCGCTGTGGAAACCGGAAAAAGGAAGAGTTACATTTTCACCGTTTCCCGTCGAAAGCGAAAGACGCAAGTTGGGTAGTCAAGATGACAAACAAACTTGGCACTGTGGAAAATATGACTACGAGAAAAGCCTGGGAAGTGTGCTGAAAATAGGAACTTTAAATGGCTGCATCGAAGAAGCACAGCTGCGATATGTTTGCATGTCACGGACTGGCCTGCTTTGCAAGAGCATTTGAACGTTCCATTTTCACAGGAACTCACAGGAGCTGCTACTACTATTTCTTTTAATTACGATCTCAGTTGCCTTGTGAGGAGATTCATACAGTGCGCTTGTTTGTAAACACAATCCAAATATGTCTATGTTTAAACTGAAGCTTGGTTCGGTTCGCTTTCGACCACACAACACAAGAAATTGTGACTTCAGAATTTCCTCTCCCATCAGTATCCCATCACGATACATCGAGAATCCGTTGAGGCTTGAGGCCATCCAGTGATTGAAAACCTTCATAACACTCAATTCGCTTCTGCCATTTTCGAGTTCCACCGCAATAGGTACTAATTAACCACGTTTCACGTCTGGAGGACATTAAAAACCGCTTACTACTGATAAGATTTTTGAACGCGCGGGCAACAATCCGTGCCCTATCCGACATGTTTGTTTACATGCGAAGCGCATCAGCAGCGCCACCATCGGTAATGTTACTCGCCAATACTGCAGACCAAGTGTTCAGCGCAGTGTAGCCACTTGGGGCAGTGTGAAACAGAGACAAAGGTTTATTAGTAAGTTCTACGGTGACCTAAGTTGACGAGGGATCTGTAGGGAAAATAGATAAGATTTTGGCAAGGACAGTGGCCGAGCACTGCTGCCGAAAGAAGAGGGAGAACACATGACATACAAATCAATAACAATCAATATTACCAACAAAACGAAACTGTGAATAATCACAGTACATGGGTTCATACATAATGAACATGGTCAATGGAATCATCATCAGTTATTTATCACAATAAATACCACAACAGGATTCAATGTAAATCAACAATATCAACAACCAGGTCTCAACAGTTGAAGACGTATATTATTTTCATCAGATAACAAAGTAAGGAGAGATATCTTCTCTCACGAGATACCCTTCTCTCACAAGACACGACAGTAAGGAAAACATCTGTTGTGTGCAGATCCCTTTCTCTCATAAGATCAAGGCATGGATACAGAAGATAGTTGATCAGTGTAATATGTAATATGGTAAACAGAAGTATGAAGAAATCATTAAAGCAATTCAACTCAGATGGAGGAGAATAGCCCGACCAGGTACATCAAGTATGACAGTATACCTCGGAGCTCTCAAAACCACGTCACCTGTTCTACAGGTCATCGCTTTGTTGTCTCGCCAGATGCTGTCTTTCATGGTAGCTCGGTCGCAGGTCATCGGGATATCTTGTGGCGACATCGTTCTACTCTTTCGTCTCTCTCAAGCATCAACAACAGTGAACCACACGCTACGTGTATTCCATTTACTCCCCTGAACGTGATTACCCCACTAATTGTTACAATAAATAATGTCTAACTGACAGGCAACAAAGGAGCTAAATAACTTATCTTCGAGCGTTCTGAAGGCACGGCAGCTATACTCGGGAAGTCGTCAACATAGGAAGAGACTTGAATCTTCTCTTTTCTATGATCTGGAGCAGGAAATACCCAGTTTTTCTTGTGTTCTTCCCTCAGACATCTGCCGACTTTTTCTACACCTTTTCAACTCCCCGTTACTTGACGACGGCCTCCCCCTTTTCAGGTGTATTACCAAAGCTCACGATGTTTTACGTTCAGTTCTTTATAGGCTAAAGGGCCGGTCGATTTCAAGGTGGATGATATATATGATCCTATAATGAGGGAAGAGTTTGATCTTGAAGGGTTTGAATTTGAAGGGCGGTAAAGCACCAGGTCACCAGCAGGCAGATATTATGAAATGTGCAAAAATGAGAGTTAAGTTTTGGTACGCAAGGGACGTAAAGAAAGGGTTAACACGAGCATACAGATTGAGAACAAAGAGGTAGGAGGAGCCGCGAATCTCTGCTGTTTGGGTTTGTCAAATCACTCAGGATGGTTAGGAGTGGAAGGAACATCAAGCAAAGAATAGCACAAGGCCGGTCGCTTTCAATACAAAGCAACCCACTCTTATGTTCAGGATCGATCAATTTAGCAGTTCGGTTTTGAAAACATACATAATCATATGGAGCACAACGTTGTACGGATGCGAAACATGGACGGTGGGAGAGGCAGATGAAAAGAAATTGCAAGCGTTTTCCGCATACTTTCCGAATGTAGCGCCCTAACTGATAACAAGACTACTTTTCGTGAAAATTCGAATCAAAAAAATTCCAAGTGTCTGAAAATCTACCTTGAAATTGGCTACTTTTACGATTTCAAATCTACCCAGCTTTAGGCGGGCTGTAACGTCTTAATGTTTTGACAGAAGTCGGGAGAGCCACTGCAAAAGTGACAGTCAAAAATAAAGAACGGAAAGTAACATACTCACATGGGAGTCTTCCGATGACCATCAAGCAACGCAACGGTAAAAGAATTATCATCTTATCTGATAAGCTCTGTCAAATGTCTCACCGCGATTTTTCCAGTGGCTTAACTGCCTTCACCTAACGCATCAATCATTGAAGCTCCTGGTAGCCTAATTAGTGTTTCAAAGTGTGAATCCATGTGACAAAATAAATTTATTTCCTTTTAAATGGTAGGTATACAATGAGTAGCATATTCTTGAAAATCCAAATTAATAATTTGAATTTTTCAAATTCAGGAGGAAAAAGAAAAACATTTGCGAAAATGATTTTTCGTGTTGAAGCCAATTAGACGATGAGGTGGAAGAAAACGGCATGCGTGGAATGGAAACCAATCTTTCTAGCTCTTGAAAATGGGAGCATTCAAGAAGGTAACGCAAAGTGGCAATGGAGCTCGCTGGGGTTTCTAGTACAACCCCAAGAACTTGTTTCGACGAAATATGAACGTCTCTGAAAATTGGATCCAATTAGCGAGTGCGCGCGATAAGAAGCTCTTTTTGTTTATTATATATCTTAAACAGGTTGCTTTCAGTGGCGTCCTTGTTTACCGAATCTGAAAGGAACGTCTAGTAAGTAACATCGGAGGTTGCTGGGCGTCTGACACGGCCGCACCCTCGGGAAGCATTTAAGCTTTGTTTGCTTTATCAAAGTCTTAACTTCCTTCGTTTTTGCTTTTCTCTCTGTTGATTCGAAAGTAACAGCGCCAGCGAATTTAAATCTTTCCTCCACATCCCTTCCCGTCGGGAACAACAACCGACAAAACCATATACATACAGACAGACACCAGCACAAGTAACGTGGAAGAAGCCGTATGCATCAAAAAACCGCAGACGTTCTGATACTCGAGCGCGAGTGTGCTATATTCTAATGTTGTTTTGTTGTCGGGTGCAAATTGGCCTTTTTATATCAGAGTATGGAGCTCTGGATTCGAAAGCTCCCGACATACATTCGAACAGTTTATGTTCGGCTAAGGGAGCAGCTTTGGTGTGCCGGTAACAGTTGTATTGCATAGAGGGGATTATTGTCGTTTCGGCTTGTAATGAACACGGGACGCCGAGAAATTGCAATCGCATTACCTGTTTGTCTTTGGGGCCGTATCCTGTTGTGTTCTGCGAACGATTTTGCTTATTCCGCCGTTTTTCCTCGTAGACATTCCTGCAGACTCAATTTGTTGGAATTTTCATTCTGTTTTCATCAAGACACGTCAAGGATCAATCTATCATCTTGGCTTTGCTGATGATGAGGGCGCGATTCTGAAATTAAACAGCTGAAAGGACACTATCGGGTTTGGGCATATGTTTGGGACCCGTTTTTCGCTGAATTTTGCCACTGCTTTGTCCCATTTGTAGGAATCGATAATAATGGCTATGGGTCGTATTCATAGATCATAGTCAGATCTTTCGTCTTGAGATGACCTTATTCAATTTTGATATGCCTTTGTCACCAAACACAATCTTTGGAAGATATAATTGTATCTGATCAATTTATAAAATATTCACAAGATAATTATTATACGTAATGGTCTTGACAGTCTTGAGACCACCTTATATATAAGATCTGACTTGAATACTAATGAATGGATATAAAGGACACCTAAACACATGTCGCGACTTCGGTGCTTAATTTTTCGGCAGAAATATTTGCTTTAACAACAATAATTAACAAATAATCTATTATTGCCTCAACCTTTCATAACCTGTATAGGACAGGGCTCAGCCCTGTATAGAGTTGTCAATGAAGGTGATTAGTATCTAAATAGGCAAAAGACAAAATACAATAATACAGAAAGTAACAAAAACAATTACAATATCACACCTGCATTGGGCTGTTTGAGAAGATCATAAAATTCGTTCAGATTATAGAAAGGCACTTGAGGAACCTCTTCATCCGAGAGCTGAACCTAGGAGCCGACTCAAGGAACCTCTTCATGCAAGAGCTGAACCTAGGAGCCGACCTTTTGTCACCTGACTCGGTAAAGTATTGAAGAGTTTAATGGACGTTACCAAGGGTCCCTTCTCGACCTTGGAGAGCCTGAAGGGCGGGACTAATATCCTGTCAAAGTTACGGGTCTTGCACTCTCCATTCATGTCCCCAACCCTGGGTGGGTTCAGTTCCTTTACTCGACACAAGGATGTACAAGCAAGGAACCATCAGCATGCCACTGCGGATAAACAAAGGCCTACACGACTGGTGAAAAGATGCATGAAAGGATGTTGCGCAGAATGCATTTTTGCATTTCACAGACCCTCCGATGTACCTCAGTCGAGTTTCGACAACATAAAACACCGTAAGTGAGCATCGACTCGATGCAGGCGAGGCATGATGATAGGTCATCAGACCCTGGAAGCCGACGTAGCTGCGCAGCTGGTTCACAATGAAGTTTTGGGTCGCCAGTCGACGATGTTAACTATCGACGTGACACCCCCACAAAAGATTCCGATCCATGTAACTCCCAAAAATTTCACCCGATCACCAACAGGCAGGCCGAAAGCAAGAGTCCGACGACAAAAGTGGCACTAAATCGCTCGTGGTTCCAATGGATGAGAACGTCACAAATTCTGTTTTGCTAGTGTTGAGCACCATCCCGTTATTGCGGCACCATTCTTCCATCTCAGTAAGGCAAGCTGACGCCCGAGCCGGGAGTTCTCCGGGTGTGGTGGAGCCGACTATGGCCGAGGTGTCATCAGCAAATAGAGTTTGAAAAGAATTTTTGATGTTCATCGGTAAGTCGTTGATATAAAGCAGGAATAAAATCGGCCCCAACACACTACCCTGAGGAACCCAGCACCAAGAGTCGCATTTTTTGAGAAAACCGTTGCGCCTCCCCGCCCAACACGCACGACCTGGAATCTGCCCGTCAGATACGTATTCCGTATCGGTGGAGTTTCTGTAGGAGTAGGGAATGATTTATAGATCAAAAGCCTTGGTCAGGTCAAGAAATAATAATCCCATTTGTTTTTGTTTGCTATTAAAGTTATTCAAGATTTCCTCGTTAAAGTAAGGAGGGCCTGCTGTGTGGAGCGACCTTGTCGAAAACTAAACTGTCGTTCCGTTAGGATGTTATTCTTATGAAGATGAGATAAAAGGCGGTTGAGGAAGACCCGCTGAAAGATTTTTGAGAAAACGGACAGTAGAGCAGTCGGTCTGTAGTTTTCGAACTTCCCACGACCGTTCTTCTTGTGGATAGGCACAACAACTGCGGTTTTCAATTGGGATGGGGTGCAACCATGAAGCAAAGAGTCATTAGGCAGATGCGTGGGAGGAAATATTACACTGTCCGAGACGTTACGGGAGAGATCACATGGAATTTCATCGAGTCCACATGATTTCTGCCGGGAGATAGAAATCAAAATTTTTCCGACTTCTCTAGTCGAAACTGGCTCAAGAAAAATGGTTGGTCCGCTCGTACACTGCATAGTATCGCACATATTTACATGGTGTTTGGCGATGAGGTCGTTGATTGTGTCCACTGTGGTTAAACTCGTCGGCCAAGTTTTGACCACCATCCACGCCTACACCCTCATCGGTTAACATCCTATCAGGCATCAGGCATCTACCCCCCTTGACCCCAGCCTACTCCTGATAACCCTCCAGACAGCTTTGGATTCATTTACGGAATGTTTCTTGATATATTACAGGATTTTTTTGCCTTGGTTATATTTCTTCCATACCTACTGTTTCTTGAGTATTTTATACCTAGCTTTGAGGTCTTGATCATCACTTTAGAGAGGGCATGAATTCTCCTAGGTTCCGAGATTTTCTTTCCGGATCAGATCTGGGGCAATCCAGGGCTTTGTGGAGAAATTTCTATAATTTGATGATGCTTCCGTTTTCACTTTCGGAAAGCACTTGTCAAACACGTAGTAAAAGGTTTCGGAAAAATTTATTCCATTTCTATGTTATCCACCCTGTATACCTCATCCCAATTTCCTAGTGATGATAAATATCTAAAATTGTTTATGTTGTTGTGTCAGTTAGTGGACTGCCTAGAATCTCCGTTGCGGATCGGAATTTTCAGAAGCTGTGCAGAATGATCGGATAGTAATTAATCCTCCGTAGTAACAAACCCCCGTTCCCTACCCTCGTCAACAAAAATAGCGACAAGCATGCTGGGGGTATTCCTCTGTATTCGAGACGAATCGTAGGAGACAAGTCTCATACTATAACTGCTGAACAGGTTGACCAATGTTTCAGTATCGCTAGACGCTTTCCGGAGGTCGACATCAAAATCTCCACATGATATTGTGGAACCCCCGGCACGCACCAAGTCTCGCAACAGCGGCTCACATGAAGTCACAAATTATTGGAAGTCGGCTCCTGGCGATCTGTAAAAGCAGCAAATATTAAAGATGCCCATACAGGAGATGACAATGAAACACAAACAACCTCAAATAATTGGTCACATTTTGACAACACATTAAAATTCTTATCTCTGATCAGTATAGTGCTCTTTACGAGTACAATGATCCCCCACCCCGTAGTGAAGAGCGACCATAAAAAGCGGCGACAGTGTAGCCCGTTATGTGAAGAACCCCCGCCTCATCCTCGGTCAGCCAAGTCTCTGTCAGGCAGACAACGTCAGGACCAGACAGCGACGTCAGGAAGACCTCCAAAGAACGGATCTTATTTTTCACACTGCGGATGTTAAGGTTCAGCAATTTGAAACTCAGGCTCGTAGGAAGCTTCCTGGCCGAGTCGCTCCCACCTGACCGGGACGTAACCAAGTCCGTCATCACTTCTTCGGAGGTGTCTCCCGGCGTTAGAGAAAAAACCGATTAAGATGAACTCCGGCTGGCCAGTGAGACGGATCCATTATTTCCGTTAAACTTGAAAGGTCCACCACAATTTTGAATGACGAATAGTGGTTCGGAGACTTCGAAGGCACGTTTTCGCAGAGTACCTCCTGGAAAGTCAGGCTTAAGAACCTTGCCCAGGTCCTCAGCCTTAATGGTAGAATGCAGACGAGAGATGTAAACAAAAGCTTTTTTCGGGACCACCTTCAGTGATGTGACGGGCTCCATCTTCCCGATCACGCCTGTAGACTTTTGTTTGGATGTCCTGCGAGCCACCGCACTCCAGGCACCATCATCATTGGAGGTAGTGTCCCCACCAGAAGCACCATTCTTGTCGCCCCGCGGTGCAGTCTCGCTAACAGAGACTTAATTATCGAGTTGTTAATAAACCACTCCCTTCACATTAATAGGATAATGTCCTGATGACGACTTTTGATGAAAGTAGAAAACGCGTGCTTCCGTGGTTCACCTGAAAAAAAAAAACGGACAATAATTTAAAGGTATAGGTACCTGCCTAAAATGCCAACATATCACGACTAGTTAGGCGAGCTTGTGGGATGGTTTGAAATTTTCAATTTGAGGATTAACACGATATTGCTGATGTAATGGCTTACGGACTCGGTGGAGTGAAAGAGCTATTATGCGAGGTATGTATGAGAATCATCAGATGTATGATGTATCAACACGTATGAACGTACACAATCATGATATAAATACCTGAATGTATGTTCGATGCATGCTTTAAAGAGAATTCCATTCATTGAAAGCAGATTCATCCCAATTATGAACTGAATACCTGATGCCTGCTGATGATAATTAATATTTAGATGAACCCCAATGACATCAGTATAGCCAAAATATCAATCAATAGGAGAATTAAATTGCTTCCGAAATTCACTTATACATTCCTAATTATTCACCTTGGAACAATTCTCATTTTGCAACCATTCTTCTTTCATTCGTTTTGAAATATCAATTATTGGTATTGCCATTAAATGGGCCGTATAAACTTATCCTAATTTGGTGCTTTCTAATTTGGTAGTCTGGGAGCTTTATGTACGAATACAAATATCGACACTTGTAGGTATCGTAGGTACTTGCAGGTGAATTCAGAAAAATGGGTCGTGAACTGAACTCGATGTGAAAGGCGGCATTTGATGCCGAACGATGATCGATGCACTTTATTATTGGAAAATACAACATCGTTCAGCCAGTCTAAAAGCTTTTGCATGCACTCGTGTAAGTATATGTATTGAATGGGTACATCTACTCTGCATAATACAGATCTCTATATTGTTTTAGTAGGTTACTCTTGCAAGTACTGATACGAACACACACGCGAAAAAGGGTATCTCGCGGGCATCGGGCAAACGTTCATTCTTTTCACTAGCCCTGATTAAGGGAAAAAAGGAAAAGCCGCAGAAGAGCTACTGAACCTATTTTAATAGGACCATTGATTACTTTCGTTGGAAGTAAATAAAGCTTCAACGGGTGTTATCAAATCAATCATTGTCGAATTGCCTTGACTGCGGGATGGTTTCTTGTAAATAATAATTAGCGTAGTAACTATTCGCTGGCCTTTCATGTAGGAAAGCTGGGCATCGGGCGAATCTCGTCAACGAATTTTCGGAACATAAACCATTGGAGGGATGGATTAGCCGGTTAACCCTCCAGATATTAATCTCATTGAGCACGTTTGAAGGGCGCTGCTCTGATGTAGCAAGAAATTGTGAATCGCCCAGCTCAATCACATGGAGTTGGGAAGTTACGAGGAGCTCTGCCTGAAAAGTAGATGGCCATTCCAGTTGACATCATGAATAATGTCATACTAAGCAATAAGCATGCCACGAAAATGTCAAGAAGTCGTAAGGGCAAAACACGGTCTTGCCCATCATTGAAATGTTCATGTTGTGCGGTTCACATTGCCTTAGGAGCAAAACTGAAGCCTTCTTGGAATTTTCCATATTTGTGTAGATAATTATCAGTCGTAATACAGGTGTCCCAGAAATGGCGCATAAACTCTCCATTACGTTGCTGGGAATTCATCATAGAGTCGGGAAAAAATAGTAGAAAAATTCTTTGGCGTTTATTTATTAAGTTATTAGCAAAAAACTAAACGGTCGATTTGGCAAACGTGCACGACTGCACGTGTTCACCTACATACGTACCGCTAGGTAAGAATACAATTGTTCCAATATAAACATGATCATCATAGTAACGGTCATTGTCAGGGCCAATTTAGACATTTCCTTGTAGGTACTGATACTGTTGCCTACTGTCACAGCTACTGGCTGGTAGCGCGTGATCCCTGCTGGTAGCTACCGATCGCACCTCTTCGTAATTTCAACAACTTTCGTGCGTTTGGAAAATACACTTGTAAAACTGCGTTTCTCCCATTTTTATTTGGAAGTTACTGAGGCTGTCTCAGAAAGAGATTCACTTAGAAAAACGCCACACCCTTTTCACTTATTTAACTTGTTTTGAACTAGCAATCCAATAAAGAATCCTTGCAAATCATGTGTGATAATTAACATCCGTCAGGCTTCTTTGACGATAGGAGTTTGGGACTACCCGTATTCGAGGAAAAAGTAACTGCATGCAGTCCCAGTGAAACTTTGTGAGCCTTTCGATCTGGTTGATTCTGAAGCAGTTCGAAAACGTCCTCTTCAGCATCAGGTACCCTTACATGATGAGGGCGGCCGCGAGCTGCTTGTAATAATGCAGATGCTACTTGTCCGGTCCTTCTGGCTCTTTCTTCTGTTCCCATCATCACATACGATCCGGATGTTTTCTTTGAGGGTATTGCTGGGGGTAAATAATGCGTTCCGCCTGCAAGTGATTGCCGCGACGTTCTTCCAAAATCAGTAACTTATCACTGTATTCGCTAGCCGCAAACATTATTCGCGGAAAAGTGGAAACGAGGCAGGAATGATGCAAAATGACACTCTAATGACACCGACTGATCTGATTGTCAGAAATTGACGATTTTTTATTTATTCAATGTCAGATTGTAGGTATACCTACTCATCCTCATTTGTTTTTCACCGATGATGCCAGATCCATTTTCTGGGTAATTTGATTGGAAATTTGTAAAATTGAAAATTGGCTGTAGCCGTTAATCAAAAGTTGTTGAGGATTATTTCACCAGAAAATGATAAAAGGGCTTTGGCCCCATGAGATAAATATTGCGGTTTTAAAAAAATCACAGAAATAATGAAGTTGAGTTTTCAAATGCAAACTCTTATATCTCGAAGAGTGGTCAAGGAGGAATTTTTTTACTATTTTTCTAGAGTTCCCTGGAAGGTCCGCTACAACGTAGTGGAGAGTTTATGCGCCATTTCTGGGACACCCTGTATAATAAATGCATCGGAAATTATCTACGATTTTCAATTGTAGTCAAATCAAAGTAATCGCCCATGTTCTAAACCTGAGAAACAAGGCGTTCCTCCACCTTGTCTAGAGAGCTGTCTGAGAAAAAATTATCCTTTGAAGATGTTGAAGGTCCCCCCACCTCAACTAATGATCTTCCTGATGTGGGAGACACTTCAGGAAATTGTATTGTGGTCCATTATAACAACTGTATTTTCAACTGTCAAAACCTCAACACTTTAATACTGTTGTAGTAGTACTTTAATTATTTAAATACATGATGTCTTTCAAGCCTTCATAATTGATTTCCAAATTGATGTGAGACTCCACCTGATGGAATGTTACATTTTCAATCTTTGTAGATGAAACGAAACGGAACAACAATTATGTTTATCTTTTAACGTTCATAATCTCACTTTTGTGACCCATTCTATAAAATTTGAAAGGTACAAAAAATTATCGATAATTGCACGTTAATTGCACTAGTACAAGATTATTACCTAATTTGAATCTGATTGGTTCAATTATTGACAGATTAATGAAATTTTCATGAAAATATTATGTGTCAAAAATAATGACGTCAAGTCGAAATTTAAAATACTACGCATTGCTTAGACATGACGACATGTGACTACATGCTGACGTGAAAATGAAATATACTTATAGTGCTTCGTCAATCCCGTGTAGGTCAACAAATTTTATGGTAAAAACATGCGACAACAAACTACCCTGTATATAGTCAACAACAATGACATCAAATTAACGCAATTATTTATATCGATTGTCAAAAAAAGAAACGAAAGAAATTTCCGGATTGGCTCACTCATTGAAAAGTTTCAAGTTGTTGAAGTGAACCCATTTTTCCCTTGAGGCACTTGAATTGACGAGCAGTTTATTTGAAAATGATATTCTAGACGAGGATGTAGCTAACAAAAACACTTTATACTGCCAAGAACAATAACATAAGATTCTTTGGTCTTAGGACCAAAGGTATGTATAGTATAGGCCCTACGACATCAGCTCCTCCAGAAGAGGCACGTGTAATGTCGACGTCTTTTCACATCCGCATAAACCATAGCGTTTTGGGAGTTTTGTTCTTCGGACAAGCTTGAAAAACCGTGATATTTATTCAAACACTCGTTGATCAAATTTGTAGATCAATTGCTTTATCAACATCGGCAATGCCAGTATAGCCGCCTTGAATGAGGTAGCCCTTAGGACGTCTTGACTTCTGAGCGAGCTTCAGAGCCTCGCATAACACACTCGAAAATCCCGGCTTCGCCTTCGGAAACCATCCGCCAAACATACATTTGATCCGGCTGGCATTGCAGTCTTCAGTCAAGGTCAAACCGCTGGTTATTATGATTGTGTCCAGTCGCTTTCTGTGTGTTGGTGTTGATTCTGTCAGCAGTTTCCCCTCTGCTAACTCTCAAGGTCCTCTCAGGCAGAGGATAAGTGTGCAACGACAAAAGAGAATGCCTACTAGAAAAAAAAAAAGGAGGTCCATATACCCGCTTTAGTGTCTTCAGACAGACGGAGGCAGAAGCCCATCGAAACACTCTTAGTCTTACGTCATGAACGGCAGTCTTAGGCCCAGCGTCAGTGCGAAATCTCGATTTTATTTCAGTAATGGTGACAGCAGAAAGAGGGAGCTAGCATGGTCCATGAAAGAACCAAGTTCATTCTTTTATACTCTCAAGCTGACTAGTGTTGCCTCTCAAGCTGTCTAGTGTTACCTCTCAAGCTGTCTACTGTTGCCTCTTGAGCTGCGTAGTGTTGCCTCTCAATCTGTTCAGTGTTGCCTCTCAAGCTATTTAGCGTTGCCTCTCAAGCTGTTTCCTGTTGCTTCTCAAGCTGCTTAGTATTGCCTCTCAAGCAGTTTGGTGTGTCTAGTGTTGTTTCTCAAACTGTTTAGTGTTACCTCTCAAGCTGCTCAGTGTTGCCTCTCAAGCTGTTTAGTGTTGCTCCTCAAGCTGCCTAGTGTTGTTTCTCAAGCGCTGCTCAGTGTTGCTTCTCAAGCTGTTTAGTGTTACCTCTCGAGCTGCCTAGTGTTGCCCCTCAAGCTGTTTAGTGTTGCCTCTCAAGCTGTTTAGTGTTGCCTCTCAAGCAGTTTGGTGTTGTCTTTCAAGCTGTTCAGTGTTGCTTCTCAAGGTGCTCAATGTTGCCTCTGAAACTGGCTTCTCAAGCGCTGCTCTGTGTTGCCTTTCAAGCAGTTTAGTGTTACTCTCAAGCTGTTTAGTGTTGCCTCTCAAGCTGTTAAGTGTTGCCTCTCAAGCTGTTAAGTGTTGCCTCTCAAGCTGTCAAGTGTTGCCTCTCAAGCTGTTTGGTGTTGCCTTTCAAGCTGTTTAGTGTTGTCTTTCAAGCTGTTCAGTGTTGCTTCTCAAGGTGCTCAATGTTGCCTCTGAAACTGGCTTCTCAAGCGCTGCTCTGTGTTGCCTTTCAAGCAGTTTAGTGTTACTCTCAAGCTGCTCAGTGTTGCCTCTTAAGCTGTTGAGTGTTGCCTCTCGAGCTGGGTAGTATCGCCTCCCAAGCTGTTCAGTGTCGCCTCCCAAGCTGTTCAGCATTGCCTCTCAAGCTGCTAAATGTTGCCTCTCAAACTGCGCAGTGTTGCCTCTTAAGCTGCTTCGTGTTGCCTCTGAGGCTGTTCAGTGTTGCCACTCAAGCTGTTTAGTGTTGCAACTAACGCGGCTGAGTGTTGACTCTCAGGCTGTTTGGTGTTGCCTTACAAGCTGTTTAGCGTTGTCTCTCAAGCTGTTGAGTGTTGCCCTTCAAGCTGCCTTGTGTCGTTTCTCAAGCGCTGCTCAGTGTTGCCTCTCAAGCTGCTCAGTGTTGCCTTTCAAGCTGCTTAGTGTTGCCTCTCAAGCTGTTACGTGTTGCCTCTAAAGCTGCCTAGTGTTGCCTCTTAAGCTGCCTAGTGTTGCCTTTCAAGCTGTTTGGTGTTGCCTCTCAAGCTGTCTAGTGTTGCCTCTCAAGCTGTCGAGTGTTGCCTCTCAAGCTGTTTAGTGTTGCCTTTCAAGCTGTTAAGTGTTGCTTTTCAATCTGTTCAGTGTTGCTTCTCAAGCTGCTCAGTGTTTTTTTCTCAAGTTGTTTGGTGTTGTCTCAAGCTGCTTAATGTTGCCTCTGAAACTGGCTTTTCAAGCGCTGCTCAGTGTTGCCTCTCAAGCTGTTCATTGTTGCCTCTCAAGCTGTTAAGTGTTACCTCTAAAGCTGCTTAGTGTTGCCTCTTAAGCTGTTTAGTATTGCCTCTTGAGCTGCTTAGTGTTGCCTCCGAGGGGTCAATCACCTGGTGAAAATTTGTACAGTGATTTCCAAGTAATACCCTTGAAATACTTGTCAGAATAACTGGGTATTTCCAAGTATGACTGGGCATTCCCAAGTATTTCCGGGTATTTTCAAGAAAATGTACAGTGATTTCCATCTAGATGGTTTACCCCTCGGTTGCCTTCTAAATCTGTTGAGTGTTGCCCCTAAGCTGTTTAGTGTTGCCTCTCAAGCTGCGTCGTGTCGCCTCCCAAGCTGTTCAGCGTTGCCTCTCAAGCTGTTCAGTGTTGCCTCTCAAGCTGCGTAGTGTCGCCTCTCAAGCTGTTCAGCGTTGCCTCTCAAGCTGCTTAGTGTTGCCTCTCAAGCTGTTTAGCGTTGCCTCTCAAGCTGTTAGTGTTGCCCCTCAAGCTACCTTGTGTTGTTTCTCAAGCGCTGCTCAGTGTTGCCTCTCAAGCTGTTCAGTGTTGCCTTTCAAGCTGCTTGGTGCTGCCTCTCAAGCTGCTCAGTGTTGCCTTTCAAGCTGCTTAGTGTTCCCTCTCAAGCTGCCTAGTGTTGCCTCTCAAACTGTTTAGTGTTGCCTATAAGGCTAATTAGTGTTGCCTCTCAAGCTGTCAAGTGTTGCCTCTCAAGCTGTTCAGTGTTGCATCTCAAGCTGTTCAGTGTCGCCTCTCAAGCTGTTCATTGTTGCCTCTCAAGCTGTTTAGTGTTGCATCTCAAGCTGTTCATTGTTGCCTCTCAAGCTGTTCAGTGTTGCATCTCAAGCTGTTAAGTGTTGCCTCTCAAGCTGTTTAGTGTTGCCTCTCAAGCTGTCAAGTGTTGCCTCTCAAGCTGTTGAGTGTTGCCTCTCAAGCTGTTGAGTGTTGCATCTCAAGCTGTTTGGTGTGTTTAGTCTTGTTTCTCAAGCTGCTTAGTGTTGCCTCTTAAGCTGCGTAGTGTCGCCTCCCAAGCTGTTCAGTGTTGCCCCCCAAGCTGTTCAGCGTTACCTTTCAAGCTGCTTAGTGTTGCCTCTCAAGCTGCGCAGTGTTGCCTCTTAAGCTGTTTAGTGTTGCCTCTCAAGCTGTTCAGTGTTGCCTCTTAAGCTGTTTAGTGTTGCAACTCACGCGGCTGAGTGTTAACTCTCAAAGTTTTGCCTCTCAAGCTGTTCATTGTTGCCTTTCAAGCTGTTTAGTGTTACCTCTAAAGCTGCTTAGTGTTGCCTCTTAAGCTGTTTAGTATTGCCTCTTGAGCTGCTTAGTGTTGCCTCCGAGGGGTCAATCACCTGGTGAAAATTTGTACAGTGATTTCCAAGTAATACCCTTGAAATACTTGTCAGAATAACTGGGTTTTTCCAAGTATTACTGGGCATTCCCAAGTATTTCCGGGTATTTTCAAGAAAATGTACAGTGATTTCCATCTAGATGGTTTACCCCTCGGTTGCCTCTCAATCTGTTGAGTGTTGCCCCTAAGCTGTTTAATGTTGCCTCTCAAGCTGCGTAGTGTCGCCTCCCAAGCTGTTCAGCGTTGCCTCTTAAGCTGCTCAGTGTTGCCTCTCAAGCTGCGTAGTGTCGCCTCCCAAGCTGTTCAGCGTTGCCTCTCAAGCTGCTTAGTTTTGCCTCTCAAGCTGTTCAGTGTTGCCTCTCAAGCTGTTCAGTGTTGCCTCTCAAGCTGTTTAGTGTTGCAACTCACGCGGCTGAGTGTTGACTCTCAGGCTGTTTGGTGTTGCCTCTCAAGCTGTTTAGCGTTGCCTCTCAATCTGTTAAGTGTTGCCTCTCAAGCTGTCAAGTGTTGCCTCTCAAGCTGTTCAGTGTTGCATCTCAAGCTGTTCAGTGTTGTCTCTCAAGCTACTCAGTGTTGCCTCTCAAGCTGTATATTGTTGCCTCTCAAGCTGTTTAGTGTTGCATCTCAAACTGTTTAGTGTTGCCTCTCAAGCTGTTAAGTGTTGCCTCCCAAGCTGTTGAGTGTTGCATCTCAAGCTGCTGAGTGTTTTTTTCTCAAGTTGTTTAGTGTTGTCTCAAGCTGCTTAATGTTGCCTCTGAAACTGGCTTTTCAAGCGCTGCTCAGTGTTGCCTCTCAAGCTGTTCATTGTTGCCTCTCAAGCTGTTTAGTGTTACCTCTAAAGCTGCTTAGTGTTGCCTCTTGAGCTTTTTAGTATTGCCTCTTGAGCTGCTTAGTGTTGCCTCCGAGGGGTCAATCACCTGGTGAAAATTTGTACAGTGATTTCCAAGTAAAACCCTTGAAATACTTGTCAGAATAACTGGGTATTTCCAAGTATGACTGGGCATTCCCAAGTATTTCCGGGTATTTTCAAGAAAATGTACAGTGATTTCCATCTAGATGGTTAACCCCTCGGTTGCCTTCTAAATCTGTTGAGTGTTGCCCCTAAGCTGTTTCGTGTTGCCTCTCAAGCTGCGTAGTGTCGCCTCCTAAGCTGTTCAGCGTTGCCTCTCAAGCTGCTCAGTGTTGCCTCTCAAGCTGCGTAGTGTCGCCTCCCAAGCTGTTCAGCGTTGCCTCTCAAGCTGCTTAGTGTTGCCTCTCAAGCTGTTCAGTGTTGCTTCTCAAGCTGTTTGGTGTTGCAACTCACGCGGCTGAGTGTTGACTTTCAGGCTGTTTGGTGTTGCCTCTCAAGCTGTTTGGCGTTGCCTCTCAAGCTGTTTAGTGCTGCCCCTCAAGCTGCCTTGTGTTGTTTCTCAAGCGCTGCTCAGTGTTGCCTCTCAAGCTGTTCAGTGTTGCCTTTCAAGCTGCTTGGTGCTGCCTCTCAAGCTGCTCAGTGTTGCCTTTCAAGCTGCTTAGTGTTCCCTCTCAAGCTGCCTAGTGTTGCCTCTCAAACTGTTCAGTGTTGCCTATTAAGCTAATTAGTGTCGCCTCTCAAGCTGTCAAGTGTTGCCTCTCAAGCTGTTCAGTGTTGCATCTCAAGCTGTTCAGTGTTGTCTCTCAAGCTACTCAGTGTTGCCTCTCAAGCTGTATATTGTTGCCTCTCAAGCTGTTTAGTGTTGCATCTCAAGCTGTTTAGTGTTGCCTCTCAAGCTGTTGAGTGTTGCCTCCCAAGCTGTTTAGTGTTGCCTCTCAAGCTGTTGAGTGTTGCCTCCCAAGCTGTTGAGTGTTGCATCTCAAGCTGTTTGGTGTGTTAAGTCTTGTTTCTCAAGCTGTTTAGTGTTGCCTCCCAAGCTGTTCAGCGTTACCTTTCAAGCTGCTAAGTGTTGCCTCTCAAGCTGCGCAGTGTTGCCTCTTAAGCTGTTTAGTGTTGCCTCTCAAGCTGTTCAGTGTTGCCTCTTAAGCTGTTTAGTGTTGCAACTCACGCGGCTGAGTGTTGACTCTCAAAGTTTTGCCTCTCAAGCTGTTCAGTGTTGCTTCTCAAGCTGTTCAGTGTTGCCTCTCAAGCTGTTCAGTGTTGCGCTGCTCAGTGTTGCCTTTCAAGCTGTTTCGTGTTGCCTCTCAGGCTTTTCAGTGTTGCCTCTCAAGCTGTTTAGTGTTGCCTCTTAAGCTGCTTGGTGCTGCCTCTTAAACTGTTGAGTTTTGCATCTCAAGCTATTTAGTGTTGCCTCTCAAGCTGCTTAGTGTTGCCTCTCAAGCTGTTCATTGTTGCCTCTCAAGTTGTTCAGTGTTGCACCTCGAGCTGTTTAGTGTTGCCTCTCAAGCTGTTTAGTGTTACTCTCAAGCTGCTCAGTGTTGCCGCTCAAGCTGTTTAGTTTTGCCTCTTAAGCTGCTTAGTGTGGCCTCTTAATATGTTTAGTGTCGCCTCTCAAGCTATCCAGTGTTGCCTCTCTAGCTGTTTAGTGTTGTCTCTCAAGCTGTTCACTGTTGCCCCTCAAGCTGCCTAGTGTTGTTTCTCAAGCGCTGCTCGGTGTTGCCTCTCCAGCTGCTCAGTGTTGCCCCTCAAGCTTTTCAGTGTTGCCTTTCAAGCTGCTTAGTGTTGCCTCTCAAGCTGTTTTGTGTTGCCTCTCAAGCTGCCTAGTGTTGCCTCTCAAGCTGTTCAGTGTTGCCTCTCAAGCTGTTTAGTGTTGTCTCTCAAGCTGTTAAGTGTTGTCTCTCAAGCTGCTTAGTGTTGCCTCTCAAGCTGCTAAGTGTTGCCTCTCAAGGTGTTATGTGTTGCTTCTCAAGCTGCCTAGTGTTGCCTCTCAAGCTGTTAAGTGTTGCCTCTCAAGCTGTTAAGTGTTGCCTCTCAAGCTGTTTGGTGTTGCCTTTCAAGCTGCTTAGTGTTGTCTTCCAAGCTGGTCAGTGTTGCTTCTCAAGCTGCTCAATGTTGCCTCTGAAACTGGCTTCTCAAGCGCTGCTCTGTGTTGCCTTTCAAGCAGTTTAGCGTTACTCTCAAGCTGCTCAGTGTTGCCTCTTGAGCTGTTGAGTGTTGCCTCTCGAGCTGCTTAGTGTTGCCTCTCAAGCTGTTTAGCGTTGCCCCACAAGTTGTTTAGTGTTGCCTCTCAAGCTGCTCAGTGTTGCCTCTTAAGCTGTTTAGTGTTGCCTTCCAAGCTGCCTAGTGTTGCCTCTCAAGCTGCTTAGTGCTGCCTCTCAAGATGTTCAGTGTTACCTCTTAAGCTGTTCAGTGTTGCCTCTGAAGCTGTTTAGTGTTGCCTCTCAAGCTGCCTAGTATTGCCTCCCAAGCTGCCTAGTATTGCCTCTCAAGCTGCTTAGTTTTGCCTTTCAAGCTGCTTATTTCACGATCGCAAATCTGCAATGCAGACTTGAATAATCAGGAGGTGGTCAAGTGGTCAGGAATGTCAATTTTGTCCATCAAGAAGAGGGAACTGTCCAGCAATGCTGATACTTCAATCTTACCGTGGCATCATTAAGATTATTATCGTCGAGACCGTTCTCCACATATCTCTTCAATCCCACTTTTAGATGCAATAGACCTCACATTGGTGCTGGAGGCAAGTTTGCAACAAACCCGCACGGTTTGGGAAACGCTGGTGCCGACGGCGTCGTTCTAGCCCTAAAGCACTTCGCTGCCATGTCGCCATGTCCGGCGTTTTAGACCGAAACTTCGCCGATATTTCACTCTCTCGGATCCCGGTGCGAAAGTCGGGTTCACGGCGAGACGGCGTGGGTGAGCGGCGGGCGCCTGGTGAATAGCGAAGAGGAAGGAGCGGCGGGCCTTTAAGATTACCATTCCATGATACATCAGCACGCTGCAGAATCGGAAAATAATTAATTCGGAGCTTAGTTCCGCTCTCGCCGACTTATTAATTCCGAACGGCCCCGCCTGCCTGCCTGCCTGCAGTGTGGTACAGCCAGGCTCCGACCTCGCCGCCTCCACCTTCTTCTTCTTCGTCGTCGTCGCGCTATTCATTGCGAAATAACTGGAAAAAGAAGGTTCTCTTCGGCTCGGCACAACAATCGAGGGAGAGGTCGGGCGCAAAAAAGTATACGCGCCCGTTGGCACCAGCCAGATGATTATTTCCATCCCTTCAGCAAAACCATTTCTAGACCTATGAGGAAACCGGGGAAATTGAACAGAACTGCGGATCGATCGGGAAATGCGGGTGCGGAAATAGATAATCTTTCTAAACGTTAAAATCCAACGTCACATACAATAACGGCGTATAGGTACGGGTCGACCTGTACTTGAAATGCACTGTTGATTGGAATACCAGGCCAAACAATTAATGTCTACGATATGGGCACTACCGAGGGCACTATCATGACGCAAAAAAAACCTACGGAAAGTGCGCAAGCTGCATAGAAAAACTTTACTATCGACATTATTGTGGATATTAGAATTTGAATTTGAATTGAATTTTATTGCACCGTCCGATGCACTGTCTGTACATACCGGGTGGGCCATAATAAACCGGAATACTTTTCTTTGCCTATAAAATTTTTATTCTCTGACCGATTTTGACCATAGTACCAATGGAGAACCAATAGACTATATGCCGATCACGTTTTAAATTCAGCAGAAATTAAAACGCGGTTGGCCATGTTCCCTAGGGTGTAACGGACGCTGACAGACCAAGTTTCGTGAAAACGGGCTTTTTGTGGCGAAGTCCAGTGAGGTTAGGAAATTTTGACATGAAATGCCAATTCTGGCGTCTCCTTGCATCATATTCCGCTACAGTGTTGCCTTGGCTGTTATGACTGTTATCTTGTCAGAATGGCAGGTAAGTGACAGAGTGCCGAGCCGTTCTAGGTTTTAGACACTAGGCCTTCATTTCTGACCATACATTTGAACAGTTTTCTCAACCTAGTATATAATATGATGGTATATTATGATTCACTATTTTATTCAAAAAAAACTGTTCACCAGTCGCCCATTTAAACTGGAGAAAGTCTACCAAAATCAAGACGTCTTGAGCGTTCATATACAATCTTGCAACAGCGGTGCACTCGATTGACAATACGAATTCAAGGTCATCTGGGGAAATATTGATCCAACATTACAAATTTGAGCATCCCCAAATATCGCAAAATTGCCAACTTGGCGTGCAAAAATTACCGTTCTAGTGCTGAATTTAACACGTTCACTGCTAATGACGTGTTATCACGTCATAGGCCTTCTTTGCGCCAGGCGGGCGACGTGTGTACACGTCATGGTTCCTTTGTGATTCAATGCAAGTTGTCTCTGCTAGCGTGGCTGGCATGGATCTAATACTCCGTCAGCCTGTCGCAGAAGGTTGAATTGACAAGAAAAATGGCCTGGGAGAACTTGATCAGAATCGATAGTGAACGAAGGCCTTCTAACAAAAAAAGTAAATGCAAAACTCCCAAATTACAATTATAAATGCACACTATGGCATTTTTAAGTCTCAATATGGTGAGAGGAGCCCAAAACTTCTGTTTTGACGACAATGATGGAGTCTTTTGTGCGTGATAATCATGTGCGCTCGTTGCTCCAGGCTGATGACGTTCAGACACGTCAGTAGACAAACAGTCCCAATCAACTGACGTAACGGTTTTTTGTTGTATTTTTGTTTGCATTTGTAATTTTTCATCAGTGAATGCCTTTTTATGAGCTTAATCCACTTTTTTGCGAAGAAAATCATGATAAAGTATGACGCGTAAAGACGTCATCAGCACACAGCCTTTGTATATTGACAAATTATGTGCCCAGTGCGCCTGACGTGTACACACGCAAGGCCCTTTAGGGCCCTTATATCACACAAATCCTTTCTACAGACCTTATTTGGACATAATTTCAAAATATCGAAACTCGGTCTCAAGAAAACATAGGGCAGCCTGGCAGATGAGTAAGGTAAATCAGAGGCGCAGCGAACGTGTTAAAAGCTGATCGGCATATAGGTCGTACACCACAAAAGTCAAAATGGCCGCCACTTCAAAATTCAAGATGGCGGAAATGTTTGAATATACACCTTCTTTTGTTTTAGTTCTTTTTGTTCAAAAGTTATGGAAACTGTAAAAACAACAACATAATCGGAAAGAATGGAGTTTTTCTCACAATTCAAGAACATTCCGAGCCGATTCGGTCCATTCGTTCTGGAGTTATAGCAAAATTAAATAAGGCCTACTTCACATGTTCTGACCAGAAATGATGGTTTTAAATTTTGGTTTCCTGTCCATAAAATTTTCATTCCCTGACCGATTTTGACAGGAATGGTACCAACGGAAAGCCAATAGACTACGTCGTACACCACAAGAGTCAAAATGGCCGTCACTTCAAAATTCAAGATGGCGGAATTGTTTGAATATACACCTCTTTTTGTTTTTGTTCTTTTTGTTCATAAGTTATGGAAACTGTGAAAACACTAACATAATCGGAAAGAATGGAGTTTTTCTCACAATTCAAGACCATTCCGAGCTTATTCGGTTCATTTGTTATGGAGTTATAGAGAAATTGAAAAAGGCCTTCTTCACATGTTCTGACCAGAAATGATGGTTTTAAATTTTGGTTTCCTGCCTCTCAAATTTTTGTTTTTCGGGGCCGATTCCTCGAAAATTGGTGTCAATGGATACCCAATAATTACTTGAATGAGTTTTATGGACAATATCATGGCGATCAAAAGAACCTGATTTTTTTCAAGGCTTTGCGCATCTTTACGAAACGTTCGAAATCACTGGTGGACGCCCTACCCACGTTTTCGCGCAACGGGTAGGAAGATGGCTCTGACAAACAAAACTGTTGGCTAGTAAACAAATCTTTTGACAACTTTTTTTTACAAGCCGTGAGTTTTCTTATCGTAGTAAAAAATATGTTGTCTGAAGAAGACAAAATTCTTATCAAGGGGCTGTTGAATGCGGGTCGTACTGTCGCCCAAATTATCTCCGACTTTCCTGAACGGAGGTTTCGGAGGTACTCTCTACGACTTAGCAAAAAAACGGGGTCAGTCGATCGGAGGCATGGTGGTGGCCATTTCTGGTCAGAACATGTGGAGAAGGCCTTTTTCAATTTCGCTATAACTCCAGAACGAATGGACCGAATAAGCTTGGAATGGTCTAGAATTGTGAGAAAAACTCCATTCTTTCCGATTATGTTGTTGTTTTCAGTTTCCATAATTTTTGAACAAAAAGAACGAAAACAAAAGAAGGTATATTCAAACATTTTCGCCATCTTTAATTTTGAAGTGACGGCCATTTTGACTTTTGTGGTGTACGACCTAGTCTATTGGCTTTCCGTTGGTACCATTCCCGTCAAAATCGGTTAGGGAATAAAAATTTTATAGACAAAAAAAAGTATTCCGGTCTATTATGGCCCACCCGGTACATTACAATAATCAACAAATTAGATAACATATAGGTGTACACATTCTAAAAGTTTACAATTTGACATACTCAAAAAAGATGGTCCTTTAAAATATTTTTAAAGCGACGTACTTTTGTACAGTCTTGAATCTGTCTTGGAAGGCTGTTGTAGGCTGTAAAAGCTGTATGCTTAACTGCCACAGTCAGTAAAAATGATGATGCAGAAATAAAAAAAAATGGTATTATGATAGATGCACTATCATTCATGCCGGCAAAGCAACAAGGATTGGCAGGACAGTAGGAGGATGGCCAGTTTAATTTCAGAATAGTCCCTTGCTATCTGCCATCTTCGTATTCTACTGGGTTCTTGGCAATGTACGATATTATTAGTCCAGTTGAGTTACAAGTCCATGGATTTCGAACAGTAGTTTTTTTTTTTTGAAATTCCAATAAAGCTAGGACCTATTTACATTGCTGGACTATTTCAAAATGACATCTTATTGTACCTATCGGTATTTTTTTTCACTTTGGTTGATTTCTTGTGAAATTGGCTTCGAAATTAATATCCGGGAACTTTTGAGCCTTCTGAATATGTTCGTCAGACGGCTTTTGTACTATCACTGTACCAAGTTCTTTCCCGTTGCGATTTTTTTTTTGCTTTTTTTCCTAAAATGACTGCACTACTAGTAGGTACTTAGTTATCGATTTTATCAAGCTCCTGCTGCGAATCGTGATCAGCGACAAAAAGTTTGCAATCTCTAGATGCAAACGTATTCTTTGATCATCTTCGTTGATGAAACGAATATTATTACCTGAATATCAATATTGGAAAACTTTGCTTTTAATAACATCCCTTTTATAAACTGAACAAATAAAAAATTGTTTCTTGGCGAGTATGCGAGTAGATACTCAGATGTCATCTCTGCCGCAATGGCGGAGTAAAACATCCCACAGGCGCTGAAAAGTGGCGTTCGACAGATTGATAATACTCCAGAGGGCGAGGGGTTGCACAAAGTGTTGTAAAGCGATTATTGAAACGGACTGGGGAGGCTAATCCCTACACAAGGAGCTGAAGGAGGTGGAGGAGAAGGACGGTAAATAATAAAAATCACATTTACACAATTTCAACCTCGGTTTGGCTTTTATGCACCCCCGTCTATTTGCCGATTTTATTGCGCGTCAAAACTCTCTAGAGACCCGTGAAATTTTTCAATTTTGATCGCCAGCTTTCATCGGAAGAACATGAAAGAGGAACTCATATTATGCGTGTTGTTGAACAAGAAATGGGTGAATTTTACACATTTCCATACCCAGCACACAACAGAGCAGCAGATAATCAAAGCTAGCTGCCACTGCCGGCAGTACGACAATAGGGGCGTTATTTTTACCATCTGAACCAAGCTTCATGGAAGTGACTTGTATAAGTTATCTGACTTGAGTTGGGTAGTGATGTCTCGCTTCTCCCCTTGCGTTTTCTCGCTTCTTCTCTCCCTAACTCAGCTTATTGTTTCTTCATTTTGTGATGAAAGGTTCGCGCCTAAAATGCGTATGATAGCAGAAATTAGGAATAGTTTTGTAATGCTTCAAGTATACCACGACTATAGCATAGAAGATTTTATTTGTGGGTTTTTGAACTTGAATTATCAAAATTTAAAAGTTCCTTTAGTATTTCGCTGTATTGGTCATGGAGTCTGGGGATTCCATCTTGATAAGTGAGTTTCTGAATCTTTCGAATTGGAATCAGGCGAGAAAATAAATGATGTGTAGGCATCTTGGCAGGGTTGTCGTCGTCGTCGTTTCTTATTTATTTACCTCGGGTCCTGGGTGTCTGGATACGTGATGCTTTGATAAGTCTGAACTTACCTACATCACGAATTTCCCGTGATTGCTAGGGCCAGGTGCGCGCGACCTTTCCGCTTTAAATGGGTATGCCTAAGACGTCAGTGACGGGAAACTAACACAATTACGTTCCGGCATTGCTTTAGGGCCGTAATGAGACGGTAACCTAATATCCAACTAATGTTTGAGACACGCGGGCGGCAAGAAGATGGAGGAAGGAGCCGCTGGAAACGTCGTTATCAGTTTTTATTCTACAAACTGAAAATAATAATTTAGAAGGCCCGACGTGGGGTAATAATATCCTAATGAAATGAAAGCTTGGTTTGGTGCGACGCCAGCTGAATTATTACAATGGTTCGTGATGTAATGGGAAAATTCGTACTGACAAAAATACGAGCTACCTAGCTCATACAGAGTGTTGCATGAAATTATTGAAGTTACAGAGTTGTAGTTTTAGTAAGGCTGTGTTTTGATATGCTACGTGAAAAAATCTAGGAAAACGTATTTTTTGAGGCTCCAGTAGAAGCTGTTCGCTTTGTCGATTATTATTGAGCGACACCTAGAGGAAGAACAATGCACCACCCTAGATCATACACAGCGAGAACAATCACACCTTATTCGGAGCTATTCGCTATTCCGATTATTATTTAGCGACACCTAGTGTAATGTAACCCTCTTTTTCGATGTTATTGCTGTAGTGTATCCTGGTCTCACGGCACCATTCTGTAATGTAACCTGGTCGATGGCATCACTTTGTAGTGTAACCCCGTTTTCGATGTTCGGCTGTGATCGTCGTTCTTGACGTTGTTTACATTTTAACTACGTTGTGTTGTTTGGGTTCTTACTCGAGATGAAAATGTGTCGTGGGGGATGAGGTTTGATTCTTGAATGAAACGCGAAGGAAATGCAAGCAAAATGAATGTTTATTGAAAATCAATGGCAAAGTTTTTGAATGAATTTGTTTCTTTTCTCAAAACACCTAACAACAAGGAATTGACAGTGATAAAATGACACTACAAAACACAGAACAAGAGAAATCATTACAAATTAATTGACAATGCAGGAATTTACAACAATGAAATGAACACAAAATCAGATTAACAAAACAAAACAAGAAATCAGGAAACATGGCAAACTGTCAATTTAATCGCAAAGGAAAAGTGACGTATTCACTGACAGGCACACCTGGGAAGAACACGTCAAAGAAACCCCTGCGTATAGCCTGGTTGGTTGCTGAAAAATCCCTTCCCAAATGATCTGAACAAAGCCGAGTGTGAATGAGTCATGATGAAATGACAGAGAAGTCACTCCAGTTATGCATTTCAAGTCAGCGTGAATCGGTGCTTGAACCTCTTTGAAAGTTTGTTCCGTTCACAAGTTATTTACGTAACAACAAAAGAAAACGTTACGCTCAGCAATAAATTTTACACTTTACAAACAAAAGAAGTCAAATTGATAGATGAGTAAAAAATAAAGAAACGATCGGTAAACGAGTAGATAAATCAGCCAGAAACAAATGACATGTAAACAAGTGGATAAATCAGCAGGAAACAAATGATCAGTAAACAAGTGAATAAATCAGCAAGAAACAAATGATAAGTAATGGTGTAGGTGAATAAACAAAAACAAATGAGAGATAAATAGGTAGATAAATCAACAAGAGACAGGTGAGAGGTAAATAAGTAGAGAAGTTGAAGTTGGTCATACTTTTTGTAAGCAATTGGAAGGAAGAAGTATCTATAACGCTTCGCTCGAAATTCCCCAGCAGTTACCCATCACAAACCCCACAGATACATACTTACATTCAAAACAGAACAATGGTTAGTAAACAGTAATCACATACAGTAAATAACAGTAAATACAAGAAAATCGACTCGAGCCAACCTGTGGCCCTCTCTTCGTCGTGTTACATAATTTCCCCCCAAATAAGGAAAGGTTAGTAGACTCAACAAGGCAGATTCATACGAGAAGGAGGACCCCCCCCAGGACACGGAGAAGCGTGAAAGTCTTCTTTCCTCCGTTTACTTTCAGGTATAACCTGGCAATGAACAATGAAATGTGAATGAATCATGAAAAGTACTGTTCTCTACTTGGCGGCTGATTTTTGGGCGTAGCAGAGTTCCTTTTTGTCGTCTTACTGGTTGTGACGTAACTTGTGGAAAGAAACAACTAATGAAACCTCGAAGTACGCGCGCAGCGCAGTTCGCAGGCCTTGTCACGTCATGAGTGCGCCAAGTGCACACGCACTAGATTTACGGCTTTTGCCGTCAACATTGAGATCATTTGGGAGTGGATAAATTACACAAAATTCAAAGCTGTGCGAAGCACCTTGATTTCAAAGGGGAAAAACTGCGGGTTATGCAATCCCGTGGAGAACACGGAGAACAAAGAGTTTCGGGTTATGTACAATAATTTCGCGGACAAAATAGGTATCGAAATGCATGATTTGGTGAGTGGATGGAAGCCAAAACTACGGTACAATAATCAAAGCAAAACTGACCTTAAATACGTGAATACGACACACACCGGACCACTTAAAATCACGTGTTCTTCACCACAGCTGATTCTCTTTTCCGTCTGCCCGCGCCTCGCCACTCGGCCGGCCCGCCTAGCGCAGCCCCTCTCCCATCGGCAAACGCTACGAACGTCAACGACAGTACCTACTTCAGGTACCAACGTACCAACAAAACAAAGGGGGGAATACCACACTAGGGAGAAGAACAATGCACCACACTGAAACATACACAGCGAGAACTAATACACCTCATTCTTGGTATATGCTTGTAACAACGGTGTCACTTGTTGCTGCCATGACTAATGATTTTTTTCCTTTTTGCAATGAAAAAGAAGTCGCCTATTGTGTGAGTTCAAAAAACTCAATTAACTTTAGATAGTAAGTTGACGTTGATATACAGGGTGATTTTTTGAACCCACCCCAGATTTCTCCTCGCCAATTTTTTTTCCAGGAAAACGCCAAAACAGGTCAAATTTATTTGAGGGGTACATTTAGGACACACATTGTCAAATTTTATTCAACCCCTTCGCCCCTACCCTACTTTAGAATTTCAAATAGCATTACCTATCTTGGGGGTAATGAAATTGAAATTAAAAACCAGACACCCAGCGGAAGAACTCGCTAAAGAGACCCCTGTGTATAGTCTGATGTCTCCTCAACAAATTTAGGAAAAAACTTGTGCAGAGATCGTCAACATTTTTGTCAAAGCTCATTGGACCCCCCCCGCAATGTGTCAAGTTTCGCTTCGTTTCGCCATGCAATAATAGTTTACGCTTTGCAATTCAATTTACTCCACTCCATCACAAACATACACATACAAATTTAAGAACATTAGTAGACAATATACAAAAACACTCCAATCAACTGAATTGTTTACTACCATCAACTAAGGTATGTTGCGTCCCCAAGGTAGACGAGACGCTGAAACGTAATCCCTAAACCCAAAAGATAACTTTGTCTCGCTAAAGTTGCAACCTACTCTACAATCATCGGTCTACTAAACAAAGAGTGGGCAGTTGCCTCTGCTCTACATTTAGTATTGAAAAATACCCAAATTACAGGACTTGAAATCATGGCAGATGATTTCAGAGTATCTGATCTAATTTGGAAGACTGGAGATAATGACAGATGGTTTGATAGCTTCTGAGCAATAAGGAAGACTTGATATAATGGCAGAAGATTTGAGAGTTTCTGAGCAAATGAGGAAGATTGAGAGGAATGGCAGATGGTTTGAGAGTTTCTGAACGAATTTAGGAGACACCAAAGTGACAAGGGGTTTAAAGTTGATTTGGTCTTGTGGTATTTTGTAGTACTGAATTTCAAGCAACAGCAACGGCCTGTCACCTTATTCATTTGCTCGAATCACCGTCCTTGCCATTCCTGATTCCCAGTCCCACCCCTCTCCAGCAATTTCGAAGGACCCCACAGAATAAATACACCCACGGTGGACAAGAGGGATGATGTCCCTTGGGTTCGACTTCCACATACATATACAAAAATATACAAACTATGGAAATGTTATTTGTTGTCGCAACATTCACCAAGGCCCTTCTATTCTGGCTAGCGCAATTTTCAATGAGCATCAACAAAATGAAATGCACTCTGCTGTTCCGATTTTAAATAATGAAGCATGAGAGATACAGTCGTTACCCAATAAAACCGCGTACAAACTTTTGACAGGGAGTGTACCGATTTGATCAACTTTGCCCTGGTGTCACAGCGACAAGGTGGCCAAAATTAATCAAAGCAGTACACTCCGTGTCAAAAGCTTGTACGCGTTTTTAATGGGCAATGACCGTACATAATGACACGGATATAAATTAATAAATCAAGCGGATAAAAATGATGACATAAATCTCAACAAAACAGTGATGGTACGATAAATTAACTCAAGTTGCAGATGATTATCAACGCAGTACAAACAATTCCAAAAACCTGAGAGCATCTCCGTCTAGTCAAACACCGCAAATTTAAACAAAATGGTAACCGGAAAATCATGCACAAAGCTGAGAATATTGAGGAAATAAATAAATTAATATAACAATAAATGAAACAGATTTGCCTTATTATATTTAGGTATGTACACAGATTACATGCACATTGAAACACTGTGGATTTCGACCACGTCCGATACTAGTCGAGGCTGGGTTCGATCTCCCCGCATTTGCACCCAGACGCCTGTAGCTAATCCCGCGGCAGTTTCTGTGCCCTTCGCAGGTATAGAATCCGCCCGCTTCCGACACCCTCGACGAACGACTTGAGGTTTAAAACTATGCCAGATGCCGCTTTATTGGCGTGTATGTGATTTCGAGAAAGCCACGAACTTCAGCTTTGATAATAATTATGAAAAAGTCCGTTCCTGTACACCATACTTTCTGAAATCAGAGGGACGCTCAGTAACTGATGATTTGTAAAATCAGTTCACATTTATTCTGTATTTCAACAAGTTGGTCAACATTTCATCTTATCGGCCAGATTATAATCTGGTGTATTTTCTTCTTTACAGATGTCTTTGAATAGTATTTGTTGGCACTTTGAGATACTTCCTGTGATGCTCTTTCTTTCCATGACTCCAGTTTTCCGAAAAAAAACATGTTTATTTCGACCAAGAAGATTCGAGCACTTTACCAAACTTTCTTGTTTATTGAGCTATCTAGGTCAACGGTAAACTCACATCCAGCTATCGGTAATGATCGAAGCGCTCAAGTTTCGTGAATGATTGTCACGCACAAACTTGTTTCCTAAGATATCTGCAATCTCAAAAAAGTATTATTTTTTTTCAAATCATAACAATGTGGGTTGTTCGCGAACATACTTGAGTGACAATATGAATTCAACTAGGTTGGCAACACTGACGAGCTTGTGAGGTCATGTGAGAATGCCTGGGGCCGTATTTGTGGAACCGGGGAACAACTCCTCGAGTGATGTCCTAGGTGACGGCCAATCACAGCCCTGGTTGCCTAGCTACTTCACATGTGAACAGATCACGTATGTCCCGAAAATAGGGCCCCTGATGGCGCCATCACTTTCACATCATCGGAAATCACGTATGCCTACAGCCTTCTTCTGAAGTAAATAAATATGTCGTACGAATACTGGCCAGGCCAGTGCACATTTTTCCATCTTTGATAATTTGAAATCATCCTGTAGATAATTACGTACCAGAAAGGGGTGAGGCATAGGTATAACCGATAATGCAGGCAGAACATGTCGATGTCATCCCAAATTACCATAATCAAATGAAAAACGGATGTTTGAAATTTCGCCGTGGCACCATCATCGTCATCATCACCCGCCCCGGGAAAGTTAAAGAGAGACACCAGTCTCCTGTAATTGGCTGCATAACTTGGATACGGTATAGGTATACCTCTACCCAAGTTACTTAGAGTTAATTGGCGGTTGTTCAGTGTAAGTGCCGAAATTTCAGCAGTGATGATGGAACTCCAATATAACGTCGGAGAGTAGGTATACGTGTGAGGGTAATTAATAAAAAGGAGATTGTGTCACAAGGTGAATATAATGAACTCATTGTGATGCGGGGGCAGGTGCACGCGTGTGACGAAGAATTATCCCGAAGTTGATGAGCAATTTTCTTGGCGCGAACTTGAAAGTTCAACAGGATTTCGCCAAGGAGAAAGCGAGAGAGAGCAGGAGAGGAAGAAGAGTCAGGTGCGTCTTCCTGTGTTGGTCCCGTCCTTCAGGAAAATCATCTACTTAGTTGGATTCACTTTCGGAATTAATTCAGTTTAAATTAACGAATATATTCGAGTCTAATCGAGTTAATCAAATGAGATATTTCATACAATAGCATGCAGCAATGCGAAGCCGAGAGAAATGAGGAGAGACATAACTGAAGACTGGGCGGAAATTGAGAAAACAAGGCTCACCCGAAAACGGACGACAGCCTGACACACAGAGCAGGTCGTTACACCGCTTGTGTAATTAGCCTCATTGCTCGAGATAACTCTAATTTGTACGGACGGACTAAGGGGAGACAATTCTCATTTCGCTAAAGGTACCTGCCCAAGTACCTAGGAACCTAAGGATACATGAACGCGCGTTCCCGGCTGTGACGACTTTCGGCCTCGTCCACTTCGTCCAAAAAGTTTCAATAACTTTGAGAACTTGCTAGTTGCTCTAGCATTGTTCATAATATCTGCTTGCAAGTTTTTTTTTGTTGCCACTTTCCCAACCAGATCGCCTCCACCCCATAAGCCCACAAAATGTGCTCTTTGAAATGCTCGAGCAGCTCTAACGTCAACTCTGAACCAGACATGAACCTTCACTTTTTCCTGTTACAAATCTGTCGCTACGGTGTAGAGACGAGCGTATAAATTCAAAAGCATTCATTTGGGTTTCCATGAAAAGCCTTTTGATGGCGGGCAGCGGGAGTCCGCCGGTGACTCCGCATTAAATGACATTTAATCTGTTTTCATCATGTGAATTTGCAATATTAAAATGTATTTTCGCTTTTAATGAGGGCGCGTGGTGGCGGTGATGGTGGTGCGAATAAACAAAACTGGCGAGCAATGAAAACATCTTTCAATGAAAAGGGACATAAAAGTTTGGTAAACTCTGGATGAGAGAGGGTAAAAGGGATTCTCGAGAGGGATGGGGGGATACACACATGGACGCCGCTAAGGGGACGTCCGAGACGGTTCTTGTGTGTATGTGTGTGGTTCAAACAAGACGCCCAATTCCAAAAGTAATACTTCACCGTCGCACGCAAAACGAGCACAAATAAATATCATTTTTTTTATTCAGGCTCTCCCACACAAAACTCCGTTTTTCCTTTTTTCCTTCAGATCCTGTTCCTCATAGGATTTTTTATATATATAATATACACATATACAATACAATTATCTCACGTCCGTGATGTTCGCTTCCTCCACCGCACATCCTTCCTTTAAACCGAGAACATGATGTAAAGTTAGTACCTGTGTGTTATTGTATTACCCTCCAACACAATATTGCCCTGGGACAAGTAAAATAAATTAGGTGTTTCCTTTTTTGCTTCGTATATCGTTTTAACATCCGTACAAGTACTAACATCTAGTTTTATACCATTGCGAAATGAACAGATCAACACGTGAGATGGTTCACCTCAAAATTTCGTCGTGCTTTAATTAGGTAAAGTTCTATCGGAAACCAAATCTCTAGTCACTAAACTATCAACGTTTTATGTACCTATAGAGTGGCGCAAAAGTAACGGACGGTTTTCAAATAGCTATAGCTTTTTTGCCTTTTAGCTTTTTTAAATCAATTTTATGCAAATTAAAGACGAAACATGGAATTTCCATGTACATTATGTATCAAAGACAACATCTTTTAAACGATTTTCAGCTTCACAGATTCGTGCTCTTTTCAGAACATTTTCCATCCCTTTGTGTAAAGCTTCTGGCCGTAATGTTCTGATTTCGTCTCGGATGTTCTCTTTGAGTTGCTGGAAAGATAAGGGCTTGTTTTTGTATACTTTCTCTCTCAGATATCCCCACAAAAAAGTCAGGCGCTGTCAAATCTGGCGAACGCGACGGCCAGTTGAACTCCGAGTTTCGCGAATAGTGATGGGCACTATCGATAAATTTTACTATCGAATGATCGACTATCGAATGACTGAAACTATCGAATGATTCATTCAAATTCATTCATTCACATCTATCCGTTGAATTCTTTCATTTGCCATCGATTCATTCATTCATTCATTCGTTCATTTATTCATTTGAACGTGCTATCGAATAATTCGATATTATTCATTCGATAGTGCCCATCACTCTTGGAGGATCCTTCCTGCACTGCGACCTATAAGATCTTTTGTGCGTAACCATGCAACTTTTGGAACTCAGTCCCTCAATTATTAGACCAAGAGCTAGCAACGTTTTTTTGCACTCATTTGATAAAGGTCTGTTCCCATCTTGAAATGTTCAGGTACAGTTTCTGTGTACAAAAGTATTTGTTATTCAGTTACTTTGTTTACAGTTACTTAGTTCAAATTTAATATTTCTCTCTATTTATTTTGATTTCATTCACTTACCTATAAAAATCGATAAGTGATTAAATACATTATAAAATTGTACATCTCATAATTCATTCCCAAAAATAGTCTGAAAATCAAATCGTTTAATTCATTCATTGCTGATTCCATAGAACATAAAAAACTGATAATTATACTTAGGTATAACAAATTTTTTTATTACAAGTCAAAATTCATCCATTCATTCGTTCATCAATTAATTTTGTTTCGCATTCAAAATTATTCAGTTCATCCGTTAAATCCACTTGTATATTGAATCATCCATCCATTTATTCGTTCATTAATTCATTCGTTCGTGCATTCATCCATCAGTTTGTTTATTCATTCATTCATTTGTTCATCCATTCGTTCATTCATTCATGTATTCGTTCATTCATTCATTCATTCATTCATTCGTTCATTCGTTCATTCATTTGAACGTGCTATCGAATTATTCGATAGCTGACAACTATCGAATAATTCGATAGTATTCATTCGATAGTGCCCATCACTTGAAATTATCCGTTCTTCAAAGATATCCCACAAAAGTAGCATCGTGGCTGCGGCAGTATGAGCTGTGGCTCCATCTTGCTGGAACCAGATGTTTGGATAATCCTCAACTTCTGGTTTTGAAAACTTGTTGATTATGGTGCGGTATCTTTCGCCATTAACGGTCACGGCATTGCCACCCTCATTCTCGAAGAAATATGGACAAATGATCCTCTCAGAGGTTACACCGCACCAGACTGTACACTTAAGTGGATGCATTTGGTGTTGAAGGACCACCCTAGGATTTCCCGTGGCCCAAATTCTGCAATTTTGTTTATTCATTAAGCCGGTAGGTTAAAAAAAATGACCTTCATCGCTCATAATCAAATTATGAATAAATCTGTTGTCTTCTATGGCCATTTGTTGTAGACGACGAGCATAATCAGGACACTGTTTAAAATCTCTTGGCTGCAATTCTTTCACCCACTGCACTTTCTATGGAGACATTCCCAAATCTTTCTTCAAAATTCTTTGCAATGATCTTCTAGACATCCCTAACTCGATACACCGTCTTCTAACTGATGTCTCATGATCTTTTTCAACGCTTTTCCTTGTAACACGGCGGAAAAATATAAAAATGATCCCACCGCTGCCTCCATTGTGATACGTGGAAAAAAAGGCGGCGTTTTGAAGAAAAATTAAATTATGCATGTCAACCCTTTTTTCGATGGACCATCTAGTATGGCAGTCAAATTGGTAACAGTCCTTCAACCAGCCCATTGATGCGAGACGTTGAGTTTTCGAAACGTCGCGTCGTCGTTTACAATAGCAGAACCAGGGCGACGTTGGCCTTTGCTTTCTTTTTTTTAGCCACTCAAAGCTCTGTTGGCAAGATAATTCTGTACTTCCTGCATCGTGAAATTGAGACATTTGGAAGGCTAAAATTCTTCATTTTGAACTTATATAATTTCCCATGGATTGTGGAGAAGGTCGTGAGCGTCTTGCTAGCAAGGTCAATGTCTAAAGCTATTCGCCAGTAGTTGCTTCTAGATGTAGCCTGCTGTTTTCCATGATCTTCTGAATCCGTGGCAGCTTCGTCGTCTTTCTGTTAGAGGCCTGGAATTCCGAATGGTGAAATTCCCTCACTGTCGAGCTTGAATTTACCATATAAAGTAAATAAAAAGCACTGCACTCATTACAACCGAGACATATACGGTGGGGCCTAACGTAGGTACCTACTCCACACCACGATGCTCTTCGCCGGAAGGAACGTTAATTCCTCCCCCATCTATGCGAGGAACTCATTTCGAGGTTAATGCATTTTGATGACGGACAGGAGGTTGGTGGCTGCCTGCCTACCGCCAGCCATTAGAAATCCCACTTAATTAAGGAAGGGCTCCCAATTACACCTACGTACTAACTACACCTCTCCTCATACCTCGGAAGTTCTGGTGATAAATACAGTATTCGCATGAGGTGTAATTTCGAACGAAAAATCCCATTAATTAGGCAAACCTAGTGCCACCCTCTCGAAGCCATCATCGAGAAGAATCAATATGATAATGTGGCACACTATACTTCGTCGAACGACCCGCCGGAAGATGTGCGTGTCCCGTGAAGTCACGAGCTCAGCCAAGCCGCGCCACCCGAACTTTCTCATGACGCTAATTTCAATAACTCGCTGAAATAAGACCGCAACTTTCAATTACCGGCACGAGAATCTACGCCGCCGCCAAGCCACTGCCCCTTTTACGAGGCATTAACGAGATCACCCCAGAAAACCGTCATCCTCGTCCCGTCTGCCTATATACCTTTCGCAAAATTCCTCTTCGTTATGCCGATGATCGTAATTAAACCGCAACATATAAAAGCACCTCTTACCATTTCGGCCTTAAGCAGTAATAATCTATTAATTTTCGTTGATGGCTTTGAAGTATAGCATATAGAGATACGGCATTGGATCGGAAGATGTTGGCTATAATCCGACTCGCGGTCAGATGATGGACATCAGCTCTCGTTATTAAAACGACGGGATTCTACCATAAATTTCTGCGGGAGCGCCACCGCCGTGGGCGCGGCGTGAAGCTAAAGAGTCAGAGATGCGAGACACATAAGAGGTGGAGCGGCATTTTCGCCTTAAGCTCCTCGGTTGACTCGCACGTATGCTAAATATACCCCTGAGTTCAAAACTTTAGGGTTGTAATACACCACCCTCATGAGATTAACGATAACTTGATAAGCTTTCAAGTAATTGACCCCAATACGAAATCTTATGTGTGCTGGAATGAAATTTAAATACATTTCCCGTAGATAGGTACCTCTGCTTCTCGCACACACACATACACACACAAAATGCGAAAACTTGAAACTCCTCCATCCCCCGCTCCCCATCTGGGAATCTGCTACATTGCTCCCAGCCGAGATTTCAACAACTTGGTGCAAGAAGGTATTCCATAACTTGTGCGTTTGCACTGACAATTTTGGAATTATCCTAGAATATTATGAAGCTCTCAATCATGTTATGGGGTTGCAAAATTAGAGTAGCTAACGGAGCTCAATATTTTATAGCTATGCAAAATCAATTAGTAGATACTTCAGTAGGTCATCTAAGGGTTATCCAGATCTTGAAAAAAATCTCCAGACAGTGTAATATAGGTAACCCTACAATACCTGAGTAAGCAACACAAATTCAAACCTTCGCTCTTCTCCCCGCCAAGCTCATGGTATCGCTCCCAGTCCGCCATCATCCATAAAACAAAGCATCGACTTGATATTCTCTACAATATTTTGTTCTCAGACCTCTTAAATCACCATTTCTTTCCCAGTCCCATCCCCAATGCAACTTCTACAAAGTAGGTTCCAATAAACATACAAGTTAGTATACATCAACTTAGGAGACCACACAGCGCGTGATACATCGCTCCAGTCGAGATTGAACTGCGACAACGCAGACCTGGGTCAGAATTTGAATGGGTGACCGAGTAGACGGGCCTCGTCCAATTTTTAACAGATAGCTGATGAATCCCACTCTGACAACCTTGGGCATGTCCCCGCCTGCAAGCAGCAGTACGGTAATAATATTATCTTAATTCAAGCAACATTAAATGTGTACATGGTAAACAGAAATAAACAAACACTTGAAATAAATTTCAGAGAAGATGTTCAATACTTCCATCTCAATGGGATAGAAGCTTGATCTTCCACATCCTCCCTGGTGCAAAGAAAATTATCAAAATGACGCAATTAAAATGATAAATTAACATAAAATCATATTAGCAAGTTCGGTGCATAACACGTTCATTAGAATGAAAATGCGTGTAGTGATAGTGGAAGTTCAAACACAAAATTTGAGCAAATTAAGGCGAATAAAAGATTGAAAAGCGAGCACTTCATAGCTGATGTTGGCACATTATGTAGGTCATTCTAGTATGATAGCATGATACGCCGATTAAAAGGAGATAATGGGAAAGGCCCGTAAGAGTCGACGCTTTAAGTCTCGCTTTAGGTGCCCCCTGTATGAGGCCAAGAAGAACAGGAGTTGAGCAGATCAGACAAGTTGTTGAGCGAGCTGCAATATCTGAAGGAGCGTTTGAATAGTTGCAATTGGACAGGGAGCTGGCGCCTCAAAACTTACGTCATAAGGTACATGATTTTTACCCTGTAGGTGTAATATGCGTTGATAAGGTTGTTAAAAATTTCTTTGTCTTACACGTTAGACCGGGGGCTTTAGGATGGTATAAGCTTGTCAATTTTCGAAACAATTGCCAAAACTTTACGTCATAAGGTAGGTATGTACATGAATGAAACCAACGGGATATTGTGTGGGAACATCCCCTTAATCGAAAATCTGGTCGTAAGACAAAATTTTTGGGGGCTTTCGATCCATAAGACAAGTTTGAAATTTTCAAAAAAGACCAAAATTTATCAATTTTTTCACAGGCGTTTTGTTGACTAACCCACTAAGTGTTATACAATACAGGGTGTTTCGGTGACCTTGCATAACTTCGGAGGTGATTCCTCTCAAGAAACCAAGTCGAAAAGTAGGAGTAACACTTTTTCCTCAAGTGCTTCCTAAGAGAGTTATAGCCCCTCAAAGGTACGCAGAAAAACAAAGTTTTCAATTATTTGCTGAAAAACCGTCAAAGGCAAGAACTTCAAATTTTGTGCAAAGAAGTTTCTCAACAGTACAGGCAAAGTTTTAAGCAAATCCAGCCAGTGGCAGCGAAATTAGAGAGGATTGGGATCATATTGAAAATATATACGTTCGGCCTATCGCTTATCGAAAATATTTGAATTTGAAGCTTGTACCTTTGACAGTTCTCAAGGAAATCATCAACAACTTTGTTGCATTTTGCACCTTTGAGGGGCTGTAACTGCCTCAGGGAGCACTCGAGGAAAAAATTTTACTCCTACTTTTCGACTTATTTTCTTGAAAGGAATCACCTCCCGAAGTATTATGCAAGGTCACTGAAACACCCTGTATATTTGTAATCAGGATGAAAGACGGCATCGATTTCCATGTTGAAATATAGGGTGTACGATTTGAGAAAAAAAATTGATGTTGCACCCTGTAAGTTAGTGATGTACCATTGAAAAATTTTGTTGGCAGACTCAAAAATTACGTAAAAAATCATGCAAAAATCGTTTCTAATCCCTGAAATTATGTCAAAGGAAAAGTCTCCAGGAGGAGGTAAATTTTGGCCTTTTTGAAAATTTCAAACTTGTCTTATGGACCGAGAGCCCCAAAAAATTTTGTCTTATGACCCGTGATGTTCCCACACAAAAGCCCGTTGGTTTCATTCATGTACAGTTGCGGCCTCATAAGAGTTTACACCGATGGCAATCGTGTGGCCATGCTCATTCAAAATTACATCAAAATTGAATTAGCATGGCCACTCGATCGCCGTCGGTGTAAACTTTTATGAGGCCGCAACTTTATCTCATGACGTAAATTTTGGCCATTTTTCGAAAATTGACAAGCCTATACCAGCCGAAAGCCCCCGGTCTGACATGTAAGAAAAAAAGAAATTTTTAACAACCTTACCCACAGGGTTAAAATCATGTACCTTATGACGTATATTTTGAGGCACCAGCTCCCTGTCCAAATCTATGAAACGGAATTGACAGCTGATCCTTGCGCCTGACATTGACGTTGTGGAGGTTCTGCACTCAATCCTGCCCGACAAATACCCCCGGAATGTTCAGCTTAGCTATTTTATAGTACAATGAAGCAACGTGGAAAAATCTGTTTTCTCCATATCGAGCCACTTCAACTCCTGCAGTTTGTGGAAAATATGATTGTACCTAGATATAGTCCTGTCCCTAGCAGTACTTCTGTAGGAAAAACGATGTAATCAAAATTTTTTTTTTGGAATCGTTAGAGGATCGTCCCAGGACAAATAATCACTCGGGTGCTTTCGCGATTTCTGGTACATTTTCCAGCAATATCGCATCAAAGTTGGCGGCTGGTCAATTCTTCAGTTCGCTGATATTTCTTGGAGTTTTTGCGATTTTTTTCAAATAAAAGTACTAATCTACCCAAAAAACAATTCCGGATCGAATGGTGCTGTCAGATTTTGAGTACTTACGTTATACCGGGTGAAAAAAAAATAAAACGAGTTTTATATTTTTTCCCCAACTTTTTAGTTTCTTGGCCGATTTTCACAAACTTTATGTCAAAAGCTCGCTGACTAAATCATCTACTCAAATCAATTGTCAATATAGCCAAATTACCAAAAATCAAGATGGCGGCGGCGAACCCAAATAAAAATGTGTCGTATTTCGAGATTTTTTTTTTGATTTCTTAACTCCGTAAAGAACGACACTGATGGTGGATTCTGGAAGATTCAGCTTTCTTCTGCAATTTGGGACTAGATTTACTTGATTCGCACATTCCATTGTGAAAATATAGTGAATTAAAAGAAGGTCCACTTGTGATTTTTTTCAAATTCACAATAAATCAGCAGTTTAAAAACCTCCCGCGAATCCTTATTTCTGAAGCAATTTCTACACACTTGAAAGTGATCGTAAGCTGTGTGCATAGGCTACAAATACCGTGTTGGTGCATGGCCGAAGTTTCAAAATTTTAGATGATAGATGACGTAAATGGTGAAGGTGCGCATGTCAAATATCGAATATTCTACTTTTTGTTCTCACATGTTCTGAACGAAATTTCTATAAATGGTTGGCTTAATGGTCAGCTGGATAAACACGCAAGGATAGTCAAATGTTGAAAGAGTCGAAATGTGAAATTTTCAAATAGACGACTCTACTTCTTTGGAGAAAATAAAACAGTTATATTCGTCGGTCCAGGAATTTTAGCTGTTGAAATCGCAAATAGCGAACAAAAATGAAAGCCAGCCGGATTTTTGTATATAAGCTCAGTTGAGCATGTAGTTCAACATAGTCAAAGTTCTCAAGAATCCGGTGTGAGCTTCGGCCGTTGTGGCCTCGAGAAGAACTTGAGGATCAGTTTTTCGCGTATATCTTGTGAACAATGGCACTTGGGAAGAACGTGCTTGGGAAAAAATTGTTGAAAATTTTATTGTCTATAAGAAAGGTCCTTACATGTTTCATCGTCAGTCAGCTCTTTCTTCGTCAAAACACAAGAAAATTAAAATAATCCAGATGCTCGATGCTGAAGACTGTATGGACCTTGAGTTTTATGATGGCGGGGTGCCATTTGGTAGAGGTGTTGTTCGATCTATTCTGTTTTGACTGTAACTATTTGCCATCAATACCAACTATGCCGACGGCATATACAGGGTGGAATAAAAATAAGAAGTTGAACAAATGTACCTCAAGAACCAAAACAGGTGAAGACATATAAACCGCCAAAAATATTTCTAATTTCATGGTCATGAAGTCGTCGTAAACTTGGATCAAATATGTTGAGCCGTTTCTGACATATCTTCAGATGACTGAAGTCGTTACGAAAAAAAAACTAGTTTTCCGTCTATCAGTAACTCTTCAGATATTGAATCGAGACTTGGTGTTTTGAATCGAAACAATGATAAATCACATTTAAAATGAAATAATAGTGAAAAACACTTTCTAGGCCAACTACTTTAAGAAAAAATACAGTCAACTTTTTTTCTGATGAGTAGACGAAAAAATTATTTTTTTCGTTAACAACTTCAGTCTTTTGAAGATATTTCAAGAACGGCTCAAGATATCTGATTCAAGTTCACGACGACTTCATGATCATGAAATCAGAATTAATTATGGCGATTTACATGTCTTCACCTATTCTGGTTCTTGAGGAACAAATGTTCAACTTTTTATTTTTATTTCACCCTGTATATGCCGCCGGCATAGTTCATATTGATGGCTTCAAGTTTCAATCAAGAAATAGTGGACCAACCAACACCTCTACGAGGTGGCACTTCGCCATCATAAAACTCAAGGTCCATACAGTCTTCAGCATCGAGCATCTGGATTATTTTAATTTTCTTGTGTTTTGACGAAGAAAGAGTAGACTGACGATGAAACGTCTAAGGACCTTTCTTATAGACAATAAAATTTCCAACAATTTCTTTCCAAGCACGTTCTTCCCAAGTGCCATTGTTCACGAGATATACGCGAAAAACTGATCCTCAAGTTCTTCTCGAGGCCACAACGGCCGAAGCTCACACCGGATTCTTGAGAACTTTGACTATGTTGAACTACATGCTTAACTGAGCTTATATACAAAAATCCGGCTGGCTTCCATTTTTGTTCGCTACTTGCGATTTTAACAGCAAAAATTCCTGGACCAACGGATAGAACCGTTTTATTTTCTCCAAAGAAGTAAAGTCGTCTATTTGAAAATTTCACATTTCGACTCATTCAACATTTGACTCTCGTTGCGTGTTTATCCAGCTGACCATTAAGCCAACCATTTATAGAAATTTCGCTCAGAACATGTGAGAACAAAAAGTAGAATATTCGATATTTGACATGCGCATCTCCACCATTTACGTCATCTATCATCTAAAATTTTGAAACTTCGGCCATGCACCAACACGGTATTTGTAACCTATGCACACAGCTTACGATCACTACCAAGTGTGTAGAAATTGCTTCAGAAATAAGGATTCGCGAGAGGTTTTTAAACTGCTGATTTATTGTGAATTTGGAAAAAATCACAAGTGGACCTTCCTTTGATTCACTATATTTTCACAGTGTAATGTGCGAATCAACTAAATCTAGTCCCAAATTGCAGAAGAAAGCTGAATCTTCCAGAATCCACCATCAGTGTCATTCTTTACGAAGTTTAGAAATCAAAAAAAAATTCTCGAAATACGACACATTTTTATTTGGGTTCGCCGCCGCCATCTTGATTTTTGATAATTTGGCTATATTGACAATTGATTTGAGTAGACGATTTAGTCAGCGAGCTTTTGACATAAAGTTTGTGAAAATCGGCCAAGAAACCAAAAAGTTGGAAAAAAAATATTGAACTTGTTTTATTTTTTTTTCACCCGGTATAACGTAAGTACTCAAAATCTGACAGCACTATTCGATCCGGAATTGTTTTTTGAGTAGATTAGTACTTTTAGTTGAAAAAAATCGCAAAAACTCCAAGAAATATCAGCGAACTGAAGAATTGACCAGCCGCCAACTTTGATGCGATATTGCTGGAAAATGTACCAGAAATCGCGAAAGCACCCGAGTGATTATTTGTCCTGGGATGATCCTCTAACGATTCCAAAAAAAAAATTTTGATTACATCGTTTTTCCTACAGAAGTACTGCTAGGGCCTGGATTAATATGCCAAAAATAAAGCGTAAGCAAGAGTTCTGGACAACCTGGATTCTTCTTCTGTCCTTCTGAAGCAGGCAAGGTCCATAGACTGGATTGCAAAAGTTGAACTGCGACAATACAAAGGCTTGACTAAGAGAAATTCTCAGAGCACGATTCAAGAAATCCCTGTTGTTGCTGTTATACAGGATGTTTCGCAATTACGGTTACAAACTTCTAGGGGAGATTCTCCATCAAAAATGGACCAAGAAAAAATATAACTTCGATGTCCTTAAATGCTCCGTTAAAAAGATACAGGGTGTTCAAGTTGACTTTTTGAAATCATTTTTTCTACATAACTTTTGAACCGGTCAACTGATTTTGTTCAAATTTGTAACAAAGTTAATCAGAATAGGTCTTTATCGAATAATAGCAACGTGTTTAGAAAAAAAGAATACAGGGACGTAGATAATGAGGGGTGTCTTAATATTTCCCCCCCTATTTTTCACTCCCTTGAGTATTTTCCTAAATTGTTCTAATTTTTGGATTCTACGTCCAATTTAGAAAAAAAGTTACTCTTGCAAAATTTTGACTAGAGGCTCCATTTCTGAGATATTTGGGTTTGAAACTTTGGAAAACATCTCAAAATCGCCACTTTCAATGAGCCCAATTTTTTTTTCCCTGAAAACTTTCCGTTTCTCAGGAGAAATGGTGGTTTATCAACTTAAAAATTCTAGAGAACCTATTTCTGCTGAGAAATCATGAGTTTTTTGGATTCTAATTAATAGGCCTTTGGAAGTAGCAATTTCGAGATGTTTTCCAAAGTTTCAAACCCAGATATCTCAAAAACGAAGCCTCTAATCAAAATTTTGCAAGAGTAACTTTTTTTTCTAAATTGAACGTAGAATCCAAAAATTAGAACAATTCTGGAAAATAGCTATGGGGTAAAAAAGAGGGGGCAAATATGAAGACACCCCCCATTATCTACGCCCCTAATTTTTGTTTTTTAAACGCGTTTCTATTATTTGATAGAGACCTATTCTGGTTAACTTTGTACCAAATTTGAACAAAATCAGTTGAGCGGTTCAAAAGTTATGTCAAAAAATCGATTTTTAAATGTTAAGATGGGCTCTAAGCCGCAGTCCCACATCCATTACTATCCCTAAGTTTTTCGTTTCACTAACCAGTGGCACCCTGTGGTCATCGGCCAGAATAGTAATTTCATCCTGCCCAGCCAATCTGTCTTTATTTGGTCCAAAGAGTAAAAGCGTGGACTTTTGTCCGTTAAGGCAGAGCCCATAATCGGAAGAGAAAGCTGACAGAGTGGCAATGTCGGTGGAAAACTTATTTAGTGCAATTTCTATGTCATTCTTGTGAAACTGGGTATAAGGTTAAGTATCGTCAGCGTAAAAATGTTATTTGGAATACTGAATTTCAGTTTCAAGTTGGAGGCAAGGTTTGAGGTCCAATCGTCCAAACATTGGATTTACCAAAAACTTTGCCTGCAGATTCCAGCAACTTGGAACGATGAGGTTCAAGTCTTCTTTTATGACGATCTTGCTTTCCTTCAGCTCGGATTTTGACCTATATGTCTCCTTCTTGATATGGGGTTTATTCAGTTTGACCAGGAGAGGCCTAACACCATTTCCAACACTACGAAGACGGATGCAAAAGCTTATCGCGTCGTCAGGTACAACAGCACCAATTTTTTCACGAAAGATTTTAAGGACTTTGATACTGTCTCCTTGACGGCTTCCAGGTTCCTCAGGGACTCAGGGTGTTGCCTGATCTATATTGTCAAGCTGCAGTTTCACAGAGCGATTTTCTTTTTCCAACACATGAATCTGTTTTTCCATCACCTTAGTCCGCTTCTCAAAGCTCTGAATTATCCTGTCGGCCAGCATATCCGCCAGCTTATCAAGAAAGTGCCCGGTGCTTAGAAGTGTGTCCCAAACAGCTTTCGCAAGCTTTTCGTTTTGACCCATATTGTAAATTTATGAAGACAACAACAATGTGAACAGACCACCAGCAGGCCAGCAGGCTCGCGCACGTCTACTCTGCACAATGTTCAGACATTAAATGATCGATGGATAAGGATAATGTGTAGGGGAGGAAACAACCGCCAGCGTCAAGCGTACGACTTTTCACTGAAACTGAAAATATTTTAGGGCTCTCAGTCTCAATAAAAATCAACAAGGCCGCAAGGGCGAATCAACATTCGCTTACGTAATTGTAGTTTTTTTTGTTTGCACTGTCCAACAGGAACATTATACCCATTTCTGGGTTGTGTTGTATATTCCGAAGAAAGATTAAACCGCAATAATTGAGGCATCACTCAAAAATCTCTTTGATAGCGGAAACAGCGGCATTGAAGATGTCATAGTGAGCCTCGATACAAAAATGGGAGTGATACATTCAGTGAAGAGGGAAAAAGGAGAGTGTGAGTCCTGGCGTAGGGCTAGCAGGTCTGGGAATCCGCAAACCTATCCGATAGAGCAGCTTCAAACAGCCAATGACATTGTTGACAATCTTGTACTGCTGAGAATTTCGGACTGTTTTATCACCGGAACTCAGTATCGCCTACGTAAGTATGTACCTTGTGTCATAAACTTCTTGGCAGCATCTGATTACTGAATGCGTGTAATAACTTGTTTTAATTGACCGCGGAACTCTCTCTCTCACACACACATACACGAGCAGCAGTGAATGATTTAAAACTCCCCGACAGTCCATAAAAGGTTAAAGCTCGAAGGGACGGCGAAGAGGGGGGTCGGCTGGCGGCTTGAAAAATGGCGACGTGAAATTATTATGCGTGTGAACAAACGGATTTATGTTTTAGGTTATGTAAAAAAAGAGCGCGGGTGTCCCGGGGGACCCTTCGATTGCCGGCAATAAATTACTTCGTGGGCTTCCTCCTACTGTATACTGAAATATGCAACGGTCAGCAAATAAATTGATTGCGAAACCGTGTTTGCTCTAATAATCGCATCGCCGGTGCAGACGAGGCTCTATTAATTTTCGTTTCGCGTTAATGGATCTTATAAGTTATTTATTACCGCTAATCGTTATTCACTAACATCCCCTCGCTCGCGCTGACTTAATAAATTTGACAATGTACATCCAGAATGTGGTGATTTATCGTTCGCGTGGTGTATGTGACGAGGTGGAATGCACAGGTGGATGACGTAGAGCGGCTCGTGGGTAGGTGGGTATATTTAGATTCGCATTAATCTGTGATCTGAGGGGTATTGGGGAGTTACCGAAGTAACAGTCTAGTAGTCCAAAAACAGATTTCTTCGAAACCCTAGGATCGATCTGCATGTTTGAGTAGGTATACCTATTAGCCATGCAAAACAACGATAGGAAGTTGATGATATATTAAGGCTGGGGTAAGATATTAAATGAGTCAGTTCTTACGCGCGGATGTTGAATTAATTCTCCGAAAACGCTCTTATAATGATTATCATATGATTTTGCTCCGGGCTTCCCAATATAGGTGTCCCAGAAATGAGTACACAGAAAGATGGCACATATTCCTGACAACAAAATAGGTCGATTCAACAAAACTTACCTCTATACCAAAATGCTTCCTTTGCTTGAAATGGCAAGATGGCGACGCGATGTACGGAGTGTGAGCAATGTGTTTCCGAAAGTGAGCGTTTTATCAAGTGCAATAAATGTGAGATCTATTGCCTGCATCATGATTGCGGAAAGATCACCCCATCGGGACTGAAATTTTTGGCAGAAAACCACATAAACGTTAAGTGGTTTTGTGATGCGTGCTGCAACAGTGGAAGAAGTTCTGTCCGTCTTGTCGATCGACAGGATGACCGTGAACGGAAACATGAAGAACAAAGTGAAAAGCAGGAAATCCTAACTGAATAGATGAACAGCGTAATCTCTACTCATCAAATTGTGAAAATCCTTCTTTAGTGCAAGACGGGGCCTGATGACGATTTCCGAGTTGTGGAAAAGAAGAAAAGAACCAGTGGACGGGTCGAAAAAAGACACTATTTTCACGGGTGTTGAAAAACGCGAATGGATTTTTTATATCAAGACTACATCCCGACACAAGCGGAAATGATGTGGTAGATTACCTGAAAAGGGACGGATCTGAAGTGAGCGAGTGCAAAAAACTAGAAATTAGATCCAAAACAATAGCCGCATCGCTGTATCAGAATCGCGTGCAGAGGATCGAATTAATGAAAGTGTATGGCCGATCAACACAATATCTAGGGTCAACACTAGGGTCTCGATGTGACAGCGTTCATAAATCTTGTGATATCAAACAGAATCCATCTCATATGTTCGAGGGGTTGATTTCCCAAGAAAAAAGTGTACACAAGAATTCTGACTTTATTATTATTATTATTAATGTTATTATTATTATGACTTTATTCACATTAGCTATCACTTTTGGCATATTTTTGTGTTATTAGGTCTCCCTGACCGACCCTGCCAATCAGGGCTAAGAGTAATATTATTGTGTCATTAAGAGTCCATCGCGGCCATTGCTGCTCCTCCCCCTGAGCTCTACGCAAACCTTCAAAACAGGGTCACAAATTGCAGGAACCTGTAATTTACAATGTCTCCCATAATAGAGAAACCACTCCACAACAGATGGGAGTCAAAGCTAGCAGCTAGCCTTAGCGTCTGGTCCTCGCAAACCTTGCGCGTTGGATTTCGTCAGAAGTGTGTGGTGCATGCAGCTCTATGTCTCAGAACTCACAGCTAGGCACGCCACGGTTGCGACAACCTCTCGGGGAAAACGCGTCATTTGGATTTTGATGTTTCCAGGGGAAAGCATCGAACCTAAATCGATAGTGATCCAACCCGATTTAGGGACAGAAGGAGGAAAAGGACTTTGCAGTGCAATGGCGTAAAGGGCAAGAGGGGGTTTCCAAAAACCCCATTGCTGCCCCCTGCTTTCAATTATGACTGATGTTGGAAAAATTTGATAGGTACCTATACCTACATAATCCTATCTACCCAAGTACCTGCCTTCATAGTTAACTAGCTACTTATACAGTCGAACGTACTTGTTCCAGGGTGGGTTTTGGATTGGGAATTTTAGAAGGCGGAGGAAGAAGGAATTGCTCCATGCGCTGCAAGTTGTTTTGAGGATTTATGGAACGAAAACAAGATAGTTTTGAATTTTTTTGCGGGTGTTTTGGAGGGAGAAGCATGAAAAAATCGTCAATGAATTTCGCTTCAGCGGGTCAAACTAACACCTGGAAACGTATTCTTGCCATCTAGAAATAAAAACTGAGAAATTCATATTTTGAAAAGTAAAATCAAAGTCAGATTGAATAAAAATATCTTGTAGAGGTTTATGCCGGCCAAAGCGCTTTTTCGGTCGGAAAAGACTCAATTTTTTTGATGGAAAACACTTTCCATGAAGAGAGCCACGACAGACGATTTGAATACGTTCTGTTGCGTGTTGAGAAATCAAAATCGATTAGGGTTCATTGGAAAACACAATCATAGGGGCCGCAAGCGGTGATAATATTTTCGTGTGCTTATCTCTCATCGGCCTCTTATGTCGACGTATTTATGGGTGTTTCGGTGCACCAGACAATCTGGGAACGTATCCATCCAAGTTCAAAAAACTTCAAATGAGAGAAAGGACAAAGGAGGAATCGCTCCATGCGCTGCAAGTTCTTTTGAAGATTAATGGAACAAAAAAAATATATTTTCAATTTTTTTCGCAAGTGTTTCGGAAGGGGGCGGGGGCATGAGAAAATCGTCGTTGAATTTGGCTTCAGCGGTTCAAACTGACACCTGGAAACGTATTCTAATCATCTAGAAATAAAAACTGAAAAATTCATGTTTTGAAAAGTGAAATCAAAGTCAGATTGAATAAAAATGTCTTGTAAAGGTTTACGCCGGCCAAAGCGCTTTTTTGGTCGAAAAAGACTCAATTTTCTCAATGAAAAACACTCCCCATGCAGAAAGTCACGACAGACGATTTGAATACGTTCTGTTGCGTGTTTGGAAATCAAAATCGATTAGGGTTCATTGACAAACACAACCATTAGGGGCCGCAAGCGGTGATAATATTTCCGTGTGTTTATCTCTCACGGCCTCTTATGTCGACGTATTTATGGGTGTTTTGGTGCACCGGACAATCTTGGAACGTATCCATCCAGGTTCAGAAAACTTTAAATGGGAGGAAGGACAAAGGAGGAATTGTTCCATGCGCTGCAAGTTGTTTTGAAGATTTATGGAACAAAAAAAAAATAGTTCTCAATTTTTTTGCGGGTATTTTGGAGGGAGGGGCATGAAAAAATCGTCGTTGAATTTGAACATAACTAGCTGCTTTCTCCAAAAAAGAATTTCAAAAACCAGAAAATCCCTGTTTGAAAGACGCTGCAACTTACTGTTCTAGCTATGGGCTTGAAGACGTACTTGCTTTATTTGGTTCAGGTAGTATGTGGTTCAGGTACTTGCTAAGAACGAACTCCTCAACCGGTGATGGATGAATTTTGGTGAATAATCACTCAAAAGATTTATGGATCATGATGTCGGAAATATTCAACGTGTTTCAGGTGTCAATTCCACCGATTATGCCTGAGCTATGGGTTATTACCAAATATTGCCATAAAAAGGTACCTAAATTATGCTAGCCACTCCAGGCAACGCCGCAAGGTGCATCTCTCCCGCCAATTTTTTACGCCCACATTCTTGTGAGTGACCAACTTTTCGCCCTCCACCTCTATCACCGGCCAACCGCGATTGTATTCGGGTATCTACAACCGGTGATGGAGTGGGTGCAGAGTTGAGAGAAACACAAAAAATGTTCACGTAATATCGCGTATTGCCGCCAGGGAATAAATGCGATTACAATAGTCCTAAGTGTAGAAAAAAGAAACACGTCATTAACTCGTAATAATTTGGCGTAATGCGTCTGATTTCCCTTATGAAAAGATGTCACCCAATACGTGTTAGGTACTCACCCCTACTATTCTGATTGGCAATAAACATTAAAGAGAAATGGTGAAGACCCTGGGAAAAATTACCCTTAGAATAAGATATCATAGTGATTACTGCAGCAGCCAAAACGTAGGTTATTGGTAATTAGAGGTAGGTACCTACCTATCTTTAGGTACCTTGACAGAGTAGGCAGGCAAAAATTAAGCATTAGGTATTTTACGAATGAGAGTCTTGAAAAATTCGTGTGCAGAATTTTCGCCTCTGATTTAATAGTCAAAAGGCCAATATCCGCAATGGATAAACATGATGAAATGATCGGGAATCAATAAAAAACGGGGATTATTATTGATTTAGCAGCTTCAGCGCGTCAGACTGACACCTGGAAACGATTTTGATCATCCAAAATTTCAAAATTTAATTTTTTTTAATAGTAAAATTAGAGTCAGATCGGAAAAAAATGTCTTTCACCTTGTACCTGAAAATTTACGCCGGCCAAAGCGCTTTATCGGTCAGAAAAGATTCTATTTTTTTGATGAAAAACACTTTCCATGCAGGAAAGCACAACAGACGACTCAAATACGTTCTTTTGCGTGTTTGAAAATCAAAATCGATTAGAGTTCATTGAAAAACACAATTAGGGGAGGTACGGACAAAACGATCCCGCGCGCAAAATGATCCTTTCCAAGTTTCCACGCTATTACATAGATGTCAGCATGGAGGATGAAATTACCTTAAAGAGCTTGATATTCCACGACGCTGATGTATGATTGGCAGTATTTTTTGTCTACTGGTTTTCTGCAACCAAGCAAAGTTCGTGTGGTGCGTTGCTGCTCTAAGAAGGATTCTGTGGGAATTTCATGTTTAGCACCAGGTAAATGCAAATTTGGAAAGTAGTTGCATCTTACGATAAAATACACCTCTTTATATACCTCCTACAGTACTTGTTTCTCTTTGGTTGGAATATTTACAGTTTTGAGGTTACAATATTTGTAATTATTCGCCTTTGGACAAAATGATCCCAAATCAAATTTACAAAATGATCCCGGGATCATTTTGCAAATAATTGAGGGGATCGTTTTGTGCTAATGCACTTTCCTATGCGCCCATTTTATTGAGTGAAAAACAGTTCCAGAATGTCGGAGTACAAGCGAAAAACTTGTACTTCGACAACTACTTGTTTTTTTTCAACTATTCCTTCTACGTTTATTGAAAATTCTCATATCAAGAATGGAATGTTCATGCTTTTTGCTTACTCCAGAATCTTATATTGATGTTGAATGTTTTGTGTTATTGTTTTTTGGAAAATTAAAAATTTAAAAAATAATTTGCTGGGAATAATATTCAGGGATCATTTTGCCGACACCACTGGGATCATTTTAGACATTCCTGTTGACAAAATGATCCTTTTGGGCAATTTCACGTTTTCCATTATATTTTGCTCATATTGAATTTTTAGTAATTCAGCTGTATGTATGTTATAAATAAGTATGCGAATAGTGACTTACACGCAAGAAACGGTGAAAAATGTCTACATTTGAGTTCAAAACCGGTGAGTTTGCTTAGGGGGATCATTTTGTCCGTACTTCCCCTACTAGTGGCCGCAAGCGGTGGTAATATTTTCGTGTGTTTATCTCTCATGGCCTCTTATGTCGACAAATTATGGTTGTTTTGGTGTACCGGACAATGTTGGAACGTATCCATTCAAGTTCAAACAAGCGAATATGCCTCATGGGCATGAGGCTAGGCTAAGTAGCGCACTTCCCTTTAGGAGGGTTAGTGAACGCAAAATGTTAATTAGGGTTCCACCGTTATTTGGGCAGAAATTTCAATATGGCGGCCAAAATAGCGTCAGAATCATGAAATTTGGCTCTAAAATCAAAATGAATCGTACTATAGACAAGATTAAGTCCCAAGTTTCATGAAAATCGTTTCACTAATAAGATATTTCCGAGGATATTTCAATATGGCGGCCAAGATGGTGGCAGAATGTTGAAATTTGACTGAAGAATAAGAATGATCATACGAAAAAGAGGTAAGAGGTAAGTCCCAAGCTCCATGAAAATCGTTGAATGATGAGAAATTTCAATATGGCGGCCAAGATGGCGGCAAAGCATCATTTGTCCAAAATCGGATGTATTTTGATGAAGTTCACATTGCCTGTGAATCTCACGCAAATCGGACCACTTCCAGAGAAATTCAAAATGGCGGATCGAAGATTGCGGCCAAGTGACAAAAATCATTGGTCAACTTTATATGGTGGTCACGTACGTATTCGATTGGCGTTTGCACCACATCGATATCTCTTTTCGTTGAGGCATTATTCTCCTAGTTCTATCACTTGGAAACATGTTCAATAGTGAAAATACAAGATGGCGGCGGGGCATCAATTGTCGAAAATTGGATAGATCTTGATGTGGTTTAGATTGCCTACAAATTTCATCTCAATCGGATCACTTTAAAAGAAATTCAAAATGGCGGATCGAAGATGGCGGCAGAATAACAAAAAACCAAAAGTCAACTTGACATCCTGGACATATGTATTATTGATCAGCGTTTACACCACATCGATATCTTTCTACCCTGAGGAGTTATACCGGGTGAAGACGGACGGACAGACGGACGGACGGACAAAGTGAAGCTAAAAGCGCCTTTTTCCCATTTTTTGGGAAAGTGCGCTAGAAATTTCCAATGGGAGAAAGGACAAAGGGAGAATTGCTCCGTGCGCTGCAAGTTCTTTTGAAGATTTATGAAACGAAAAAAAATGGATTGCAAATTTTTTTGAAGGTGTTTTGGAAGGGGTGGGGGAGACGAAGAAATCGTCGTTGAATTTGGCTTCAGCGGGTCAAACTGACACCTGGAAACGTATTCTAATCATCTAAAAATAAAAACTGGAAAATTCATATTTTGAAAAATTAAATTAGAGCCAGATGGAAGAAAAATGTCTTGTGAAGGTTTACGCCGGCCAAAGCACTTTTTCGGTCGAAGAAAATTCAATTTTTTTGATGAAAAACACTTTTCATGCGGAAAACCACAACGGATGACTTGAATACGTTGTTTTGCGTGTTTGAAAATCAAAATCGATTAGAGTTCATTGAAAAACACAATTATTAGTGGCCGCAATGGGTGATAATATTTTCGTGTGTTTATCTCTCATGACCTTTTATGTAGACGTATTTACGGGTGTTCCGGTGTACCGGACAATGTTGAAACGTATTCATCCAAGTTCAAAAAAGTTCAAACTAGAGGAAGGACAAAACGGGAATTGCTCCATGCGCTGCAAGTTCTTTGGAAAATGTACGGAACGGTAAAAAATGGTTTTTCAAATTTTTTTGAAGGTGTTTTGGAATAAGGTGGGGGACATGGAAAAATCGCCGTTGAATTTGGCTTCAGCGGGTCAATCTGACACCTGGAAACGTATTCTTATCATCTGGAAATGAAAACTGGAAAATTCATATTTTGAAAAATAAAATTAGAGTCAGATGAAAAAAAAAGTCTTGTAAAGGCTAACGCCGGCCAAAGCGCTTTTTAGGTTGAGAAAAATTCAATTTTTTTGATGAAAAACACTTTCCATGTGGAGAACCACAACGGACGACTTTGATACGTTCTTTTTTGTGTTTGAAAATCAAAATCGATCAGGATTAATTGAAAAACACAATCATTAGGGGCCGCAAGCGGTGATAATATTTTCGTGTGTTTATCTCTCATGGCCTTTTATGTCGACGTATTTATGGGTGGTTCGGTGTACCAGACAATATTGGAACGTATCCATCCCAGTTCAAAAAAGTTCAAATGGGAGGAAGGACAAAATGGGAATTGCTCCATACGCTGCAAGTTCTTTTGAAGATTTATGGAACGAAAAAAAATGGTTTTCAAATTTTGTTGAAGGTGTTCTGGAATAAGGTGGGGGACATGAAAAAATCGCAGTTGAATTTGGCTTCAGCGGGTCAATCTGACACCTGGAAACGTATTCTAATCATCTGGAAATGAAAACTGGAAAATTCATATTTTGAAAAATAAAATTAGAGTCAGATGAAAAAAAAAGTCTTGTAAAGGCTAACGCCGGCCAAAGCGCTTTTTAGGTTGAGAAAAATTCAATTTTTTTGATGAAAAACACTTTCCATGTGGAGAACCACAACGGACGACTTTGATACGTTCTTTTTTGTGTTTGAAAATCAAAATCGTTCAGGATTAATTGAAAAACACAATCATCAGGGGCCGCAATGGGTGATAATATTTTCGTGTGTTTATCTCTCATGGCCTTTTATGTCGACGTATTTATGGGTGGTTCGGTGTACCGGACAATATTGGAACGTATCCATCCAAGTTCAAAAAAGTTCAAATGGGAGGAAGGACAAAATGGGAATTGCTCCATGCGCTGCAAGTTGTTTTGAAAATTTATGGAACGAAAAAAAATTGTTTTAAAATTTTTTTGAAGGTGTTCTGGAATAAGGTGAGGGACATGAAAAAATGGCAGTTGAATTTGGCTTCAGCGGGTCAATCTGACATTTGGGGACGTATTCTTATCATCTGGAAATGAAAACTGGAAAATTCATATTTTGAAAAATAAAATTAGAGTCAGATGGAAAAAAAATGTCTTGTAAAGGCTTACGCCGGCCAAAGCGCTTTTTAGGTTGAGAAAAATTCAATTTTTTTGATGAAAAACACTTTCCATGTGGAGAACCACAACGGACGACTTTGATACGTTTTTTTTTGTGTTTGAAAATCAAAATCGATCAGGATTAGTTGAAAAACACAATTATTAGGGGCCGCAAGCGGTGATACTATTTTCGTGTGTTTATCTCTCATGGCCTTTTATGTCGACGTATTTATGGGTGGTTCGGTGTACCGGACAATATTGGAACGTATCCATCCAAGTTCAAAAAAGTTCAAATGGGAGGAAGGACAAAATGGGAATTGCTCCATGCGCTGCAAGTTCTTTTGAAGATTTATGGAACGAAAAAAAAAAGATTTTCAAATTTTTTTGAAGGTGTTTTGGAATAAGGTGGAGGACATGAAAAAATCGCCGTTGAATTTGGCTTCAGCTGGTCAATCTGACACCTGGAAACGTGTTCTAATCATCTAAAAATGAAAACTGGAAAATTCATATTTTGAAAAATAAAATTAGAGTCAGATGGAAAAAAAAATGTCTTGTAAAGGCTTACGCCGGCCAAAGCGCTTTTTAGGTTGAGAAAAATTCAATTTTTTTGATGAAAAACACTTTCCATGTGGAGAACCACAACGGACGACTTTGATACGTTTTTTTTTGTGTTTGAAAATCAAAATCGATCAGGATTAGTTGAAAAACACAATCATTAGGGGCCGCAAGCGGTGATAATATTTTCGTGTGTTTATCTCTCATGGCCTTTTATGTCGACGTATTTATGGGTGGTTCGGTGTACCGGACAATATTGGAACGTATCCATCCAAGTTCAAAAAAGTTCAAATGGGAGGAAGGACAAAATGGGAATTGCCCCATACGCTGCAAGTTCTTTTGAAGATTCATGGAACGAAAAAAAATGGTTTTCAAATTTTGTTGAAGGTGTTCTGGAATAAGGTGGGGGACATGAAAAAGTCGCAGTTGAATTTGGCTTCAGCGGGTCAATCTGACACCTGGAAACGTGATCTAATCATCTAGAAATGAAAACTGGGAAATTCATATTTTGAAAAAGAAAATTAGAGTCAGAAGTGAGAAAAATGTCTTGTAAAGGCTTACGCCGGCCAAAACGCTTTTTCGGTTGAGAAAAATTCAATTTTTTTGATGATAAACACTTTCCATGCGGAAAACCACAACGGACGACTTTAATACGTTCTTTTTTGTGTTTGAAAATCAAAATCGTTCAGGATTAATTGAAAAACACAATCATCAGGGGCCGCAATGGGTGATAATATTTTCGTGTGTTTATCTCTCATGGCCTTTTATGTCGACGTATTTATGGGTGGTTCGGTGTACCGGACAATATTGGAACGTATCCATCCAAGTTCAAAAAAGTTCAAATGGGAGGAAGGACAAAATGGGAATTGCTCCATGCGCTGCAAGTTGTTTTGAAAATTTATGGAACGGAAAAAAATTGTTTTCAAATTTTTTTGAAGGTGTTCTGGAATAAGGTGAGGGACATGAAAACATGGCAGTTGAATTTGGCTTCAGCGGGTCAATCTGACATTTGGAAACGTATTCTTATCATCCGGAAATGAAAACTGGAAAATTCACATTTTGAAAAATAAAATTAGAAGTCAGATGGAAAAAAAATGTCTTGTGAAGGCTTACGCCGGCCAAAGCGCTTTTTAGGTTGAGAAAAATTCAATTTTTTTGATGAAAAACACTTTCCATGTGGAGAACCACAACGGACGACTTTGATACGTTTTTTTTTGTGTTTGAAAATCAAAATCGATCAGGATTAGTTGAAAAACACAATTATTAGGGGCCGCAAGCGGTGATAATATTTTCGTGCGTTTATCTCTCATGGCCTTTTATGTCGACGTATTTATGGGTGGTTCGGTGTACCGGACAATATTGGAACGTATCCATCCAAGTTCAAAAAAGTTCAAATGGGAGGAAGGACAAAATGGGAATTGCTCCATGCGCTGCAAGTTCTTTTGAAGATTTATGGAACGAAAAAAAAAAGATTTTCAAATTTTTTTGAAGGTGTTTTGGAATAAGGTGGAGGACATGAAAAAATCGCCGTTGAATTTGGCTTCAGCTGGTCAATCTGACACCTGGAAACGTGTTCTAATCATCTAGAAATGAAAACTGGAAAATTCATATTTTGAAAAATAAAATTAGAGTCAGATGGAAAAAAAATATCTTGTAAAGGCTCACGCCGGCCAAAGCGCTTTTTAGGTTGAGAAAAATTCAATTTTTTTGATGAAAAACACTTTCCATGTGGAGAACCACAACGGACGACTTTGATACGTTTTTTTTTGTGTTTGAAAATCAAAATCGATCAGGATTAGTTGAAAAACACAATTATTAGAGACCGCAAGCGGTGATAATATTTTCGTGTGTTTATCTCTCATGGCCTTTTATGTCGACGTATTTATGGGTGGTTCTGTGTACCGGACAATATTGGAACGTATCCATCCAAGTTCAAAAAAGTTCAAATGGGAGGAAGGACAAAATGGGAATTGCTCCATGCGCTGCAAGTTCTTTTGAAGATTTATGGAACGAAAAAAAAAAGATTTTCAAATTTTTTTGAAGGTGTTTTGGAATAAGGTGGAGGACATGAAAAAATCGCCGTTGAATTTGGCTTCAGCTGGTCAATCTGACACCTGGAAACGTGTTCTAATCATCTAGAAATGAAAACTGGAAAATTCATATTTTGAAAAATAAAATTAGAGTCAGATGGAAAAAAAAATGTCTTGTAAAGGCTTACGCCGGCCAAAGCGCTTTTTAGGTTGAGAAAAATTCAATTTTTTTGATGAAAAACACTTTCCATGTGGAGAACCACAACGGACGACTTTGATACGTTTTTTTTTGTGTTTGAAAATCAAAATCGATCAGGATTAGTTGAAAAACACAATCATTAGGGGCCGCAAGCGGTGATAATATTTTCGTGTGTTTATCTCTCATGGCCTTTTATGTCGACGTATTTATGGGTGGTTCGGTGTACCGGACAATATTGGAACGTATCCATCCAAGTTCAAAAAAGTTCAAATGGGAGGAAGGACAAAATGGGAATTGCTCCATGCGCTGCAAGTTCTTTTGAAGATTTATGGAACGAAAAAAAAAAGATTTTCAAATTTTTTTGAAGGTGTTTTGGAATAAGGTGGAGGACATGAAAAAATCGCCGTTGAATTTGGCTTCAGCTGGTCAATCTGACACCTGGAAACGTGTTCTTATCATCTGGAAATGAAAACTGGAAAATTCATATTTTGAAAAATAAAATTAGAGTCAGATGGAAAAAAAATATCTTGTAAAGGCTCACGCCGGCCAAAGCGCTTTTTAGGTTGAGAAAAATTCAATTTTTTTGATGAAAAACACTTTCCATGTGGAGAACCACAACGGACGACTTTGATACGTTTTTTTTTGTGTTTGAAAATCAAAATCGATCAGGATTAGTTGAAAAACACAATCATTAGGGGCCGCAAGCGGTGATAATATTTTCGTGTGTTTATCTCTCATGGCCTTTTATGTCGACGTATTTATGGGTGGTTCGGTGTACCGGACAATATTGGAACGTATCCATCCAAGTTCAAAAAAGTTCAAATGGGAGGAAGGACAAAATGGGAATTGCCCCATACGCTGCAAGTTCTTGTGAAGATTCATGGAACGAAAAAAAATGGTTTTCAAATTTTGTTGAAGGTGTTCTGGAATAAGGTGGGGGACATGAAAAAGTCGCAGTTGAATTTGGCTTCAGCGGGTCAATCTGACACCTGGAAACGTGATCTAATCATCTAGAAATGAAAACTGGGAAATTCATATTTTGAAAAAGAAAATTAGAGTCAGAAGTGAGAAAAATGTCTTGTAAAGGCTTACGCCGGCCAAAACGCTTTTTCGGTTGAGAAAAATTCAATTTTTTTGATGATAAACACTTTCCATGCGGAAAACCACAACGGACGACTTTAATACGTTCTTTTTTGTGTTTGAAAATCAAAATCGTTCAGGATTAATTGAAAAACACAATCATCAGGGGCCGCAATGGGTGATAATATTTTCGTGCGTTTATCTCTCATGGCCTTTTATGTCGACGTATTTATGGGTGGTTCGGTGTACCGGACAATATTGGAACGTATCCATCCAAGTTCAAAAAAGTTCAAATGGGAGGAAGGACAAAATGGGAATTGCTCCATGCGCTGCAAGTTCTTTTGAAGATTTATGGAACGAAAAAAAAAAGATTTTCAAATTTTTTTGAAGGTGTTTTGGAATAAGGTGGAGGACATGAAAAAATCGCCGTTGAATTTGGCTTCAGCTGGTCAATCTGACACCTGGAAACGTGTTCTAATCATCTAGAAATGAAAACTGGAAAATTCATATTTTGAAAAATAAAATTAGAGTCAGATGGAAAAAAAATATCTTGTAAAGGCTCACGCCGGCCAAAGCGCTTTTTAGGTTGAGAAAAATTCAATTTTTTTGATGAAAAACACTTTCCATGTGGAGAACCACAACGGACGACTTTGATACGTTTTTTTTTGTGTTTGAAAATCAAAATCGATCAGGATTAGTTGAAAAACACAATTATTAGAGACCGCAAGCGGTGATAATATTTTCGTGTGTTTATCTCTCATGGCCTTTTATGTCGACGTATTTATGGGTGGTTCGGTGTACCGGACAATATTGGAACGTATCCATCCAAGTTCAAAAAAGTTCAAATGGGAGGAAGGACAAAATGGGAATTGCTCCATACGCTGCAAGTTCTTTTGAAGATTTATGGAACGAGAAAAAATGGTTTTCAAATTTTGTTGAAGGTGTTCTGGAATAAGGTGGGGGACATGAAAAAATCGCAGTTGAATTTGGCTTCAGCGGGTCAATCTGACACCTGGAAACGTATTCTAATCATCTGGAAATGAGAACTGGAAAATTCATATTTTGAAAAATAAAATTAGAGTCAGATGAAAGAAAAATGTCTTGTAAAGGCTTACGCCGGCCAAAGCGCTTTTTCGGTTGAGAAAAATTCAATTTTTTTGATGATAAACACTTTCCATGCGGAAAACCACAACAGCCGACTTTAATACGTTCTTTTTTGTGTTTGAAAATCAAAATCGTTCAGGATTAATTGGAAAACACAATCATTAGGGGCCGCAATGGGTGATAATATTTTCGTGTGTTTATCTCTCATGGCCTTTTATGTCGACGTATTTATGGGTGGTTCGGTGTACCGGACAATATTGGAACGTATCCATCCAAGTTCAAAAAAGTTCAAATGGGAGGAAGGACAAAATGGGAATTGCTCCATGCGCTGCAAGTTGTTTTGAAAATTTATGGAACGAAAAAAAATTGTTTTAAAATTTTTTTGAAGGTGTTCTGGAATAAGGTGAGGGACATGAAAAAATGGCAGTTGAATTTGGCTTCAGCGGGTCAATCTGACATTTGGGGACGTATTCTTATCATCTGGAAATGAAAACTGGAAAATTCATATTTTGAAAAATAAAATTAGAAGTCAGATGGAAAAAAAATGTCTTGTAAAGGCTTACGCCGGCCAAAGCGCTTTTTAGGTTGAGAAAAATTCAATTTTTTTGATGAAAAACACTTTCCATGTGGAGAACCACAACGGACGACTTTGATACGTTTTTTTTTGTGTTTGAAAATCAAAATCGATCAGGATTAGTTGAAAAACACAATCATTAGGGGCCGCAAGCGGTGATAATATTTTCGTGTGTTTATCTCTCATGGCCTTTTATGTCGACGTATTTATGGGTGGTTCGGTGTACCGGACAATATTGGAACGTATCCATCCAAGTTCAAAAAAGTTCAAATGGGAGGAAGGACAAAATGGGAATTGCTCCATGCGCTGCAAGTTGTTTTGAAAATTTATGGAACGGAAAAAAATTGTTTTCAAATTTTTTTGAAGGTGTTCTGGAATAAGGTGAGGGACATGAAAACATGGCAGTTGAATTTGGCTTCAGCGGGTCAATCTGACATTTGGAAACGTATTCTTATCATCTGGAAATGAAAACTGGAAAATTCACATTTTGAAAAATAAAATTAGAAGTCAGATGGAAAAAAATGTCTTGTAAAGGCTTACGCCGGCCAAAGCGCTTTTTAGGTTGAGAAAAATTCAATTTTTTTGATGAAAAACACTTTCCATGTGGAGAACCACAACGGACGACTTTGATACGTTTTTTTTTGTGTTTGAAAATCAAAATCGATCAGGATTAGTTGAAAAACACAATTATTAGGGGCCGCAAGCGGTGATAATATTTTCGTGCGTTTATCTCTCATGGCCTTTTATGTCGACGTATTTATGGGTGGTTCGGTGTACCGGACAATATTGGAACGTATCCATCCAAGTTCAAAAAAGTTCAAATGGGAGGAAGGACAAAATGGGAATTGCTCCATGCGCTGCAAGTTCTTTTGAAGATTTATGGAACGAAAAAAAAAAGATTTTCAAATTTTTTTGAAGGTGTTTTGGAATAAGGTGGAGGACATGAAAAAATCGCCGTTGAATTTGGCTTCAGCTGGTCAATCTGACACCTGGAAACGTGTTCTAATCATCTAGAAATGAAAACTGGAAAATTCATATTTTGAAAAATAAAATTAGAGTCAGATGGAAAAAAAAATGTCTTGTAAAGGCTTACGCCGGCCAAAGCGCTTTTTAGGTTGAGAAAAATTCAATTTTTTTGATGAAAAACACTTTCCATGTGGAGAACCACAACGGACGACTTTGATACGTTTTTTTTTGTGTTTGAAAATCAAAATCGATCAGGATTAGTTGAAAAACACAATTATTAGGGGCCGCAAGCGGTGATAATATTTTCGTGCGTTTATCTCTCATGGCCTTTTATGTCGACGTATTTATGGGTGGTTCGGTGTACCGGACAATATTGGAACGTATCCATCCAAGTTCAAAAAAGTTCAAATGGGAGGAAGGACAAAATGGGAATTGCTCCATGCGCTGCAAGTTCTTTTGAAGATTTATGGAACGAAAAAAAAAAGATTTTCAAATTTTTTTGAAGGTGTTTTGGAATAAGGTGGAGGACATGAAAAAATCGCCGTTGAATTTGGCTTCAGCTGGTCAATCTGACACCTGGAAACGTGTTCTAATCATCTAGAAATGAAAACTGGAAAATTCATATTTTGAAAAATAAAATTAGAGTCAGATGGAAAAAAAAATGTCTTGTAAAGGCTTACGCCGGCCAAAGCGCTTTTTAGGTTGAGAAAAATTCAATTTTTTTGATGAAAAACACTTTCCATGTGGAGAACCACAACGGACGACTTTGATACGTTTTTTTTTGTGTTTGAAAATCAAAATCGATCAGGATTAGTTGAAAAACACAATCATTAGGGGCCGCAAGCGGTGATAATATTTTCGTGTGTTTATCTCTCATGGCCTTTTATGTCGACGTATTTATGGGTGGTTCGGTGTACCGGACAATATTGGAACGTATCCATCCAAGTTCAAAAAAGTTCAAATGGGAGGAAGGACAAAATGGGAATTGCCCCATACGCTGCAAGTTCTTGTGAAGATTCATGGAACGAAAAAAAATGGTTTTCAAATTTTGTTGAAGGTGTTCTGGAATAAGGTGGGGGACATGAAAAAGTCGCAGTTGAATTTGGCTTCAGCGGGTCAATCTGACACCTGGAAACGTGATCTAATCATCTAGAAATGAAAACTGGGAAATTCATATTTTGAAAAAGAAAATTAGAGTCAGAAGTGAGAAAAATGTCTTGTAAAGGCTTACGCCGGCCAAAACGCTTTTTCGGTTGAGAAAAATTCAATTTTTTTGATGATAAACACTTTCCATGCGGAAAACCACAACGGACGACTTTAATACGTTCTTTTTTGTGTTTGAAAATCAAAATCGTTCAGGATTAATTGAAAAACACAATCATCAGGGGCCGCAATGGGTGATAATATTTTCGTGCGTTTATCTCTCATGGCCTTTTATGTCGACGTATTTATGGGTGGTTCGGTGTACCGGACAATATTGGAACGTATCCATCCAAGTTCAAAAAAGTTCAAATGGGAGGAAGGACAAAATGGGAATTGCTCCATGCGCTGCAAGTTCTTTTGAAGATTTATGGAACGAAAAAAAAAAGATTTTCAAATTTTTTTGAAGGTGTTTTGGAATAAGGTGGAGGACATGAAAAAATCGCCGTTGAATTTGGCTTCAGCTGGTCAATCTGACACCTGGAAACGTGTTCTAATCATCTAGAAATGAAAACTGGAAAATTCATATTTTGAAAAATAAAATTAGAGTCAGATGGAAAAAAAATATCTTGTAAAGGCTCACGCCGGCCAAAGCGCTTTTTAGGTTGAGAAAAATTCAATTTTTTTGATGAAAAACACTTTCCATGTGGAGAACCACAACGGACGACTTTGATACGTTTTTTTTTGTGTTTGAAAATCAAAATCGATCAGGATTAGTTGAAAAACACAATTATTAGAGACCGCAAGCGGTGATAATATTTTCGTGTGTTTATCTCTCATGGCCTTTTATGTCGACGTATTTATGGGTGGTTCGGTGTACCGGACAATATTGGAACGTATCCATCCAAGTTCAAAAAAGTTCAAATGGGAGGAAGGACAAAATGGGAATTGCTCCATACGCTGCAAGTTCTTTTGAAGATTTATGGAACGAGAAAAAATGGTTTTCAAATTTTGTTGAAGGTGTTCTGGAATAAGGTGGGGGACATGAAAAAATCGCAGTTGAATTTGGCTTCAGCGGGTCAATCTGACACCTGGAAACGTATTCTAATCATCTGGAAATGAGAACTGGAAAATTCATATTTTGAAAAATAAAATTAGAGTCAGATGAAAGAAAAATGTCTTGTAAAGGCTTACGCCGGCCAAAGCGCTTTTTCGGTTGAGAAAAATTCAATTTTTTTGATGATAAACACTTTCCATGCGGAAAACCACAACAGCCGACTTTAATACGTTCTTTTTTGTGTTTGAAAATCAAAATCGTTCAGGATTAATTGGAAAACACAATCATTAGGGGCCGCAATGGGTGATAATATTTTCGTGTGTTTATCTCTCATGGCCTTTTATGTCGACGTATTTATGGGTGGTTCGGTGTACCGGACAATATTGGAACGTATCCATCCAAGTTCAAAAAAGTTCAAATGGGAGGAAGGACAAAATGGGAATTGCTCCATGCGCTGCAAGTTGTTTTGAAAATTTATGGAACGAAAAAAAATTGTTTTAAAATTTTTTTGAAGGTGTTCTGGAATAAGGTGAGGGACATGAAAAAATGGCAGTTGAATTTGGCTTCAGCGGGTCAATCTGACATTTGGGGACGTATTCTTATCATCTGGAAATGAAAACTGGAAAATTCATATTTTGAAAAATAAAATTAGAAGTCAGATGGAAAAAAAATGTCTTGTAAAGGCTTACGCCGGCCAAAGCGCTTTTTAGGTTGAGAAAAATTCAATTTTTTTGATGAAAAACACTTTCCATGTGGAGAACCACAACGGACGACTTTGATACGTTTTTTTTTGTGTTTGAAAATCAAAATCGATCAGGATTAGTTGAAAAACACAATCATTAGGGGCCGCAAGCGGTGATAATATTTTCGTGTGTTTATCTCTCATGGCCTTTTATGTCGACGTATTTATGGGTGGTTCGGTGTACCGGACAATATTGGAACGTATCCATCCAAGTTCAAAAAAGTTCAAATGGGAGGAAGGACAAAATGGGAATTGCTCCATGCGCTGCAAGTTGTTTTGAAAATTTATGGAACGGAAAAAAATTGTTTTCAAATTTTTTTGAAGGTGTTCTGGAATAAGGTGAGGGACATGAAAACATGGCAGTTGAATTTGGCTTCAGCGGGTCAATCTGACATTTGGAAACGTATTCTTATCATCTGGAAATGAAAACTGGAAAATTCACATTTTGAAAAATAAAATTAGAAGTCAGATGGAAAAAAATGTCTTGTAAAGGCTTACGCCGGCCAAAGCGCTTTTTAGGTTGAGAAAAATTCAATTTTTTTGATGAAAAACACTTTCCATGTGGAGAACCACAACGGACGACTTTGATACGTTTTTTTTTGTGTTTGAAAATCAAAATCGATCAGGATTAGTTGAAAAACACAATTATTAGGGGCCGCAAGCGGTGATAATATTTTCGTGCGTTTATCTCTCATGGCCTTTTATGTCGACGTATTTATGGGTGGTTCGGTGTACCGGACAATATTGGAACGTATCCATCCAAGTTCAAAAAAGTTCAAATGGGAGGAAGGACAAAATGGGAATTGCTCCATGCGCTGCAAGTTCTTTTGAAGATTTATGGAACGAAAAAAAAAAGATTTTCAAATTTTTTTGAAGGTGTTTTGGAATAAGGTGGAGGACATGAAAAAATCGCCGTTGAATTTGGCTTCAGCTGGTCAATCTGACACCTGGAAACGTGTTCTAATCATCTAGAAATGAAAACTGGAAAATTCATATTTTGAAAAATAAAATTAGAGTCAGATGGAAAAAAAAATGTCTTGTAAAGGCTTACGCCGGCCAAAGCGCTTTTTAGGTTGAGAAAAATTCAATTTTTTTGATGAAAAACACTTTCCATGTGGAGAACCACAACGGACGACTTTGATACGTTTTTTTTTGTGTTTGAAAATCAAAATCGATCAGGATTAGTTGAAAAACACAATCATTAGGGGCCGCAAGCGGTGATAATATTTTCGTGTGTTTATCTCTCATGGCCTTTTATGTCGACGTATTTATGGGTGGTTCGGTGTACCGGACAATATTGGAACGTATCCATCCAAGTTCAAAAAAGTTCAAATGGGAGGAAGGACAAAATGGGAATTGCCCCATACGCTGCAAGTTCTTGTGAAGATTCATGGAACGAAAAAAAATGGTTTTCAAATTTTGTTGAAGGTGTTCTGGAATAAGGTGGGGGACATGAAAAAGTCGCAGTTGAATTTGGCTTCAGCGGGTCAATCTGACACCTGGAAACGTGATCTAATCATCTAGAAATGAAAACTGGGAAATTCATATTTTGAAAAAGAAAATTAGAGTCAGAAGTGAGAAAAATGTCTTGTAAAGGCTTACGCCGGCCAAAACGCTTTTTCGGTTGAGAAAAATTCAATTTTTTTGATAATAAACACTTTCCATGCGGAAAACCACAACGGACGACTTTAATACGTTCTTTTTTGTGTTTGAAAATCAAAATCGTTCAGGATTAATTGAAAAACACAATCATCAGGGGCCGCAATGGGTGATAATATTTTCGTGTGTTTATCTCTCATGGCCTTTTATGTCGACGTATTTATGGGTGGTTCGGTGTACCGGACAATATTGGAACGTATCCATCCAAGTTCAAAAAAGTTCAAATGGGAGGAAGGACAAAATGGGAATTGCTCCATGCGCTGCAAGTTGTTTTGAAAATTTATGGAACGGAAAAAAATTGTTTTCAAATTTTTTTGAAGGTGTTCTGGAATAAGGTGAGGGACATGAAAAAATGGCAGTTGAATTTGGCTTCAGCGGGTCAATCTGACATTTGGAAACGTATTCTTATCATCCAGAAATGAAAACTGGAAAATTCACATTTTGAAAAATAAAATTAGAAGTCAGATGGAAAAAAAATGTCTTGTGAAGGCTTACGCCGGCCAAAGCGCTTTTTAGGTTGAGAAAAATTCAATTTTTTTGATGAAAAACACTTTCCATGTGGAGAACCACAACGGACGACTTTGATACGTTTTTTTTTGTGTTTGAAAATCAAAATCGATCAGGATTAGTTGAAAAACACAATTATTAGGGGCCGCAAGCGGTGATAATATTTTCGTGCGTTTATCTCTCATGGCCTTTTATGTCGACGTATTTATGGGTGGTTCGGTGTACCGGACAATATTGGAACGTATCCATCCAAGTTCAAAAAAGTTCAAATGGGAGGAAGGACAAAATGGGAATTGCTCCATGCGCTGCAAGTTCTTTTGAAGATTTATGGAACGAAAAAAAAAAGATTTTCAAATTTTTTTGAAGGTGTTTTGGAATAAGGTGGAGGACATGAAAAAATCGCCGTTGAATTTGGCTTCAGCTGGTCAATCTGACACCTGGAAACGTGTTCTAATCATCTAGAAATGAAAACTGGAAAATTCATATTTTGAAAAATAAAATTAGAGTCAGATGGAAAAAAAATATCTTGTAAAGGCTCACGCCGGCCAAAGCGCTTTTTAGGTTGAGAAAAATTCAATTTTTTTGATGAAAAACACTTTCCATGTGGAGAACCACAACGGACGACTTTGATACGTTTTTTTTTGTGTTTGAAAATCAAAATCGATCAGGATTAGTTGAAAAACACAATTATTAGAGACCGCAAGCGGTGATAATATTTTCGTGTGTTTATCTCTCATGGCCTTTTATGTCGACGTATTTATGGGTGGTTCGGTGTACCGGACAATATTGGAACGTATCCATCCAAGTTCAAAAAAGTTCAAATGGGAGGAAGGACAAAATGGGAATTGCTCCATACGCTGCAAGTTCTTTTGAAGATTTATGGAACGAGAAAAAATGGTTTTCAAATTTTGTTGAAGGTGTTCTGGAATAAGGTGGGGGACATGAAAAAATCGCAGTTGAATTTGGCTTCAGCGGGTCAATCTGACACCTGGAAACGTATTCTAATCATCTGGAAATGAGAACTGGAAAATTCATATTTTGAAAAATAAAATTAGAGTCAGATGAAAGAAAAATGTCTTGTAAAGGCTTACGCCGGCCAAAGCGCTTTTTCGGTTGAGAAAAATTCAATTTTTTTGATGATAAACACTTTCCATGCGGAAAACCACAACAGCCGACTTTAATACGTTCTTTTTTGTGTTTGAAAATCAAAATCGTTCAGGATTAATTGGAAAACACAATCATTAGGGGCCGCAATGGGTGATAATATTTTCGTGTGTTTATCTCTCATGGCCTTTTATGTCGACGTATTTATGGGTGGTTCGGTGTACCGGACAATATTGGAACGTATCCATCCAAGTTCAAAAAAGTTCAAATGGGAGGAAGGACAAAATGGGAATTGCTCCATGCGCTGCAAGTTGTTTTGAAAATTTATGGAACGAAAAAAAATTGTTTTAAAATTTTTTTGAAGGTGTTCTGGAATAAGGTGAGGGACATGAAAAAATGGCAGTTGAATTTGGCTTCAGCGGGTCAATCTGACATTTGGGGACGTATTCTTATCATCTGGAAATGAAAACTGGAAAATTCATATTTTGAAAAATAAAATTAGAGTCAGATGGAAAAAAAATGTCTTGTAAAGGCTTACGCCGGCCAAAGCGCTTTTTAGGTTGAGAAAAATTCAATTTTTTTGATGAAAAACACTTTCCATGTGGAGAACCACAACGGACGACTTTGATACGTTTTTTTTTGTGGTTGAAAATCAAAATCGATCAGGATTAGTTGAAAAACACAATTATTAGGGGCCGCAAGCGGTGATAATATTTTCGTGTGTTTATCTCTCATGGCCTTTTATGTCGACGTATTTATGGGTGGTTCGGTGTACCGGACAATATTGGAACGTATCCATCCAAGTTCAAAAAAGTTCAAATGGGAGGAAGGACAAAATGGGAATTGCTCCATGCGCTGCAAGTTCTTTTGAAGATTTATGGAACGAAAAAAAAAAGATTTTCAAATTTTTTTGAAGGTGTTTTGGAATAAGGTGGAGGACATGAAAAAATCGCCGTTGAATTTGGCTTCAGCTGGTCAATCTGACACCTGGAAACGTGTTCTAATCATCTAGAAATGAAAACTGGAAAATTCATATTTTGAAAAATAAAATTAGAGTCAGATGAAAGAAAAATGTCTTGTAAAGGCTTACGCCGGTCAAAGCGCTTTTTCGGTTGAGAAAAATTCAATTTTTTTGATGAAAAACACTTTCCATGCGGAGAACCACAACGGACGACTTTGATACGTTTTTTTTTGTGTTTGAAAATCAAAATCGATCAGGATTAGTTGAAAAACACAATCATTAGGGGCCGCAAGCGGTGATAATATTTTCGTGTGTTTATCTCTCATGGCCTTTTATGTCGACGTATTTATGGGTGGTTCGGTGTACCGGACAATATTGGAACGTATCCATCCAAGTTCAAAAAAGTTCAAATGGGAGGAAGGACAAAATGGGAATTGCCCCATACGCTGCAAGTTCTTTTGAAGATTCATGGAACGAAAAAAAATGGTTTTCAAATTTTGTTGAAGGTGTTCTGGAATAAGGTGGGGGACATGAAAAAGTCGCAGTTGAATTTGGCTTCAGCGGGTCAATCTGACACCTGGAAACGTGATCTAATCATCTAGAAATGAAAACTGGGAAATTCATATTTTGAAAAAGAAAATTAGAGTCAGAAGTGAGAAAAATGTCTTGTAAAGGCTTACGCCGGCCAAAACGCTTTTTCGGTTGAGAAAAATTCAATTTTTTTGATGATAAACACTTTCCATGCGGAAAACCACAACAGCCGACTTTAATACGTTCTTTTTTGTGTTTGAAAATCAAAATCGTTCAGGATTAATTGAAAAACACAATCATCAGGGGCCGCAATGGGTGATAATATTTTCGTGTGTTTATCTCTCATGGCCTTTTATGTCGACGTATTTATGGGTGGTTCGGTGTACCGGACAATATTGGAACGTATCCATCCAAGTTCAAAAAAGTTCAAATGGGAGGAAGGACAAAATGGGAATTGCTCCATGCGCTGCAAGTTCTTTTGAAGATTTATGGAACGAAAAAAAAATGGTTTTCAAATTTTGTTGAAGGTGTTCTGGAATAAGGTGGGGGACATGAAAAAATCGCAGTTGAATTTGGCTTCAGCGGGTCAATCTGACACCTGGAAACGTATTCTAATCATTTGGAAATGAGAACTGGAAAATTCATATTTTGAAAAATAAAATTAGAGTCAGATGAAAGAAAAATGTCTTGTAAAGGCTTACGCCGGCCAAAGCGCTTTTTCGGTTGAGAAAAATTCAATTTTTTTGATGATAAACACTTTCCATGCGGAAAACCACAACGGACGACTTTAATACGTTCTTTTTTGTGTTTGAAAATCAAAATCGATCAGGATTAATTGAAAAACACAATCATTAGGGGCCGCAATGGGTGATAATATTTCCGTGTGTTCATCTCTCATGGCCTTTTATGTCGACGTATTTATGGGTGGTTCGGTGTACCGGACAATATTGGAACGTATCCATCCAAGTTCAAAAAAGTTCAAATGGGAGGAAGGACAAAATGGGAATTGCTCCATACGCTGCAAGTTCTTTTGAAGATTTATGGAACGAAAAAAAATGGTTTTCAAATTTTGTTGAAGGTGTTCTGGAATAAGGTGGGGAAATCGCAGTTGAATTTGGCTTCAGCGGGTCAATCTGACACCTGGAAACGTATTCTAATCATTTGGAAATGAGAACTGGAAAATTCATATTTTGAAAAATAAAATCAGAGTCAGATGAAAAAAAAAGTCTTGTAAAGGCTTACGCCGGCCAAAGCGCTTTTTAGGTTGAGAAAAATTCAATTTTTTTGATGAAAAACACTTTCCATGTGGAGAACCACAACAGACGGCTTAAATGCGTTATTAGGCGTGTTCGGAAATCAAAATCGAATAGGATTAATTGAGAAACACAATCATTAGGAGCTGCAAGCGGTGATAATATATCCGTGTGTTTATCTCTCATGGCCTTTTTATGTCGACATTTTGATGGGTGTTTCGGTGTACCAGACAATGTTGGAACGTATCCATCCAAGTAAAAAAAAATTTCAAATGGTAGGAAGGAAGAAGGAGGAATTGCTCCATGCGCTGCAAGCTCTTTTGAAGATTTAAGGAACAAAAAAAATGGTTTTGAAATTTTTCGCGCGTCTTTTGGAGGGAGGTAGAGGGGACATGAAAAAATCGTCGTTGAATTTGGCTTCAGCGGGTCAAACCGACACCTGGAAACGTATTCTAATCACCCAGAGATGAAAACTCAAAAATTCATTTTTTGAAAGGTAAAATTAGAGTCAGATCGAAGAAAAATGTTTTGTGGAGGTTTACGCCGCCTAAAACGCTTTTTCGGTCAGAAACGATTTTATTTTTTTGATGAAAAACATTTTTCATGCTGAAAAGCACAACAGACAACTTGAATGCGTTCTGTGGAATGTTCCGGAATCAAAATCGATTAGGGTTCATCAGAAAACACAATCAGGAGGGGCTGCAAGCGGTGATGATATTTCCGTGTGTTTATCTCCTACGGACCTCTATGTTCACATTTCAATGAGTGCTTAGGATGCATCAGAAAATATGTTCAGAAACATTGGTGGGTAATACCCAAGTACCAATGTCGAGCACAAGTAGCGACGTCTGTCTGTCAGCGGGTTGAACTGCCGGTACTAGTCTAGCTCTTATACACCAACGCCATCCGATGACATTATTACGCACATACTCTTAGCCCGCTTCCTCACTTCACCTCATCATAGTCCTGGAAGAGGAGGCTTAAACACACATTCATCGTTCCGTGTATTATGTTTATTCCGAACGGAACACTCCACTTACACGAAAAAATATAAATATGGGAATTACACACAACACAGTAAGCAACATCACATTTTACAATGGGTAGGTACATTACATAGACATAATTAAAACTTTTACATTGTCTCTAAAAGCTCTGGCATTTCATGATTGTACAGCCTCGGTAGATTGGTGACATATAATATTTGTCCGAGCAGTGGGAACATGGAACAAAGCCGCACGTCTGGTCCCCAGACGTGGTATATGGAACACGATGTATCCCAGCAAGGCGGGAGCATCCACAACATTATTACAAAGATTGTAAATAAAACTGATCTGGAAAATCCCGCGACGCCGAGACAGGGCTTCGCAATTATACATTTCAAGTAGTAGGTCATGAGGGAAGCCTCTTTCCAGATAAGTTCCACACAGGTGGTGGTGCCGGAACTTGAGGAATCTCCTCTGGACGTTTTCGAGCTGGTCACTTTGTCTCTGGTGTTGAGGAGACCATATGATGGAACAGTATTCAAGTTTCGATCTAACTAGCGCCTGATAGAGGATGTTTAAAGCTGAGTCCGCTGTGAATTCACGGCAACTTCTGTAGACGAACCCCAGGGCTCTGGACGCTGAGGTCGTGATTGTGCTTATGTGCTGCTTAAATGACAGGGCGGGGTCGAACAACACACCGAGATCCCTCACCTCTGTACATCGTCGCAGGCTGGCGCTGTCCAGTCCGTAGTTGTAGTGCAAAGGATTCTTTTGTCGACTATATGTTAGAACGCTACACTTATAGTGCCCGTGGTTCGATTAAAAATCGAATGGTATACCGCATTTAATGATTAAAGCAAGCCATTTGGTACAGTTGCCCTTGAGACCTATTTGAACGATTTGGCCCGTAGTTCCTAAGAAAAATTTCATGCGGTCTCAAAATTTGGGGGGGGGGAGTGAAAAATTATAAAAAATCTTCAAAATAATTCCTTCCACACTAAAAACGTGTTTTTGAGGCCTATATAGAGCAATCTACCTCTAACTAGTATGATCTCAGTACCCACCTCATGAACCGGGCACCGGAAGTCAAAACTAAGCGCCATTTTGGAAAAAAATTAAGTCAAATGAGAAAGCAACAAAAGATCTTGTGTGGGGTATCCTTTCCAACGTTTTCTGGATCGCTGAGCACGATTATGATAAGTAAAATACGATTTGAGTTACGGGGTTGAAGTTACTAAAACAATCCCATGGATAAGGTACTTGTTGGGGGTAGAAATAGCAAACAGCAATAATACGTAAAGGTATTCAGTCTTCAAAAAATGTATGCCAATCAACATTGCACAATATAAAAATTATTGTATCATTTCCAGTGAGAAAATTAAACATTTCCATCTTGATCCGACCACCGGAAGTCGAAAAATAAGCGCCATTTTGGAAAAAAACTAGTCAAATTCAAAAGCAACAAAGGGTCTTGTGTGGGGTATCTTTTTCAACGTTTTGTGGGTCGCTGAGTGAGATTATCATAGGTAAAATACGATTGGTTCAATCAAATTAAGCAACAATCGGCCAAAATCCGAAATAAAGTTGGAAGTTGATGAAATTTGGTGATCGATGGAGAATTTAATGTTAGCATACTAAAATTCCCGAAAATTTCAAGGCTTGGAATATTTTTGGGCGTCATCCTTGAATATTTCCGGTTCTTCTAACCAGTTTACAAGTTATTCAGAGTGAACCAGAAATCTTCAAAGATAATAACGCTCTTTGATTGGTCAAAAAAAAATCCAAGTTGGCCAAGTTTTTCTTAATTTGACTGGACTAATCGTATTTTACCTATCATAATCGTACTTAGCGACCGACAAAACATTGGAAAATATACCCCACCGAAAACCTTTTGTTGCTTTCTGAATTTGACTGATCCTTTTTTCTAAATGACGCTTATTTTTCGATTTCCGGCGGCCGGATCTTGAGGTGGGTACTTGAATCATACTAATTAGAGGCAAGTTGCTGTATATCGATCTCAAAGACGAACTTGTAGGGCAAGGAATTCTTTCAAAGAGTTTTTCCTAGTTCTCACTTCTCCTCTGAAATTTTGAGCCCGCATGTAATTTTTTCAGAATCTACGAGCCAAATCGTTTGCTCCCTTTCCTACGTCTACACTCGAGACTTTCCCTCTCTTGGTTACTTCTGCCAGAGATGATTTCACACAGCCCTCGATCAACTGAAACGGCCCCTGTTTTTTTCTGAACACTCACATTGTGACGAACGTTCCCAAAGAGATCGTGTCCTCTGATACAGGATTGAGTGAGCTAAATGGTGTTCAATTTGGTGCAATGGAGGAGGCAGACGGCCAAATTTTTCTTGACGTCCAGGATATGGTTTTGCACGGTGCCAAAAAAGTGCTGATTTGAAGTAGTGACACCGATATTTTTGTGCTGGCTTTATCTTCTTTCATCAGTTGGAAAAAAACAAGGCTTGGAAAAATTCTGGCTCCTTTTTGCGCAGGGATAAGCCGGCGTTATATTAGGTGTTCATATAGCATTGCTGAATCTCTAAGTCAAAACAAATCAATCGCTCTCAGGGGATTCCATTTAGGTACAACCTCATTTTTCAGTACCAAAGATAAGGTCAACAAGGACTTCTTGGCAGAGCGAAGGGGCTACCGAAGCATTCAAGAAACTTGTGTGTCCAATGACGAGTTGGATGATATGTAACATTATTCAAGCCTTGGAAATGTTCACGGTTCGGTTGTATGGCATCGACAACCAAATATGTGTTCTTGTGTGAATGAAGCGTGGGAAAATCTTTTTGCGTCAAAAGAAAAAGTCATCAGTGCGATGCCATCCCACCTACTCGTCGCGCGTTGATACAGCACATGAAAAGAGCCGCTTACCAGGCCAGCCGAATATGGGACAGGGCAGTTGATGGAAGCACATCTTAGAAGATTTGTGATTTGTGATTTAGAAGAGAGTAACGTCCAAGTTCAAGATGGACATTGTTAATTTTTTTTATTGCAAGTTATATCTTTTCTCATTTTATGGAGCACAATAGTTAATTGTGATATGAGGAGCTTGTGGTGTGGTAGTATTCGCATTTGACTACCACTCCAGAGGTCGCGGGTTTGATTTTCGCGGATTTTCGCCTCGAAAACAAGCTTCTTGGTTCAGTTGGAATGCTTGCTAAATGCAAGACTGTGTGTCGCATAGCACGTAAAATACGAACGATGGTGCCGACCCCATGCGATGTTGATGGTCGTTAAAAATCCCTACCCTGGTGTTGGAACACACAGGGGTTCGGCAAAATTTCCGGTATACTGAAGGACACCATTCACCGGCGTCGGTGTTAGTCTTCGTTAAATCCGACGGTCAATAAACGAATGAAAAAATATTGTGATCTTGTGCAATGTTGATACATTTTTCCAAGACCGCTGAATACGTTTACGTATCATTGCTGTTTGCTATTTCTACCCTCAAGAACTAGGGTACCCTATCCTCATGGGGTAGTTATAGTTACTTCAGACTTGTTAGTCAGATCGTATTTTACCTCGTATTTTACCTATTCAATTCAGTTTAATTCAATTCATGGTTTCTAAAAATATATAATTTTTATAACAAGAGTTTTGGTTAAGACAAATTGAGATAAATATAAGGTTAAATCAAGACAAAATGTTAATAAATACCAATAAAATATTAATTAATAAAAAATGCCAAATTTATAGTCACTCGTTAAGGGCAAATGATCATAGGTAGTTTTAGTTTCTTCAACCCCGTAGCATAAATCGTATTTTACCTATCATAATCGTACTCAGCAACCCGGAAAACGTTGGAAAAGACACCCCACACAAGACCTTTTCTTGGTTTCTGAATTTGACTTATTTTTTCCCAAAATGGCGCCTATTTTTCGACTTCCGGTGGCGGCATCGTGAGGTGGGTACTTAGGTCATACTAATTAGAGGCACGTAGCTCCGTATCGACCTCAAAAACGTATTTGTAGGTCAAGGAATTATTTCAAAGATTTTTCCTTATTTTTACTTCTCCCCCCCCCCCCAAATTTGGGCCCGCATCGAAATTTTTTTAGGAACTACGGGCCAAATCGTTTAAATAGGTCTTGAGAACAACTGTACCAAATGGCTTGCTTTAATCATTAAATGCGGTATCTTTATGCGAACCACGGGCACTATTAGAGGTGTTCAGGAACAGGTTGTTTGCTGAGCACCATTTCATCATGGTGTCAAAGTCCATCTGGAGCATTGCACAATCATGAGTAGACACGACCTTTCGGTAAATTTTGACATCGTCGGCAAATAGTAGAACTTCGCTGTTCAAGTTGTTGGTAATGTCATTGATGAACAGAAGGAACAGAAGAGGTGCCAAGTTGCTACCCTGTGGTACTCCGCTGGTGGCTGTGTAGGTAAAGGATCTATGCTGCATGTATTCCACGTATTGAGTTCTCTCCAAGAGATATTTCGCTATCAGGGCAACCAAGTTATGGTGGAATCCAAAGCCCGACAGCTTACCCAGCAGAACACGATGATCAACCCTATCGAAGGCTTTGGCGAAATCTGTGTATATCGCATCAACTTGGCCACCATCGTCCAGCACCCGCAAATGTAGTGGGTGATGCACGCCAGATTAGTCGCCGTAGATGTTTTTTCGAAAAAGCCATGCTGTCTTGTAGAAATTGAGCTCTTTACATGATGGTAAATTTGGGTGTACACACAGGTCTCGAAAACCTTTGCGAATCCACATATGAGCGCAATAGATCGATAGTTGGTGATGTCTTTCTCGTCGCCAGATTTGTGAATCGGGGTTATTTTGGACGACTTCATCTGCGTGGGAATACTGAGGACTTGACGGACAAGTTGAACAAGTGTTGCAAGGGTCGGCTCCAAGCCCGAGCGCAGTCCTTGATCAAAAAGCTCGGAATCTGATCAGGACCAGTAGACTTCTTTGGCTTTATCTTGTTCATAGCTCGCAGGATCTCATCCTCAGAAAAGTCATTGATGGTAATTGTTTCTTTTCCCGGAAATACCTGTGCTGGCTTGTAACTCCCGGAAAGCGTAGTAAATACACTCTTGAAAAACGTTGCAAAGGCATCCACGACACGGCCCGGTTTTGTGTATTCACGGTTTAGGTAGTTCATGTGCCCAGGAATTCTAGTTTTTCTTTGCTTGTCCTTGACAAATTTCCAGAAGGTGTTTGGATTGACTGTGATTTTTTTTTCGGCTGTGTCCAGGTAATCCCTGTAGGCGGTTTTTATTCGTACTTTCAGGTCAGATCTAAGCGTCGTGTACTCCATCCTATGTTTTGCTGATTTCTTTATTCTTGCGTGCAGCCTTTGCTTCCTCTTCATGGCCTCAATGATGTCACGTGTAAACCACTTTGGATACGTCCTCTTCTGACGTCAAGGTCTGACCCTGGGCACAAAACGGTCAAGAACTTCGTAGATCCTGGAGTAAAAGACGTCAAACGCCTTGTCAACATCCTGCTCAGCATACAGGGACGTCCAGTCCAGCCGCAAAACAGCGTCGTAAAGGCCCACAAAGTCAGCTCTTCGAAAGTCGTAGCCCAGACACGGACCACCGGTAGGAAAGTTCTGAACGATGTCGGACACGGTCGTCAGCTCCATGAGTAAACAGGGCTGGTGTGAGTCTTCCGCCACCAAGGGATGAGGCTCATGAGAGACGTTACCTCTCATATTGGTGATTATCAGATCCAGGATCCGGTTTTTAGCGTTTCTGACGTAATTGATTTGCTTTAGATCAAGGCAGCTCATGAAAGTCGTTAAATCCAATGATTTTGTGCTTGAAGTTGTTTGAGCAGAAAGTAGGTAGATGGCGTGCCCGCCCCAGCAAGAATGTGTGTCATAACTGTCATACAAAAAGAGAGTAATAAAGCATTGACCAAGATGGCCGCAGTAAATCTTTTCCTTACCAATGCATCGACATACTTCGCGGTTTTAATCGAAAATCACAACATAGTTTTGATCCAAACGAGCCGGATGGATTAGTTCGCTAGTTTGCTACCCCATTTTCGTCGCTTCTTTTCTCGTTGTTTCGCTCGTCGTCGAACATTGTCACCGTCGAGGTCACCGCGCACCGTGTGCAAGTGCAAGTGCAGCAAAGACCTAGTCCTAGTGTGCAACAATCTACCGATTGTTCCAGCCTGATTTCGCAACCCCAAGCGTGTGGTTCATCGCGGATTCATCAACAAGCCGTGCATTGTGCATCGCATCGTCGTCATCCCACACCATTCGACAGACAGGGCTGCGAATCAAGCCTGTCTACAGCCGCATTATCGTCCGCAGCTTTCGCCGCATTTCATCGCTTCGTTTTCGTTCCCTTTGCGAAGGGCACTCAGCAAAAGTGTGAGTTTCACTTCGATTTCGCCATTATCCTGCAAATTTCGCATTTCGACGCCATTTTTCGGCTCTTTCAACGGCAATACACGGCCTACCCTCAAGTTTGAAGTGGACCATTCCATGCTGCAACTTCGGGGCTGCCACCAACCTGCAACACATCGTGTCGACTCGCACATCCTCGATCTCTATCGATCCATCGTTTCGATCTTTCCGCGCCAGCCAAGGAGGTTAGCGCCAGTGGCCAACGCCCACTTCGTTAGGCGCCACCCGACATTCATTCCAGTGGCGGCGTATCATCGCATTTGTTGCATTCCTTCGGATTGATTTCTTCACGTCGCACGTCACTCTTCGCCATCTTCGTCATCGAGGAGCACACCAGATTCGTCAGGTAATTCCTTTTTGCCTATCCCTTGTAAATAAAGAGAATTTTCGAGCTTTTTATTGTCTTGTTTCTGTGTGACGTAGATTTCAATTAGCTTTCCAGTTTGTGTGTGCGTAGACCTTCAAACGTCGTTTTTAGGTGCCGCATACTGTCAATTTTGTTCGGTAAAAGTACATTATTTACTAAATCACGGTAAATAATTCGTTTCCAGCTATTTTCGCTGTTTTGCTCCGTTTAGATTCGCGTTGTTTTCATTTTTAATTTTCGTTCATTTTCTTTTTTAATTCATTTTCGTGTCGCTTTGACAAGGTTTGTATTTTGTTCACGTTCAGTTCAATCTCCGGTCAAAATGACAAAAAAGAATAGAAAGGAGGAAGACATTTCGACTTCCGAGCTCAAAAAACTTGAGGAGACATTGTTACTTACTAAGATTCGTAGTTTCGCAGAGAAACTTGATTATTTCGACAACTTTGTCTTGGCATTGCTTGATACAAGCATTTCGGAAACTGCATTACTTGAATTAAAATGTAGGGTTGAAAACATCCAACCAATTTTGACTCAATTTGAGGATGTTGAAATTCAGTTGAAGTGTCATTCGTTCGATGTAGACGAAGAGTTTTCGAAACAGTTCGTTGAAAAGTATTTCCGAACAATTGCAAAGGCTAATCAGTTGATCGCTAAAACTGCTAGTCCTGTCGTTAGTGTGGTTCAGCATGTGCCAACTATGCAGCGCATGAGCATGAAAAATATCGAAGTTCCCAAGTTCACAGGGGACTACAAAAATTGGATATCGTTTCGGGATTCATTTATGGCTGCAGTCCATAACAATCCAAACATGACAAATGTTGAAAAATGTTTTCATTTGAAGGCATCGCTCTCGGATAGTGCCCTGCAAATCATTCAAAACATTGAAACATCGGATCAGGGGTATCTTATCGCTTGGGATGTTCTATGTAAACGATTCGAGAATAAAAAGTTGATCATATACGATCACGTCAAAGCAATTTTTGAACTCCCAACTCTTGCCAAAGAAAATCGTGTTGCGTTAAGACAGTTGTTGGACAACTTAACAAAAAACTTGAGAGCTTTGCAAAATCTGAATCGTCCGGTGGATGAATGGTCAGATTTGTTGGTTTATCTGATCTCCAGTAAATTCGATGATAAAACAAAGCGAGCCTTCACTGAGGAAACTGCAAGTGAGATTCCAACATTGGAAACACTTAGAACTTTTCTTCAAAAGCGATGTGAGTTGCTTGATCAACTTGAAGTGAACAACGAAGTTACTTCGGTAAAATCAACTTTGAAGCCATTTTCGGGCTCAAAATTTGTGAAATCTCAACCTAAGACCCAGTCTTACACTGCGGTACCGCAAAGATCGTGCAAGTTGTGCACTAAAGATCATTTCCTCGCTCATTGTCCTGAATTTTTGAGACTAAAACCTGTCGAACGACATTCCAAGGTGAAAGACTTGAAAATTTGTGGAAATTGCCTGGGTTCTCATTTCGTGAAGAATTGTTCTTCAAAATTTTCGTGCAGAAATTGCGGTAATCGTCATCATACTCTCCTTCATTTCGACACTCCCAAACATGAGCCCAGTTCAGCGGAAGGCTCACAAGGGGATTCTTCCACACAGAGAAGCACTGTCATGGCTAACAATTCTAAAACTTCCCAGGTGATGTTGGCAACAGCCATGGTGAAGATTCGTGATATGCGCGGAAAAGTGCATTCGTGCCGTTGTTTATTGGATTCTGGGAGTCAATCCCATTTCGTAACCGAGTCATTATGTGACAAGCTTGGAATATTGACAACTAACATAGATTTTGCGGTTCAAGGAGTAAATTCTGCTTTGTCGAGAGTCACGAAACAGGCAAGGATCAAGATGTTCTCCAACAATTTTGAGCATGATTTCGATCTTTCATGCTTGGTGATACCTCAGATAACCGGAGCGATTCCTGCTCAGTCGTTCAGGATGAACGAGGTTACACTTCCTGAATCGGTTCTTACGGGTCTTGCTGACCCAACATTCAACCAGGCCAAGCCAGTTGATTTGTTAATTGGTGCTTCGCTTTTCTGGGAACTGATTATCAATAATCAAATTTCATTGGGAAAAGGTCAACCAGTCTGTCAAGAGACGAGATTGGGTTGGGTTATTACTGGTCCGCTGAAAGTTTCACCTTCAGCTTTCGTTCAATCGCATTGTTGTGTCGATAACATACAGTCCATTGATTCTACACTAGCCAAATTTTGGGCAGTGGAACAACCTTATTGTTCGAAATTACCATTGTCGCTAGAGGAGAAGAAATGCGAGGCGCATTTTAACTCTACTCACCGGAGAGACCCATCTGGTCGATTTGTTGTATCGATTCCCTTCAATGAGCAAATATCAAACTTGGGTGACTCAGAGGAGTTCGCTTTGAAACGATTTCACTCATTGGAAAGAAAGCTTTCTCGTAATCCTCGCCTGAAAGAGGAATACTCAAAATTCATATCTGAGTACATCTCACTTGGGCATTCATCGAAAGTGGAAAATCGAGAGGATTGTAAGTATTTTATGCCGCATCATTCCGTTGAGAAGGAAAATTCAGTTTCGACCAAGCTCAGAGTTGTGTTTGATGCAAGTATGAAAACAAGTACAGGCATTTCGTTGAACGACACTCAGCTCGTCGGTCCAGTGGTTCAGAACGACTTGTTATCGATAATCATCCGTTTTCGTCAACATTCTGTGGTTTTTGCAGCTGATATTAAGAAAATGTATCGGCAGATTCTAATCGAGCCAGAGCAACAGCTCTATCAATGCATGTTGTGGCGAAATGATCCCACTGAGACGCTAGAGTGTTACAAGTTGAATACGGTTACGTATGGCACCGCTAGTGCTCCGTATCTCGCAACCAAGTGTGTGCAACAGCTTGCTACTGAGTGCAAGAATTCGCATCCGATCGCTTCCACTATGATTGCGAATGATTTTTATGTAGACGACCTTCTTACGGGTTCAGACTCGGTCGAGTCATTGAAGTTGCATCGAGATGAAATCATCAATGTCTTGTCGGGAGCTCAGTTTGAGCTGAGAAAGTTTATGTCAAATAATCCTGCAATGCTGGAAGACTTGCCAGATTCAGATGAATCGCATCTTCAAGTGCTCAGCTTTGGAGAACACAAAGCGTCGAAAACTTTGGGCATCGTTTGGGATGCATCCTCAGATATGATACAATACTCGATACCAAACATTTCGTTACAGCGGTCTGAAATGACCAAACGTAATATTCTTTCGATCATATCATCTACCTTTGATCCACTTGGACTCCTAGGTCCAGTGATCATAATTTCTAAATTGTTGATGCAATCCCTTTGGGAACATCAGCTTCAATGGGATGATATTATTCCCTCACATTCACAATCGGTTTGGAGTCAACTCCAAGATCAAATGCCATTGCTGAATGAGCTCAAAATTCCACGACATGTTTTATCGGCCAATCCAGACTCAGTTCAACTTCACGGTTTTTGTGATGCAAGTGAAAAGGCTTACGGAGCGTGCATTTATTTGCGTTCGTCCACAGCTGATGACGCAATGTTTGAATGTAATTTGTTGGTGGCCAAATCGAAAGTCGCCCCTTTGAAAAAATTGTCACTTCCGCGTCTGGAATTGTGTGGAGCTCTGATGTTGGCACAATTGGCACGAAAGGTTATGTCCTCACTCAGAATCGAAAATGTTGAGCTGTTCTTTTGGTGTGATTCCACCATTACTTTATCGTGGATAAAGGCAACTCCAAACAAATGGAAAACGTTTGTCGCTAACAGAGTGGCAGAAATTCAAGAGCTCACTGATGGTCATCAGTGGCACCATGTTGATTCAAAGAACAACCCAGCAGATCTCATCTCTCGAGGTGTATGTCCTTCTCAGTTGACAACCTCAAAACTTTGGTGGAAAGGTCCATCCTTTCTGTTCGATGTTATCGAAATCGACCGTAATGCTGGAGAGTACCCTAAATTGGAAACTTTGCCGGAGTATCGCAGTTCCAATCCATGTTGCCTGATCGCGCAGGTTCAAGAGAATTCTTTTGAACTCTTTGAGAGGTTTTCGAACTTCATAAGATTGAAACGTGTAACAGCGTACATTCTACGCTGGAAGAACAATGCACTTAACCCCGTGCACAAGAGAAGTGGCCCACTACAGGCATCTGAAATCCAAGATGCTCTCAAGTGCCTCGTTAAGGTGGCTCAAGCTGAGACATTTGCCAAAGAAGTACACTCTTTGAAAGCTCACAAGCAGCTAGAAGCAACAAGTAATGTCTTGTCTTTGAACCCATTTTTGGATAACGATGGTATTCTCAGAGTGGGTGGAAGACTCCACCACTCAAAGTTTGAATACAGCAAAAAGCACCCTATTCTTTTAGGCCCAAAACATCCATTGACATTATTGATCATGAGATCCGAGCATCTCCGTCTATTTCACTGTGGTCCTCAGGCTCTCGCTGCTTCGGTTCGTGAGCAGTTTTGGCCATTGTCGATCAGAAATTTGTCCCGTTCTGTAACTCGGAAGTGTGTCACTTGCTTTCGGGTCAAACCGAGCTTGACCTCTCCTCCATTAATGGGAGATCTTCCGTCGTCCCGCACCGCGTCCTATTCTGTGTTCGCACACATAGGAGTCGATTACGCAGGTCCGTTTTTCCTGAAGAATCATAAGCTGCGCGGAGCCAAGTTGATAAAGGTGTGGGTGGCTCTATTCGTTTGTCTATCGACAAAAGCGGTTCATCTGGAACCAGTAACGGATTTGACTGCAGATGCATTCATCGCAGCCTTTCGACGGTTTGTTTCACGTCGAGGCAAACCAACTTCTGTTTCGTCAGACAACGGTGCGAACTTTGTCAGAGCAAATTCCGATCTCCGAGAGCTGAATGAGTTTCTCAAAGCGAAATCAAATCAAACGAAAATAGCGAATTCATTCTCTCATGATAATATCGCATGGCATTTTATCCCGCCAAATTCACCCACGTTCGGGGGAATATGGGAGGCCGGCGTCAAAAGTATGAAACACCATTTGCGTCGTGTTGTCGGGTCTGCACACATCACATACGAGGATTTTTACACAGTGCTAGTCCAGATCGAGGCCATACTGAACTCGAGGCCTCTCTGTCCTCTTTCCTCCAATTCCCAAGACTGCAATCCTCTAACTCCAGCCCATTTCCTAATTGGAAAACCATTAACCTCAATACCTGACGAATCCTTTGACGAAGTGGCAGAAAACCGATTGTCTCGCTTCGAACGCCTCCAGAAAATGGTACAACATATCTGGAGTAGATGGAACAAAGAGTACATTGCCGAACTCCAGGCCCGTACGAAGTGGCGTGTGACGCAACATCAGCGTCTGCAACCCGGCGCACTTGTTGTCGTCAGAGACGACAATCTACCACCATTGAAATGGCAGCTTGCCCGCATTGTTGAGCTGCATCCAGGAGCTGATGGAGTTACACGGGTAGTGTCAGTTAAAACTCCACAAAGTGTTTTGAAGCGTGCTGTGACCAAAATTTGTGTGTTACCGATAGACGCGTGAGCTATACGTGCATTAATTTCGTTTTCTTTGAAAATTATTCAGTATTGTTCAGTTTTACTTTTAAGATTTATTGTTCTTATTGTTCTTATAACATGAGTTTATGTTTGATACTGTTGAAAGCATAGCTTTCAAGGCCGCCAGAACATGTTTGAGCAGAAAGTAGGTAGATGGCGTGCCCGCCCCAGCAAGAATGTGTGTCATAACTGTCATACAAAAAGAGAGTAATAAAGCATTGACCAAGATGGCCGCAGTAAATCTTTTCCTTACCAATGCATCGACATACTTCGCGGTTTTAATCGAAAATAACAACAGAAGTTGACTCCGTATAATCTGGCATACGTTGAAGTCACCCAGCACAAGTATTCTATTTCTATTAGAGGGTATCATGAACTCAATGGTTTCATAAAACAACAAATCGGTATGGGTTGCCGGAGGGAAGTAGACGACAATCACAAAAATCGCACCGTGCAGTAATCTAATCCTGCATCCGACAACCTCAATCGTTGGTAGTCGGGCACGAAGCGGACTCAAATCGACGGCTGTCATATGGACGTCCCCGCGAACCGCAATCAAGGCTCCGCCGCCGCGAGAAAGCGATGTGCTGTCCAGGTTTCTATCACTTCGTAATACTGAATAGTTGGAATTGAAAAGCTCCTCCGAAGCAACATGCGGCTGAAGCCAAGTCTCAGTTAGTGCGATCAAGTGTGCATCCTGCTCACATGTGGCCGTGTAAAGTCCGTAATTTTTGTATTCAAACCTCGAACATTTTGGTAAATTATTGAGATCTTAGAATTACATAGGTGAATTGAAGTATCAACTGGTTGATTCAGTTCTGGTTCTCTTGTTCTAAAAAATCCGTCGAGGTACCTTTATTGTCAAATCTTATTACATAACGCCTAAAAGTAACGCCCGCAGGCCAAAAGGCTGGATCATATAAGCGGTCTTTATGCTCAAACTTGATGCCGATTTTGAAGCATTTGTTATGGTCTCTCTCATAATTTACAGGCACTCTCTCAACCACGAGATCATCATCCATTACTCCTACCTTCCCCCTGATATAAGCTGATACAATCTCTGGGGTTGCACTGTCTGTTACTCGTGACAGAAAGATCCATGCTTTTTTGTTCTTGTTTGGAGGTTTGCCTCCAAAAGAAGGCACTACATCGTTTTCAGCGGTTCCAACATTCGATACTTCACGTTTATTTCCTGTTCTGGTAGGCCTCTTTCCCCTGCTTGATTGTTCATTCATTTTCGAATTATTTGGTTTGTTTAGCAACTTAGGAGCTGTTCCGTCCAGTACTTATTGCGTGTTTCGCTTACTTTAGATAGCTCTTGATTTTTCGGCCTTGTCGTTTCCATAATATACGAGGTGTTTGCCTTAATGACCCCCTCAAAGTCGTCGATTCTTTTGGACATATTCGAGCTACAATCAGCACAGCATTGGGTAATCTCAGACTTAATCTTACCCAATTCCTCCAGGACTCTAGTCCTGAAAGTTGTCATCTCTTTAGTGAGTCGATCGATGTTTTGGTTTGATGGCAGCGGACATCATCGTCGAAAATTCCGTTCCTTTGAGAAATTTCGTCAGGGCATCAACGCTGGATGCCGCCGATCTTGTTTCTACGGAACAACGGATTCTACTTCGGAATTCCGAGGATGCGTCGATTTCCGAAAGAATTCCGGGAACTCCGATGATTTCCAAAACAATCCCGGTGACTTATTCCTAAAGATTTCCGGGAATTCCGGTGATTTCCGAAAGACTTCCGGCAATTCCGATGATTTCCGATTTTTTTTTGGAAATCCCGGTGATGCGATTTCCGAAAGAATTCTGGGAATTCCGGTGATTTCCGAAAGACTTCCGGGAATAGGGTCCTTGAACAATTTTTTTTTATTGCCTCCAATGATGCTTTGGTAGCCAAATAGCACCACAGACTTGACCGTTTTTCGAAAATCTTGATATATTTTTTTTTTGTAAATTTAAAACACAAAAACTGTTGGGCATGCAACCTCCATGCACCAATGTGTCAGCTGCGGGATGACATCATCGTGCTCCGGGCTGGGGCTACTTGATTCTACACTAACAGATTGCGACTACGAATTTTGAATGTTTGACATTTCTCACTGTCATGTCACCGTCTCAGACGTCTGTGGGGCTGACACTCAATTCAGGTTGAAAAGCGAGCAGCACGAGCTTGGGGATGGCCCTGACACGTGAGCAAGGGCGACGGCGCTGTTCGCGGCTCCAAAATTGGAATAGGTCTGTAAAATAATGAAGATTTGAATTTTCCCGGTGTTTCAGGGCGTAGGGCTGCAACCTCGCAAAGAAAAAAAACTTGCAAACGAAAGAATAGAACTCTCGGGTTGACGTCATCGTGGTCATACAAGGTCATTGTAGAAGCAACCGCGTTTTTGGCGCGAAAAAAAAACAAACTTTGATCTTCATTTAAAGGATGGACCAATTTTTTTGAATTTTTTTTTGGCGGAAGTTATTGTGGATAACGTTTTGAATGATTTTATGAAGTGATCGTCTCAATATAAAATTCATGCAAGGACCCTATTCAAGTGATTTCCGAAAGAATTCCGGGATTTCCGGTGATTTCCGAAAGAATTCCGGGAATTCCGGAATGAGATGTACACTGAATTCCGGGGAAATCAACCCCTCGTCCATGTTCTTATTTCAAAGCTCAAGTGAAGAGATTTTTGATAATCAGTAAGCTAGCGAATAAAAAGTCAGCAGGTGTGGATGATGTCCCTTGCTTTATCATGAAGCGTGTGGTTTGGGAATGATCTTTACCTCTGCCCCACCTAATCAACAGAACTTTTGAAGTGGGAACGTTTCCAGCCGAGTTGAAAAAGGCGTTAATTGTGCCGATTTTGAAAAAAGGAGACCCGAGTGACGTTAGCAAGCGTTGTTATCGGCGTTATCGAAAGTATTCGAGAAGGCCTTCAGCACCCGCTTGTTATCGTTTCTTCATGGCAATAAATTGCTGTCGTCACAGCAGTGCGGCTTCTTGAGGGGGAGATGTACTCGGGAGGCGATCCTGGCTATTCGCGAAAGGGTACTGGATAGTTTCAATGAAAGATATAAATCAGTGGGCATGTTTCTCGACTTGTCGCGGGCCTTCGACTCCGTTAACCATGCTTTGTTGCTCGATAAGTTTTATTCGTATGGGTTAAGGGGGTCACCTTGGCTGTGGCTGAGGTCCTACCTGTCTTGACAAAGTCAGATGGTACGAATTATGCGAGAAGATGTGCAAATATCTATCGAAAGCGAGGAGTGTAGCGACTGGGGTCCCACAGGGAAGTATTCTGGTTCCTCTTCTTTTTGTAATTTTTGCTAACGATCTGATCACTGATGAGTCGACTACGCTCTTTGCCGACGACTCATCCATGGTTGTACGCGGTGAAAGTAACGGCGCTGTGGCGCTTAACGCAACTACAAGTGCAAACAGGATTTAATCCTGGTTTGCAGAGAACGGTGTGATATTCAATTCTGGCAAAACTGAGATAATAGCCTTCACGCCTTTGGGCGGCAGCTCGGATTGCAGTTTATCAGTAAGAGTGGGAGCAAAGGGCGTTAAGCAAAGTCAAAGGATAAGGGTTCCTTGGAGTAGAATTGGACTCAAGTCTTTCCTGGGTGGAGCACACGGGGAAAGTGGCCAGGAGTCTCGGGGTTATGTGCTTCGTGGTGATTCAGTTGAGGGGTGTAATTTCTCTTGGTCATTTGTGGATGTTTTACTGTTCTTCCGTTCATTCTCTGCTGACATGTGGCATATTGTGCTGGGGAGGTTCTTCTGGTATCCGAAGGGTTTTTATTGCCCAGAAAAGAATAATCAGGTGCATGCTGTCACTTTCTTACAGAACTTCATGTAGGCCATATTTTGTGGAGTATGATATCCTCAATGTATATTGTTGTTACATTCTCGAACCTGTTTTGTGAGGAGAAATGTTGGACGCTTCCAGCGACAGTGTGAGGTGAGCCGCTATCGGACGAGAAATGCTGACAAGCTAGTAACTCCCAGGTTTGCCTTGACGCAGGTCGCCAGGGGGCCCATTGTCATCTCTCTCAGGCCTAATGATCATCTCCCTCAGAAATTCAAAAGCATAGTCGCGTATTATGTCTACAGAAGAACCGTGAAGTCCATGTTGAAATGTTTCTATTCTGTCGATGAATTCTTTGAATTTTGTGTTTTGACCTCATCTTGTGGAATGACCTCACTTTATAGTTCCATATGAAATAACGAGTGATCGAGTAAATTTCTCCTCAAGTCGCCGTTGATTCCTGAAAATCTGGCGAAAAAACATGGCTAGCAAGGAGATCAAGGCCTACCTTGAGGAGAAATTCATTCGATCACTCCGTATGACTCAATTTTATGAAGTCTTAGTGAATAGGTACTTTGATAATCTTGGTCTACATCATTATCAGGTTCAAATTCCTCCTCAGATTCATCTACTCTGCAGACTTCTTCAACATGTTCGATTGTTCGACTATTGGAAGGCTCACAGTTATTCATTCATCCTATCTTCCAAGAAAATCCCAAGACTTTTGGCAGTGGCTATCACATCACTTTTGCACTGAGAGATTATTTTGATTTCTTCTTCCGACGGTAATCTTCCACAGTGCTGGTAGCTCTATCGCCCAACCTGCACGTGTTTTCCCGGGGGAAACAAAACGTCTTTCTTTGAATTTCGCCATTTCCATCGCCCATTTGGTTCGAGTGACTACCTGACAAAATGATTAAATGTATAACATAATATAGCGAACATGGAAACACACCGTTTCACCAATATCGACAGTTATTTCATTCAAGAAACGAATTCGGTTTAGCCGCCGCAATATATCCAGCATACTGAAGTTTACGACCGTTGAAAAGATGCTTGTCATAGAACGAACAGATCGAAATAGTTTTTCACATGGTTGACTGCTCATCAGCCATGGAAGGAACAGAAACAAACTCCATTTCGCGTCACTTTTCGTTATCTATCACAATGATTTAGGCTTTGAACTCGTGCACTGCACATGCACAACAAATTAGCATTAGCGGTGCATGCCGCTAGAGTGCGCTGAACTTTCTGAACTAAGTTAGTAGACGTGCCGCTAGATCCATAATATAAAAACGTCAATTTGAGTTTACATACTGTGTGGCTCATGTACAACTTTTATAATTAGCCTCACATTTACCCGAGCCAGGCAACGTGCTGAGAGCTAATTACTAATTTGAAGTTTCCACCAAAAGAACCTATATCAGCATCTAATTAAGTATGGTCGCCCAGTAATTTTTAATTCTCGAAATACTGCGAGCTTTTTTTCAACAATCAATGGGCACCGAGTGGGAGTCATCATTGGCTCGTCCCGCATCAAACAATTCGCTTCGTAATCCGAATTGTGGATTTTTTTAACAATAATTCAAGACACAGTTATTTCGAATTTTATTGGGTGAAGAAGACGTAATTTCACTCATTCCAGTTGAATGGCCGCCGCCGGCGCGGGAGAAAGGACTTTTCGGTTCGAATGTTGGGAGCATCTAACCGTGGCAATGTGTGAAATGAAGTCGAATTAGACCGCATCCATAGTATAAGGTCTGCGGGTCTGGAGATTCTGGATTTTCTCTCTCGCTCCCGCAAAGTCTCCTCTCGGCGAGCAGAATCCACACACACACACAGCCAGCCCTGTGGTGGCTCCGAGAGAGCATACGAGACTCGTCCCTAGCGATATGATAGGGAAATGTGGGCTTGTAAAGTGTGCGTGTGGCAGGCCCGCTGATAAGACTGACACCGACCTCTCTAGAGGAAACACACCAGTTCCGACAACTCAAGTTTTACCATTTCCGTCTCATTTACATATAGACGTTCTTATAACTGGTAAATTACTGCATGCTAACATTGTATTACTTAAATCTTGTGCAGTAAAGAACATTGTACTAAGTATACCTGGGGTATACCACGCCACGCTGGCTTATCAGTATAACGAGCTCTCACTTTCTCGCGCGAATCCAACGTTTTTGTTCAAGTCACCAGCTAGTTATTTCTTAATATAAATCATCCAGAGTTTACCATCGCAATTTTACAGAGTATCAGTTAAACAAAAATGAACGTATCCCTTCACTTTATTACATAGATTACAACTCTCCTGCTAAAATCTTATTTCTGATCAATCTTCTGTTCACTTTACCAGTCGCAGTCAGTGGCAGCGAGTCAAGAATTTTAACGCCGGCTCTTAGTCTCTGCCTTTCCAAAACTCTGTCGGCTACAAACTTCTCGATTTCTTCAGCTGTGACGTCTTTGGCATCGTCATTGAGAGCCACGACGCCCATGGGATGATCACCGTCAATGTCGTGAGGGATTCCAATGACCACGGCTTGTTTGACCGCCGGGTGGTTCAACATCTCGATTTCTATCAACGCCGGAGTTACGTGGAAACCCTTGTACTTCAGCAATTCTCTAATCCTGTCGACAACGTAAATGCAGTAGTCGTCGTCAAAATAAACGACATCGCCAGTTTTGAACCACCCATCTTCGTCGTAACAGTCGGACGAGTCTTGTTTGTAGTAACCGTTCATGATCAATTCCGATTTCACCCGAAGCTCACCCTTTTTGTTCAGCCCCAGAGTTTCATTTGTGTCTAAATCGACAACCTGTGAACATACTTTTTTAACCACTCACTATAGAGCATGTATCTGACATACTGACCTTGTAAGAAAAACCTGGAATTGGCATTCCACTGGACTCGAGTTTGTTTTTTATAAACTCTTTGTGCCTTAAATCTTTCGTCTTGAACATGGTAAGCGCACCACACGTCTCCGACTGTCCGTATCCTTGGGTAATCTTCGTTTCTGGAAAAGTTTCTCGAAGCAGCAACAAATTTTCTTTGGATACGGCACATCCCATTGGATGCACAGCCAGAACGCAAGACGTCGACACGCCCTTAGGCTTTCCATATCTGCATAAGGCTATGGCGCTTGCCGGTACTAAACCTATGATAAAAGGCTTATACTTTTCGATATATCCCCACAGTTGTTTCGGTTCGAAATCGTTACAAAGCAAACGACCGACGCCTCTTAGCGGCGATAGAATCGTCATCAAGCCTTGCGTTAACCAACACAGCGATGCATAATTGGCAAAAAGCAGAGGGAACGACATTCTGGCGTAATCCAGCTTTGCAGATTCGTCATCTGGACTGTACACGCGACTGGTGCTTTCTTGTTGACAGAAGACGGCATAGTGGCTCAAGCAGATGCCTTTTGGAAATCCACTGCTGCCACTGCTGAAAGTAATGATGGCGGTTTCCTTCAAATTTTCCACGAAAATCGGCTCGAAAGTGTCTTCATCCGGATGGGGCTTCAGGAACTCGCGGAATTCGGTGTGCTCGGACGACGTACCGAAAACCACCACAGTGGTTGCGAGCGAGTTTTCTTTGATGATGGTTGCTAAAACCGTCGCGGTTTTCGGTATCGTGAAGAGCACTTTGGGCTCTGTGAGTTTTAGCACGTTCGTGAATTCCGCAAGCGATTGTGTTGGATCCATACAAGCCATTTTGGCGCCAATAAAAAGAGAAGCAATGTACGGCACGCCACTGTTCAGGTGGTTGTTTGAGCATAGAGCCAATATGTCGTCTTTTTTCACTCCTTTGTCTTTCAAATGTAGTGATGTCCTTACACATCGTTGCTGAAATTTGGCGTAAGTGTCTTCTTCTCCTGTCTCAGCGTCGATCTAGAGCAATAGCAATACTTTAGTTCTCAAGATGTAGATAAGATTAATAATAACATTTGCCATCATTGTTTAAATAAGTCCGCATCTAGCAAGAACGATAGAGGTGCCTTGCTTGAAATTGATCTTGCTACGTACATTGTACAGGTAGGTGCGGATACTTGGACGGTTATAGTTGCTAAGACGTTCTGAACTTGTTCGGAAAGAAATGCGTTTTCCTAAGAAAATCTGTCAAGACAATAGGAACAGGACAGTGACCAGGCAAGAGTCTCTAGGAACGCAGTTGGGTACTTATTGTTACTTATGGATTAGATAATTATATCAAAGCATTGTTTTAAGTCGAGGAAAATGGGTTACATCAAAAATTTGTACCTATCTATAGATAAATGATAAGAATAAACAGTAGGTAGGCGTATAAATAGCTGACGGATACGATATTATTTACCTGCGCTATATTTTTCGAATGGGTCTTCATTCCGTGAAAAATCACGTGCCCCAATCCTCCTTCTGGGGGTTGGAAATCCAGAGGGGCAGTTTTGATGATGTTGTTTTCAACATAGACTGGTTTTTCTGGAACACATCTGTTATGGCGACCAGGTCATAAATAATAAGTAATTGCAACTCACCTGTTTGCACCACCATTGTTTTCCAGTTATCTCTGTCCAGTGAACTCAACGAAGTGAATTTTTATGCACTGTAATATTGTCAGACGCGTATTGTTATATAAGGAGATTGTTATCGGAAAATTATCCTGTATAAGCGTAATTCAAGTGAACATGGAAGTGCTCCGTAATTTGTATAAACAACAGAAGAATGAAAGTACTTTGTTATTTATTACTCATCTTAATCTTGTTCAAGATTACGTACATCAAATTTCATAGATGATGATGCGTCTTGAAATGATTCATGTTATACATAAATTAATTTTATTTATAGCCAGTCGACTTGCCCGATGATAAGTGACCAGAACATTTTTTCATTGGTTACAACTTATGAAAATCATTTTGTGATCCCATTCAAGTCAGATCTTTGCCATTCAGGTGACGCTTGAAGTAGTTATTTGGCTATCGCAGCCACTGACGTATAATACTAGACGGATCTTTCCTATCCCCATTACACAGTGTGTTGACGCGCGAGAACCGCTAGGACCAAGGGAAAGTGGGGGGGCGCGGGAGTTTGTTATCAGGACGACACATAGACGTGCTTGCAGCGTTTTCTTCATGTTGAGGGGGCAAAACAAATGAAGGTCAAAAATAACGTCAATGTATGCTCCCGGTATGCCGAAGCTTTGCACACCTGGCACTGCTGCACCATTATTACCTCGCGAAATAAGCAAAACATCGAATGAAACGACAAATAATAATGAGCAACAAAGAAATGGGCTGGCTATGGTGTGACGTGTGACAGCATGCAACGCAATCAGCTGACCGCAGCGCGCGACTCACATCAAGGTGCTACAATACGAGGTGTGATCACTTGGAATTCAATCCCCACTCTCTACCTCTACTCCTACTTTACTTCTCAATTTTCAATTAGACATGGAAAATCTTTCCAAGAAATAGTACATAATTGAATATCTTGACGATTTGGAGTAAAAATCAACACATTGGCCCTGCATTCATTAAGCGGGCTCACCTCAGTTGATATACTTGCATATTGTTATTATCCTGACGTCGGCCATACTAGATTTAGATCTTGGCCGCATGCACGGATGTCAACAACTCGGTCTAGTATTATACGTCAGTGATCGCAGCGGGAGCGGTGGTAGCCGAGTGGTACAGGTGATTGCAAGCCAAACCATTCGCGCTGCCCTGTGTGGGTTCGAATCCTACTTCATCCATGGATATTTTGTGCTGTCCCCGAGGTTGCATGGTAGAGCAGCTTATAGCTGAATGCCGCCTCGTAAAATAAGACAATTAAATAAATAAATAAATAAAAATAGTTTGCGGAACTGATGGAGACTTCGCTGGTAGCTAGACTTGAAAATACATAACATTAACTATGCATGGTAGTTCTACCTCGCAAAAAGTCCTGATCTCGTGCCTCGTTTCAGTAGCTCAGTCGTGAGTTTTTTTGTTCAAGGAAAAATGGGTTCTTTTGTCAGCCAAATCACGTGGGAAAGGTTTCAACAAACAATGGGCTAGCTGCTTACAAATCAATTCATTGAATGACAAGCGCAACAGACAACAGAGATTGAAGACTACCTGAACCAGGAGGAACTATACGCGGCATAAGATTGAAGCTGAAGGAAAAACTGATTACATCTGATACTGTCCGATACGAATATGCCTCGGGTTAAAAAAAGACTGCATATTCGGAAGGCCAGCTAGGAAGTGGTGCCTTTTTTGAACCTTCTGAGCGTGGAAGACATCGACTACTTCGGGTGCTGGTGGTGCCCCCTTCGCTTTCCTTGTCAAACAATTATGGTATCCTCATCTAGTCAAAAGTGCTCCCGCTCGACTGATCGTCGTTTTGGCGGCAAGCCACCATAAATCGGTGCCTACGAGATTTAAGGATTGTCCATAGAAGCGATTCCTATACCGGGTGATCATTTGAAAATTATCCACCTGCAATAACTCCTGATTCTTGGTCAATATTTCTTCGAGCAAAAACAGGTCGATTTTTATATCGAGGGGGACATCTAAAACTCACATTAGCAAATTTCTATCTTTAGCTCCCTTGCCACCCATCTCCCACCCATCTCAATGATAAAATTTCAAATAACACTACCTACTTTGCGATACATCAAATTGAAGAAAATTAAATTCTCTTTTTGAAAAAATATTTTAAAAATTTTCAACGCTACCCCCCCCCCCCCCCCTCCTCCTCCTCGAGAGATCAGGTTCTCCCAGGAGAGATTTCCGCGATGGGGAGATTTGGCTGGAATGAGGTGCCACTTTACACCTTCGTTACTTGATTTGTCAATGATATGCCTTTGAAAATCTGCGGGATGGAACATTTTTTTCAGTTCTGTTTGAGCATCGACAAAGGTCTTTGCAATATCGGAATGGATATTTGAAACTTTACCACGTCTTGCAATAAATCGCTTAAATGCAGCCAAAAATGTCTCTGTAGTGCAATCGGAGACTAATTCTGAATGGGTTGCCTTGATGCTAAAACAAACAAATATGTACTGCAATGTAAGCTTTAATGTTGCGCTTACTTCTTCTTGAGTCGTCTCTACCAAAATTGAACCAGTTCTCAGAAGACCAAAGGAATCAAAGGGGGAATTCAAGGATTTAAGTCGACTGTGAGATGATATATAAGTTTTCTTGATTGTAAATCTTTGATTTCAGAGGACAATGTTTCGAGTTGAGTTATTCTGACGATCAGATGAGTGGCGTCTCGTAATTGTTTGCAAGTTGATGGTTCGACAAATTTTGGATTACCTTCACAATGATTGATGAATCGCAGACAATAATTTACAACTCTTTTCAACTTGTTAAAAATGATGAAAATTTATACCACAAATTCAGTAGAGGCCTGGTTTGAATTACCGAACATGATCTTCGTTTTTTTTTGGGCAAATTTAGATTTAGATTTAAGGTTAATGGATAAGCCTCAAGATGAGCACTTTGCTGCTGGAGCCAAATGGGACCTTGTCACCACCATAAGGAGTGATGCAATAATTTGGAAGGTAATAACCCTCGAGACGCGCAATCAGCGGGATTGTCTTCTGACTGAACGTGAAACCATCGGTCAGGAGAAACCTAAATATGACTGACGCAATTTGATACAAACGTGTTCTATTTATAGGCCGATGATTTGGTTCATGAAAGAACAATGGTGAAATCTGACCAGGCAAAATAATTGATAAAATTGATTTTGGATTTCGAAATAGAAATAATGAATGGCATGAGATCCGACAATAATACCGCTGCACACAACGCCAATCTAGGAATCGTTAGATTTTGGTCTTCACGCAAACGAGAGAAATATTCACCGTTGGACTGATTTGACCGTATGTATTACTGCTGCGTATCCGATCTCAGAAGCGTCACAAAATCTGTGAAGTTCATGTGACGATGTATCGATCATAGGAATGTATCTTTTGAGCTCGAAGGTTTTGAGCAGCTGGAGTTCATTCTGAAATTGATACCAACGTTCTTGTATATTCGTTGGAGGATTAGCATCCCAATCGACACCGAACGTCCATAACTACTGTTGCATAAGATGTTTTGCAATAAAGATGATTGGAGCCAAGAACGGATCGGAGATTCTGGCGATTTCCGAGAGAATGTGCCTTTTGGTACAGATCTTGCTGTTGAGGTTGACCTTTATAAGAAAAACAATCTGTCCGTGGTTGCGACTGAAGACCTAAGATTTTCATGTGCGAATTTGATTCATCATCAGAGAAGGAAAAAGGATAATCAATTACCTATTTTGTAGGTGTTACCGTGTTTCTGGTTCCACTTCACTGTGTATCATGCTGTGGAAAACTAAATAGACATGGTTCAGGTGTGTTTTCATGTTGATACACATAACCCATAAACCCTCGATATAAGTTTGAAGATTTAAACTAATGTAATTTTGAGCTGTGACAACTCCCCCCTTAAATTTTGCACTATAAACTTGACCCGCCAGCTGGCAGGCTAATTACAATTTCCCATTACTGGATTTTGCTGGAGTTGATGTCGTCATTTTCCAGTTGTTCAGAGCCTGGTCATCGCTTTGTTCTTGGTTAGCTTGCGGTCATTACGAAGCGATCAGCCGCATCTTCATGCGATCTCCGGTCTCTGTTGATGGATCATCAATCAAACCAAAGATTTGGAAAATCCAGCCCCGCCACCCGCCAGCTCGCGACGGAAGCCAAAGCAAAAAAAAAACTTGTAATTCTATAAATGCCTCGGGGGTGTGAAACTTGTGAGTGGCTAATATTTCTTCTCTCGCACTTTGAGGAACGGCTAAAAATTAGTCTTCCTTGCGCCCTTTTTGAGGAGGGTAATAAACGTTTTTCCCCGTCCGATATGACTGGTGGAGCGAGCTAGTGTAGGCACCCGCGCGCCGTCGACTTCGGCGGGAAATTAATTTGGGAAGTGGAAAATTGCGCAATGATTTGGGTGACAGGTAGTCCGATTTGCGCCAGACGGTGTCGGCGAGAAGTTTGCGTGGTTTTAAACGGCCACCAACACGCGCGCTACATCGAGAAAAGTTGCGAACGGGGAACAAACTGTTTCTCTAAATGCCATTTGTCACAATTTCTTGAGCAGCCGGTGCCCCCCCAACGGGTATCAAAAACCGGTTACCGTATAACACTAACATAGAAATCAGTACCTCGGCCTCTCCCTTATTTCAGGCTGATTTTCATTCGTTAATAAATAGTATCATTTCGAAGTTCAACAAATATTTATTTTTACATTCCACAATCTACAGCTCTCCTGCTAGAACTCTGTTCCTTATCAACCTCCTGTTCACTTTTCCAGTTGCCGTCAGCGGTAAGGAATCGAGAATTTTGACGCCGGCTCTTAGTCTCTGCCTTTCTATAACTCGATCGGCAACAAATTTCTCGATTTCTTCAGCTGTGACGTCTCTGGCATCGTCATCAAGAGCTACGACGCCCATGGGATGATCACCGTCAATATCGTGAGGGATTCCAATGACCACGGCTTGTTTGACCGCCGGATGGTTCAACATTTCGATTTCTATCAACGCTGGAGTTACGTGGAAACCCTTGTACTTCAACAATTCCCTAATCCTATCGACTACGTAAATGCAGTAGTCGTCGTCAAAGTAAACTACATCGCCAGTTTTGAACCATCCATCTTCGTCGTAACAATCAGACGAGTCTTGTTTATAGTAACCGTTCATGATGACTTCAGACTTGACCCGTAGCTCTCCCCTTTTGTATGGTCCCACAGTTTCGTTAGTGTCCAGATCAACGACCTAAAAAGATTGTTTTCAACTATTAATTTTGATTTGAGAATTTGTGCTTGAAATACTGACCTTTATAGTGAAACCTGGCATTGGAATTCCGCTAGAGTCGAGCTTGTTCTTGATAAATTTTTGATGTCTGACATCTTTTGCTTTGAACATGCTCAGTATACCACACGTCTCTGACTGTCCATATGCTTGAGAAACGATCGCTTCTGGGAAAGTTTCTCGAATCAGCAACAAATTTTCTTTGGACACAGCACATCCAACGGGATTAAGAGACATAACGCAAGCAGTAGAAACACCTGTAGGTTTACCATACCTGCACAGGGCTATCGCATTTGCCGGCACTAAAGCTATCAAGAAAGGTTTGTACTTTTCAATATAACCCCATAATTGTTCGGGTTCAAAATCGTTACAAATCAAGCGACCAAAGCCTTTTATCGGCGATAAAGCCGTCATCATCCCTGCCGATAACCAACACAACGAAGCGTAATTGACGTAGAGCAGAGGGAACGACAGTCTGGCGGAGAGTAAAGAGAACGACACATTGGCGGAATCCTTGTTCGTCGCATCGTCGTCTGGGTTGTCGATGCGACTGATGCTTTCTTGTTGACAAAAAATGGCATGGTGGCTCAAGCAGATGCCTTTGGGAAAGCCACTGCTGCCACTGCTGAACGTTATGATGGCGGTTTCTTTCAAGTTTTCCACAAAAATCGGCTCGAAAGCTTCTTCGTCCTGGTGTGGTTTCAGAAACTCGGCGAATTCGGTGTGCTCAGAAGTCGAACCGAAAACTACCAGAACGGTTGCAAGCGAGTTTTCTTTTATGATTGTTGCCAAAGTCGGCGCGGTTTTGGCTATCGTAAAGAGCAGCTTGGGTTCCATCAGTTTCAACACATTCGTGAACTCTGCTAGCGATTGTGTTGGATCCACGCAAGCCATTTTGGCACCAATGAACAGTGAAGCGATATATGGTACTGCACTGTTCAGGTGGTTGTTCGAGCAAAGAGCCAAAATGTCGTCTTTTTTCACTCCTCTGTCAAGCAGATGTAGAGATGTCCTCACGCATCTTTGCTGAAAGTCAGCGTAGTAGTCTTTTTCTCCTGTTTCCGCGTCAATCTGGAAGAAAAGCAGCATTTTGGAAATTACGGCCTGTGTCAATCTATACTGTTAAAGAAAACAACAGTGAATTGACTGAAGGGATGTGTCTCTTATCTTGTGTAAAATTTTTATATACCTAGTTTCCATTTACTCAACACTTCTAAAATCCCGCTCTGATATTATAATTTCGCTGAAGTCGTTATGAGTGAGAAGCAAAAAACATGGATAAACCGAGGAAAAACTATAATTTTATCAGGAAAATCTGTCTGAGCGATAGGTACACGGTACACGACAGTGACTAGGAAAAAATTTCGAAGACCAAAGACCTCAGTCGAGAAGTTACTGTTCAAGTAAGTGGAACGTCTTCTCACAAACCTGTAGATAAATGTTGAAAATCATTACAGAAAGGTGTATAAAAATAATGCTAACGGTCGGGTATTATACCTGCGCTATATTCTTGGAATTGGCCTTCATCCCCTGAAAAACTACGTGTCCCAATCCTCCTTCTGGAGGTTGGAAATCCAGGGGGGCAGTTTTGATGATGTTGTTTTCGGCATAGACCGCTGGTTTTCCTGCAACTCATCATCGTAATTGCTGCGACTGATGAAAATAATGAAAATTTCAACACTCACGCTCTCCCACTACCATTTTTAAAGTTATCTTCCTCCCGTGAACTCACCGATGTGAACTACAATCTGCAAAAACATTCAGTCGCTTTTTATTATACAGGGTGGTCAGACTTTTATGTCATTAAATTTAAGGGTCGATAGAGAATGAAAAATGAAGGAGACTTTCTCCAGAAAACATATTCGAAAAATGCCTAATAACAGAGATACAGCCCTTCAAAGTTGGAAATAAATAATCGTTTTTTCCGCATAACTTTTGAACCGTTCAACCGATTTGATTCAAAATGAAACCAAATGTTTACTGAAATTATCCCCTGTCGAACAATCATAACATGTTCTATAAAAAAGTTTCAGGGGCGTAGACATTAGGGGGTGTCTCTACTTTTCCTCCTCTATTTTTCACCTCCCAAGTTATTTTTGGAAACTGTTCATAATTTTGAATTCTACGTTCAATTTGAAAGAAAAAATCACTGTTGCAAAATTTTGATTAGAGGCTTTGTTTGGGAGATATTTAGGATTGAAGGTTTGGGAAACATCTCTAAAGCACAACTTTCAAAGGTCTAAAAATTGAAATCCAAAAAACCTCATGATTTCTCAGCTGAAATAGGTTTTCTAGAATTTCTAAGTTGATAAACCATTTTTTTTTTCAAAACACAAGAAATTTTCAGGGAAAAACAATTTGGGCTCTGGAAAGTGGCGATTTCGGGATGTTTTCCAAAGTTTGAAACTTAGATATCTCCTAAACGAAGCCTCTAATCAAAATTTTGCAAGGGTGATTTTTTCTTCTAAATTGAACGTAGAATTCAAAATTATGAACAGTTTCCAAAAATAACTTGGGAGGTGAAAAATAGGGGAGGAAAAGTATGGACACCCCCTAATGTCTACGCCCCTGAAACTTTTTTATAGAACATGTTATGATTGTTCGACAGGAGATAATTTCAGTAAACATTTGGTTCCATTTTGAATCAAATCGGTTGAACGATTCAAAAGTTATGCGGAAAAAACGATTATTTATTTCCAACTTTGAAGGGCTGTATCTCTGTTATTAGGCATTTTTCAAATATGTTTTCTGGAGAAAGTCCCCTTCATTTTTCATTCTCTATCGACCCTTGAATTTAATGACATAAAAGTCGGACCACCCTGTATAAGTGTCTTATCAGAGAATCATCGTGAAAATCTATGTAGGTAACAAACGTATTTGTAAACAACACAGAATAATGAGATAGCACCTTGTGATTGACATAATTTTCATCTCGTTCGAGATTACATTGAATCACATACACACACGCACACACAGATGTCTCTTAGATTTGTCTTTGGATGACTTACCTATTTTTTTTTTAATACATTTATTTGATATGACTGATGCTATAGTAGATATCTGACCATAATTTTTTGTAGTGAAAGAGTAATCGTAAAACATCGTGAGCTTTGGTAATACACCTGGAAAGAGGGATGCCGTAGTCAAGTAACGAGGGTTGAAAAAGTAGAGAAAAAGTCGGCAGATGTGTGGGAGAAGAACAGAAGAGATATTTGGTATTTCCACTTTGAGAGTTTTGAGAGCTACGAGGTATGCTGTCATACTTGATGGGCCTGGTTGTGGTATTCTTCTCAGTCTGAGTTGAATCGTTTTAATGATTTCTTCATACTTTTGTTTACTATGATACATATATTACACTGATAGGCTATCTTCTATATTCATGCCCGAGTCCTGTGAGACAAAGATATCTGACACAACGGATATTTTTACTTGCTGTCTTGTCTTGTAAGAGAAGGGTATCTCGTGAGAGAAGATATCTTTCCTTACTTTGTTATCTGATAAAATAATATGCGTATTCATTGTTAAGACCTGGTTTTTATATTGTTGATGTACATTGAATCATGTTGTGGTATTATTTATTATGATCAATAATTGACCTTTCCAAAAATAAAGGATAGATAATGATTTTGACAGTTGTCCCAATCTACGCAAAGAATTTCGCGTAGTGCGCACATTTCGCGGTTGCATGATGTCATGTTAACGTCAGATTCCATGCGTCATGAGCAGGTCCTCAAAATCTCTGTTTGTTTTGGTCGGAAAAACGATGAAGAAATCATCAGTGAAGTGCACACTGGAAGAAAATCCTTCCAGATGGAGAAACAGAGTATCAGAAGAAGTCATAGTGAAAGCGAAAACAGGCGGAAATACCAATGCGTATTCATTCAGGCAAAGCTGTATCTCGACAACTACTGTTGATCTATCTGTAGAATTAGTATAGCTGCAGAGGATTCACCACTCCATTATCGCAGTTAAAGGGATTTTAGTGCCCTGATTTATGACAAGTGCTAAGCGGAAAAGACAAATTCGATGGGTACTGGTCCATCAAAACTTCAGCAGTTCCCAATTTTGGATGATGCCACCAGAAATACTTTGCGCCACTCTCACAGTTCCAGGGGTGGAAACTTCGACGAGTGGTTTCGTAGGAAGGAGAAGCCAGATGGAAGTTTGAACAGCCCTGGGGTTCTCTTGCACAAAATGGGTCGTGTCTTGTCTAGGTGAATTTTGTTTCTTCAACTCTCAATAAAGCCACATCGGTGTATTTCGTAAAATTGTACATGGAAACATGAGGCTTCTTCAGATTATTTTCGCACAAGGTAACACAGCAATAAGTAACCACTTTTGCAAGTCTTTCCTTTCTAGGCTTGGTGCTTGCCTATGCCACTGACACTTCCACTATAATATGACTGTACACTGACAGTTGTCTCAATCTACGCAAAATCATGACGTCATAATAGAAAAGGACAAGCGCAAATTTGGAAAGGTCTATTGTTGATAATTTCATTGACCATGTTTATTGGGTTTATTCTTGATATTTTATTGTCATGTTTATTATGGTATCATTAAAAGACATCCGGATATGCAACACTGTTCTCTTTTCTTCTTTCGGCAGCGGGGGTCTGTGCAAGAGAACCTGTGCTTGGCCAAACTCGTCTCTATTCCCTCTACAGATCCCTCGTCAATTCAGGTCACCGCATAACTTACTAATAAGTTTTTGTCTCCCCCTTCTTTCCCTTCGCGCCAAGTGATGTACCGACGATACTCACACTTTGGTCTGCCGTTTTGTTTCCGCTATACAGGTTCCTCAACAATCTAGGTTCCTGGAACTAATATGATCTGTTCTAGCGAGAGCGACACTCTCTCTCGTCTTTCTCTTGTTCTCTCTGCATCAGTGGCTTACACACTGCATTTCAAATAGTGGGAGGGTGGGGTAATTGGATTGATATTGTATGTTTGCACATGAGTCGATATATTTGTTTTTGGAATAAAATTGTTCTTTGTTGATTTTGAAGTCTATGATTGTGTTCATTTCCAAGCCTTCACTTACCTGTACTACCTGGGGTAACTACAACACAACTAAAGTCCTAACAAACACCACTAGACAAAGACGATTGGCCAACCTAAGTTTTCAACTTAAACGAGATTCTTCATCTTCTTTGGGGAATATTTATTTTTATGAGAGGGGTGGGTTGGGAGATTACAGTCGTGGTCGGAATTTTCCAAACTCTTGCAAATTTATTCAGCTTATAATGTGGAATCAATGAGTTTTTGCACTTCTTGCTCTAACTGTATCGCTGCGCATTCAACAAACGGTAACTGATAACGTAATAAATGTGTGAGAGTACTTGTACTGTTATTATCTTGCTGAAAGCTCTTTGTTAACTAAACAGATCAAATGTTAATCTGACAAACTTCAAGGTACGTAATGCTCTCTCATTCTTCCTCGATTTAAAATCCAGCGAAGCGGATTCAGTGGCGTGCGCTGCTTTGATGTACCCCGCAGTCTTGAGTGAGAGGCCGCACACCACCCATAACATTAACATGGACCGTAAATATGGAGTATAGCGGCTCACCAACATTCGAGATGATATTTGTACTTTTGCGAGGGTCGTTTGGACGCCTGAACCCCCCCATTACGGTGAGTTATGGAGAAAGTGCGTCAGAAGTTCTATTAACAACCAGAGAGAGGCGGCTGCCGCTATAATCCGGAGAAATAAAAATAATTCTTACAAATTTATGGGCTCGGAAGAAATATTATATGCACTTTAATTTTGCACTTACCGGGTGGCAGGGGGTCGGGGGGGCGACTCTGAGCAGATGCCCTCGAGTTATGTGTGGAGGAAGCAAATGCGCGCGCGGGGCATCGAAAAATTCCCTCTTCGACTTTTACCGTCGGCTAGTCGCACGGATGGAGAATCGGGGAGAAACTTGAAGGCGTTAGTCTTGCTGATCATTTTGGATGACTCTCGCAAATGTTGCTCTCAGCCCCGGTGATTTTCCTCTACTTATAAAGCCAGTATGGTCTTCAAAGTGTGATCATGCGGTAGATTTTGTCCGAGCGATAGATGCGGCAGCTTATGTATTTATTGTCGGGCAATTTCCTGAAACTCGTTAGAAATTGTTTGCCGTTTTCGGTAACTACAGTAGTCGGACCACTAAACAACAGGAGCTCGTGGTTTTCCAATAGGCGCATAATTTTTTTCGACCATATTATAGGCGTGCCACATGTCAGGATCAGAAAGCTGCACAACTAGAAATGGTCAAGGAAAGACAAAGTTGTACAAATTGCTGCCGTGCGATTTCGGCAATGAACCTATCAGATCCACGCAAATTGGTTCCTATGGATCGAAAACGTCCACTCATCTGTACAGGTTGTGGTGCCCAGTTGAAGCTTTTTGTTTCGGCGTTTGGGCTAGAAAAATCGTACACTTTTGCTCAAAAGAAACAACATCCAAGGAGATTGAGGGCTATTCTGTATTCTCATAATGACTCGCAGCTCACCTTAACTATGACTCGTGCTAATGACTCGTGCTACCCTTTAACGCAGGTAGACACAGAGAGAGGTATAGGGGATTCATAGATACAAAGGTAGCATGCACATAACGAGTTCGTTACGAGATACAGAACAGGCATGATTGCTAGTAGGCCAGTCGATAGGGAATTTGGAATGGCAAAACGTATACTCTGGCTGAATTTTTGCATACACCCAAGGAATCCCCCACAGAGCCCCGAACCGCGAAAATCCACCAAAATTTCCTTGAGCTTCCCGAGATAAGGGTGTTTTTCTATATCTCGGTTGCTATTGGTTGGATTTCGATTTTCTTTTTTTTTTGAAATGTTCGAAAAAATATTTAGAAAAAGTTGTGTTCAGAACTTTTCAATAACTTGTCGAGAAAAAGTGCCAGAAGCCGAAAACCGTCGTTTTTAGGGGGTGGTTTTTTTACAATTTTCTATCTGCTTTTCTATGATAATTATGGGAAAAATTCCCAACAAAAGTTGAAGCTCCTGTAAGTCCCTACAAGTTTCAACCGAAATTTTTTTTTGTGTCGCGAAAATTACCCACCCCAGAGGGCGCTAAAGTCAACCTTGTTTGGAAAATATTTCCAGGTGTGGGGATCTAAAGGCCAAATTCTCATTTATGTTCGTACTAACTTTACTAATAATTGATGAATAACAAAACCTTTGTACAGGGTGACTTTTTTGAAAAAGACCCACCCCCGTTATTTCGCTGCACAAATTTTTCCTGGAAAAAAACCGGAACAGGTCGATTTTTATTTCGAGAGGGACATCTAAAACACGTGATGACACATTTTTATCTTCAACCCTTCGCCTCCAATCCCACCCTATTTTTAAAATTTCAAATGGCAACACCTACCTTGTGATAACTACATCAAACTACATCGCATTCGGCAATTGGTCTTCAAAGTTGAACCATTTTTACGATATATTGTGATTCTTGTGATAAAGATAATAAAATTTTCAATTTTCATCCTGCGAAAATTCATTTCAAATTTCTGAACCACCCCCTACTCTTCTACACTTTGTTGGAGATAAAAATTCGGCAATACGTGTTCTGAATGTCCTATCCGAAATAGAATTCAAGAATTGGGAGTTGATAAGAGAAAAAATTTTCCTTTAATTAAAGTATAAGATATACGTACGTGACATACGTATACAGGGTGGTGAAAATTTCGATGCTCACCATTGGTATCTTGGAAACGGTAAGAGATACCAGGTCGGTTAAATTAGAAAAAAGTTGCGCATTTTTGTGGCGATTAAGAATCTGAAAAAAAACTTCGAATATTTCGATTAGTTCACGATTTATCACGAAAAAACTGAACATTTTGATTCCAAGAATTATTTTTTATCTTTCCAACCATTTAAGCTACTTCAATCAAACTTGGTAGTTTTATGTTTTTGATCACTCCGAGTCGATCAACGTTGGCAGAAATTTTCCAGGCCTTCCAGATGTCAAATTATGATAGTCAACTTTTGTTTTTCTTATGGCCGCCATATTGGATTTTCACACTAATGAATAGAGAAAAAAATTAGCTTTCCGAATTAGTAACCAACATGTTCTTTTTATGACATTTTTAGCGTCAAATTTTGAAATTTTCGTAAATTATTGACAAAATGGGGAATGCTTTGAAAAACAATTGAAATATTATCAATAGCAACAACAGGAAAAAGACAGATTGTGTTCAATTGACGTCGTATCTAAGGGCTCGATACCAAGTTGCAGGCGCGAAGTTTGAGACGGCGTAACTCGCCAAATACAGCGCGGTCTGATTGGTTGGTATCCGCCGTTGCTATGGTAACGGTACTTACGGCGGTCTCAGCCCCAACTTGGTATCGAGCCGTAACCTCTCAATCGTGTTTTGTGCTTGTTTGTACCGAGAGCTCATCATAAATTAAATGAGTCAAGGGTGCCTGTGAATTCAAAAACGTCTGTCGAAACTAGTGTAATCCTCACTCCTTTTCTAATAAATTTTTTCAACTAACAAGAACGATATGCTAGTTCCGACAGACGTTTTTGAACTCACAGACACCCTTGACCCATTTAATTTATGAACTACCGGTACAAACAAGCGCAAAACACGATTAAGAAGTTAGATACGTCAATTGCACACCATCTGTCACTTTTTTGTTGTTGCTATTGATAATATTTCAATTGTTTTTCAAAGCATTCCCGATTTTGTCAATAATTTACGAAAATTTCAAAATTTGACGCTTAAAATGTCATCAAAAGAGCATGTTGGTTACTAACTCGGAACGCTAATTTTTTCCTCTATCTATTTGTGCAAAAATCCAATATGGCGGCCATAAGAAAAACAAAAGTTGACTATCATAACTTGACATCTAGAAGGTCTGGAAAAATTCTGTCAACGTTGATCGACTCGAAGTGATCAAAAACATAAAAAAGTTTGATTGAAATAGCTTGAATGGTTGGAGAGATAAAAAATAATTTCTGAAATCAAAATTTCCAGTCTTTTGGTGATACATCGTAAACCAATCAAAATATTCAAAGTTTTTTTCCAGATTCTCAATCCCCACAAAAATGCGCAACTTTTTTCTAATTTAACCGACCTCGTATCTCTTACCGTTTCCAAGATACCAATGGTGAGCATCGAAATTTTCACCACCCTGTATAGGCCGTGACAACACAGGAGATTCTTGAGTGCGTGCGTGATTTGAAAAACGATAGTGCGCCGGGTTGTGACGGTATGTTGTCGGAAGATGTGAAATTTTTGCTTCAAGTGATTATAGACCCCCTTAAAAAACTAATACAAGACTGTACAACTACAAGTACCGTACAAGACTTGACGGCAAGTTTCCGAGTGAACTAAAAACGAGTAAAATAGTTCCGATACATAAGGGAGGCTCGAAAAAATTAATGAATAATTATAGACCAATCGCTTTGATAAGCATATTTTCAAAAATTATTGAAAAATTGGTCAAGTCCAGACTGTTGCGATTTGTTGAGGATCGAGTTGGTCTTGATAAACATCAATATGGGTTCGTTAAGAACAGCAACAGAGTGAGGTATCAGATTTTCTTGATTGCGTTTGTGAAAAGTGGGGCGGAGTCCAGGCGAGGGGGTTGAAGATGAAAATCTGACACTACGTGTTGTAGGTGTCCCCTTCGAAATAAAAATCGACCTGTTTTTACTGGGAAATCTGATACTCAAGAATCGGGAGTTACGTAATGATGAGGGAGAAACTTTCCGCATCAACAATAAGAGAATTTTGAAAGGGGTTGGAGGGGTGATTCGAGACAATTAAAAATATGTTTGACAGAAAGGGAATTTTATTACCTTCAGTTTGATGTATCAAAACACCCTTCACACATTAGGAAAGGGGAAATTGTCGAGATCGACAACTGTCGAGTGTTCGTGGTTCCACCACTGTTCCGGTTTTTTCCCAGGAAAAATTTGTGCAGCGAAATATCGGGGGTGGGTCCTTTTCAAAAAAGTCACCCTGTACAAAGGTTTTGTTATTCATCAATTATTAGTAAAGTTAGTACGAACATAAATGAGAATTTGGCCTTTAGATCCCCACATGATGGAGTTGGAATCGATGCCCCCTACACCTGGAAATATTTTCCAAACGAGGGTGACTTTAGCGCCCTCTGGGGCGGGTAATTTTTGCGGCACAAAAAAATTCCAGGTCGAAACTTGAAGGGACTTCCAGGAGCTACAACTTTTGTTGGAAATTTTTTCCATAACTATCATAGAAAAGCAATTAGAAAATAGTAAAAAACCACCCCCTAAAAAACGACAGTTTTCGGCTTCTGGCACTTTTCTCGACAAGTTATTGAAAAGTTCTGAACACAACTTGTTCCAAATATTTTCCCGAACATTTCAAAAAAAAAAGAAAATCGAAATCCAACCAATAGCAACCGAGATATAGAAAAACACCCTTATCTCGAAAAGCTCAATAAAGGAAATGTTGGTGGATTTTCGCGGTTCGGGGCTCTGTGGGGGATTCCCTAGGTGTATGCAAAAATTCAGCCAGAGTATACGTTTTGTGAATATAAGACACTTTTTGAGCCAGGTTGACTGGCCTATAGGTATATATTTTTGCACACCATGGAAGTGCTTCGTAGAAACACTTTCGTGGGGTTGGAGCCTGATCAGTGTCCTCTAGAATGTTTCGTGACAATTTTGGAGCACCATAACCTTCAAGCTCCAAGCTGTGTAAATGTTAATGCCATGCAGCTCTTGAAAAGAATCCCATCCTCAATTCTCTATGACGGAAAACAGGTTGTCCAAAATTCCTTACAGCATGATATACGTAGCATCGCTAAGCCAGAGCGTAAATCATACATCCAGGTGAAATCTGTATATCCGACCAGTTTTAATGCTCAAGACAATAGAAAACTGATAGATAAGCATATCAAGGACAAGGTATTGGGAAACGTTTTTTTACATCGACACCAGCATGCCTACCAAGCGGAAAAATCATGGAACTCAGCATCTTCCAGCTCACGCACAGGATAGAAAGTCCCCTGGCCATCCAGAAGATTATCCTAGGAGCTTTTTTGAGCATAAAGGGAGGGTTTGACTGTTGACAACACCTCTTCAACAAATGAAATAGCTGTCGAAAATCACGGGATTGGCCGGTCAGTCGGCAGACTGGATCAGCTCTGTGATACGAGTCAAAGAAATCCCAACCTCACTCGACAATGTGATCAAGAAAATGACCGGTGCGGCGTGTGGAATCTGACAGTGGACTAACTCCCGTTGTGATTTCTTCAATCCGTTTGTCACCTGCTAATTGATTTACCCCGTTACTCCAATTGACAACCATAGGTTCTATATGCGAGAGAATCAAGTTTAACCATTTCCATTTGGAAACAATCATCGCAAACCATAATTATTTCACTTGATTCAAGATGAGTGTTTTGTTCTCGGTGAATATTGAAGTCTAATTATTCATGGCACCGCCTAATTAAGCTAAATTAGTAACCAATACAATTCAATTCCTGCAATAATATACACTCATCTCCGGGACTTGTTTACATACATCAAATTATATCTTTCAATGACTTGGCAAACGTCTTTATTGATAGAGTTCCCCATGAAAGGTATAATGAATTCAAAGAGTAAAAATGAAATTGTTACCACTTGCAATAATATCCAACTAAGGTCCTTTCATGACTACATTCCTATGCTGTCAGTTTAACAATAATCATTTCAACTGTATCCCATACACTTTCTGTTTTCAGTAGAGTGACTTTTTGGAGCAAAAAGAAAGTGACAAGCTGGGGGGCTACAGCTACGGCTGATGGCACCTGCAAAGTTTTGGAGCGAAACTATCAGCGGCCATCGGCCGTATTCTCCCAGCGCCCCAGCTTGTCACTTTATTTTTGATCCAAAAAGTCACTCTACTGAAAAAAGATAGTGTATGGGATATAGATAACAGGTTGGAAGTTTGTTCCAGTCGGTTAATTTAATGATTAACCCTTTGGGTCTTTGATTGTTCCAGCTCTTCAATAGGGACCTCTCGTTCGACCTCAGTATCAGGTCGCTTTAGATTGCTTGGCACGTTCAGGTTTTGTTTGGGATACTTTCTCGCGCTTTTCATGTCTCTAATCTCCGTAGTTCTTTTCCTTAATCACCGCAATTACTGCAATTGCATCGCGCTGTTTGGTGACCGGGTTCTGGACTACGGAATCTTTGATCAACAAACATCTTCACAAATGGCTCGAGTCTAGTCTGTCCTGACGGCGGAAATCAGCTGTAAAATCAAATCATTTATTCACCTTTCGAAATGTATATAAAAGTATAGGTAGGCATGTCGATTTCTCCTCTTGTTTTGGGTGATTGTTGCTCAGGCTCCGCAATAGTAGTAGTGCGGCGGTTAACGACCATTTTTCAGGGAAACCTTGCATTTTGTGATAAAAGCATGAAATTTGGCATATACGCTCTACAGACCCTCCTGTACTATTTACGAGGCGGACCCACGATGAAACCGCCGTGCAGCTGTCAGAATTGTCATTTGCCTACCTTCCAGGGGCAAAAACTGAAGTCGGTTATCGAGCTGATTCAAAAGTGACGTCTATCAATGCAGTAGACCTTCACAGTATAACTTCACCAAAACAGATGTCAATATTACAAAAGGAGGGGGGATGGGAGGGGATAGTTCAAGCCGCGGCACAGATTTTTTTATTTGTTAATTTCGGACCAAATTGATAAGTTTGGTGTCGTTTCCGACTAAATTACATTTTCTAAATTCAAATTGAATGTTGTAATTGCAGTTTGAAAAAAAAAGATTTTGTTTTGTTACAAAAAAAATATATTTCAGAAAAAAATTTTAGGCTTTTTTCATTTCGACTTTTATCCTGATCCAAGACATTCGAAGTAGAAATCGTTTTTTTAGTTTACTTCTTCAAAGCTTCTCACACATGAAAACCATGTACGAGACCTGATTTTTTACTTTGGCAAGTTCGTGAGTCTCACTTGTTTCTAATGTCGTGAAAGTAATATGCAATCATTTTCATGTACGAATGGAAGTGTGCGTGCAAAGGTATCATGGCGATTCTGACAGCTGCACGGCGGTTCCGTCATGGGTGCACCTCTTACATCGTAAAGGACAGTCCATAGACCATGTATGCCAAGTTTCAGACTTTTATCACAAAGTGCAAGGCTTTGCACGCACACCTTCATTCGTAGATGAAAATTAATTAAAATTATTGGATATTACTTCTACGACTTTAGGAACAAATGAGGCTCACGATCTTGTCAGAATAAAAATCAGGTCTCGTACATGATTTTTATGTACAGGAAGCTTTGAAGAAGTGAACTAAATAAGGATTTCTCCTTCGAATGCCCGGAATTGAGATAAAAGTCAAAATGAAAAGAGACTAAGATTTTTTCTCAATTTTTTTTTCAACAAAACAAAAAAAATTTTTCTTCTAACTGCAATCACAACATCCAATTTGAACTCAGAAGATATGATTTAGTCGGAAACGACACCAAACTTGTCAATTTGGTCCGAAATTAACAAATAAAAAAATCTGTGCCGCGGCTAGAACTATCCCCTCCCATTCCCCCTCCTTCCGTAATATTGACATCTGTTTTGGTGAAGTTATACTGTGAAGGTCTACTGCATTGATAGACGTCACTTTTGAATCAGCTTGATAACCGACTTCAGTTTTTGCCCCTGGAAGGTAGGCAAGTGCCAATTCTGACAGTTGCACGGCGGTTCCATCGTGGGTCCGCCTTGTAAATAGTAGAGGACAGTCTGTAGAGCGTATGTGTCAAATTTCACGATTTTATAACAAAATGCAAGGTGGTTCTTACTAACGGCCGCACTATAGGTGTTATATAGGGATGTTGTCTATACTGTTTATCATGCGGTGCATGGAGATCGTACAAAACCAAAATCGCGCTATTGAAGAAGCTTACCTACTTTATCGTCTATGCCATCCAGGTCATGCAGGTGATTCCATTTTACATTAATTGCGTCAGTTCCAAAAGCCAGTTGGTCTATTTGGCTGTAGTCTCTGTAGTAAAACGTCTCTCGTATAAGATCGGACAAGGTCAGGTCAGTGAAATTGGTATTTTTCACTTCCATGTCATCCGAAAAATATCAAATCCAGCAGTGTTTGCAAATGTTTGTTTGAGGCTAAAAGACACCAAAATGTTCACTAACTGAGTACTCGCAAATTTATGTTATAATCTCCAACCATTATAACCCTATCACTTTCCATGGTTACTGTGCAAAGTGCAGCATGTGAGTGCTTCCAAGGTATAGTTTTGCGGCCGATAAACTACCCCACATCCAGCAAAAACCTCCTCTACGTGTACTTCTGTCTTTTCGAACTAATGTGTAATTAGGAATCTCAAACAGGCTACTAGAAAATTCACTCCGAAACTCCGAAAGTCTCAGTTAAGACAATGAGATGGTGTCTTGAGATTGCACAGGTAAGCCGAAATCTTGGAAGCAGTTATTTAGGGATCCTACGTTATAATGACGAACATTCTCATTTACATTTTCCATAGTATATGAGTGACCTGCTCTTGGAATATCCAGACACTTAAGCCTAGTCTACAATATGGTCTCTAGTTGCAAGTTGCAAGTCTCTAGTCGCAAGAGTTGGTCTAGAACCAACTTTCACTGCGACTAGCGACTGCAATTCCAACCTCACTTCCACGTTGCGACTTGCAACTTGCAACTAAAGACCATATTGTAGACTAGGCTTTAGACTTGGAGGCTGCATGTGTTGAACCAGAGCACAATATAAAAACTCCAAGTCTTATCCGTGACAGCTGTCACTCAAGCTTGAGGGAAGTGGACTTTTTTCCCAGTATTACGACAACCCAAGACCGATTTCTTGAGCTGTCCCCTGTCCACTGACCTGATCATTACATGGCAGACACAATGAATCCACCAGTGAAGATGTCTGCGACAGAGTAAAGCAATTATTATTGCAGTAAAATGCTTAATTTTCTTTGGCTTCTAATATAGGTGCAGCCAAGTTTGATAACTTTCCATCAAAGCTCATCCCCTATTTCCATGCAGGAACTGCCATCGGGTCATCCACTCATGTAGTAACTCAAGCGATAGAGTAGGTCTTCATCGCCACGCAACGCCGAATCACATCTTCTAATAACAGTGATTTGCACTTGACGAAGTCTTACTTTTTTAACAAACTTTATCGTCGTTGAAGTTTTACGGTCGACACTTTTCAGCAACATGCTCGTCTAGACAACTTCACTGGGCTAGCTGTGCAGTTTTGTAATTTTTGTTTTCAGTGGCCTTCGCCGTATTTAATCAATCCTGGCTCACACTGTCTGAACGAAATTGTTCGACATAATTCAAAATAAAACGTTTGGCGGCCAGCTAGCAGCTTCCCCGTCGACGGCGAAGATACGACTTGAGTGGCACGAACAGCGCAGCAGTAGTAGTAGTAGTAGCCAGCAGTTGGATTGCGTCAATTTTCCACTTAATTGTATCTGAGATTCAAGTCAAGGGCCCTGGTTACTGAAATTAATGTGCATCGGTCTATTCAGAAGATTGGCTGTCTGAGCTGGTATTTAATTAGTGTACCGGACGGATAGCGTATCGTACACAACGGCGATGGCGGCGGCGGTGGTGGTGGTTACACGCCCCACACTGGAAAGCTGGAAGAGACTGGTATTCTTCAGACACACCATCAAAGCCGATTAATTACCGCCGATTAATTCCCCACATTGCCATGTCAAGTTATACGGGCAACTCCACCAAAAATAGAATTAGCGTTGTTGGTGGTGATGTGCGCTGCAGGAAATCAATTCCAAAGGATGTAATGGGCTCTGCGGCTGACGCTGCTTCTCTGTGAAATTGTTGCTGTAGGTGTGTCTTTGAATGGAGGTTCAGTTTTGAATGAAGCTCGCATGAATGAATTGATGACATCAGTTGAAAGTGATTCTAACAGCTAAATGTTGTTCATTGTAAAATGCTCCAAATAAGAGGCAACTGGAACTATTATCCAGAAGCCTTATTACCTATGCACGAAGCACCCGGTCCGTTTGTCAACATTACGTATTCAGTTCTGCTAGAGCAATTAGCGAGCTTGGCGAAGGTAGCGTAATAATTAAAGTTCATCTGAATACTAGACAAGTGGCGTCTATACAAACGCCCACCTTTCCTCACACATCCGAAACCTTATTTGCGAGCGTGCACCACGGTGGTTGTTTTGTATGTTCTGGCTTAAACAAAATGTCTAGAAAGCCCGGTTATCTTCTCGGATTATCGACATGCAGCTCGCTTTTTTTCTGTCAGCTGTGTGGGGGAGTTGCAGCACTTAGTCACACCACACAGAACGCAAAGCGCGCGCCCCAGAGCCACTACGCTATACTTATACTTGGACGCCCGGAATAAGGACGACGTTGTTAATTTTTCAGGATGCCTGTTGTCGACACCGATATACCAATATATCATGTTGTAGGTAGGTACTTTTAAAGTTTGATCTTGGATGCCGTGTTGTGTATAGTAGTGGATGAAAGGATAAACGTGTATAAAACTTGAACAACAGATCGAGTCTAGGATGAGGAGAAGAGTGCCGTGGGTGGGTGCGGTGTGCGCGGAGAGAGGAGGGCTGAAAACGAGGGGGCCGCATGAGGCACACCCGCGTGCACCAACACACAGCCAGCGCACACCACCTCATGGGCTCCGGAGCGCGAACAGCGTAATGTAGCGAGCGAAACTGATGGCTGAATTTCAAGTTTGCTACGTCTTAACGCGGGGAATTCATCACGTGTGCTATGCTCGCCCATTATTGCACACCTCCTCATCCGTCGTGGGCATCCACCAGGGCCGGCCCTGCAGGCTCCCAGCCGTAGAATCCGGAAGAATTCCAAGATTCCGCGATTAGGCCCGGGTTAGGGTGTTGTAGCGGATTAAATGCGGGGGATGACTCCATTCGCTTTTGCAAACAACTCCACCTGATGAAGTCGAGGATCAACAACTTCTCCGAAAAAGTTCCCATCGCGGGCTCACACAGTGTTACATTATACACATTGGCTGCATTCCTTTTGCCATTAATCTCAGATATCCTCACCTCAGTTGGTAGTGGTGTCTCACTCGCTCCTAAGCGATTTCTTGCTTCTTCTTTCTCTGAATGAGGTAGGCTAACTTAGGTGGTGGTAAAAAGAGAGCGCCAACTGTCATTACGTTGTGACTCATAGCGAGTTTCTTACTGTTCAAGACCTTATATCTAACGACTTTAACTGGGAAAATTAGCGGGGAAAGAAGCACATTACACGTAGTTCACATTGCATGCAAATAGTTTTGCTTACACTGGGCCTCATGAATAACGATTAAGCAATTGCTTTTGCTTGATTTTTGTTCGTAGAAAATTCTCAAATAACTCAGAAACTTCAAGAAACTCATCAATTTAGGTTTCACTGAGCATTTGAGTAGCTGATTGAGATAATGACATTGGTTTAAAGTCTCATTTTAAAATGTTTCTCCGTTTTTTGCTGGTAGATTTTAAGCAAAAGCAATTACTTTATCTTTATTCATAAGGCCCACTGTATTATGTGCCGTTGTTAGCTTAAGGGCGCCGGTCGATTGCTATATAATGGGCTGATGTTTTCGTGCTAAACAGCCCCATTTCCCAACAAAAAATTATCGTTGAGGTCAGTTTGGAAAGAGATAGTCACTGCAAGTTTTCAAATGAAAAAAAAAATTGAAAACAGTTTCTTGCGTAAAAAAAATTCGCATCAAATGAGTCTTTCTCTTTTCAAATTGACCTTAACCGATACATTTATGTTGAAAAGTGAGGGTGTTTCTCTCGAAGGCGTGAGGGCATTTGATAGCGAACGACCGGCGCTCGTGAGAAAGTTAATCTAGGTTAATGTGGTAATCTAAATTACCAAAAAAGGGCAACATGGCGCCGACTCGCTCTACCGCTAAAGTCGACGCTTCCGCGAACGAATCAAAGTTAATCAGTGAAACATCGATGAAACTATCGCGACGAAACGTGCGTGGGTCCATGTTACCCGGGTACGTCCAGGTACGACTTCGGAGCACGTGCTAAACTATCTGCGAGAAAAACGACCCAACAAGGATTTCATCGTCGAGTCTATTCGTCCTGACGAAGATCCTCAGAGGAATACTTCCTTCAAAGTCGGTGCTGATTTCGAGCTGTTGGAGGATCTCTATGCGCAGAACTTCTGGCCCTCTGGGGTACGGGTTAAGCGTTACCATTTTTTTCGACAGGCTTGGAAGGAAAAATCGACACTACACCCGCAGTGATTCCACCTTATGTCACTACTTCAGTCTTGGGGGGCTGCCCGAACAACTCCCTCAACTCACTAAGCGACGAGAGTAAGGCGACGGCTTCGACCGGAGGCGAGATCTGTGTTTATTATCAAAATGTCCGCGGTTTGCGCACAAAAACTGCCGCCTTCTACAACAATATTGCCGCATCACAACACCAGATGGTTGCGGTGACTGAGTCCTGGCTTACACCTGATATGGACAGCTCTGAGCTCTTTCCATCGTATTATACGGTGAATCGTGACGACAGGTCTGTCGCTGGGGTGTCGCGTGGTGGAGGCGTGGCGCTGGATACGAGAGGCGACGTCAGGGCTTCACCGTTGGACCTGCAGCACTTGAAAAACACCGTTCCGCTTATCAATGTTGTTGGCTAGAAGCTAACTTTTTCCGAAATGTGTTATTATTTATGTTTTTGTCATTTACGTATCACCATCCGTTTCTTTTGAAGAGTTCACTTTGTTTTTTGATATGTTTACCTCTCTCGAGCAGGTTTACAACGACAGAGTGATGATACTTGGGGATTTCAACGTTCCATCTTACAGCTCTCCTTCTTTTGTGGGGGACAGATATGCCAGGCTCCTGAGTGACTGCCAGCAGTTGTTGAATGTGAATCAATATAATCAAGTTTTGAACTCGCACTTGCGTCTCCTCGATCTTGTATTTGCAACGCATGATTGCGAAGTGACTAAGAATGACAACCCCTTGGTCGCAGAGGATGCACATCATCCGGCGCTTTCGATATCCTATGGTGTCTTGAGGTCTGGCTCTTCTTTTCGCGTTTGTGTGGCGGAAGGGGTATTCAATTTTCGTAGAGCCAACTTTCCGTTGCTTTATGAATCCATAGGTTTGACAGATTGGACTAAACTGTACTCGTTGGCTGATGTGGATGCAGCTTGCCGCGAGTTTTATGACAGACTGTACGCGGTGTTCCGGGTCTCGGTGCCATACTACAAATCAACGGGGAATAGAAATCGTTATCCTCCTTGGTTTTCTCGTGACGTCGTGCGATTGCTGCGTCGAAAGGACAGAGTCCACAGATTGTACAAGAAACACCAGACCCTGCATTATCACGACAGACTAAAAGCTATTAGGGGTTCAATCAGGAAACTAGTTGGAAGGGACTATATTTCTTACATTAGGGACACTGAAAGCCAACTATCTGCTAAACCGCGTGGATTTTGGTCGTTTGCGCGTAGTAGAAGGAGTAAGTCCAGCATTCCGGGTTTAATTAGGGGCGCTGATGGTAGTGAATTCAACACACCCGATGCCATTGCTGAGGCATTTGCATCATATTTCAGCAGTGTCTATACTATGCCTGGTGGAACTGATCGGGTAGTTGACCCCGGTTCGTCTTCTGGCCTGGGTAGTGCACCTTATGACTGCATCACTGCTACATCGGTTACCGCGGACGACATACTGAAGGCGACAAAAAGGATTAAGGACAATGTGACATCTGGGGAGGACATGGTGCCTGGTTTTGTCGTTCGGGACTGTTCTGAAGTGTTGGCTGATCCCTTGCAATACATCTTTAATCTAATTTTGAGATGCTCCACGTTTCCTGCGATTTGGAAGCGGACACGAGTCTGTCCTATTTTGAAGAGTGGGGACCCTACTCTCCTGAACAATTATAGACCTATTTCTATTTTGTCAAATTTCGCCAAACTCTTTGAGATCGTGCTCTATAGTCAGATTTATCCACAGGTCAAGGACCGCATCTCACCCTTTCAGCATGGTTTTATGGATGGACGATCTACTGTTACCAATCTTGCTTGCTTCTCGCAGTATGTCACTGAAGCTATGGACTCGTGTGGTCAGGTGGATGTGGTGTACACCGACATATCGAAAGCTTTTGATCAGGTCGATCACTTCATGCTTTTGCGGAAGTTGGATGAACTCGGTTTTTGTACGCCGCTCCTGAGTTTGTTCCGTTCCTATCTTTATGGTAGAGTTCAGCGTGTTGCATGTCATGGCACTTATTCAGAATCATACATCTCCACGTCGGGGGCTCCCCAGGGAGCAAATTGGGGTCCCTTCCTGTTCCTAATCTTTATCAATGACATTGTTCGGGATGTTACCTGCCGAAAGCTACTTTTCGCCGATGACCTCATAATATACTCCAGGGTTGAGACTGCTGATGATTGTGCGGCTCTACAGATTTGCCTGCGCTCTGTAATGAAATGGTGTCGCGCAAATGGTCTTTCACTAAATGTGGAAAAATGTGTTGTAGTTTCCTATACTAAGAAACGTAACCCGGTGTGCTACGATTACGCAATTGAGGAGGCTGTTGTGAAGCGTAGTAAAGTTGTCAAGGATTTGGGAGTCGTGTTCGACAGCGAGTTTTCATTTGTCACTCATGTGGACAGCATTATGTCCTCGTCGCTCAGGATGCTTGGCTTTATTTATCGAACCTGCAAAGATTTCCGTAGTGCTTCATGCCTCACAACACTGTACTACAGCTTTGTGAGATCCAAGCTCGAGTACGCCTCTTTGATTTGGTTTCCAATATATAGAACGCATGTGGCCCGCCTTGAATATGTTCAGCGTAGATTCCTCAAGTTCTTATCATTCTTGCAGGATGGTACATATCCTCCGCGGGGATGTGACTACGGTCTATTGTTAGCACGTCACGACTTTGTTTCATTGGAGACCCGACGTAATATTCTTAACGTAAAGTTTCTTTTCAGGTTGTTACACAATCAGATCGACTGCCCTGCTCTTCTTGAGCGGGTTAGCTTTCTGGTACCTCGACTCAGTGCACGGGTCTCATTAACTTTTTATTGCCAGACTCCCAAAAGTAATGCGTTGGTGAGAATTCCTTGTTTTAATATGTGTAAATGTTTTAACAATTTTTGTGCTGATTGTGATTTGTTCTTCGATAATTTTAGCGCCTTGCAACGTGCAATATTGTTGAACAGTATATAATGTCACCGATGTCAATAATTTATTGTTATGCACATTACGTTTTTTCTTTGTATATGTATACACCTTTTTTTTTTGTATATTTCCTGTAACTGGGTTTTCACATATTTGCCTGTTGGAAATTAATCATTATTATTATCAAGTTGAACGAAACAACTGATGGTGAAGAGGCGCGACACATGCTTTTTTTTGTCAAGATTGTGCTACGGTTTCAAATTCGTCTAGCAAAATTAGGGCAAAATTGCACTATACTGATTCAAGATCTGTGTTTTGAATCAAGAAAGCATAAAAACCTAACAAGAAGTTTACATGGTAACCGCTGTTATATTGATCTGTCGATCTCCGTCTGGAAAATAGCGAAAAAGCGGTCTGAACTCCTCCGTCATGCTGGTGAACCGTCGATGACCGGCAGTGCTGTCAGTGTGGTCTACTGGTGGGCTTTGAGAAGTTGCAGTGCCGAGGTCGATGCGAGATCGTTCAGTTCGGCGAAGAACGACGGCTTTGTCTACAACATCCCAATCTCAACTGAATGTCAACGTCAGCTGGTGAGCTGGACATCGCCTGTTCACCCCTGAAACTCTCCATGACTTCCGATGATTACACAAAAATGCAAGTTGCATTGAAGAGACTTTTTCCACGCCGGAAATCGAAGTGACTTTTTCCCACCATCCAGCCGTCACCCTGCTGTCAATCTGACATTGACAGCAGTTCCCCTAACTCACTACCCTAACATATGTTGGCACAGAGCCGTCCCCAGGGCACGACCGAAACTCGACCGTTACACCACCCCCCTCCACAAAAGGGAGGTTTGCTAAACAAACCGACAATTCTCGTCTTCGAGATAGACATAAGAAAACAAATGACCGCGGTCGGCCAGAATAAGAAATTAAAAAAATCAGAGGAACATCCTCGGCTCACAGGTCACAACCTGAGCATTTCCCACCCAAAACAGGCAAGCAAAAATCAAAATCAAACTGAAGTTCACTTCCCCACCAACCTCGAACCCACAGGATTTGCGTGTGACCTCGCGTTGAACGCGGCAAAGGTCCGAAGAGATCGACCGCGATCCTCTGCCACGACCGCGACGAAAGATCAGCAATGGCCATCAACCCTCCATCGGTCGACGATTGCTTGGCTTCACCGACGCACAAACCCTACATAGCGACACGTAGCGACGAACGTCGTCGGCATACTTTGGCCACCAGTATTGCTGGAACACTCTGCTTCTTGTCTTATCCACCCCGAGGTGACCCGCAGTCGGACCGTCATGACAATCCTGGGAAATCTGTCGTCGCGACTCTCTGGGTGGGACGACCTTCCAGTTGAAATCACAGGTGTCCCACGCAGGCTCAAGCAATTTCTTGAACAGGTGGCCCCTTGGCCACACGAAACAGTGGGTACCTGCCAGGATAACGCTCCACAGCTTCCCGCACTTGCCGATACCAGGCGTCGGGGCCGGTGTATGGTACCGCTGGCACCTCAATGGCATCCACCACCAGATCACCCGAGGGGACGAACCTCGAGAGAAAATCTGGCACAACGTGGTCTCGGCCCTTACGGTGAAAGATTTCGGAATCGTATGGCAGTAGCCGAAGCGACCATCGAGCGAGTTGCCCCTGCGGATCCTTGAGGTGGTGGCGCCAAAGAAGGCTATGATAGTCCGTGACCACACTGGAGTGTCGACCCTCCAGATAAAAGCGGAGCTTCTCCACAGCCCAGATAACACCAAGGCACTCACGCTCGGTGGCAGAGTATTTTCGTTCCATTGCTGTTAAGGAACGCGAGATATAACACACCACGCGCTCACCCTCAGGACTGGGTGAGGACGTCATCCAACCCGAAGTTTGAGGCATCGACCTGTATGGTGAAAGGCAGATGGAAATCAGGCCTAGCTAAAATCGACGGAGAAACCAGCGCCTCTTTCAGCAGCCTAAAAGCCGCGTCACATTCGGGCGTCCAGGAAAACACTCGTCCCTTCCGAGTCAGGAAATCGAAGTGATCTTTTCCCACCATCCAGCCGTCACCCTGCTGTCAATCTGATATTGACAGCAGTTCCCCCAACTCACCACCCTAACATATGTCGGCACAGGGCCGTCCCCAGGGCACGACCGAAACTCAACCGTTACAACCTTTCCTGTTGTTCATTGAAGCTCTTTGATGAACCAAGTGCAACAATATTGTCACGTATTTCGCGTACGGGTTCGAGAAAAATTAAGACGATCGTTTTAAAACACACACTGTTCATTACTGCGTACTACAATAAATATACGCCAACAATCATTTACGCTTGGAAATATCGCAGGTACTTCGCTTTTATCAGCTCGCTACCACTTCGCATTCCAATTCAATACTGACTGTCGCGCTGAGGACGGTGCTTCTATATGCCTCCGATTAGTGTTCCCGAACTTTCCATCATCTTCCAGCAAATTCCATAGTAACCCGGCATATGGTTTCTAAACGACTCCCGAATAATCACACACCTTTCGCGTGCTTCCTGTGTGTTCTGGTATGTGGCACCTCATCCAAAATGGACAGATGTAGCTTGACCCACTGCTGAAGTCTTTATTCAGTTGCACGGGAAATAGCCTACACCCGCGCTCTGGAACACACCAGAACTTGTTCACTGTGACCTAACGGGAAGAGTCCAGAAAGATCGCGTGTTATCTAGAATCACCGCTCGCAACAATATGTTACCTCAATAAGTAGCCTTCATAACTATTGATATTTTGGATAAAGTGATGATATATATTAGTCTTGATTTTGTTTGATGAATGGTTCTTTCATTTGACTAACTGTGAATACCTATATTTGATATGTTGCCCACACTGCTTCCTTCTGTCTCTGCGTGGAGTACGGAACGCCACTAGGGACAGTTATACGGATTGGCCACATCAAATTCTTTTTGGGTAGAGCGGCCTTTTACGATTACTGTTGCGGTATATCGTTGCTCGAGCTTCGTGGGGCCCCTCGAGTTCTTGCAACGTCAGGCCATGCGCTCTGGCGTATTTTTATACCCCTGAGTTTGGTGCCTTTTGCGCAACACAAGAAATCATTTTGGTAGACGCGGCAAAGTCAAGTTGCCTGTACGGTAATGATTATATTGTTTTTTTATTAGATTTAACCTGTTTATTGTTTTTTCGTGATATAAATTTGGGACCTTTAGGTCTGTTGCCCGGTTTTACATTAATTATTGATAATAATAGATTGTTCCCGCATCCCGCCTGTTTCATAACTCCCCAGGATCAATTACTTTAAATTACGGTTTCACTCCGTAACAAATTTTATTTGTTTGGTAGATGATTTGTGCATATCTGGTGGGTTTTATTGGTAATGATGCATCTGTCGGTGAGTAAGGTCTGGTCAGTTGAAGTTTGAGGGTGAAAACCTTGCAAAAGAACAGTATGTGAAACTTGACGCTTAAGGGTGAAGTTAAATTTTGATCGGTTTCTTTGTCCTTCGAAATTAAACTTTTTTTTTATTATAGTCGTATAATGCAACGTTTTGCCCTAATTTAGGGCTTCATCAGGAAAAATACAAAATTGCAAAGTCAAAGGCATAATATGGAGATAGAGACGAGACCAATGCACATAATTTGGCCGAGGTGTACACCTCATTATGCCTTTGACTTTGCAATTTTGTATTTTGCCTGATGAAGCCCTGAATTACTGAATTAAAATAAAAAAAATAGTTTAATTTCGTCCTGTTTCCTCAAGAAAAGGTGAAGTTAAATTGATGAAAAAGAGCGTTGCGCAATCAATTCCTGCGGGCTTATTCCTTGACAGAAATTTAGCATTGAGCTCTGTTTCAAAAGCTACAGAGGAGTACTGTGGATTGATCATAAAAACATTTTCTAATTTGAAAAGTATGTATTTTCCCGAATTTTGATTAATTTTCCTAGATAGATGGATAGATCTACCCAACATATGGTGCAATCACCAGAAACAGCAGCTTGACTTGACATGGAAAAATTGAAATCCGCAATTTTCCGTGCCTGCACCGTGAATGTGGCTACGAGAGCTTCGTTTTCCGGCTTCACGGGCTGTCCGGTCTGAATATTTCTTCCCCGTTACCTCTGTGGATATTCATCACTTCCTTCGTAGAGATTGCCTCCTGGTGTCCTGACTAGCACCTAGGTTGATTAGGGGTCGCAAAGATGAAGGGAAGGACTTCTATGAAAACAGGAGACCTCGCAGGAGACAGAATACAGAGGGCTACTTGATTTTCCATTCGGAGCTTGGTTGAAACTCAAAATTCACTTCGTTGCTCCACCTATTTTATGCTGCCAGACAAATTGCTTTGTTACTTTGGTAATTACAAGTCGGGGGTGCGTTCTGAGATATTTTTTCCCTCCAAACAAAATGTGTAAACGTAAAAACTAACTAACAAGATATGCATTTTCAGGTTAAGTAATGGTGCTCCGGGAATGGAGTACGCAAGTATTTTGAATTTAACCACTATTTCGATTACTTGTAGTAACTTGAAGATTAATTACAATTTTTTCGTTGTTTCAGGTGAGCACGGATTCCTTCAATCTGTAAGTGATGATTTTTTATGATGGATGGACCGCGAATGCGTCTGTTCACGCTCTAGGTAATCAAACAATATTTGATATTTATAGCACGCGTAAATTATAGGTGTACATACCACTTATTGGAAAAATTTACTAATTAGCAGAGAAAGATATACTGGTGATTTCAGTTTCCTCCGAAATGCGAAATACAGATGGCAGTAGAGTAAAATACAGAAGTGTATAGTGTATGTGAAATTGATCAAGGTCATGTAAATTTACCATATTTGGCTAGTTAATTGACCAATGACTAGAGAGCGGATTTATATGCGGTAAAAAGCCTCAAAATATGCAGTTTATATGCGCTTAAAAAGTATCAAAATATGTGGTAAAAATGTTCCAATAAAGCGATATATGCGAGTAAATATGTGATATAAGCTGCAAAAATAGTGAAAATTTCAGCATTTACATGTAAAATCAATCAACCAACTTTGACTATCAAAATAAAAAAAAATTTCTTCCAAAATTTTTGATTATTTTTTTCTTGAAATGGAAAAAATCGTGATTTTCTAGCACACAAATCTAGATAAAATGGCAAAAAATTGACAAAAATTCAGTTATATGTAAAAATATGGACTAAATATGCGGCTATATGCGATTATATGGACTATCAATTTGTATGCGGTAAAAAGTCAAAATAATAAATTATATGCGAAATAAAACCTGGTATTTAGGTTCCTTATCGATGGAAACGTCAAGCTGCAAGTCGACAGTTGTATCCAACTTACTTTATCCAACTGTAAAAAATTATAAATCCGCTCTCTACTAATGACCTGTAAGTGTAAATGATCAGTGAGTGTATTTATAGGTACACCTTTTATTATTATTTTACAGTTTGAATGTAACTTGATAGTCAGTGCAGAAATTTCACGGGGAATGTGCTATTATAGGTTCTGTTTTCTTGTACATATTGAAGTCACATGAAAGAGCCAATGGGGTACTTGCCCAATTTTTTTTTATTGGCTCAATCCAAAGAATGGGCAAAAATATTGTACCCGTATTTTTTCTTTTTCCTAAATTCCCAAAATTGCGGCGGTAGTGTCTGTTTTAAAAATATATTTGTGACGTCACAAATATACTAAAAACTAAACAAACAACACTGTTGGGTTGAAAACTCAAAAAACTGTTACAGTGGCTTAACAATATTTGAAAAATACAGACAAAAAAATTTCACTAAAGTTTCCCTACTATTACCAACCTTTTGAAAAAAAAAATCGAAAAAAAAATCTTTCTAACCAATGGATATATTTTCCGGAAATTTTCAGGAAATACTATTTATTACTTATGTTGATGATTGAAAGCATTTCTAGTCAAATCTGTTTCATTGGCAGGTACCCCAATTATGAAAGGCTGAAAGTTTGTGGGAAAGCGTAGACGGCAACAAACATTTTGTAAATTGGTCAAGTTTACACTTGCACCCCAAGAGCTGCCCTCACGCCAGAAAGATTCAAACTAGTATATAAATACAGGGTGATTCATGAGTGACCTTACATAGGCTTATGGGAGATAGAGGACTTCGAGGCGAGTCAGGATCCACTGAAGAAATTTAGTTTTCTCCATTGGTTACGAAGATACAGGGTGTTTTGTGTGTTTCGTATGAAACTTTGATAAGCGATATTTCTGAAACGGCTAGAGATATTTTTTTAAAATTCACCAATTATATTTCTCTAATAGAACTTACCCTGAAGCCATACTGGGTAAGTCAAAATTCAGGGCCGAGATTGAAAAAATGTGCCCCATTTTTATTTGATCAAAAAGTCGTTTTCGGACCGCTTTCCTGAAAAACTGCCATCGGATTCAAAAAGCTGAGGAAAAATGCTTCAAGAATCACTCTTCAATTTAGATGGCACACCTAAACCGTTTCGGCATAAAAATTGAAAGTGAAATTTATGGGTAAGTTTCCATTTTTTACCGGACATAATTGACTCATTGTTTGATTGAATTCATCCAAATTCATTTTTTAGCTTGTCTCTGTGGAATAGAAATGCTTGGTAGGAAGAAAAATTCCATAGCTGAAGATTTTTTTTGACGACCAAATCGAGTCTAATTTTGGTTTCACTCTCGATTTTGCCATAAAAGAAAAATGATCGGCTCTGGAATTTTTCTTTCAACCAAGCTCTTCTATTCAACAGAGACAAGCCAAAAAATGAATTTTGATGAATTCAATCAAACAATGAGTCGATTATGTCCGGTCGAAATTGGGAACTCACCCACAAATTTTACTTTTAATTTTATTGTCGAAACGGTTTAGGTGTGCCATCTAAATTGAAGAGTGATTCTCTAAGCATTTTTCCTTAGCTTTTTTAATCCGATAGCAGTTTTTTAGAAAAGCGGTCAGAAAATGGACTCTTTGATGAAACAAAAAAGGGGCACCTTTTTTCTAGCCCGGCCCTGGATTTTGACTTACTCGGTATGGCTTCGGGATGAGTTCCAACAGAGCAATATTACTGGTGAATTGCAACAAAATACCTCTGGCCGTTTTAGAAATATCGCTTATCAAAGTTTCATACGAAACACACAAAACACCCTGTATCTTCGTAACCATTGGAGAAAATAAAATTTCTTCAGTGGATCCTGACTCGCCTCGAAGTCCTCTATCTCTCATTAGCCTATGTAAGGTCACTCATGAATCACCCTGTATACCTCCTGCCTGCCAAAAAAAAAACCTGACCCTTAACACGCCTCGTCCCCGAAGATCACGGTCGCCTTTGTAAGTGTGAACCATCAGATAGGTCTCCGGAAACAACTCATTATCAAGTAAGTACATCGCCTTGGAGCGAAGTCTCAGTAAGGGCTTCAATGTCATACTCAGAAAGCGAACTACTGCGATAAAATTCTTCTGGTTTTGTTCTTAGGCCTCGCATATTTTTTTAATGCGATACACGAAACATACGAAAGTGAAGTGGTTCAAGAGACAACAGGGATGAAAGGGGTTGGTGCAGTAGAAGAAGGAACCAAAACATTGAGGTTGTTTGGTGTGTTGCAGTGAAAAAAATTATGATTGATGAATAAAAACCGCCACCACTTGCCCAGAAAAACACCAATTTCAATGTCTGCTTTCTTGATTTGTTTATTGTCGGGTCTTATTAACGTAAAAAAACTAATCGTAAAGAAACTTCGCTTGCTTGCTTTCTTTCTTGCCGTGGGTTGTAGTACACCTTTTTCATCCATGTTATTTTCTTCAACTTTTTTACTGTCGCGACTGTGAAGTTTTCGTTTTCCATCGCAAAGTTAGTTGGCTTTTTTATGAGTTGTGTTCAAAACAAAAATTGCTCTGAAAAGCTGTCACCAGCAATACGCTAGTCATCCAAAAGCCGCCTAATTATTTGGCCATAAGGAATGAATAAACGTCAGCTTGGATGGTGAGACTAACGAGTTTAAACTCGTCAAAGTGGCGTCTTGTTTCCAGGTAATTTTTTGGCAAAAGTACTTTCAGGTGGAACGACTGCGCCGACCGCAATTCTTCAAGGCTTGATTCATACGCTAATAATGCTTTGGACAAGTAAAAGCAATACAAGAGCATGACAAAAGTTTCGTTACTTTGTGTTCCGCGCGCCGGGTAACTTTGTCAACTTTGTCAATTTTTTCCGCTTTGATGAGCATTGCGTTGCCCGCGCGTTCTCTCTGCAGGAACAACTTCTTTTGCACAACCGCGGGTGATTTAATTGCGTCCACCTGGAGGCATCTCGTCTGGAATCGTCGTCGTTAACCAGGTTCGCATCCCGGGCGAATAACGGAGGCGCTAAACGCAACTCCATTAGGATTCCTCATTCCAACTGGCGCACCCGCACACCCCACTTGACGGGGAATTATTTATGCAGCTATTCTCCCAGCCGCCATCAGTCTTATTTCTTGCGATAACCTCCGGCGCGCGCGGGCAAGCCACGGAGGACGGAGGACCTCCGTCTAGTCACATACACACACGTCCGTAATAACACATCCCAACAGCAGCTGCTGGTATTATATGGTGAGCATCAGTCTTGTCCGCTGATAAGGTATACAGTAACTCCGCCAAGTAGACCACTGGGTTGCCGTGTATTGTTGTCGTTGATCTGCCGGAGAAGACTCCTGTAGGGCGAATCGGGGGTGGGTGGGATGAGCTGATGTTGCGCGTGGTTGCGAGAGGAGAGATTGTATTGCCTGTTTAATACTGGAGGCGATAAAATAGAGCACCTCCAGCGACAAAAGCAGTAACCAAAGGCCGTATAAATCTCACTCCAGGCTCGTGTCTGGAATGCCAACCACAATGTCCACCCTCTTCCCTTTCTTTATCATTTGCCGACTTGATAGGGCGCCAATAAATTATACAGGACACAATTTTTACACTTTCCCGCAGGCCCGGGAAACAAAGGGCATCACTTGCAGCGCGCCCGAACCACCTCCAGCCGCACCAGACGGGGGGCGATTTATCGTCCTTCGTCGCCTCCGAGGAATAAATAGCGCTCCGATCGCAATAATCTTCAATAATAAGGAGCCGTCGTTACACTTCCCTTTCGGCGTTGTTTTTTTTTACTTTTGCTCCCTGAAGATATACCGCCGTCTGCGATGGAGCTTTTCGCCGAAGGGATTTCCAACCCTTTTTATATTAAGAATCGCTGAAAAGCGCAAGTGATCCTTCATTTTTAGTGAGAGTCCTTGGAAAATGGCAGTAGGGTAGAGGGGGGCACCTCCGGACTGTTTTTGCTAAATCAAGCTCCAAGCCAGATTTAAACAATGTGAAACTTGAAACATAAATCATATAATTCTTTGATATTTTGGGCGACTTTTGCGATAGTTGAATTGGAAAAATGTGAAGCAGTTTTTCTGTCATAAATTTTTGGAAAATCAGTTGCAATTGTCCGAATGTACCCCACCCTGGGGCAGTTCTGGACAGGCCTGGGGTAGATCCGGACATTATATATAAAACTCAAATCAAACAGCATTCTCTAATATTGAATAATGTTCAATGTGCATTTGAAAGCTTGAAGATAAAAATAGAGTAATACGAAAGTACAAAAAATAATATAAAATGGGCACTTAATGTCCAAAGAGTCAAAATTTATGTTGAACTTAACGTAACCAGCCAAGCGGGAACTTCCGCTTACGTTCATTGGTTTGGGAAGTTTTGATCCAATGTCAGCCCTGCTGACGGTCGAAACGTCATCGACGGGTGGTAAATGGAAGCGATTTAGAATGCCTCAAAAATTTCACCAAGAATTCATGGTATTCCGGACAGTCCGAATGTGCCCCGCTTGAAACGTCCGGACCTGCCCCGTCTGTCAAAAAATGATTGTACGTTATCAGATAGTCACTTTCGCATGTTTGCCAGAAGTGGGAAATAGGTGATGCAGAGCACAAATGTCTGTTCTTTTGCATGCATCACTTGAAAAATAAAAAACTGAAACACGTAAAAGTGTATCATCTTAGGAATGGAGTATTGTGTTACTTGCTTTCATGAGCATTTTGAAATTTCACTTCACTGCTTCTATGAATCTTCTTTTTTCTGCACTGTTTTTTGTGAACTGGCATTGGACCACCTTTGCTACCAACCCCTAAAATATTACACCGCTGCATTTGACAGAAGGCGGTAAACTTGTAGTGTCCGGAGGTGCCTCCTGTCCGAACCTGCCCCCCTCTACCCTAATTGGAACCTGGTCTGGAAAAGAGTTACGTTTCGCAGGACGGCCAGCCTGGCAAAAGCACTGCCCAAAACATTCTTATTGATACAAATTTTAGCGAAGCGAAGTGAAGGAAAGAAATATCCCCGAGAAAATCAGAAAGGGTCGTGGTATTGTCTTTATTTCCTCTATCTACAGGCCAAAACCAAAACTAAACTCGTCAGTCGTGGTGATAGCATTTTATTCTACCCGCTCTGGGCCATCCTCGGCCTGGTCGGTCTCCGTGTAGCCGACCAGTGGCGCCGTTCGTGGAAGAGCTCCACAGCTGTGGCTGCTGTCCACAGGGTGCGCCATTGGTCCCGGTGAATAGCACCGCAGACGACATGTCAAAATCAAATTCCTGCGTTTCAAGAATCCAGCGAGAAAAGCGAGGATTCATGTCTTTTTTTTCAGGGCACCGCAAACGGCGCACAGTGAGGCAACAGAGGGTGAAATGTGGAATCAAAATAAAAAATGAAATTTCAGATTCACGTATTAATCTTGGCTATTTCTCAAGATCAAATACTAGAGCACAATGTCCCATATAAATTAATTCCGAATTCTAAAGGGTGTCTCAAAAGTAACGCCCCTATTTTCTTTCTCAATAACTTTTGAAATAAAATAAATATACTTAGTTGGTTTTATGAAAAGTATATACTGAACATTCAAAATTATGTGTGGAACAAAATATCGGCCAGGTGGCCACCACGCTCCCTCTGGCAGACCTCCGCGCGTCGCACTGCATTTTGCATAACGTCTTCACACAAACCAGGCTCTATATCAAGGATGGCAGCGCGTGTGTTATCCTTGAGGTGTTCAAGGGTTTGAGGGTCATCGGTGTAAACTTTAGACTTGAGGTAACCCCAAGGAAACGAGTCCAATGGGGTTAAATCACATGATCTTGGGGGCCAGTCCACATGACCGCTTTTTGAAATCAAGCGATTGGGAAACATTGCTCTCAATAAAACCATCGTTTCACGAGAAGTATGGGGAGTAGCTCCATCCTGTTGAAACCACATATCCTCTAAGCCATTTTCAGCAATTTTCGGCGCCAAAAAGTTGTTAAGCATTTTTTCTGTATCTTTCACCAGTGACCGTAACCGTTTGCTCTGCATCATTTTCAAAAAAGAATGGCCCAATCACGCCGCCAGCCCAAAAACCACACCAAACAGTTACCTCTCGAGTTACCTTGAGTGGATGCATTGGTTGCTCGTGAATGACTCTTGGATTCTCCGTGCTCCATTGACGGCAATTTTGCCTGTTAACGTAACCACCAAGGTGAAAATGAGCCTCATCGCTCATAATGATTTTTCTCCAAAAGTTATCATTTTCTTCGATCGCGTTAAGCAACCAATTGGCGTATTGCAGGCGACGTGGATGGTCTGCTGGTTCAAGTTCTTGTGTCTGTTGGACCTTATAGGCTGTCAAATAAAGATCTTTTCGTAAAATTCTTTGGGTAGTAGCGCGTGATAGCTCTAATTGCTGGGAACGATGCCTAATCGAGGTCTTTGAGCTCTCGGTCACATTATCGCTTGTTCTTGCAACATTTTCTGCCGATCTTCCGCTACGAGGGCGCCCTGATCTTGGTTCATCTCCCACCAAACCATTTTCTTCAAATTTTCGTACTAAACTTCGGATGGTTTTCATATCAGGCACTGCGTTTGGACCAAGCGTTGCACGCAGTTTCCTGCGAGTCGCCGCAATAGACCTATTCGGTGAAAACGAGAGAGACAGACTTATATAGAAATCTGTGTGAGAAAAGAGACACAAAGTGAGTTGCGCGCGCATCTGAACGACCATCTAGGGAAATTCAGCATGAGGTTTGTGCTTCTGATATTCCCTGTATGTTTCATTTTCGACGGAGCCGTCATTTTGACGTTTACGCTAGTGAGAATTCACTGCTGAATGATGAGGTGACTTCCACTTAACATGGAACAAGGTGTGTGAGTGTGACAGGGCTACCCCTCTGAAAGAAAGGAGAGGCAGAGACCGTGTAACCGCAAACCATACAGGTCATCAGCATTCCCACCTATTACAGAACATGTATTCCGGGTCAACCTCATGGAAGAAGCTTTGCATCGTTTGTCACCGACAGCAACTCTTCGAGGGCCTAGAGAACTACGACTAAGATCTATAAGTGCTCCCAGAAGGTGACAGTAGCCGAAGACAGGCCGACCTGTAAGAACTTCTCACACTATCGCGGACAGAAACACTCAAAGGAACTGAGGAGTCTGGGAGCTACTAGGTACTGTCCGTGTTTTCCACGATCGGGGACTTCTAATCTAACCACATCTTGTTGCTTTTAACCACTCTTCTTTCAAGGTGATGTTTGCAGGGAGCATACATGGTATGTACCAGGGATCACGCGTATGTACCGTACACTTATCACTTCAACTGTTTGACACTTTGACTTTGATTATTCCAAGGATGTCATTTTTCACCATTTCACCTGCACCGTTATCATGGCACCGAGTCGTGCAGATGCGCGCGCAGACCAGGTAAAACTGAATGGGTGTATTGATCGTTGACTTTGGAAATAAATTTTAAATATATTGGTTCGTTGTGGCACTGTGTACCGCTGCATGATAAATTTGTCAACTGTCGACTTGACTTAAGTGAAGTCTTGATTTTGAGAACAAAAAATTGGAGAAATGGTGGGCAAATAAAATAGGGGCGTTACTTTTGAGACACCCTTTATATCCGTTTCTATTGGCAAATTTTCAAAAAAGTTGTATTCCACTGAATCTGGATATTGACTTTTTGCGCGTCAGAAAATTAAGGTACTTTCGTCCCCTGTATTCTGTCAAGACGTGAAAATACAATTTGGTTTCATCATGAATCTTGTACCCCAAAGTAAGCACTATATACTTTTGATAGTTTCTATTGAAATTCAGGCACGGTGCTTTAGCTATAATTCGTCAAAGTATCCAATGCAAAAATGACACCAAGACTGACTATTTACTGACAAATACTGGGGATAAAGTATCTTTCCACATCTCTCCGCACTGAGATTTTCATATACCATCACAAAGGGACTCTTTGTTGATTGAGTCGAAGAAAAAAATCTTGCTCAAATTTGCTCATTTTTTTAAAAATATTTTTTTTGTAATCATCCTCCTCACACAATTTTTCCTGTGTTTCTATTTTTATTTCAATGGAATCGGCTTCGAATGATCTGGTTTTATCTCGAATAGATTTGTATGATTCAATGGAAGAGTCAGGACGTAAAAAGCTGGCGGATCTATATTTAGTTTTTTAAGAAAAAATTGCATCAGTTGCCCTATATCAGGATTGAGTGATCTTTGAAAATGACGATGACGTCTCTTCATTATCACCATCGTCATCATGGATTATAATCAGGCTGATTAGCAAATTTTGATTTTTTTAAAATTTTTATTTTGATTTTTCAATTCAATTTTCGAAGTAAAAATCACAAAACTTGATAAACACAACTTGAGGGAAAAAGATTTTGATTTTTGATGTTTTTAACACACATTCTACATTCTGGAACCAAAAATCTACTGTTCTGAATTTATTCCAGTTTTTTAGTGATTTGCCTCACTGTGCGGCGGCGCAATCTGTGAAAATTTGGAATTTTTTTCCTACATGCCGGCAATTCCAAAGCGTGACGCAACAGTGTACAAAATAATTGGTTTTGTCGAGTCGTAAATTGTCAAAATTGGACTAGAAGCCAAAGCTGTGCGTAATTCAAAGAAGGAGTGGTGCTGTAACGGGCCACAAGTCCATTGGGCATCTTGTCGGAGCAGTTGAGTAAGCGGTTTTGATTTTCTTGAAAAATGAGGTACAAAACGGCGGAAATGGCCAACAAAGCCCAAAAATGGCCGAACTTGATGGACATTTTGCGGACAGGGGAAATTTTCGAGGGCTTAGACTTTGTGTTCGCTGGGTTGGACCGTGCCAGCTCTAATATTGTACCCCAAGTGATCAATTTCCGTTTGGGAGAAAAAACATTCTGTCAAATTTAGTGTGATGTTATTTGCGTGAAATAGCGTCAATAAGAACTTGCGGACCTTCTTCCACTGTTTTGGATAGAATGAATACATCGTCGAGGTACACTAAAACTTTGGTAAAACGAAGTGATCCCAGAATATTATCAACTGACAACTGCTCTTTGGAAAATGAACGGTGCATTACACAGACAAAACGGAACTGTGGAGAACCGATATTCACCATCGAATGTTATAAAAGCTGTGTATTCAACTGAATTTTCTGCCATTTAGAGCTGATGATGACCGCTCAAGAAATCGAGACTAGTAAAATAGATAGCACCAGCCAGTCGATCGATTAAATTCTCAATTATCGGGAGAACGGATGATCAGTTTATTGAGGTCCCGGTAATCCACACAAAGTCGTTTTGAACCGTTTTTCTTTTTATGAGAATAGCAGGACAATACCCGTATCTAACAAATTTTGAACAACTCCACATAATTCAATTTTCTCGGTTTCGGATAGCCGGTATGGTCGGCGCACAATAGGGTGTTCCACGGATTTTGAGAAAAAATGAATTCAAATAGTAGAGCCTTCGTAGAGCTCACTTGTTTTTTATTTAGTTTTTTTGCGTTCATTTGAGCCTAGAAAAAAAAATTAAGAAAATTTCGCGTGACGTCACGCGCTTACTGGTACCAGAGTGCGTAAAAGATGGCGCCAAATGACGCGGTACAATTTCTCGCTAGATATCGTACGGAATCGGGAACGCGGTGAACTCCAAACATCCCAGCGTGTCAGCCTGTCAACCTGACAAACAGCTGATGCCAAGAAAACACTGAAGTGTTACCGTAAGCAAGCATTGGCAGCATCCAGCAACACAGTAACACCAGCCACGCTGGGGCTAGAGTTAGCCCGTCAGAGTTAGCCCGTCATAGATGGTGATAATTTTCGAAAATAAGGGAATTTCTGTGTCAATTTTAGAGTGTTTTGTGTTTCAATGTGAGTGCAATTTTCTGATCACAATCACGTTGAAATTACTTGAAAAGCATCCGAATATTCCCAATACCCCCCTATCGTGTATCCCTGGAGCAGGAGGTGGAGTTAGAAAGACTGAAGTGTTTGCAGGCATAAATAAAAAAAAAAAAAAATTCATTCCACCCAAGAGTTTACCGCTAAGGGCCGTTTTGCAGCGGCCTGGCCGAGTTCGATGCTCTGAAAATAAATGAGTAATGTATTGAAAGATGTAACTACCTACCTATTATTTATTTAAACCGGATAAAGTTCCCTTGGGCCAATATCAACGTGATTTGATCCAAGAAAACCGATTTATCAAGACACAAACCCTGCTGGGATGCCCATAGAAAAATCCAGGAATGCTACCAGAAGCTCTCTCACTGATCTGCGGCGCTAACCTAGCTTGGTGGCCGTCATGGTTGCCTTCCTCAAAGCCACTCAAAGAAAGTTTTTTCAAAATTGTTCTCGCTAGTGCAGTCGTTTCTAATTCAGACAACAAATGTCATGTGATTTGAAGTTTTGAATTGCACGTCAAAATTGACAAAACGTGATTCAGATTCGAAGACGCCAAAATGTTAGCGAAGTAGATCACGTTTGGTTTGCCGCATGGTTCACCACGTGACGTCACAGATTATTGAAAAAACATTTTTTTCTAGATAATTATATCAAGAATTAACGTGCGTGCTACATGAAAGGTTTAATTAGATAAGAAACAATAGAAATACTCAATATAAACAACTACTTTTTTCCAATATAATTGGTGTGTTAGACTTATTTCCTATTCGACTCCCGAAAGCGTCTTTAATTCGGAAATGGTATCGGAGAAACAATCAGCTTTCATCATTCTCCGATTCCTGCTCACTGGCCAATATATCCTCAAGTCCAAATATTTTTCCAGTGGCATCACTTCACTCCTCCATCGTGTAGCTCCTACGGCGGTAAGTTTCAATTTGCTTCCAGGTCTGTCCACATTTTCATTAACAGAAAGTCTCTTATAAGATTCCTTGAAAAAAACCTGCGCTTCATTCAACAGTTCAGAGAAGGATCCCAATAGGGTGATTCATGAAATTCGTTCACCTGATCACTGGCAGGTAGCGCAAGAATCGAGTTATGTTTTGACGTTTGTTAGGGAATTGCATCGGAGCACATAACAGGTGTGAGGCCTTGTCAGAATAATAGAATCACAATCTTATTCTCGTAAACGCATTACATTAATACAGTATGTGAACAAAACACGTAAAAATTACAGTATTTAGTGAGGTTAGTCCGGCTGACGTTGACTCCGACATGGATGAAACTTGACAGATGACAATGACACTATTGACATCTTGTCATAAACTCCCTCTACATGCAATCACCCTATAGAGTGCAGCATTGAGCAGTGTCAGTTATGACCAAGTTGAGAACGTGAGCATAACACCAAGTATGAATGTGATTGGGTGAATTCTCTTTTAGTCTTGTTGATACCTCTTTGTACCGCCCACTTATATTAGAAGCACCGTCAAATGCATCAGCTACGCAGTTTTCGAGAGGAACCCTATTTTTTTCCAAAACATCCTTCAGTGTTTCAAACGGAGCCTCACCAGACGTTGAAATTACGTGTTTTGAGCCTATAATAAGCCCGTATTCACATGCTGCTCTGTCCTTGTTACCGCCAACATATGACCCTTTGAATAGGGTGAAGATCGTTCCTGCCTCTTGAATAGTTAGCTAGAAATTTTTAGCTCGGTCCAATTTAACGCGGCCTAATTCGTATAGTTCTTTCCATGGTCTTGGATTAAACGATGACAGTAATACACAATCAAATTAAAATCAATTGCAAGAATACACCATGTAAGCTCATGCTAGATTACAATGTTTCTACTATTTCAACTTGCGTTCACAGAAGTAGGATTAAATTGTTCACTGATTTATTTTAGGTTGAGAGGAAAATCATTTAATTTGGGTGGGAGGTCTGTAACGTTACAATATCCACAGTCAAGAAGAACAGAATATTTCAATATTTTGTGAATACCTGTCTATCTAATAATTGTATCTGTGACGTCGTGGCTGCAAAAAACCATTATAGTTGGAGAGGGTAATCATCATCTCATCAGAGACTCACGGAGGGATTCTACCTGACTGGCTTGAGGTCGAGCCTCCTTTTCGTTGTTATTGCATCGAGCCAGGAGTCCAAGACGTGGAATTGGGTGCTGCAATAAGCAGTTTATGGATTTTTTGTCGCTCAATTGGTCACAAACGGCTGGAAGCAAAGATTCGACTCCTCTTGTGTCCTTAATTCGCGCTCGCTGCGGGAATGATGATGCTGGTCGGATGGTCACGCGAGGTCAAGTGTGTCGTTAGTCGCAAATCCGATGATCATTTGCTGGTGAGTAACCCCGTGACGGATTGCACCCAATCGGGATCCGATTAACGAGTTTAAAAGTGTGCTCGAGTGGTGTCTCATGGCAAGAGACGCCCGGTGACGTGCACGATGAGCTAATAAATTGGAGCGGCAAATGGCCACGGCCGCGTGAAATTGGAGCCGTTGCCGGTAAGAATGCAATACGCGACAACTAATCCCCCATTTCTTTCTCTAATTTTGCAAAGCTCTAGTGTAGTAGTCCCCCTCGTTGAGTCGGGCTTTGCATATAAAACATCCGCGATTCAATTTCAAGCGGAATAATGTGTATTCGTGGAAAATTAGGGATGAATCGGTTAAGCCCGGGACGCCCGCTTCTCCTATATGCCACGGCTCCGGCGTGTGCATGTATGATGGGTCTTTTACCCCGCGACGACTGAGTTCAAGCCAGGACCGAAATGGGGTAAGTTTACGTACCCACCTCATACCAATTCCGCTACAGCACAACTTACTTCACAGTGTAGTATATCCTGGTCACGGCACCATTTCTGTAGTGTATCCTGGTCACGGCACCATTTCTGTAGTGTAACCCCGTTTAGAGATGAGAATGTGTCCTTGGAGATGAGGTTTAATTCTTGAATGAAACGCGAATGAAATGCAAGCAAAATGAATTTTTTATTGAAAATGAATTGCAAAGTTTTAAATGAATTTGTTTCTTCTCTCAAAACACCTCACAACAATAAACTGACAGTGATGAAATGACACAACCCGGATAAAGAACAACAAAACACAAACAAATGAAACAATAACAGTCATTACAAATTATTTAGACAATGCAGGAATTTACAACAATAAAATGAACACAAAATCAGATTAACAAAACAAAACAAGAAATCATGAAACATGTCACGCTGTCAATTTAATCGCAAAGGAAAAGTGACGTATTCGCTGACAGGCACACATGGGGAAGAACACGTCAAAGAAACCCATGCGTATAGCCTGGTTGATTGCTGAAACATCTTTTCCCAAATGATCTAAACAAAAGTCAAGTGTGAATGAGTCATGATGAAATGACAGAGAAGTCACCCCAGGATTGCATTGATCAAGTCAGCGTGAATCGGTGCTTGAACCTCTTTGAAACGTTTGCTTCTTTTACAAGTTATTTACGTAACAACAAAAGGAAACTCGCTCGCTAACGCTTTGGAGAAAACTTTACGCTCAACAGTTAATTTTACACTTTACAAACAAAATAAGTCAAATTGATAGATAAGTAAACAATCAAGAAACGATCGGTAAACAAGTTGATAAATCAGCAAAAAACAAATGAGAGATAAACAGGTAGATACATGAACAAGAGACAGGTGAGAGATAAATAAGTATAGAAGTTGGAGTTGGTCATACTTTTTGTAAGCAATTGGAAAAAAGAAGATCTGTAACGCATTCGCCCGAAATTCCCCAGCAGTTACCCATCACAAACCCCACAGATACATACTCACATACAAAACAGCAGAATGGTCAGTAAACAGTAATCACATACAAGAAAAATCGACTCGAGCCAACCTGTGACCCTCTTCTCGTCATTTCACATAATTCTCCCCCCCCCCCCCCCAATAAGAAAAGGTTAATAGACTCAACAAGGCAGATCCATACGAGTAGGTGGACCCCCCCCCAGGACACGGAGAAGCGGCAAGTCTCTCTTTTCTTCCTTTACTTTCATGTATAACCCGGACAATGAACAATGAAATAAGAAAGAATCATAAAAAGTACTGTTCTCTACTCAGCGGCTGATTTTGGCGTAGCAGAGTTTCTTTTTGTCGTCTTACTGTTTGTGACATAACTTGTGGGAAAGAAACAAAAATGTAACCTCGAAATACGCGCAACAACGCAATTCAGAGGCCACGTTATGAGTGCGCCAAGTGCACACCCACTAGATTACGGCCTTTGCCATCAATATTGAGATCATTTGTGGAGTAGATAAATTAAACCAAATTCAAAGCAGTGCAAAGCACCTTGATTTCAAAGGGGAAAAACGGCCGGTTATGCAGGCCCGTTGAGAACAAAGAGAACAAAGAATTTCGTGTTATGTACAATAATTTTGCGGACAAAATAGGTATCGAAATGCATGATTTGGTGAGTGGGTGGAAGCCAAAATTACGGTACAATAATCAAAGAAAGGCCGACCTTAAAATTGTAGAAACGACGCACACTCATTGCACTGATGATAGTTACGTGTTCCTCACCACAGCTGATTTTCTTCTCTGCCTGCGGCTGGCGCTCGCGCGCCAGCGCTATCTCTCTTTCCCATCCGCAAACGCTACGAACGTCAACCACCGTTGGGAATACCACAACAGGGTGTTTTAAAAATCACGCCAGTACGTTGTAAGGGATTGAAACGCTGCTTCTATGGTCACTTCTTCTCCCTTGCTGTACTCGGACCACTTTCCCACATAAGTCGCCATTTTGTCGAGCGTTTCTTCGAATCTCCGGCACTTATCATACGCACGTTACGTTTTCCATTTTACTCGTCGCCATGTGAAATGTACTTGGGTAGGTAACGTTGGCGAGGGGGCGAATACAACGCAGGGATCGTTCTTATTTTATAGTTTTATTCAGAGCTCTCTTACATAGTGCTTACTCGATGGTGTGCCGGGACAGAGAGCCGCGTGTAGAGTCTGCACCTCTGACTATCGTTCTTATCGCTACTGTTATATACAGGGTATACGTATATACACACATCAAAAGAATCTAGGGGACAAGCAAATTCAGACGATTTCTAAAATCATCATAACTTTTGATTGTCGTCAGCGATCTCATGTCTGTTTTCAGTGTTCGATAGCCCAATCTTTCGTTTTCATGTCTTGATCACGTCGAATACAAACAATGTTTTATAAGGTTGCTACAGGGTGATCAATGGAACAGTGTCAAATAGCTGGAAGTTCAGTACGAGCGCGATTTCCCAAAAAAAATATTTTATGCATTTCAATAGCACAGTTATAAAGACTGGTATTCCAGCTTCGGTAACGTTTTTGAATTTTGAAAATCGAAAGTGAATTGCCAAAGATATTGATCATTTTGTGCCGCCATGTTGAATTCCCAAGAAGTGATCCGATTTCATTGAGACTTAAATCACATCCATGTCTGGTTTCAGTAATTGGAATTTCAAGGTCAAATGTCTTTCTCGGTCACTTCCAAGCCGCCATATTAAACTTTTATGTGAATGATTCGATTTTAGTGTGTTTCAAGTTTCATTAAAATTGAATCATTCATGTGAAAAGTTCAATATAGCGGCTCGAAAGTGATCGAAAGTCACATTTAACCTTGACATTCCAATTACTTGAGCCAGACATGAGTGTGTTCCAAGTTTCAATGAAATCGGACCACTTTCTTTTTTCTTGGAAATTCAACACGGCGGCACAAAATGATCAATATCTTTGGCAATTTACCTTCGATTTTTAAAATTCAAAAACGTCACTGAAGCTGAAACACCGATCTTCATAACTGTGTATTGGAATGCATGAAATATTTTTTTTGGGAAATCGCGCTCGTACTGAACTTTCGGCTATTTTACACTGTTCCATTGATCACCCTGTAGCAACCTTATGAAACACTGTACGTATTTGACGTGATCAAGGCATGATAACGAAAGATTGGGCAATCGAACACTGAAAACCGATATGAAATCGCTCACGGAAATCAAAAGTTATGATGATTTTAGAAATCGTCTGAATTTGCTTGTCCCCTAGATTCTTTTGATGTGTGTACAGTTGGCTCACAATATACATGTCCACAAGTCTAAAGAAAACGAGGGAATTTTGAATTCAATGTACATTAATGTACACTGGGCCTGAAGGGAAACATTTTAGTTTCTTTGGTTTATTGTGTTTGTCACACATACAATTCTAGTTCTTCTTGACGAGGATTATGATCGAAACATTGCCGCATCCTGCTACACGTTTTTGGTGAAAATCGATATGCACAGGATCTCTAATGTTGCACAGGTAAATACGTAGGTAGGTGAGGAAATTTCGTTCCGTTGCAGAGGAAATTCGATATACACGGAGATGTGTGTGCTTCCGTGTGTATAATATTAAATTATGGAAACATTCGGTTACTTCATGCAGATGGGGATCAAGATCTGAGAGTCAATTAGAGAATATGTCTCGAATGCGTGAGCTTATCGCAACATGTCACATCCAGCTCTTATTGCATACATGATTAACAAAACGTGTTGGTTCCAACTCGTGTGTCAGATACAAGATACAACAATCACGTTATAAATTAACTCGAATTAGTGCTTCACCTTCGAGGCAGAGTATCTGCACCGTCATTGGTGAATAATTCAATTCACCTCCGTACCGCCGTACTTATATCTACCTGCCTGCCGTACCTGAGGTTATGAGCGGGGAACTCGGCACAGAAGACTCACACTAATTGGTTCTGGGTTTCGTTTCATTACTTGCGTTAAAGCTGGCATCATATAGATTCTGCAAAAGTTATGTATCAGTTCAGAATCAATAACCTGTTGTTACTATTTATTTGTGTAAGAGTACACGAATTCTTGTGTTGTGCGCGCAAGAGGCTTTGTGAAAACTTTGAAATCCCAATAATTGTGTGCAAAGCGCCGTTTCTTTGATGTATACCTACGTCAGGCAGCAGTTTACTTGGCAATAATGCGAAAGTTGTTGCTATTCATATTTGAAGATTTTTTCTTTGCGAGTTTTTCCTCGTCGAGAAAGAATAAACCCGAATTCACAGCAAAAAAATACTTCAAGGGTATTGTGAAAATAATTTGTTTACCTCACATCCGTTTGTATGTACACCCACCCATCTGGAGTTGTACAATATTGATCATTATTTACTATGCGTTGCGATCGTTACAAAAGAGTCTATCTACAACCAGACGATCGGCTTCCATTTTATTTCGTCTCTTCTCCATATACGAATAATAATTTGTGTCTCGCCAATTCTGCCAAATCGGATTCCAGAGTACTTTGGAGTAGAAGTGGTATAGTGCCGCGACTTTGAGAGGTTTGATTGGAAACGTATAGTCGGAGGGAGGAGATGAGGCAGGGATTTACCATGACCTCATTTGCATGCTCGACTCCGCGGAGAATCCAAAAGCAATGAACTATATGGCCCCCATTTAGGCCGGGATCATATCACGATTTTCGTCGTCGTCGCGACGCCATCGCCGCCGGCTTTTATCTCGATCTAGTTATCGAGTGCATCATCATCATCGTCGTCGCCGTCACAAGATCGAGTTTAATAATGGCTGTTATTGACCTCGCGCAGAGACGCTTCAGTAGGTATCTGTCACTTTGCGCCGTGCAAATTAAAAGCCTAGTTCAATAAAGACAGAGTAGGTGCCTCATCTAAATTGCATCGGGATCGATGGAATGGAACTGCGAGTAAACTCTTTGAAATGCAAAAAGAGCTTCGAGCCAGGTCATTTCTATGAATAAACGATTTTTGCTGTAAAATATCCGAACTGGATTGACCTCATAATCATGATAGTAACATTGTAGTAGACACTTCAGTAACAGTAGCGATAAGTAGACGACGAGTGGATACAAAAACATTTTGTAAAAAAATCTGAACAACTGTTCCGCCAGTTGAAAATCAACAGTATTCAAGTGTAGCTGAGGACTACTTATATGCTACACATTATTTAGTTTGGCAAGCTAAGAGACCAGTACACATCATGGTTTTCTTATTGAACAAACTGGTTGCCATTGTCTTTAAGTATAACGAATAAGTGGTTTTGTTCTCGTATGAACGACTATAGACTTGACTTATAGCGTTTTCGAGTCACTAGAACCAAGCCAGTTCAGCTCTGAAACCAGGGAATTCGATTCGTTCTCGAAAATCCCTTACCAATCAGTGACAGCTGTTTTCGAGCTACCACTGCTTAGCTTGGTTCTAGTGACTCGAAAACGCTGTTAGTGTTTGGATAGTTTCTAGTGCTAATTTTTCGCCCTATTTTGCGTACCTGAGTACTTACTTGTTGGGTTACATAATGAGCTGCACCAGAATATTTGAATACTTGTAACGTCATTGATTATAATCTGCTTCGTTATGAGAACGTGCAAATACTGCCGAGGATATCAGCAGTTGCATGCTGTATGCCGAAGCAACCGAGGGACCTGAAATGATGACTGAAGTTTCGGGAAAACGCATCGTTATCATGTAATGAATTTCCAGCTCAAAATGAGGGGGATGAAAGTTAAGCACTGGAGTATAGAGGCAGGTAGGTAGGTAGGTACCTTCCTATATACGTGGTGCTACATGCAGGTAAGTTGTGTCTTAGGGTGGGCGGAAGTGAGTGTGTATATGTCCTGGGGGATGTGTGCGATGGCGCCTCGGTGTTACACGTTAATCCATTAGAGCCCCAAACAACTGGAGAAAATTGTCCCAGGACGCGTCTCGGCTCAATGAAGCGGCCACCGCGCGACGTTGGAGTGTCCTTATCTTAACTATTAAATGGCCGCAGCACAACCAGCTGACAAATGCCGGGCAATCATTCGAGATTGCCCCTTTTCCCAACACAACGGAAAATTTTTGTCTGCGACTTGTTAAATTTCCCGACGTCTTCTTTTTTCTCTGCTTGCGTGCAGCGGCTTCTGCCGCAAACGGCGCGGTCATTTGACGGGACCACTCGAGCTTGGTGCGGGCGGACATCAAGTTTCAATCTTCCCAGTTGTTTTTTTTGTGTTTCGTGTTCTAGAACACTCTTCGCTTCGAATGTTCGTTCCGTTTGAACAGGGAAATTGGAAACTAAAATAATATAAGCGTCAATTTGATTCATCGTAGGATCTCGTTTTGTTCATTAATAACTAAACTGCGTTAATTCATTCATTTCCAAATGTTATATCCAAGTCCAAGTGACGGATGCTAACGAGCGCTAAATAAATTACTATAGGCCAGCAATCCAAGTGACGTGTGCTAACGAGTGCTGAATGAATTGCTATAGGACAGCGGTTACGTAATATGAAATGCATTTCAATCTACATAGGTCTCACTAATTCAAACACCTTTCGATTTGTTTGTGAGGGAGGTGGCGCTGGGCGTTGCTTCAAGACTATACGCTTTGTATAGGACAATGGAATGCAAAGGAAGGGGTGAGCCGTCACGTTCTGCTGCTAGGCGTTCGAAAGAATACCTCTGCTGCAGGCTGGCAGTGACATAATTCCCACCAAATACACTTTTGGAAATCATTTTTACTCAATACTACATGATGATAGAAGGAAGCCGGACATCTACATTTACATGAACGGTTTCAAAGTAATCAGTTATCGAAGATCTGGTGCAGGAATCTTTTCTGAACAGCTGGGAATTCGGGAAAGCCTACCTCGGGAAAGTTTCACCACAGTGCTCCAGGCGGAATTGATGGGGGTGATTCACGGAGTGAACCTAGTTTCTTAAAATAAGATCAGAAACCAAATGGTGCATTTGACATAGCAAGACGGTACTCTTGGCCATGGTAGGTTGCAAAGCAACCTCCGGGATAGTTTGGCGATGCCATCAGGCCATGAAATGAATAGCACAGACAAATATGCTATCGAACTCATACAGTTTGAAGGGCACAGCGAAGGTAAGGAAAATGAAGAAGCCGATGAGCTGGCGCGGCAGGCCGCAGAGACTACCCTGTAAAGCCGATTTTACCGCTAACTATTATGATGACGGCAGTCAAAACCCTAATAAAAGAAGATGAGTTCAGATGTCATACAAATAGGTGGATGAATACAGCATGATTGATCGTATATTGAATGAGGAGTGATCATCGGTGTGTACAATACAGTAAGTTAAAATTGAGCAATCAAATTATTGTTCTGGTTGTTATTGGTTATTCTGAACTTCTGATACCCAGTAAATCGTATTGGGAGCATGAGAGAAAAGTATCCAGGGATGACAATTCGTCTTTCAATGATCTGTTGGTCACAAAATGAACTCATACAGCGTGTTAAATTCAGTCGCCGTGATTAATATATCATTTGGCTGGGTTGAGAGGAGGGGGGTGATTTGACTCCTTGACAATTTTGTCGTCACGTCCCTCTTTGGTTTTCTTAGTTCTGAGCATTCCTGCTGCAGTTGCGGTATGTGGTCAACTTTGCTTTTTATGTCCGCCGACTCCAGTAGGAGGGTTTTCAGCATCTTCTTTACCTCCTCTGAGTCATCGGGCCCCTTGTCGAGATTCCGCTTTTCAACCTGCTTGAGTGATATATTTGGAGACGTTGCCGTTTTCGGAGCCTTGAGCATAATTATGAAGAAAAAAAACGTGTATATCCTCCTGGATCTGCATATCGGAGTCGTTCCTCCTCTTTCTCTTTTCACTATCGCGACTTTGGGTTTCACTACTCATTTATTTAACAAAATGTCGAAACGTTGGAGCACACATTCCATGCGCGTCCGACCCTCAGCGCTATCGCTTCCAAACTCTCCGTCATGTCCCTCAAAGTCGTCATTTCTGAGAGATGTGTCAATCAAAGTCATATCAAACTTATCAATAGCCGCCTGCAAACGACGAGGCATAGAAATGGTAAAAAGTCTTATGAAGTGATTGTGCTGCTTCATTTCGTTCCAAGTGCCTTCGATTGCTTGCCATTCCGATTCCGTCAGATTGTTAGGCTGAAAATTAGTTCCATGAAGTTTTTTTTTTGTCATGTAGTTCCATACATTCTCCATTAGGTTATATTCCGGGCTGTACGGCGGCCACGGTAAAACCTCTACATTATGGTTACGAAACCATTCAGTGACAATACGAGTCACATGGACTAGGCAATTATCCTGCTGGAAAATAATAAAATTTTGTGGTACAGGTGTTTCACTGTCCGCACCATAATGTTATCCAAAATATTTATATATTCAGTTCTGTGAATTGAATCTGCCTTGGATTCTGCAGCAGACACCTATTCATACCACGAAAATTCATCCAACCCCAAATATTGACAAAAAATCGCCCATGAAGATTCGTTCTCTTCAAACAAAAATTCTCTATCAGATTCCGTATTGGCCGCTCGGTAGACTTCAATTGGGCCGTTGATGGCTCGATTAAAATGTTTTTTCCATCGGTGAAATCACTCGATCCCAAAAGCCTTAATATCGATAAATACCTATGATTAATGGTGTGATTCTCTAAAAAATTACATTCCATAAAAGCTTTGTTACGTTGTTATTACCTAGGCAACAGCCAATGGCTGACACGAATTTTTACATAACAGAGCGTTTATGGAATGTTATTTTTTACAGAATAGCACTATTATTAGTGAAAATAGCAGACGAGTTTGCTTGTTTGAAGACAAAATAATAACAAAGTGCCGACTATTTGGAATATACGCGAAAAGCATTCGAACTACTAACGATGAACTACAAGTTTTTGATTGATGAATTTCACTTGACTGCTCCAGAGCTGCCCGGCCGTTCTCGTTGTCAGGGAGCAGATGATTCTGTTGGAGTTTCTCTGACAACAAGAGCAGTCGAGCAGCTCTGGAGCAGCGATGTGAATTCGCCATAAGTTATAAAAGTCGACATCTTGTCACTTTATATTTGATCCAAAAAGTCATTCTATTGAAAGTAAAAAAGTGAACTCACCTTTTGAACCTGACTATTTTAAGGGCAAAGCCCCGTGATTGCTCCTCCGCAAAATAGACGTGCGTGTCGTGGGACTGTCCTACTGCGATGCATCCATTGACTTTATCAACGAACTCGAGTGTTTGTAACCTTCAGAGAGTGTTAATTGTCTCCTCATCTTCTTTGTAATGTTTAGGTGCTAGATTGATACTCGGATATTCTGGGTTTTCGGACTCGACTGATGCTGGGTTTTCGGACTTGACTAATGTTGGGTTTTCGGACATGGCTGATGTAGATCCTGATTGTCGAATATAATAGTTGATGAGGCATTTGATAATTTTTACCTCTACTACATACGACCAATATAACGGTCGTTTTTTTTTTGTCTACTTCGAGTCTAATTTTGTGTTTCGTTCTCGATTTTGTCATCAGAAAAATGATATGGTCGGCTCTGGAATTTTTTTCCAACCAACCCCTTCAATTCAACAGAGACAAGTCAAAAAATGAATTTTTATGAATTCAATCCAACAATGAGTCGATTATGTCCGGTCGAAAATGGGAACTCACCCACAAATTTTACTTTTAATTTTATTGTCGAAACGGTTTAGGCGTGCCATCTAAATTGAAGAGTGATTCTTGAAGCATTTTCCCCTAGCTTTTTGGATCCTATAGCAGTTTTTCAGAAAAGCGGTCAGAAAATGTACTTTTTGATGAAACAAAAAAGGGGCACCTTTTTTCTAGCCCGGTCCTGGATTTTGACTTACCCGATATGGCTCCGAGATGAGTTCTAACTGAGAAATATCACTGGTAAATTTCAACAAAATACCGCTGGCCGTTTCAGAAATATCGCTTATCAAAGTTTCATACGAAACACACAAAACACCCTGTATCTTCGTAACCAATGGAGAAAACTAAATTTCTTCTTTTTATCCTGATTCGTCTCGAAGTCCTCTATCCCCCCATTAGCCTATGTAAGGTTACTCATGAAAAGTCACCCTGCATGAGAACGAGCGTCTCGCGCCACGTCCAATCTTGGCTGCTAGTTGACAGTGTTGACAGTAATGACATTTTGTTTGACGTTTAAGCAATTGACATTGATAAAAAACATCCGCTGTGCTGTAACTTGTGTTCTTCTTATCGAATTATTATCCGCATTGCGAGGGCACAATACCATAACCATCCATTCCGTTTTTGTTCTTGGGTAGCCACTAACGACTACAATTAAAACATTAAAAGACCATCCTCTGCATTGCAGTTTTTTTTTTGTACATCAGCTTATTGTGGGAAATTGTTGCACTAATTACTTTTTAAACTTTCGTATTGCGATCGGACTAAATTTTGATTAAGTCTTTTTTAATTATTCCGTTTAATTGCACGTCTCAGAAATTGTTATTAAACAATCAAAGTTTGTGTGCGCTCCCTCTCGAACACTCGTACACGACGAAGCGTGGATAATATCCCCGCTCGTTTTATAATACAACTAACAATTAAGCGTCGGTGGCGGAAAGCGCATTATTTCCCGCTATTTAGCTTAATGCTTGAAAAATGTCACCGACGCCGCCGCCGCCCGCCCACGGGGACTCAGAAGGGGCGGACGGACTTTGCCGCCGCCAACGTCAGAGCCCGTCGTCGTCGGCCTGTCGACGTTAATTGAAAAATAATTTCCCGCAACTTGCATAAATCACAGCACTTACTGTACATTTATTATTATACAGAGTGCGTCAAAAGTCATTAACTTTTTTTTGGGAGACTGGAAACTGGAATCTGAGATATTGAGTCGAAATGTCGATGTTCTTTGGAGTGATGATGAGATGAAAATAAATAATCTTGTGGAAGCGGTACACATCTAAAAACACATCAATACTGCATTTTGGAGTAGAGTAACAAGATTTTGCATGGGCGTGCCTTATACCAAAACAAGCGATTTGACCCGCAGCACTCCATATTTCATCCCTTAGGGGGCCCATGGGGGCCGTCAAAATTTTCAAGATGCAAGAACTTTCACAGAATGATCATTGGGTATCGTCAGGTGTGCCATAGAAGAAGCTTACGGGTCTATTGAAAATGTTTTCATCAATTGTCGTTGTGTCCGTTCCATTCCTCACACTTGAAAAAAAAATTCTTTGGCAGAGGTCAAAAAAACTGTTTTTATTTTTTCTTATATAGAAAAGATAAATTGATGTGATTTGTTGCGTTCCCAACTAAATCGCATTCCGTTAGCCTGATTATAAAGAAAAATTTCTTGCAGTGGTATTTTCCAAAGAAGTGGTGACGTCTTCAGTACACCTTTTCGGGAGACGGTCAGATAAATTTGATCTAGGTCAGGCGATTTGGTTTCAGCGGAAAAAATACCTACTCATACCTGACGACTCTGCGTTTTGTAGTACTGCAATAAAACACGGCTTGGAAGTATATTTTCCACTAAAACCAAACTGCCTGCGCCTGCAGCCTGGATTGAATATTGGCTCGCGTCTCTCCTACTACAAAATCAAAATTTCGCAAGTTGGACGGCCCAGCAGAAAAAATTCTTTTTGGGCTTCCGTGAGTGTTTTAGAGTCATGTAGCGTCAAAATCACCAAAAAAAGAGTTCGAGGTGTCTAAAATTACGAGTGATATCCAGTGGGGACATAGAAAAAAATGCTCTTGGAAAAGGTGTACTGAAGACGTCACCACTTCTTTGGAAAATACCACTTCAAAAATTTTTTCTTCATAATTAGACTCACGGAATGCGACTCAGTTGGGAACGCAACAAAACATATGAATTTATCGTTTCCTGGCATATAAAAAAATAAAAACAGTTTTTTTGACCTCTGCCAAAGAAGTTTTTTTTCAAGTGTTAGGAATATCACGGCCACGACGACAATTGATAAAAACATTTTCAATAGACTCGTAAGCACACATGACGATATTGGAGGACCCCATGGGCCCCCTAAGGGACTAAATATGGAGTGTTGCGGGTCAAATCGCTTGTTTTGTATAAGGTACGCCCATGCAAAATCTCGTTACTCTACTCTTGAATGTAGTATCATTTTGCGTACAGCTCCCACTAATCATATATTTAGGTATAGACGATTGACCTTATTGGCGAAAATGGCCCATTCCTGTAGGAGGTTTTAGGGAATTATTTGTTAAATGAGTTTTAAGCTGTCGCCAGGCAACGTCGGCTGTTACGACAATTGGAGGCAAGTCAAAACTGTCACCTTGCTGTCTTGTGCAGTCCACTACCAGCAAACTTTTGTTCCTGTGAACTCTTTCGACCCCGCAGGCTCTTTATCGTCGCAGACCTTTCTTCAAATCACCCATAGCTTCCGCCCAAGGAAGAGCAACAGACTGTCACATCCGCACAGACTGAGACTCCACACAACAAGCCAGCCTGCCAGCCAAGATAAAAAGTCAGCTCGAGCTGGCCGTGCAGTCAACCACCATCCTTTCCCTCGCCTTTTTCAAATTATTTTCTGTTTGGACTTCAGCTGGAGATCCGCATTTCACATTCTAATGAGTTTGCTGTAGGTAGATTTGTGTTAGGGACGCAAACGTTGTTTTTTTTTTACCTCAACCGCAATGTAATGCAGTGCTGGTGACGTAATGCAAACCCCTTTTCACAATCTTTCCACTTGTCAAATTTTCATGTCAATGATGTGGTTATTGTAAATATTTAGTTGTACCTACACCTACCCAGGCTACTAGTCGTCTCGGTATGAATTCCTCTCAAGAACTTACGATCAAGTACTGAGCTCTACACCAGGTGGCGTTTTTTTAATGTAAACCGCCTATATTTGCGGCGGCGGCGTAGGCTATTGACATTGCCAGGTCACTCGTCTATAAAGTGGCCACAAGGAACATTGCTAGACTTGGCGTTATTGTGTGCCGTTTGTACCTGCTTATCTATGAAGTAATATTCCAGGTAAAGGATGTCCAGCTTGAAGCTGTCTCCACCTAAATTTTCGCTATTCTCAACATATTTTTGTCATTGAAAAACTTTTTATAGTTTTACTTCTCACATACGTAATAACTACCCTATTTCTTTCATATTTCCAAGTCCATAAAAGCTGATTTAATAAACATAGAACGCTTATTATTTATTCCACGAACAGAAAAGAAAGACCAAATAATTATTATTTGATGGAAAATTAGACACTGTAACCGTCAGTTCCACAAAAAAGATGATCAGCGATCAAGGCTAATTGCAGATTAGGTGAACTTTTTTCTGCTGAATGCTAGGTGATTACTCACAAAAAATGCCTGAAATCTGTACTAGACCCATCATCTTTACATTATTGAGGGATAAACCAGCATTTCCATTGATCAGTCAGCTACAAATTAACAAACAAAAATCGCAAATCAACTAATCTCGTATTATCGGTTTTGTGGAACCCACGGTAAGGTGGGGTTCATAGTTTGACATACTGTAAGAGGGAGCGCACTGTAAAAAATGGGATGTATCCATTCAACAAACATAAACGACAAGCGCTGTCAGAACAGGATGATGAAGAACACATCATACCTAAACAGTTCTGTAGTGCTTTTGGTTAGTTCGTTTCTTTGATATAGGTGAACGTCCTATAAATGTGCTACTAAAGAAGTTCTATCTACCGTATGTTCATTAAAAACTTCAATAAAGGGAGGCTGTGACGCAGGCCATTCGATCCGAAAACGGCCAGGTTATCATCGGTCCACGGCCTCCCATTATTGAATTCTTTAATGAACATACTGTACTTACTAAGTCATAAGGATCTTTCATATTTGAACTAGGTACCTGTTATTTGTGGATTATAAATTGACACGAGCGGGCTGCAGAGCGCAAACGAAACGTACAGCAACGGGAAAAATGACCAATTTACCAACTTTCATCGTTCATTGCGTTCGTCATGTTCCGCTAATAGAAAATTAGTATTTGAGTTATAAAGACAAGTTCTCTCGCAAGTTCTTTTTCACTGTCTAATCGATGACGATGACGGATTGAGTCAAGGTCTTGAATTAGCTGTTGGAACCGTTTGTTCCCTTTATCTGTCTTCGCATGCAGGTTAGTCAAGAGTAAGTCCAATGAAACTTCCGCTTATGGATGGAGTTAAATTGGTAAAATGAGGCATTGCGGAACAAATCAAAAACATAATAGCCCAGGCGCCAGGGAAAACAATAAGGAAATAATTGTTTCCTGGCTGGAAACTAGCTTAAAACGATCTGTGTAGCTTAGGTTTTGACATACTAGTTTCCCCCCTTTCGGAAATGTCGGCGTCATGTCGCCATCATCAACAAGAAGTGCACCAGCGTGGTTTTTGCCGAATATCTTAATTTTGGTTCATTTGACAGCAAAAGACGTAAGGAGTCATTTTGAAGCCTATAACATTCCCTACAGTTTGATTTTTCAATAAATTTCCTGCGACCTATGGTCTTTGAGATAGAGCTTCTGGAAGCGAGAGTCATTGTCGTGAAAGCTCCATGGCCACTTGACTCGAAAAACTAAAATGTCGATGTGACAAAAAAAATTTGAAAAGAGATTACTCGGAAACTCTTTATGCTATAGTTGCGGTGATAGTCTTAAACTCTTCCTCTTGAACCGTAGATTACAAATATTGAAAAGTCAAAAACGTCACATTGTACATATACAGGTGTACTACGGGAATCAAATCAGAACAGAGAAATTTGACATATTTCTTCGATTTAGCCTATGCGAAACTCTAAGCACTTATCACGAGTCCAATATCAATATGTATTGCTCTGTAAGCTTCACTTGATACACTTAAGAAATGGTCAGCTCATAGCCTTCCTGTGAAATGTTTTGAAGGTCCTCTGAAATCATCAAAATTTACAGTAGCAAGAAATGTATGTAACAGTATATTATATACCAAGGAACCAAAGTGAATTTTTGATCCTTTGGGTGAATTTGTTGCTTGAGCGCCCTTTGGGTCCAAATCCCCAAATTAAAAATTCACTTTGATCCCTTGGTATATAATATACTGTTATATACATTCCTTGGTACTGTAAATTTTTAATATTTTGATGATTTCAGAGGGTCTTCAAAGCATTTTACAGTGAAGCTGTGAGCTGACCACTTCTTTCGGGTATTGAGTGAAGCTTATAGAGCAAATCCATATTGATATTGGACTCGTGTTAGGTGCTTAGAGTGTCGCATGTAGGCTAAATCGAAAAAATATGTGAAATTTCTCTGATCTGATTTGATTCCCTCAGTACACCCTGTATATGTACAATGTGACGTTTTTGACTTTTCTATATTCGTAATCAACGGTTCAAGAGAAAGAGTTTAAAACCATCACCGCAACTAAATAGCATGAAGGATTCTCGAGAAATCTCATTTTGAAATTTTTTTGTCACATCGACATTTTGGTTTTTCGAGTCAAGTGGCCATGGAGCTTCTACGACAATGCCTCTCGCTTCCAGAAGCTCTATCTCTGAAACGATTGGTCGCAGAAAGGTCATTCAAAAACTATTCCGTAGGGAATTTCATTGGTTTCAAAATGACTTTTTACATCTTTTGCTGTCAGATGGCCCAAAATCAAGATATTCGGCAAAAACCACGCTAGTGCACTTCTTGTTGATGATGGCGACATGACGCCGACATTTCTGAAAGGGGGGAAATTAGTATGTCGAAACCTAAGCTACACAGATCGTTTTAAGCTAGTTTCCAGCCAGGAAACAATTATTTCCTTATTGAGCTGATTTTTGCTCCCTGGCGCCTGGGCTATAAGGAAAGAAGAGACGAAAAGGCAGACTGTCATGCCACTAAGATATTTTTCCGAAGAAAATTGGTCAAGCGGGAAAATCCAGAATACACGTGGTTTCCAAAATTGATGACGTGCTATGTTGCGTCGAAGCCACGGTCAGGTCATCGCAGAGGTCACAGTTTCAAAATGTAAACTGAGTGATTTCCGAAATTAGTGGTGTATTCCTGGTTGCCTACTCTAATTTGCAAATCTCCACCTCCCGCGGGATTAAAACCGTAACGAAGTCTATCAAAATACCAAGAAGGTCATTGGATATGTAGTCAGAATATAATTGAACCGCTCTGTATCCTGTTAGCATAGGAAAAAAAGATTATAGATTCAAAAAGTTCTTGAAAAATTGACCAATAAATGTTTTTAAATGGTAAAAATCTGTTGAAAATGAGGAAAATAAAGTTGGAAACAATTTCAAGCTCTGCATACCTGTACATGGATTTTTGAAAGCGAGAGAAGGTGTAAATGGAATTTAATATCTGCACAAAGAAGTGTGTAAGTGGCGTTTGAAATGTCGACCAGGTATATCATTTATTTTATTATTATAAAAACGAGCGTTGAAAAAATATCGAAAAAACCATCCTCTTAAAAGTTAATTTCACCTGCCGCGGGAGCTTTTTTTAAAGAACTCAAAAGTAAAAACGATATTTCCATTATGCCATCATTGCCATCGTACTTTTGGCGCGCTCTGTGTGCAAGTAATTCTCATAATATTCCTGCGCCGTGCGTTTAATTTATTTTTAATTAACCGGCCGGTGTGTATGGCAGTGTGCCAGGAACGTGTCCCTTTAGGTCGTCGTCGTCGTCCTCGTTGGCATGGAGGGTAGAATCGAAACCCGGGCACGCCGCCGGGAACCCAAAGAACAGTTTGAAGGGTCTCTCCCACCTCCGATCCAAAGTTTAGTAATTACTGCAGTGTAGAACAGTTTTTAGGCAGCCGTGTCAAATAGACGACCGCCTACCGAATTAGTTGATTCCTTCGATTAGTTCGGTGACGTCCTGGGTTGACGGCTATGCGGCCTGCCTGCCTATGCCTCACGCTGATGTCGGCAGGAGCGGTTCCCTCAACATCACAGAGATGTTTTACGAAAGAGGCATGGGAATTGGGCAGTTGGCTCTCACTTCGCGTCGTTATAGTGTGCCACAACTATTACGCATTAGGTGTAGGTACCTAGAATAAGTGAATCAGTAATAGTATATTATTACACGATGCACAAGTTCAATAAGAACTATATTGTCACACGACTAGTTTTGGAATACGACGAGCTTGCGAGGAGTGCGAGTGCGCTAAAGGAGTGTCAGAATATGTCTCACCAAACGGGTATAATACACTAAGTATTTTTCTACTTTTTCTTAATAGATGCTCAGAAATTGGAAATTCTGGCTGATGAAAATAGGAACGTTTGACAAGTGACACTTCAGAACTTACGTTCGCCTATCTTTTTTGGCAATAAATTGTTCCTATTGATTAAAAAAAAAGTTCACTAATATGCTTCATTAGAGTACTGTTTTCGGTGTAAGATTGAATTCATCAGCAACCCAAAGTAGATAACAATATTATATACCAAGGTTGAGAAAGAACTGAAGGGCCAGTTTAGATCCCGGAGCGCATTCATCCGTTTTTCTACTTGGATGATGATGGTACCTATGCGGTGTGTGACTGGCTGGTACTATATTGATGGGTTCAATGCAACAGATTCTCTTACCTTGAGTAAGAAAATGTATATGTAACATGAATGAATAAAGCATTATTCTATTTTATTCTATAGCAATCGCTACACAAGAAGCACACCCATATTGGACCAACATTGGGCCAATGTCTGGAATATGTTGGCCCAACCTAGTTTCCCAATATTGCGCCAATAACAAATGTGGACTTTCTGCAATATTGGTTCGATAACAAATGACAATATTGAACCAACAATATATGCCATTATTGGCCCAACATTGTATGCCAATAATTATCCAATAACAGAAGCCAATATAGAGCCAATAAAAAATGTGGACATTCCACAATATTGGCCCAATGCAAATTGGCAATACTGGTCCAATAAGGAAGGTATATACATTTTGCAATGTTGGCCCAATGTAAGGACAATGTTGGTCCAATAACGTATAATTAGTTGGTACATTATATTAAAGTTGAGAGAATATTATTATAGCTAAAGCGCCAGTTTAGATATAGGACGGTGAAGGTATAAGGATTTGTATACCTATAATTTTTCACCACCGCTAGAAAATCAACATCGCAATCCAGGAAACGGTTGGTTAGTAATGACGTACTTCACGGCTAGTGGTAATGAAAACATGATTAAGCTTTCCATCAACTCAACAATTTAATTCAAAATCTCACAATAATTGATTGACTATTTTAATTCGTTTTCAGCTGAAAACAAAATAACATCAATAACAGGTATCCATGGGTGAGCGTTTTAATCAGGACAAACCTACCGGTCTTGGTGGTGGTGTTCGGTTCTTTCTTCCACCATCACAATCACCTGCTGTGGCCAGCGCTACTCCGATAAACTGGTTAATTTCCAATTTGGTTGTAGGGGAACTCACTTTAACAGCCTCTGAACCATAAGAAAGAAACTTGTTAGGAAAATTATGTTAAGAAGTGAAACATCCATGACATTGCCCAAAACAGCTTTTTGTATCGTCAATTCGGAAAAGTTCGGTTTTTTCTTTCTTCTATTATGTGGAAAACGTTAGGGTGATCTCTTTGTTCATCAGTTTTTTTCAATATATGAGATACATTTTTTTGAGGGGTTGTGCCTCCCACGTGAGAAAGAACGTCCACCTAAAATTTAGAAAATGTCATAGGTACTTATTAAATTATTCGAGAAATATTGGGGATTTAAATAGATCTTTGATATCTTGATCGTCGCCCTTGATTCTTTCGTTAAGCTCTTCAATGTCTTGTTGACTGTTCAGGGGTAGGATAAAGTGAAATTTTAGAGCGTTTGCCTATTTCTCAGTGAGGAAAGTGAGCTTCTCGTTGACTGATTGACTTGTTTTTTCATTTCCATTACATCGTATTTGATGCCTGCACCAACTTTTGTCAGATTCTTCAGCTCAACCTCGACTGAAAAAAAAAAATACTGATCAATCAGAGACTTCTGATATTGGCAACGAAGTTTTTAGAATTTACTTACTGCAATAATTGTTGGTCTTTGTGGACGCCACAATGACTGGTGCTTGTTTTGTTGTCTGTATTGCTCCACTTTTCTGTTTTGTTTCAACTTTCTTCATTTCATCCACTCCAATCTTCTTGCCATCTATGGCTTGGAGTAAACTTTCTGCAGCAAAAAACTCTGCTAGCATACGCTTATCGGGAAAGTTTTCCTCATTGTATATGTATACAAATATGTTGGTTCAGCGTGATTATCTACGAGTAAGGTACCTATGTATACTTACCATGTCTTCTTCTTTTTCGATTTTTGACGACAGATTTTACTGGAGGTGTAAGTGATGTTCCATTTCCTTCTTCACATTGCTGTTCTTGACATTCCTGTTCTTCACATTCCAGCTCTTCAGATTCCTCGTTCATTTCATCATCCTCCAGATTCTCTTCACTTTCTGATGATAGATGTGATAAGTAATAAGTAGCGTTTTGGGCCAGCGTTCGAGCCTCGTCAACATCGTATACAGTGGCTTTGCAGGTCGCACACCACTCTTCGTACTCGATCGCACACGATGGTACGGAGCAAGCGTCTATTAACTTTTAAATTTTATTGTTGGAAATTTTCTTGCTGGGCCACAGGTATACAGGCTGTCCCGTTTTTCAACGCTCACTATTGGTATCTCGGAAACGGTAAGAGATACAAAGTCGGTTGAATCACAAAAAAGTTGCGCAATTTTAAGACTTTCTCAAATATGTCAAGATATCCAAGATATCTTTAGTCATTTCTGAAATATCCCAAAAAAACTGAAAAATGCCGAATTCGAAAATTTCAAATCATTTTTTACTATGACAGCTATCAATTTGAAAATTAGTATCCTGACATTTTTTAAGGTCCTTGATCGACTGACGTTAATAATTTTCTCCTGCGCTCACTAGTTTTTGAGATATGAGAGTTAACTTTATTTTTTCTTATGGACACCATATCATTTATCTATCCCATAAAACTCATTTTTTCTTTCGCTTTACAAAGATATAGAACACTTGTGGCATTTTTGTCAAAATACCTGTAAAAATTGGAAAAACTGTTTCTGAGGCGAAAAAATCGAGTTACCGCTTCGGTTGCCATGCTCTTGTGGCAAATAAACATTGGCATTTGGTTGCTATGGTCTGATGATTTTGGAAAAAGTTGAGCTACATTCCGTTTTCGTGTATTTGATAATGATAATAAATAACAATGAAACAAATACAGAACCAAGTATAACACCCAAAAACATAGCAATAGCAATAAACAATTATAATTTACAATTGCTCGAATTGGAGTCCATTCTGCTCTATGCAGAGTTGTATGCCTTTTAGCCATGTTTTCAACGGCTGCGCTGATATCATGCGGGTTATTAATTGACTGAAACACCTCATCATCTCCTTGCTTCCAGCTCTTGGTTGCTTTGGAATGTTCTGTCATGAACCACAAATTCGATCTTTGAGCGTTCCCCGCAAAATGGACCCCATTTCAAGTAATTGTGAATTATAAATGTTTATTGCTATTGCGATGTTATTTTGTGTTATACTTGGTTTTGTATTTGCTTTATTGTTATTCATTATCATTATCAAATACATGAAAACGGAATGTAACTCAACTTTTTCCAAAATCAACCGACCATGACAACCAAATGCCATTGTTATTATGCCACGAGAGCATGGCAACCGACCCGGTAACTAGATTTATTCGCCCAGAAATGGTTTTTCCAATTTTTACAGGTTATTTTGACAAAAATGCTACAAGTGTTTTATATCTTTGTAAAGAGAAAGAAAAGATGAGTTTTATGGGGTGAATAAATGATATGGTGTCCATAAGAAAAAATGAAGTTAACTGTCATATCTCAAAAACTAGTGAATGCAGGAAAAAATTATTGACGTCAGTCGATCAAGGACCTTCAAAAATGTCAGGATTTGAATTTTCAAATTGATAGCTGTCATAATAAAACAGTTATTTAAATTTTTGGAATTCGGTGTTTTTCAGTTTTTTTGGGATATTTCAAAAATGAACAAAAATATCTTTGATATTTTGACATTTTTGAAATGACCATAAAATTGCGCAACTTTTTTGTAATTTAACCGACTTCGTATCTCTCACCGTTTCCGAGATACCAATAGTGAGCGTTGAAAAACGGGACACCTGTATAGTTTTTTCTGGATTCACGGCCCAGGATGAGGGCACATATTCCGAGGTGTTATCTTTAGAAAATATAACTATGTTCCAGCTGGCCCTAACTGGGATAAAATACTGACAGTTACTGAAATAATACAAATTTTGATTTTCAATTTTTTTTTTAAACAAATTTATACAAATAATACAATTTTAATGTTATAATTAAATAATCAACTCATAAAATGCGGACAGCATCCAACATTTTATACTCAGAATGATATTTATTTCAATTATTTATATGTGAAAGTCCAACAGCATCAAAGTAATTAGAATTCAAAAGGGAGAAAGTGATTAGAATTCAAAAGGGAGAAAACCATGCACTTTGTAACAAGATCATCAAGAGCTACCGAAAATTGAAACTTGCTCAAGTTTCAAACTTTGTACATAAGCAACGATGACGATGCTATTGGAGAATTGAATATATTTTCGGTGAATTGAAACACTGATCCTGAGAACTGAGTCCCCTGATTTTCTTTGGTGATTTCATTCACCCGCATGATTCTTTGTTTAGAAAATAGAATGAACGATTCTTTTTCAGGTTTCACTGAAATAGATATATTCTTGTATTCCAGTGCTTTGATAATAATTCCGCATTTTTCATATACAATGAAAAATTTTGAACTGTGACTATCTTTCAAGGATATAATTTCATCTTCTTTTTTCTTCCAGTCTTTTGCTTGGGAGAGAGGTTTGTTAGGAGTTCTTATCATTTTTTTCAATTGACCCAGATTTTTTTCAAACATGAAACAATTCAAATTATCCGGATTCTCATCTCTCTAGACTGCATCTTGTACTAAATGGTTAACACAATGAGTATTATGAACAGATCAAAGATTGAAGTGGTCCACCCCAAAAACTCGCTCAGGTTCAAATGAGGATATCGTGACGAAAAATGAACCGATTTGAAAAAAGATGGTGTTAATGATTCAAGCGTTCTTCTGACTGCAAGTTTCATATTTGGGTATCGTATTCACTGATATACTGTATGATATACACGGTGACGAAAGAAGGAGTGCAAAGTGGTTCATTTTTAAGCGTGTGTAACTTTTTAGAAACAATTTTAGATTTCCTCCAGCTATATTTTTGGAGACCTCGCAGCAATATCTCAAAACGGTTTTTGACATTTTACCGCCTTCTGTTTCTTGTACATGGTGTTCACGTATAAATTATACCCCCTCCCTGGAGACTTCCCCTTGAACATGATCTCAAAAATAGAAACAATTCTTCCATAATTTTTTCCGTAGGTTTCGAATTGATTCACTATATTTTTCTGGGACATTTTGCTCACAGGGTGTAACATCGAAAATATTTCTTAGATTGAACAGTATTTCAATATGGGAATCGGTTCCGTTTTCCATCTTGATTATAAATATATATCACACTTGAGTCCTATATAAACGTTTATATATTATATAAACGCCATAAGTCCTATCTGCTCATGCTCCGATTTTGGAAGGGTTGCTAAGGAAAATTTTCTCAGCAACTCCTGTAAAATCGGAGCATGAGCATACAGGGTGTCCCAGCTAAAACAATTCAGCGCGATTTTCTCGAAAAATATCAAGGCAACAAGAAAAATCCTTCAATTGGGGGAAAGCCTAATCTTTTAGCTTTCTTTTGAGGGGGCACCAATGCTTGTAGGTGCTCTAGTTTCCAAAAAAAAAAATGCAATTTAAATCTGGCGAGTCACAAGAATTTGAAAATGCATGACCGACAAAACAGAACACTTCAGATGAAAAAAAATCTTCTTTCTCTGGGCTTTCCATTGATGTGTCGCCGATGTCTGTACCTGGCCTAATAAGCCAGAAATTCTGCCTCAAAGTCCAGCAAACACAATAATCGGAATTCATAACGACATCACCGATCACACACTTGTTGATTATCACATCAGCCAATATTTATTGCTATGGAGAGTCCAGGTATGTTGAGTGAAAAAGTCCTAGTCACGGCTGGTGTTGAACCGGTACCGATCACATAAACCATAGGAACATGAAAGCTTTACCGTTTTACCGCTTTACACAACAGCGCGGCTGTGGTCGAATGGTTCGACATCAGTCTCCCTCGCCAAGCATCCCAGGTTCGAATCCTGGTGTCGACGTCTTTTTTCTCTCAATTTTTTCATACATGCCAATATTAATTCCAAAATTTTATTACACTAGTATTTTGATTTGAACCATGGTCAGGTCAAGCTACATGCGTTTATTGTTATCAAGTATAAAAAAGTTACAGCGCGATTTATAGCTCATACAAGAGGTCAAGAAAAACGCGTTTCTTATTTATTTTAAAGAAAAAGAGGAAGATTTTATCTTCGAACTGATATTGGAGCAAGACACTAAATTGCATTGCAGGATACTAACTTGCATTGCAGGATACTAACTTGCATTGCAGGATACTAACTTGCATTGCAGGATACTAACTTGCATTGCAAGATACTAACTTGCATTGCAGGATACTAACTTGCATTGCAGGATACTGTTACGAGAGGCGATTCTTGTCCATTTTGCTAAACACGCGATCTTTCTAAAGTCTTCCATTAGGTTGCAGTGTAGTGCGGAGAGTTCTAGTGCTCTCAAGAGTATACGTCATGGCTCGCCAATTGAAACCGAATTGGAGACTTGAACGGCCGATCAGAAAACATCAGCCGAATTTGCGGCGGTGTCGGCTCTAGAGCACGGCAGAATTATACGCGAAATGTGTAGAATTTTTCTTTCGGGAGTCGTCGCAAAATCGTATGCCGGATCACTGTGGAAACTACTGGAGGACGCATGGAACATTCGAGATGAGTTAGTCGGACCTATATAAGGCATCATTCGTCGGCTCACGGGCAGTAATTGAAGTGGAAGCGAGCGTATGCGAATGCAGCGAAATAGTAACCTGCGATATTCCAAGTAGATAATTGTTGGCGTGTATTCATTGTAGTACGAAGTAATAAACAGTAGTGCTGTCAGAAAAAAATAAATTGACCGGTTAACCGGTCAAGAAAATTTTGACCGGTTACGGAATAACCGGTCACGGTTAACCGGTCAATAACCGGTTAAAAATAACCGGTCAATAACCGGTGAAAAATAACCGGTCAATAACCGGTTAAAAATAACCGGTCAATAACCGATTAAAAATGACCGGTCAATAACCGGTTCAAAGCCGGTCACGGGTAACCGGTTTGACCGGTTGTGGTTAACCGACTTGACCGGTACGATTAACCAACCAATAATCGGTCAAGGTTAAAATGCCGGTTTTGGTCCATTTGTTCAAAATCGTTTACGGTTAACGACGGAGTCATATTGGTGGAATAAGCGTTGCGAAATCAATCCGTGTGGGTTTAAATCCTTGACGGATTCTTACCATTTTGGTCTCTTTCGATAGCTACAAGGATGTACTTTGGTTTGAGCCCATTGGAATTTTTTTCGATTGTGGAAATGCCAATGGGCTCAAACCAAAGTACATCCTTGTAGCTTTCGAAAGAGACCTAAATGGTGAGACTCCGTCAAGGAATAAACCCACAGGGATTGATTTCGCAACGCTTATTTTACCAATAAGCGTAAAAGCGTATTTTACCAATAAGGCTTTTTTTAAAAAAACTTTTTTTCAAAAACGTATATCAACTGAGATACAGCCCTTCAATGTTAAAATTCAAATATCGTTTTTCCACATACTTTTCGCACCGTTGAACCAATTCGCCTCACATTTTGGATACGTGATTATCAAGTGAATCTTCAAAAACTGTCACTCAAGGACTTTGAAGGATTTTGAGTTTCGACACATTGGTCCAATGGCGTGGATATTGGGGGACTCGTCCCTGTTCTCCCCTCAATTTCTGTGCCACTGACTATTTGGCAAAAATGCCTAGGCATTTGGACTGGCAATTAGTTTAAAGGAAGAAATTACTCCTGGCAACTTTTGTTAAAGGCTTCGTCTTCGACATAATTGAATCATAATGTTTGAAAAAAATCTTGTAAACCAATTTCAAGAGCCAAAAAAATAATTTTTAGAAAACTTGTTGCTTCTCAGCTAAAATATTGGTTCATGAACTTAAAACGCCTGGAAAGTCTGTTCCAGTAAAGAAATCATGACTTTCCCCCGATCATTATCTTCAATTTCTTGGAATTGGCGTTTTCAACATGTTTTTCAAACATTCGGATTCAAATATCTTGACAAGGAAGCTTTTAATATTTACCAGGAATAACTTTTTCTTCTGAATTGATTGCAGAATTCAAGTGCCTATAGGCATTTCTGAAAAATAGTCAATGGCGTAGAAATAATGGAAGATAACAGGGACGAGCTATGTAAAATTTGAGGCAAATTGTTTCAACGGTGTGGAAATTATGTGAGGAAAACTTCATTTCAATCTCAACTTTGAATGGCTTTATCTCAGTTTTTGTACATTTCTGGAGAAAAACGGAGAAAAACCACTTATTTTTTTATGCTTCATCCGCTGTCAAAACGTTTCCGATTAAACACGAAACATCCTGTATACTTATTTAAAAATCTTGATGGAAGTCTACTCCAGCGTTTTGATCTTTTGGTTTGAATATGTCAAATTTCAACTTCACTTCCCACGAAATTGAACCCTCAATCAAAAAATAACTAAATAGGTACCTGCAAGTTTTCCGTATTTTCGCCATCATACACAATAATTTTGATAAACATATTTTCAAAAGACTAGGTATAGGTGAGTGAGTGTACTTGCCTTGCAGCTTATAGGATAAGTAGGATAAGGATATCATAGATATCAAAGATATCATAAGGATGGACTCTGCATTACCTCCGCTGTGATAATTACCCTATACCATGATGCACCAGTTGTTTAAATTCACCGGTGATTGACCAGCTAGTTGTAGTAACTGATTAAGAACGGAGTTGGATTGGTAAAATAAGCGTTGCGAAATCAATCCCTCTGGGTTTATTCCTTGACAGAGTCTCACCATTTAGGTCTCTTTCGCAAGCTACAAGGATGTATTTTGGTTTGAGCCCATTGGCATTTCCAAAATCGAAAAAAATTCCAATGGGCTCAAACCAAAGTACATCCTTGTAGCTATCGAAAGAGACCAAAATGGTAAGAATCCGTCAAGGATTTAAACCCACACGGATTGATTTCGCAACGCTTATTATACCAATATGACTCCGTCGTTAACCGTAAACGATTTTGAACAAATGGACCATAACCGGCCTTTTAACCTTGACCGATTATTGGTTATGGTTAATCGTAACCGGTCGAGTCGGTTAACCATAACCGGTCAAACCGGTTAACCGTGACCGGCTTTTAACCGGTTATTGACCGGTTATTTTTAACCGGTTATTGACCGGTTAACCGTGACCGGTTATTGACCGGTTAACCGTGACCGGTTTTTAACCGGTTATTGACCGGTTAACCGTAACCGGTTATTCCTTTGCGAAATTTGACCGGTTATTCGAATTTTATGACCGGTGAACCGGTTAACCGTAACCGGTTGACAGCACTAATAAACAGTGTGTGTTTTGAAACGATCGTCTTAACCCATATGATCCGGAATAAAAAAAAAATTTGCAAGCGAAAATTTTTCTTGAAATTCTGTTTTTTTTAAGCAGAGTGGAATTACAGGAAAATGAGAAAAAAATTCTTTGAGTGTTGTAATTAGTTGAAAAATGCTGTCCTTTTAAAAGGACGGTAGGGCTATGCACTACTATGAAATATGAATTATTTGATCACATCAAAACGACTGAAAAATGTTCCATTGCACTTCAAAAAACATGAAATTATCAATAAAAAACAAAATACATCAAGGAAAATCAATCATTGGAGGAAAATTTGAACAAACATAAATTTTGAGTGTGGTAAAAAATGAAACAATCCTTGAGATGCAGCCGACATAATATTTTTTGCACATAAAATTGTCTTTTTTGTGGCATACCTACCTCGCATCGCCGATGATTTTCGAAGTATAGAACTACACGTGGTCTAATTTGTCATAGCGAAAAAACTCGTGCAAATTTCTGGGTGGTTTCGGAGGTCTTTTTTTTTGTCATTTTATTGTTAGTTTCCAGCAGCTTTGTATACATAGATCTTTGGAACTCCAATTGGTCGAGGTTTCCGCCATTATTTTTATATGGTCGCTTAGATTTTTGCATAGTCATATCAATGCAGTGAGCAAATGGTGATGAAGAATACCATTTTCCCTCTGACTAAAAACTCTGTATTAGCCTTGATTCTGATCATCACGATCTACACCGCCCATATTCTCAGAGTATGATTATATCGGTAGCGGTTGATCTACGTGGATGTGTTTTTTCTTCTGATTACGAGAACCTCTCTATTTTTTTCCACTGGAAAAATTTTCAGACCATTGGAAGCTACACCATAACGATTCCATCATCAGCCAGAGCATGCTCAAAATAACTCCTTTCCTTCACTATGGATGCGCTTTGGATGATATGTCGACTCTAAAATCCAATTTTCCGATATTGTAGCAGTATCTTTTATGTTGCTCAATTTCAATTCTTTGAGGAAAGAGAAGGTGAGACAATATCGAAATAAAAATGGAATTAGCCGTATGGAAACATTTGTGGAATATCTGCATTTTGTAGTACTTAGTACCTACTACCGATGATCCAACTCCCAGATGTTTGCTTGGTACGAAGGTCAAAATAGACAATAATGCTTAGTCGCAAAGCCCTAATCCAAAACATGTAGCCCAAATTCGGCTCTGCGTTGCGCTTCTGGCAAATTGTTTAGTTCAATGAAATTTTCATCTGCTGAATCTTCATTCGTATCGCACTCATCGTTTGTATTTCCGAGAAAAGAATTACTATTTCTCCAGAAATATCTCCAATACATCCTTCTTGATTTCTTCCAGTAACTGTGCTATGGTAAGGGGTCTTTTCAAATAGGTGAAATAAAAACGACATCATTGTAGTTCATAGTAGTGGATAGACCTACCGTCCTTTATAAAGGACACCGTTTTTTTCGCATAGAACGGTTTGAAAAAAATTCAAGTTTTGGTAGCAGGCAAGTTACTTGATCTTTGAAGTACCCAAATATAAAAAAAAAATCGATCATTAACTGTTATTAACAGTAAAATAGACCTACCTCTGGTTATTCATAGCAAAAGTCAACAACAAACAAAAGGGCACCAAACAAGCAAATTCAGTAATTATAGCGAACTACACCTTTTCCAGTTGTAGTTCAGAAAATATCAATTGTATTTCAGATATCGTCAATTGAATTTCAGAATTTATCAAGTGTAGTTCAGAAAGCGTCAATTGTATTTCGGATTAGTCACTTGTAGTTCAGAAGGCGTCAATTGTATTTCAGATTTATCAAATGTAGTTCAGAAAACTTGAACTGTACATCAGATTATGTCAATTGTATTTCAGAAAGCGTCAATTGAAGTTCAGAAGGCGTCAATTGTAGTTCAGAAGACATCAGTTGCATCTCTGATTAGTAAAATGTAGTTCAGAAAGTATCAATTTTATTCGGACTCCTGCAAATTGGGGCACTTTTGCACAGCCACAGCTTCGAACTCTTGATCTTCTTGTATGATGAACTGCAGATAATAGGCACATCTTCTGTGTAACAGATGCCTGCGGGGGTGTTAATCGCACGACCGGCTTCCGCAGCACTGAAGAACGACAAATGCTACAATTATCTTGGAGCTGCATTGATTGATAAATTATACATATAAATTATTTTCTGAACTACAAATGACATGTTCTGAAATACAAATCACGCTTTCTGATATACAAATGATGCTTTCTCAAATTCAATTTATTAATCTGAAATACAATTGACTGTTTCTGAAATACATTTGACTAATCTGAAATAAAATTGATACTTTCTGAACTACATTTTACTAATCTGAAATGCAATTGACGTCTTCTGAACTACAATTGACGATATCTGAAATACAACTGATATTTTCTGAACTACAACTGGAAAAGGTGTAGTGATATAAATGGGCTCTCAATACTTGAAGTTTGGTATGTACTGACTATACCTGTTTATACTAGTGATAGAAGTTGATTATTTTGAAAAAGACTTTTACCGTCCTTTATAAAGGACGGTCGGGCTATATGGGTTAATTATAATTGAACCCGTACGCGAAATACGTAACAATACTAACTTGCAATGCAAGATAGCTAAGTTCATGCAATTGGTATACTAACTTGCACTGCATGATGGTAAATTGCAATGCAAGATAACTAACCTGCATTGCAGGATCGAGTGCAGGATACTAACTTGCATTAACAAATTTCCAATTTTCTCTTCAACATGGCCCTTCAGCGCTTTCGTACCACCCAGTTGGAGGTATCCCGTACATTGCGATTTACGAATGTCATTCCCGGACGTTCTCTCAACCCGCGCAACTTTATAAATAATAGCAGTTAATTACACAAGGAAACCGCTGACAAGCTGACAAAAACAAATTGCAACCCCCAACCCCCCGGATGCCACTCAATATAACCGCCGATAAGACAACACCACCACCAGAGCTATATACAGCTCGTTCCGGCTGACGCTGGAATTGTGCGTGGTAAGCCTCCAGTGCGCAGTATTGTTGAAGGGTTTTGTTACCCGCATTCTCCATTTTTCCACATTTTCACAATCAGCTTATTCATTCCGATTGACCTCCTCAATCCTCATTCTCCGTTGAATCGATCTTTGTTACACTTTTATGGGATAGATAGACATCGCAACACTATCCGTCTTTTACTAGTTTCACTTCGTCCGGCGTGATAGAGCCGGGACGGCGAAAACAATCGGCTTTTCTCACGAGTAATTCGGATGTTGGTGATTCAGCTTTTGTCGCGTCGTTGAAACGTTTATTCCGTGTTCGATGGAATCGCTTCCATAGCTCTTCCGGTTAGATCTCCCATTAGCTCGGCAGACGTTTCAGGAGTTTATTCTTGAAAAATAAATGCTTGTTTAGTTGTTATCGTCTTGGGACACTATCTTCGTAATCCATGTTATTATTATGCATCAGGGTTCCCACTGCTAACTCGCTACATACGTACATTTGTCTCTCTCGACCGGAATATTTCTGCTTATTTGTTGTACAGGGTGTTTCACTTCTTTTGTCAATAACCAAGGAGATGGTAGAGCATCAAAAAAAAGTACTTCCAGCAAAAAAAAAACAAAGAAAAAAAAGGAATAAATGAAAAATTGAAAATTACAAATTTCACAGATGTGACAAAAGTCACTATGACCAGCTTGTGGCCATGCATCAACTTTGTGTGTACCGAATTTGGTCAAAATCCAATCATTAAATTTTAAGTCAAAGCAAAAAATAACATTTCCAAAACTTAACTTCGAAAGCCTCTATTTCAGTTATCATGCGTTTCCCATTCCGTTTTCGAAGAGCCCCTCCGGGAAGAGGAATGAAACAACAAAGCCATCGAAACAAAACCCCACTGATCCAAAAATGTGAATCTACAGTACCTACTTCGTTGTTATCGTTACTGAAAAAAAAACACGGAAAAAACTGCTAAAAACCAAGGATGCCGGCAAAAGACCTCTACAAAACTGCTTCACTTGTATTTATCTATTCGTATCCAACCAGTGTATGAGCAATTGATAATAATAATAATAATAATAATAATAATAATAATAATAATAATAATAATAATAAAAATAGCTTTGTTCAGAAGGTGGCGGTATTCAGCATAATGCTGCTCTACCATACAACCACCCGTAAAATATTACACTTGACATCACAACACAACAAAATAACAAAATAATTCAGGTACAAACATTTCACCTCATGTTGATCAGAAAATCTCTAAATTCTGTTTTAAAAATAGAAAGACTAGAGGACCGGCCGATACCATCAGGAATGGAATTCATTACCTTTACAGCCGAGTAAGAAAACGATCCGTGAAACTGCGAGGTGCGATGCCCAGGGACTGCATACCGGCCACACTCTCTCGTGTTCCTACCATGAATGTCCCCACCCTCAAGCAATCTGCTGTGCAAGTAAACCGGTTCCGATGTGGCATTAATGCGGTAGACAAGTGAAGCCATGCGCATGGAGAACAGCTCGTCCAACCTAAGCCAACCAGACCTCAAGAAATACTCACTGACATGGTCAAACTTCCTCAGGTCGAAGCAAAACCGGATACATGCGTTCTGTAGACGTTGGAGGCACTTCATCAGCGACCAAAATTGCAGGCCAGTAAACTGTGATGCAGTAAGATATGTATGGCAATATTAGACTGGCGCAGAGCTTTAGTCTGATTTCCCTAGTGAGTACATTTTTGTGGAAATACAAAGTTCTTAACTTGCCGAAGGTAACGCGGACCACAGTCCTAACATGATTAGAAAAACGCAGGTCGCTGTCAATGTGCAATCCCAAGCTCTTGCAACTGTTCACTGGGACAAGGCGATTAGAACCAACTGAAATTGTGAAGCTCTGGTCGGGGATGATGCTATCACGGCCCCTCCCAAACAGGAGCAGCTCGGTTTTTGAGTCATTCAACATCAAGCCATGCCACTGCGAAAGTCTATGAATGATCTCAAGGTCCGCGTTAACCCTCGATATCGCCAAAGCGAGATGAGCGGGATCAAAGGAGAAATAGAGTTGGATATCATCTGCATATTGATGTATGTTACAAGAAGACAAGTAACCACCAAAAACTGCAGTATAGACGGAGTACAAAAGAGGCCCATTAATGATGCCCTGAGGTACCCCCCGCTCAACCACACGAGCATAAGCATTTTTCATGCTTCCATGAAATTTGGAATTGAAATTGGAATTTGGTTGGAATTTTTAAATTATCGAACACCCTGTATACGACGTCTGCAAGGAGACTCACCGTGACATCACCTCTTGAAAGTTGCTCAGGGGCCTAATGAACATTTTGTGACAAGTCTCATCGCTTGATCATTCTTTGCGAGGTTGTAGCCCCGTAACGTCCGTACTAACTAATGTGATTCCGGTGATTTCTGTTTGTGCCTTTGAAAGATAGACAACCCGCTGTCACAACTCATCGCCAAGGTCGATATATGCCCATAACTAGTAAATGTCAAGTGAAGCACCGATCCCGGCCCATGAAAGTCATCGAAAGGAACGATTTGTTGAGGTTTTGAAATCTACCCCTGTTAGGTAGACAACTCGCTATACTGCTGCTCTCCTGGGTTTGCAACCTTGTTTCCACTTCTTGAAAGTAAGCTGGGAGTATGCACTACAACTCCGCCAAGTTTGAATGCTCTATAGTACGTCGGGTACACATTAAATTAAACCAAAAAGCTGCACATTTTGATTGGAATATGCCGCTTGCTATGATCATAGATAAGGTCAGAACAAAGTTTTTCGGCAACAGCGCCACTTAAAAATCGGTGCAGGAAACAAGATGGCGGGCTTCAAAGATGGGCACCACCTGTTTTTTGTAATTTGTGGTTTTTCACCATCTAGCGGTCCGATTTCAATTTCCTTTCTTTTTGTTCAAAAACCCTGCTGAAGGCTAAGCTTATTTGCCATCACACATTTTCCTTTCGACATTTACAGTTTCGTAATATTTGGAAAAAGCAATATATCGCCTCACTTATTAAAATGGTTAACATGTGTGTATTTCTCGTGCACTTCATTGCTTCTAATGATCATTGTATAGAAGAAAGAACGCTTTCTGGTTCCTGAAACTCATCCCTCTGTGAATAGAGTAAACATGAAAAAAACTTCAGATAATTAAATGGGAATAGACGTGTTTTTGATGTCTGAACAATTTTATGGAATTTGGAATAGGTTTCAATAAAAACAAATAAAAACAAAATAAGGTTTTGAAGATTGCGACTTTTCATTGTATAAAGGAGTTTTCTATCATGATTGACGGAAAATTTTGGGCACCTTTGTGGTAGAGCTCGACAAACTTTTCAAGAGCTTCAATGTTTTATCGGAAATGGATTGTTGTGGTAGAGATATGGCTCCAAATGCTTTCGTGGCTTCAGGAAAGGACTTCCATACATTCCAGGCGGTTTGTTATTTACCCTTCATTGCAAATGACGATGTTATATCTGAACCTCTGAATGCATGGAAACATCTCAAGGCAACAGTTCTTCATTTACCCATTCTTTCTGCCATGGCGTTGATGTTCATTCATCTCTGGGCTTCTCCTGATCCAAAAATAATCCACATCTCCTGTACAGCATTTTTCAGAGTTTGGAAAAAAGATATTGCCAAAACGACTACGTCAGTGTCTACTGTACAGATCATAATTTTCGTTGCTCCTTGTTCGACACTATCTTTGGCATCGAGCAATATTCTGCCAGCTGCTTCTTCCTGTTGCCTACGTTTCTGTAACAATATGTGCGCAACCAAATTTCAAAAGAGCATGTTGTCCAAGTAGCTTGAACAGTTTTATTTGGTTTTCATCGCAGCAAGAAAATCATTCCAATTCTTTGACAACACATTCTCTTTAGCTGCATGGCGACGAATACCAGAGCCTCTTTTCTCTCTCACGAATCTCTTCAGGCTGGTTTTGTGGTAAATATCCCACAAAATGTGTATCCTACTTGCATGGAACTTTTCAGTATCATGAAACATCCTGTTTTTAAATTCTGTGTCACAATATAGACTAATTGTCTGTGATGTTTTCGGTGGTAGAGCATGTGCTAGTGCTGCTCCGTCATAAGTTATTGTGTCACAGAATCCATCGAACTGTGATTGATCAACGGTTTGTTACAGGATTTTGAGAAGCTGTGATTTCTGAGATGTTCGCAAAACACCATTTGAGGAAAGCGACGGCGGTGCACTCGTATTGTCGTGTTCAAAAAATTTCTTTAAATCCATGTCTCTGTTTTGGCTTACAATAAAAGCCCTAGAGAACCGCTGGACGTCATTTTTTAAATCAGAAATCGTGGGTGAGAGGACTTTTTGGCGAGCAAATTCAAAAACTCTTGTGCCAGTTTTTCGTAGTGGAGCAAACATACTGAATTTTGCCTCTGTACTTGAACGTTCTTCTACATATATCCCATACACTTTCTATTTCCAGTAGAATGACTTTTTGGAGCAAAAATAGAGTGACAAGCTGGAGCACTGGGAGAATACAGCCGATGGCCGCTGATAGTGTTGCTCGTGAACACTTGGTGCTTCAACTTTCAGTTCCTGCAAGTCTTTTATATGAATTGGCGACTAACGAGCATAGTGGGGATGATCCGTTATGAAAAACCACTGTGTCAACTCTTTCAATGCATGAACGCAATGATGCTTTCAGCATGCATGCAATGAATGAACAGTTCATAGTTGCCATTTCTGATAGACCGAACAATCGCCAAATGAAGTATCTTCAAATTTAATACTGAAAACCAGAAACGGAAAGTTGGATAGTTTGAACGTTTTTCTTTCAACCCACTCGTCAAATGAGATATCTGAATGATCTTGTAAATTATAGGAATCTTTGAGTAAATTGTATAAAACACGAGCAGTCTGATGAATTGCTCTTGACTTTGTTACATGAGTATGAGTAACTTTGAGACATACGCTTCGGCCCCCGCTTCTGCATTTATTCCAGAGTTTGCCCTTACTTCAATCCAACCACTACCTTCAAGAACTTGGCCAAGTACCTTCAGCAAAGCCTACACAATATGGAAAGCTGCAAACATGGCTACAAAATTCGATTCGTGTATTCTTTGCTCTAAAAATGTAAACAATTATCATTGCGGAGTTAGGTGGAAGAACAGCTGGTAAGCCAAGGCCTGCCTATTAAGCTGAATCTCGCTCTGCTCAAATGCTGCTTCATTAAAGACCATTTATTATTATTACTATTATTATCAAGTCTTTTTACAGTTTTGCTTTTATCTTCGGTGTGTTTTCAACAAATGTGCCGCCGTTTTGTTGAACTTTTCATATAGGTGAAAGGTAGAACCTGTTCTCCCATCCGTAAAGTGATCAGGAAATTGATAATGTTAATAGGTATATTAAAGCCGTGTTTGATAAATGAAATAAATTAGAACTAACAGTTGAATATTAAGATTTTTCAAAATTTTACAAACCGTCAATGTCAAAAAAAAACTGTGATGGCAGATAAGCTTCATCGTAAGCAGGGCTCCCATACAAAAAAAAAGGAAATTGAAATTTTGTCCGCAACCTTGGCCTGTACATGGACAGTGATTTGCGGTTCACTGAGCATGTTTCCAGATGCCTACAGAGAGCTTACATGAGTCTCAGAAGAGTCTACCAAATACGCCACCTTTTGAATAGCAAGACCAAGACGGCGCTCTGCGACACCCTAATCTTGTCCCACTTCAACTTCTGTGACACTGTCTACGGAACGCATCTGTTGGAGAGCGACGCTCGAAGAATCCAGAAAATGCAGAACTCTTGCATCCGTCTTGTCTGCGGCATAAAAAGAAACGAGCCCGTGTCATATAAGCTACAAGAACTCAACTGGCTGAACATGAACAAGAGAAGACAACTGCATACCTTGACTTTCTACCATGACATCATAAGAAACAAGTGTCCCGCTTACCTGCACAACCGAATTTCCTTTCGTACTGATGTCCATACCATGAATGTCCGATTCAAGGGCAGATTGACCCCTCCTGTACACAACTCTCAGATGTTCAAGAGATCCTTCAGCTACAACATCGCGAAGTACTACAATACGGTGCCGAAAGACATAAAAAATGCGAGCCGTCAGACCTTTAAACGCCACATACGAGAACTTCTGCAAGAAAATCTGCTGACGTTGTGAGTCGGGGCGGAAGTCGTGCTCTTCATGATGATGGATGATCCTGTGATCATGGTCGCTGCCTCGCGGTTGTTGCTTTGACTTGTTTTTTTTTTTTCTTAATTCGCTCTGTATCTTATGTACCTATATATGTAGTATCTTTATATTTCTTATGTTTCATGTGTATATTTTACATTTTATTCTATATTTGTATATATGTATATTTTATATTCTGATTGGATATTGCGGGTGGTTGTGTGTAAGAACAGCTGGAGCTCAGGCTCCAAGCTGAACTCCGCCACAAATAAAGGCCTATATTATTATTATTATTATTATTATTATTATTAAATCGGACCGCTAGAAGCTGAAATACAAAAAATTCCAAGAAAGAGGTGGTGCCCATCTTTGAAGGCCGCCATCTTGTTTCCTGCACGGATTTCCAAGTGGCGCTCTTGCCAAAAAGCTTTGTTATGACCCTATCTATGATCATAGTAGGTGGCAAATTCCAATCAAAATGTGCAGCTTTTTTTTGCCTACCCAACGTACTACTAGAATAAAATGCAAGGTAGGTCTCAAAATCGTCCACTAACCGCCGCACTAGAACATTCTTTTTTTTCTAAAACATACCAATAGAAATTGTTGGTTTCATCGACGCATGATGCTGAATAATCTCTTCGTCCATGAACACCGCAAAATATTCATACGGCGCGGCGTCGAGTACGGCGTGCAGTATTCTTGTAGTTCAGGGATGTTATTCCCGCATCAGCCAGCATCGTCGAAAAGAAATACATGAGGAGTGTGTTTTTCTGCTCTCCAATCTAATGGTTCTGTGACGAAAGTCCGAGGGGGCACGGCACCATCATCTTCGCTGTCAATTGTTTGAAAAGGTGATACGGCATCACGTTCAATTTCATCAGCAATAGTCTGTAAGCGAACTTCTTGGTCTTCTTCCGTTGAATCGACGGATAATTGTTCGTGCGCGAATTCAGGTTCTGAGTCACTTCTTGTCAGGATTTCTTCTAGTTCGGCATTAGTGTAGGATGGGCCACGACTTGGCCCTGGTAGTTGAGATATCACCAGCTAATTTTTACAATTAGGTTATAGATCAAGACGTATGCCTGCTGATTCTTGCATTTTGAGAGTGGAACTAGGCTTAGCTCAAAGGCGCTGGGTGCGATTTCGATGCCAAAGTGTGGGAGGTTCCTCTCACGATTGCTCTGCAGTAATTGTAATTGTGTTTATTGTTTTTCAAATACATTTGTATTAAAAACAAAGTAAAGTAGGGCAAAATGTAAAGTCAGACCCCGGCCTCGGTAACACAACAGGTAGATAGGCTTTTCTCAACTAATGCACGTGCATGAAAATTGAAATGTTTCGACCGTTGCAACTATGGAAAACAGCCTCGAAAGCCGGAGCTCGCAAAACACGTCTATAAGTAGTAACTGCTCCCCGCTCCTCTGCAGTACTTACGGCTGAAAGCGGACCTCGCAGCGAAAAGAATAAGCCCTTGCGCGTGAATGCATCGAACGCAGCCAAGGTACAAAAAATTTTTTACGCCTATATGTGGCGAACGCAGTGAAAAGGTTGAATAAAAAAAAGTATTCAATATTTGAGAAGTTGAGAAGTATTTATTAGTACAAATAATGCCCAGCTCTGATGGAGGAACCAGATGTTCTCCTAGTGGGATCAAAAGCTCCCTATCTCTGTCTGTCAGCATAGACTCCCATCTAGAATACTGCTCCCGAGCCGCTGATTCTTCCAGAGGAACTACAGTGCTCACAAAACTCCTCCTAGATTTGGAGTTGAAGTTCATATAAAGAGTGCACGAAACATGACGTAGCCTTGCTTCACTTGTCTCAAGAGGAGACCTATGTTTGATGTTTGAATGTTTATCTTTATCAACCTCGTACACCGAGAAAAAAGAAGCGGAAGCAATACGCGATAAAGCGTTGGTCCTACTTGCTGTAGCAGTTAAATAGGCGCCAACTTATACATGGTGGTAATAATACTACTACAAAATAGTAAATGTGATATAGTTACGTAATACACTACTTCTAGTATATATTCGCAGTGAATGGAGTAGTAGATTTTACCACTACAGCAAAGTAAATTCCAGCATTCCCTGTCGTCAACAGAATGTTTTCGTAGTTGTGAAGAATACTGCATTATAGTAATAAGAGGTACCATATTGGATGGTTTTACCTACCTTACGGAAAGATTGCTATCACATATCTGGTCGGTAACATTAACTGTTACGTTTCATTATTTATAAATACACTTGTAGTATTGGGAATAAATAAAAAGAATCGAAATTCAATACAATAATATGTAATTTAAAAAAAAAGAGTCATACAATTAAAATTCAATGAAATTTGAATAATTATCACACGTACGTACATTACTAGACATCATAGGAACAGATAAATTTTCATAAAACAAAACAAAAATGGGAGAACGTTAAAAAATACAGATTACAAAGAAAATTAAAAATGGGGTTACATTCAATTCTAGATTGCGGATTTCATAAAATAAACTATAGTTATGTGACTTAGTAATTATTCAGTACAAATAACATGATAGTTTGAAGCCTCGGAGGAAATTATGTTATAAAGGTTCATATTTACGGACTCTGGTATCATCCGAGACTCCATAGTTTTAATTTTGCGAACTAAGATAATCCTCACTCACGTTAGATACAAATTCACTTCAGCTTTAGATTAGCCCTTAGCTTAGCCCTTAGCCCTCTTGAGGCACTGGTTGCAGTAGTTGCATCAAATCTTCTCCCGTCAAAAGGAAAGCTCCGTCATCCAGAAAATTTGCTGAAAAATAAACCGTTTCAGATTAATTTATGCCAACAACCTAACCTTTTTATTTCAAAATGAAACCGGAAACTCCTAAGTCATGGATACTCTAGCAACTTACAACAAATACCTAGCTGAAGCTGATAAATGCAAACCATTGATGGCAACAGAAACCATGCCAAAGCTGAATGGCAAATGCGTGCAGCTAAAGTACCTACGTATCTACGACCACAACTACACTACAGTGCAACTAGGTAGCTACTTCACTTCATCACAATATAAAATTTAGCACCTACCTTCAAAGACTGATTTCAGTTCTTGTGGAATACCAGGCGTCTAGCTACTTTTTCATTGCCCTCGCAGAAACAGAAACACCATACACCGGAACCGCAAGAAAAATGGAGAACAAGCGCCGACAAGAAGAATATGGCTTGGGCGCGTGGGGTGAGATGCTTTCCCTTGGAAAACCCGAATCAAATCACATGATCACAATTCGGAAATCTCATTGGCTGACCGACTCGATTATTACCGATCGTAGCCGTGTAACAGAGCGTAACTTCAGTAGCAGTGATGGTAACATTTCTGTAGTGGTAATTTCTACCATTTGAACGTAGGACATATAACTAGGGAGATATTTGATGGTGAATACTTTTACGAAGATGTTATTAACAACATATGTAGTGGTGGCTGCCACTGCACAGTTCAACTATTTTGAAGTAGTATTTATCACAATTTGTAAAGCTGTCACTTAGTCTTAGAGCCGTTGTACGAACCGTTTTTCAAAGTATTGATAATCAGTTGATAAGAACTGCTACATTTAGTTAATGGGAAGTTGAATATTTTTCTGAGTGTATGGGTGAAATAATATAGCGACGTTTTTTTTTAGGTGCTCAGTTTTGAAACCGTTGAATGAATGCGAGACTGGCCGGAACACACTAGCCGCGTTACTCTAGGAAAACGATCTGCGACAGTTTTTATTTATGCTAATGAGGGACTTGAAAGAACATACTCCCGTGTTCCTTGGTTGACTCTCCAAGGCATACGTACTTGCCTACATACATCCGTACGTACCTACTCCATGTGGACATCCCATCAAATTGAGCTGGGGTGCATTGCAATTTTGCAACGCTAAAAAAGTATTCCGCTTTAATTTTGCCCGCGTCAACCGCCTGGCATGATAAACTTTAATGTAAATGCTCTTTGTGGAATTATTGCAGGTAGGGCAATTATTGTAGAAGGTACCTACTGCGTTTTCGAGTAGGTATGCATGCTCGTTCGTGCAGGCTGCGTCAGGTTCCGTGCACTCTTTATATGAACTCCAACTCCAACTCCAACCGACCGACTGTCGGTCGGATCGACACGCCAAGCAGATGACAGCTTCGCGTATTAGAAATGTAACGTGCTGACAGCATAGTAGCATACCCTGTAGTCGTCCCGTAGCTGTGGGATGACGCTTGGCGGCTTTAATGGTGGTGGTGTTAGTAGTGCGGTTATTATTTGCACGTGTCTGCTCCTGTTAATTCATAATGTAAATACGTCCGCCATTTGCAGCCCCCGCTCTGGCTGGCTGTTCCTGCTCGCACTCTAATGTCTTCGTCTCTTGATGCTGCATGGCGGTCGTTCGTGCGTTTTTGCCAACCATCACCGACACTGCTGGCAGAGCAAACACGTCCCCCTACTATCCCTAATGGAGTTTTAATTTGGCTCGACCGGGAAAAGGTAGAAGCAGAAAGAAGCTCGGTGACGATGGATGCATTTCAAAAATCACCTTTCGTTATTCCTAAACAGCAAACACCAACATGTCGGCCTGGAGCTCCATTTCCCTAGCTCATCATTAACGACAGTTTTCGTTTTAGCAGTATCCCAGCAAGAACGATTCTGATTGGTCTTTGCTCAGCTACCGCTACTGAAGTCTATCAATGATAATATTAATAATAGCGAAATCGCCATTTAGGCCGCTATTCTTGTGCAGCGTGTGCAGGAGTTGGAGGGAGGTGACGAACCAAAATGGTCTTCACCCATGCTTTTGAGTGTACTGGATCCGAATATTTATTCATTTTATTTAATCGACTAATGTAACGAGGTGACATTCAGCTATTAGCTGCTCTATCATGTAGCCTCTGGGACAAAACAAAATATCCATGGATGTATCGGGATTCGAACCCGCACAGCGCAGCGCGAGTGGGTCAGCTTGCCATCACCTTTACCACTCGGCCACGACCGCTCCTCGAATATCCGCCGAATATCACCTCGAATTTAACAAGCCAGGTTCCGGTCATGACCCCGAAAAAGAGAGATTGCGGCATTTTGCCCCTTGAAACTTTTTTTTATCCCGGTCTCCCTTTCGGGTCTACCGTGCTTGTCAAAGTGACAGTACTGCCAGCGAGTGACAGCTGACAGCTCTGACCGACGCTCGAGCAACAGGTTTTTGACGTTGATAACAAAAACAATGGATTAGGATGATGAGAGAATTTATTAGCGTTTTCGAGTCACCAGAACCATGCCAGTTCAGCTCGAAAATCGCTATCACTGATTGGTCAGGGTTTTTCGAGAACCAATCAAATCCCCTGATTTTAGAGCCGAACTGGATCGGCTCTAGTGACTCGAAAACGCTATATATAAATCTGTATTTACAATTAACTTTGATTTTGTGAAAAACGGGATGACTCAGGTGATTTCAACGGAAACAATCGATACACGCATTTTAGCACGATTTCCTGTTCTCAGCAAGAGGTTCGCCCCAACAGCTCGCGAGGACGTCGAAAAACGGAAAACTGAACTTATTCACGAGTACCCACAGTGTAAGGAAGGGTTTCGGGCAATAAACCTGTCCGACGATGAAGGGCAAGACTTCGGCGAAGCCGCTTGTTTACCTAGTGAGATCTCACTACTAGTGAGGACGTTAGTGCACGATATCAGGACAAACCTTTCATTTTTTCCTGACGGGTTGAGCTCTTGCATACTGATGGTTCATGACCTAAGGTAACATTTAAGAAGTGTTGCCACGGTTGCAATACTGTCAGAGGGCTGGGGAGGGGCGGTTGCCCACCTTCCAGGGGAAAACCCTGCAATGCTACCTATATCAGCCTGTAGAACAAGAACTAGGCGTCGGACGATGACGGGAGGGGTCTTGTTGGATTCAGCATACTTGAAAACATAGGAATATATTATTGTTTTACCCCCCCCCCCCTTTTTCTTACTTATGCACGCTACGGGGCGGGGAACGCTCATGCGGAATGGGGGGTTTGTGCGTTTTTAGCACTCGTCGCATCCCTGTGTTTGTGGTGTGTCTGTCATATGAGGGCACGCCGCCCCTAGGGTTGCCACCCGTTCTTATTTTTTAAGGAGGACAGTTCTCCTCTTGTTATGTGCGTTGCATCCTCCAGCAAACGACCAGGAAATCCCGAAGAGTTTTTTGCTCGCGAAATTTCAGAGTTCCCACCAGCCTTGGTTCTCAGCAATGATGATAGGAGGGTTACAAACAAGGCAGACCTCATGAATGAGTGTCTTGCACCCCTTCTGGCAGCTAGGCCAGACAAAGTCCCGCAAGTAGACGCCAAATTTTCGACAGTGCGGTACTCATGTACCTGTTGAAAGTTGAAACCACGTGCCAATCTGTGAATTATTTCCTAATTTTCGAGACAATGTCTTTTATTCCTAACTCAAAAGAGAGTCTCAGTGTGTATCCCGGATGGACATCGTGTGGGACTCGTGAGTATCGAATCAACTACGGCCTACGGATAAAGCTGCCGATGTCTATCGCCAATTTTCTGATTGTTTTCAGATACTCGAAGAACAGTTTTAAAAAGATCGCAAGAGATAGAGGGGGTGTGGGCATTAGGATGCGTGTCGCTCACGACTATAAAATCCCCAAGAAGTGGCAGGACTTTCTGAAAGATCCAGAAAACAAGAAAGAACTTCTCGAGTTCTTCGGTGACGGTATTTCAATGACAGGAAAGGTGGTCTGGTACTCTACAAGAGGGACGAACGTCGTAACAAACCCCACCCGGGACGACCTGAGTGGGTTAGCATCTTGTAATCATGAGGAGGCCGATACCCGAGTCTACATGCACGTAGCGGACGCCACGCGGAAGGGCCGTGCAAGGGTAATGGTCTACTCATGTGACACAAATGTTTTCATCCTTGCGGTATCTGCCTTCGAGCTGCCGAAAAGAGCTGTCAAGGAGACAAGGAGCCATGAATTCGTCACATTGCCAGTAAGGCCCACAAACTGGTATCTCAGGGAGATGATTGGGTGCAAATATGGACCATCCTGGCCTCCAATAAAACCAAGAACAAAGTGGACAATGTAACAATAATTATTGGTTGTGGATGCAAAGTGGCCTGTGTCGGCAATTGCAAGTACCGTAAAGAGGGTGTGGATTTGTGCGTTGTGGGTTTGTGTAGCTGCATCTGCGTGGCCTCGTTTTAGCTACCTAAAGCTTTTTTTAATTTAATAAAACAATACAGGGTGTCCATTAGTCATATTCTCACGCGATAAAAAAACACTTATTTCGCGCACTTAATACAAAAATAACTATTTTCTCGGAAATGGTTGACTTTAGAGCTTCAGACCAAGAGTAACTTTTTTGCTAAGAATTGTCCGGGGAATCAGAAAATGTTATCACAAATTGATTTTATCTCAGTGGCGTGCAGATAACCAGGGTTATTTGGTGGGTGACCCTAATATCTACGCCACTGGTTTTTCAACAAAGTGATGGTAAATCCTAAATGGAAGCTAATTATTAGTGTATCAATCGTACCAAGTTTGGTTTTCGTGAAAATAGTAGTTACTAAGTTATAGCAAAAAAAGATATTTTTTTTAAATTTTTTGACACCCTGTAACTCAAAAACTGGAGCCAGAAAAACATTTTTATGAAAAAAATGTTCTTGCATTTGGCCAAAGAGTACAACCTTACAGTTAGAGCACTTAAACCGTGGGCATCCTGTATAATATGCTATGTTCTTGTAAACATGAAGATGTATTTGTTTGAATGAGGGGAAGGGGGGCTAGTGAAGCGGGAGAGGTTACGTGCTATCGAAGCAGAGATCGACCCATCAATACCCCAATCGATGGTCAGATTCGCCGTCCCTGTGAAATTGCTGAACCGCACTAATGCCCCACTCCGCATGACCGTTTCTCGTCCCCTAGCACACACAAGTGGGGGGGGGGTTAAACAAATGATATATTCCCAAGTTTTCAAGTGTGCTGAATCCAACGAGAGCCCCCGCGTCATCGTCCGACTCTTAGTTCTCGTTCTACAGGCTGATGTAAGTGGCATTGCACGGTTTTCCCCTTGAAGGTAGGCAACCGCCCCACACTGGCCCTTTGACAGTGTTGCCACCGTGGCAACACTTCTTAAAAGTTACCTTAGGTCATGTACCATTAGTGTGCAAGAGCTCAACCCGTCAGGAAAAAATGCAAGGTTGGTTTCACTAACAGCCCCACTATACCGCAAGAGCTCACTTATTCTACGCGCATCAACACCGAATAGAAAAATAGCCTACACTGCAAGAAAGTCGGGAACAGCTGGGTCACCACATTTCGCCGGCGGTTGACAAATCCTTGAGGCCTTCCTTAACGCTCGTGGCTTGAAATGGAGGAGAAGCCGTCGTTGGAGAATCGAGCGAAGAGTGCTTGTCAAGTGGCTGTGTGACGCAACACTGAAGGCGTATGGACATTGGACATGCTTCCCGACTCGTTCTTGGTGGTGGATCGTTGGAGGTAGTCAGTGGTCGTCTCCCTTCTATCACTATAGAGGCCACCCGGTTTTCTAATCGCAGTCATGGGTTCGGGCGCGGGCGGCTTACTCAAGAAAGATCTCCAACCTCAAACCGGAGAAGGATGACGACAGCTCGAACGGTTTATGGTAACTTGTCGTAGTTTTAGTACTACTTAGTAAAAGAGCCATTTCTCAAGGTTACGCTCTTTGACGTTTCCAGCTGTGTTTTGTTTACCTTTTCAATGGTCTATACAAAACCGACTACAGGTACCGACCGAGAAATGGAACAATGGGAAGAAAACGAAATTCTGTAACTTAACACCCTGAAACGTAGGTAACCGCCTGCCAAGCACACCAGTCGCGAGTCTCATCGGGGCACCACTTCTTGAAAGTTAGCTTTAGGTACCTCCTACTCACCTGCAAAAGCGTTTTGCATCGGAATGAAATGCAAGGTTGGTCCTGATATCTGCTGCTAACGTCCGTGCTGATAATTCAGCATACGACCGGCGCCCTTAAGATGGATTTATGCTCGCCAAAAATAAGGATGAAATAAGAAAAATTAGCACCCAACTGCCGATCTATACTCCAGAAATAAAAATAGGAATAAGAAATAATTTGAAACACTGTCCGTAGGTGTCGCCCGAAGCATTAAATGGCTAGAGCCTGTATGCTTAACTGGGGCTCTTTTTCTAGAAAATATGTGATCCGTTCACATGTGAAGTTGCTAGGCAACCAGGGCTGTGATTGGCTGCACCCACCGCGATCGTCCGGTGATCGCTCCTTTCTAGAAATAAGGCCCCAGAGAGAAGCGCAACCCAAGTCATTGAGCGAGAAGGTATGGAGAGAGACAAAACTAGGGTACTAGGGTCTTTGCGCGTCAGAGGGTGGTGCCATTGCTTGTTTCTAAACCACCCTGCGTGTCACAGTCAAAATGCATGGAATGAGTTCTACACTGAGAGAGAATACCGATATATCCGTCACTTAGCTGCGCCTCTCTCTGGTACAGCATACAGGCTGTCTTTGAATGGCAGTCGTCAAAATTCAAGGTGACAATCAGTGACAGTTCGGTTAGAGTTTTCAGTTTTATGCTATATGTATGACGTCAATATGAATAGGCAGAGAAACAAGCCGAAAACCTATGATGGGTTGTGTAGACAGGTGGTCTATCCTAGAGTAATTATTTCTCAGCGGTCTTACTGTTTAAGATAAAAAAAAGATTTAAGGGAAAAGTTACGTGGTAAGATGAAACCTTGAATCTTGAAATTATTTTCAGCTAGACAGGTCCCATTTTGACGCGGTAAACGAAACATCAAGTTTTTCAAATGGAACACTCGGCGGAATATGAATGAACGTCAGTCCCGTGGTGTATAGAAGAAGTACCGAAGTACTATTTTCACAAATCAGTACCATTGATTTTAAGTTTGGCGTTTGAAAGAAACATGCTGTCCAACATAGTGGCTTATAGCGCCTTCATTTTTGAAACGCGACCCCAGGTTATGCGTACTTTATTTTCATCAGAAATCTAGAAACATTTCTGTGTAAGATTATTCAATATCGTGACATCGAAAGTTCCCAGCGGAACAAAAATCTGCTTTTCTTCCCGCAACAGAGGGACAAAAAATGTCCTTGTCGCCACGGTATTGCGAAAAAAAGTATTTTTTGTCATTGTATGCGAAAAAGTTATTGAAATACAGACAGTATTTGTTACAATGGGGTACTTGCCCAATTTTTTTTTATTGGCCTAATCGAAAGTATGGGTTGAAATATTGTACCCGTATTTTTTCTTTTTCCCAAATTCCCAAAAGTGCGGCCTTAGTGCCTGTTTTGAAAATATATTTGTGACGTCACAAATATACTAAAAACTGAACAAACAGTACTGTTGGGTTAAAAACTCGAAAAACTGTTAGAATGGCTTGACACTATTTGAAAAATACAGACATCAAAATTTCACTCAAGTTTCTTCCCTACTGTTACCAACCTTTTGAAAAAAAAAGATCGAAAAAAAATCTTTTTAACCAATGGATAGATTTTCCGGAAATTGTCAGGAAATACTATTTATTACTCTTGTTGATGATTTAAAGTATTTCCAGTCAAATCTGTTTCATTGGCAAGTACCCCATTGGGAACAACCTTTTTCCTGAAGGTTTAATCATCTGCTTCTCTTCTGCCTTGATAAACGTCAAATGTCAGCAAGAAACATCTACTACTATATTATTGCAGAACATGAAGTGGCCCAGATTTTGCAGTCCCGTTTTACGGGCTTCACAGTGGCGTATCTAGAGATTTGGGATGGGGGGCAAGATGATTTTTTTTTTAAATAAATATATGTGAGAAGGTGTTTGGGAGGGGAGGGGGGGGGAAGGGTAAACAAAGGCAGACAAAATGCCTCCAATACAACAAAATTAGGTATACATTTTTAAATTTTCAACATTTTTGGAGCGCGCCTGTTTTTTTGCTGGTATACCTTCTTCTTCTTCCTCTCCTCCTTATTATTATTATCATCACAGATCGATGGGGGGGGGGGGGGGCACATGACTCCATGCCACCCCCATAAATACGCCACTGGGTCTTCATGAGCATATACTGCCTCAGGGTCATCCGTCAGCCATCAGATGAAAGCCACTAACATCCAGTTCTACCAGCGAATTTAATTATTGTTAGCTGATTGAGACATTTTCTCTGATGGATCCTAGGTCAGTGCTGGTTGAATGACCACGGAGAATGCATACAAGCTGTTGTGGTTTGAACATTTTTCCATAATCTTTCGTGAAACTTGTGTTTTCTGTGGTCACTAAGCCAATATTCATCAGAGAAAATATCTCAATTAGTTAATAAATATTATTACCTTCAATAACGCCCTTGATTATTAGACCTACAAGGATAATTTTCACCTATCTAAATCCCACTGTCGATAGCAACGGAATAAAATGGATCTAAACAACTAAATCTGACAGCTGTCACTTCGGACTTCTTTTTTGTAATAATTATCAAAATATGACTCGTGCTCGAGATTTTCTCAGAAAATTTTGGCCAAGCGTTTCTCTCGGGCTGGTTGTCACTAGATAAATGCCATTCTCCTACGGAGTCGGGCATTTATCGCTACAACCAGCACTCGCGATCGCCTGGCCAAAATTATCGTGAAAATCTAAGCACTTGTGATATTACTGTTGATTGAATTCGCTGGTGGAACTGGCTGTAAAGCTGTTATCGACAGCCAGGTTTCTACCGTCGTGCGTATTCAGGAATCAAGAACATTTTTCTGAAAAATCTTCAGCATTGGACGGATTTTATCATGATGGTTTGTCGTAATCTGGTATGCTGCGCGGGATCCGATCTTCGTATAGGATGGCCATTATTTCGGTTGCCCCATTCTGGCCGTAAAACATATTTTCTGCTGGGAGCCTCCTGGACTGGGAGTCAATTTTGTAGTCCCATTTTTGCGCCAAACGTCGACTGGGCGTGAGGCTCCGGTGTTGTGATTCCTTTTAGATATGAAGTTCTTGATGACAGCTCCTACAGTTGATCCATAGTAGTTTCATTATCATTCACGATCAACATGGTGGATTGGAGTTCTCACAAAGGAATGAAAACTGCGACTCCGGAGAGCGTCAGACAAACAAACATATTCCAATGTGTTTCTCACTGGATGGCTGATCTCGTAATTTAGGCGGCAATTATGTGCTGCAGGTCTCGGTTGCGTTGCTGTGCTTGTGATCCCCACTGTATACGTTGGTGATTTCAAATTTGTTCGATCAGGCTGTGAAATCAGCCGAAAAGAGAAAAAGCCGAGGAAAACGCGATTTTTGAACTCCCTTCGAAAATATTTGGACTTCTTGTTTTGTACGTAGGTAGATGTTCAGAGAAACTTTTTCAATGGATTTAAACAGCTTGCGGAAGCATTTCACGATAAAGGCCTGAAGCCTGTCGGAAATTACGATAATCTGATCGCAGTGTTCATTGTATGTGGATGCCTACACACATAACGCGTATGTAACAATAATTTTCAATGCACACCCCACATGGTATATTATCTACACGTATGCTACATCATTGTAATACATGATAATACCCTTGCATACGTTTTAATGCATCATTACCTACCCTATTATTCATCATATTTTCGCACGGCCGTACGTTTTCCAATACCTAATAACGGCTTACTTCAAGTACTCACCTACCTAGCAGTATTAATACAGGCTGTTCCATAAGTACTGGAAATTGTTGTTGTGAAATTGGTGAAAATTCATTGTGTAGCGAAGCTAGCTTTGTCAGTGGATAGGATTTTGAATGAAAATTTAGCAATTCACACCATTTTTTGATCAAGTCACTACCAAAAAGAATTAAGTACTATTGGGGAAGTAATGCCAAGGGAGGTGTGGTTGCATCTTGTGATATGGGTATAGCTGAACTGCTGTTCTTCCGACACCTTTCAGACTGTTTGGTGGCTCATACTAAGAATGGAAAAAGCAATTTTTCGTGTACTTATGGTCGGATCGTCTTTAATTGCATTGAAAATTGCTTATTCCACGTGTGGCATTCGCACTTTTTTTGGTCTACCATCGTCATAATATTTTTTTTTTTTTAACTTCCAGTTCCCCTTAGCCGTAATAAAGACGGTTAGTGAATGTAAAGTGAGGCGTCGAGGTTAATAGATAGATAGATAGATAGATAGATAGATAGATAGATTTATTCTCACTGCAATAAACATTGTAGGGAACGTCGGCAAAGCTTGAGGGGCCTAATGGGTATGTACAATATAAATGTATATATAAAATCAATATAACACACCACAACAATATGTACAACAAACAATACACAAACTACAAGTTAAAATATTTACAATGCAAGATGACTGAAGTATTCTTCGACGCTATATAGCGGTCTGTTCAATAGCAGCTTTTTTACATTTTTGTTTAAGAGTTTCTCCGGTAATTTTTGAAATTCTACGGGTAGGCGATTATAGAATTTTGGTCCCCAGTAATCGATCCCTCTGGTGGAGTTGATCCGGTGAAATGGTGTTGCGAATTGTTCTCTCCTTCTGGTCGCGTAGTGGTGGTAGTCGCCATTCTGTTTGAAAGTGTGCCTATGTTGGTGAACATACCGCAGGGCGTCGAAGATGTAAAGGCTGCTCAAGGTGAGTATTTGGTGCTCCTTGAAAAGATCTCTGCAGCTCGTCCTACAATAAGGGATGAGATGGTATTACTTTTTGCGGGAACATTTCTCAATAAAGTCTCTCAGCGCTTCCAACGTGTTTCCATTTGCACGGCCATTAGCAAAATGCATATCCTAGCATTTCTTCGTTGGAGTAATTATTATTATCCATGTTGATCACCTTAACTAACTTCCATCTTCAGAATCATCTCAACGTACGTTCCGAGCACGGCACTGCACTGTACCCACTCAAGTTTTGCTAAGGTTAGTTATTTCTCTCAAGCTTTACGCGAGTTGTTTTTGCCACTGTTTCAATTTTAATTCTTCCAGCCGCGCTTAATAAAATAGATGCTCCGTCTTTGAAACTTTCGAACATGAAGAAGACAAAAAGCCAACATGAATAACAATAATAGCTACAGGGTTGCTCAATGAAAAGTTTATTTGCGCGTCTTTACCTATCAACAAGAAGTAGTCTTGTGGGTCTGTTTGGGTTGACATCTTTCATAAGTACATCAACTCGGCATTATCTTTATGAATATATTATTAATAAATTCAAAGTCATTGGTTTTTTGATAAATCGACAGGATCTAGTCTGATAATGAAAGTATTATGGGTAATTCCACATCAAATTGGCCACCTATTTAGTCACTGTTGAATGGAGACTTTGTGTTCCAGGTATTGTTCTTGCCTGCGAGAATCGTGCCTCTAAATTAACTTCGGCAGAATTATGTATATGCATATTGTGGTGATCGGCCTAGCCTAAAATTAAAATAGTTAACTTAAGCATAAGAGCGTAGCTGCAGCTGGTGAAATTCAGGGAGTAGGAGGGGAAAGATGCATGGCTTGAGGAAGCCGAGAAAAAGATGCAAGGGTGGTTGGTGTGCGAATGTGACGCAGTGAGGACACCTTGCTTTGCGCTCCTGCTATTATTGTTATATCATTTGTTGATCAAGCTGTTTACGGTTTAGTGATTGTGAGTTTGATGGTGATCGATCGTTGAAGTTAGAAAGGCAAGTGATCACTGATTTGATTTATTTGACCCTAAATTGAGGTAGCAGGTATTCAGAAGTTTATTAGCAAAGATCATTGTGAAGTCAAAGTCGTACTTCAATTAACTGGGGTACAATCTTTATTATGAATGTTCAGCTGTTGGAACTCAAGTACAGTTGTAATGTCAGATTTAATCGAATTTCAAGAAGTAAATTACCTGGGCTTTCCCACCTGTGAAGGTGCTTCAAGTTGACGTGGCTTTTCTTCTCTATGCGGTTAACCCTTTCAGATATAAGCTTTAGTCAGTGCGTTAAAATTCTAAGCTCAGAAGAATTAGAAGTGAGAGTTAGACGCGAATAAGAAAGGGTTAAAGTCAGGTGCGGCATTGCGGAACGAACCAGCAAACTCCAAGTGATGTCCGGAGCCTACTAAACTGACGCTATCTTCATGAATCACCATGAATTAAGGCTAAACGAAAGCAACAATTACCTGACCCAAAGGGTTAATCAACAGGCAGTTAGCGACAGGACAGAGTTAACCCGAATCGTCTGAAAAGATATTCGTGGCAATCAAGCTCTGGCACCTGGCTGCCAACCATCGCGAAGCGGTAGAAAATAAGAGCGGAAAATTGCGGAAATTAGGAAATGCAAAGCGCGAGAAATTCCCCACACAAAATCTGAAAAGCCAAGTCATTTGAAGCTACCTGATACATGATCTGAAATAAAGTTCTTTTCGAAAAGTCTATTGAAAGGACTGTACCAAACAAAGACCCAAAGGGTTAATTCATGCTTATCATACCGGTAAATAAACCATCAACTAAAGTTCGAGTTGAAACGTATGGTATTGAACTGACGACATTATGACAATAATTGGGAACCGACAAAACTGGGAATTATTGCAGCTATAAACATTCCAATTTAACTCTTTCAATTAATAACCCTTTAACAGGGGAACTCCACAAATAATGAATTTGCCATGCTGTTTGGAATATAATTAAAATTGTGTAAACTATTGCTAAAGAAGGCAATGACGTATTTCAGGAATTAAATTGTATTGGTTACGAATCTAGTTTAATTAAGCAGTGAAATGAAGAATCAGACAATGAGATTCAGTAAAAGCAAAAGGCTTATGTTTGTTCAAATTAAATCAAATAAAATAAAGGAACTTGTGACTTGAATTGTTTGTTTCTATGTAGGAAATAGATTAATTTGGTCCTCTCGTAGGTGGAACCAAGGTTTGTCAACAAAAGGAAGGGGTGAACTAATTCACGGGAAACGAAGGGTTAAATTACACAACGTAGATGGGTTAATAAGGGGGGTGAGCACCACAATATGTATGTATGTATATGCAAAAAAAAAGCAAAAAAAAAGAATTATGTAAACGTTTCTTGGTCTACGAAATAAAATTAAATTTTATTCAGGACCTAGTATGTACTGGCCCTGTCCAACAATTCTGAAGGGCTACTTGTGATAGCCCTGTAGACTAGCTCGTGAAGCTAAGCGTTTTAAAGCTCCCCCTAGACCATCACAAGGGCATTTTCCATGGGCAGTATAGTAATTTTTGTAATGTTGTGAACCCCCGTTGTAAGGGATCGCACTTTTGCGCCTAGTTTTAAAAAGATTCCCCTTTAAATTCGCGCGAGAAATGATTTGTTGGTTGCCTAAGTAGGCGACCAGAAATCGACAAGAAACGTCACCATTGAGATTAGGCGGAGACGGTCGGGGTAGAGAAAGGGGGAACGAGGAAATTTCCGACAACACGCAGCGGTGTCCCAAGTTCTGTGCCGGAAAGTCGTGAATACAGGTGGGTTCTATTTTGATTTCCTTGCTGATTTTATTCCTCAAGGTGTTGCTTGCCTTGGCACGTAAATTTGTGGCCCGGTCAATGTAGCATGTCCCATTTTTGCGAATTTCAAGTAGGTTTTCCTGGTCTCGGCGGGCGCCATTGCAAATGGCGACGTAAACAAGGAAAATGTAGGATTTGGGATTTTCGCCCTAGTTGAAATCAAGCCGCGTAGAGAACGGGAAAAACATTACTCGTACGATTTGTTTAGTTCGTTTTTGGGAGAAGGGCCTTACCTGTCGAATAGGTAGCTACAACGTAGGTAGCGCCGCGCCGTCTGGAATTCTCGCCAGGTCCGGATTCAGAACACGTTCAATTTCCTTGATTAGTCAAAGATGTTTACTCGTTGGGTTACAATACAAAATAGGTATCTCATTCTTTCATTCATTAATTCACTCATTCTCCTACTCAGGAGTGTACGTTGTCATGACAGTGTTTGTTGGTACTACAAACATTGCAAGCGGCAAAGCGAAATCTGAAAGAGCCTGGTTGAACCTGAACATGTGTGTGTGAGCTAGCTTTTAACATTTATGTTTATCATGTTATGTTTATCATGTCCCATGTATCCTTGAAGTCGTGTACGGGCCAACACTCCCTGGCTGCTCAGGAATTGTTCAAATGTTATTGACTTTTGTGTTTCATGTTTTGTCTTCTTTTTGTTTACTGTTTGGGGAATTAAGGAGGGTCGGGAATCGGGGGAGCAGTTTCAGGTTAGTAATAGATCGGTCTCAACTCTAGGGGGACACCTAGCTATTGGGTTTAGGTCTTTTCAGCGGTCCCTTGAGCCTTTACACGCAAAAACCTACTCTGTGGCAACCCAGAGCCTTGATTTATATTTATTTATATTTTTATTTATATTTCTTGGTTTAGTTGAGTGTCATGTGTCTACTAATTGCTTTCTGCCTTGAGAGAGAGATGCGGAGTGGCGAAAGTGTGCTTTTGTGCGTAAAGCGTAAACATTGAATCCTGAGCGTAAAGTTTCACCAAAGCGTAAGCGAGCGAGTTTCCTTTTGTTGTTACGTAACTAAATGGCAAACTAAGCGAACCTCTAAAGACGTTTGAGTACCAATTTGCACTGGCTTGATGAATGCATTACTAGAGTGACTTCTCTGTCATCCATCATGACTCATTTACACTCAATTTTCATAAGATCATTTGGGAAGGGATTTTCAGCACTCAGTCAGGCAATACGCAGGGGTTTCTTTGACGTGTTCTTCCCATGTGTGCCTGTCAGCGAATACGTCACTATTCTTTTGCGTTTACTGACAGTTTGATGCGTTTTATGATTTCTTGTTGTACTTTGTTAATCAAATTATGTGTTTATTTTATTGTTGTTGATTCCCGCATTGTCAAAATGATTTGTAATGACTTTCTTGTTTCATTTGTGTTTGTGTTTTGTTTGTTTTGATCCATGTCATGTCATTTTGTCACTCTGTCAACTTATTGTTGTTAGGTGTTTTGAGAAAAGAAACAGATTCATTAAAAACATTGCAAACGATTCAAATAAAAACTTCATTTTGCTTGCCTTCATTCGCGTTTCATTAAGAACTTTCAGCACCATCCCCAAATTCACATTCTCATCTAGAGTAAGAAATTCACAACGTAGGGAAAAGGTAGACAACGTAGGAAGGGGAGGGGGTAATGACGATCGAGGCCAAACGTCGAAAAGTGGGTTACATTACACCGTCAGTAAAATAAATCAACTTCTTTGGATTCCTGTATCCAATCCGATAATAATTGTTTTTTAATCATTGAAACCGTATTCGTGTCGTGTGTCAAAACATTCGAAATCGCCACCAAGCTCTTGTGCTCAACATTGCCACTTTCTCAATGAGGATAATAGACTTACAGCTGGGTCGATCGTAGCCTGAGTCATAAAGGCCAACGGAAACCGCACATTTTACAATAACCATTCTCTCTCTTATGCAACTGTGGGTCGATTCAGGTACGGACGAATGCGGTTTACTTACAATTAATATTCCATTTCAGCACTAGGACTTGAACGTTTCCACGTAAAAGTTGTCATGACTACCACCTTTTGCCTAACCCCCTCTCTTTAATTGTTTGGTGAGTTGAATACCTGCCCGGCGCCGGCGTAGAAAATATATTATGTGTGGTTCCAAAATTTAATTTTTCTTCTTCTCAAAAACTAGTAAATGATCCGCTAATTTTCTTTAGCATAACCTTCTTGGACACTGTTTTCAGTCCATTCCTACTTTTGAAATGTTTCAAATCGAGTTGACCGCCGAAAATACACTGCGTGAATTCCGAACTTGATTAATTTTCTCCTTGAAAACTAATGGATAATCCGCAAATTTTCTTTCACTGAACCTTATTGGACACTGTCTTTGGTTCATTCCAAAAAGTCTTGGTGAATTTGGAGCTTTGAGAACAGTTTCTTTATTGATTAAGAAAAACTGTCAAATGTCGAAATCTTGCACAGAATGCATGAAATGCAGTCTGTCTTTGTGTAGATGTTAGATGCTGTCAATCTTTCCAAGTTGACAGCATCCAACATGCGTTTCACATTTTGATAAATTACACAGACACACTGTATTGGTTTCACTAGATTCTGCCAACACACAGTGTTTTGGCGCTAGCTCAGCCAATTTTGAAAAGCCTATCTTCAGGCCAGGGTACATATTTTTGAAGTGGTCGTAAAGTTCTTTTAGGTTGCACAAAATTAGGTTTTTCTGAATGTTATTGGTCGCAAAATGCTTCTTACCTCCTCCTCCTCCTCGATCTGCTTAAGTAGCACAGAGTTCAACCGGACACTTGCATTATCCTACATATCCAGGTTTTTTTTGAAGCAAATTTGAGAAAGCAGGGCAAAATGCCCTTACGTAGCCTGCGATCAGTTTTCCCAGAAATCACGCCACACCTGAGGAAATTGACCGAAGATCTTGTATCGCCAAACCCTATTATGTTGTGCTGCTAAAATTTGCACTTCCTAACTAACGACCAGTTCATGGGTTAGATTTTGGTCGCAGACTGATGCTTCTCACATCTTTGTTGCAAAATTAAGCTTAGGTAATAATATACCTCTTTTCAATTATTAATTTCTACCCGATTCTATACCTACCACTGACGTATACCTACCTCTACCTACAAATTAGTTAGCTTTATAAAAAAAAGTCGAAAGCGGCTTCTTCTTCCACATTTTCATGACATGGTTCAAAACAGCCATAAAATTAATAAAATTGAAAACCACAGCGCTGCAAGAAGTAGCACACTGATGATGAGATATCGCTCGCACTCGGCGCCCAACGCCCTCCGTTTGTTGCGTTTGTGTTGCTGGCTCAATGTTATTTCAAATAACATTTGAATAACGTTTGGCTGAGATGCAAGTAAGTAGTAAAGAGAAAATGTGAGTGACACTGAATCAACTTCTGCCGTTGTTTAGCGTAAAGCGATAAAGCCACACTAGACCATTAAAAAATGTGAACTGCTTACGTTCAGACAAATATTAATATCTACCGTTTCAATGTAATAAACGATCGTCAGTATAGTTGGGAGTTTTGTCAATAATATACTTATGTATGATATTATATTCGTATCCCGGGGCTCACACACTCTAAATTAATACGTACCAACAGTATCAGAGCTGAAGTTGTGAAACTTATCCAAGTGCAAACTACTTCAATTTTAATTAATTTCGACACAAATGACGCCTGTGTTTCTACAATAGTCAGGAAAACTTCTCCCTACGAACGAATGCCATTATTTGCGCGTTCCTTTATGTTTGTGAGCTAGTTCCATTTTATTGAGTATTGACGTTCATTAACAATTGTCAGTGGCATAAAGGCATTAGGAATCTGGATTGTAGGAACTTTGCGCGCTGCAGACTTTTTGATGGATTTCCGCTTTTGTGTTCTCCAAACTTTGAATTAAGTATGAATATTCATTCGATCCAATTATTTCATGCTTTTGTCGAAGCTTTCAATGCCACACAAGTCGATGTCTGACGCTCTGCGGACCTTATTGAATTTATTTATTATTGCTCTTTAGTGTTGACGAAGACGAAAAAAAAAAATAGATGTCAGCGACCAAATTCTTGATGACTGTATCTTTCTCATTACCCTCACTGCGTCCACGTGGGAGTTTTCTTTAATTTCAATTATTACACCTTCTTTGCTGGGCGTGCCGATTTAATTGATTTTGTTGTTTTTGTTATTTGTTCCTATGTTTTTCCGTCCAGTTCGTTCCGCTCTTTCGCTTTTCTGCATTTTGTAATGAGACATGTATTTTGATGTGCTTGCTTGTAGTGTCAAATTCTTTTTCGGTGATCTTCTTAGCCTCATTAGTACTCAGATGCTTGGTACTGACACCGTTTCGACTTGTTGTTTCTCCATTTCTTGCCCAATGGCTTTCCATATAGTAGCCGAGGTACACATAAAAAAAACGGCATTTAATGTTACAAGCAAGCCACTTTGCACAGTTGTTACTTAGACCCTAACAAACATTTTTTTCCGCAGCACATGGAAATCGGTCCCTTAGGAGAGCGGGGGGGGGGAGCCCCCCTTGAAAAAAGTAACTTTTTTAAATATTGACCGATTTTCACAATTCTGGTGTCGATTCCACACAATTTAATATCGCTAAGGAAGATAGAGATGAAGTACGTCACAAGATACAGTTATTTTTTCATTTTCGGGCGCCATTTTTAAAATATGGCCGCCTATTTAGCAAAATTTCATCTGATTTGAAAATAAGCTTGTCGCGTGTCTAAGCCGACTAATTTTGGGGCGCTCTTTACGTTCGTTTTCTTCATCTAAAATAACATTCGAGATATCTGAAGAGAGTTATTGAATGAAGGAAGCATAGAAGGCAATTTTTTTCAATATTTATACTAATGAAGAAATATTCAGTTACATATTATTCGCAATGATTTTTTTTTTTTTTTTTTGAATGTTTTACGACGCATCAACTACGAGGTTATTAGCGTCGACGGGACATTCAGTGGGTTTTTGGTACACGTTTTAATTATACTTGAATTGCCTACTGTTAACTATGTGAGGCCTCAGTACTCTGATAGCACTCAACTCTGTAGTCAGAAATCCATTTTTTCTGTAACCGCTGTAGTCAGACAGGTGCAGATATGGCATAGTAAGGTCGGAACAATTTTTGGAACAATCGGACAACACAAAATATCCATGGACGAGGCGGGATTCGAACCCGCGCGGTAGATCACGACTGGCTTGGCGCGCTAACACCAAAACCACTCGGCCACCGCCGCTCCGCAATGATTTGTTGCACACTGTTCCCTGGATCGGCTGAACCAATCGTAGGATCAAGTCCTGAACTGAAAAGTAATTATTGGGGCTTCTAGTACCTATACTTTTCTCCAAATTTATAAAAAAAAAACTGAAGGCATAGTTTTTGTTGGTGCAGCCTCCTTTACAGCTCTTGCAACTAATAGTGCAGGGTAGCCGATTTCTTTTGCCTTTACATTGCATAGTTTGGCAACCAGTCTTGCAGCCACATCGGTCCAAGGCATGACAAGCACTCCACACTTCCTATAACTGAGACCATACTGGTTCCCACTTATCATTTTGGAGTGCTCAGCCCAATCCTTCTGGAGTAGTGTCACACTGGCTAGTGGACGTGGCTTGTCCCCACAACTGACCAGCCTGGTAAGCGGCTCGTCGAGGATGCTGTACTAGGGCACCAGATGTCGGAGGACCACAGGGCCAAAGGTCGATTCTCTGTGGCAAATAGGTTTTTGCGAACCTGATCTGCAGTGATACACTCAGGATCACACATTCCATACATGCGGACTGTGTTTTCTTTCGAGGTCTTCAGTGTATCCTCAGTGAGAGGATGTGCAGGAGGACGAGCTAAAGGTGTGAATGCATCGGTGTAAATATCTTTCCAAGCACTCCACCTGTCTTTTTGTCTTTCTATCAACTAAAAAACGAAACGCTATCACAATCTATGTAGGCGTGGAAACCACGCTGAGCTACGGATCTGGACTCTCCAAAGGCTTCTGCAATTGAATGGATTGCTAGGTGTCTGTAATGCTTGGAGGTACCATAGAGAATCCGTAATTGCCTGAGGCCGACGCTTTTTATGTCGAAGTTGTAGGAGATCGCTAGGACCACGACGTCTGTATCGGAACTTGGAATGGGGACGTTTTGAGTATCGAGAATTACCATGTCCATGACATGAAGAAATATCCTGCTATCAGCTTCTTCCATCTGATCGCAAGTGACATCATTGAGGTTGGTGTTTTGAGATAATCCGAAGATCTGACGAATTAATCTATGGTTGTCACTGAGCCTATGATTTGAGGTAAACCAGAAAGAGACGTTTCTGAAGGAGATCTGAATAATTCAAATATCATTCTTGAGATTCACTGTGGGGAAAACCCACTTACAGATCAACTGAGGGTAATTGAAGGCAGTGTTGGCTTCATTTTATACATCTGTTTCCTTACCTCAATATGTCACTACATTTGGAACAACAGCGCTGCAAGCTGCAGTCATGAATAACTGCCGCCAAAACATTTCGCATATTCAAATCCACATTCGGGTTGTGGCGTTGAATTTAAAATAAGACGTAAGATTTATGGAACTCATTTTGAATAATAATAATAATAAACTGTCTTTATTGATTTTCCAGAATAAAGTATAAGAAATGAAAATTAAAATAAAATAAACACTGAAAAATCAAACTTAGGGCGAAGTTCAGATGAGTGCACAATCACACCCGCTGCTGAGGGGTGCCCCCTGCACCCCCATTCCACGTTCACCGGATAATAATAGTTATAATAATCCACCGAATATTATTTTAGACAAAGGAAACGTGAAGAGCATCCTTGAATTAGTCGGTTTGGACATGTGACAAGGTTATTTTCAAATCAGATAAAATTTTGCGAAATTGGCGGCCATATTTTGAAAATGCGCCTAAAAATAACCATACCTTGTAACTTACAGCATTAGCATTGTCTCTATTTTTCTAAGTGATATCAAATTGTGTGGAATCGACACCTAAATTGTGAAAATCGGTCAATATTTGAAAAAGTTACTCTTTCCAAGGGGGTTTCCCCCCCCCCCCCACCGCTTTCCTAAGGGACCGATTTTCATGTGCTGTGGAAAAAATGTTTGCTAGTGTCTTAGTAACAGCTGTGCAAAGTGGCTTGCTTGTAACATCAAATGCCGTTTTCTTTCCATTTAACGTGTGTGCCTCGGCTACGAATAGCTACGATGTACCTGCGCGACTTCGATTGTTGCTTTCCATATTCTTCTTGTGCTCTTTTTCAAAACACCATTTACCACACTTATCGAGGCATATTTCTCAGCGTTCCTTCTTCATCTTTCATCTCCACGTATCTGTTTTGAAACAGTTTATGTATTCCAAATTCCATTTTTCGTTCTTCATTCACTGTAACTAAGAGCAGGTCGCTCTTGTTTTGGAGAAAATTTCCCTTGAACGTGAATTTCTTGAACCGGCTTTCATTGCGTGGTCGCCTTCGTTATTTCCATCTCCATTTCTTTGTACTTTGCTGGACTCTTCGAGCTGGGCTGCAGAAATCTCATGCGTATTTTTCTCTTTTGTGATTTTCAGCAACTTCTGAATTTTCTCTTTTGGTTTTGTCAGTATAGGATTGATTTCTTCAACTATGATGGGGCAGCTTTTCTTGAAGCGCTCAATCCCCCTATCCGTTCCGTTTGCTCGGGTTTCTGTGATATTAGTCCCCGAAAGTCCCGAATAGTTATTCTTGGAGTTCAGCAAAAAACCAGAACGCGTCTCAAAGGTTCTCGTTCGAAATGTCCGTGTTCAAGACTGTTTCTCTGTCTCGACGACTGAGGAGTGGGTCACACTACCTTTTCGTACAAATGCTTCCACCTATTCTTTTTCCTTATCTGAGTCAAATCACCTGGCCTGGTTTCACGGTCATCTCCAGGACCAGCCCTGCTCCCTGTGGATGACCCCCCCCCCCGTAACGGTAGGAATATTTTCAGTTTTTTTTTCCATTTTGTTCCCACAAGTTGTGACTAGCTGAACGTTCCAAGTGCGCTGCAGTTCCAAGTCACAGCACCACTTACCGTTTCTTGGCCATGCCATGCCGAACTCTCCGTTGGGCTACCTATATGTATACCTATCAAGTATCTAGCTACTTACCTACCCACGTACCTACTTACCTACCTACTTACGAAGTAAGCTCCAGGATTCTGTTAGAGAGGCTTCTTGAGTTTCCTCCCTGTTACATTGATGACCTCCATGACCAGGCTTCTTTGGAACGACATGATAGTTTGCTGTTGGTTGACAATAACAGATTTTGTAACTTTGTTACTCTGGAAGAGTATCAGACACAGCTTGTTGTTGTTTCGTTGGAGATTCTTCAGCATCCAGACTGGCGACGTCTTCAACTCTGTCCTCGGAGCACTGTTGATTCGAAGCCGAAGACGGAAGACCTGGGATCGTTAGATCGGTCATATTAGCAGCGAGCAGCGATCCACTCTCATTCTCAAGTCACAGTTCGTTCAACTCGAGCCTCAAACTCTCAGTTGTCTGCGCCATTGACTGTTGTATTTCCTCTTCCAAGGATTAATCGCAGCACTATAAACCCCTAATCAAGTTATTAGTATTTTCATTCGCAGTTCGTTACCGCACAGATTATGCAGATTAAAAGCTTGAATCAGCGATATGAGGAAGCGGTTTATTTCAGGAACTGAAATCGAACCGCCTCAAAGGATGAATAACGCAAAGCGACCGTGAGCGTTCCTCCTAAATAAACCACACCATACCACCACGTCGCGTCGGGTCTCGAGATTAAAATTTAATTTTAATAAAATACTCGTGGATGCTGCGACCCGTGTTTTGCGGCTGTCTGCGACGAAATTCTGCATTGTGTCCCTTTAAAACGGCTGTTGCATAATGCAGTGGCACCCAGAGTTCGAGAAAGGATGCTGGGCGGCCGGCTGCGGTTCGGAAGGATCCCATTGTCCTTCGCCATCTGTCGGTAACTTGTTGCTAAGTGTGCTAAAAATGTCGCTCCGACGAGTTCTCCATCGTTCGCAAATCCTCTGGCAGGGAGTTTTCCAGAAAATTATATCATCGGTCGCAACTTCGGGCGAAATTGCATTTCGGAGCCGGTGCCACACACCAGTCGGTGGTTAATGCTGGAGTGGTGACGTGAAACTTTGACGGAGGAGTGTTGGGGTTTAAGGAAGCGATGCCATTATTTGGACTTCAATTTTGAACGAAACCCAGTCTTTAAAATGTTTCCTACTTTGTGGGAAAATGATATCAAGATTGGGGATTTCTGGGTTCGTGATTCTAAATTTTATTGGGAGAGTTGATGGGACATAGTTTCACCGGGCACATACGATTAGTTTTTGAGCCCATCGTACCACCTTCTCAAACTAGCCGGACTCATCGAACCGTAATGTGATGCTTGGATGCTTGATGCTCGGTCCATCCAAGCAGTAGGGACCGCCAAGCGTATATCGGTACATCGAGATGTTGCCAGACCCCCAACCGCATGTGCGGTTCAACAATGTAACAATGTTATCTGGTGAGCGCTGGTCTGTTCTTGGCTCCGTCCCGCCCTTCGCCCACGCTGGCTGTTGTCCTCCAATATACATTCCAGTACTGCCTGTTGCAAGCGTCATACTCGGAAGCTTGTCCAAAGTCATCCGAGGGTCCATCCAAATTCCAAAGTCAAAAGTCACCCATCCAAATTCTGACTCAGAACCGCGTTGCTGCAATCGAGTTTTATCTCGACTGGAGTGGTGTACCGTGTACCACGCGCTACGTGCTTTGAGCCAAGTGGTGGATTATTCTACGCTGGATAGGGATAGGGATGTTTACCAGCGTCCGTCCGTATCTTATACCTCCAAGTTGTAGTATAATGAACGTCTTTCTTATTCCTCTACTTTTGAAGTGCTCTTTTGTGTTCACAGAGTCGGTTTTTTGATGTTTTGAAACGCTTTGATATTCCTGTTTCCAATGCTGTCTGCCATTTTTGTTCTCGCAAAATTTCGGCACAATACGCCTGTATTCTTTTGGATTGAAATCAGTTCTCATCTGTATTCTATACAGGGTGTTTCAGCGATGATAGAAAAAAAATCAATTGTAAGTAGATTTCGTCAAAATATGATGAAAACTTATGTACTGTTTTGCAAAATTCGGTCTAATGACAAAGATACAGTCCTTCAAAGTTGACTTTTTTTGGATATCAAAAATTTGTAACTCAGGAATGTTCTACATCCAAGCAATCACCATTGTTTGTGAAGATTCAAGAGAACCACTTTCTATTTCTGCCATTTACAGCCCACCTCGACATGCCATAAAAGAACATCAGTATACGGAGTTTTATGCCACACTGGGAAACAGATTTCTGGCTGGTGGAGATTATAACGCCAAACACCCGAGGTGGGGCTCAAGACTGACAACTCCAAAAGGCCGAGAGCTGGAAAAATGCATAACCAGGAATAACTACCACATCCTATCAACAGGACAACCTACCTATTGGCCGAGTGACAACAACAAAATTCCGGATGTTATTGATTTTTGCGTCATAAAAAACATTCAGGCAGTTCATCTACATGCAGAGAAAAACTATGACTTATCTTCAGATCATTCGCCAGTAATGGTCACACTGAGCTCCAAAATAGTGAACAGACGAGCTATCCTCACGAACAATCAGATGGACTGGAGACTATTCCGAGACTTAATCAAAGAAACTATCACCACCAACATGTCATTAAAATCAGCCGAAGAGATAGACGTTGCGGTTGAAAACTTCACGAGAACCATCCAACAGGCCGCCTGGAACTCGACACCAGAACAAAAAACAATTGTCAAACAGCAACACTGTTCCAAGTTAATCAGAGAAGCCATTGCTAAAAAGAGGAAATTACAGAAGACATGGATGATCACCAGACATGGCCAAGACAAAGAAAATCTGAACAAGGCAACGAGACATATTAAAAAATTACTATACGAAGAAAGAAATCGAGCATTTCAAGATTATCTGGAAAGTCTTACTCCTACCAAGGCAACTGAATACTCGTTATGGAAAGCCACTGCGAAGCTCAAGAATGCTCCACAGTCCAACATACCTCTTATCAGAAAGATGGACAGAACTTGGGCAAGAACTGATCCTGAGAAAGCAAATGTTTTTGCTGAACACCTGGCAGATGTCTTCAAACCGTTTCCTTCTGAAAGTTCCCAAATCGAAGAGGCAGCTATAACTTCGTTTCTTGATGCACCGTACCAAATGGCATTGCCCCTTAAACCAATAAAAAAGCAAGAGGTCATTGACATCGCAAGGAAGCTCAAACCAAAAAAAGCACCAGGTTACGATCTTGTGACAGGGACAATAATCAAACAGCTTCCAAGTACAGCCATCACCGTGCTCACTCACATATCGCTGTACTAGAATGATAGTAAGACAACTTGAAAAACATAGTTTCGAGTAATCGCCACTTGAACATTTCAGAAGAACGAAAAACACTCTTCTTCTCGAAATTTCGGTGATTTTTTAATTTTCCAGTTATATTATATCGCTCCTGATAGACCTGTGAGGAATTCATTATGAAATCACATTTACTCTCCTTATCCTTAAGTATTGTATGACATGGAATAAGCCCATTAGTTTTTGGCTGTCATCTGACAAATGAAAGTGTCACTATCAAAAATTGGAAATTCATTTGGAAGTCCTTGGAAAACTGTATTCAGAACAGTAGATAGTGTTTCGCTAACTGTCGTGTGTCAAATATTGAAAAATGTCAAAGTTCATAACTTTGTCACTCAATTATTCAAGATTTTTCATCAAACATTTCATCCTGTGAACCGATTTTCACGATTTCTTTTACTTTTAGCAGTTTTGGCCATAGCTATAACCAATATAGTCTGCCTCCGCATCTATCCATTGTTTTGGTTCAGTTTTACCCAATACAAACTGACCTATGGATTACGAAATCATGGCAATGTACATTGGAGATAAGTTAAAATTATCAAGTCATTTCAAACAATTCACGGAACATTTCTGGTCAAATAGTGGGACAACTTAGAGAAAAGTAAGATATTTTACAAACGCATGAGAGTATGTTTGTGCAATAGTGAGTTAAAATGAAATATCTGAAGACTTTCATTGAATCAGTTGGTTTTTTGGTATAAGAGTGAGACATCTTTCACAGTAAAATACTGAGATAGCATGAAAAATAAGGACAACTTGAAATTTTCAAATCAGATTTGTTGTAAAATTGGGACATGTTGAAATGTCTTCGTATTATACCAGAAGGCAAGATCAAATTCGATCTATTTCTCAGTAGAAGAAATAGAACATTTTGAGATGTCCGAGTATTAGACCAGAACTGTGAAAAAAACAGATAATTATAACAGTGAGATATTCATTTTTTATGTACTTCCATGATGATTCTGAGTGATTCGATTTTTTTACCAGGTAGAGAATAGCTTGGAGCTATAGATTTTGAAATAATCCGAAAATCAGAAATTTTAAGTTATCTTACTATCATTCTAGCACAGCGATATACAACGCCATCTTGAGAACTGGCCACTTTCCATCCCAGTGGAAAGTGGTCCAAATCATAATGATCCTGAAACCTGGGAAACCAGCCGAAGAAGCAACATCCTATCGCCCTATCAGCCTTTTGCCCGTGCTGTCCAAGCTGTTCGAAAAATTGTTTTTCAGGACGTTGAAGACTCAACTTGACAAACTCAATATCATCCCAGAACATCAATTTGGTTTCCGTGAACAACATGCCACCATCGAACAAATCCATCGGGTAGTTCAAGTAGTTAATGAGACTTTCGAAAAGAAAAAGTACTGCTCCGCTGCTTTCCTGGACGTGACGTAGGCTTTCGATAGGGTATGGCATCAGGGGCTACTTTACAAATTGAAAAATCCGCTTCCTACAACATTCTACCAGGTACTGTGATCATATTTATCGAACAAATATTTTATGGTGAAATATCGAGGGGAAGTCACGGAGCTGTATCCTGTTGAAGCTGGTGTACCACAGGGCAGTGTCCTGGGCCCTGCATTATATCTTATATTCACCGCCGATATCCCAACTACTCCGGACTCGACAATGACCACGTTCGCCGATAATACAGCCATTTTGGCTGTCAGTGACGCCCCAGACAATGCCAGTAAGAAACTTCAAGAAGCGCTGAACAGTCAGGCTCAAGCGATGACGTATCAAAGCCAACGAGGTTAAATCCCAGCACGTAACATTCACACTTCGAAAAGAGACTTGTCCTGTTGTCACGCTGAACGGATCTCAGCTCCCTCAAACCGAAAAAGCCAAGTACCTGGGTATGCATCTTGACCGGCGTCTCAACTGGAGGGATCATATTTTCACCAAGAGAGAACAGTTGGGCATCAAGTTTTCAAAGCTGTCCTGGCTGATCGGAAGAAACTCGAAGCTCTCGTTGAGCAGTAAACTGACTGTGTACAAGGCCATCCTGAAGCCAGTTTGGATGTACGGTGCTCAACTTTGGGGAACGGCAAGCGTCTCAAATCTCGACATTCTTCAACGATTCCAGTCAAAAGCACTTCGGACAATAGCTGATGCCCCGTGGTTTGTTTCGAACAACACATTTGAAACGACCCCAGGGGCCCTATTTTTGGTGCACACGTGAACTGTTCCTATAGGAACTGTTCCCTCAAAAACAGGGGAAGCGGCATTTTCGGGTACATTCACGCGTGATCACGCCCGTTCTCCTAGGAGCTACCGAGAGAACAGCTCATTCCCCGCTTATGTCAATCAAAGCAAAGGACTGCCAAGAGTCTAAATTGAAAATCACTAAAAAAAGTAAAAAAAGCACATTGTTCATAGGTTGGCAACGCTGAATGCACCAAAAATACAACTAAAACAACCGCCAAGTGACAGATATAGTTTTGACAATTGGAAATTGGAATTACAACTGCGTCCTTTCAAAAATTTCAATTTTACGTTCCAATCTCCAATTTTTCGAAAGTTTCTTTAAATAATTTGGAAAAAATGGATCCATTGAACGCGGCATTGGCGGTCCATGTAATCGCGGACTTGGAAGCGGCCAAAGAAAATGCGCGCCAACCCGGCAAACGATTTGTGGACATAGAAGTGCAGTTTGTGCAGTATTTTCGCGTGACAATTAAAAGACTTCAGTGTGACTTGTGAAGGCCCGGCACATCACAGAACTAGTCACGCCATTTATCCCAGTACCCGGGGAAGGAAGCCGGCTGACCGTAGCAAGTTGACAAGGATATATGGGGTTCTTGGCCATGAGTTCGGTCAGTTTTTCTTTTTTAATTTCGGAAATCGCATCCAATCGTGGCCTCTTGAAGCTTGGGCCGGCAGATTCCCTGTTAATAAATAGCAAAAGTAGGTAGGTTTCGAAAAACTACAATTCGATTTCAAATATCACAGCTGACAGCCAAGCTTCGACATTACACGGACATGTACGAGTTTAGCCGAAAAAGTGGTCACGAAAATACCACTTTTAAAACCGGGGAACTGATCACTTCACCGGCGTTCCCCGGTGATCGACGGGGAACAGATCACGTGTACCGAAAATAGGGCCCCAGCTATCGTCTTGTACCCCTGAATGGGTAGGCAACCCATGATACTGGCATTTAATTCAACTTATTTGAATTAAATCACTTTTCCCGCTTTTGGAACCGCTTGGCCGATGATCATCTAGTATCAGGACGACATCCCGTTGTACCTCTCTTCTTGTTGTTCGATTATAGAGCTCTCGAGATTGTTGAGATGGGTCTGACTACGAGTTTGAACACAATAAGACACAGTATAAAATTTTAACATAACATCAATCTATTGACTTCTATGTACAATTCAAAATGTTTAAATAATGGCTCGCTCCTATACCTAGACCTACCTTCACATCGCAGGCTAAATTATCTAAAAGATCTAACCTATTACCGAAGAGATAACTTTCCCCTAATTATTTCAGACGTCCCAACACCCCAACCCTCCGACGAACACCTGACTCTACACCTTGACCGACATTTAATTCTGACTGGCTTTCGCGGTTCAAAGTTCTTTTTGTGGTTAAATCAGATCCAACATTTATGTTAGTGTTAAAGGTTATGTTAGGGTTAGGCCCGGCTTCTAGACACTGCAAAGAGAAGAGTGACTTCGAACACGAATGCAATCTAAGATTTGTGGGCCGGTGTGTGCGGTGGCCCCCTTTTTGTGGAGCCTCTTTTCAAAGGCTAACGCTCTTTTTGGGCTATGGTTCTCTTTTGCCCGTTTGGAAGGGATTGGATATGGCTGGCCTTTGTGGGGGCTTTAAACCTGTTTTCGCCGTGAATTGCCCCCAACGCTCAGAAAGATTCCCGTGATCGAAAGTGCCTATAACCGGAAATGTTGAACCAAATTTCGCCCTTCCAAAAACTTTCGAACCGATGGTGTACGCGAAACAATTACTCAAGTCAAGGTACTAATTTAATGTGGAGAACGTTTTGAGCACGCCCCGTATACGCGCTAGTTCGTTGTTGTTTCGCAATTTGTGAGAGAAGGCCGCAGCCAGGAGAAACAAAACGCAGAGAATTGACTATACAGGGTGTTCGCCGAAAGGCCGATGCGGAGAGGCGTCGAAATAATCTTTGCCCTAACGCGAAGTAATCGCCGTCTACACTATTCCTGATCGAGGCCTAATAACAATTCATTTTTACAAAGTCCCTATCTGAACGATGGCGTCGTTGGGTACCGGATTGAATTCATCAGTTTCGAATAAGAACGTTTTCATTCCCGGGACAGGCTCTACATGGAAATATCAGGAACGGTCGTGGCGCTAAAACAAAATCATTAGTTTCAAAGAGGGGGGGGGTCCATCAATCCGATCAACAATTACGACTCTACGGCAGGGTCCGAACCCCGATCTCAACGCGATGCTATTTTATTTCAATTACTTGATTTTTTCCGTAGTTCTCAAAATGTACATTTTCCGAATAACTAGGAGCTTCAGAAACGCAGAGGAAGCTGACCCGCGAGTTTCCAGATCTAACCCACTAGGTCCGGTGCTGAGTACCGCAGTCGTCACAAAGCTAAGTCCAGAGGGCCCAAGAGCGCGAATACCTTTCTATGAAGGTATCCAACAAAGGACGAGGCTTGAAAGTGGCTGTACCTGACGGCAGACAGTAGCGCAGATACCAGCACGTGCAGGCAGATTCAGAACGCACGCGTGAGCTCCATCATACATTTTTCCGACAAAGCCTAACCGTAAGCAACTGTCCCAGCTCACCGAGACTAACCTCCCGCCCGTCGAGGTCATCACTCCGCCACACGAGATACCGAAACGAGAGACCTCATTTCTATCGGGCCTGGATCATTTGGGGGTTTTAACTCGACATCCTCGAAGTGGGCTAGAACTCACCGTCGAGGGAACGCGACTCAGCATCCTGGAGGGGGTTCGAAACACTTCGTCAACGGATCCCAACTCTACGACTTGGAGAAGGGTCGAAACTCAACACCGGAAGGGCCTTGGCACATCGACCTGGAAAAAGGGCTGGAGCTCGTCGTCGGAGGGCTCTGACTCGACACCTGGAGGCGGATCAAGACTCAACGTCCAAGGGCTCTGACACGACATCCTAGAGACGGGTTGCAACTCAACGGGGGAAGCAACTCATCAGTCTCTCGGAGGGTCAAAACTCAACCTGGAGGGTTCTCGACTCAGCGTGCCCCCAAGGGGACCAAAACACGACTCCGAAGGGTTCCAACTCGACTTTCTACAGGGGGCCTTTGAGACACATCAGCCGGGGGGAATCGACTCGTCATTTTCCAAGTGGGCTGGGGCTCATCATTGGGGCTTCGACGCTTCGGCCTCTAGGAGGGTCGCGACGCAACATAAACGGGTTCTAACTCAGCTTCCTCGAAGGGGACTAAAACTCTTCGCTAACAGGCCCGCAGAAGCACTCGGCAACGGACGTGACAAGTCGGGAGCGGACGGCAGCCCAGGAGGATTGGTCCAGGTACCACGGTCAATCTCCGGCGATATCCTCCATTCCCAGCAATTCGGAATATTTTTTTCGCATCCAAAACGATCGCGAACGGCGTATAGCCGTGAAATTCCAATGGGTAATTTAATCCACTGCGTTGGGACACCGGGTGACAACACGTGAACATCGGATGATGGCGGCGGCGAGCGGGCAGCACGGAACGCTTTAACAGCAGGAGTACTACACGGCGGCAACTGGTTTGGTTGAAGTGCGGGTGCTTTACTCCATATGCACCAGTTCACCATTTCATCGGACGTCGAGCAGGAACGGTTATACAATTGTCGATGAGGAGCAAGTAAATTATGTTGTAGAGCTTTGCGGGATTTACACGAGTGAATTAAATAACTAGCGACATCTTTTAATGATGCCTTGACTCTGAATATTCACATTCTCATACCTCGATTTCACGGCTTTGAATTATTTTCCTCCGGATTATTTTCGGCCCGCCAAATGCGGGTGGCTTCACATTATACAATGATTTGAAAATTCCGACAGTGCTCCAAGAGGCGCGCAGCACCAGCTCAAAGTACCTTGCCAGGCTAGCGCAACACCCCAACGCACTGGCGGTGGGACTGCTCGATAACAGCAGACGACATACCGTCTGAAGAGATGTATCCCTTTGGAACTGTTTTATAGGTGAAAGTCCATTAATAAGTGCTAATTTTAATTTTGTTTGAACATTTCTGAGTAACTTTGTCATTTTGGAATGTTTGTCTTTATGTTAGGCATTTATTGTAATATTCTAACCAACTGAAACGACCCCAGCTATCGTCTTGAACTCCTGAATGGGTAGGCGACCCATTATACTGGCATTTAATTCAACTTATTTGAATTAAATCACTTTTCTCGCTTTTGGAACCGCTTGGCCGATAATCATCTAGTATCAGGACGACATCCCGTTGTGCCTCTCTTCTTGTTGTTCGATTATAGAGCTCTCGAGATTGTTGAGATAGGTCTGACTACGAGTTTGAACACAATAAGACACAGTTAAAATTTTAACACAACAGCAATCTATTGACCTCTATGTACAATTCAAAATGTTTAAATAATGGCTCACTCCTATACCTAGTCCTACCATCACAGCGCAGGCTAAATTATCTAAAATATCTAACCTATTCCCGGAGAGATAACTTTCCCCTAATTATTTCAGACGTCCCAACACCCCAACCCTCCGACGAACACCTGACTCTACACCTTGAACGACATTTAATTCTGACTGGTTTTCGCGGTTCAAAGTTCTTTTTGTGGTTAAATCAGATCCAACACTTATGTTAGTGTTAGAGGTTATGTTAGGGTTAGGCCCGGCTTCTAGACACCGTAAAGAGAAGGGTGACTTCGACCACGAGTGCTATCTAAGATTTGTGGGCCGGTGTGTGTATGGTAGCCCACCTTATTGTGGCATTCTTTTCAAAGGCTGTTGCTTCTTTTTGGGCCATGGTCTCTTTTGCCCGTTTGGAAAGGATTTGATATGGCTGCCTTTGTGGGGGCCTATTCCCTTTTTTCACCGTGATTCGCCCCCAACGCTTAGAAAGATACCCGCGGTCGCGCGTGTCTATAACCGGAAATGTTGAACCGAATTTCACCCTTCCAAAACTTTCGAACCGATGGTGAGCGCGAAACAAGTACTCAAGTCAAGGTACAAATTTAATTTGGAGAACGTTTTGAGCACGCCCCGTATACGCGCTAGTTCGTTGTTGTTTAGCAATTTGTGAGAGAAGGCCGCAGCCTTGCAGAGAGAAACAAAACGCAGAGAATAGACTATACAGGGTGTTCGCCGAAAAGCCGATGCGGAGAGGCGTCGAAATAATCTTGCCCTAACGCGAAATAATCGCCGTCTACACTATTCCTAATCGAGCCCTAATAACAATTCATTTTTACAAAGTCCCTATCTGAACGGTGGCGTCGCTGGGTACCGGCATGAATTCATCAGTTTCGAATAAGAACGTTTCCATTCCCGGGACAAGCCCTACATGGAAATATCCGGACTGTCGTGGCGCTAAAACAAAATCATTAGTTGCAATGAAGGGGGGGGGGGTGTCCATCAATCCGATCAACAATTGCGACTCTACGGCAGGGTCCGAACCCCGATACAACGCGATTCTATTTTTCCAATTACTTGATTTTTCACGTAGTTCTCAAAATTTACATTTTCCGAATAACTAGGAGCTTCAGAAACGCAGAGGAAGCTCACCCGCGAGTTTCCAGATCTAACCCACTAGGTCCGGTGCTCTGAGTACCGCAGTCACAAAGCCAAGTCCAGAGGGCCCAAAAGCGCGAATACCTTTCTATGAAGGTATCCAACAAAGGACGAGGCTTGAAAGTGGCTGTACCTGACGGCAGACAGTAGCGCAGATACCAGCACGTGCAAGCAGATTCAGAACGCACGCGTGAGCCCCAGCATACATTTTTCACGACAAAGCCTAACCGTAAGCAACTATTCCAACTTACCAAGACTAACCCTCCGCTTGTCGAGGTCATCACTCCGCCACACGAGATACCGAAACGAGAGACCTCATTTCTATCGGGCCTGGTTCATTTAGGGGTTTCAACTCGACATCCTCGAGGTAGGCTAGAACTCATCGTCGAGGGAACGCGACTCAGCATCCTGGAGGGGGTTCGAAACACTTCGTCAACGGGTCACAACTCTACGACTTGGAGAAGGGTCGAAACTGAACCCCGGAAGGGCCTTGGCACATCGACCTGGAAAAAGGGCTGGAGCTCGTCGTCGGAGGGCTCTGACTCGACACCTGGAGGCGGATCAAGACTCAACGTCCAAGGGCTCTGACACGACATCCTAGAGACGGGTTGCAACTTAACGGGGGAAGCAACTCATCAGTCTCTCGGAGGGTCAAAACTCAACGTGCCCCCAAGGGGACCAAAACACACTCCGAAGGGTTCCAACTCGACTTTCTCCAGGGGGCCTTTGAGACACATCAGCCGGGGGGAATCGACTTGTCATTTTCCAAGTGAGCTGGGGCTCATCATTGGGGCTTCGACGCTTCGGCCTCTAGGAGGGTCGCGACGCAACATAAACGGGTTCTAACTCAGCTTCCTCGAAGGGGACTAAAACTCTTCGCTAACAGGCCCGCAGAAGCACTCGGCGACGGACGTGACAAGTCGGGAGCGGACGGCAGCCCAGGAGGATTGGTCCAGGTACCACGGTCAATCTCCGGCGATATCCTCCATTCCCAGCAATTCGGGATATTTTTTTCGCATCCAAAACGACCGCGAACGGCGTATAGCCGTGAAATTCCAATGGGTAATTCAATCCATTGCGCTGGGACACCGGGTGACAACACGTGAACATTGGATGATGGCGGCGGCGAGCGGGCAGCACGGAGCGCTTTAACAGCAGGAGTACGACACGGCGACAACTGGTTTGGTTGAAGTGCGGGTGCTTTACTCCATATGCACCAATTCACCATTTCATCGGACGTCGAGCAGGGACGGTTATTCAATTGTCGATGAGGAGCATGTAAATTATGTTGTAGAGCTTTGCGGGATTTACACGAGTTAATTAAATAACTAGCGACATCTTTTGATGATGCCTTGACTCGGAATATTCACATTCTTATACCTCGATTTCACGGCTTTGAATTATTTTTCCGCCAAATGCGGGTGGCTTCACAACGCTGATTTATTTTGTTTCTTGTACCTTTTACTTATTGCCCGTACGGGCAGATTGTGGAATTTCATTGGTGTTAATAAAAGAAAGGAATGTTCTGACGAAATTAGCTTAAGTTAAGCAGGGGCTGGTTTGTCGAAGTAGTGATCTATCACAACCTGCCAAAATTTGAAGTATTCCAATCAGTAGCGTAGAAGTTATGGAGGGTCACCTTAAGTCAACTTTTCTTCGGATGCATCTGAATTCGTGCCCTCATAACTCCTACGCCACTGGTTGGATTCTTTCCAGGTCGTTGGATAGTTTCGGCAAACCAGTCTATGCTGAATTCAGATTGATTTCGTCAAAACGTCCCTGAGCTACAAATTATTTAAATCTCAAAAAGATGAACTTTGAAGGGCTGTATCTTCGTCACTAGGCCGAACTTTGCAAAAATGCAGCGTATATGCTGTACTCACAGAAAAAACTTCTGTATTCTATGTATTCGCTATATTCTGTGCTATACTCCTGTTATTGCACGCTGTCTCCCGTAACTTTGATCTCCAAATGTGGTGAAATGTTCGCCTGTCTTTTCCATTCCTCAACTTTTGTTGTGCTCTCCTCTGTTCACAGAACCGTTTTCTTGGTGTTTTTGAACCTTTCAATATTCCTATTCCCCCTATGTCATCAAATGTCAATTTTTGCACATTATCATTGAAAAGCTGCCGAGGAGCTCTTTTCAGCATATTTTAAATGAATGTTCAACTTTCATTCTGTCATAAATAAATAAATAATAAATAAATAAATAAATAGTTTATTGCTGGTGATTTTTACAATCATGAGCAAGGAGCCCGATAATATAAGTGATATATTTACAGTGGAACAAAACAAGATTCGAGAAAATAATGACAAAATAAACAAACTTCTTCTTCGGTGCAAATTCAAGCACCGCCCCAGAGCCCAGTGGCACAAAAACTCAAATTGTCACTCATTCTGTCATAAATCACGAGTTGTCAAAATCTGACGAGATCTGTCAATTGAAAATGTCACTACAGTGAAATAAGACCAAATCACAAGGTGTCAAAATCTGATTTGGGTTTCTACATTTATGTCTTAACAGGTCTGATGGATGTCAACCAAAATGAGTACGACATGTAAGTTGTGGGGTGTAGACGTGGAAATGAGGTTGGCGATGAGATCTGTCAACTGAAAATGTCACTAAAGTGAAATGACAGACAACTTATGTCTTCAAATGTCGTTTGTTGCATATCGTTTCTTCTCAGAATGGGTTTACTGATGTGTACTAAATAGCCCGATCATGGTAAAATCTAAAAATAGCACCAGTGTTCAGTAGCCTATTATTGCAAGAGGTGCCCCTTGAGAAAGTACGACCGCTCAAAGTTTGATTTTTTTTTTAACACAACTTCTTTACCGACTGATCATCAGCTTCGAATTTGGTATACGATATCACATATATCCCATACACTTTCTATTTTCAGTAGGACTTTTTGGAGCAAAAATAAAGTGACAAGCTGGGGGGCTACGGCTACGGCTGATGACACCTGCAAAGTTTTGGAGCGAAACTATCAGCGGCCATCGGCCGTATTCTCCCAGCGCTTCAGCTTGTCGCTTTATTTTTGCTCCAAAAAGTTATTCTACTGAAAATAGAAACTGTAGAAATAAAGTGTTGATCTGTTATTCTCACAGAATTATTCTATGGGTGGTTTTGATGGTAGTGGTGAGTCCACATGTCGCTCTGGACTCGGAATGCGATACTCTTGAGACACTTGTATATACGAGTAGATGCCTAGTTTGTTTTTCAGCACGTGCACGAACATGCAGGAGTACAAGCTCGCAGATCACTGGCAAGATAGTTAGCTCCTTCAGAATAGCCAAAGAAATCAATGGAGAGTCTCCGAAGTATTTCCTCTTGCCTTCTCTGGCACACTCTACAGTCTGCAGACTCAAACAACAGAGATAATGAGGTAGAGCGCTCAAGAAGCGATATATTATATTCCGTGACGCCGAAGCGTAAAAATTGAAAAAGTAAATCCGGTCTCGGAGACCGGGCATCGCACCATTGCGGAGTTTTAAAGCTGCCATCGGTGCCATCGGGTGTTATCTGATATTTGGCGAAACTTTTGCGCCAACTTCCGGATCGGTTTACCCGCACCAGCTATTTATTTGTATTGGAGAGGAAATGCACAATAGCTCTCCGAATCGCGGTGGTCCCGCGCTCCTGCTGGTATGGTGGTGTGGTGTGGTGGTACCTTTCGGCATGTGCGATGTCGGTGGTTTAAGGAGTCGCGAGTAAAAGAAAATCGCATCGGAATAAATGGGTTTCGCTTAAAAGGACGCATGCAAAGGACTTTCCGGGGAAAAGTCTTAGGTCGCAAACACAAAATGTTGGCGTAAGGGCGCGCACACACTGAATATGGATAAGAAAATAAATCAGCGCCCTCACTCTCAATAGAAATCGCGGACTGCCGCTTGCCGAACCATTCAATCAATTGAAAGTATCCCGTTCGACCCCATAAGCCGCGCTGACATCTCTTCGACTTCAGCGCCATCATGTCAGTGGCGGCGCGTTGATGAAACGAGGTAACCTAAGGGATCGATGGGTACCAATAGGCAGCGTGCACGTTTGACAGCTCACTGACATTGGAGGTAAAACAATGGTTATGTTTACATTGGAATGGAGGAATTTTAGCAGAAATCAGGTAATTACACAGCAAGTTTGTGAGAAAAACTATTGAAAAATTGAAAGGTAAGTGGATAATTAATGTTTTCAACGTAATCCAGCTCACAATTCGCATTTCAGCATTGACTAGATGAGAGAATCATGTCGAGCTGTTGGCATCGAGTCGTAGGACGCAACAAAGATGTAGCCAAACATGCAGATATTAGATTTTTTCGGTAAAAATCTTATGAAATGTAAGGCTTGTTGTACTAAGGGGTCATTTTTATCCAACAGGGTCCCCTCTGTCAAACCAACGGGGAAGAAATTTGATTGACCGCTGGCGATTGAGCGGCGACAAAAGTGGATGATTGCTTTCAAGAAACAGAGGACATCATGCACAGAGAAAAAACTAGTATACGGGCCTGTGTGCTCCCCTGCACTTTAATTTTGGCATAGAGTCATTCATGTTGGAGTGAAAGTAAAGTTGAAATCGATGAATAAATTCATCGACTTGAGTATACCCGAAGATAAAGCCGCTTAGATAAATATTCTAGTGAACAATCTGTAGGTTGTTTATCAAGTTGTTATAATTCTAGAATTTACATAATTGACTTCCAATGTTAAGAAATCATGATAGGTACTAGTGTTAGTAGTACATAATTTAGTATTTGAAACTTGTTTTTTTGTTTTATTTACTTACCTAAATTTTAGACACAATAAAAATAAATCGAAAATGCTTTTTTGTTTTTTTTATTTGTACAAATGAGAAAAAATACGAATTATTATTATCAACACTGTAAGAATGTTTTACAATAAAATGAACTTATGAAATGTTACAAAACGCCATCGTAGCATCGTACAAAAAAAACAAATCCATATCTCTAATGGAATTATGGAATTTCATTCAAATTTAGGTACACAACTTGTATGATACCACTCGATCTTGCAGAATCCCGGAGTCACATGCAATAAGTGGTGATATCACTTCCACTTCAACATGAACGATTTTATACCAGAATGAAAGTGCAGGGGAGCACACAGGCCCGTATACTAGTTTTTTCTCTGTGCATGATGTCCTCTGTTTCTTGAAAGCAATCATCCACTTTTATCGCCGCTCAATCGCCAGCGGTCAATCAAATTTCTTCCCCGTTGGTTTGACAGAGGGGACTCTGTTCGATAAAAATGACCCCTTAGTACAACAAGCCTTACATTTTATAAGATTTTTACCGAAAAAACCTAATATCTGCATGTTTGGCTACATCTTTGTTGCGTCCTATGACTCGATGCCAACAGCTCGACATGATTATGAAGAACCCTCTCATCTAGTCAATGCTGAAATGCAAATTGTGAGCTGGATTACGTTGAAAACATTAATTATCCACTTACCTTTCAATTTTTCAATAGTTTTTCTCACAAACTTGCTGTGTAATTATCTAATTTCTGCTAAAATTCCTCCATTCCAATGTAAACATAACCATTGTTTTACCTCCAATGTCAGTGAGCTGTCAAACGTGCACGCTGCCTATATAGCACTAATATTGAAACGACCCCAGCTATTTCCTTAAACCCCTAATGGGTAGGCAACCCATAATACTTCGATTTAATCCAACTTATTTGAATCAAATCCCGTTTCCCGCTTTTGGAACCGCTTGGTCGATGATCATCTAGTATCAGGACGACATCCCGTTGTGCCTCTTTTCTTGTTGTTCGATGATAGAGCTCTCGAGATTGCTGAGATAGGTCTGACTACAAGTTTGAACACAATAAGACACAGTATAAATTTTCAACATAACAGCAATCTATTGACCTCTATGTACAAGTCAAAATGTTTAAATAATGGCTCGCTCCTATACCTCGTCCTACCTTCACATCGCAGGCTCAAATATCTAAAAGATCTAACCTATTCCCAAAGAGAGAACTTTCCCCTAATTATTTCAGACGTCCCAGCACCCCAACCCTCCGACAAACACCTGACTCTACACCTTGACCGACATTTAATTCTGACTGGTTTTCGCGGTTCAAAGTTCTTTTTGTGGGTAAATCAGATCCAACATTCTTGTTAGTGTTAAAGGTTATGTTAGGGTAAGGTCCGGCTTCTAGACACTGAACAGAGAAGAGTGACTTCGACCACGAATGCAATTTAAGATTTGTGGGCCGATGTGTGCGGTGGCTCCCTTTTTGTGGAGCCTCTTTCCAAAGGCTAACGCTCTTTTTGGGCTAGGGTTCTCTTTTGCCCGTTTGGAAGAGATTGGATATGGCTGGCCTTTGTGGGGGCTTTAAACCTGTTTTCGCCGTGAATTGCCCCCAACGCTCAGAAAGATTCCCGTGATCGAGAGTGCCTAGAACCGGAAATGTTGAACCAAATTTCACCCTTCCAAAAACTTTCGAACCGATGGTGTACGCGAAACAATTCTTCAAGTCAAGGTACAAATTTAATGTGGAGAACGTTTTGAGCATACCCCGTATACGCGCTAGTTCGTTGTTGTTTAGCAGTTTGTGAGAGAAGACCGCAGTCAGGAGAAACAAAACGCAGAGAATTGACTATACATGGTGTTCGCCGAAAAGCCGGTGCGGAGAGGCGTCGAAATAATCTTTGCCCTTACACGAAATTATTCGTCTACACTATTCCTGATCGAGCTCTATTAACAATTTATTTTTACAAAGTCCCTATCTGCACGGTTGCGTCGTTGGGCACCGGGATGAATTCATCAGTTTCGAATGAGAACGTTTTCATTCCCAGGACAACTCTACATGGAAATATCAGGAACTGTCGTAGCGCTAAAACAAAGTTATTAGTTCCAAGGGGGAAGGGGGAATTCATCAATCCGATCAACAATTACGACTCTACGGCAGGGTCTGAACCCCGATCTCAACGCGATTCTATTTTATTCCAATTACTTGATTTTTTCACGGAGTTCTCAAAATTTACATTTTCCGAATAACTAGGGGCTTCAGAAACGCAGAGGAAGCTCACCCGCAACTTTCCAGATCTAACCCACTAAGTCCGGTGCTCTGAGTACCGCAGTCACAACGCCAAGTCCAGAGGGCCCAAGAGCGCGAATACCTTTCTATGAAGGTATCCAACAGAGGACGAGGCTTAACAGTGGCTGTACTTGATGGCAGACAGTAGCGCAGATACCAGCACGTGCAGGCAGATTCAGAACGCACGCATAAGCCCCATCATGCATTTTTCACGACAAAGCTCAACCGTAAGCAACAATCTCAACCCACCAAGACTAACCCTCCGCTCGTCAAGGTCATCACTCCGCTACACGAGATACCAAAACGAGAGAACTCATTTCTATCAGAACTGGATTATTTAGGGGTTTTAACTCGACATCCTCGAGGCGGGCTAAAACTCATCGTCGAGGGAACGCGACTCAGCATCCTGGAGGGGGCTCGAAACATTTCGTCAACGGGTCCCAACTCTACGACTTGGAGAAGGGTCGAAACTCAACACCGGAAGGGCCTCGGCACATCGACCTGGCGAAGGGCTGGAACTCATCGGCGGAGGGCTCTGACTCGACACCTGGAGGCGGGTTAAGACTCAACGTTCAAGGGCTCTGACGCGACATCCTAGAGCGTGTTGCAACTCAGAGTAACAACTCATCGGCCTCTAGGAGGGTCAAAACTCAACCTGGAGGGTTCTTGACTCAACGCGCCCCCAAGGGGACCAAAACACGTCTCCCAAGGGTTCCAACTTGACTTTCTCCAGGGGCCTTTGAGACATATCAGCCGGGGAATCGACTCGTCATCATCCAAGTGGGCTGGGACTCATCATTGGGGCTTCGACTCTACGGCCTCCAGAAGGGTCGCGACGCAACATCAACGGGTTCTAACTCAGCCATTTTTTTTCTGATAATCCTGGTGTACCGCTTGGACTAAACTAGTTTGACGAGATCTACTCACAGTTGAATTTTTTGCTATAATTTCTGAATCACCCTGCATAGTACAATAATATGATAGTCGTAGTCTAGAAAACGTAGAGTTCCTCTTGGAAAAAAATTTATCCGCCCAGAAACCGACCGAAAACTTAATTTGATGAAGATTAACATATTCGAAAATCAAGAGGCAAACTACCTGGTGTGAGGTATCGTATTTGCACTATTAGTTGGGCGGTTTTTATGAGCTGTTCAGCGCAGCCAGGATTCATTAATCCAATGGGTGAATATCGCAGTTACATTCACATAGCATCAATTTAAAATACCTTTTGTATATCGTTATTACATTTTGCCAATTAATCAGTGAGTGCTTCACGTATTTTGTATGCCATTGGAGTTTGTTAATAATTAGTGGGACTATTTCGATTTGATTAATAATTGAATAGATGTTTCAGTGGCATAGGGAAAAGCACATCACACGACAAATTGCTCACTGAAAACTGTGGTTAGTTTGTTGAAATGATTCGGAATTCAGTAGTTGTAATCTACTCTGCTACCGTATTAATAATTATAATAAAGATTTATTTCCAACAGGCAACAGCACAAATACAGACAATATAACAATGTACATATAAAATACAGTGTGATCCAAACCATTCTGAATTGGGGTAGGCTGTGCCCTGGCGAAAATCAGGTCAACATCCCGGAATTTGACCAAGTCACAGCCCACAGCCACCGCTACAACGAGTTGTTAAGTTACACTTCTTGTCGCCATCCATACGTCTTGTTAAAGTTGTTGGAAATCTCATTTCGTTCTGTGTATTCTAGACCATTTTTCAAAGTTATTTTTTGATAAGGCCGTAAAACATTGCCAAAAGTTTCATATGATCTGCAGCAGTTTTTTCCTGTTCAGCTGTGAAAACTGAACGTCGTTCCATTCTTGGGTCACTAGTTACTGCTGACCATCCTCTCCTAATTCTTGTTTGTGAAGAGCAATACGGAATTCCGGATCGTCTATCAACATCTCGATTTTTCCGCCATTTTCAATGAATAATAAGCTCCTCTCAGGTCGTTCCTAGTCCACTTGGGTTTTTCATTTCGTCTGGTGTAGAATCTGGCATTTTCTTTTTATTTTCGGGCCTATAGATGACAAAACGAATGTTTCAAAAAGTGCCTAATGCAAAATAGATGCATGGGGTAATCATGACCACTGGTCGTCATTTCCCAACGAATTTGGTCACGATTGCCCAATACGCCTGAAAAATTTATTTTATAGGTTAAAATAATTCGAGTTCCAAATTTGCTGATCATGACATATGGTACCGAAAACTAATTATATGCTACTTATTTGCACATATTCAGCCAACTCTTGACACCTTTATTTTGGTTTTTATAACTCACTCAAACAGTGGATAAAATTACATGATACTCACCCGAACGAAGACAAGTCAACACTGAACTCTCCAACACTTGAAAATTGGGCTCTTTGCCAAGGCATTACTTCAGTCTAGGCTAGGAGCAATATTATAAAACATTTTGGATGACCTCACCGATAAACTGAAAACAAAAACATTGAGGGAAAAAGCTAACAGTCAACTTTGCCGTGCAGGAAATTGATTGGAGACGAGATTGAAGATTTAACCGTGGAAACAACATGTCTTGTTCCAAGTGAAACAAAATCGTGTCGTGAAGCAAGATCATGTCTCTTTAGTGATGATTTGTGGTCAAATTCCTGAGGAGGAAAGTACATACCACCAAGCAAAAAAAACTTAAAATTCCCAGAAATCTCTGGACTGATTCAAGGCGAGTTCCGTGCACATTGTAGTGGTAAGGAGCCAAAATAATGAAGGATATTCCAACTTAGACTTAATTAAGTCGCAATATAGTGTCTTGAGACATCAAACACTCTTGAATTCCTTGAAATTGTGATGGACCAACCCAAGCAGCCAAACAACCTCATCAACATGACCCGCAGAGAAAAATTTGCTCTTATTTAGCATATTACACTGATTTTATTCCCAGTGATAAGAGTGGGTTAAAACCTGTAATTTGGTCAAAGTTTTTGCAATTGAGTTTGAAACAAGGAATCGAGAAAAGTGTTGGTAGCTGAAGTCACCACTGACTTTTAGAAGCTAAATTTCCGTGAAATTGATAGATGCTCGATTTCGATAAAATTATGGTATTCCTTCCTGTATTATACTCAATAAGCTAAGTACCTACGATATATCTGCATTCATAATTATTGCATTTGTCTGGTTTCTCCTTTGCTTTTTGAGATGAAGGTTGAGACCAGAGGTCGAGACCTTATGGTGCGCCGCAACACAAAAGCTTCCGAGGCACAACATAGAAGGTGGAATTGACAGCTTACCTTGACAGATTCCAATGATACAAATATTCCAGTAGATTCTATTGGTGTGAAATGCAGTCTTTTTTCTACTTACGTTTCCAGAGATTTTGGTAGTATTAGGTAAAGCATTTTTTATTTTTTTATTGGTTCGAATTGCTTCCACGACATTCTGTGGTATCACTAGTATTCATCTTATTCTAGATTCACCCATTCCTATTTTGGCAGATTTCAAGGATTTTAGGTGATAATCGATATGCCAGTTTGTTTTTATAATTTATTGGTATATACATTCTAACCTTCCATCATCGTTTTGAGAAAAATTTTCTACAAATTTTCAATGGATCTCCACGTTTTGAAACGCCAGAATTGAAAATAAAAGTTTATGAGAGGATATTTTTTTCTTTCTCTTAGACTGTTGCCAGCTTCCCATACTAAACACGGAAAAAAACAGACCCGAAAGGATTGGTGCCTACCCGCCGTCGCTGGTATTCGGCACCCGAAAAATTAGGAAACATGACGGTCATTTCGGAACTTCCATCCGCAGCCAAAATTTGACGACACCCTTATCAAATTATATCAGTCGGGTTTTTTATTAGGTGCCTCGATAAAATTAAATCGCTCGATCCGCATCAGAGCCGTATAGCCGAGAATTGCGCCCATCCACTCCCACTCCCTTCCCATCCACCATATATATACGAATCCTGATGCCAAGATTTAGGGTTTGGTTCCTTCTTCTTCCTCCGATTTCCGCGCGCGTTTCATGTGTGAGAGTGTTTAATAATGAATCCTCGCACAATACAGAGGAGTGTTTGTTGTAAATGGCGGCTGCGAGTTGTAGTATTGCGATATGGTGGGTGGAGGGCAATATATCATATCGCATCTAAGCATTCCGATCTCACTCGAAATCAATTCTCTTCCCGCATTGTCGAACTGCTATACCGCCGCCACACCACCACCACCACCACCTCGACGCTCCTTTACCACTCCGTGCTCCTTCGATAGATTTATGTACCCGGGACTTCTTGGGGAGCCCTACAGTTGTCTTAACACGGTTAGAAATATACGAGAGCTTTGGCGCAAATCACCCCCAGGCAGATATAGACGAGATCATTTCCATTTTTCTGCATAAATCCAAATCCATTACCCACGGTTGCCGTGTTCTGTAACATGCTTATTGAGTTCTGAACTCCCCTTCCCTCAAAGCCCCTGGATTCACATAGCCTTGTTGTTCTTGTCTATCAGAGTTTTAGGAAAATGATAACATTGTAAGTTATTTGAAGCTAACTTACAGTTGATTGACATACCCAACAATAAACCGACAGACTAGAAACTAAGTACGGCTATGAAAGCTTTTAAAGCTGGCAGTTCCAAATTCAAGACCACTATACTATATTATCTACTATGAGACCATTGCAGCTAGTCTAGTGTAAAATAGGTACCTACTTTAGGGGTAACTCACTTAAGTATGTAATCAATTTCGGAGGCCCGCGCTAAATTTCAAGAAATATAATTCAGCTCATCAATGATTGCATGATTAGGCTGACTGGGAATGCTGCAATTTCTGCTACATCAGCTAATGGCTAAGAGAAACAAGCAATCCATTTTTCACAGATTCTAACGGTTTACCAAGATCAATCCTCTAGAATTTGTCAAGAGAAAGCCGTAGTCAGACATCAGCTTGATTATCTTCCCTAAAACCGGCGGCCAGTAGAAATTCTGTCTCTGGTTAACTTTAATCAAATGGTAAATGTAGTAACCACTGTTGGAATATGGTGTACTGGTAGCTTGACCTTAAGTTAACTTCCAGTCTCCCGGGTAGATGGTAGAGTAGACCCAATATGGGAACAACTACTACTAGCCCTTAAAATATTATGCGGAACTGTAATCTTGTCAATTTTTCACCATATACGCAGTGACCACCGATTTGCAGTGTAGTTGAATTTTAATTTTGATCTGACTTCAATAGAAATAAATCTGTGTGGGCGACACAAAACATTCTCGACATATCCAAGAACCTATAGAAATATTTGTTCGAAACGTCCCTTCGGATGGGAATGGATTAAGAAGTGGAAATAATTTGCAGGAATCGGAAAATTTGGTCAGGAAAATTTGAATTTTCCGAAAAAAACTGATTTTTTCTTCAGATCGTGTTAGTGCAAAAATCGTCAATGAGGGCTTCACTTCGAGGTCTATCGTTCAGGTCGGGTCTTGATAATCCATGCCGGTTTTACATTTTCAACAGAAAAATTCCCGAGAGATTGGAGAGGAAAAATGGTTGAAAAATGTTCGAAAACCAGTCACCTCGTGTTGAAAAAAAAGATGAAAATCTGTTCACGGGATAAAAAGTTGACAAAATGTGCAGTTTTTCCAGACAGGAAAACGCGAAAACTGTGGGTCCGATTTCAAAAAATTTTCCTCCAAAAATTAATTCAATCTTTTCCCCAACTTTCATTCATTCCTAGCTTGTCTGCACGTAAAATGAATTTTTCGTGGAGCTCACCGAATGTCAAAAGTTTGCACTGCAGTGGACACAGCACACAGCAGGAATGAATTTTTGAGTGGAGTTCTGCATCAAAAGCCAGTCGTCCTGGTGAAAACATGGGTGAGAGGTGGCTATAGTAGAAATTTTGAAAATTTATAACGCCCGGCTTGAAAATGGTGGGAAACTGTAACTGCAGGCCTGATTGGACTCTTTTGTTGTGTTGTTCCTTGACAAATGTGGTTCCAATCCATGAGATAGATTTTGAATAATAGTTAAATAGTGAAGTTTTGAAATTTGCCATTTTTTATTATTTGACAGATGAGAGATAGGACAATACTTCCGACTGTTCTGAATACAGCTTTTCAAGGACTTTCAAATGACGTTCTGCAAATCAAGTTTCGTGAGATCTAGCTTCTATCATTTGTTGATAGTGACACTTTGGCTTTACAGCCAAAAAGTGATCAAAATGCCTAATTTGACAGCAAGACCCTGTCTGTATACTAAATGTCAAGTAAGTCGATCGGGCTAACGGTTCGGCAGCTATCGTGGCAGAACGGATCTCCTGCATCATCACATAACTTTCTCTTCTGAGTAAGGGGACAGATCGGGAAATTAAAAAGACAAACTAACAAATCAAAGGATCACAGAGAGCTGGAGAATTGGAGAGCGCGCGCTATTGAAATGCAAAATAGTTAAGACTTGCTTTGTGTTTGTTTTGCGCCTGGTCGTGAAGTAACAAGAAATGCAGCTTGACGAAGTTGCAATTCAATCACAACAAATAATGAGCAGATTAAAAGGAACGCTTTCGAATTAATTGAGCACAGGCTCTGCAGAGACAAAGTCGATATACTTGTGCCTTTTGTTCAGCGTCCCGTGGCTGTGGTGTAAATGGTAAACGACGAAACAAATACCAAGCACTCGAAGCAGCGTGGCATCAGGTGGCGTTCGAGTGATGGATTTCTCGTTTTGTGAGGCCGGGTCCCGACAATGGACGTCAGGGGATGACGCCCTCATCTCGAGAATGCAGCAAGCAGCAATTTGCAGTCGGTTTCTCCGAACATCAGTTATCTCTTGCAGTCAGAAATTTACGACGGAATATGCATTGGAACACTGGAATGGTACCTTTTAATTAGATTCCACTTGCCGGAAGCCCTCTGTAATTACTCAAACAGCTGCATAGTTAGCTAATCTGGATGGGTGGCGCAGAAATATTGGCAACATTACATTAGAGCTCGCGGGAAGCCGTGACTCACCAAATCTCAGTCTTAGTACCTATCTACTGCCACCAGTCTCTGCATATTCTAGGTGCAAATCCTAGAGCCTGTGGACTGGAACGGTACAGGCGTGCCATCATCCAATACCTACCCACCCAGAAAATATCGTTACGTGTTTCGCGTTAAGGTTCGTTCATAATTATTGAGACGATTGTTTTAAAACACACACTGTTTATCACTGCGTAGTACAATAAATACACGTCAACAATTACTGCTTGGGAATATCGCTCGTTACTTCCCGCTTTTTATCCACTCGCTCTCGCTTCGAATTGAATACCGCTCTGTGGGCGATACATGGTGATTATATAAACCTCCGACTAGTGTTCTCAAAGTTTCCACCGGTCTCCAGCAAATTCCACAATGACCCGGCATACGGTTTCTAGGCGACTCCCAAAAAACCATACACATTTCGCGTGTATACTGCCTGCTCTGGAGACACGGCGCCTCCGCCAATTGGGCTGATCTTTGCCACTCGGCTATTGAAGTCTTCCATATGCTATTTAAATCGCCAAGCCATCCCGTACGTTCTGGAATGTCCGGAGCTTCGCACTTGTACACTGCATCTCAAAGCGGAATAGTCTAGAAAGATCAGGTGTGCTCTAGAATGCAGCGAGAATCGGCGTTCGTAACATGATGAATCTTTACTCTGAATAGTAGAGTGCTGAGAAAATGGTGAAATTCAAAATATGTTTCTCATTTTTTGAGATATGGTAGGTATAGGAGCCCAAACTCAGGCTCTTGAGAGAGATTTTAGTGGACTATTTGAATATCGGCATAATATAAACTTATTATGCATTGGATTTTCATTTCATCAACATCATCATTAACAATATAGGGCAAGTCTCAAGCAACAGAAGAATATTAATTTTGCTAAACACTATTTTGAACATCAGTACAGTCGACAAATACGTTAAAATGGGGTTTCCCATGCAAAACTTAGCGGCGAGTCAAAAATCTGCAATCTGGTACGTGAGTTTTACAATCCTGGAAACCGCCGCTCTCTCCTTCACATTGGATAGTGTCGAAGGACCCAATAAAATGAACTATTCTTTGCCAATTACCGGCGTCTCACCTACCGCAATGAAACCATATGATTCGATTGAAACCCTTGATAGCATTTGCCAGCGTGTTTTTTTTTAAATGATGTTTTCTAATGCGTAAATATAAAAAACTGACTCGATTTCGATCAGCTTCTTTCATGCTTATTATTCTTGAGTCCTTTCCATAACAATTTCTATAACGGTGATTTGTTGACAAGATGGACTACATGCTAGAAGTGTGTCAGGACTGTCAGGTGCTATTTTCCAAAGGTGGGCACCGTCAACAAAAAAGTTGACTTCGTTAAACGTTAAATCGTTACAAAAAAGTCAACTTCGTTAATCGTTAATCAGTTAATTGATTGAAAATGTAACGTAAGTTAACGTTAAACCGTTTTCGTCAACTTTTCATTTTGTAAACCAAATAATCATCTCCAAAACCACCCGAACACCACCCTGAAACCGACGGAACCATACCTTATCCTTACACCAACATTATGTACCTACCTAATCAAACTGGACCAAAATTCAAGTGGACCACCCCAACATAATTTTGCCTAGGTTAAAATTAGGATATCTCGAGACGAAATTTCCCAATTCCCAAAATGTTTGTGGTGTTGGATAGAGTAATCTTTTACTGATTTAACAGTTGAAATCGTCACTCCATTTTTTCAGATTTTCTCTATTTCGGGTTTAAAAGACAAATATGGTTATACAAGTTAACGTTAACGGACTTGAGTTAACAGAAGTTGAATGTAACGGAAGTTACTTAGTCCGTTAATGACTTTTTAAATTAACTTAAAAGTTAAATCGTTAACGAAAAAAAAAAGTTAACTTCGTTAATTAACGATTAACGGATTAACGATTTGGTCCCAGCTTTGCTCTTTTCCTTGTAGTATGCGGTGACGTTGACGCTAGATTGACGCTCGTGTCGACTGTCAGATGGTGATTTGTGACCCATGACGCATTGGTGAAGCATTGGTGACGCATCATTTCCAATATTTAATAAAGGGTATCAAAAAAAAACGTGAAAGTTTTTTTGAAATACTCTGTGTACTGCAAGATATAGAAAATGTTGGTGTCCAAATTTTAAATCTACAGGAAAAATTCGTTACCTGCCAATTTATTCTAACGGGGAAAATTTTAATGGAGAGGGGGACCTCGATGGTTCACCTGTATACCGAAATTTAAGCAATTTTCATCACCGTTTCAGCTCGTTTCCATGTGCAAAATAAATGTTGCGATGAAGTTTAGTGTTTGAGTTTTCTTCCAAAATATCAGTGTCAATAATGGTTAAATTTTCCAAGCTGTTGACATTTTTCATATTTTTAGTAGAGTTATGAATTTGTCCGGTCAAAATCTTGGCCTACATAAAACAAGCGAATATGCCTCATGGGCATGAGGCTCAGTAGCGCACTTCCTTTTTGGAGGATTAGTGAACGCAAGATGTTAAGTGATTAGGATTCTACCGTCTTGGGCAAAAAATTGCGATATGGCGGCCAAAATATCGACAGAATCATGAAATTCGGCTTGGAAATCAAAATGATCGTACTAGACAAGGGTAAGTTCCAAGTTTCATGAAAATCGTTCCACTAACAAGAGATTTCAATATGGCGGCCAAGATGGCGGCAGAATTATGAAACTCAGCTTGAAAATAGGAATGATCGTACGAGACAAGCGTAACTCTCAAGTTTCATGAAAATCTTTCCACTTATAAGAGATTTCAATATGGCGGCCAAGATGGTGGGGCAATCATAAAATTTGGCTTGAAAATAAGAATGATCATACTAGACAAGGGTGAGTTTCAAGTTTCATGACAATCGTTCCACTAATAAGAAATTTCAATATGGCAGCCAAGATGGCGGCCGAATTATGAAAGCCAACCTGCCTATGTGGTCCTTGAGGACCTAAGCTATCCACCGGATAAAGTTCAATCTTCAACGGCTGTAGCTTTATTTCCCGAGGAGAAGTTCAACTTCATCGAAGTGCACAGGAGATCTCTGTTTTTTGAGAATAATGATAACGATGTATGGATAACAAAAATAGTGCCCATTGGCCACCCTTGGAGACATCAGCTATTAATCGGAAAAAAGTTCCAAGACTCTTGTTTCAATTCTCGAGAAGGAGTACAGCGTCTTAATTTCTGCACGGACTCGGACAGACAGACAGACAGACAGACAGACAGACAAACCGGCCACATAAGCGTCATTCTGTTACTTATATAAAAAAATGTGCTCCAACTGATTTCGACCTCCTGAACACGAATATCGGGTTCACTTTTGAATTGGAACATTTCTTTTTGATCGAAAAACCGAAAAAATGGTACCTACCTACTTTTTTTTTGTTATTGAGCGAACATGTTTCGTAATTTGAGTGCCATTATCCTTCAGGTACCTAGTATTGGCTATTTCAAAATGTTCAATTACTATTTCGGCACGTCTGATTTTAAATTTGTAGGGTCGTGTAATATGCGCCGAGCCGTGGCTTTGCGGCCGTTTTCAAAAATCGATAACAATTGACCTAACGGTCGGATCGAAGTGGGGTTTTTGTCAAAAGAAAGTTCAAATTGTTCTCTAAATATAATGCCGTACATGCAGTGATGTATTTCATTAAGAAATTGTAGTTGCCTGCATATCGCAACTTTCTACATCTTACCGCGAATGCCAGCACTTGATCGGCGAAGCCGCCCTACACCAAAATGTTATTTTTGTAATTGTTCATGATTATTTCGGCAACATTTTTCTTGATTCGCGTACCAAGGCCATGAGCTACCCATTCGAGTTGAAATATTTTCTGTATTGAATTCCGTTTTGTTCGGAGGAAAGGATATCAAGCACCAGCAAGCAACGAATAAATCATTTGCGGCCGAGCCGTAGTTTCGGAGTCATGTTCAAAAATTAATAACTACTAATCGGCACCTCGCACCGATGTGAAATTTCCATTAAAATAAAGTTCAAATCATCCTCTAAATATAACTCCGCATATGTATTATGGTAAAATGATAAGATCGGGTACTTCCTCGCATGTGATAACTTTCGAGATCAGGCCGGCTTCTGAAATGCAGCATTCAACGGCGATGCCGCGTCACACTAAATTGTTATTATTGTCATTGTTTATTATTATTTCGTCAAGATTTTTCTTGGTTCGGGATACAAGGTCATGAGCTACCCAATGGAATAAAATTTTTTTGCAAAAACCTTTTCGTCTAGGACTAGATGCGGGGACGGACGGACGGACGGACAAAGCGAGGACAAAAGCGCCTTCCCGTTTGGAGAAGTGCGCTAAAAAGAGAATGGGGGCAAATACCAATTTTTGTTTTCGGCAGATGGCGCTGAAATGGCTGGAGTAATTTAAATTTGGCGGTATTATCAAACGGCTGGAATTCGTCATACTTGTGCCATGTAAGTAGCTGCGTGCTATTGTAAGGATGTCATCGTGAACCGAATAATACGTTTCCAGCGAATTTCCAGGGATGTTCATGGAATTCTCGTTTTTAACCTCTTTATCAATGACAGGCATGTGACAGGTACATTGGTGAAATCAATTTGACGATTTTGACACTGATGACATTTGGATGTAAGTTTTGAATTACTCCAACCACACTAGCGCCCTCTGAAAAATTGTCAACAAATACTATTATTAATTACGGTAACGGTAAATACCTTCATCAATATAATACGTGCGCCTACCCTACCCAAGCTAGACAGGAACTAATCTCACACGGTTCTAGCAACTCTTGCTAGATCGATGTACTGCGGATTGCATGAAACTCCCAGGTCCTGATGATGACATATCCCGATTCATCGCAGAAAAGTTGATCTGTAGTGAACTTCTTGCGATGCTTGCGACCAGTCGTGGTGGCGATAGAATTTGGTGCTTCACGGTTTTGCCCCAAAATGTCTAGGATAGGGTGCCGAGATATGATTTGTGGATATTTCATTGCTTGCAATGTTCGCACCATACTATATCGTTATGTATTACCAAAATATATTTTGATTCTGTGTTGTGTGGATTGACATGAGGAAAAGAAAGAATAACACACTGAGAAATTATCAATTTTGTTTCGAAGTTATTCTGATGGCTGATTGGTATAGTTGTCAAGCGTCCGGACTGTTCGGTAATCAAGTTCATATCCGGAACGGAAAAAAAACCGAACGTATAATGTTCATGTGTGTTTTTCCCCCAATTATTCCCGTATTTTCATTTTTGTGGGTTCGGTACAATCAAATGCTTGCATTTTGGCTACCCGCTACTCATTTAACAGATGCATAATGTTCGTATTATGTCGTATTGTGTGATTCGCTATTATTTTGTTGCACTTTGTTGGCGAGAAAAAATAAAATGATCTATACCTAAATATGATATGTTGAGTCAAATTAGACAAACTAAAACAGTGCATGACGCCAAACCAGAGTGAGTTTGCAGTGTTCGTATCAAAGGTTTGATCGTATCTCACGAAGAGAAGCAACTAGACGGTCATTATATAAGGCCAGGAGCTTTTTTGTTTAATGTTTCGTACCTAGTATTTACCTACGACCTGAGTACGACGCATGAAAAAACCGCGAAAGGTTTCTTAACATTGGACACGACCGATATTTCAAAGCCGACATGAATAATAGGGTGCATGCATAACATAATCTCGTAATTTGTATAAGAAATGTTATTAAAAACACAAAAATCTAGTTCCTCCATTCTCGAAACCCGTGTCTGAAAATGGGTGCTAAAATGACAAACATGATGACAGATCTTGCGACTAGTCGCAGAAAGTTGGAAATAATGGAAATGGAAATGATTTTATTTGATTCTGCGATATATCGTAAGAAATCTGCGCAGCTTACAGGGGAAACTTACCAGTACTTAGGACAGTGGAAGTAGCTTTCACGTGAAATCAAGTTCTTCCCTTCAATCAACTACCGATTTTGCACTCAGATAGTCTACAAATGATGGCTGCTGGCTAATTTTACAGCAGAAGGTGGGATGTCTGCCTTCTTTTTTTTCAAAGACCTTTTTGATCAAATGGAATTGACGTTACTGACGTCGAAGTTAGTGAGCAGTCGTGTTTGTTTACATCAACTTGACCAGGAACATGAAAACCGATAACTACGGAGTAAGTACTCGTATCGAGTATCCCTTCGCCAATCTGTGTGTTTGTAAAATTCAGTGTATAAGACAAAAGTTTGATTTTGAGAGTTCCGAAGAAAACGATTTGAGAGACTTTTCGTGTAACAAGTGTGAAACTGACAACACCGAGTTCAGCAGTCATTTCTTCGTTGTTGTCATTCACCAGTGTAGCGTCATCACGCTGATGATGATGGCAGGCTGGTTCTTTTAACACACCTTGGACATCGCCGGTGTGGACTGTATAAAAAATCACTGAGGCACCAAAATGCTGTAACACTGCTTTATTGAGCGCAAGGATCGACTCACACAAATGAAAAATACATTGCAGATTGCAGGTACGGGAACACAGTACGTGCATACCACCGCCAGCATCTCTCGCCATACTGGACGAAACGCGCGAACCGCGATCAGGCTGCCACCTCGACAGACCGAAAACTCCCTATAGAGAGCGCCAAGTCCCTAAAGTACCACAATATCGCACTCTAATCCTAAACATGCCGGCGGCCTTGAAAGCAGTGCTTTCAACAAAATACAAAATCTAAAGGATAAAGTAATTAGAAACATTTGTAATATTCATACAACAAAAAACATAAATTTGAACACTAACTCAGTGGAATATAACTTTACATGTCAATAGGGAGAACACAGATTTTTGTTACTGCGCGTTTCACTACACTATTGGCAGTTTTCAACGACACAACACGAACTTCTTTATCAAGACCTGGGTGTAGATCGATGATCCTGGCTAATTGCCACTTGAGAGGTGGCAAGTTGTCGTCTTTGATCACTGCAAGAGCACCCTCTTTCAAAAGTTGGTGGTGCGTAACACGTCATTTTGAGCGCGATTGGAGCTCAGCGATGTATTCCTTGCTCCAGCGCGCCCAAAAATGCTGAACCAGCTGCTGGAGATGGTTGAACCTTGACAGTCTTGATGATGGCACATCGATTAAATTGTCTTCAGGTAACGAGGTTAAGGGTTTGCCTATCAGGAAATGACCTGGGGTCAAGGAAGTCAGATCATTGGGGTCTGTGGAAATAGGACAAAGGGGCCTTGAGTTCAGTACCGCTTCAACTTGTGCCAAAACGGTCTGAAAGTCCTCGAAAGTCACATGCGTGGCACCAATCACACGCTTGAGGTGATATTTTGCACTTTTTACTCCCGCTTCCCATATCCCTCCAAATGTGGGAGAGCTGGGTGGAATGAATTGCCATGCAATTCCATCGCTCGAAAATGAATCAACAAGTTTAGATTGATTTGACTTTGATTTCAGGAAGCTGCCAAGCTTTTTCAAGTCAGTATTTGCCTTTATAAAATTTGTACCATTATCCGAAAAAACTGATTTTGGTTTACCTCGTCGGCTCACGAAGCGTCGAAAGGCAGCAATAAAGGCATCAGAGGTCAAATCGGTAACTAACTCAAGATGTATAGCCTTTGTTGACAAGCAGATAAACAAAGCAATCCATGCCTTAATGAGCTTAGCTCCTCGAAGTTTATGATTCTTTATTTGGAATGGGCCTGCATAATCTACTCCTACTTGTGCGAACACTGAATGCGTCGTTACACGACATGAGGGAAGATTTCCCATTATTGGGGGAGAAGACGTAACCGGTCTTGCTCGAAAGCAAGTAACACATTTCCGCGTGATTGAACGGGACACATTTCGAATGGATAACGGCCAATACTGCTCACGGATCGCAGCGGCCAATGCTTGTGGACCACAGTGTAACAAACGAATGTGTTCAGATCTCATGATTAGGAGCGTCAGAGGATGTTTGGGACACAAAAGAATGGGATGCCGCTTGGCATAGTCAAATCTTGAATGAGCAAGTCTCCCGCCAACCCTGAGAACTCCATTCTCATCAAGAAAGGGACTCAGCGCCAACAGTTTACTTTTTGGATGAACGCAACCATGAACATTCAGTTGGTGAATGTCCTGAGCAAAGGACTCGACTTGCGCAATTTTCAACAATTTCTCCCTTGCAACTTTCAATTCGAAAGAAGTGATTGGACCCAAACGTCTCTCCTCGAGCTTGGAAGATGCGTTGAACTTCCACCGAAGAATGAACGCTGTCACGCGACACAATTTTGTGAAACTGGAAAATCTGGTGAAGAGATTCAGCTCATTAGCCCCCTCTGGAATCGCGTTAAGGCAACACAACGAACTTTGGCGGAATTCTGGAAGCTCTTTCAGTGACGGCAGTGCAGGACTATTTTGAACTTCCAGTTGAGCCGTAGACAAGAACGCGGGACCATGAAACCAAAAAGGCGAATCTATGAGTTGTGAAGAAGTGACTCCACGAGTCAATAAATCAGCAGGATTATCTTGACTCGATACGTGATACCAATCATCCAGGTCTGTCAAGTCCTGTACCTCCGCCACTCTATTCGCTACAAAGGTCTTCCAGCGGTTAGGAGGCGCTTTGATCCATGCTAAGGTGATCGATGAATCACACCAATAGTGATATCTGGAAATTTCAAGACGAAGAGAAGTCTTCACCTTTTCAACAAGTTGGGATAACAGCACAGCTCCACACAACTCTAGGCGAGGCAGTGTGAGCTTACGCAAAGGGGCAACTCGGGATTTGGCAACAAGAAGATTGACGGTCACCTCATTGTTTGAATTCATTGAGCGGAGATAAACACACGCGCCGTAAGCTCGCTCGCTAGCGTCACTGAAACCATGGAGTTCGACAGTAACTGCGCCACTGGATATCACATGTCGTGGAATTCTGAGGGAATTCAACTTTGGAAATTCCTCCTGAAGCTGTAACCAAATCACCCGCAAATGATCAGGAAGAACGTCGTCCCAACCTATCTGATGTTCCCAGATGGATTGCATAAGTATTTTTGCTGTTATAACAACTGGACCAAGAAGTCCGAGGGGATCGAAAATAGACGAAATGACTGACAAAATTTGACGTTTCGTTATTTGTGATTGAGGGACAGAAAATTCATGGATCTCATATTGAATCGTATCTTGATGAGAATTCCACCCAATCCCTAAGGTTTTGCAATTCTCATGCTCGCCAAGGTTTAAAACTCGCAGATTAGAGTCACTCTGATCGACAAGATCCTGAAGAACCGAATTATCATTTGAGACAAATTTCCTCAACTCGAACTGGGCAGAATTCAGAACTTCAACGACCTCATCCCTCACCCGAATCAATGATTCAACTGAGTCCGTTCCCGTTAATAGGTCATCAACATAAAAGTCGTGTTTTATGACCTTGGAAGCAACTGGGTGTGAAAATTCAACGTCAGAAGCGAGCTGCTGAAGGCACTTTGTAGCAAGGAACGGGGCACTAGCAGTCCCATAAGTGACCGTATTCAACTGAAAACAACGTATCTCTTTGTCTCGATTTTCTCGCCAAAGTATCCCCTGGAAACATCTTTCCTCCGGAACGATACTCACCTGTCTGTACATCATCTTTATGTCAGCTGCCAGAACGAAATTATGTTGTCGGAAACGAATAATCAGTGACAGGAGATCATCTTGGACCGTGGGTCCCACTAACTGAGCGTCATTGAAAGAAACACCAGAGGTAGATTTCATACTAGCATCGAAAACCACTCTTAGCTTGGTAGAGAGTGACGACTCTTTCACAACCGAATGATGAGGAATCCAATACCTGACCTGACTTGAATCATTCGCCTCCGACATGTGACCCAATGACTCATATTCCCTCATAAACTCGGAGTACTGATATTTCAAATCAGGAACCCGGGACAACTTTTTCTCCAGCTGAAACAAACGTTGCTCTGCGAAGCCTCTCGATTCGCCTATATTAGGCAGCAAATTATTGAACGGTATAGAGACCACAAATCGACCCGAATCGTCGCGACGATGGGTCCTAGCAAAATGGTCTTCGCAAGAAGTTTCTTCCGGTGACAAGAGAGATTTCGGATGTTGAATCTCCTCAAGTCTCCAAAATCGAGTGAGAGAACTGTCCAGAGGCAACTGATTGTCAACACAACAATGAACCTGAATGACAGAAGCCGGAAAGCTGAGTGGGCCCGATAAAACCCATCCGAGTTTGGTCCTCTGACAGATAGGTTGCCCTTTTGCCACTGACAGCTGACCGGTAAGCATCAAATCCCAGAAAAGCGAGGCGCCAATCAACAAATCAATCGGGGCGGAAACATTGAAATCTGGATCTGCGAGATCCGACAAAACAGAAGCTGGAATTTCAACCGAATCAGCTCTGAAAGTCTGAGCAGGAATTGTACCGGTTATTTGAGGGATAACCAAACAGGATAACTTAGAAGAGAACTGATAGTTGTTGGAGTACAACATGATCTCGGTGTGCTTGGTTACACTAGACGAGGAAGAATTGATGCCCTGAATTGAGAAAGATGTATCTCGCTTTCGAACACCTAACCTGTTACAAAAAGATTCCGTCACAAAATGGGATTGACTGCCTGAGTCCAGCAAACAACGGCAATTAAGAAGATTCCCTGATACATCACGGACTCTCACCAAAGCCGTTGCCAACATGACCTGGCACAGCTGAGAATGATTCGCAAGAACCGTACTCGTTTGATCCTGAGGTTCGTCCCTCGAAATACTTACCTTGGAGATCGAGTCAAAATGTAACATGGTATGGTGATGCTTGCCACAAGTCTTGCAAAGGAATTTCGAAGAGCATTCCTTGCTAAAATGTGGCCCTAAACAATTTATGCACAGCCTAAGATCCCTAACCTTAGAGTGTCTCTCTACGGGATTTAGTTTTTGAAATGATGGGCACTGTGACAAAGAATGCTCGCTCTTGCACAATTTGCATGTCTTCTTCGGTGTAGAAGTGCAAGAATGTGATTTGGAAAACCTTTGAGCAACGGCAGGTTTAGAGGGAGTAAACTTGACTGGAACGTGATCAGTTTTCTCAAGTTCCATTTGTTCCAATAATGTACACCGCCTTTCAAGAAAGTTTTTTAAAGATTCCAAAGTGGGAATTTCGTCCGCAGTACATTCAGTGAAGGCACGCCTTGTTTTTTCATCCAACTTACCTGACACTAAATAAACGAGAAGGTCTGACCACTGGTCAGTGGGCCGATTTAGATTTTCGAGTGCACGCAAATTTTTGGTTAAATTGTCTAACAATTCTCTGAGACCGACACGATTTTCTTTGCTTAGTACTGGGAATTCGACAATGGCCTTGATATGATCATGTATGATAAGTTTTTCATTCTCATACCGTTTTGACAACAGGTCCCAAGCAGTGGCATATCCTGCGTCAGAGGTTTCGATATTGTTGATGAGTTGCAGCGCATTGTCTGCCAAAGATGACTTCAAATGAAAGAACTTTTCAACATTCGTGATCTGTTTGTTACTGTGAACAGCCGCATTGAACGAGTCGCGAAATGAAATCCAGGTTTTGTAATCGCCTCGAAACGTAGGGATTTCTATGTGTTTCATCTTCATGCGAGGCGCATTCGTTGGAACGGATGAAGTGCTACCAGTGCTAGCCACTACCTGTGATTGTTGAAAATCGGCTAAATACTGACTCGCCAAAGCAACAACTTCAAAGTACCGATTTGAGAAGTCTTTCAATGCTTCCCTGTCAAACTCGCATTGGTGGCATTCAAATTCAATCTCAACCTGCTCAAATTGACTTAAAATTGGCTCAATGTTGTTTAGCCGGCATTGCAGCTGAGCTGCCTCAAATTTTGAAATAGACTCATCACTCAGCCCTCTCACAAAAGTTTCAAACTGATTCAGCTTTTCATTAAAACTGCGAAACTTAGCCAACAACATTTGCGCATTTGAGGGTGACTGAGACCTCGACTGGGCTCTCTTTTTTGGAGGCATTATTTATGCTCCTCAATTTACGTGGACACAAAAACAAAATAAAACAAAAACAATGACCAAATGGCAGATGGCTTAGGCGCAGAGCTCACCTACTAGCACGTGTAAAACTTACCAAACGCTAGATTGGCTCCCACGCATGCGACACGAAAACAAACACAATTCAAACAAATGAAGTTTCAAAATTCAAAGCGGTAGTAAAACACAAGGATTTTGCTTTATTGAACAGGGAAAGGAACGAGAGAACCTACCTGAAGACTCCAAATTTCGATTCGTAAATGGTGATGTAGGTAATGACGCCGCCACTGGAATGTTGTGGTTGTAGCTGTAGTGACGGGTACAGCTACTATAAAAGGGTAGCTGACTCGTCAGCCATTTTGGTGCAGATGTCAGTCCGACGTTCCGATGTCAAGCGTCTTTTTGCGTAATTTTTGCGTTTAGTAAACCTAGTTTTTCGAAGACAACGTTAGCTATGGACGTCAAGTTGCCGTAAATGCGTCGTTGTTGACGTTTCAGAGAAAAACTGACAGATATGGTAAGTGTGCACAATTCAACTGCTCTTATCGTGATTTTTCTGGTAATTTAGTAAGTATACATGAAAAACAGAATAATTTGGGACATGTAGTTCCTCATCCGTCGTGGGAGGGACCATACCTACACTGTGGTGGTGAACTGGTGAAGAGGATATCAACGACGTCGTGAACGCCGGACCAAAGAGTCCCTACAACCGAGATGAGTTATTCACCTGGATCGACTCGCACAATACTGAGGGAATAATGAAGTGCCTGATGCCTGCATGCTCACGAGCTCGCGAAGAACAAATAGTGGAATACTCACCTTGTACGACAATTCATGTGACTTGTAAATTAGCAGTACCTATATGCAGCAATAAAACAGTGAAACAATATGTGTTTGAACGTTCCTCCTAATTATTGAAGTAGGTAGGTACCTAGGTACCCAAAGCAAATTTGTAACACTACTTTGAATCCTCTTCAGCCAGTGTGGTGTACCAAGGGGAGGGCGGGGAGTGCGGTTCGCTCCGGGTACCAGCAATAAGGGGGTGTGTCAGTGTTGTTGGATTATTCGAGGTATCGGGGTGCAAAAAGGATATACAGATCTCGGGCGCAAGGTCTTGGAGGGTGCAAAACAAACTGGAAAAGCTCAGTTTTCTGGGGCGTGATTTTTGATCCCAGAATTCCCGGGGCGCAAAACTGCCGAATCCGACACGGGTTTGGGGGGGTTTCACTACAGTCTGCAGTTCATTCTCTAGGTAGGTGGAATTAGGTGAGGGGTCACGCCGCTGTCGGCATTCATTCATGGACAAGGCGAAGCTCATCATAGTTGAAAACTGATACCTCTTACGACGAGGTTGACGATTCATTTTCAAATTTCCCGCTATCAATTATCCACGCATCACAACGCGTGACAGAATGCGCAAATGTGACATCTGCACCAAAATGGCTGACGAGTCAGCTGTCCTATATATGCTGCGTTCGGCTTGGCTGTTCGGGTGACTCCTTTTCACTCCGAACACTCTAAATCGTTCGGGTACGGCCAAATGGAGTGAAGAGAGTCAACTCGGTAGCGTTCGGGTTGCGTAGAGTGGAGTGCATCGAGCTCACTCTACGTGCACCACCTTTTCACGCGGGGCGGATGGAGCTTGGGATGGAGTTGTTTGTTTGAGAGGTTACGTTTTGCTGCGTTTTGTCATTTTTTGGTGCTGTCGGCTGTCGCCGTCATATCAACATGGATAATAAATCAAAGAAATCAAAGGAAAGGGCGCTTGTGTGGTGGGATGTGGGATGAAAATCACCCAAGCAAAATTTCATGTGTTGTAGGACGCTTTGGGTAACCACGAAAACTCACTAGATGCCGAGAATTCTTTACTCAACACCAAGATTCAGCTCCACTCCACACCTTAAGCTCTCAATGGATGTTCTAGAACTCCCCTCGGCGCTGCTCGTCGACACTAGTCAAAATCCCCCTTCCGCCTCCTTGTCCATCCCGCGCTGCCCTCCGCCCTTGCCACCGTGTTGGACACGTTCCCTGGCGCCTTTCACTCCCACGCGGCACCTCACACATGTCGTTTTATTTCGATGTGTATACCGATTTCACTCCCCCCTTTCTCAGTACCTACCTTCAAGTGGGTACCTTTTCTCTCATTTCACTTTTCAGTTGCCATTCGGATTCGGCTATCACAGCTCATATCTGAGGGGCTCATACGTCGGCAGAAATTGCCTTATAATCTTAATGGACTTGACAGTGACAGGCGACTGGGTGACAGGGAACGTTTGGCTTGTTCTTGCCCCGTTCACTCCATAATCACGTGACCCAAACTCCAACTCCACTCCACTCGTTCCACTCCAAACCAAGCCGAACGCAGCAATAGAGTAGCTATAGTGACGGGCGTGACGTCAGGCAAGACAGGCGGGCTGGCGCGCTGGAACAGCTGACGGTCAGGCGAAGGCGAAGAGCGAGAAGGAAGAGCCTCGAAGCAGAGACCAGGCTTGACGATCGACAAGGATCGATAATGGGAACAACTTGCGAGGAGCACCGATGGCTGGCGCTGTGCGGGCGAACGACGCACAAGACGAAAATGGCGGATTTTTGACGATATGCAGCAAAAATGGCTCAACGAAACGGCGATTTCAGCATCAACCCAAACTGGAATGCACGTGATGCACTTGACCTCCTGCTGATTGCTGGAGATGGGGAGATGGCTTGGCTACGCTGGCAGACAGACGACCCGGAACAACTGGACGAGAAGCGATGAAAGGCATGCGGAACGAAGGTCCAAAAAATGTAGCGTCATCACGCTGATGATGATGGCAGGCTGGTTCTTTTAACACACCTTGGACATCGCCGGTGTGGACTGTATAAAAAATCACTGAGGCACCAAAATGCTGTAACACTGCTTTATTGAGCGCAAGGATCGACTCACACAAATGGAAAATACATTGCAGATTGCAGGTACGGGAACACAGTACGTGCATACCACCGCCAGCATCTCTCGCCATACTGGACGAAACGCGCGAACCGCGATTAGGCTGCCACCTCGACAGACCGAAAACTCCCTATAGAGAGCGCCAAGTCCCTAAAGTACCACAATATCGCACTCTAATCCTAAACAACCAGTAACTTTGATTTTAACACAAATGGATAGTTTAAACTGTTTTCTGTCTTTACGCATGTGATGGTACGCCCCCCCTGACATTTCATTTGTTTGGCCTATGATCATCTCAACCCTTCGTTGTGCCCGCTCTTATTCAGGACTGAAACGACCCGAGGGGGAAGAAGTGGAGTTTATTGAAACACGCTCATTGCACAGAACGTTACGTTCAAGTACTCAAACAAAATAAGTGCAAAATGATTCTTTTATGGTGCTTTCCACAAAACACCTAACATGACTGATAAAATGGATACAATGACACTAAACTGGGCAAAATGAACAAAAACAATGGCACAATATAGCATCAAAATCGATACTATGATAAATTGAAAACAACAAAACAAAATATGTCAATTTGTCAAGTCAAAGTAAAGGCAGAGTGACGGATTCGGAAGATAGACACTCAGTGTAATAACCCGTCAAAGAAACCCCATGAGTTATGCCCAAAGAGAAGAGGACTCTCAAATATGGTGTGACAAGGTGGCAAAAACTCACTGCTATTGTTTTATATTAATGACAAGCGAAATCAAGCAAAATTGGTGAACTTACACAGACACTCAAAATACAAAACTAAAGACACATTAGTAGATAGACAATACTGAAACAATACAAAATACTACCCACGATGTGAAATGATGATGTTATTTGCGCACTCCGTGCTCACGAGAAGCTGAAGGAGAACCTACACCAAATAGCTGACATGTTCCTCGTTAAGAGTTGACAACAATCTCAGCATATTCATCATTGCTGACTCTGCCTGCATCGACAGGTAATATCAAATCATCTCAAAGCAAATAAAGCAAAATAATAAACATGACACCCCAACAAGAAGTACCGTACAACCTTCTTGGACGGTAAAAACCCAATGACCAATGACACATGTTCAAGAACAAAACGTTGAAAGAAGTCAGTTTCGGTCGGATGGAAGCGATCGATGGCGACAAGGGTGCGACTTGTCACGGTATTCGGGAAATATTGGAAAACGCACCAAGGCCCTTCATACGCAATCACCATAGCAAAATTTTAGTGAGCATAATTAAATGAATATTGTAAATAAATTATTATAGACCACAACAGGACAACAGAAACATTAAAACAAAAATATGACACATCAATTACATCAATGACATGACAAATGAAGTTATTGTACAAAGCACAGGGACATTAACCAATGTCATTACAAATTAGAAATGGACTCATAAGAATTGCACATGAAACAGTGTCGTCCAGTGGCGGCTGGTGCGCTAGACGCTAAAGGCGGCAAGAGATTTTCTCGGTCTAAAGACATGGAATGCATTTTAATAATTACTTATTCCAAAAATTTGGTTTAGTGCAAAAACGTTCAGTCATTAGTCTATTAATATTGTAACAAAATAATTCTAAGCCATCGCACGGTCGAAGAAGTTCGTCTTGGGCTCCGCATTCAGCGCCCTCCGCCGATGCGGTGATGCCGGGGTGCACCCGTGCAAAACATGTGGCGTAACCATGGCAACGCGAGACGCGGCTCCCGCTCTATATGGCCAGTGATGGGCTCGGTCAGTCGAGCCCCCAGCCGATTGTAAAATCGATATAATTATTTATGTACTCTTCGATTAGTCAACAGTTTGCAAACATGAAGATAGCTGACCTAAAAAGAGGTACATTTGGGTCATCAAGCCTACAAGAAAAAATATATGCAAAAAAACAACGGACGTCCGACTACAGTATTGATTTACCTAATATAAAAAGCTAATTGAACCCAAGAATGACAGTCGTGGTGCATTCACACGTAATTTCGACAAAACAGTAAATGCTAAAACTCCATAGTCAGTGGCGTAACTTCAAAATTGGGGCCCCCCCGCAAGAAGTAACAGGGGCCCTTGCCGTGGCGAAGAGGTAAATTCAGGCGTGTTCCGAGGGGGGCCCGGGCATTTTTTTTGTAACATAGGGGAACTGGTCATCCAAATCGCCCCTCTCTGTGCGGCCAACACTGTAATTTTTTTTTTGACAGTACAAGCACGAAGAAAGTTTTTACAAACAAAAAAGTAATAAATTCAAATTCACTCGTATTTCGCATTTACACCAGATCGGCCAAGTTCAATAAGCTCAAGACTTCCAATAAAGAATAAGTAGAAGTACCTAGTGCAAAGTTTCGCCGAGTCGGAGCCTATGTTAGCAAGGTGGATTTATTTGGGACATTTCAGGGGCTGAAAAAATTCTAAATGAAAATTAGAATTTTACAAAACTGCGAACTCGTAGCTCGCAGCTCAAATAACAAACAGCCGAGTTTGAGGGCCCCAAAATGGATTGTAGGTACGCACGAACCTTTCCGATTGAATTTTTCTTCAAACACAGACTACTTGGGGGCCCCGTAAAATCTCAAAAAGTTTGGGGCCTCCCCGAAATCGCGGGGGCTGGGGGTACCTAGTCACGCCCCTGTCCATAGTTGTGATGCAGATACTACAAAAAAAGTTTTTGCCTCGAGTTCGTCATTTCGCGAGCTAAGAACTGTTATATCTGCACTTTTTGTAGAAAGTGTTTTTCGAACTTCGAACCAGCAAAAAATGGACCAAATGTTTCCTGATATGAACAATTAGATCAGAAACGAAAAAGGAAAAGCCTCTTTCCCGAGCTCTTTCCTATAGTTTCTGATCTAATTGTTCATATCAGAAAACATTTCTTCCGTGTTTTGATGGTTCGAAGTTCGAAAAACATTTTCTACAAAAAGTGCAGATAGAACATTATATGTAGAAAGAATGAATGAACGAATGAATGAACGAACGAATGAATGAATGAATAAACGAATGAATGAATGAACGAATGAACGGATGAACGAATGGATGAATAAATGAACGAACGAAAGAATGAATGAATGAATGAACGAATGAATAAACGAATGAATGAACGAATGGGTGAACAAATGAATAAATGATAACAAACTAATGAATTAATGAACGAATAGATGGATGGATGATTCAATATACGAGTTGATTTAGCGGATGAACTGAATAATTTTGAATGCGAAACAGAATTAATTGATAAATTTTCACTTGTATTGAAAAATTCTGTTATACCTGTATAATTATCAGTTTTTTATGTTCCATGGAATCAGCAATGAATGAATTAAGCAATTTGATTTTCAGTCGATTTTTTGAAATGAATTATGAGATGTACAATTTTAAACTGTATTCAACTATTGATTTTTTATATGTAAGTGAATGAAATCAAAATAAATAGAGAGACATAAAATTTGAACTTGGAATTATTCAATCAAAAAAAAAAGTTGCTGCTCAAAAATATTATCAAATCTAGGTTTTTCCCGGTCAGGCGATTTCACCTCTGATTGGTGATTTGCCCAGCTTTAGAGAAAACACGCTTCGACGGTACCTACTGAGGTAGCAGGCACGGACAAATGCTTGAGGGCTATTTCAAATAATTCGAGAAGAATGGATGCATGTCTTTCCCAAAACTCAAATGGACTTTTGTTGCTCGTCGACACGGATGAAATTGACGAGAGAAGTTTTTGTTTTTTCCACGGCGCGCTAACATCATTTATAGGTCCGTGCATTCAAGTTGTTGTGTGCATTTATAACTTAGATTTTTGCACAGAGTGATTTTTGCGATATCAGTAAGTTGTACTACGTTGAATGACATGTGGCTTCAGTCCAGTCTATTAAGTTGCGAAAATTACCTACGATTTACGACAATGACAACTGACCACCAAGTGCTTAGTCCTAGTTCCTATAGTACCTCCACCTAGAACCTACCTCAACAATTCAATTCCAAAACGAATGGTTGATTACGAGGTTCCGTTTCGTGAATAACAATAAATAAATTTGAATCAGTTTGAACTTTGGAATTTGAAAGTTTGTATTTTGTAATGTTTCAGTTGATTAAATGAATCAAATGGATGGATGGATTGGGAATAAAATAAAAGAATTAATGAATGAATAAATGGATGAATGAATGGATGAATGAATGAATGAATAGATAGATGAATGAATAAAGAAATGAATGAATGAATCATTCGATAGCACATGAATTAATTCAACGGATTCATGTGAATGAATGAATTTGAATGAATCATTCGATAGTTTCAGTCATTCGATAGTGAAATTTATCAATAGTGCCATCACTAACCAGAACCATGCAAAAGAGCACTTCATCTCCAGTAGGAGTACCTACAAAGCAATAAAAATACCTTCTCCGTTCCCGCGGACCTCCGTGTTACCACATGTGTTTCTCCGAATATTATGTGCTTTCAAAGTCGCCTTTCGACAATTCGAACACCCAAATACATCATAGGTATTTGAAGCTGTTGAATAGACGGAGCTTATATTTAATTCATTTTTTCACGTAAACTCCATACCTGAGTGACGTAAATAATGCAAAGTGATTAAGCGCATTCTGTACGTTATTTCCATAGAGGGCATCATCACCGCCGCCGGGATAAAACGCTCGCTACTTTGAATCTATGTGATGACTGCTCATCCATTTGTCCACCAGGGAGTTCCGCCTTGGTGCATCACGGCCCCCTTTAAAGCCGATACTTGTGGCAAACTCGTTTCAAGTGCCTAACAAGTACAATACTTGGCCCAGAAGTTTGCAACGAACGTAAAAATAAAGCAAATATTTACTTACATAATTAACGTTTACGCAAAGTGGTTGCAACCCTGTAGCAAACTGCGGCAGACTCTGCGGCTTTAATAACTTTACAACTTTTTTAATTCCGCGTTTACATACCAGAAGGCCGCGGGTCCAGGGCGTGAAACCTCTTTAACAAAAAAAAAAATGGAAAAACGGAAGCTCAATGAGCCGACGTTGATTTTTGAATACTCATTTCATTATTCACATGCACGTCGGAATGAGCAGGGGAAAAAGAGAGATTGTGGCGTTGCCTTTTAATTTTCGTGCAAGTTTTTTTTTTCAACTTAGCATACGCAAAAGTCAACAACTATCACACGCCAGAGCTCGGAACGATGGACATGAAATTTGAATAATATTTTTACGGCTTCAGCGACCAACATGAAAAGTTGTATTCATGCACGACAGTCTAATTAAGTAGGTATGTTTAGTTAATCTAAAGGGTCACCTACTTTTTAAAATTCTGAAGAATAATTAGATCGTCGTTTTTGGCTTTTACTAGCCTGTATTTTCAGCAGGTTTCTTTATTTAACACTTCAAAAATTGGCAAGTATATCTCATATTGCCTCTAATTGGCATCTCATAAATTTAGTACACACTCAGTGGGTGAAATGTCTTTTTCAATTCTGCCACCAACAGCTTACTGAAATCTTCTGAAATAACGAAATTTGATAGATTCGAAGGACCAAACTTTGACCCTTCATAACTTCAAAAACCACTACGGTACACTGTTATAGTGTTGATTCTAATGCTCCATTTCGGGATCATCTTTATAGTACAATAAAAATTATTATCACAAACTTTATGATGATAATTAGTCGAAATTAGTAAAAAACGACATTTTCCGCGCAATAAAAGTTTTTCGTAAAACTAAATAAAATTGTTATTTCTTCCATCAGACTTAGTTTGGTCATGGTACGGTCAAATTGGCGACAAATATAATCCCTGCGACAAGAGCTAGCAGAACACTTTTGAAACACGCAAACACCTTGCAGACATGTATTGTGGGTTGTATTTGAGTAAGCGGGCCACCAACTCCATCATGCACACTGCACTAAACTTCGCGATTCACGACAGAAAGCAATCACGTCAGTTCAGGTTTATATTATGTATACGAATTAATGGAGTTCTGGCGTTCTCCTTGAACGCAGGTAAATTATTCAGAAGCTGCATATCATTATCTGTCTCGACTTTATTGTTATAACAATGCAAACAACAAGAGACATTTCACGTAGTATGTATCTACGTGATTTTTAAGAATGTAAGTAGGTATCTGACAGAAAGGAGACTTGTCGAAAATCGAAAAAAACTATTCCATTTTCTGCTAAGTCTAGCATCTATTTTGGCAGAACACCTGAAGATTTTGTGGAGAGATCTTTGGTCATTTATAATCTGACTGACAATAATTATTGTCCAAGACGACAGGTCGAACATTTCATTTGGGGAATAATTATTTGCCGAGTATATCCTCAAGAAATTATTCTAGCACCTACCTGACCAACAAAATATTCGAGACACCAATAAAAAGAAAAATGTCATTTGTTGTATAAGTATTACTTTCATAACAAGCATCGAAAGTGATGGATAGGTACATTTTAGGTGAGTAGGTATGAAGTTTTATGCCACTTTTATTTTAATTTATATTTGTTCCTGAAGGGATGGCTGGTTTCGGCTATTGTGAGCATCATACCCAAAATGATGTGTATGAAAATCTGTTTGATATATTTTGGAAAAAGTGGTTCTGACAGCTTTCTGCATCTTACACTTCAGTTTATTCCAGATGAATCGTTTAAACATAATTATCTGGTAAAACTACACCTAACTGCTTTTATTATTCTGGTCATTTCCATATCTCTTCAAGCCAAATCGTGACAAATCATTAATCCCTATCAACTGCCGTTCAAGTACTTGTAACCAAGTCGTCTTGGGTCTCGTAAGTCCTCCGTCGCGACAGCTCTCGCTCTCCAACCACTCTTCGTACCTTCAGAAAACCATTCACTGCTTATTAAAATCATGCACTTTGATATGTGGTCATGATCAAATTCGTACGTCCTCAACTCCTCAAGTTGGCGCTCGACTCTCTAACTATGCGAATCGAGACACATAATTCCAATAAAACAAATTAGGAGCCGCACGCTTACTTCTAGGACGTTCGTATCAATTTGATCTCACTTGTGTAAGACACCTATTTTTTTACAACAATTGACCACAACAGTTGATTGTGTTTCGTTTACCCTTGTATGTAAAATTATGCATAATTACTGCAAGGTGCATATCTCTTTATGACAAATTACGAAGCTGTCAACATCCAAACGGTGATCCTCTTTTCAGGGCAAATACCTACTCATTTATTGTAATTGATCATGCTTGTGTAAATAATTAAACATGAGAACCTCAGCATTGCTTTTACAGAGTAGACGGTTGAAGTTTTGTCTGAACTGATACTCTACAGAGGCCTTGTGCGAGTATCCCCCGGCCTCATTGCACGATGCGGTATTAACGATGGCCCTGTGTAGCTGAACTCACGAGTCTCGTACGAGTATACCCTGGCTTCATTGCACTAGTGACTTTACGTGATACATGACGGGTGCAAAGTTAGCTTGCCCCTGAGGTGCACCTTGTGAAGGGCTAACTCATTTGGACGTCAGACTGATTAATTGCCTCCTGACGAACATTGCACATCAATCAAATCAACGAAAAGACTTCTTGATGGTACCTAACAGTCAAAATCGAACGAAAAAAAAACTTGGACCACTACTGAGGATCCTACAGCTCAACATCGAGGGCATCAGTATATCGAAAACAGAATACCTTACAAGAATCTTGGAGGAACATGAAATCGACGTAGTTCTACTCCAGGAAACACACGCTGGCACAATAGAAGACCTTCTGAAACGTGTCAAACTGACAGGATATGCTCTCGTGGGAGCCACTTGCAATGAACACTATGGCACAGCATCTTTCGCAAGAAAGGCAATCGACAATGTTCATTTACTTGAGAAGAGTAGCCTGGATAATATATTTGTAGTTAACATAAAGATTGAAGAGATACGACTATATCCAACGTTTATAAACCCCCGAATACACCATGGCCAGCCAATGTACTTGCGACCCATCAACATTCATGTATCTACTTGGATGACTTCAACAGCCATCATAATTTATGGAAATACAGACTGAATGATGAAAATGGTGAAACATTGTCAAATTCGGCAGAAACCAATAATTTACACCTGGTTTTCGATGCTAAAGACTCTGATACTTTCTTTTCGGCGAGGTGGCAACATGGCTATAACCCAGATTCATGTTTTCGTGTCCCATGATTACAGACAGCAAGCATTACCAATACAAAGGAAGGTATTGCCTCATTTTCTACACAGTCAACACAGGTCAGTCATTATCGAATCAGGCATAACTATTCCAATCATACATTCATTACCTCGGCCTAGATGGAATTTCAACAGAGTCCAATGGGGCAAATTTCAAAAATATCTGGATGATAGCATCCGATGGATTCCACCTACACCGAAACAGTACGACCGTTTTTCTAATTTGGTCAAATGTGATGAAAAGAAACATATACCTCGCGGTTATCGTAAACAATACATCCCAGGATGGAGTGTCGGATGTGAAAATTTGCTGAGACAATATGAAGAATCCGGAGACCCAGAAATAGCCAATGAACTTCTCGACTCTTTGGACAACGTTCGTAGGGATAAATGGAATGAAATGGTTGAAGGAATGAATTTTACTAGGTCTAGTCGAAAGTCGTGGACAACTCTACGGAAATTAGGCGGTGCAAGCGACATCAGAAAACAAAAATCAGACATCAACCCAAACAAAATTGCTCAACGCATAATTTCAATGTCCAGAGCACCAGCAAAAAAACAGTCTACGAAAATTATCAAAAGGGCAATGCGAATTTCCGAATGCACACTACCAGAAGTTTCACTGTTCGCACGACCATGTACTGAAGAGAAAATAACAACGGCTATAGGATTTATTAAACGTGGTAAAGCTGCTGGAATGGCCGGTATTTATCCCGAATCCATCATACATTTTGGATCGAAGACCAAACAATGGTTGGCGAAACTCTTCTCGAAAATCATTGAGACGGGAGAACTTCCTACCACTTTCAAAAAGGCAAATATTATAGCGGTACTTAAGCCTGGGAAACCAAACCACTTACCGGAAAGTTACAGACCCATAGCTCTACTAAGTTGCTGCTATAAATTACTTGAACGTGTCATCTATAATAGAATTCAACCTGCTATTGACGAAATAACCCCTATAGAACAAGCTGGATTTCGCCCGAGAAGAAGCTGTGATGATCAAGTCCTTTCACTAGCGACCTTCATCGAATCTAATAATCTAATAGGTCCGTCGGTGGCCTTTGTGACTTGAGACTAAATGGTCATTTATCGTGACCGTGTACCAGGGGGAAACGGTTATAATTCCTTTCATGCACTTATTCATTCCTATAAAAGTTATGTTTTGCCTGAAGGGCCATAAATGAAATTTTAATTATTTCACCTTAACTAAATGAATTAATACAATGCAAAAAAAAATTCCGGTGTTTGTACGATTATCGCGGCTGATGGGCTTAACGAGAAGCCAGTACCCGGCGCCTCCACCATGTAACGTCTAAGGGAAGCCGCTGTTGCCGGCTCCCCTTGGACGGTGCTAGAAGGGCTGATCCTTCTAGCTTGAGGGGTAGTTTGGGGGCTGAGATGGTAAAGACCACAGGCTCTGATACAGAATACGTTTTATTCAATATAAATATAATCTAATAATCTACAGTACTTACTTTAGACACACATTCATCCGATGGAGCGAACCCCAGTTCGTACGCTTTCCCACTTCTTACACTCGTTGCGGTTGTTAGCCGAATTCTTTGATGCGCTCCTAATTATAATCGTTCCCTCTCTTCTTCTTTCGTGAGACCGGTTTTGAAAAACAGAAGAAAACTGCAACTGCCTCTATTGACCTCACGGCAGCATACAACACGGTATGGAAAAAGGGCCTTATCTTTAAATTGAGAAAAGTTATTCCGTGTAAGAAAATCTCCCGCTTGATCAACACTATTATGAGCGCCCGTATATTTCGTGTACAATTGAATGGAAAAATCAGTAAAAATGGAATCCTGAACAATGGACTACCTCAGGGATCTGTACTTGCCCCCTTATAGTGGACGTGGTAGGAAAAAACAAGTTGCAAATGATGATAAAGGCAAACCACTTTGCAGGATCGTAACTAAGACTTAAATTAACGATTTGACCCGCAGTGCTTTTTTTTTCGTCCCTTAGGATTTGAATGGCGCCCCTTTTTCAAAATGGCGGATTCTATCTAGGGGCAGAAGGTATCGATTAGCCTGGTGATGTCCAGCTTTGTTAAAATATATGGAGCTATGTCTCAATCGGTTTCTGGGACATCAAACACTATTTAAAAAAATGGTGGAACATTGACATCTGTCGCAGGCAAATTTGGTGGAGGCGCCAAAATGAATTTAGTACGGTCATAAGAAAATCGCTGTAACATTTTTAGTTTCCAACCGATTTAAACACAAAACATCTAATTTTGTAGAAAAGTGAATTCTTCTTGTTATCTCATACCTACCTCTCATAAAAAAGACATTGAGGAATGTTGAAAAAAAAATTGAAAAATAATTTGAAAAAAAGATTTTTTTATTTTTTTATTTTTATGAAAATTGCTTTGTTTGTAGATTTCGATGTGCCCTTTCTAAATTTGCATTTTTCCGATTGATATCTTTGCAGTGCGCACCGCCATCTTGAAAAAATGATATCTGGAAAGAAGTTTTTGACAATATCTAAATTTCAGAGTATGCAAAACCAAAATGTTTATATATGTATGAAAGAACATTCAATTCTCCACAATTTGACACCTGAACCATCTTTGTGCGACTCGGGGCTCTTGAGCTAGAGCTTCCGGAAGTATCAATTTTCGGTGTTAAATAGTGACCGCGCCTACCGGATTTCACCACTGGATCACCACCATGTCTAAATCAAGTTACCCATCAATAACGCGTCGTCATTTATCACAGATCATGAACATTGGTGGACCTGGCACAGCCCCAAGAGGTGATTTTCAATTCTTTTGGAACCGAAAATTGATACTTCCAGAAGGTCTAACTCAAGAACCACAAGTCGCACAGAGCTGGTTCAGATGTCAAACTGTAGAAGATTGAATGTGCTTTCATATGTATCCAAACAATTTAATGTCACAAAGGCCAAAATTCAGATTTTGTCAAAAACTTCTTTTCAGACATCATTTTTTCAATATGGCGGCGCGTGCTGCAAAGGTAGAAATCGAAAAAGTACAAATTTAGAAAGAGCACATCAAAGTCAACAAATAAGGCAATTTTCATGGAAATAAAAAAATGAAAAAATTTTTTTTTTCAAATTATTTTTTAATTTTTTCTTCAACATTCCTCAATGTCTTTTTTATGGAAGATATAAGGTAACAAGAAGAATTTACTTTTCTACAAAATGAGATGTCTTGTGTCAAAATCGGTTGAAAAATAAAAAATATTACGGCAATTTTCTTATGACAGTACTAAATTCCTTTTGGCGCCTCCACCAAATTTGCCTGCGGTAGATGGCCATGTTCCACCATTTTTTTAAATAGTGTTTGATGTCCCAGAAACCGATTGAGACATAGCCCCATATATTTCTTCTAAGCTGGACATCACTAGGCTATTCGATACCTTCTGCCCCTAGATAATATCCACAATTTTGAAAAAGGGGCGCTATTCAAATCCTAAGGGACGAAAAGAAAAGCACTGCGGGTCAAATCGTTTATTTAGGTCTCAGTTGTAACTCTGCAAAGTGGTTTGCCTTTATCATCATTTGCAACTTATATTCCCTATTTCGGTTGTACCACGTCCACTATTACTGTTCAATCTGTACACGGCAGATATACCGAGAACCAAATGCCGGAAATTTATATATGTTGATGATATTGTCATCGCAACACAAGACAAAAGTTTTGTAGAGGCTGAACAAACTCTAGCAACAGACCTAACATCATTAAACTAGTACTTCAAGAAATGGCGGTCATGTCCCAGTGAATCGAAAACCAAGGTATCCTGCTTTCACCTGAATAATCTGATGGCCAACCATCAGCTCTCGGTAAACGTTAACGGAACTCCACTACGCTTTAACCAGAACCCTACTTATCTTGGCGTTACGCTGGACAGAACACTCACATTTAAGAAACACCTCGAAAAAACAGCTGCCAAACTGAGATCTCGGAATGATTTACTGCAGAAGTTGACTGGCACATGCTGGGGAGCGTCTGCCTCAACTCTCCGAGTTGCAGCTCTAGGACTGGTCTTCCCGAACGCTAAATACTGCTGTTCAACCTAGCTAAACAGCAGCCATATAACATCTGTTGACGTAGAGCTAAATACCACTATGCGAATCATAACAAGCACGCTCAAGCCTACTCCAACACAATGGCTCCCTGTTCTAGCGAATATAGCCCCGCTAATTTACGACGCATGAAAATACTTCAAACCGAATACGTCAAAATCGAGAGTAATGGAGAACTACAGATACACCAAGATGTTCCAGTCTTCCAACAATTGAGATTAAAATCTAGAAAACCAGCGATAGGAACTGCTTCGAGACTCAATGCCTTCAATGTAAACACGGAATGGGTAACCGAATGGAATGCACACAAACCCACTGGAGGCATCCCTCCTCCTGAATCCCAACCATTGCTATGGATGGTTTCGCCAAGGACTACCAATTACCAAGGAAATTATGGTCTAGACTAAATAGAGTCAGAACAAGCTGCGGAAGATGTGCCAGCTCACTGTTCCAGTGGGGCATGACCAACAGCCCCCGCTGCGACTGTGGAGCTGAATTTCAAACGGTGGACCACATAGTGAGTCAATGTCCGACAAGATTATATCCAGGCTCAGTGACAGAATTCCTTACTCTGACACCGGAGGCACTTCTATGGCTGGAAAGTTTTGACATTCAACTTTGATTTTTCACCAATTTACCCATAATTTATTTATACTTTTTATACATTTTTCTTTCTTTATTGTGCAATGTAGTGAACTCATACGGAATAATAATAATAATAATAATAATTGCACAAATCGGCACAGGGTCTGGTTATTTGTATCGGAGGTGATCACCCGGCCAGACAAACCGGGAATCAATCATAATCACGCTTGATACACGTGGTGCTGTGATTGGAATAGGTGCCATAGCCCATAGCACTCTTGAAGGCACATTGCACTTCTCATTATCACGGAAATGTGATATTTGAATTATGTACCATTGCACTATTTGAGGGGTACATTGCACTTTTCATTATGACGGTGTTAACTGACTCTGGCTGGGTCAAGTCGCGTATTTAGTAAAGCTGAGTGTGATTGTTTTGAATCATATTGATTCAAGACTGAGCCGAAGTTGAATTCAACACTGAATTGTGAATTGACCTGAGGTTAATTCATGAGAGTACCGTTATGCTCACACCCGTTTTTACATCTTTCAAGAACCAGGTGACCATGACTAAACCGCCGCCTTTCACTTGCTCTCGAGATTGTCAGTTGAATTCCTACATTAATTTTTAATGTACCAGACGTTAGTTTTAATTATTGTTTCACTTTTCGTCTTGAGTAACAATATGCTCTTTCGGCATTTCTTGAAATGAGTAATTGATCGTCCTACACTCGTATAATTCAACGTTTCCATAGTATCGATCTTCTGTGACAAAGAATAATTTGAATAAGAAAACTCAAACGAGCAACGACGCAAACGATTCGATGGGTTTATGGTACCATGGGACATACCTGTACCTATCTAATTTTCTTTTTCTTTTACAGGTGAGCAGAGATGACCATGCAGCGATGCTTGATGAGCCAAATCGTGAGTAGGTACTGTACATTTCTCACCGAAATCATTACGGAAAAGCAAAGATCTCCAAATTGACATTGTTTTCAAACACTTCCTTGCTTCCGCGGCACTTAAACTGTTTAGGGAGTTGCGCATTCCTTACGGACTTGTGTATACGCCAGATTACCCCAGACACAATCCCTTAAATGTGTTTTTCATTAACTTCCTGCTATGCCATGCCGCCTCTGATGTGATACATACAATCAAATTTGTATTTTGTAACGACGGAAATTTTCTCCCATTCCGCCGGCATCAATTCACGTCAAAAGGCGAAATCCCACGCTATCAACGGGCAATCAGCTTTACTACTCCCGGAAAACTATTTGCCGCGTCCGTTTCCATCTCCATCTGGGGAATCTCGAAACAAGTTCATGAATTTGAACACCAACTGATGAAATTGCAACTGTGTGCCGGGAGGTCTCCTTCACGCAATGACGGGATATGCTCTACCCCCGCCGTCTCGCCGTCCGTCCGGGAGAAAGCAAGACGGATTACTCTACAATTTATATTTATAAATTCCCGCATCACCGAGAAATCTCGACAGAAGAAAAGGGCTACTGCTGCTGCCAGGCAGGCTCTGAGTATATATCCAGAGAAAAGAGAAGAAGACAATGAGGCGACTCAATTACTTTGGGCGAGACCCCGCGCGCCACCCTTATTCCTCTCCCAACCAACAACATCATAAATATCACGCGGAACTTTGCAGAGCTAAACGATTTAATTTGACAAATTAGTCATTTGTGTTCACAAGTCCCAGAGCGGTTATGCGGTTTCCAGAGATAAAAGTGTCTTGCTCTCTGGATGAATGCCCGGCGTCTGCTGTGTGCTGGTGCTGCCTGCCTCTCTGATGCTTGCCTGATGCTCCCTCGGCCTTTGCCAGGTTCCCAGGTATGCACGGGAAGCACTCCGCAGCCGCCGCCTCAAAGCACGCCGCCACTTTTTCGGCCCCGCTCCCCAGGGAATTATCACCGCAAAATAAACTGCCGCCACATTTTATTAATTTCCGACCTGCGCCAGGTACTTATTTTGATAAAGGGAAAAGGGCTGCTGCCTGTGCTGGAGCCTTGTTTTATTTAGTGCGGTCCGTCTGCGGCGTGGGTGCTCTGGGTGATTGAGCTGGCGCTTCCAGCCCTTTGACTGCCACCATCATCAGATAAATTATTATCGAACTGATATTCTTTTATTGATGTTTGTCGGGTTTATTTGTCTTTTCGAGCTGATTTTTTTTTAATTCACTTTTATAGGGTCGTTGCACCCACACGCAAGGTAAAGTTCAGATTACGCAAGGTTAACGTATAGGTGTTCTAATTTCGATAAACAACTCATCTGCTGTGGGCCGAAACTGATAAATATTTAATACATTTTGGTTGGTGATGCTCATCTATTACTGTTACATCGCTTTTATTCCCCTGCTACAGCCGGACTACTAAAAAATGCCTTTGACTTTGATCCAACACGGGTTCAACCCATCAGTTACTCTTCACGATCCTCGGAATACCATAGCCGGAAAAAACATAGCTGATTTTTACATACAACGCCCTCGATTATTATAGAGCTGCAGGGATGATCATCACTGATCTATTTCCTACTGTCAAGGGCAACCGAATAAAATGGATGTAAGCAACAAAATCTGACGGCTGTCACTTTGGACCTTTTTTTATATAATCAGCCAAATTTCATTCGTGCTTGAAATTTTACCAGATAATTTTGGCCAAGCGTTTCCTTCGGGCTGATTATCCCTACGGAGTCGGACATTATTACAATCATCACTCGCGATTGCTAGGCCAAAATTATCGTGGATGTCTAAGCACTTGTGATATAACTTATGATTATTAAACGTTTACATCACACCCGACACCTTACTCGCATGGCAGATATAAAAATAGTTCTACTTACATTACAAATAATGAATTTGGACCTGAGGGCACAGCCTCAGCCCCTTGAATTAACAAACTGCATTAATTCATGACCAGCAGTACTAATGACTTTAGGACGTAGTCCAAAGTTTTCTCCATTTTGACACATTTTCTAACGATTCGTTATCCAAAACAGTATAGAACGACGGGTGCTAACAATAGTCTTTATTGAAAGGATGATGCTTTACTTAGGAAAAATCAGAGTCATATCTTCTATTTTCCTTTTCATTACTTGAAAAACCCAAAAAATGGTTTACCGATCTGGGTAGACGACTACAAGTCAGTTGAACAGTTTGCTCGGATCACTTGATTTTGCAACTAGGTTTCATGTCCATGCAGCCCGCTTCAATGCTGGAAAGCGCCTAAATGTGACATCCAGAGGCTCCTATACCAGGAGGATGATCAATGATCATAGCTGCACTGAGATTCAATAACTCGGTAAACTGGCATCGAAAACCTTGGGAGACCTTGTAATGGTACGCCCCCCCCTCCCCCCAGTGACATTTCACGCGATTGGCCTCTGATCATCGGAATCCTACGTTGTCCGTTTTTGTTCGCGTCTTAACCCTTTGATCCGCTTCTGTTCATGAGGAGAACGACCCGAGGGGGAAGAAGGTGGAGTTCAAGGTGGACTTCAATGAAACACGCTCATTGCACAGAAAATTACATTTACTCAAAACAAATGAAGTGCAAAATTAGTCATTTTTCTTTTCTCAAAACCCCACAACCTTATCATCGAAGAGCGTAGGAAAAAGTTTGGGAGCATACATGTGTAACGTTCAATTTTCCATCCTCTGTTTTCCATTCATTCTCGGCTTAATTATCGGCTAGTGTGTACGAGAGTTCCATTTCAATTTATATTCTACGGTGTTGACACTCTTGCAGCATCCTACTTGAGATCGACATCTCTTTCTGCTGGAGCTGCGGCTGATCTTGCGGAACGTCGAAAACTGTCAAAATATGAAGACCTTTCAAGCTTGTATCTGTTTTGCCCCGTCGGATTCGAAACACTGGGCTCGTGGGGAAGTGAAGCTCTTCGTTTCATCGACGAAATTGGGTCTAGGATTGCCACGAAGACTTTGGAGCCAAGATCCCGTTCGTTTTTACGCCAACGAATAAGCCTAGAGATCCAAAGAGGAAATGCCTTCTGCGTTCGTTCGGCGCAATCCCAGGCTTCTCCATTGAAAGAGAATATTTCTCTACTCTAAATATTCAATTTTAAATGTACTTATCTATTTTTACACTTGTTGAATATAAAATTTGTTACCTTATTCTACGGTGTATTGCGGTCTCCTATCAAAAACTTCGTTATTTATTTCGTTTCTTCTGAAAAGATAAGCGCCTTATAATTTTCGACGTCCTGCTGGAAAGAGGTTTCGTTTGCTGTGTCTTGAATTGTCTTGTTCACTTGAAGTTTATCGTTTGAAATTATTTGGCAAAAAATCGAACGCATTTTTGTGGATCAACCGGCCGGAACCTCACAAAGTTCGAAATAGAGTTCGATCGACGTATTGTCGGATTTATAGTAGCAAGCACAGTTCGAAATTTCTCAGAAGCCACCTACCATCCTGAGGTATGAGGATCATTTGAAAAGTCTCACTTTCGATGTTACGTTTGCTTTGATTTTCAGGCTTCTTTTCTTTCGCCGTATCTTTCTGTACCCATTGTAGTAGGTACCTATCGTGCGATATCTAATTGGAATTTCACCGAAATTATTACAAATAAAAAGCCGCACACCATTAAAGGTATTTTATATCGTTTAGTTAGTTTCTTCATTTCTCCATGAGATATCTATTTTTCAATATTCTTTCAGGCTTTTATTTTTTCCCCACTTCCCGTATATTTCTGTTCTGATTGCTTTGTTCGGATTGTGCTGTATGCTGAAGGCTGGAGTTGAAGAAACTGCATTTTTGGAATTGGAGAGGCAGTCTATTTAAACCAAAACATGGAACTGTTGCCGAATCTAAGAGCCACCTTTTCCGCTGGACTGTAAGCGCTGGTGCCAGTGCAGCTGAAGATCAAAATTATTGAAAACCTTTTTTTTAAGTTCGTATTGAGTGTATGTGAAGTGATAATTCAATTTGGGGATTTGGGGTACTATAATATTCTGCTGAACGATTTTGCTAGTAACCACGCTGTCGAATTGCCGTGGTTAACAAGAATTTGTGCACGCAAGTCAAATTGGGGAAAATAGCTAGTTTTTTTTTTACCCGCGTTGCCTTATTTTTCTTGAGTCCATGCTAGATTGAAAAGTTGTTCAACGTCCTATAGTTAAGGTTACCTTAGGTTATTATATCGCTAGATATTTCGTTGCACAGCTGTGAAACAAATTGAAGCTCTACTCTAAACATTTGCTTTTTTTTCACATCATCAATTGAGTAATTGCTTTTCAATTGGGTAATCCTGGCCTGGAACCGAGGGTAAGTAAGTTATTCTGTTACTTCCAGTGCAATAAGTTCTTGCTCACTCCATCAACATAAACAACAAGAATCGCTTTCGGACTTTTTTGATAGCTGAAATATTATAGTTTTATCATTGATTGTACCTACCTTTTTTTTGTGACTGATTCTTTACATGCTTAATACTTATTTATTTTGACCTTATAATTTGAGTTCAAACTTTCTCTTGAACTTGTCAGTTTTCTACTTCTAGTATAACACAACCACACACCAAGCTATTGTTATTGGAAGTCTCGCCGTAGCTTTTGATTATTGTTCTGTAGTCGTACACCTGTTTAAATTAAACCTTTGATTATTGTAATTATTTCTTTTTCCTTCAACTTGTTACTTTCGGGTTTGTATAAGTATTTAGTATTTCATTTCTTTTAAGAAGTAAAGTTATCGACTTTGATCGTGAGCATCGTAAACAAATCCGTGACGCCGTTTTCTATCTGAATTGAACCCAGCTCTCTCTTTGTTGCTGGCCAGGGTCGATGCTCACGAAGAAATAGCAAAATCAAACTTGACCGTTTGCGGCGTGACACATGGCCAGAAAAATGAGATTTTATGAGACAAAAAGGCGCAATAAGAGATTGTTTGAGGGTGATAAAGGTCTATCAAGGTCTGAAAATGAAACAGTTGTTTCTTTAGAGAAACGCCCTGCAGTACTTAACCAGGATTATGGTCCAGGTGCCACCCAACCTGATCTTTCATTGGATGAAATATGAAATTGATATAGAAAAAAACCCGGAAAAGTCGCTCTGCTTCAGGTTCAAAAACCTTATATATTTCTTTAGAATCATGCTAATCCTGCTAGAAATAAGTAATCAATAATATTTTAGGTTACGCAGAAAGATAAACTTGTCATAGAAGCCAATACAAAGGATCAATTTAGTTCAGACTTATATTCGTCACAGAGAGACTGGATCGTCTCACCGCCTCGTTTTTTGGCCGAGTGGTCAAAAGAAGAAGTACACTTTGTCACAACCTTGTCAAGGATATTCTATACAGGGTGGTCCTCGTTTTATGTCATTAAATTTAAGGATCAATAGAAAATGAAAAATGAAGGGGACTTTCCTCAGAAAACATATTTGAGAAATGCCTAATAACAGAGATACAGCCCTTCAAAGTTGGAAATAAATGATCAGTTTTTCCGCATAACTTTTGAACCGTTCAACCGATTTCATTCAAAATAGAACCAAAGGTTTACTGACGTTATCCCCTGTCAAACAATCATAACATGTTCCATAAAATAGTTTCAGGGGCTTAGACATTAGGGGGTGACCCTACTTTTCCCCCCCTATTTTTCACCCCCCTAGTTATTTTTGGAAACTGTTTATAATTTTGAATTCTACGTTCAATTTAGAATAAAAAGTCACTCTTGCAAAATTTTGATTAGAGGCTTCGTTCAGGAAATATTTAAGTTTGAAACTTTGGAAAACATCCCGAAATCGCCACTTTCCAGAACCCAATTTTTTTTTTCCTGAAAATTGCCGGTGTTTTGGAAAAAATAGTGGTTCATCAACGTAGAAATTCTAGATAACCTATTTCAGCTGAGAAATCATGAGTTTCTTCGGATTTTAATTTTTAGACCTTTGAAAGTGGCGATTTCGGGATGTTTCCTAAAGTTTCAAACCCAAATATCTCCTGAACGAAGCCTCTAATAAAAATTTTGCAACGGTGATTTTTTCTTCAAAATTGAACGTAGAATTCGAAATTATAAACAGTTTCCAAAAATAACTAGGGGGTGAAAAATAGGGGGGGAAAAGTAGAGTCACCCCCTAATTTCTAGGCCCCTGAAACTTTTTTATGGAACATGTTATGATTGTTCGACAGAAGATAATTTCAGTGAACCTTTGGTTCTATTTATAATCAAATCGGTTGAGCGGTTCAAAAGTTATGCGAAAAAAACGATTATTTATTCCCAACTTTGAAGGGCTGTATCTCTGTTATTAGGCATTTCTCAAATATGTTTTCTGGAGAAAGTCCCCTTCATTTTTCATTCTCTATCGATCCTTAAATTTAATGACATAAAAGTCGGACCACCCTGTATAATACGGAAAATCAAAGGAATGCGTCGCCATCGCTAAATTGCAGGAAAAATTGGTCCGGAAAGCCATCAAATTTATCCCATCTCTAGGAAAGAGAATTGAGTCACTTAACGGAGAGCGCCGATCAACAGAGTTTTTACGACAAAAAATCAGCATCGCCACTCAAATAGGGAACGCCGCTTGCGTCATGAGTACTTCTCCTCATTCGAACAGTTTGGAGGAAATATCATTTTAAAATATTCTATTCCAATGCGGAAATGACCTAGTGCCTGCTGATTTGGACGATTCGGCGATACTTTGGCTACACGTGCCTGCTTTTTATGTTCAAGGGATGAACTCCCACCTACGGCCCTCATGTCACTACCATGGCAATATGACGCTGTGGTGGGGCTCACTCGGAGGCGAGACACAGGCTCCAAATCCTTCCCCGGCAAAGTTTTAGGCAACTCTCCCGATTACTTGGCCCTCGAAAGCTTCCTCTGGGACAATGATGACTGTTGCTTTGAGTGCCTTTTCTTTCAGTTCGAATAAATAATGTCATACATCATTTTTAGTAATGAGTTGTCGTCTTTTTTCTTGAGCTTTTTCGCGGATGGTTTTAAATTCTTTGAGGCAGGTTTTAGAAAGGTTACTTCTGTGTTCTTTGGAAGGCCCATGAATGGATCCTGCGAAGTGGAGGGCTGTTCTTCTGTTGTGGGAGATATCACAGAGATAGCTCAGTGTTTCCTCCTCGTATTATTGACAACACTGTCACCAAACTTATTAAAAATAACAAATTTAGTGGCACAAAACTGGGCCCGAGCTCAGAAGGAGATTGGGAGGGTTTTAGAAATTACTCTTTTCACAAAAATTAAGGGCGCCACCTGCAATAGTACCTTAAAGAAAAATTCGTAACAATGTCGCAGGCCACTATCACGGAAGGCAACAGTTGAGTTCTATTCGCACACACAAAGGATAAATCACTCACACAGATAAAGAAAATGGCAATACATAAGATAAAACAAATTTAATAGAATTGATGAAATCGTGAGACAAATATTGTTTGAGTAAGCAATTTAGGATTAACGCGTATATGTCCCCAGAACAATCAAAGTTATGCAAGCATACCACCCATGGGAAATGTACCCAAAATATATCTGAACGTAAATACGTAGAATTTCGTGAAAATATTTAGAACTAGGTACTGATCAGTCTCAAGTTCGACGACTACAACGAAATTGTAAGGGTAGTACACAATATCGCGATATTAATGGTTAAATGGCAGTAGATACTTGTAAAACGACGATACGTATTCAAAAGGATATTGGCGATAACTTCTTCTTTGTTCTGCTTCTTAACAAACTTGCATCGGTAGTTCGATTGTGATTATATCGATCTTCTGTGATTGGTAGAGGTCTCTTTGATGGAAGGCAGCATATACAGATCGGTACAGTCACGATACAGGTGAGAATGTTGCACTCCAGACGCTCAATGGTTTCGATAACGAATTTCAGAAAATGGTTTCGGTTTGCTGAGTCCAACACACAGTAGGTAGGTACAAATCGCACACTCAGACGACGATAGGCGTAATTACCACTCGCAGGTTTCGGTTACATCCGAAAAAGAATATAAAAGAGGATTCGAACGGCCTAAAAAGAATTTATAAAGTTACGCGACGGAGATCACGACGATTTTATGTCTTACCAGCGATTCTCTGGGTCAGTTTTCCAAAAATAATTATTATATACAGTATATGTACAATATTTCGGTAATTCGGAAAACTATGGCAATCGATTAGGCGTTATTTGGAAATATCCACATAGCACGCAGCTATCTTGCCTCTTTCAATTTTTACCAAAGAATGCGTTTTCTTTATTCGACAAAAATTATCTTCCGTCTTATCGCGCTCCTACAAAACCGTTCGACCGATGTTTTGCTTCGTTTTTCCGCTGTTTTACGCGAGCCGGATTGATAACATTTCCCTTTGGGCGAGTACGTCCCAACCGAAAATTTTAACCGTAATAACACCACTTTCTTTGATGCAAGACATCCTCACTTTGATTCACCTATCACCTTGGAAGAACTAACAAGCAGTCTAACTACTGCTTGACGGTGACTTACTGTGACGGTTCCACACCTGATGGGGTAAACATGGAACGAAATAAAGATCTATCTATCTATCTATCTATCTATCTATCTATCTATCTATCTATCTATCTATATATCTATCTATCTATCTAACTAAGTGTGGTAGAGGCAAATCTGTGGGTAGCGACGGGATCACATACGAATTTTTAAAATGTCTACCTCAGAACTGGCTCTTTCACATTACTGCCATGTTCTAAAATTCTTGAACTTGCGATTTGCCCATCGGGATGGTCCGAGGTTGTACTCGTAATGCTGTTTAAAAAGGGGTCACCTCGTGATCCAACGAATTATAGGGGTATCGCGTTAGTAAATTGTTTATTAAAAATATTCACACAGGTCTTGTTAGAACGTTTGACTTCATGGTCGGAGGAAAATGAAATTACTCCCGAATCACAATCTGGGTTTCGAAAGAACCGTGACTGCATCGATAATGTCTTTTCACTTACATCCGTTATCCATATAAATATTCGACTGAAAAAGCGTAAAATCTATGCAGCATTTGTTGATTTAACGCGAGCTTTCGATTCGGTGAATCATTCTATTCTATATGGAGTAGACTTTTTAGTCTAGGCGTTAGCTCTAAGATAGTCAGAATAGTCAAAAGCCTATATGAATCGGCTTCTGTGAAGATAAAAGCAGACAATGCTTACTCGAAAAGGTTCGATATTACCGTAGGAGTTTTACAGGGTGAATCCTTGAGCCCATTGTTGTTCTCGTTATTTCTCGCGGGTATTGAGCGGTACTTTCGATCTAGAGGAGCAGTCGGGATAGACATTGACGGGGTGAATGACTTGCTGATGCTACTTTTTGCTGACGATTTGGTGGTTTTGGCAGATTCTAGGAATGATTTGAACAGGAAGCTCAGTATTTTGCGCAATCACCTGGCCGAAAGCGACTTGAAAGTGAACATCGAGAAAACCAAAATTATGTGTTTTAGGAGGGGTAATTTTGCTGAATCGTACAGCGAGAGTTTTATATATGACAATAGAGCTTTGAAAGTAGTGAATAGTTATTGTTACTTGGGAATTATATTTACACCTTCCTCTTTCTTTTTACAACATACAACGAAGGCAGTGCAACGCGCTAATATTGCCATGGGAGCGGCCATGGGCTTGATGTCGAAATCTAAACTTAACTGCTGGGATTCTCGAATGACCCTTTACAATTCAATCGTTGTTAACTCCATAACACATTGTATTCCGGCATGGGGGTTGCGTTATGCCGATGTCTTGGAAAAAATTCAATTAAGCTTCTTTAAACGTCTGTTGTTGTTGCCAAAAAATACACCCAACTATTTGATTCGCCTTGAGACGGGAAATGTCAAGCTTTGTCACTCAATGTTGAAGCACACCCTTAAATTTTTGAAGAAAGTGTTTTTGCTCCCACCTTCTCGTTATCCAAGAAGGTGTCTTCTTCGATTGATAGAACTTGACAGGTCTTTCCCAGGCAATTCCATCAAGTTCAATTGGTATACGCAGCTTAAAAACATACTTAACGAGCTGGGCTACTCAGAGTTGTGTTTGGTGGAGAATATTCCTGCTTTGGGTTCGCACATCAGTGAGATCCTCCTCAAATACAAAGAGAAATTGTTCCAGGATGACCTTGACAGATTGAGCGGTTCGCAGTTCACGCAGTTTTACAGATACTTCACGGTAGACTCAAACACCGCAAGTTACCTTTGTATGCGATTGCCTATTTGCATGATCCGAATATTTTCTCAACTGAGACTCACAGGAACAGGCGGAACTATTCGGTTCTGTTACAGGGGATCCTCCTATGTAATCGACACCGAAGTGAATTGCTCGATCTGTAACCACCAAGCCTCTGAAAATTTGGTTCACCTGCTGTTTGACTGTCCTTTTTATCGGTGCATTAGACCGCGGTTGTTTGGGAAGATGAGGAACTTGGGTGACTTTGCAGGACTCGTCAACAGGGCCACTGAATCGCACGTAAAGACTATCTCCACTTATATTACATCGATGCTGGCGCTGCGGTCATTTGCACTGAACGAATGACGGATTAATCTTTTGTGTTTGGCATTGGTTTGGCTTTATTCCAATTTGAATATAGGTTTTGGGTGGTTTTGGGCGATTCTTCTTTTCAGTTAGTATTCATTGTGTATTATTGAAGAATGTTTTATTTATTATCTTATTGTTAGAATTTGTACGTATTAATTATGTTTTTTTTTATACTTACACCTGACTCTTTCTTTTTGGCTTGATTGTCTTTGGGTATTTTGCTGGGTGCAGTTGACGAAAATATCTCCTTCTTGTCCACAAACGAAACAGGTAAGTTCATCGAGGCTCAAAAAGATTTTGTAGTCTGCATCATCATTATTTCATTTCTAGGAATGGAGGTAGGGTGTCTGTCTTCTAAAGCTCAGAATATGGCTGTAACTTTCGCGCTAAACTCCCACTCTTGTGAAGCTGACAGGAGACTCGAGATTTATTTTAATCCTACTGATTTTAGTGCATCTTCGATATCTTCGTTAGGTATTGTATGTATCACATTTAACAGTATGATCCTTTCAGCTGGAGTGATAAATCTTCTTATTCCTATGTCTTTTATTATTATTGTTTTTTGTTCACTCATTCATTCAACTATTTGGGTGCTCGCTAGATAAATACAAAAGCGGTTGTTTGAAATACATGACGCGAATAATCATTTCTTTTCAAATTTTAGTCAATGTTAAAAATGATACCTTGATCTTTTTTGGCGTAAGATATTGATTGTCTTCTTCTTGTAGCACCAGCATATGTGTTTATTCTTGCTGAATTGCGCATGTTTGCATCATAACTCCTGTATATCCCATACACTTCCTATTTTCAGTAGAATGACTTTTTCGTTTCGACTTTGATTTAGTTTTCTCAATATTTCAAACTTAATCGTCGCTTTACACGAACTCATTGACATAGAGTTTTGCCGTTGTCGCATTCCCGAATCTCATTGTACCCACTGGTATTTTGCGGAACATCTTCGGCCTCGTCCCCGAAGGAAAGCTGAGCTAGGGACTCGGCCATCGTACACTGAACAGTGAACACTGACCGCCATAGAAACCAAGTCATTTCAATGTGTAAATCATAGGACGAATGACCTGATTTCTACGTAGTTATTTTTCGTTATTTAGGCAAGCTTCTTTTTGTTTCGGGCTGTGGATTCTGGATTTCTGGGTAATTTGGTGTCCCTGTATATGAGCCATTGTACCATCCCCTCATTTCTCGAATTCTTATTTGAAGGCCTATACAGATCAACGTATATCATTGATATTATTCATAAAAAAAATAAGTACCGATTTGCAATTGACCAAGAGCCAGAAGAAGCGCTAATAGCCCAGGCGCCAGGGAAAACAATAAGGAAATAATTGTTTCCTGGCTGGAAACTAGCTTGAAACGATCTGTGTAGCTTAGCTTTTGACATACTAGTTTCCCCCCTTTCGGAAATGTCGGCGTCATGTCGCCATCATCAACAAGAAGTGCACCAGCGTAGTTTTTGCCAAATATCTTAATTTTGGGTCATCTGACAGCAAAAGATGTCAGGAGTCATTTTGAAGCCTATGAAATTCCCTACAGTTTAGTTTTTCGGTCAATTCTCTGCGACCTATGGTCTTTGAGATAGAGCTTCTGGAAGTGAGAGTCATTGTCGTGAAAGCTTCATGGCCACTTGACTCGAAAAACTCAAATGTCGATGTGACAAAAAAATTTCAAAATAAGATTACTCGAGAACTCTTCATGCTATAGTTGCGGTGATAGTCTTTAACTCTTCCTCTTGAACCGTAGATTACGACTTTTGAAAAGTCAAAAACGTCACATTGTACATATACAGGGTGTACTACGGGAATCAAATCAAAACAGAGAAATTTGACATATTCTTCGATTTAGCCTACGCGAAACTCTCAGCACTTATCACGAGTCCAATATCAAAATGCATTGCTCTGTAAGCTCCACTTGATACACTCAAGAAGTGGTCAGCTCACAACCTTCCTGTAAAATGTTTTGAAGGCCCTCTGAAATCATCAAAATATTCAGTAGCAAGAAATGTATGTAACAGTATATTATATACCAAGGAACCAAAGTGAATTTTTGATCCTTTGGGTGAAGTTTGTTGCTTGAGGGCCCTTTGGGTCCAAATCCCCAAATTAAAAATTCACTTTGGCCCCTTGGTATATAATATACTGTTATATACATTCCTTGGCACTGTAAATTTTTAATATTCTGATGATTTCAGAGTGCCTTCAAAACATTTTACAGTGAAGCTGTGAGCTGACCACTTCTTTCGTGTATTAAGTGAAGCTTATAGAGCAAATCCATATTGATATTGGACTCGTGTTAGGTGCTTAGAGTGTCGCATATAGGCTAAATCGAAGAAATATGTTAAATTTCTCTGAGCTGATTTGATTCTCTCAGTACACCCTGCATATGTACAATGTGACGTTTTTGACTTTTCTATATTCGTAATCAACGGTTCAAGAGAAAGAGTTTAAGACCATCGCCGCAACTATAGCATGAAGGATTCTCGAGAAATCTCATTTTGAATTTTTTTGTCACATCGACATTTTAGTTTTTCGAGTCAAGTGACCATGGAGCTTTTACGACAATGCCCCTCGCTTCCAGAAGCTCTATCTCAAAAACCATAGGTCGCAGAAAGGTCATTTAAAAACTATTCCGTAGGGAATTTCATTGGTTTCAAAATGACTTCTTACATCTTTTGCTGTCAGATGGCCCAAAATCAAGATAGTCGGCAAAAACCACGCTGGTGCACTTCTTGTTGATGATGGCGACATGACGCCGACATTTCCGAAAGGGGGGAAATTAGTATGTCGAAACCTAAGCCACACAGATCGTTCTAAGCTAGTTTCCAGCCAGGAAACAATTATTTCCTTATTCAGCTGATTTTTGCTCCCTGGCGCCTGGGCTATAAAGCTGGATATCGAACCTTCGAACCATGAGACAGAACTCAGTTTGCTCATTGCTAGTCACGGGAAAAATGTACCCGATCTTGATACTGCATACTGTTACGAGCGGCGATCCCGTGCATTTTAGTGAACACGCGATCTTCCTGGATTCTTCTATCCATTATGTCGCGGTGTAGATACAAGTGCGGAGCTCTGAACATTTCCAGAAGTATACGCGATGGCTTGACATTGGGAACCTCCAACGCTCGATCAAGACACATCTGCTCATTTTGGCGGAGGCGCTGGTTCTAGAGCACAGCAGAATTATGCGGGTAATGTGCAAGATTTTTCGGGAGTCGTATGGAACCCGTATGTCGGCTTACTTTGAAAACTACTGGAGAATGCATGGAACATTCGAGATAAACTAGTCGGACCTATACATGGTGATTCATCACCAAATGGACATAGCCTGAGGGTAGGTCCAGTTTTTCCAGGCAAACCAGGATCTGGCTGTGAAAATTTTCTAACGTTGTTCGTTTTGAAGTTACAGGGTGATTCATGTATTGTGTCGATTTTTTCAATAAGCCATATCTTTAGAACGATCCAATGGATTCGATTGAAATTTTGTGAGTTAATTCTACTATTGATAATTGACACATCGCCTAATCAAGCAGTTCGAAATTTCCAGGGCCGACCTTGACAAAAAAAAACTTCAAAGTTTTTTTCGAAAAAGACGTTCTGTATGTACCTATATTTTTTCAAATTTATTTTCACATCCAGAGACTACATAAAACATGCTATAAGTATCGCAAAAAAATTGCTTGGCACCATTGAGCTGTCAATAAAATTTTGATGATCCTGAAAATTTTTAAGGTTAGGATTTTTTGTAAATTGATAATTTGAAATATTTGCAGATGATCTATTATGGCCTTAAATTTCAGCCGTTTCGTCAAAAAAAAAATCAACGTTTTCCAGTAACTAACTAAAAGCAATAACAAATTTCATCAAAATTTTCGAAAAAATTATGTCACGTCCCTCAATTTCAGTTCAATGTGGGATAGAAGTGAAGTTGAGGGACGTGACAATTTTTTTTCTCAAATTCTGGCTGAAATGAAAAATGAAAAAAAAACGGCTGAAATTCAAGGCCATAATAGATCATCTGCAAATATTTTCAATTATCAATTTACAAAAAATCCTAACTTGTTGAGTATACGATTTCTTGTTGTAAGAATCTAGCTCAAAAACATCAACAGAACGTGCAAGCTCAGCTCGAGAAGCTCATGAGTCTCTTAACCAGGGAGGTGGTCGGCCGTCCGGCAGATCAAGTGTCCGGGAAAAATGAATAAAATTACGGAGCTTGGTTTAATAGTGAACGGTTGTACTATTTACTTCACAATCACAACATGAAAAACATGAAACATAAAATAGACACAATTTATTATTGTTTTGCGGAACGGTTTTGCATCGACAGATAAGGTGTACTCTTTTTTTGTAAGCACGCCGCCAAAATTCGCGGTTCAGGAAAAAAAACATGCGACGAAAGATCGGTACCTTCTCCGGCCGCAGCGTAGCCGCAACGAACAACCCGAAATCTCGCAGAGGCCTCAACGCAAATAGGGGATGCCCGAACCGTTTGTAACCGCTACCGGGACAAAAAGAACCGACCACAAATAACGCGCAAAATAATCCGGACTTGATAGCTAGCACTACTTATCTGCAAACCAATAATTCCTGAAACGATGATGTTGTCGTAGCTTGTGAAGGTCAGGTAGTGGGCTCCAGGTAGATCGCACCACTCCACGTCTCCTTCCTGATGACGGGTAGGTACCCCAGCGTATGCTTCCAGAAAAAGCGACGATCTCCTGAGACAAGGACCTGGAGCTCTCGAAAATTACATGCACGGCTGTGATAATTCCAGAAACGAGGCTTCACTAAACGTAGCGTATGTGCGGTAGAATGCCTTTGGGGTGCATAAGGTGGCAACTTCCGATACGAGAAGTTTTCGTGTTTGAATTAAAAATTCAACGTAAATAAAACACCTACAAAAAAAAAACACTGCACACTAGGTCAGAATTACACCACGAAAAACGATCTTACCTCTTGGATGAGAGGTGTTTTATTCGAATTTTGGAAAATAGAGCTTCACAATAGGCCGTATGGCTGATGGAAAATCAGGAATATGTATCTAGCACAGACCGTGACTTTTCGATCGACAACAACGAATGTCTTATCGCACTCTTTTTCAAATCGGCAGATGATACAAAAACGATCGAATTCTTTTTACCTATTACTTATTACCTATCGCTTTCCCAATAACCAGAATTTGCAAAACAAAACAAAGAAGAATACAGAAAATAAACAGAAAATAAGATAGAGAAGAAATAAACGAGGAAATATGCGTAACAAACTTCAAAAATTTTCAGGATGATCAAAATTTCATTGACAGCTCAATGGTGCCAAGCAATTTTTTTTGCGATATTATTAGCATGTTTCATGTGGTTTCTGAATATGAAAATGAATTTTGGAAAATATGCATACAGAACGTTTTTTTTTGAAAAAAGCTTTGAAGTTTTTTTTTAAAGTCGGCCCTGGAAATTTTGAACTGTTTGATAGGGCGATGTGTCAGCTATCAATAGAAGAATAACCTCACAAAATTTCAATCGAATCGATTGAGTCGTTCTGAAGATACAGCTTGTCAAAAAATTCTACGAAATACATGAATCACCCTGTAGCTTTGAAAAGAACAACTTTATAGAAATTTCGAAACCAGATCCTGGTTCGCCTGGAAAAACTGGACCTACGCTTAAGCTATGTCCATTTGGTGGTGAATCACCCTATATAAGGCATCAATCGTCGCCTCACGAGCAGTATTGAACTGGAAGAGACAGCGAGCGGATAAGAAGCGATAGTCCACTAGTCCTAGCGATATTCACAAGCGTAAATAATTGTTGGCGTGTATTTATTGTAGTACGTAGTAATAAACAGTGTGTGTTTCGAGACGATCGTCTCAATTATATTTGAACCCGTACGCGAAATACGTAACAATACGTTCGTAGCTTGGAGCCTATACGTGAAAGGTTCTATGCTCCATTATCTCTGCAGAACACCTGCTTTTGGCTATATTCAATAATTATTATGTTCGGTGGTGTACCAATGTATACTTTTTTTGTTGGAATATTGTGCTGTTGAATTGATCAGCCCGTCCAACTTCATCCTGCGCCGCCACAGCCTACAAAATTTGAAACAGAACTCTTCGCCCAGCTCCCACGTTGGGCGCAATTTGCCTGATTTTTATCTCCGTTTTTATATTTTTAAGCAGACGAAAATGAATATCAACCTTTGCTTTGGCTAATTATTCCTACCCCATCCCCATCGTGAACCAAATATGCTCTGGGAGTCAAAGCAAAAGATCATGGAATAGGTATATCTTTCCTTTGCCGAACAAAACTTGCGTCTGTATGTATACTGCTCTCACATTATGTAGATTTAAGCTAAACCTGAAACATCGGAAATGCAGACAAGGAAACGTGTAGATGTTTGTATATAGATATAATAAGAGACCCGCGTGTGTTGCTGCTTTCAGCTTATTTTGAATCAAGGGCTAAGTTTCAGTTGTTCGGGGTGGCGTATCGTTTTACAAAATTATACGGCAGGGCGAGGGAAAGTCGAGGAGGCACACAAAGCATACACACAGTCATGACGTATACCCTGCCTGCTCGCGGCTAAATTAATAACAAATCAAGGAGAAATGCCGCGCGCGTTCAAATAAGAACGGAAGTAAACAATTATGGCTGTCATTCGATCGCATTGTTCGTTTTGCCGTTGATAAATACCCCATTGTTTCAGTGTTGCGCTCTGTGCTACTCCAGAATGAGTTTGTATAGGGTGTCGACTTCGATTGGGCCCGGGCAACTAATTATTTTATTAATTAAGAGAGACGACGACGACGACGCCAAAGGAGTCGAACAGAAACGATGCGTATCTTCTGGAGTGGCGCCCGACTCAAAAGGAAAGCTTCAGAAAAACGCCTTTTTTTTCTCCTGAGGTTAATTTCTTTGCGTTCTCCTCCATCGGACGCTCTCTCGCAGCGGAGCACATTTTGAAAAGTAATTTGTGCTCGAATTTGTTTTTTAAGTTTATACGGTTTATCGATTTAGGGCAATTCACGTAAGTACGCTGGGTACAGTAGAAGAGGCGAAAAGGTAGAATTTTATTCTCAATAATTAACGTAAAGTTAATGGATGTATAAGCGGGGCTTGGATAATGGCAGGGTGTATTAGGAGCTGATGTGCTTTTCGCCATGCGTGCACGTATTGCGTAAAATTTTCGGTGATTAAGTTACAAAATTCCACGCTTACACATCCCTCTCGGTGATCCGCACACAACTTTGCCATCATCTCGTGGGAAACAATCAAATTTCTCAAATGGAAGAACAGATCCAATCTGAACTTTGCTCTCTAATTAGATACGGGCGTGCCATCAGTAACGCAACTGCTAAACTGTGATGTATTACACTTGATGAAGACGGCTATCACATTCCTATTTACAGTAATTATTATTGTGTGTCGTTGCGTTTGGTTCCCATTCATATTATCGTCTCTGATTAACCATTAACCACTGGTTATCAGCTGATTAACTCGACATCAATAAATGAAAAGTTGTCAACTAGATATGTAACGTAACCTATTCACAGAAAGAAACTGAGTGAATCAAGTCCAATCATTCAGTCATTCACATTAGGTAGGTATAGGTAGGTAACAATAAAAAATAATGATTAATGATGATTAGAAAAGATTAGCTATTGTTTGCTTGTAGCATCTGATTATCTACCATGAGGCCACATGGCAAGGCGTTGTGAAACTAGTGATAAGCACCCAATTCACAATTAACGTAATACGGAAAGTGTACATGATAACTCTCACGGGAAAGAATCATCATTCGCTTGGTAGACTTTTTTGAACGACGAAAAAAACTGCAAAGGGTTGTTGGCTGTGAGAACTTTGACTTGACGTTTCTATAAAATATTTGCTGGGTTTATTTTGAAATTTTGGCCATTTTCCGTGAAAATCCCTTATGTCTTACGTCACTCTCACGTTTATTGTGAATATCCCTCTCCAATTTCACCCGTTAGAGTGTTGGAGTCCGTAAGTGGCGACCTTATCTTTCCGATTCAGAGTTGACAGGACAAAAGAATTGCAAAAGTGGCAGCAAATGTGAAAGTATTACTGTTACAAGCGGCGATCCCGTACATATTGGTAACCATTCGATCTTCCTGGATTCTTCCATTCATTAGATCGCAGTGTAGAAGTCTGGAGCGATCTGGTGCATTCCAGAGCATTCGTGTATGTAAAACTGAATGGAGACTCGAATGCCTGATCAGGGCACATCTGTCCATTTTGGCGGAGGCGCCGTCCAGAACCCGGCAGAATGATACGGGTAATGTGTATGATTATTCAGGAATGGTCTAGAAACCGCATATACCGAAACGCTATGGACTTTGCTGGAAGTAGACAGAAAGTTCGGGAACACTATTCGGAGGCCTTATATAAGGCATCAGCCGGCAACTCGCGGCAGTATTGAATTGGATAGCGAGCAATAACAAGCGAAGTACCTGCGATATAATTCCAAGTAGATAATTGTTGGTGTGTAGTTATCGTAGTAGAACGCGGTAATAAACAGTGTGTGTTCAAAACGATTGTCTCAATTGTATTCGAACCCGTACGCGAAATAGCGTAACATTTGGTGTCAGAAAGCGGTATAATTGAGAGTAATTCGGCCTGCGACTACAGGACGTTCGGAATTGATCCGTGAATGCCGGAGACAAGGAATATGTCGAAGAGAGGAGCCTAACACGTTGCAGCTCTCGTCCTGCAAATGAAGAATGTTCTAGAAGAGCAGGAAAAGGAGCGCAAAGAAGAGAAAGAAAGAGAGAAGAAGCATCTAGAAGAGCTGATGGTGGCTATGGAACAACACACGCGATACCTCGACGGTAATGTGCGGAAGCTGGCAGAAAAATTGCAACAATTGAGGCCAACATGGTTCAGCTAGAACGACGTTTCCAGAGTACCGCCGTGAGTAATACGGTGGCCCCGATGGCAGCTTTGGCAGGTTTTCATCGTGTGAAAGTGCCAAACTTCGATGGACAAGGCTCATGGACGACCTACAAGAGGCAATTTGACGTTGTTGTCGAGGTGAACGGGTGGAATGACGAAGATAAAGCTAAGGCACTCATCCTTGCTTTGAGAGGTCCAGCGTTGGAGCTGCTACAGACAATTCCGGAGAGCGAGCAGATGGACTTACAGAAGCTTCTAAAAGTTCTGGAGCTCCGCTATGGGGATCATTGCAGACGGCATGTTCATCACGCTAATTTTTCGGCAAGAACGCAGAGAAGCGGATAAAGTCTACAGGAATTTGCAGCTGATGTCCAAAGGCTGGGTCTTCTAGCGTACCCAATGTACCCAGCGCACCTCTTGGCGGACTTCATAAGAGATACCTTCGTCCATGGAATTCGAGATCAATAAGTGCGTGAGATGGTGATGATCAAAAACCAAGTCGACATCAGCGACGCACTGACTCAGGCCGTCTGCATTGAGGCAGTCAAAGATCTGTGCAGTCGTCAAGTCAAGGCGGTGGGCGTTGAGGAATCTGGCGGTTCACATACTTCCGAGAAATCTGCGAGGGAGATGTGTGAGGTACTCAAACAGGAACTCCTCAGCGCTATGTCTTGAAACAGACCTTAAGGCGGGGCAAGAGCTGGAGGAAGACCGCGTTGCTTCGGATGTGGAAGATCAGGACATCTTCGTCGGGACTGCAGGCAATGGTCGAGTTCAGCGAACCCCGTTCCATAGCGGAACGAGGAACTGCTGATCGAAAAAGTCGCCAACCGAGAGAAAGCAATCGTAGAGGAGGAAGACCACGTTGCTTTGAATGTGGAAAGGACGGACATCTGCAACGCGACTGCAGGCGACGATACGCTTTAGCGGACCGTTTCATGCTGGAACGGGGGGCTGCTGATCGAGGAGGTCAAGTAGACCATTTCATGCTGGAACGGGGGCTGCTGATCGAGGAGGTCAAGCAGACCGTTTAATGCTGGAGCGGGGAGCTGCTGATCGAAGAAGTCAACTTCGTCCTGGAAAGAGTCATGGCAATGGCAACACGGATGGCCTTTTTCGAAGACCACGCAACAAGGACTGCAGGCACGATAAGAGGGTGAACCAGCAGAGTGGAAACGTCGAGGTTAAAGCACTTGTCTTCGAAACCTCGAGGAATTGGACTACGGCTGAGCTTAAGAAGAAGCAGCGTGAGGACCCAGCCATCGGTAAGCTTGCTGAAATGAAGGAACTTGGTCAGGACAGACCAGAGTGGGCCGAGATCTCTGGTGAAGGGCCCGAATTCAAGACTCTTTGGGCTCAGTGGAATTCTCTGAGGATAGAGAATGGGCTGCTGAAGAGAGTCTGGGAGAGTCCTGATGAAAAGAAAGAGATGGCTCAATTAGTACTTCCAAAAAAGAGAGTGAAGGAGGTCCTAGGGAAAATGCACGATGGCGACACCGGAGGGCACTTGGGGTGAACAAGACGTTGGCCAAGGTGCGCGAGCGGTTCTACTGGGTGAACTACCGGAACGACGTGGAAACATGGTGTCGCCAGTGTGAGGTTTGTGCGGTCAGCAAAGGACCAAGAACTTGCAGCCGAGGAGATTTTAAAACGCGTTATGACTTGAAGGCGAACTCCACAGGATTTCAGGCTGGTGACCTGGTCTGGCTGTACAATCCTCAACGCAAAAAGGAAAGGTCTCCGAAGTTGCATCCGTCGTGGGAAGGACCATACACGGTAGTCAAAAGGATCAATGACGTCGTGTACAGAATCCAGCGAGCCCCGAGAGCCAAGATGAAAGTTGTCCTCCTTGATCGCCTTGCACGTTACTCCGGAACAGGCTCAAGAGGGAAGCAGTGTTACGAGCGGCGATCCCGTACATATTGGTAATCATTCGATCTTTCCGGATTCTTCCATTCATTAGATCGCAGTGTAGAAGTCTGGAGCGATCTGGTGCATTCCAGAGCGTTCGTGTATGTAAAACTGAATGGAGACTCGAATGCCTGATCAGGGCACATCTGTCCATTTTGGTGGAGGCGCCGTCCAGAGCCCGGCAGAATGACACGGGTAATGTGTATGATTGTTTAGGAATGGTCTAGAAACCGCATATGCCGGAACGCTATGGAATTTGCTGGAAGTAGACAGAAAGTTGGGGAACATTATTCGGAGGTCTTATATGAGGCATCAGCCGGCAACTCGCGGCAGTATTGAATTGGATAGCGAGCGATAACAAGCGAAGTACCTGCGATATACTTCCAAGTAGATAATTGTTGGCGTGTAGTTATTGTAGTAGTACGCGGTGATAAACAGTGTGTGTTTGAAACGATTGTCTCAATTATATTCGAACCCGTACGCGAAATATCGTAACAGTACTTTTGAACCCGAAGGGAAGGGGTGGCTATGCATAGTAATAATTATAACAAGTCCTTGGTGTTTTTTTTCAGTTGAATCGTTTCAACCCGATAACAACTGCCATTCACAAGAGAAAAATAGACCCAATATTATCTGACCAAAATCCCTCGAGTCGAGTCGAGGGATTTTGGTCAGATAATATTGGGTCTACTTCCCGAGTGATTGATAGTTGTTTGAGAAATTTTAAACATTCAACTAGAATAAAACACGAAGCACGAGATATTTTGATGATTATTACATAAATGCCTACTGCGCTGAAATAGTTGATTTGAACTACCAAGAACAAGTGTCAAAGCCAGCCATGTTTTTGTCTTGGTCATTGTGTTGAATTGTTGAATTGAAACAGTCGGCTTCTTTGGAAAAAATTATTTAGATTGTTGCTACTGTTATTTTGGTTGTAATTTGGTTCTGTAGTAGGTTAGGTTCAAGGAATACAGAGAATCCAGTGGCAGGCACTTCACTGGTAGAAGAGGTAGTTCTCATGTATAGTTTATTTGGGTGACATTCCAGTAGAGCAAATGTCACCTTGCATATGACAGATGACTGAGAGGTTGCGGCGAAGTGGTGCACAGGACCCGATTTTCTCACCTCTTTATCGATAGCATGAAGTGAGTAGCCTAGACCCATTTTAGATGCCCTGATTGGTTGAAACTAACATGTATGTAATAATCGCACAAAAAAATCCAAATCTTAACTAAGGACGAATTCACAGGGGACAAGGACAGGGGGTGTCACTAGCACTACGCAGTCTTCAGGAAGGTTTGGGGGAGGGGGGTGTCACAGGATAGTCCGCCCCGGGTGCCAAATGCGCCAGGTGCGCCACTGGGTTATATAAACGGGAACAAGATGAACAAACTATTATTACGTTGCGAATACAGCCTTTTAACTGCGTATAGAGGCATAGAAGTATTATTCTTGGTATTCCCCATTCGTTCCGTCCGATAAATATCGTTTACTATAAGGCTTGAGTGTAGGGCCGCTCTATGCTATTGAGAAAAAGTCGGTATTGAAAAAATGGTTTTGAAGAGCTAGAATTACTCCTTCGACTGGGTAAGAAAGTGCCTACTATCTTAGTTCAGGCACAGTTTCAGGGCTCATTTCAGTTCATACTAACTTGGGATCCTTGCCCTATACATCTACGTACGGCCTCGTGCTGTAAGGCCTTTCTTGTTTTTTTTTAATGATTTGATTCTTCAAAAACTCGATGGATTTTTTCAAGGATTATCGCCCATATACACAATTCAACCAATCAGAACAACCGATCGAGACCCACGTGACTCGGTTCAAGCTATCGATTAATGCACACTAGGAGGTGATTAATGCACACTAGGTGATAGCACCGGATTTTAAATATTTTTGGACCCACAAAAAATATGTAATTGAAACGTCTGCATTTATACTTGTTTGGTTTGAAATTCAAGTACTGGCGCGTTTAAAGGGTCTTCCACATACTAAAATATAACTCCGGCAACCTATTAGACTTCGTTTCAGCGTTGTTTCCAGCAACGAGGCCCCTTCCTTGATACGCTACTGTGCACTCTCCTTTCATGCGCTGCCAACAGCTGTTAGTGACATTTAGTTTTTAGCTCTACCAGTCTACCGCCCATGTGAAGCTACTGTGTTGTGAACTACCACTCATAGCAAGGTAATTACTTAGCCAAGCAGAATTAGCTTGATCGAGTAGTTAGCTTCACAAGTGTATCTATTTATTAGAAGAAAAAAAACAACATTCTCTTGAAATTGATTTTTTTTTCAACAAGGCATGCTTTGAAATTCACAGTTCTACTATAAAATGATACATTGGACCTACTATTTCCACTAGTAGTCTATTTGTGCGATAATCTGCTGAATTCAATTCGTGCTTTGTGTTTTATTCGAGTTAAATGTTTTAAACTCCTCAAACAAACTATAGTAGGTTCACTTGTACCGTGATTCTAGTTGGCTGTGAGATTTTGTTTCTAAGTTTTCAAATCTGATATTTGGAAACTCCCTAGAACTTGGCAGTTGGTTGCATTGATGTTTGAAAGTTTAAGCTTGACGATAAGATCAACAACTTTACTGTTTGTCAAATCGAGTGTCAAATAGACTGAAAATCACGAGTTTCACGAAAATTGTGGTGAAATTATGCCCATTACTGTGAAAACTGTGTTTGCGCCTCAGCTTGTGTCTTGAACAATAACGTTTAGTGCCCATTTTAAAGTCCTCGAGAGTGCCATCAAGAACTCGCTTCTGGGAGAAAAAATGGGCGGAATAGGTGCTGGGCATGTACCCCATAACGTTCAGCTTTGCGCAGAAGACGTGAATCTATTTTCAAAAACCACATAATATGGAAGCATTGTGAACTATTCCTGGTTTTTAAAAGAAGTACCCACATTTTGGAAGGCTGGAAACGATGGGAAGCTGAACCCTCCTAATTTTTGTGGGGATGGGATTCATCGGCGTTAATACTTGATTTCACTGCTCAGGACATCGTACTGGAACAAGAAATTTGCGGAACTTGTGAAAGGTGAACTACATCCACTCCATATTTGCAATTTGCAAAGTTGATTTCGGTGAATTTTTCATTTTTGACATCAACAGTCAACACACCATCACACCAACATAACCTATCTTTCGAGGCCAGACGCTCAGGCGCACACTAGGCAGTTGGACGTGAAGTCTACAATGCCAAACTGTGAAACTTGCCCAGCCTACTAGAATCACGGTACAAGTGAACCTACTATATCACTCACTCGAAAAGAAGACCCGATATTATCTTGGACAAAATCCCTCGACTTTGTCTCGGGATTTTAGTCAGATAATATCGGGTCCACTTTTCTCTCGTGATTGAGAGTTGTTTTCGGGTTGAAACGATTTAACTGAAAAAACACTGAGCACTTGTTATATTACTATTGATTATACTGAGTAGCTACCTACCTAATTGACTTCGAGACTTTTTGGTTCTTTTAAGGATGTTTTGTGAACAATAATCGGATTGCCTAGGTCACGGTGTAGAATAGGTACCGATCTTAATATCATGGTGTAGTGTCATTGATGATACAGGGTGTCTCAACAAAAAAATCATCACCTGGATTTTTTTTGATAAAAAAATTATTAGGGGAAAACGCCGAGAAAAGGATTTTTATTTCTAGGGGACACCTAGAATGATGTGTGTGTGTGTTTGGAATTATGCAGTTTTGAGATTCATCATCATTATTTCTTGTTCAGAATATTATTTCCCAAGTAGCAATCCGACGTCGGGCCAACGTTGCGATTCGCGACCTGAGGTCGGCAGCCGACGTCCGCGCGACGTTGAGGCGACTCACATTTGCACCCATTTGGTCAATGAAATTCGGGTCGGTACGACGTTAGCATCCGCGACGTTGTGATTGCCGACCAAAACTCGACCAAATCCGACCATCTTACCTACGTGTAGCCAAAGTCGCCTGTCGTGTACCTAATCCGACTTATGCTAGTCGCATTAGGTGGACTTTATTTAACCTGTTTTGTACTGAAGAAATATAGCTCCAAACATAGGACGGTAAAGTTTCCCTAATCCAACCATCAGTCAAATTCAGACCAAAACTACCTACCACAATACAATATGTTGCCGTATAAGATATAACAGACAACAGAGCATCTGAACTTTAATAATGAAATTTTGTGATTGGTTGATATGCAAACTTGATGCGAAGAAAATTTTACTGATGAACAAGTATGTTTTAAGTCGAAAATACTCATCGCCCACCAAAAATTTGGCTGTTCTCAAAATATTTTAATTTTATATTAAAACATTCATCAATTAAAACACCGTTTCTCAAAAGAAAAGAAGACCAAAGAAGTATGTATATATACTTAATTAATCAATAGCCACCATAATTTCGTTTCTCGAGTTCAAAAATGATAAATTCAATAATTTCAAAGATTTTCATTGGCATTTCTTCAACATGGCGTCTTCTTGTTGTTTTGATATTGGAAGAAAAAATGGCCGCGTCGGCTCTTTCTACCTATACTGACTAAATCCGACTAAGTTTTATACGAGTATAAATTTCTAGACCAATTCCGACCAATTCTGACTTCTGGTTTGATTTATTGTACCAATGCCGACCTAATCCGACCTATAGTCGGCGTATATACAATAATTGCACCAAAACGCCGTGCCCAAGTCCAGGGACACCCAGCATAGCGGTTAATAATGTCCATTGTTGCCGTGGTCCCGGCCGTTTTCGCCCAGGGCCGGGACGGCGCTAGGTATTTTGCCGTCTGAACCGAAGCTCAATTTTTCCGCTTTCATCGGACGTGATCTAACAATGGTCAAGTCTATATACCTATGTCCTATACCCATATTTTTTTTTGATTTTACTACACTTTATACAACCCCGGGTGCAATCCCAACAATAAAATTTGAAAACTGGTGCACGACGTTTCCGCGTGCCAGTTAATTTCCGGACCTCTCAAATTACGCCTGGAATCTGACACAGGGGCGGCGCCACGGCTTCTTGAAGTGAAAAAAATACAAAATGAAATTTTGGAACATTTTGCCTCCAGAATTTGCCACCCCTGGAGTTTGCCGCCTGAATCAGGGGCTTCGCCGATTCATGCCTAGCGCCGGCCCTGCGGGGCCGAAATCTGGACGACAGTTACACCAGACTAGACTGGTCGCATTAGGTACAAAAATATACACCGAATCCAACGTTGGATACGCCAACGTCCAGCCGACGTTGCATATCCCAACGTTGGGTATGCCGACGTCAGCCGACGTTGTCAAGCTTGCCCAAATATAACTACAGACTGATTTGGTCGCATTAGGTATAAAAATACCCACCGTGTCCAACGTTGGGTATCCCAACGTCCATCCGACGTTGGATGCGCCAACGTTGTATTTACCGACGTCGTGCCAACGTCGGTTTTAGTTGCATGGGGGACGTCGGGTTGCCGACGTAAAGGCAACGTTGTTCCAACGTCGCCTCGTGACTTTCAAATATTGGTCGCCATCCGACCAAAATTTGCACTAATTCCGACGTCGGAATTGGTAAAAATTTGGTCGGAAGTCGGGTAAATGTTACTTGGGTTGTATCATTTGAGATTGCATATTTTTTCTCCAAAATTATTCTTACTTCTATGTTTTGCGTTTGAGGTTTGTTCTATTTCTCATTTTATTTAATTTCTGGATAAATGTTGAAGAAATATCAACGCCTTATTCTACCTGGCGGAGTGTCATTCAGAGTAGGGACAAAGGGCATGAAAATTTCTCAGGCCCTCTTCAGGATCCCAGCACGTGCCTGCTCGCACGTACTGAAATAAACTAGGGTTGAAAACGAAAAATTTTCAATTTCATATTTCAGTGGCATGAAGAATAAGGTCGATTGTCAGTTAAAAGTTCAAGGTCTTCCATTGCTGGGTGAATAATAATTGAGGCTGTCTTATAAACTATTATGATAGGTGGCATAAGTGCCTAACGAGATGAATCCAAAGTTGATGCGGTACTCGCTTGGTCCCGTTCCTAATCATGAAAAAGTCGGATTTAATTAATTTTTCCCGAGTAGGTAGTCATTTAACGTTGGAAAACTGAAGCACCCACGCCTTTCGACAGATGCTTTATTCACGAGGGGTGACGCCGGACCGACTGGCAACGTCCAAATAATTATAGAGACATCGCCATACAATGAGACACCAACAAACTCATGATTTTATAATGCATTATGTCGAGTTCAAAAGAAACAACTTTTTCTGCGATTAGCATCGATTTTCAACTCCAACCGTTCGAGTGTGGTACCTACATTGAATTGGTTTAATATAACAAAATAATATGCACTCCACCTACCCAATTTACAAAGTAAGTGGAACGATTGATTGTCTTTCCAGATTTGTGGGACATCATAAAGCAGGAAACAATTCATATTTCTGTCTGTACAGGGTCCGTGCATTGTGATGTTGTAAAAGCATAATATTATCCGTCGTGAAAAGTCTCAAATCAAGGAAGCATACCCAGCAAATAACCCAAGTCAACAAGAAACAATAACTCTAGTCTTAGAAGCCACGTATAATCGTAAAGTCACAGTGGAAACATGTAAACTTGAAAACTGCAGCAACAGAAGACAAACATTTCTCACATACGACAAAATCTAGCGAGTTTAGACAGTTACTCTCATCTTTCATGTGCGTTTTTTCAATGATTTTTAACCATACTTGAAAAAAAAAACGTGAAAATCGGCTCAGACATAATTGAGCTAAGCTACAAGAGTCTGAAAATGCAAAAAAACTAATTTTTGGAAAATATTCCCACTTCTGACACCAACAGTGACCATGTCCGACTGGCTGAATTCTGTGAACATCTAGATACTTTTGCATATTTTTATCATATTCTGTTCAGAATATTGGCTTGACGAATACTTCCATATGTTGCTTTCCAAAGCGCTCAATTGCCTTAGTTGTAGGGCAAGTCAAAAAACTCGCCATGACCTGGCAAATATCCTTCCAGAGGCTCTATCATGATGGGTAGAATTCTACGCTTGTGACGTCATGTTCAAAAAACTCGCCATGACCTGGCAAATATCCTTCCAGAGGCTCTATCATGATGGGTAGAATTCTACGCTTGTGACGTCATGTTGCATAGCAGCAGCCTATCAGAGAGGCGGTTGCCACGCAACGTGACGTCACTGACGTGGTATTCTACTCATCGTGATAGGACTCCAGCTCCGTTTTAAAGGTTCGCTTGACTTTACCATGTTACAATAAAACTGGGTTCATGATCTACGGTATACGAACTCAACTTGAAAAAAGAAGTTGGGATTCCATATGTTCGTGGAAAGCGTCCTCACAACCTGCATGCGACCTCCAGGGTGTCCTCGATTCGGCCAAGTTTCTTCCAGCCCAAGCCCTGGGGGTCTCATTGCGGTTAGCTTGTCAAAGTTGATGAGTCCCGCGTGACGTCGTGAGGGGCGTTGGCTCGCAGGGTAGCACGGCCGGGGGCCATGTGAGACAATCCTGCCTCGCATCAGACAGTGTTCTGCGGCTCTCACCTATGTATTTGGAAGTGACCAAGACACTGAAATGCCCGTGTTCCAGAAGTGGTGAAGTATTGCCGGGCACATCACGTCAAGATGAAACGGCACGGCGGTGTTATCGCGCAAGCGACAGCAAAAGGTTGACACGCTCCAAGAGGCGGCTAGGTAATCGCTGAGCACAGGCCCTCGAGCTCTCGAGGCTAAACGACACGGCGGAGTTACAGCACAAGAAGCGGTGGTATAGGCTGGGGCATTTCAAATTACGCCCTAGCACAGACGGATTCATCGGCAGTGGTGGGGTAAATGAAGAAGCCTCCTGATGGACGAACGTTCCAGAATGACTTGTAGGTTAACGGTGGTATACCACCCTGGCTTTTATTCTAAGAAAGTACAGTATACAGGAGTACATCGCGCTTCGACCTGGAAATTGCAAAAAGACCGAGCTTCGCCTGAACACAAGATTTTATAACCTTACCTTTTTTGTTATGCCAAAGACGAGCGGAGCAAGCTTCGAACGTAAGACAATCATGTTTTTGGAGAGCGGCTCTGCAGTTAATTTTATGGTGCATGGTGGTGGGAGCCTTCACTTCACATAACGCAGTTAACCTTGAAACCCACTGAACTGTATCAGACTCCAGAACTTTCAGACGTTATGCCTCAACCCATCTCAGTTTTAGTTGTACCTCCAGTCTAAGCTCATTATCAGTGAATCGCTGTTCATTCTAAGTCTGTCTTTCATTCAGATTTGCTGTTGTAAGCAAACGAGACGGTGCACAAGCATTGTCCGCCAAGAGTATAAAAGCCCAGTCGAACGAAACCTTTACGCAAGACACTTAGTTGGTTGAGTGAGTACTCTGTTTATCACACCGACAAAGTTCATGTCTAGCAAAAACAATTTGCGATTCCCAGGTTGAAGTCGAAATCGCAAAACGAAAACAAGAGAAGAAACAGCCTCATGTCCCCTTTTGTGTATGAATATGGTTCAAGTAACCCGGCGTAAAATCGGACGCACTGGGCTGCTGACCTGGCTCTCCGTCATCCCGCCCGCCCACCTCTTCTTCCCGTTTTGAATCCGGGACTTTGTTATTATTGTATTATATACAACAACCACCACCACCACGGGGTGATAAGATAGCTTCATACAAACCATTCCGCATTATAAGGGTGTTACGACCGAAAATGGGCCTACAGAAAGGATACCGCTATTTTGCTTTGTTCTACACTTTATTTCGTAATTACAGCACTACGTACTATAGGCTGGATTCCGTCCACTGTATGGTTTGAGCATGGTATCGTCTGATATTTTCCTCCGGGTGCACTGTTCCACTTTTTGGTTGAAATTGGGCACTTCTCTGGTCGGTTCCGTTCCTGAGGGGTGTTCGCTTGTCCTTGTTGTCGTCCTAAGTGTCCTGTTGTGCAGGATAAACCTGAAATTACTGTTTTAATTAATTGTAAAACTTTGTTGACGAGGGTGATCCTAACCTCATTCGTGATTTTGTGTCAAACTGGGCCCGGCCGGTGGTTGCCGCGGATGATGGCTGTGTGGATCGGTGTTGATTTCGGCGTTGTCTCCGCTCCTCGAAGATGCAAGCTTCACGGAAGAAATTGGAATTGGGAATTGACCGGTTTGTTTTGTTGTTCTGGCAGAATATTCCGTTCTGTCAATGCTGTCATACTTGGTTACCTGTCACTGGGCATTGCTGCCAATCGAGCATATGAACTGACACTGTTTTTTTTTGTTGCACTTGCGCGGCAAAAACAGAAACAAGAAGTCTCAGTGGAGATAAACGAAAAAGTGGCGTCGCTATTTTTCCAAAAACGTGTAGCTACCTGTAAAGTGAAACCTCGACGGATTTTGTGCATTTTTCTCGTTGGAATTGAGAATTGGCCGTCGAGATTTCGTCGAACCTGTTCGGATTAACACAGGTACACGTAAAAGCGAAATTTGTTTGAAAATTCGCACGACTGCGGTCGGATCAAAAATTGGAAAAATTCGTGACTTTGCCCCTTCACCTTCAATCTCCGATTTACCATCACCAGGTATGTCACTGATTTTCTTTGACGCGTTTCCCGAGGAAAACATTGTATATTTTTAGGCATTTGGATTTTCTTTTCGTGGAAGGCGGAAGAAATACTTCTCTTCATCGTTGTTGAGGACGGAATCTGGAGCGCTGAAGTCGATCCGTACAACTGAGTTTTGCAGTGTATATCTGCCTACTTAAAGAGCCGCACACGATCTGAGGTGGGCTTTGGAATTTTGCTTTGGGTGCTTTGGTAATAATTTGTTGTTGTTTTTTTTAGGCTCTTTTCCTCTTTTCTCTTCTTTTTTCTTTTCTTTTTTCTTTTCTTTCCTTTCCTTTTCTTTTCTTTGGTCTTTATTTTTCGTATTCATTTCCTGAGAATCGAAGTCGCAACCTGCTGGATCGAAGCGTGCCTTTTGGAAGTACCTATCGTTCGTGTGTGTCATCAGCAATACACGAGGCCACATCACCGTCATCTAGGTCGCCACCATCAGTTAAGTTGCATGCTTCGGTTCCTTTTTTGTTTATTCTTATTTGTGTAGTGTGCTACTACGCTTGTAGTTGTAGTCAATACTATTATTCGGTCGTAGATATACCGCTAACCGTAGACACGTAGCACGTGGTTTAAATCAGTTGCAATCAATCAGTAGTGACGTCATACATTTGTTTTTATTGTATTGTATTTTGAAATTGTGATTGAATTGATGCATAAGTAGTTGAGTTAGTTCTGGCGCTTGATTAACAGCTTAGTTCTGAATACTATTACGTAGTGCCGCCTACTGGCGCTTGCCGCGGGTGGGTAGTTGCGGAATTGGTCGTAGTAGTAGTCGCTAATTCCGGTCTAGCCCCTAACAAAGACTGCCCCGTGTACACGTAGGTAACATCCTTGTTTAGGTTGCGCTTGTGTTTTTTTTTACAGGACACTACCTACGGCTGAGGCTCAATACTTGCCTGTTTCGGTCGAATGGTGTCGCCGCTACACCCAGTATCATTAACGTGTTGGTTTATTGTTCACTACTTACGGTATCAGCTCACTTAGGCCCTTCAGGCTCTTGTCAGTCAGGTTATGATACACCTGATATTTTATTTTAAACTGCACTTCATATAACTTATAACTGTACTTACCTTCACGTAATTTCTTTTGTTTTCAACATTATCATTTCCTGTCAAGTAATACAGACACACGAATTGGTTCTGGAATATATTTGTTTTATTACCTTCGCAATCACAACTACGTATTTTTTTTTATAAGTGCTTACCTTATTGTGGCGGTCATTATTTCGTGGTTCATTTGAGCGCAATAAGTGATGAGTATCAAGTGACTTGGCGGCAAATTGGACTTTGTCTGATTTTCCCTTCTGATTATTTTTAGTTGTGTTTTCTTGATCAAACATCTTTCGACCTTGTAGAACGGTACTGTGGTGAATCAACTAAACCACGTGGCGCCCAGTTATCTATTTACCCACCCCATTCTCCACTTGTAGTCGGCGGGCCTCTGCAGTATCTAACTACCTGGTCACAGGAAGGTAACGAATTGAAACGTGGTTATAAGGGGGATATGCCATATTTCATTGTCTGTTTAGTTGATGGTCGTAATTTGGGGATCGGGCGCGCTTATAATAGCATTGTTGTGTAATTACTTGAGGAACTTTAATTGTATAAAGACGAATGTTGTGGGTGGTTCAGGCGCAATAAGCAAGAGATAATAAATATCCTCCCATTGGGAATCGATAAATTTACTTAAGGTGTCTGTGAATGTTATTGTGTGGCGAAAGTTGAACCTAAAATCAATGTTTTCACTGACAGCACCACCGCACCGGTGAGTAGTAGCATGACGTTAGGCTGGGAAAAATAAAAATAAGCGTTTTCAACTTAAACACGAACTCCGGCTATAATATTCACAAATTTGTTTTATTCCCAGTGGTATTTTGATCTGCCTATTTGTATGTTGAACGATACGTTTTCATTGTATAATCTGATATTGGACCAATAAATATAAACATACTGCAACTGCATAATGCAATTGTACCTATTTAATGCCGTGTACTACAATTTGTAATCAATTTGTTTCAGTTCACACAACAGTTTCAGATTATAAACTAACAAACTAAATGGTCCAATATAAACATAATAGGATAGCTGTCAATTTATCAAAATAATGCGAATTTCCAGTCAATCTGACATTTCCTTATGGGATGAGCTATGCAATTAACAATGTTATTGTAGCTGGTCAACATTACAACCAAAAACGCATGCCTGGCCACTTGAGTCGAAAAAAGACACAACCAGCTTGCAGGAAACCGATCACGTGAGCATTGAAAATTTGTTGCAGGAAATGAACAAAAGCGTGGATAGCATGCTGCAAGGGGAGACTAACAACACAAGCATGATGTATTGGACAGATTGCAAGAGTGGAGAACAAAAATACGTCAGCGGAACGTCATCTTGAAGAAACAAATCATGCATCAAAATTCACAACCCCCTCAGTGGGTTCCTGTATGCCTACGCAAACCTACACATAATTTCACCCGAATTGAATGACGGAAGCCATTGCCATCGTAAAATATTACAGCGCCATCAAACACTATAATACTATTATTATTTATGGATGACACTGAAGATTTCATATATCAGCTCTCGCGACATAACATTATTACCGGGGCATGTATAGCAGCTCAGCATACCATGCACAAGCAGCTCTCGTTCTTACGTTTCATTTTGAATGCCAATAAATCCAGTTTACAATCGTGTTGTATATGACTGAACTACCCCATAAATCAGAGCATTTTCATAATGCCTCCCCCCGCCCAGTTTTGAATGGCAGACGGCGGCAAAGCACCGGCGGATCCTCGCTGGGAAAACACCAACAATACGGTCCTGATGACATGCGGGCGGACCTGATGATGGGAAAAATGGGACAGGCATCGATTTTTATTGGGTTTGCGTTCAACGTGTTGAGTGCAGGTGGCTATTTATTTGTATCATGATTTTACGTAACAATGTGTGAATGTCAATAAGTATTTACCTTTTTTGTTTGTCCAGTGGGAAATGCTATTTATTATTGAGCATAATATGTATAGGCGCACAGCTGATGATGAGATGAGATTTAACCTTTTGAACTTGAGCAGAACTGAAACATCATCGCTGAAATGTAACACACGTAAGAACTTTGAAGTGTTATAATTTGCCTTAGTACCATCCGCGGGTCCCACTAGAAAGCTAACACAGCTTAATCGCTAACACACCCTGTTGAGTGAATTTTGTTCTGACCAAATGTAGTTTGACCACGAAGAAAATGTGAATTATTGAGAAAATAATTAACCTTTTCGTTCTGTTTTGTGCAACTGGGAGTCCTATCGTTAGCTAACTGGAACTGACCAAACAAAATTTCACTCACAGTGAGCTAAACTAACACAGCTTTGGTGGCCCCAAGACAAGTGATCCACAAAACTCAAAATTGGGGTTGGCTTTGAAAACATAGAGCAAAATGACCGAATTTTTCATCTTCAAAACTAGCTTCTTTTTTTTTGCCTTGCATCAACAGCTAGGTTATTAGCAAGCTTTTTCGGTCGGGGCTTTTCTGTAACGATAACAATAATGACGGAAACAACGAAGAACTGTAAGATTTACATATTTGGATCAGTGGGGGATTTATCAGTGGGGTTTTGTTCCGATGGCTTTTTCGTTACATCCCTCTTCCCGGGGCATCACCGCACGATAGTAGATGCCCCAGTACTAAGGGACGCGTGAAAAAGTCCATCTGGCCCAGTGCGGATTTGAACCCGGGACCTTCGCCACTGAAAGCGGGGCCGAGCTCACCGTGCTACCGACTGGGTTTAGCTTTGTTTGTTGGAGTTTAAAGTAGTTAAACGTCGCTATTGTTGGTGTCAGAAGTGAGAACTTTATCAAGTAAGATCTTTTGAATCCTGCCTGGGCCCTGTCAATGGTTCAAAACATGTAGTCTGGGGGCATAGGGTCAAAAAAGGCTTGGCCGTGTGCAGCTTCGTGAAGATGTATAGAGATATGTCCAAATCGACTCCTGGGCGATCAAGGACCATGAAAAATTATGGTGGAATATTGACATTTGCTGCAGGCAAATATGGTGGAGGCGCCAAAACGGGCTTCATCTGGTAATAAGAAACTTGCTGTAGCTCGTTTGTTTTTCAACGAATTTCAACATCTGGAACGTCATTCCGTAGACAAAAAAATTCTCTTCTTATTTCATACCTAAGTTTACAAACGTCATTTCAGGAAACTGTCAAAATTGTCTCCATAAGATATGTTAAATTCCGGCCTTTTTTGAAGGTTATCTAATATTTTTGGAACTTGGCAGTATTGTAGATCTTGAGGTGCCCTTTCCGAGTTTCTACTTTTCCTCTTCGTATATTTGCCGTCTTGGCCGCCATATTGAAAAGATGGCGCCCAAAAAACAGTTTTTTTTTGTCAATATCTTCATTTCAGTCAATGTGAGGTGAAAGCATTTGTATGTGAATGGAAGCTTATTCAATTATCTACAATTTGACACCTTACTCGTGTACGTGCTACTTTTGGTTCTTGGGTTATGGCTTCTAGAACTCCCTGAAGCATCAACTTTTGTTATCCAATCAGCATATCAAATTGATCTTAGCTCCACGTGGCAGTCAAATTGACCATAAATAATGATAAGTTGTCAACCATAGACCATTGATATCCAGAAAATCGATCCTGGTAACGGTTGTTATGCAACTACAGGGTGAACTCGTAAGAGAAAATTGACTTTGAAAAAGTATAGCTTGAGAACCGTAAGTCGCACATGAGTGATTCAGGTGTCAAATTTTAGAGAGTTCGATCGACCTTCACTTTTAATATGAATCCTAGAATTTTATGACGAATTTTCCGAAAATTTTCCAAAAATATGTTTTTTTGGACGCCATCTTTTCAAAATTATGGCCAGAACAGCAGAGATACGAAGTGGAAAAGTGGATATTCTGAATGATGTACCCAAATTTCATCATATTGATGAGTTTCGAATGTATCTGACATCCTTCAAATGCTATATTACCTTTATTTCTTTCTAAAGTCAGTTTACTTTCACAGTTCACCCTCTAATTACAAAAATAACATCACCATGATCGATTTTCAAAATTTTGATAACCTATGGTTGATGGCCAAGAGCTATTCATGGTTAATTTGCCTACTACATGACGGTGGTCATCAGGATTAGTGGTATCAATTTAACATGCTGATTGAATGCCGAAAGTTGATGCTTCCGGAAGTTCTAAAAGCTCTAACTCAAGAACCGTAAATTGCACATAAATGACTGATATGTCAAATTGTAGAGATTTGAATGGACTTTCCTCCGCATATACCCGTTCCAATCTTGAGTCAGTTGAATTTGAGATATTGACAAAAAACTGTTTTTTGGGGGCCATCTTTTCAATATGGCGGCCAAAACGGCAAAGATACGAAGTTGGACAGTATAAATCTGGAAAGGGCACCTCAAGATCTATGATACTGCCAGGTTTAAAAAATATCGGATAACGTTAAAAAAATGGTGGAATTTAGCATATCTTATAAAGACAATTTTGACAGTTTCACGGAATGACGTCTTTAAATTTAGGTATGAAATAAGAAGAGAACTTTTTTGTCTACAAAATGACGTGTCAGATGTTTAAATCCGTTGAAAAACAAACGAGCTACAGCCAGTTTTTTACTACCAGATGGAGTCCATTTTGGCGCCTCCACCATATTTGTCTGCAGTAAATGCCAACATTCCACCATAATTTTTCATAGTCCTTGATCCCGCAGGAATCGATTTAGACATAACTCTATATATCTTCACGAAGCTGCACACGGCACGACCTATGCCCCCATACTAAAGCCCGTTATAGTCATTTCTTATGCATAGTGCAAAAACTTTGTTTAATACCTTTTCGTATTATTTTGGTTAGGAGCAGAGGCAGAAAAGTGTACTTGACAACGGTTTGTGGAGCTTTTTTTGGTCGGAACATGGACTCATAAATACATGAATAGACATAATCAAATAATAATGGATAAATAATAAATAATCCAACATAAATGGGCTCTTGCTATAGAATAAAAGATTACCAGATTTCAAAAAGCTCAATTTTCTTTTCATTGAACAAAAAATAATGCAATACTGATCATTGAAATTTTGGTAATTGAATGCACAATTGTTGTAATCAATAACGGGATTGACTGAGCTACAACTATTTGAAATAAGAGATGAACCATGAGGTTTTCCGGGAAGGGTTTGGATTGATGGGCTCTGAGCTGGGGTGTCCTCCAGTGCTTCCACTGGTTTTTCCACGTCAGTTTTTATGGAACATCCTCTTCGCATTTTTCTCACTATAGTGGAATGGAAATCAGCGTCAAGCTGCAGATACGGTTTAATCGAATATTCGTTGCCGTACTTGGCGATTTCGTTTCTTCCAACGGGACTGTTTCTAAACCTCAGATTGGATTTTCGAAAATCGGGATTTGGCGTCAGGAAAAAGCGATCTGATTTGATGTTGGAGCCTTTCTTTGAAACAAGTTTTCTATACTATCTGAAACAAGCAGAAAATTCATCAAGTATTATAATTTAACATGATTTCAGTACCTTCATACCTTACTAGGCATATATCTGGTTTTGCGATATTTCCAATTAACCATTTGCTGTCTGCGAGATGTTTTGATCCTCCCTGACACAAGTTTTTGAGAAAACTGGATTGTACTTGATACGGTTTGTTATAAAACAATCACTGTAGGCTTCGCTGTTGAAAAAGTGAATGAGGCAACTTGCTGCTTCTCCTCCTCGCCATGCTAGCTCGTACGAAACTACGTGAAAAAACTTCCTCTGAAGACCATCTGGCGTATCTTCATCGTAGAGAGAAAGAATTTGTTGGAATTAACGGCGAGTAAACGCTGCAGCAGCTATTTTTTTTCAGGCTGAGCCTGCAATCCTTGCCGCATGGCATCTCTGGCATCCCTGGCCCTTTTGAACCTGAAGTCTTTGAATGGGTCAAACGAAATGTTGTACTCATTATGGAACTTCTCTTGAAGCTTGGCAGTGACATTCTACAAGATCCTTTCTTACAACCGATTCTTTGTACTGGGAGCCGTCTTTCTTTCGCATATTACAAACCCAATCTTTTGAAATCATCACCACTTCATCAACTAAAGTAGTCCCGTCTAAACAGTAGCTCCTCTGCTTGCAAAAGTCTTCGAACTGCTGCCCCACAGACGCTTACGACTTTGTGTTTTCTGGAGTCAGTTTTTTGATATTTTCTTCGATCTCAGCCATGGATGTTTCACCGAAGCGCAACATGACGTTCAAATAATTTTTAAATTAGAAAAACTCAAAACACTTGTAAGCTTGGGGAGCTTGGCAACCACAATTCTTGGCATTTTTTTTGAGTTACTGTTGATAATATAACCAAGTGGAAGTGACAAAAATCTTACCGTGAACCTTTCCAAATGCCGCGCTTATTCCTCAATAACATCCTCCAATGTAGGGTCAGGTTTTATGACGGATTTATCCGTTTTGAGTTTTCTCAATCAAAAACCAAAGTTTTTTGCAGCTTCAAGGTCCAAGATATTTCAGTTTGGTTGATTGCATAGTTTCTATAAACAGATATCTGGGTAATTTATCCACTAGTGCATGGAAGAACTTATTTCTTGTCTGAAAATTGTCCTGCAAAGTCGATGTGCATGTGAATTATTACCTGATTTTCTTCAGTTGAAGTAGTGGTCTCAACAATGAACAAAAACTTACATACATGCGTCTCTGGATACTCGCTAGAAAAGTATTGTAGTGCCACAGAGGTAATAGTATATTACATACCGAGACGGGAAATACATCATTACTGCTGAGGGCACAGAGAGCCTCCGGGCAAGCCTGGAGGCTCTAGCCCAAAGCTGGAATGATGTATTTACCGTCGACAGTATGTATTTTATTTTACTCACAACCATGTACTCAGCTTGCAGGATTACAGGCGTTCAAAAGTTGAAATCTGAGAATTAACTTTTTGTCATAACTTCCAGATAGGCCGATTAATTTTGCTGAAACGTGGTTTAGGAAATACTGATTAACACACTTATTGTTTGGTTGGATGCATATTTTGAAATTTCCCTTCTAAAGCTACCATTTCTTCACTTTCCCGGGCGGTCGGCAAGGGATCACTTCCCGACCTCCTACTAGGTATGTAATGATTCAATTACCATAGTGGTTGTGAGTAAACTTCTTTTTATTGGAACAGCGCATTTGCTTCCCACGGGGTCACGTCTAGATAGCTGCCTTCATGTGCAGCTCCACGTTTAGATAAAAAAAGAGTACCAAAAGGGCAAACTAATCAATCTTGGTGTATTGGTAACAGGTTGTTTTGGTCCGAGTACGTATCCGTCACTTTCAGGTACCTACGTAAGGTGTGATGGAGCTGTTGTAATTTCCAAAGCACGTAAGGAACGTGAAATTATTCATCATCCAGGGCGATGGCATCCATTCTCCGTAGTAGGCGAGTCGTGATACCGGTATACGTTCAGACATTTCCATGCTGCTGGGAATTTCGGTCGACCACTTCTTCAACGTCGTATCAGAGAGGGGGAGGACGGCTTGACGTTGGGCATGGGCCGGCAGGACTGGATCTCCGCACCCTCACCGAGCATTCCCTCCAGGAGGCGATCGACGACGTCATCGGCGATAAAACGCGAGCACTAAATAAATTTTACGGCGTGCTGCCGGGATTCAATGATGCAATTGAAACTTTAGAGAAAACGACCGACGCACACACACACACACACACTTCTTTTATTTCCCGCGGAGATACAAAAGAAACTTTGTGAAGAGAGAGATTTCTGATTTATTGATTGAGCAACCCTCGAAATCCAAAGATAAAGCTATCTCGGTGAATGGAGTACGTTATAAAACATAAAGGAGCGCCGCACTGCTCGAGGAGCCCGCTCGCGGACATGCCCTTTTATCAATACTTTCGTGTGGTTTTCGTTTCGGGTTGGATTTTTCATATTGACTGGAAATACGAAGGTGCAGGGCGAACGTGCGTTGTTTTTCCTTATGATTTAGATTTTTCCAGCACTTTTGTTAAGTACCTGGATAAGCTATGGGCTACAGGCCTACAGGTTTACGGTGTTGGTCCCTAAGTTACCTTTCCTTAGTTGCTCTCGTAGGAATCACTGTCCTGTGATACTTTGAGAAAACCTGTCTTTGTTTTTGAAATCTTGTTAGCATCAAGTGACGTCTGTTGGTTACCTTTACCGCATAGCTAGTCAATTCAATTTTGGTTATTTACCATAGCTCGGCCGGTGACATGCCAGTGCGTAGTTCTCATCCAAAGCTTCACTAATGCCCGGTTGCACGAACATGGTATCTAATTTTGCGACGTAGCAAATTGAATCGGGTTGCAGGAACAGGGTATCAAACGAGGTAGCAAACAGGCTGTGGCTAAGGTTATCACGCATTTGAACTACTTGCATCTTTTTATGCGTATGCACGTACCTAAAAGCGCTAAAAGGTCTGATTCGACACTTTATTTTGAATTTTCCAACGTCTCCGATTTTTATTCTTCTGAAGAAGAACAAGAAGTAGAAGATGCAGTTCGTTGTGTCATTGCCGATCAAAAAAAACCGTTTCGTAGATAAGATGTACCTACCTCGCGTCGCGAGCTGTCAAAGTCAAAGAAGCGTCAGGAATTTCAGAGGTTAACAGCATTATTTATTTCTTCGAGTTTTGAAGAATGATATGCAAATCATTGCGCCGAATTAAGGCATAAATCCATGCACAGGCTGTCGATCAGGTGAATATGACAAACTGCCTCCGTAAATGCTATTATGTCGATCAACAATTCCAGGTTCAGGCGATGGGAGTTACCGACTGAAATTGCGAACACTTGCTGGGTGCCTCCACGAGCCCTGTACCTGTACGGCGGAAACAAAGCTGTTGTTTACACCAAGAACGCGGAGCTCTTTATCGCAAAGTATTGCTCAGTCAAAGTATGAGTGCTTCGGTGACAACGATGAGTTACAGGAGTACTGGGACTGTGATCCCGTGACGAAACTTGAACAATTTTGGGCCGCTAGTGACACTGTATCAAGCATGTGTCAAGGTGATATCCAGTGCTGATTCAGTAGCTCCAGAACAGCTTTTGACGACAGGAAATACTGCAGGAGTCGTTGGCATGCGCAACAGCAAAGAAATTGAGAGAAAGGAATGAAACTGAATTCTGGATTTGTCAAATTTTTCTTTGGTACAAAAATAGACCTCACACACTGAAAATGGCTGCCTCTTTTCTCTTGTCTTATTGTCTCTTGCCCTAACCCTTAGATGTGCACATTTAGGTAGTTTAGGTCCCTTGCCCATCAGGTCCCAACACGACCCACGATTCGGCAACTGCAATAAAGAGTTAACCGGATCGAAACGTGTGGTGGACGGTTTGTTGTTGACCGGGCCGTCACAATATGTCACGCTGTATGCGTATCTAAAATATCTAACTCGGCGCTTTCAGAATTTTCGGAAGTCTCCGAATTTTCCTCTTCTGAAGAAGAGCAAGACGTTGCAGGTGCAGTTCGTCGTGTAAATGCTGAGCGGAAAAACCTCTTCGAGTTTTACAACGACAAGGAATTTAAGGAGCGATATAGGATCACGAAGGACAATGTGTTGTGGATCGTGGATCTCATTGGAGTTGAAGACCTAGAGCTATCTTCTTCGGTGTATTTCTTTCCGCGCACCATTTCCACTGTTCAAATTTGCTTGACTCTTGACAGCTAGACTTCAACTGTTTCAAATGTCCTCATACAAACAAACCTGTATAACTGATTGCCTGCACCCATCAGCCAAAATTCTCTATTTATGAGCACAAAATGTAAACCCAAACGTATACTCGGTTTGAATTAGGCACACCAGTGTTTTTCTCACTCACAATATCAGCTCAGCTTTCCATTCCCATATTTTATTCAATTTTTTGTTTGACATATTATGTCAGTCGTCACCCTAGACACTCTTTTTTTTACGCCTACAAATAGCCTACCATTTGATACCGAGTTTGGTACCGAAGCTAATTTGCGACGGAGCAAAGTTTAGTTTCTTGCAACCGGGGGTAAGTTGAACTAAATCTTGGAGCAGCGTTGGCAGCTTAGTTCGACCGAAAAGAGCCAAAGGAAGGGCTTCTTAGTTTCTCCAGCTCTTAGAATGACCGAAAGCTGAACTTTCACAGCTTGCGGACGATATTAAAAGAGCAAATCTCCATTTAAGAGTGTCCTGCTGCGTAACAAAAACGGTCTTCCCCAGGGATCGGTGCTTGCATCACTGTTTATATTTTGATTTCTCCAAGTCGAGCGTCTGGACCTGGACCGCTCTGAACGGGTCGACAAGGCCTTGAAGTATGAAGAGAGGCCAAAAGTGCCGGTCGATATAGGTCCTCCAGCACCAAGGGATCCCCTTCTTTGAACACTTCACATTCGACTGCGGTAGAAACCAAGTCGAGCAGACGTTCGTAAGTGTTGAAAATCTGATTGTTCTGATTAAAATTTAACAAATTCTGGTTATCCCTTAGAAGTCGGGCGAACCTGTCGCCAGGGGGATCAGCGAATGATGGAACATTAAATTGACCTAGGATTACCACCCTGTCGTCATAGACATAGTCCAGTGATGCAAGCTTATCGAAAAACGTATAGCAAAACATTCAAAAGAAACTGACGGTGTTATGTACGTACAATACAAACACAGAGATAACAATATCATCTGGAAAAGTCAGTGGACAGCCCACAACACATCATAGATACAATTAGAAGGTTTACTGTGGAAATCAGGAAGACAAAAATAAATTAGTGGATTCGTAGTCCGGTGGACTAGCGCCAAATATTGCCCAAACTATGCATTTTATGACTACGGAACAATTTTTCCTCTATCATTTGAGAAGTGCTGCCAAGCAATTTTCCAATGTGGGGGCCAGGGGGGCCCCTTTTTCACAACTTGAATCGTTTTTTGTCGATGAAATCCGTGATAAAAATGCTATAAAAAAACTTCAACGGATTATTGAAAACTCAACTCAAAATGTCACTTATGTGTGATAAGACTTATAACAGGGTGAACAGGTTCCGAGAAAAATGACTTTCCGTCAACATGCAATATAATGAAGGAAAAATTGCGCCAAAGACCTTCAGTTTCGTCATTGAAAAATGCCGATCGGCATATTTGTTGATCATACCAAACTGAACTGGTTGAGAACCGTACCCAACTGCGTTATTGGTGCCGGAGCTATATACAGGGTGGAAGAGAAAAATATTTTTGTTCTTATTTATTTTAAAAACCAAGATAGATAAAGTGGACGAAACTTAGGAATTAATGCTTCATTCAATGCGTGTGGAGACACAACAAACCGTTTTGAAATATCTTGAAGCGTTCCTGAAATATTTTGAAAAAACTCGAGAATATCATCAAAATTTCACTTTCTACTTTGATTTCGTATTTTCCGTTATACAGAGATATACAGGGTGTCCCACGAAATAACCGACATAGTTCATGGGTAGATGTACTCTCTAGAGGCAAATCAGAATCTGCCTTCGAAATTTCCCTGACTCTCCCGTTTCCGATATACAGGGTGATTTATGTGTTCAACCAAAAAGTTTGATTGGCTATATCTCAGGAATACATCGATTGAATCTTTTGAATATGCATAGATAACCCTATGCATAGTTGTAACCCTAGTCCACCGGACTATTGGCAGGAATCCAAACGACACACGATATATGAGGGTCTGATGCGGCATTGGATAACATACAATGATATGTACCTATATAAACAAGTGAGTATGCCTTTACGTGCGTGAGTCTCAGTAGCGCATTTTCTTGAAGAGACATATTGTGAATGTAAAGAAATTTGATTGAAGGAGAAACACCATTCTTTGCCCACTCTCTTCAATCGAAACTCATTGTGCTATTTTGTTATCAGAACCGGGTATTAGAATTGAGTACTTGCCAATGAAATAGATTTGAATGAAAATTCTTTCAATCATCAATATTTTTTGTTTGGTAGCGGGAGCTGGGAGCGGCGACTAATCAACAGTAGCCCATTCTTCCCATCATTTTTAGTCGGCTATCCATATAGTGAAAGAATTAGACCGTTATGACTTCGGGTTTATGTTTTTCATTTATCTCTTACTTTGAGGGCAGCGTGTGGGGGCGGCAGCATTCGGCAAAGTAACTGTTGCACAGTTTGAGTTGGGAGTTTCTAAATGTTTAAGGAAATATCACAATCAGTGAAAATTGTGGAAGTTGCATTTTTTGTTTGTTTGGGGGCGGTAGCTGGAGGCGACTAATCAAAAGTGGCCTATCTCTTCCCAGTTTTAGTCAGCTATCTATATAGCGAAAGGATTAGTTTGTTATGTCTTCAGGTTTATGTTTTACATTTATCTCTCACTTTGAGGGCGGCGTGTGGGAGCGGCAGAGTTTGGCAAAGAAATTCTTCCACAGTTTGAGTTGAGAGTTTCTGAATGTTTGAGGTAACATCAACATCTAAATCAGTGAAAATTGTTGAAAGTTGTTGACTTTTTTTCTTTTGGGGGCGGAAGCTGGAGGCGGCGCCTCATTAAAAAAGGCCTATCCTGTCCCATTTTCAGTCAGCTATCCATATAGCGAAGGACTCAGATCACTATGTCTTCGATTTCTTGTTTTTCATTTATCTCTTACTCTGGGAGCGGCGTGTGGGAGCGGCAGCGTTCGGCTAAGCAAATGTTGCACAGTTTGAGTTGGGAGTTCCTAAATGTTTGAGGAAACATCTTAATCAGTAACAATTGTGAAAGTTGCACTTTTTGTCATTTTGGGCGGAATCTGGGGGCGGCGACTATCCAAAAGTAGCCTATCCGTTCCCATTTTCAGTCAGCTATTCATATTCCGAAAGAATTAAATCGCTATGTCTTCGGGTTAATGTTTTTCATTTTCAAGTGATTGGAGGCGGTTCTTAGCAATTTTTTCATGTCGGCGGCGCATATTGAAGACGGAATGTTTCTGGGCTTACGTTTATAAGTGGCAACTATGTATTATTCATAAAATGAGAACACTAGAGCATTAGGTCTGAAAGAAATTGCAATATCATGTTATTTCAAGTTTATCGGGGGCGGTTTTCTCTATGTTGGCCGCGTAATATAGACATTCAATATAACCTAGCACTCCTTTGGGGGTGGCAGCTATGTAACAGCGAAAAAGTTAGAAAGCTAGGGCGTCTAGTTTGCGAGAAGTTCGTGGAACGGACGGACGGACGGACGGACGGACGGACAAAGCGGTTGCAATAGCGATTTTTATCAAGATGGAAAATGCGCTAAAAAACAGGGGGCTTACTATTCTAGAGATCCGAAAGCCATAAAGTCATTCTTGCTGACAAGATCTAGTTGATTTATGGCGCTTCGAATAGGCTGCCGAATTGATGTAGGGAGCTTGGAAAAGACTGCTGATGCTCCAAAAGGGCTACTAGTATTCTGGGTGGACAAGTCAAATAAGCGTAAGAAGACTTTGAGGCAACAACTGGACTTCAGGCTGGCCGATGGGGGCTATTATACTACTGTGCTGTTCGTGCATTATTGTAAATTAGTTACCTCCCATCACGAGTAGGTATAAGAAGGCTGGTTGAATTTTCTTGAAAGGTCAGGTTTTTTGGCAAAAACCAAAAGTATAAAAGCAGTCGAAAGTTAAGGGGCAAAGTCACAATGAATGTTACTTCAAGCGTAGATGCTCTAAGGTACCTACTTGGGTCGATCACAGGATGGGCACAATGCTTGCGAGGAGTTCTGCGGCGAAAATTCTCCTGTTCAGAAATTTTCCGTTGAGATTTGGAACGTGGAAGTGAGCAGTTGACTTTTCGATCACTGTCGTCAACCTCAACGCTTGTCAGTTGCGTCAAAATTGAAAACTTCACAACCAGTCATAACCGAATGAACTGCTCGTCTTCAGCGGTCAAGAACTCTGCGTGCAATGACATTCCTTTCCGAGAAGCTGGGACCTTACAAGGACATCATCGGTACGGTGGCCAGCTGCCTCACGATCTTGCAGTTCTTCGCCGGGGTCTCCACCTGCCGTGAAATCTCAAGGAGAAGCAGCACGGAAGGAATCAGCGCCGTTCCCTTCGTCGGCGGCATCGTGGTCGGACTGGTTATGTTCAAATACGGACTGCTCGTGAACAATCCCGCCACGCTCACCGTCAACGTCATCGCCACAGTTCTGAACATGTTCTATTGCGGATACTACCTGTTGTATTGCGAGAACAAATTCAATGCAGTGCTCAAGCCGCTCATTATGGGATTGTTCATAGTGGCGGCGTTCTGGGTGTACGGCGATTTGGAAGCTGAAGACAAGGTTGAGTTTAGGTACGGCACACTGGTGGCGGTGCTGATGCTTTTGCTTCTGGCTACGCCATTGCTCCACGTGCGGGAGATCATTGCAAAAGAGGACGCCTCGGAGATACCGTTCGGGATGACTGTCATGACAACTATGATCACGCTTTTGTGGTTGGTGTACGCCCTTGCCATCGTGAACAATTTTCTGTTATTGCAGAATGTATTTGGTCTTATGCTTTGCGTAGCCCAATTGTATTTGATAATCAAGTATCCTGGTACTAAAAACGACTAGAAATTAAAATATTGTTATTGTTATTAGTAACTATTTAAGTTTAGCCGTCTCTTTACTAACGGCAAGACTATTTCTGAATCGCCTCATGGTCCATCTAAGATTGATGTGATATGCGAGATTTTCCGAAAGGCCTTTGATAGCATAGACCGCAGTCCTTTCCTGCGCAAGTACGTCTTCGGATCTTCCTTACACTGATCGCAGTCGTACCTCTAGGGGCGCACACGGTTAGTCCGCGTGAGACAATTTTTCCTCAAATTCCCCAAATTTTCTGAGAGTTTTTCACTTGAAAAAGCAAACCGGTCTGGCTATCGAGACCGAACTCAAATGATGAAGCTTGGAATAAATAAGCCACAATCAACGATTTTCACAATAGGATTATTTGGAAGAAGCTGGAAGGTTTTTTAAAAAAATTCAAATTTTCCCGGACAATTTTTCAATGTTATGTTTATTATCATGGAAGATGCTCCAAATGATTGATTTCAATCTTTCTCTCAAATGCCAACTTCTCACCGAAGAGACATCTCGTACAAAAACTTCCACCCGCTCCATGCTACTCGTCCGGATTATGAAAACTTTTTTTTCCAATTCTTCTGTTACTTGGGGTTACGTCACACAGCGTGACGTGGCCCAGAAGTTCCTGACCGATTTGAATTCACTATAACTTTGTTCCTTCCATGATTTTGATTTTTTTTTCCTGTTAATTAAAGCTGAAACTTCATTAACTATAAAAAATATATACTTTTATTCAATACAATTTTTGAGATATTAAATATAAATGTATAATAGCGAATATTTATTTCAAATGAAAAAAACTTCATGCAGTTGTGACGACTCCGGTAAGCAGAACATAATCGCAATGGCATTTTCGCGTTGAATTTCGATGGTTATTCTTTGCCTTAAAAACTCTAGTGAGCGAGGTTCGAGGTCTTGTCACGCAGCCGGCTTTCAACCTGTTTGATCAGGTGGTATCACTTCCCCATGCTCCAAACGTCTCGAAGCCAAGTGGGGAGAAAAAAATGTCATTATTGGCTAACGAAAAATACTTGAGCTTTTTTTTCCGTTCTGTCGTGTTGGCAGCTGATCTCGGTTCTCTGGTAGAAGCAGCAAGGTGTGTTTGAGTCAATGTGTCTACAACCGTGACATCCCAAGCCAACATTCGACCAGACTTCCAGGCCGTCAAGGTCAGGCCATCAGGGCGTTTACCGTCATTGCGGCAAAGACCTGATGGTTCAAGTGTTGAAGGAATTCCAGCAGATGTTAAAGCCCGGTGGATGATTTCATTCAAATTTGTGTGACCTACCAAACTCGTTGCAAGTCAATCCATGTCTCCCAAAGACATCCACGGGTGAGCCACAGTGACAATTGTGCTGGATACAGAGATAAGCAGGTCTGGTGAGTTCTTCCAGCCATCGGGTGTGCCACAGGGTTCTAATCTTGGTCCTGAGCTTTTTGATATATGTATATGCAGACGACATAGCGACTAATCTATCTGTGGAACATCTATTATACGCCGATGATCTGAAGATATTTTGCAGAATTGATGATCGCGCTGACTGTCAGCTACTTCAGGCAAACCTTGACATGGTTGATGGGTGGTGCAAGGCTAATTTCCTGTCACTGAATGCCTCGAAGTGCTATGTGCAGTCTTACACTCGGAAGCGCAACCCAACTTTCTATGACTACAACCTGGGCGCGTGCACTCTTTCTAGACCTGGCAGCATTACAGATCTTGGTGTTTGTTTTGACGCAGAGCTTTCCTTCAGGATGCACATAAACGATGTCGTCAAACCGGCGTTCAGAAGTCTATGTTTTGTCATCCAAAACTCAAGGGACTTTGCGGATGTCGCTACGATTCGTCTGCTGTACTGCACGTTTGTCAGGTCGAAGCTTGAGTATGCTTCTATTGTTTGGAGCCCCTTATATAAGACTCATATTAACAGCCTAGAGAGAGTACAACGGAGATTTTTGAAATTTTTGTCCTTCAGGTTGGACAGTGTCTATGTTAGAAGGTTTCCCTAACAGAGAGCTGCAGAACAGGTTCCACTTACAGAGTTTGAACAATCGCAGGGCTGCCCACTCCGTTATTTACCTGCACAAGATTCTTTTTGGGAAAGTTGTCTGCGCTGAGATTCTGAGCAAAATTGACTTTCGCGTGCCTGGTGCTCATTCGAGATCGAAAGCTCTGTTTCTGCTGTCTTTTGCCAGAACAAATCTTATGGCATCTTCTCCTCTTAACAGGATGTACTCGAATCACAGCTTGATTGAGAATGACGTCGACATCCTGTTCTGCACTCTTGCTTCTATATATTCGGCCTTCTCTAAACTCGACCTGTAACTGGGCTCAGGCCTGTTGGTCGTTTTAATCACTAATAATAATAACATTAATAATAATAATAATAAGATCCCAGACGGAGACCAACAGCAATTTTTAGCGCATCATCATCAAGAATGGTTCCCAAGGAAGAGGATGGGATGGCGTCTAACCAGGAGCCAGACTCACGTGTGGAAACAGCTAGGAAACGAGCAACTTCATGAGGATCATCAGCAGCATTAAAAACATCTAATTTTGAGCGATCAGTTATAAGGGCTGATCAAGATTTCTGAGAGACTCGTGAAGTCTCGGCAGGAAGCTCGAAATTCAGCTCTTCCACATTCGGTCCACATTTTCTTTGCATCCACGGTCACAGAATCGAGAGACAAAGTGGTGGGTAAAATTGAAACGACGAGGTCTGCAACGAAATGAGAAGAAGCCAGGAAAGCTGGGAGAGCTAACTCATCAACGGAGCAGATACCAAGTCCACCTTCACGGAGAGGAAGAAGAGCTTGTTTCCACGATTTGTTGGATAATGTCAGGTCGAAGACTGATTCCAGAGCACATTTCAGTCTGTTATAAAAATTTAACAAGAGATTTGGATGTTTCCATAAAGGGCATGTCCTTAGAAGGTATAGAAGACGTTGGAATCCTGAAGTGTTCTTGATGATTAAAAGAGCAAAGTGGGCTTGGAGGCAGGATAGACGAGCTAACATAGTGTCCAGCTCATGAAATTTATTATCCAGGGCTATCTCGATGGAATCGTTAGTGAGATGGCTACCAAGAAGTGAGACTTCGTTGATAAGGAACTTGACATTTGGCAATAAATTAGAAAAGGTGGTTTTGATTGAGGTAGAAATATCTGACAGTAATCCGGGGATGTAGAGCTCTGTTTTTGAAGTGTTTAGCTCCAAGCCAACTTTACGGCCTTGGAGTTGAATGTTGAGGAATATCATTGGCAACCTTCTCAGGAGATCCGATCAGGGTAACATCATCTATGTAACAGGCATGAAACTGTGAATAAAGGTTTTGACAATATGATGAATTGTTACACAAAAACCGAGTGGACCGAGTGGGTCACCCTGTTGAACTCCTGATTCAGATGGAATTATTTTATCAACAGTAATATCACAAGTGCTTAGATTTTCACGATAATTTTGGTCAGGCGATCGCGAGTGCTGATTGTAGCGATAAATGCCCGACTCCGTAGGAGGAGGGCATTTATCCAGGGACAATCAGCCCGAGGGAAATGCCTGGCCAAAATTATCTGGGAAAATCTCGAGCACGAGTGATATTTTGAAGATTATTACATAAAAGAAGTCCGAAGTGACAGTTGTCAGATTTTGTTGTTTACATGAATTTTATTCCGTTGCTATTGACAGTGGGATTTAGATAAGTGAATATTATCCTTGTAGGTCTAATAATCAAGGGCGTTGTATGTAATAATCACCAAAAGAGAGGATTGATGGGTTGCGATAGCATTGCCACATGAGTGGAAAAAGAGATGGTGAATTACTCTGGACCTCTTTGAGAAGGTAGTCCCTTCGGATGTAATTAAAAGCGTTTTGAAAGTCAAGTTTAGCCATGACAATGTTTTCTCCATGATGGGAAGATAGGAACCTCTAAGCGGCATGTACAATAGCTTCACTACCGCCACGTGTTCCAAATTCAAGTTGAACTGGGCAAAACAATCCACCTGCAGAATCATGAGATCTGGCACAGGCTATTTTAGCAACCATGCGGCGAATTGTCATTCCGACTGCAATTGGACGTAAATCACCGTCTTTTTTCTTGAAAGCTGTTAGGCAAGCTCTATGAAGCCAAGGACATATTTATGTGAGTACTGAACCAGAGAACATTAGGTCTGCCAGACAGGAAAAGGCATTCAAAAGTTGTATTGCTACGTCACCATTAGCAGGGCTGACCATGTCCTTTAAATGCTGTGGTCTCAATCCGTCCAAACCGCCTGAAGAACCAAGAGAAAAGGACACTATAGTTTTTTTAATTTCCATATTGTTCACACTTAGAAGCGTAGTACTACTCGAAGGCTCAGGAAAATCAAGGTCAGAAGGAGATTTAGGATGTTTAGTTAACAAAGCTCGATGTGTCAACGTATCAAAAGGAGCGACACTATCATCAGATGATAATGTACGTAGGGCACCAGATATATTTCCATCTGAAATTTTTGCTCCAACAAGAATTTCAAGGGAAGCAGCCTTCCATTTTTTTGTTTTTGTAGCAGCAGGATCCAAATCCCGTTGAAGATTTTCACGGACAATTTTAGCCAAGGACTTCCTGCCTTTGTCCGTACTTTTTGGTAAAGCAAAAGCATGGTATGGGAGGATGAATAGTTGTTTTCAGCTTCCAACGTCATTCTTTGACAGAACAGCATTCAATAATTTCGTATAAGCTGAGGCAGCCAAAGAACGAGACGCTTTCGGAATTCGACGCATAAGATGTATAGACGTCTTCCGCAAAAGGAGTGAAGCGAAAAACTTTTCAACTGACTCACTACATGTAGAAGGGAAGTTGCTGCATTTCACAGACTTTCCGATGTGAATCTTGAGTCCGCGATGAGATTGGAATTGTTTGCCACAAGAATTGCATGTGAACAATATAGCAGGGTAGACATTTTCTTGTGAAATTCTTAAAGATAACCGGGGGCTTGATGGATTCGCTGCTGAATGAACTTTATTCTGGCTGTCATTGACTCCGTTTTGTTCTTGTTGTGAAGATCTTTCACAGCTCCTCAGTTTCGATGGACCGGCATCTCTAGTGTCTTGAGAATTTATTTGCCATGTTTTCATTGTTAAAGAGGCAGCATCTCTTGGGTAAATGCATTCATTTTCGTCGGAGGTATCAGTCGATGACACGTTGACATCACAACATAACACTATAAAGAAGTTGAATCTACGAAATACTTAGTTGCCGTATTTGGTTCTGAAAAGTCGGGCTCTTTTGAGAACGTTTTTCGGGATTCTCTACTGAAATTTGGGTCTAATGTCCTAATGACACGGTTCCTGATCTTTTGCTGCTGGTCGAACAACAATTGTAAGATCAACGATGGATGGGCACCCTTTTCCTCTTGAAATGTGGGGTCCTACATTTCTATTAGAATCTCTCCCCATTTGTCTACTGCTCCCTTTTCCCATAGAGGCGACTCAACGTTGAATTTATCTTCGTTGACCACAACATGTTCATTTTCCTTCCGTTCCCTTTTTTCTTTTTTGAACTCTTCAAGGATTTTTATATAGTTATCTATACAGGTGTTCCACGAAGTAACCGACATAACTCACGGGCATTTCCAGTGTTTTGAGAGAGATCTGAGTCTGACATCGGAAAATTTCTCAGGCGTATTTTTTGTGCCTGTTTTGGTTTTGTGGCCTTGTTTCAGGCATTTTAGGCACTTCTCTTTCATTTCATTCTGGCCATTTTTAGCGTATTTTCGAAGAAAGTGCTTTATTGTGGCCGGTTTATCTGTCTGTCGTCGGACTGTTTGAGTGTATTTTTACAGAGATTTCATTTTTATGATCAATCATAGGTTCTAAGATCAAATCTGTATGTCTGTGTGTACGTTTGTTCGTCTGATCGTCTGTCTGTCTGTTTACAAATTTTTGCAGTTGAACTCTTCGAGAATGAAGTTGGAACACTGCAACTTTTTCCAATGAATAGCTCATGTTCAAAAAGGTGGACATTGAGAATTCATGTTGTTCAATTGTGAATCCATCTTGACCCGCGATATTAAACTTTCTCTTGAGTATGCTGATGAAACTTGAAGCATTCCTCAGTCTGATTGAACGATTCATGGCTGTAAGGTCGATTTCACGATTTTTACACTTTTTAGCGCTACGTCCAAAACGTTGGCATGCCTTACATCTCACAGGCGTCAAGTTTTCCACAATTCTAGTTTTCCCATCCTATTTTCTCTGTTACCAGTAGTCTTTCTGTCAGCTCTTTGTCAAGGATTACCGTGACTTTTTTGTGTTGCCAAACGCAGGCCAAAGCGACGTTATTTCGATATTACCGTCAAGGCTATCGAGTGTTTCTCCATTCGCTCCCTCTACTTTCACCTCTGTCGTCATACAGTCCATCCCTTGAATAGTAGATAATAATGATAACACACCAATGACCGAAAATTCTCTTCTATCGTTCTATATCCAGACGATTTGATCTAATTTGAAGATAGTGCCGAGACTTCAAACCACACAAATAGCTTAATCAAGCGATCTGTTTCCAGGTTAATGCCTATCATTCGTTTTGAGTTTTGAAGATAAAAGTATTCACTTCAAGTGAGAGTAATAATATCGGCACTTAAGTGAAAATCACAAGGGTCCTTTCGTTTGATCTGCATTAGTTCGCTTCCAATCAATAAAATTAGGTCGGATTGAAATCCGCCACAAAAAAACCTGTGAAAACCGTCACCTCAAATAACGGCTTTCACCTCGGTTTCTACTGAGACTCCCTGTGTACCCTCTTCACTATCGTCGTCAAAGAAGTCCACGAGGAAGCTTTGCTATTATTGGTTTATGATCAAAGCTAGAACAGCTGTTCATGCGCACTTTTTTTCTCATATTCAGTGAAAAGCTTTAGACGTGATAAGCCACAGGAAGTCCGCTTGCCCGCCAAGTTTATCCGAAGCGACAGCTAGTTACACCTCTGCGAGAAATATTGCATTTCAAGTGGCTTAAAAAAAGGATCATAATCGCGCCATCAATATTCGTTTAATCAACACTGCTTTTGAATACCCTCACAATTCATTCACTTTGATCATCCAGGTGGGCTGTTTGATTTAGTAAACAATTGAAATTTATTATCTGTGATAACCTGGAAACACAATAGTCCAACACCTGGTTCACTTAATTGTGGTTAATTGATTTATATAACGCGATAATAATTAATAATACCTCAACTACTTTATGTGAAGTTCATAAAATTTGGAACATCATCTGGTCTGGGAGAGACTTTCATAGCTGCAGTAGAAAATTCCAAAAGCACTCTTATGAAAATTACTGATTAGAGGCAAATAACAAAAATAAAGTTCAGGTCTTCGACCGCTTGACTTGCTTCAGGAAGCTTGGGCAAATTTGTTTTTCGACAGCTTTGTTTTTGTTTGCCCAAAAAACGTAATTGAATGGGCATACCTAACCACTACTTACTCTTGTTGATATGCAAAGTATTTTGCTGCGGGGGCCATCAGCAGAGTTGTTTCCTAGAACGTAACGGTGCAGGTTCACCTCGTCAAAGGCTACTTTGAAGGGCCCGAAGGCCAGCATATGAAAACCATCAGCGATGTCTCGACGCATCTTTCATCTCGACTGATATCAGGTGATCGTTCTTGACGGTCGATCCCATCATCAGACTACGGAGATAAATTGCGCCACTTTCAGCTACGTTCAGGAATTTTTCCAGCTCGCCTGGCAAATTCCTCGGCGGCTTAATTTGCGGCCCATTTAACTGAATTATCGACGCGGGATCGTCGTTGATGTTTTACTGGAACCGGGCAAAACATGGATCTGCGGGACCGCGGAGACGCTGCAAAATTGCCAGATATCCTTCTGGAATCGATTTCTGCGGGAAGCGGAGCCGTGATGTTTCCGGATAATTTTTATTTTTACTGTAAGTAGATAAGACAGGATATGGCCGGAACGCTTCTGAGTGATCGTACAATTTGATTTGCTGGTATCTAAACATTTGCAGTGTCCTAATCGAAGCTCAAATTCAAAAAATGCTAAGTACAAAACATTCCTCCAGGTGCGGTTTAGCTGAGTGGTGATCCTAGCTGCTAGAAAAAATTTGCATAATGCAACTGCTTGTCTTCTTTTTAATGATATACATACCAGTCAAATCTACCTAATCATGTTATCCGCTTGTCTATTCCTTTTTGTTAGTTACCTCAAAAACAAGCGGCTTGACTCTGTTACCCATCTCTTAATTTAGTTTAGAGTTTTTTTTATCTTGATTTCTTGTGACGAGATCATCACCGTCACTACTTTCGAGCCTACAACTGCAGGCTAAAGTAGATACTATGATTCAGGAGATGAAAAGCTTTGTTGGTTGATGAAAATAATGAACTATAAAAATCAGTAAGATTACTTTTAAATTATTTAATTCATTGTATCAAAATCATAGTCATTTCTCCACTACATACTATACGAGAGATCCTTATTTTTATTATAATATACAATATTATTATTTACACCCAGGGTCTATTGAGATATTGCGCCTGTTACTCCACGTGACTCTTTGTATTGCTCATTGATTTCAACACCCGAGCACATATTCGATAGCAGAGCACGACGTGCTTGAAAATCCGCAGCAATACGTACAGCACCACGGAAACGAACGCAATCAGAAATGCGATGACATCCAACAAGTAGAACTGGTAGAACGGCATGTCCTTCTCCTGATATTTTAAATGCGGAGCTCCATCATGTCGTATGACATATTCGATCCACCACACGGCCTTCTCCAAAGCTGGGACCTGCTGATCAGAAGCAATCTGTCCCATTTTCACCACGGTTTGTTTGAATCTGAAACAATATTTCCATCAAAACCTTGAACGTTGCTTTGAAATTCAGGAGCATTTACTTTGGATTTGTGATGATTTCGAAAATTTTCTCTTTGAGCTCATCGCTGGTCATCGTGTGGTAGTCCAGGCTGAGTCCTCCGCCTCTCGTGGTCAAATGATGGGCGTTGTGTTTCTGATCTCCGAAGAACGGAATCATGAGGCTTGGTACTCCGTTGTAGATCGATTCGTCCAGGGATTGTATGCCACCTTGCGTTATGAACAGCTTTACGTTACGGTGTCCTGTAAAATAGTCAAATTAGGCAACTGATTTTATTTGTGCCAAATAATCGCAACTTATTCAATTACGCGAAATAAAATCAAACTTACCTAGAACATCTTGTTGTGGGAACCACTTTCTGATTTCCACATTGGAACTCTTGTTCGGCAGGTGCTCGTTTTCGAATTTCCAAAGAACCTTGTAGGGCAACTGCTCGAAAGTTTTCAAGAACATGTTCAAGAAGTGCTTGGGCAACAGTTCGCTTTTCACGTTGGTACCGAGACTGAAGTAGATAACGCCTTCAGTGGCATCATCCAAGAACTCTTGCAAATCTTCAGGTAAAGGCTGCTTCTCCCTCAAGTGCATCCCGGCAATGTCCACGAAAGCCGGCACCAGCGGTCTCGGGTTGTGAATAGCCAAATTGCTATTGCATAATACCAAGCTGACTTCGCCCATTATCTCAGACACGGGCCTGATTTCCGGTCCGAATTTCTGAGCGACCAAAGCATCGATTTTCGAATACAGCGGCACTCTTCCGATCCTGAACAGTAGTGAGAACAACGTACTGGTGACTCTTTCCTTGAACGAAAGGTCCGTTGAAAACGGCATGAGCACTTCCGGATTGACCGCCGGATTCATCGGGTTTCCGATTGCTTGGTGATGGGATCCGATCAGTTGCAGCGACGACATTCCAATCATCGGGCAGTTGAAGACGTCCTTGAATGCGTACATGGCCGGAAACAGAAATTCGACTAGTAACAGATCGAATTTTTGCGTCTTGTCGTGTATCAGCGCTTGCACTTGCGGATGATTCAGCTGGTCTTCGGCCAAGGTCATGTATGCTTTGGTCAGAACTTTCATTTCGTCCCCGACCGAGTGGTCCGTGTAGACTCCCATGGTCGCGACGCTGAGCTTTCTCCACGTTTCGTACGACGAGCTCATGTCGATTTCCGTGAGATTCGTAAGGCTGGGGTCGTTGAGCGGATTTGGCGTGATGACGGTGACTTCGTGACCTCTTAGCGACAGTTCTTTCCACACCGGCTGGTAGACCACCTGGTGGCTGTAGCTTGGCGTCATGAAGACGCCGAGGATTCTCGCTCCGTCGCTTACTGATGCGAAGATCAGGACACAACACAGGATCTCTCTGTACATGGTGGTGGAGATTGAGAAGTGGCAGAGGAAGACTATCGCATCGGTTTATATAGCGATTTAGTTTTTGATAAAAATCATGAAATGTACAATAGAACTATTTGACCTGCGATAAGGTTTTCGTCACTTTATCAATGTGCGTTAAAATCTGAGTGTCAAGTAGATCATGATCGCCCCGCATGTAAAAATCAATTTGCCAGGTGTGTTGGACAAATCTCAGCCTGTTTTTTTCAGATGCTATCACCGTCTAGGCTACTATACGTACATTTTGTTGAAACAAAGGAAAAACCCTTCTGAATTTTTCGTGTATTCCGATACTATGTCAGTCAATTTTCATATTTGGCTGAACTGGACAATTTCCTAGTATAACGCTGAAACTCATCTTTTAGATTGGTCAGAAAGGCATCTGACATAATACTGCTAGCTTCAAAAAACTTTCACTGATCATACCTACTGAAATGGACCTTCTTTTGTTCAGTTTTGTTTATGATCTAAAGATACTCATTTGAAATAAACAAGTTTTTTTTTTCGTCAAGTGGATACAATATTTATATTTATCTACATACGAGTATTTATTTCCATGCTTCGCACTCACTTGTGCTTTTTCGCTGAAATATACTTTTATGTACCTCCGTTCGACATTGACGAGTTTCTACATCCCAAAATCGTCCGGAAACTTCATGAATGCAGGCCTAGGCCAGCAAAAAGAATAGGGATTCTAGCGAGGATCTTAGGTTAGCGGTTAGTATAACAAATCTTCGGTAACATTAACGAATTTTAGCATACATCAGATCTGTGAATCGTTCCTATACTTTATGGTAATTGTGGCCAACCCTTTTGAATAGTTTCGGTTAATTTTTTGAATTTCAGGCAACTTTTCTCATACTTCAATGAAATTTTTAGAATTGAGAATTGTTACCCCCTGCAAGAAGCTGGCTTGAAGTTCATGATGATAGGAATCCTATTTCTCTCGCGAAACATTATGATAATATACAGGCTGATTCATGAGTGACCTTACATAGGCCAATGGGAGATAGAGGACTTCGAGGCGAGTCAGGATACACAGAAGAAATTTTGTTTTCTTCATTGGTTGAAGATACAGGGTGCTTTATGTGTTTCGTATGAAACTTTGATAAGCGATATTTCTGAAACGCCTAGAGATATTTTCTTGAAATTTACCAGTAATATTTCTCTATTGGAACTTACCCCGAAGTTATGCTGGGTAAGTCAAAATCCAGTGCCAGGATAAAAAAAATGTGTCCCTTTGTTATTTGATCAAAAGGTACATTTTCTGACCGCTTTTCTAGAAAACTGCTATCGGATTCGAAAAGCTAAGGAAAAATGCTTCAAGAATCACTCTTCGAATTAGGTGGCATACCTAAATCGTTTCTACATAAAAATTAAAAGTAAAATTTGTGAGTGAGTTCCCATTTTCGACCGGACATAATCGACTCATTGTTTGATTGAATTCATTCAAATTCATTTTTTAGCTTGTCTTTGTGGAATAGAAGGGCTTGGTAGGAAGAAAAATTCCATAGACGAAGATTTTTTTTTTGACGACCAAATCAAGTCTAATTTTGGTCATGAAAAAAATGGTCGGTCCTGTAATTTTTCTTTCAACCAAGCCCTTCTATTCAACAGAGACAAGCCAAAAAATGAATTTCAATGAATTCAATCAAACAATAAGTCGATTATGTCCGGTTGAAAATGGAAACTCACCCACAAATTCTACTTTTATTTTTATTGTCGGAACGGTTCAGATGTGCCATCTGAATTGAAGAATGATTATTGAAGCACTTTTCTTAGCTTTTTGAATCCGATAGCAGTTTTTTAGAAAAGCGGTCAGAAAATGTACTGTTTTGATGAAACCAAAGAAAGAGCACATTTTTTCTTGCCCGGCCCTGGATTTTGACTTACCCGGTATGGCTTCGAAGTGAGTTCCAACAGAGAAATATCAATGGTAAAATTCACAAAATATCTCTAGCCGTTTCAGAAATATCGCTAATCAAAGATTTGATACGAAACACACAAAACACAATATATCTTTGTAACCACTGGAGAAAACAAAATTTCTTCTGTAGATCCTGACTCGCCTCGAAGTCCTCTATTTCCTATTAGCCTATGTAAGGTCACTCATGAATCACCCTGTATCATCATCATATTATACTATGCAAATTCGTGAATATGAGGTGCCTATAACATTTTGTTGGAGTTGGAACCCCTTGGCCCTTGCATATGATTCACAGAAGAGCACCCACTTTTCAGCTGTCAAAAATAGAAGGATTTACAGTTTTTTTTTTGGTAGGCTTCGTAGAAGATTTTAGCGTTCCTTGCCAGGCAAAGCAACGCAAGTGCCATTTTGGCGAAAACGAGTTTTTGATCTTGTTGATGAAAAAGCTCATTGAAGAATTACATCGTGAGCGCCGCTCCGTAGTTTTTAATGGAATATCGCAAGCGACAAAAACATATCGTAAGCACCGTTTCTTCACCCCATAGAATCCGCTGACGGCAACCAAACGACCTGCCGACATATTCTGTAAAAACCAGACGTCGGATCTTGGCGGGGTATTTTTTTAAAAATTTTCGCAAACGAACCGCATCCCAAGTTGAGGGGGAGAATTTTTCGAAATTTTTGCCGAATTTGTCAAGATTTTTCGAAAATTTTCATAATCGATTCCAAATTTTACAAGGGAACCGATGTTTGGATAATTCGTTCCACATTTCTTGATACGGATTGCGGCGAAAACTCGGCTTTTCGGGCAGAATTTCGAGAAATTTGGTGTGAAATGCCGACCGGGGGTTTTCGAAGGCCGCGTGTCGTCCAATGCGGCCCATGCGGTGGCGTTTTTCTTGAAATTTAGCCGAAAAATGTTGAAATTGGGTCACGGCACGGCCAAAGTGATCGTCACCTGACAGGAACGTCAATCGGCGCTCTGGGTTTTGGTAAACTCAACACCTCGGGGCATTTCAACAATGTTTTTTGAGAAAATGTACCGTGTCAGCGTGCGAAATTGAATTGTGGTCCGGAGGAGACTTTTGACCGGCCACAGACACAAAACACAAGAGCCTCCTCCAGATTCGAACGGCACATTGATCGAAAATTCCCGGGCCGGGCCAGACGTTGACGGCGTATTTCACAAAAATAGAAGACTTGAGGGGGCAAAACACGCCTGGGTGGGTACTCACAGTTTATTTGAAATTTTCAGCGGCTTCACATTTCGAGAAAGGGGCCTTTTCGGTCCACCAGAGCACATTTCATGTCGGTTACAGGGGTTCCTTGTCGCGACTTGTTTTCCAGGGAATCCATAATAATTCCATAGGACCTTTTGGCCACACCTTTAGAAAGAGTCCGTGTTGTGATCTGTATAGTTTTCATGTCGTCTCTTTTGTCCAGTTCTACAAAATCTGGCTCGAAATTGTGGCGTCACCTTAGAGCTCGACTGTGACTGTGAAATGTAAATATACAAATATGTCAAATGTAACGTGAAGTTGGCGCTGGAACGGTTGCATCATGAACTTAGCCGCTCATTCTTGAATGAATTGCGAATAAATTCCCAAAAATCACACAGTTTCACTACGAAATACAGCAAAGCGTCTACAATCAAGTTTCAAGGTTCGTTTGTTTCCACTGTGAGTGAAATCTGTCAAAAACTCGTTGCCAAAATGGCTTGCACAGGATCGTGTGTCGTCGGCACACTTCGGCACCCGACTCGACTACGCTGCTGTTTCGCTCTTGTGTCAATTTCATTTGTCATCAGAAGAAATGTCATTTTTTTTTATTTGCTTTGCTTTTGATATTATAATTGATATACTTGATTGTTTGGCTTGTGCGGATTGTATTATGTGACCGAACGTAGTAATAACCGTATCAATCCTTGATCGATGTGCATACAACCAGGAAGACGTTCGAAGGTTCCTTGTGTCATTTAGGTAGGTATACCTACAATTCGTATGGTTCCATGTCCGATTTTCAACTCAAAAACACTCTTTGTTTATCATACCAAAATGTTAGTTACTAGTGAATGCCTTAGACCTCTTCCATCAAGTCCCGAATCATGTGCTAATTTTCAGATTAGAACTCTCTGAAATCTTTGAACACTACAAATAAGGGCTATTGCTCGCAATGTTCGCATAGTACTGCATCCGATATCCAACTTCAACTCGACAACAAAGTCCATCACGTTACAGAAGAATCACAAATACTTTCATGGAGCACAAGAAAAAGAAGAAGAAGAACGAGGAGAATTCCCTTGCATTTGCTGTGGCTCTACAAGAGCAACAACTAGCTAGGTACCTACATGCCTATCAGACCGAGTCAGTACGAACATTGCAAACAGCACATAATCTGGGATTTCAAACAATAGGGTCCTTGCACGATTTTTTTTTATTGCCTCCAATGATGCTTTGGTACTTATTGGTAGCCAAATAGCACCACAGACTTGACGGTTCTTCGAAAATCTTAATATCGCTGTACTAGAATGATAGTAAGACAACTTGAAAAACATAGTTTCGAGTAATCGCCACTTGAACATTTCAGACAAACGAAAAACACTCTTCTTCTCAAAATTTTGGAGATTTTTTAATTTTCCAGTTGTATTATATCGCTCCTGATAGACCTGTAAGGAATTCATTATGAAATCACGTTTACTCTTTGAGAAAAAAATTAAAAAGTGAACATATCCTTGTATATCGCTAGAAATAATGGTTCTGTTGGAAGTTGTCCGTTTTTTTCATGTAAGTTATCCTACTATTCGTCAGGAATTCGTAGAGTGATTTTAAATTTATCTCTCTTTTTTTTCAAGTTGTCCGAGTATTGCACAGTAAGCATAGCCTGGTTCAACATATTTTTCATAGATATCCTTAAGTTTTGTATGACATGGAATAAGCCCATTAGTTCATGGCTGTCATCTGACAAATAGAAGTGTCACTATCAGAAACTGAAAATTTATTTGGTAGTCCTTGAAAAACTGTATTCAGAACAGTAGATAGTGTTTCGCTAACTGTCGTGTGTCAAATATTGAAAAATGTCACCGTATCAGATGTCTGTTGGGCTGACGCTCAATTTAGGTTGAAAAGCGCGTAGCACGAGCTTGGGGTGGCTCTGATGCGTGAGCAAGGGCTACGGCGCTGTTCGCGGCTCCAAAATTGAAATAGGTCAGGTCTGTAAAATAATGAAGATTTGAATTTTCGCGGGGTTTCAGGGCGCAGGGCTGCAACCTCGCAAAGAAAAAAAACTTGCAAACGAAAAATAGAACTCTCGGGTTGACGTCATCGTGATCATACGAGGTCATTGTAGAAGCCACCGCGTTTTTGGCGCGAAAAAAAATTCAAACTTTGATTTTCATTAAGGATGGACCAATTTTTTTGGATTTCTTTTGGTGCGGAAATTATTGTGGATAACGTTTTGAATGATTTTATGAAGTAACCGTCTCAATATAAAATTCACGTAAGGACCCTATTGAAATGTGACTTTTGTGGAATGATTTCAGCACATTCATGTGCATTTACTGCAAGTACGAATCGAATTCGAGTTTATGTCTCTTTTAAGATTTCATGATTTGTGTAAACCACTCACAAGCAACCATCAGTGGCAGCTGCCCTGCTTGCTGTCATCTTTGTATGAGGGCATGAGGGCAAAGGTTCCACTTCCAAATTCCCCAACTTAGATTCAACCATGCGGTTGCCTTTTCAACACAATTACAGAGTATTTCATTTAGGAAATGGTTGCTCACAGACTAATTTGGAAATTTTCTCGAAAATTTGATTATTTCAACGTAAATCAAATCAGCAGTATAGAAATTTCATTTTGAACAATTCCGGTTCATTCATTTATTTTTCAAATTTTCCGAGGAACAACTGGAAATTCAATTTTCCACCACTTTCCATTTTTTCCTATGTTTTCCGACGCAATACGCAAAACCTAACGATTCATCACCAAAACCATTTGAGTAGGTACATTTTCTCATACAGTATTTGGTGGAAATTGCGATGTATCGTGTTCGGAGGCGCCAAACACTAAAAAATCCATAACTTTTCAACCGTACGTCCGAATTTATATCGGTTGAAATCAATAATAAATCATATTTTGTCGAAATTCATCATGGGTGCGAATGTAGAATTTTAAATTTCTCACCTATTTCAATTTTGTAGAATCTTCCGGAAATAAAATAAAGGCAAGAAACTGTTTTCCACTTTTGGGCCTCTTAGGCCAGGCGGTATGTCGATAAAATCACTACAATCTGGAGAAAATTCCGACAAAGCTTTTACACAATGCTTTTATGGTGTCAAACTCTTCGTTAGTTTTGCACCATTTTCCACTTTTCTCTCCAATTGATTTGATCTCCAATTGATCTCCAACAATACGCAGGACACAACCGTTCATGACTAAAGCCGTTTTCGTGAATTTCCCGATGTTATTTGGTGGAAAACTGTGGATTTTCCCTAATCCACAAGAAAATTCAGTAGGTTTGGAAACCTCAGAAACGGAAATATTTGCAAATCAGTAACCGTACGTCCGAATCCAAATTTGGTTGGTGTCATGAAACTGATCATAATTTTGCGCATTTTGTCATGCAAATTCTATTCTTCAATTTTCCGGAAAAAATATACAGGCGAGAAACTGTTTTACACGTTTGAGGCTCCAACAATCGACAGGGTCGATCAATAATCGACAGGGTCGTTGTGGAGACATGAAACCTTCACAAAAAAAAATTCTTTTCCTTTCCTCATCCGCCATTACCAAACGCAATATGGTTACGTTGTAGAATTCTCCGGGAACAACGTTCACAGAATTGTCCCAATGTTATTCGGTGGAGAACTGTAAATTTTCCTTATTCCATAGGACATTCAGAATGTGTGGAAACCTCAGACACGGAAACACTTGTAACTCAGTAACCGTACGTCTGAATCCATATTGGTTGGTGTCATAAAATTGATCATGATTTTTTTGCACTTCAACATATTAATTTCATTTTCCTTCAATTTTCCAGGAAAAAGATACAGACGAAAAACTGTTATACACGTTAACCTTTTCTACAAAGCTCTGGACCTCAAGAACTTATTTTCGACCAAAAGTTCTTCCTAACTATCAAATTAACTGTGTTAACTGTTGAATTTGACAAAGATTGACATTAGAAAGTCAAACATTTTACCTTTGCCTTTTACTCCCTGCTTTACTCGATTTTTGATACTTTACACGATATTATAATAATTTTACTATATTTTTAAGGTATGTAATTAGGTAATTGATTTATATTTATTAATTATTCTTTACATTTACTTGTAGACTCTGACGACGGGAAACCAGAGGTTCCCGAAACCGGTCAGAACATTTATAATAAATATACTTGTGGGAAGACGAGACAACCAATAATTTCATTTGACAAAATAATTGGATTCTGCCAACAAAAATGAAATCAACAGTTGATAGAACAAATTTTATAGACTTGGTTGATATTTCACAGTTCACCTTTTATTTGTATTCAATTGTGTCATTTCTATACATAAACCAAAGTAGGTACTTGATCTAAATAAAAATATCTCCAGGTTTCTCATTGCATGCAGCTTTTTTTTACGAGGACTGAAACACATGCTTCACGATTTAGCCGTTTTCGGTAATGTAGGTCATCGTTTTCATTTTTTACTCACGAAAATTCATGACGTCTCCAGCATTCTCAGTTTACATTGTTGACCTTGAACGTGAATAAATATTTAGGCAGATACACACAATATAAATAAGTTTTAATTTTTCCAATTGAGAATCATATAAGTACAATTGAGACCTATTATTTCAGTGACATTGTACATTGTTAACGGCCTAACCAAAATTGTCAACAATCTGACCAGAAATTCTTAAACATACGGACACACCATCCTTTCTTCAAATTCATTCCACTTATACATTCATCAATGGTTTACGTCCTCTGGAAAATTTCAGCTGACGAGATACTACCTACTGACATGCATTTCGTTCGGAATATAATCTCACAAGTCGAGGCAGACATTTCAAAACGCGCGAAAAACAAACATTTTTTCGAATTCCTGTTACTCTTACACAATCAGTTGCTTACGCCTCTTGAAAAACTTCATCTGACCAAAACACTATCGACGGACATGCATAAAATTACTAAACTCGCCAAGGGAAAACCTGACATCTGCCTAAAACAACCAAAAATCAATATCATGTATACAGTTCCCTTTCCACTTGTCCGGTGTCAGTGGACAAATTCCCTGGCTACTTTTCAACCATAGCTGTCACCCAGGCGACGGCTTGCCGGCGCCGGTGACAGCTAGTCCTTAATATAGAATATAATGATGTCCTTGGGTTAAGTTGAGTTTGACATGGATATTAGTACAAGGTGTCCGAACGAGAGCAGGTAGATTTGAATTGCCCGCCATTTGTGTTGATTTTGTTTTCGACGCTTCAGTTTTGACAGATGTCAAGTACAGACCTGGAAAATTCATACTGCAGAGGTACACGAATGAACAACGCGTTTCGATAGTTGAAACGTAACGTATCACCAAAGTCAGTGTTCAATTACGGTAATTCGAAAATAATTGTTACATGCCAAAAAGGCCTCGTGTCACGCATAGTCTGTAGGGGGCTTGAGAAGTCGCTTACATTGCTTTGCCTGGCAAGGGACGATAGTAGGTAGTGTCGGAATGCGATATTTTCAAGACATCCTGTATACCTATTGCCCTTATTTTATGAAGCTGCCGCCATTACCCTATAAGGTATGCACTCTCAATTACTACTGATTACACTGTTTACTGATTTTGGACTCATGTATTTAGTAGGTAGTCTGTTGAAAAATATGATTTATTTACAAACATAGAAACGTAAAAATAAAAAGAACTCGGGATAAAATTCCCATCTTTTTTTAAGTGGCTCGTTTCTTTCCATCGCAAGCAATTTATGTCGGGCGCTGTGAAATTTGAAGGAGAGCTTTTTCCTACCTCATAAAAAATGAATCTTGTTAAGTGAGCATCGAAAAAAATCACAATACGCTTAATACGCACATTCAATTGTTGCACACCTGTTCAATTTTATATTTAGATTGAGTACCTATAATTTATTGATAATGTGTAGTTGAGTACCTATTTATTTATTAAAAAATAGCAGATCAGTGGTTGAGATTGCTGTCAATGTAAATCGCGTCTTCGTAGAAGGCAGGGGTAGGTCTTTTTTTTTGTAAACTTTTTGTTGAACAGCTGGTAAATCTCTCTTTAACTTCTTTTTCTTCTCTGATTCGAGGAATTGTTTTGAAAACGCGCGGCTATTTTCGTACAGCCGTAACAAAGACAATTCGCTATTGAATGCGAACAGCAGATCTGAACGGAGGAATACTTTTATCGTAAAATAACTCGGAACAATAACGGCCCGGAGAAAATACCTTCTCCCAGTTATGTTCGCTAATGATATTGTTGTCAGACAATGTCAGTTTATGTCCACCTTCTACCGATTTTGCCATGAATATAATTATATTATAATTCATATACTGATGTCCGTTATAAATCAAATTTCGTAAAACTGAATTTTCAAAGAAGCTGGCTCAAAAACGAATGACCACCTCGAAATTTTGTGTCGGTTGAAATAGGGATCTCTAAAAAAAAGTCCGATTGTTAAAATATTCAAGGTGCTCGATAAAGTCCAGTCAAATTAAGCAAAAATCGGTCAAAACCCGAAATAAATTTAAAAGTTGACGAAATTTGGTGGATCAATGCAGAATTCAATGTGAAATAACTTTTTTTAGGACCATCGCTGAACTGGCGCCGAAAAACACACATGAACAAAAGGAGCCCGTCAAATTCCCAATAGACCAATACCAAGCTCATTATTCTGTGCTTGATAGTTTCTGAGATACAGTTTCTGCAAAAACACAAAGAACAATTTGCATAGTTTTATTTCAGAGGCTGTAACGTAACAACAAAAGTGCGAATTTCGATGTGCTTCACATATATGAAAAGAGCCAATTTAGTGCTCGTTTGTTACCTTGTTGTTAAAAATCGGTAACTTAGAAATACTGGTTTTCCTCGACCTGTGAAATCGATACTGTTTGTTTCGGAAAATCCCCAAAATCCGATTTTTTTCATCCCATGTCATTTGCTTGATTTTTAGAGTGGAACAAAACCATGCGAGGAATATATTATAAAGATATATTTGGAAACTGAAAACATACCGTGTTTGAGTATCTTTTTGCTGGTTATGGTTCCTGAGATGGCTTTAAAGACTAAAACGACCTATTTGGGAAAAAAAGTTAGTCCGGACACTAACTGCTGAATACTGTACGCCTACGGACCTTGCATTAAGTGCGACTTGCCACTTACAGACGTCTGCAATATACCTATGTACTTTCCACGTCTGCCGTTTTCACAATAGAGTATTATACTGAAACTTTTTTTTTGATTCAAATGGAAACTACATTGAAAAATAATTGACCCGTGTTTTTTTATTCAGTCAGAAATCGTATCGTTTAGGCGTAATAAATATTCATCAACTAGTTCTGACGTCACAGCGAGTCACCGCCTATACTGCTTGTGTAAATGACGTCAAAAATAGGCAGAATATAGAAATTTCGTTTATTGATTGCGGCCAAACGATACGATTTTTGGCTACATAAAAAAATATGGGTCAGTTATTTTTCAATATACCGGGTGGGCTATAAAAAACCGTGCTCGCAATTTTTCCTCATAAATTTTTTATATCGCCACCGATTTGATCGAACTTCTCAGCATCGGCTAGCCAATTGGATAGGCTATCATTTCCGTTTTCCAAAATGGCCGACGTTTCAAAACTCAAGATGGCAGAAACATATGAAAATAGGCCTTTTTTTGTTCTCGTTGCTTTTTATTGAAAGTTACCAGAAAGTCAAAACCAATAATGTATTATGAAGAAGTAGACCTTTCTTGTCGATTCAAGACCACAACCAATCAAATCGGGTCATCTGCTGAGGATCTATTACGAGTTAAAGCAAAGCCTACTTTCCGTTTTTTTCATTTCCGCATAATTGATCCTAATTTGGATATCCTGCCAACCAATCCGCCATATGCTTATTTCTCAACCGATTTTCTCAAATTTGGTATCAGTGGCTAGCCAATTGGACAGGCTACCTTTTTTATATAAAAAAATGACCAACATGTCAAAATTCAAGATGGCGAAAGCAATCGAAAATAGAATTTCTTTTGTCCGCATTGCTTTTTGATAAAAATTAGCAGAAAGTCAAAACCAACGATTATTATGAAGGAATAGACCTTCCCTGACAATTCATGTTTGCAACCAATCAAATCGGGTCATCTGATTAGGAGCTATGGCGAGTTGAAGCGAAGCCTACTTTCCGTTTTTCTATTCCAACAAGGACGGATGAGGCCTGTTTTCAATAATTTCCGTCATCTTGAATTTTGACATGTTGACCATTCTCTTAAATGGAAATGGTAGCCTATCAAATTGGCTAGCCATTGATACCAAACTTGTAAAAATCGGTTGAGAAATAAGGATATGGCGGAGAGGAATCCTAATTTTGGGTCATTATTGCGGGAATAGGGAACCGGTAGGGCGGTAGGTAGGCTTCACTTCAACTCGCCGTAGCTCTTCAACAGATGAACCAAGGACCCCGCACGATTCTTATGGAAAATGGCTCCCGGTTAAATTCTCTGAATTTTTGATATGTTGTAGCTCATGAGATACTAATCAAATACCGTGAACCCCAAACTCAAATAATGGACAGTTTTTCACCCACAGGGGGTTGAAGTTGGAGGTTTTGACGGCTTCAAAATGATATTATGACGTTGATAAAAGCTTTTTATTTGGTTTCTCTTCAAGTTGTGTTACATGTTAAATGTATTTATTTGACAGAAAAATATCAACCCCCTCCTCCACCCCCAACCCCTATCTACCATCATAAAATTCGAGATTACTCCCAAAAACCCTGCGGATGGCTTCTATGATTTAAATTATGAGTTTTGACATTAAAATTATTTTCCACCCCTAATGTTGGGGTGCCGATTTTCCAATTTTCCTCGGTTAATTTGGCTGAATTTTTGGTATTGTGTACTTCTAATTCTGCTGAACAAAAAGTTTCAATGCCAAAACTTATTCCTATGGACAGTTTTTGTTCTACAGGGGACTGAAGTTGAAGATTTGAGAGCATAAATATTGAACTTCAGTCCCCTGCAGAACAAAAACTGTTCATAGGAATAAGTTTTGGTATGAGCTTTTTGTTCAGCAGAATTAGAAATACACAATACCAAAAATTCAGCCAAATTAACCGAGGAAAATTTGAAAATCGGCACCCCAACATTAGGGGTGGAAAATAATTTTAATGTCAAAACTCATAATTTAAATCATAGAAGCCATCCGCAGGGTTTTTGGGAGTAATCTCGAATTTTATGATGGTAGATAGGGGTTGGGGGTGGAGGAGGGGGTTGATATTTTTCTGTCAAATAAATACATTTAGCATGAAACACAACTTGAAGAGAAACCAAATAAAAAGCTTTTATCAACGTCATAATATCATTTTGAAGCCGTCAAAACCTCCAACTTCAACCCCCTGTGGGTGAAAAACTGTCCATTATTTGAGTTTGGGGTTCACGGTATTTGATTAGTATCTCATGAGCTACAACATATCAAAAATTCAGAGAATTTAACCGGGAGCCATTTTCCATAAGAATCGTGCGGGGTCCTTTGATTGCTTGCGGTCTTGAATTGTCGAGGAAGGTCTATTCCTTCATAATAATAATTGGTTTCGACTTTTTGCTAATTTTTATTGAAAAGCAATAATAAGGACGAAAGAAATTCTATTTTCCTACGACCACCTACGAAAACGTTACTTTCTGTACGGTATAGTAGGTGCGAAACTGGCCAATTGCAAACACTGTGCGCGAAAGTAAAAATATCGTCACTAGTGCCTTTTGCTTTCGCTTTTCAATGCCAAACGTAGTTCCATGTCAAAAGATCTTTCATTTTCCAGCATTTGATGGGCGTCCCTGGGCCACATACTCCCCTGGGCATGCCACTGATGCTTCTTCGCCCTCAGTAGGTGGTCGTTGTTCAAAGTCGAGAACTTCCAGTAATCAATAATAATAATAGAAATAAAACAAATCGAGTAAGAATGTTGGCTGAATACGTGACATTGAAATCAGGAGGGATTGATATAATTCAGTTTTAGTAACTAGGTAAATCTGAACAAAAATCTAAAAATCCCTGGCAACTGTCGATGTCGATCAGCGTTGCCGGTTGTTGTTGAATTGCTCAAAATTGAAGAAACTTCATCTTGTTTTCGGTAATTTCATTTAATTCACAAAAAATGGGAAAATGGCAATTCAACATTCGAAGATATACATTAGAAAATAGGATATCAGTAAATAGTATCGGTAAGTGACGCTTTCTGTGTTCTGACATAAGTATTTTGATATTTTGATCGTCAATAAGCAGACGTCGGACAAGGAAAATAGGTCGGTCGAAGAAAAAATTGTGTACACAATTCGCAAGAAAGCATCTTTTCTTGCATTCGTGTGATAACTGCACTCGCTAGTGCTCGTGCGCAATTTTTCACACTCATGCGAAAAGTATCACTTTCGTTGCTTGTTATGTAATATACTATTTCAGTTGATCCCGCCATCTTGGATTTTGACATATCGGTCATTTTCTCATATGAAAAATGTAGCCTGTCCATCGATACCAGATTTAAGAAAATCGGTTGAGAAATGAGCATATGACTGATTGGCGGCCAAATTTGGGTCAATTATGCGGAAATGAAAAAAACGGAAAGTAGGCTTCGCTTCAACCCGCAATAGCTCCTTAGCAGATGATCCTATTTCATTGGTTATGGTCTTAAAAGGACAAAAAAGGTCTATTACTTCATCCATCATACATCATTGGTTTTGACTTTCTGGTAACTTTCAATAAGAAGCTGCTTCAGTGCTTCAAGATATTCCATTTGCGGAATAATTTGTGATTTACCTGTAGTAGCAGACTGTAATATTGGGCAACAAACAAACTGCTGCTTGAATGAAATTGATTTCTAGAATTCGGAGAACTTGTCTCAGTGATAGTGTGACATTGCGATAGAAAATACCTAATTATTAAATTTTCCCTTATCTTTCTTGTGAGGTGTCCTTGGGTGTACACAAAAATGATACAGGATACATATTCACGTTTGAAGTTAACATCGGATGAAAAACGCATCAATAGAATCTGACTCCGGCTGAGTGTTGCACCTATGATCTCCAAAGCCGCAGTCCGTTTTACCTTCTTTTGGCATTGATTTCTGCCTGCGGCATACAAATTCGAATTGCAGACTTGCCGAGTACATCGAGGTTCCTGTAGATTTTCTTCTGCAATGGTTAGCACCTAAACGAACAAAACCAATAAGGCGAACGCTTCGTGACTTTTATTCACTCGACATTTCAATAATCGCGTCGACATTTTCTTCGGTGCGGAATTCAAACAGTGCATGTTCTGTTTCCGGAAATTTAAATCAGCCCTGCGGCTGAAATGCTGAAATTTCTGCAATTTAACACTTCCCTTGCCTCGGATAAATACCGCGACCTGGAACTTCTCTCGAGGACCGCAGCAATTTTCTTCAATAAAGTCGCGCAGGTGACAGTGTTATTGCGTAATATACTTACTTGGAAAGTTTCGCACACGCGGTTTCACTGTGCAGTTTGATATTTTCATTTGCTGCATTTCCATGCCGCGCTTTCGGCGGATGGGTGGTGCGGAAAGCATATAAGCATGTATATTTTATTATCTCTTACGAAACTGTTTACTTTCCATCTTCTCCCTGCCCTGTTGGCGTATCATTTCGGGCGAATCTTGATCTTTCCAGGATGTACCGCAGACTTTGATGCCCATACATTAGGGCCCGACGTGATGGCGAAAAATCAAGAGTCGAAATAATCGGAAAGATAACAGACTCTCATTCTATGATTTTTCTCAGTCAACGAAAATCCGCGATATGCAATGTAAGATCTATTGTTACAGTATCTCCGTACTTACCTCCGTTTTTTTAATCGTTTCTATATCGTGCCATTGCCACAAAGTTTGTATGATTCGAGTAGTACAAAATCCAAATGTGAAGAATGTCGAGATATAGATTTCCAAAAATGAAAAAAAAAAACATCTGGGATCTCATGTCAAGTACCCTCTTGTCCCTGGCCCTAAAATAACTATTATTTAATGCGATTATAAAATTTTGATAATGAGGATGGTATAGGTACCTATATAGCTATTTTTAGTTCCACTGATGCCTTCTCACCCCTCTTTTGAGGGAAAAGTATTGTGAACTGAGAAAAGTTCTCTTTTGATCGAAATTGGGTACGTACCTACGCTCATTCATTGTTGATTGTTGACAAAACTCTCTGGAGACCACGACGCGCGAATAGAATATATTATTATCATTATTATTATCTTCGTTTATTGTATATTTGAGATAACATAATTCCCATGACGGTGGGTCGGGTGGGATACTACCATAATTCTGAACAGCACAGGTACAATGTAATTTCTATTGATTAAGATAAAAAAAAACAAGACTAACAATATCAAAAACAAACACTACTCATTTCTGCTAAAAGCCCTTAACTGCAAGACACCCACAGTGTTATTGAAAATTTTTCTACCTGAAGTCTTATTGAGATTGTCTAGGGCGAAAAGCAGATTTCTGGAAGTTCTCAAACTGAGTGGGAGAGAACATCTCATGCAGCGGTAAATGGGACATTCAAAAAACATGTGCTCCAGGGTCTCTTTTTTATTCATGTTACAGATGGAACAAATTTCTTCTTCAAGGATTTGATAACAGACACCCCGGTGCACAAGCTTGATGTAGCCCCTACCAAACATTCTCAACTGGGCGAGTATTCTGACCACAGCCATAGACAACCCCAAATGCAGGTACTCGGGTGAACCCCTCGCGAGCGAAAAATTCCTGTACATGTAAGAAAATGTGGAATTTCTTACGACATGTCTAATGAGTACAAACGTTCTCCGAAACCAGACAGAATCTCTTTTTGGCGTAAGCAAAGTTGACTGAAGCTTAAGGCACCCCACATCTCGCCCTCATTCATGCACTCAAGAAACGATCGAACCTGGGCGACCCAGTAATACCTTGGCGTGTCAAAGTTGAGTGTTGAAAGTCTGTTGAAACATATCTTGGGATAGCGGCTTTCAGGTATTTGGAGCAATTTTGATATCCAAGACAAACACATTTGAAAAATGAACAGTGAGATCCTGTCTGTGCCAGCCTCCAATCTTACCATGTAATCCGGGGTGTTCTTGGCCAATAGTAGGAGTTTTTTTGAAGAAGCCGACCTGGATCTTTTGAGTAGATCAGCGTATCAGCAATGCAGTGTGTTAGCGAATTGACGATTAAGGACTCGAACAGCTTCAACCGAGATGTCCAGGACTTCATCTTAGTTCGCGCCATCAACGAGATAATGGTTCCGAATGAACCCCTATACCTGGCAGTTATAGATTTGGACATTTCAAGAAAGAGAGAGGACCGATGCGATGATGTGAATGCTACCCCTAAATTATAGGTGTACCTTCCCACCACCTCCATCTATTCACCACCATAGCAAAATTTCAGATCCAAGCGCAATCGATGCCCTCCCCTGCTAAAACACATGATTTTTGATTTCTTCGTGTTCACAACGAGTTTGTTAGGTCTACTGTAGTCTTCAAGTATAGACAGTTTGCGAGCCAGATCAATGGGAGAGTCGCTCAAAATGACCAAATCATCAGCATAGGTATAGAAGGGGACACAGGTCGTTTACATTATCAATGGTCAAACCAAAAGCACCTCTCTGGCGGAAAAAGTCTTCGAGATTGGCAACAAATAAACTGAACAAAAGGGGACTAAGCGATTCGCCCTGCAAAACACCTTCTGTCGCGGAAAAATAGTTCGTGTACCCACCGTCGGCTGCCACACTCGCCGAGGCGTTATCGTAAAGCGTCTTGATTATCCTTATCAATTTTGCGCTCCTCTCCGAATCATATAGCTTCCGCCAGAGAATCACATGGTCGACAGAGTCAAAAGCTCGTTGAAAGTCAATGAAAACCGCATGAACTTTTCGCTTTTCTAGTCAAAGCTGAATCTGAATGATGGCATTTAGAGTGAGAACGTTATCGATACAGCCCCGACCAGCCCTGAAGCCAGACTGGCACTCCGGAATCAGCGCGCTTTCCTCAACCCATGTAATGAGACGCTGCAAAAGAATCTGAGTAAACAACTTTGTTAGGCAATTTACAAGAACTATATCCCTCGATAATTAGCAGGGTCGTTCATGGGACCCTTCTTGTGTATCATGTAAAGCGAAATTTGACTCCAACTCCTCAGCAGAGTCTCATGGTCTAGTATATTGTTGAACAAGCACTGCATGTACAGTAGCCAATTTTCCGGGAGATTTTTGAAAAACTCATATGGCACACCGTTTACACCAGGAGACTTACCATTCTTACTCCTGGAGAGCACAGAAACTATCTCGGCGTACGTAACCTGGGAGTCTAAGAAGGGGTGCCCGGCATCAAAAAAAGGAATAGAGAAATTGACCCCCGGTTTAGTTATGTTGCTATAGAAAACTTCCCAATCCTCAACAGATATCGCCGATTCGCGGGGAGGCACCGACCGAAACCTTCTCAGAGTTCCCCAAAACAGGACAGAGTCGCCAGCGTTACGCGAACAGAATATATGTACACCTTCTTAATTGGCGGAGGGGCCGTGCATCGATTTGTCGGAATATTCGCGTATTCGCGAAGCCAAGGGACCGTTTCAGAGTTTCCGAGAATACAGGTATCCCATCAGGTTCAATCAATGAAACTTTTAGAGAAGACTCCTCTAGTCCTCCTGATTTATACCCTGGTCACACTAGAAAGCTTCATGATCATTAACGGTGGATCTTCATTTAACTTGCCTTGCTGTCTTGGTAGGTGTCTTGGTGGCTTCACTAGTTGGTCTGGACTAGTTTGAGAGTGGGTATTTGTATGGTAGCATCCAGTTATGGTTGGAATTATTTCTTTAAGAATTTGAAGGGTAGGACCCGCTTATGGTGGGGATTATTTACGGTGGGTATTTGTGTGGTGGGTCTGTATTCTGTACTGTAGAGTATAGGTTTTTGTTGCAGTAGGAATTTTTGTGGTCGGTATTTGTATGGTAGTAAACCAATATGGTGGTAAACATGTATGGTGGGATTGATGGGCTCCTTTTGTGGTGTGCTGCATGTAAGGTAGATTGACTTGACTGTAGGTTACAATGTGCGTACTCCTTCACAATCGTCACAACTGGGATCTGCTGCACTTCCCCACTGGCACTGGTGTAACTGGAACCCTGAACTTTCTCTGCTTGGGTCCAGTTCTCACGATCCGCATTAGGTATGTACAGGGTGTTCACGATAAAATTCACTCCCCTCTAGTAGATTCCCCTTCAAGATACATATTTCGAATAAGTAAAAACTTTTTCTTCACGATTTTTCCCAGGGACCTTAAATCGATCCTCTGAAAGTTTCTAATTGGTACCGTATACAGGGTGTGATGTAATTTTTTTATTTTAAATGCAACACCCTATATTTTGTTCCGCGGTGGAGCCTTTTTCCCTGATTACAAATATATATGACACTTATGATTTATTCTGACAAGTAAGTTGTCGGAAAATAATAGAATAGGTATAGTAGATTCACTTGTACTGTGATTCTAGTGGGCTGTGAGATTTTGTTTCTAAGTTATCAAATCTGATATTTGAAAACTCCCTAGAACTTGGCAGTTGGTTGCATTTTTTTTGAAAGTTTAAGCTTGACGACAAGATCAACAACTCTACCGTTTGTCAAATCAAGTGTCAAACAGACTGAAAATCACGAGTTTCACGAAAATTGTGGTGAAATTGTGCCCATTACTGTGAAAACTGTGTCTGCACCTCAGCTTGTGTCTGGAACAATAACGTCCAGTGTCCATTTTAAAGTCCTCGAGAGTGCCATCAAGAACTCGCTTCTGGGAGAAAAAATGGGCGGAATAGGTGCTGGGCATGTACCCCATAACGTTCAGCTTTGCGGAGAAGACGTTAATCTATTTTCAAAAACCACATAATATAGAAGCATTGTGAACTATTCCTGGTTTTTAGAAGAAGTACCCACACTCTGGAAGGCTGGAAACGATGGGAAGCTGAACCCTCCTAATTTTTGTGGGGATGGGATTCATCGGCGTTAATACTTGATTTCACTGTTCAGGACATCGTACTGGAACAAGAAACTTGCGGAACTTGTGAAAGGTGAGCTACATCCACTCCATATTTGCAAAGTTGATTTCGGTGAATTTTTCATTTTTGACAGCAACAGTCAACACACCATCACACCAACATAACCTATTTTTCGAAGCCAGACGCTCAGGCGCACACTAGGCAGTTGGACGTGAAGTCTACAATGCCAAACTGTGAAATTTGCCCAGCCTACTAGAATCACGGTACAAGTGAACCTACTATAGTCAAATAATTTTGTCTCGCGGCAAGATGGCTTTGGTTTCTACAGTTCACTTGAAGAAGAAAAAAAATATTCTCGCAGCATTTTGTCTGCATAGTTCAACTCTGTATGGATAAATGCTCTAATTCGTTCCTTATACAAGGTGTCGCGTAATTTTCAATTTTTATTTTGTTTGACTACCATTTTTTTTTTGACAGCTTCCTTGGCAAAATAAATCATGAATGTTATATATCTTTCTAATAAGAAAGAAAGGCTTCATCAAATGACGTAATAAAATATAGAGTATTGCATTTGAAATAAAAAGTTACATGTCACACCTTGCATACGGTACCAATCAAAAACGTTCAGACGATCGATTCAAAACGATCGATTCAAAATCTCAGGGAGAAATCGTTGAGAAAAAGTTTTCAGTTCTTCAAAATGTCTCAGAGGGGAATTTCCTAGAGGGGGGGTGAATTTTATCGTGAACACCCTGTACTTGATATTCAGATTGACGTCAAGATGTTTGTGTGCCTGCTGTTCATCCAATCAGGAGGGCAGTCAGTATTCTGTTGTCGAATTGACCAAGTCATCAATGGTATGGATATCTGAAGAGTAGTGGCATCGGAACCCCATCTAGCTTCTGCAGCCTGCAGGGCTAGTATACAGAGTGGTCCAACGAAAACACAACATAGAGGTTTTTTGGCATTTCACCTTATTTTTTTGAAAACAGCTCAGACAGGTAACGATTTTTATACCAAGGGGGACATCTGAAACATTCATTGGCGAATTTCTCTCTTCAGCTTCCTAACCCCCACCCACCCCAATAAGCAAATTCCAAATGACACCACCTACTTTGCGATACATCAAATAAAAATGAACCAGATTCTCTGTCTAAAAAAAATATTTTTCAAACTTTTAACCCCACCCCTTATTTTCCTAAATATCTTTGAGTGTCCAATTTGATATTCTTGACCTCTCAGTTTTCTTCATTGCAGTCAACGTCATCCTGCAAAGCATCGAGGAAGAAAATTTTCTGTGGAAAAAGCGCCACCAAAATTCACCTTTTCGCTCCCCCTACCACAACTTATAGAAATTCACCAGTGTCAAATGTCCCCTCGATATAAAAATCGACCTATCTGAGCTTTTTCTAAAAAAAAAATTAGGTGAAATTTCCAAAAACCTCTCTGTTGTGTTTTCGTATGTAATACACCGATAGGTGAGGTGTATTATCGCTACATCGAGGATTTTCACGAGGGGATCCGAGTGTAAATCGAGATGTAAGCGATAATATATCGACCCTGGAGGTGTATTTGTTAAGACAATTAACCGAACAACACTAAAAACCTTCCTAAAGAAGAAAAAACTACTTGAATGTTTGAGGTTGGTCATTCTGGAGGGGTGTTTTCACCAATGACCTTGGTGGTAATACACTTGAACGGCCTACTATTTTAAGGAGTAAGGTGAATTGTCGTATGTAATACACCGATAGGTGAGGTGTATTATCGCTACATCGAGAATTTTCACAAGGGGATCCGAGTGTAAATTGAGACGTAAGCGATAATCTATCAAACCTAAAGGTGTATTCGGAAACTTTTTTGAAAAAGTGAAAACTGTTTGAATGTTTAAGGTTGGTCATTCTGGAAGGGTATTTTCACCAATGACCTTGGTGGTATAGTAGGTTCACTTGTACCGTGATTCTAGTAGGCTGGGCAAATTTTATAGTTTGGCATTGTAGACTTTACGTCCAACTGCCTAGTGTGCGCCTGAGCGTCTGGCTTCGGAAGATAGGTTATGTTGGTGTGTTGACTGTTGACTGTTGCTGTCAAAAATGAAAAAAATACCGAAATCAACTTTGCAAATTGCAAGCATGGAGTGGATGTAGTTCGCCTTTCACAAGTTCCGCAAATTTCTTGTTCCAATACGATGTCCTGACGAGTGAAATCAAGTACATATTAACGCCGATGAATCCCATCCACACAAAAATTCGAAGGATGTAGCGGTGTAGCTTCCCACAGTTCCCAGTCTTCCCGAGTGTGGGTACTTCTTTTAAAAACCAAGAATAGTTCACAATGCTTCCATATTATGTGGTTTTTGAAAAAAAATTCACGTCTTCTCCGCAAAGCTGAACGTTATGAGGTACATCGCAGCACCTATACTCCGCCAATTTTCTCCCAGAACCGAGTTCTTGATGGCACCCTCGAGGGCTTCAAAATGGGCACTGGACGTTATTGTTCAAGACACAAGCTAAGGCACAAACACAGTTTTCACAGTAATGAGCACAATTCCACCACAATCTCCGTGAAACTCGTGATTTTCAGTCTATTTGACATAAACGGTAATGTTGTTGATGTTGTCAAGGTTGAACTTTCAAATATCAATGCAACCAACTGCCAAGTTCTAGGGAGTTTCCAAATACCAGATTTGGAAACTTAGAAACAAAATCTCACAGCCAACTAGAATCACGGTACAAGTGAACCTACTATAATACACTTATTATAGACTTATACGGCCTACTATTTCAAGGAGTGAGGTGAATTGTCGTTGGGCCACCTGTATAATTCCTCCAACATCGAGTATAATCTATTCACGAAAGAAAAATCTGTCGGCTCCGCGAGTATTCCGGCACAAGCTGTCAGTAAAATTTGTGCTACCTATCAGACGGTCATTCTTCATGCCACCGATATTATTTTTATCTAGTTTCTGTCGAAATGAAAACTTATTCATAGTGAGGTACTTTTCCATATAGTATTTTTCTAGGTATAGGTATGTAACTAATCGATTGGATCAAATTATCTATTTTCTTATCATTGAGGTCAATAAAAAATCGCAGACGTTTCTGAGATAGGCAAGTTTTTTGTCTAGTCACCAAGGACGACTGTCTGGAAAAAATGTAGGACGACGTAGGTTACTGTAATATTCAGATTTTCCTGTGCTATCAGTTGACTACACATTTCAATAATTTTTGCGTAAACACTGCATGCACATGCAACAATGAGTATTGAGTAGGTATCTATTGTTATCATCTTTTATAACACAACTTTTGAAATTGCTCCTGTAGAATAAAAATACTTCGCAGTATCGCACTCAAAAAACCGAATCCAACCATGCAGGACTGAGAGACCAAAATGTAGTTTTTCTGTTTTTTCATGTCGCTCTAACATTTCGTCAACAGAATTGAACTCTCTTGATGTTGCATCTGCATCACATAAGTAACATTTTTGACTGAAAGACTGAAGACTGAAAGTTTGGTGGAACCCGAGGTAAGTTTTTGAGGGATTACAGTTGGTCCTTCGATCGCTTCTATTTCCGTTGTTCCAAAAGATTTTAGTGAACTGTTCATGGAAAAATAATGGGTACAAAGAAAATCAGCCTTTGAATTTGAGAGCGAAAGAAATTTTATTACCAAAATTACATCTTTCCCAACAACAAGGGTTGCTTTACAACAAAGAATACTCAACAACAATGTATAACAGTTATAATAATAATTATGATAGTAATAAAACTAATTAATTGTAAAGTAACGGAAAAAGGAAGTAAAGTGGATTATGAACCTCATTACCTACTTGTTATATAAATGATTCTTGACAAACGTCCATGACGATGAGATATTGCCCACACTTATTTGAGATTTTCGCATTATTGTCAAAATGTTACAAGTAGCGGAACACTTTGTATCTGTGAAAAAACTGTGACACTTTTGTGTCCTTTCAATAAGCAAAAATAGAGCTCAAATAATTTTTGGGGAGATGAACTTCCCCACGGATTTTACATCACGGAAAAATCTATACGGGCTTGAACCAGGGAATTTCATCGTGCAAAGTTATTTCCCACTTGTAAATTTTGCTTTTGATTTGTCTTCACTCATTTTTAGTAGAGGCGCCTCTCTCTCTTTATTCCTCCTGCATGGTGACTAGGACGTATTTCCAAATAAATCAGCAAGTATACCGACATGAAGCATGTTTACAAGCTCTGTTTTGTTGACGTAGGTAATAACGAGAAACTTGACGCTGTCTCTCCTTGGAAGCTCGAAGTACTCAGAAGCAGCAATTTTGCCAATTAAGTATTTTGTAAATAAAGTTTTTATCTATCTTGAACATAATAACTGTCTCAGAATAATTATTCGGTGCCAGAAAAATAATCTCCAGACACTCTAGCTTGATGTGATGTCCTCTTCTCCATTTGATAGCTACCCGCTTTTCCCCTGCTGCTCAACCTTACAGTTACTCACCTTTCTTTTGCATTATTTCGACCTCTGACCTATTTGCCGAATTGTTCTGGTAGTATTTCTTCGAAAGTTCTCTATGTAATTCAACCTTCAGTTTAGCGTTTCCCTTGAATAGGGAATTTTGGTGAACTGTATTCTTTTTTCAATATTCGGCAGCGATTTAGTTGCTGCCAAATTTCTCTAAACGAAATACCTTCTTTTTGACCCTCATATCTTTCAACCTTCTTCTAGTTTCCTAAGAATGTACGTATTTATAGTAGATAGAGAAAAACCGCTTTGTCCAGTCCTTTTTCGATCTGTGCCTAGGTACTAGTGTTTTGCACTGATGCTTATGATTTTGACGCATAAGAATCAGGAGCACCTTCTTTCTGTCCTCGACTCATTTTTTTTCCACTCGAACGAATCCTTTCATCTAGATACCTGTGCATGTAATTCATCATTTTGTTTTCAAAGGCACCACAATTGGAACATATTTTAACGACGAATTCTTGAGGGGAGATTTTAGAACTTGTTCACTCCGACACATCTATCTTCTGATCTGAAATTTTGTTTCTTCTCTCATATCTATCGGAATTCAAATTAGCTTGCCGATCTTTCGGCCTATTTTTGCATAGATCTCAACGATTGCTTTCAATTTTGGTCGTTCCGTATCATGCCAAGACCAAATCACCTACACAAAAATTATCGGGCTGAGATAACGATTCCATTGCCACTTCACTCCATTTTTCCGTTGTTTTCTTCTGTACTGGTGGCGTCTCGATGGTGAGCATTTACTCCCGGGCCACTGCCCTGCTTCTTTAAATTTACTTAGTTATCTGTTCAAAATCCAGGAGCGTTATCACGTCTACATTATCACTTATCACTGTCATCAGTCATACAGATGATGGTCACGCGTCTTGATGAGAGATAATCTCAATACCGATTGCCGATGTCGTTTTCCTGTAGATCCAATCAAAATAATTGTGTCTTATATAGGCAACCAAATTTACAGTCTTGCGGCTTAGCCGATGAATCGTGCACCTTCTTCGTATTTCCCTAATATCACAACCGACAAAAGTTATCGACTTTGAAAGCACCGTTAATTATTGGAAACAGGTGCGGTTCGATTTTTTTTTCACACATGAAAAGAGTTGAAAGGGCCTTCAAAATGATGTGCTACTCTACCCATATACCCATACAAAAAAGCGTGGTCACCCTACCCTGGAAAATCTTGAAAATTGGTGGCTCGATTCTATATTATCTTTCCGCACTAAAATAAAAAGAGTTGAAAGGCCTTCAAAACGGTATATTACTCATCCCCTTAGAAAGGTTAAAGGTAGTCACCCTGTCTGAGGGTATGGAGCAGGAACATTCTGTTTATGCCAATCAGTCATGTGTTTCTTTCGACTTCAAAATCGACCTGTCTTTGAATTCATTCAGCAAAAGTTTGTTCAGAAAACAAATCAGTCATGGGTGGGAAGTATTCAAGTTGACATGTAGATGATTCTTTATTATAGGAATAGAATTTTTCATTTCTGAAATAGCAATTGTTCTTAGAAGTTTAGTGGGAAGCCTAAATCTTCACTAAACCCTCTGAAAAGGGTTGATTTTATTCCTTTTGCTCCCACAATGATCCAAAATACTTTATATCACTTCAGCTCCATAAACCTTCTGGTAGTAGTAGAAAATGAAAATCGTGCTAGCAACGATGACATAATAATAATTCAACTTTGATTAATATGTACATGCATATACCCAATTACATACGTACATTATGAATACATCATGTTGGGAGACACAGTGCGTGATACACCGCTCCAGCCGAGATAAAACCGATTGCAGCAACGCGGGGCCGGGTTATAATTTGGATGGGTGACCGAGTAAAGTGGACCCCGTTCAATTCTGAACGGGCTGGCTTGTAAATTTTCATTTGTTAGGCAACAACCCTTCGAGTATCACGCTTGCAACTGGCAGTACGGAAATGTGTAGAAGATAACCGCCACCGTGAGCAGGGAGCGAGATGGAGAAAATCTTTTTATTAGACAATAGTTCCTGCTTGGTTCGATGTCAAAAGGGTCTGTTTGCTGCTCATAGTAACCGGAATTATAGTAATTTGAAAATAAGTGTGTCGCGGTATCCACACTTCCCCTTTAAATAAATAAAATGAAATAGGATTTTGGAATGTTTGTGTTTGCACCACGAGAATTTATTATTGCTGCCGACGTGAACAGTTTTCAGGAAACGTTGCATGTACTAATCTAAACTTAATGGATGTGGTAGCGGCCTGGGTCTCTGCTGTCATTGTATAGAAATTGATAAATAACGATGCCTGATGCGCATCGGAACATTTATCACTTATTGGAGCCGTGTGTACCTGAGTGGCACCTGCAACTTGAATTCGGCGATATTTTCTGACCTTTGTTTTACTTATTGTGAACAAGAATATTCACAGATAGGTAGAGGTAGGTACTCCATCTTTATTCTCCATGAATACAAGCACAGCGATTATTTGATTATCACGAGTGATGTCACAAGATAAGTATACTTGAAAGAAAACTTTTCTCTGATCGATGCCGGTTATTTTTACACGGAAGATCTATAGTATACTTATTTATGTAGGTATCACGTGCACAATCAGTACTCAGCAGATTGTGTCATGAGAATATGTTTGAAATCCGACGAATAGTTTTACCGCACCACATCTTTCACTAGAGTAAAACTAGGTATAAGGCTTCGTGGAAACGGGCCATAAGCTACAATTTGTCAAGTAGAGCTTTATCTGAAATTATAATTCAAATCAGATCAAAGATTATAAAAATTATACTCAGGTATAACTGATATTAGAGAGTGTTATCCGTTTGTCCAGCATACCAGGGTTTGCAGAACTCAAAATAACGGAATAGTGATATTTTTTAGTAGTAGTTAGTAGATAAGTGATTTGTTATACAATTCGAAGTTGATGTTCATTTCCGAGGGTATCTATAAACCAATACCTAATTTCAAGCAGATACCGAGAGAAGGCAATATCGGAGCTTTTTATTGAAGAAGCGTGAATCATAGTGATGACGAATGCGCGCATCATGTCTAACCAAAACGCATAAATATCGGGGGTTGAATCAGGCTTAACTTGATTTATGAATAAATGGGGACGCTCCTCTTTAGTAAGCTTTCGTGACAAGTTTTAGAAATTGCCGTAAAAAATTGCTTTCCGGTTGCATTGGAATCGGACGGTAACGGCTGCTTTTGCTACTTCTTTATTAATTGGAATTTGTACTTTTTGTAGCTAACGCCAACAGGTGCGGTTGGGCCCATGGAGGAAAAGATATTAACACGGACGCGCTGCATGTAAATAATATGGTTCGTATTCATAGGAGAACTATTACTATTTGGTTTATAAATCGGAATCAGGTCGATTTTTACTTTGAGGGGGACAGCTAGGACACACACTGCTGAATTTTATCTTCAACCTCTTTGCCCCCACCCCACCTTACTTCAAAATTTCAAACTGAGTTGCGTATCTTGTGATACATCAAACTGAAAGCAATACAATTCTCTTTCCGTCAAACAAAATATTGAAAAAAAAAATTAAACCACCCCTCAACTCTTGTGAAATCGACCTTTTATTATTGAAAGGAACAATTCTCCCTTATAAACTCTCAATTCTTGAGAAATAGGCTTTCCAGCAGAAACAGGTCTATTTTTATTTCAGTGGGGTCATCTAAGACGCTTATGTTCAAATGTTCATCTTCAACCCCTTAACCCTCACCCCACTTCCTTCAAAGGGGTGGTTCAAAAAAATTAGGAATATGTTTGACGGAAAGACAATTTTATTGCCTTCAATTTGATGTATCACAAGATGGCTAATGCTATTTAAAATCTTGAAGTGGGGTAGAGTGGGGGGAAGGGGGTTGAAGATGGAAACTTGGCCATACGTGTCTTAGATGACTCTTTTGGAATGAAAATCGACATGTTTCTGCTGGAAAGTCTATTTCTCAAGAATCGAGAGTTTATAGGAGGAAACTTTTTTTTTAATATCAAAGAGAAGATTTTCACAAGGGTTGGGGAGTGGTTTGAAAAAATTGGAGATATGTTTGACAGAAAGAGAATTTTATTGTCTTCATTTGATGTATCACAAGATAGGTAATCCCATTCGACATTTCAAAGTAGGGTGGGGTGGGGGCGAAGGGGTTGAAGATAAAAATTCGGCAGTATGTGTCCTAGATGTCCCCCTCGAAACAAAAATCGACCTGTTTCGGCGTTTTCCTGTGAAAAATTTTGGCGGCGAGAAATCAGGGGTGACAACTTTTCAAATAAACACCATATAGAAAAGTAAAGGACTCTATACTGCTGTCAGGCGGGAGAATAACGTATGTGCATTGTGCAGTGAAACCGATTTTGCAGGAGGGCCATTAAAATTTTGGAGTCGCTTCAAACCGTCATATTTTTGTCAAATGTGGATATTTTGCGATGAGTTGCGAGTTGCAGAGTCTCTCGTTCTCCATCCTTATTTCTCCCATTTAATTTGCGATTCTTTGCATCAGTTCTTGTCTTATAATGGCAATCTCTTCCCTTGTTCCATATTTTCTTCTTCTATGACCTTGCGATGGCTTTCTTCTCTGGGTAGGAAAGTTCCGGCTATTCGTTTCACTTCCCTTTGAACGTTTAGATCTACGTTTCAAAAATTGAGCAACTCTCCTACTCTGCCCTTCAAGTCTTCTTATCATTTCTCTGCTCATGACAAGATCCACCTAGGTGCTAGCTTTCTAACTGCGTTTTCTAGAACAGCCTACGTTCCTCGGCGTGTCGATTGCAGACTCTCCTCGACTGTTGATTTCTATCATGTTCTGGTTCTTGGGGTTGCATCGTTACCCTGGTCCGTTTTCTACCATCATTATTCTTGCTGAGGCTTCGATATTCTTCATTTTGCGATGTCAGTATCCGTATTTGTGTATTTAAAGCTGTTACTTCTTTATGAAGATCGTCGAATTTCGCTTCAAAATTAGTCAGCTTTAACACCACTTCTTCCATTGCACTTTTAACTGCACTATTTACTGCTTTCTGTATCAGCTTCATTGATGTTTCAGAGGAATTCGCAGGAGCGTCTAATTTAGTAACAGAGCGTGTCGGCGCCATCTTCTTGCCATCGCCATCCGGAGTTTTGAAGTCTTTGTTTCACTCCTTATCATTATCTATAAGGTCAACATTTACACTTCTGATGTTACTTGGTTCACCTGGTGGCGAATACTGCACATACTGCTCTTTCCCTAGAACGGGTTTTTCTTCATAGTCTTTTCAATCGAGGGCTTGTATTCTTGTGGATGGATACACATCGTCTGATCTTATGGAAATCTAAGGAGGGGCATTTCTTTTTTCTTATATGCTTCCATGGGGTTATTTGATCGACGTTTTCGGTATATAAACTTGTGGTGCATACCAGATTTTTTGCCAGGTGCTCAACTTCTCTTGCTTATCGCTATCGCAGTTTGATGTTATCGAATTTTTCAGCCAGATTCAAACAATCAAGCGATGACTGTTGACCTTATCACAGCAGCAGGCATCAGAAGCACTTGAATCCTTATCTGTACTAATTTCTAACGACAATAAACTATACCTAGATGCTTTATCGATTTCTGTTCAGTTAAAACTCTGCAAGGTGCGCCATGTTAACGTTAAAACCGATCGTCGCGGGATTTTTCCTTCTCCTGTGCTGCGTTTCGGACGTCGAAAACGCCAACATATTGTTCGTGGCTGTTACACCGGCGGCGAGCCATCAGATAGTGTTTCAAGCAGTATGGAAGGAGCTGTCGCTCAGAGGTCACAATGTAACCGTGCTGACGCCGATGCCTCTGAAGGACCCCACGTTGACCAATTTAACGGAGATCCAAGTCGAAATAGCCGTGAAAGACTTGAGAAAAACCGTCACGCCGGAAACTGTCGCGTACTTGATGAAGAAACCTGACTTTTTGACGGTTTTCCTCAAAGACTCGATCATGACCAAGCTGTTTTCACAACTCATGGAAGCGTCGCTGGCTGATGCCAATGTGCAAAAGTTTCTGTCGCAAGAGCACCAGTTTGATTTGGCGATAATCGAATGGCTGTATCCAACGCTTGCTGCGTTCGGTGCCAAGTACAACTGTCCAATAGTTGGGATATCTTCGCTTGGAGCACCAGTCGTAGCCATGGACACCGTTGGAAATCCATCGCATCCCATCATAGCGCCTGATCATAACCTACCCATCGGTCATGACTTGGGATTTCGAGAAAGGCTCATGTCGTCGCTGTATGCCGTGTATGTGAGGCTCTACTATCATTTGGTGGTTTTACCTCGAGAAGATGCCTTGGTCAAGAAGTACCTTGGACAAGATCTTCCGTATTTGGGCGACATTGAACGAAACGTCAGCCTTTTGCTGCTAAACCGCAACCCGCTGATCCATCGAATAATTCCACTAGTCCCTACGGTCATAGAAACCGGTGGGATTCAGTTGAGCAAGCCTAAGAAGGAACTAGAACCGGTAAGCGTTACCGCAATAAAGTTGTTCTCAGTATAGGTACTATACTTGAATAATTTGCAGCCACTGAAAGCTTTTTTGGACAAATCCAAAAACGGAGCGATTTACTTCAGCTTGGGTTCCAACATTCAGCCAACTATGGTGCCCAAAGACTTCTTTGAAACAGTAATGAAAGTATTCGGGAGTCTGCCGTATAATGTTGTTGTGAAATATAATGAAGACACATTGCCTGGGAAGCCAGACAACGTTTTCATCCAGAAATGGCTGCCTCAGATCGAACTGCTAAATCACCCGAATCTGAAGTTGTTCATTTATCAAGGCGGTTTGCAGTCAACCGAAGATGCAATCAGAGCGCACGTGCCCGTAATCGGGATGCCTTTCCAATCAGATCAGACAACCAACATCAACACTTGCGTCAAACATGGAATGGGAATCATGATCGACATCGAAGATGTCACATTCGAATCGTTAACTGAAGCCGTTGATAAAATCATGAGCGATCCAAAGTAAGTCGTACTTACATAAACAAAGTTGGTTTGTTCATATTTATTTTGATGGTTGCAGCTACGCCAAAAATGCAGCAAAGTTGGATGAGCTTGTTCATGATTTGCCCGAAGACGGTTTGGAAAAAGCAATATGGTGGACGGAATACGTCATCAGGCATAAAGGCGCCAAACATTTGAGGAGTCACGCTATGGACATTTCTTGGATCGAATATCTCATGCTGGACATCATTGTTCTATTGCTAGTGGTTTTGTCTCTTGCTATTTATATCCCATACAAAATAATCAGACTGATTTTCAAAGGGGTCAAGCTGCTGTTTTGCAATAAAAACTGTAAGGCAGATAAAACAGATCAGAAGAAAAAAAGTGATTAGGGAAAATGTTGCGAATACTCTGAATAAAAAGGCTTAGGTTTTTAATATCTGAATATTGCTTCTTTGTAGGTTATGTTTTTATTACATATACCTATCCTACCACTGTTACTTGTCAAGGATTCAAAAATAATTATTTCAAGCAAATGAAAACATTTGCTTTGTATGAGTACGGGTATAGTTCTCGAGGACAACGGCTGGGATTAATAATCGACAGCTAATATTTACATAAACTTATTGATTGAAATTGTGACGATGGACGACAAACATTCACGGTTGAACAAACTGCAAACCCTGCCATTGTTATCTACATACAGTTCGGACGAACTAAATCATTTCCTTGTCGGTTTAGACCAAGATAAACATTACCGGCTAAGAATAGGTCGTAATTGCTTGATTGTTGATAGACATCCTCTCATGCAGTTACTCATATCCTTTATAGTGGTAGGTAATACTACGTGATGAAGTTCACCACCCCATGATTGTGTCATTGTGTCCCAACACTCCCAACGACGATTGTAATAGTTCGCTGTTTGCCTCGCAAATCGCCTTGTTTCTGTGCAACGCCTTTAGTTTTGAAAACTTCAATTTTTAGACACACTTTATGTTGCGTGAATCCCGTGAAATGAACTCGAAAAATAAAACTCAGATGTTGTAAAACCATAATTATTTCAGAAGCTCATAAACAACCAGGCCCGGCACGTCACGAAACATTTTTATTCCTGAAGACCTACAGGTGTATTTTTCTCGAGGGCAGTTTCCGCAGCAATCTCCACGCCATGCCACCTTTCCAATCCATTAAGGGGCGCATTTAGCGCGGGCACACAGGGGCACTTAATTTTTTCATCCGTGCAGGAACCAACATCATTACCGGAAGATTTCTTGTTGCTGCCGCCGCTGATGCTGCTTGCGTCTCTCTGTGTGTATATGCGGGTGGAGATACACACGCCCCGGTTTAAATGAGCAGAAAAAGCGAACCATCATTCCTCTCTCTTTTGTTGCTAAAGATCTTTTTTACTGGCTGAACATCACCCGGGCTGAATACAAATATATCCAGCAAGGATAATGTGAGGCGGCGAAGGGGGCGGCATCCCAGACGCGACGGCATCGGCAGGTATCTGCGTATCGCGTGAGCAAAAACTCGATCTGTCAAATTGATGTGCTTAACTTTTTAATGGGGTACTTGCCTAATTTTTTTTTATTGGCTTAATCGATAGTATGGTTAAAAATAATGTACCCGTATTTTTTCTTTTTCCTAAATTCCCAAAATTGCGGCCGCAATGCGTGTTTTAAAAATATATTTGTGACGTCACAAATATATTAGATATAGAACATAGAAGGGCTCTTTTTCCTCGTTGGGTTGGCAATGATATAACGTCGTCAAGGTGCCGTTTTCAAACAACAACAAGATCTGAGTCTGACTGACAACGTCAAACCGCCGACCGTAATTTCTTCCTGTGCCCTTTTTTTTTGCCTTTGACTGCTTTGATCGAGGCTTTGATCTACGCGGTAAGTACCTACTCGTTTTGTTCATTTCTTGTTCAACCTAACTAGTCTCTTTCTTTAGTCTTCAGTGCTGTCCACCTAAAAGCCTTCCGCATGTTTGTCACCCGTGCTCTGACCTGGCTGACCCTCGGCTTCATTTCGGACATCAGTGTTCCTGCTCCCCACATTTTATTTGGAGATCCATCGCGTCCTCCTCACATGGATCTCTTGTACCTCTAAAGTATTACCTATCCGGAATTGTATGCTAATGATGAACCTATAAAAGCTCACTGTTCATTTTCGGCCTCTTATTTCTGTGCTATTTGGTGATCCTCCAGATTTTCCCCTGGAAATAAATTATCTTGACTTAGACAGTGTTATAAGAGGTTTCTGGAGTCAGTTTCTACGAAACATTGTTCGATTTTATTGTCTAAATGCTCACGGTAAGAGAATTCGATAGGAAACCGGTTTTGTGATAGCATGTTCAAAATGACAGTGTCACAGTGACATCCCTGACATTCTTGATTATTCCATTGTCACACAGTCAGACCAACCCCACTCAAAATCCCTGTCCTGGCGCGAAGCTTTTAGGAGGATTTTTCAAATTCGTTTTTTTCTGTAGAAAACGACGGGATTTTTGTGAAATTCTCAGTAGAGTCCCCTTATCACTTATACTAGCAATCAAAAGTATTTTCAGCTGAATCTATTCCATTGGCAAGTACCCCATTATTACTTTACATACCGAGTCCTAAACTATCTTCTTCAAAAATCCTGGATCCTGGCGGAGCTCGCTCGAAGCCCAGTAAATGAATCACGGTGACACAAACTGACATAGTTTTAGCTCAAGCTTGTTATGTTTTGATTGTATTTTTTTGAATTCAAGCGACAAATGGCTATTAAATCACATGAAACATGTACGACGTAAATTATTCAGATCAGTTTAGGTAGGTACTCATGCAGTTGAAACAGAAACAAGGTCGTGGTTTTTTATTATTTCCCGGAGAAAGATGCATCCCGGAAAACGTGCTTTGTTATTGTTTCTTCATGGTATAATAAGCGTATCTACACTCACTTGTAGAATATTGGAAATAGAAAAACAACAGTTTTTTACTGGAATTGATCCGAACAAGGATTTTTTATTGGCATGACAAGCTTTCAGTCCCCTCTTCAACATATCAAATAGAAGTTTTCGTCTTTGGGACTGCTACAAATTAGTATACAGGGTGAAAGTTTTTTCTTCATTTGTTTACTTTCCCAAAGAAGTTTTCTCTGTGAATTTGAACTGCATCAACCACTAGGGTTATTGGGTGTGTGACGGTGAAGATTTCCTTCCTGTACATAAATACCAATACCTGATGGATGGATAAGAACAGCGTATAAGTGGGTAAGCACGATAGCAAGTACCAAAAGTTCTTCTTCTCGGTTTTCTTAAGCATAGGTTGAGAAGACCCCAGCTATCTTCCTGAACCTCTAAATGGGTAGGCAACCCATTTTACTGGCATTAAATTCAACTTATTTGAATTAAATCACTTTTCCCGCTTTTGGAACCGCTTGGCCGATGATCATCGAGGCGGGCCGACCCAGCGATGTTCCCTCAACGTCCTCGTCTCCTCGTAGACCTCGTTGTGGTGCTTCTTCTTGTTGTTCCTATGAAAATGTTGAGTGTGTTGGGCTCTTATGTTTAACGATTTGAAAGTATACTTGGTACGCCATAATAAATTCACAGAACATTATTTATTCGGTTTATAATACACTGCAACGGAGTAATGTAGAGTGTTATCTTCTCACCTCTCCCCTTATTCAACACTACTTCCCTTCGTCTCGCAATTATTTAACCTAATTATCCCTCATTTTTCAACCCTTTCCTTTCTAGGTGAGCACTGTGGTGGCTTTGGGCACCCCTCCGATTTCCATCAGTTTCCACGTTGTGTTAGAAAGCGATCAGAGCTAGCATTAGGTGCAATAGATAGTCACGAAATCAGTCTCAACGTAATCCCATTCATCTAAACTCTAAGGCCGGTAAGTGTGTGGTAGCCCTCCCTTTTGATGGCATTCTTTTAGAAGGCCATTGCTTCTTTTCGGGCTGTCGCCTCTTTTGCCCGTTGGGAAAGGGATTGGATATGGCTTGCCTTTGTGGGGTCTATTCCCTTTTTTTTACCGTAAATTGCCCCAAAAGTGTAGATGGCCCCGTGGTCGCGATCTCGGACTATCCTGGGGAACGTAGAAACTAATTTTTTCGTTTCTGGAGTGACCCCGAGCTACCCAGGAGTCACCCTTGATAGCATGTCAATTTAATCGAAAGCTAATTGAGACTTGGCTTGTTCTTATCGGCCTATCGCATCATTCCGCGTCCTTGGCAAAACTTTTGAAACGCCCTAGTATGACACCACAAATCATTTTGGGAACTTTTACTCTACAACCAAACTTATTGACATTGCGGAGTTGACAGTTAGGACAGTTAGAGGTTATGTCCTTGCAACAAGTGTTTTATTTCGCAAATTCTAATGAATTTAAGTGTGTTTTGTAGTGCTACCACCTCTAATTTCGAATTCTCACAGGACAGGTGTGTTCCCGGCAAGTTCCCACTTTCCCAATAATTTACTTTCTACCAGGTGCAGGTGCAGGTCTTGAAGGTGTGGACAGATAACACTTCTCGACAACACTCTCTAACAACAAGTACTTGAATAACAAGGAATTTCAAGTGCAATATTCATCCCTATTCGTCGATAGGCTGGACCTGCACCGTCACATACACACCTGGGAATAAAATTGTGGTCGGGGGCCAGGTATGGTTGACCAGCGGTCGGAGTTCCTCTTTTGAATCGTACCACATATATTGAATTCAAGAATGTCTTTCGGTAAGTCGGGTCTCAGGTTAGTTGACTGTGGAACTGAAAGCCCACAACAAGATGCTTAAAATGATTTATTTCAGGTTGTTACCTCTTCAAAGGTGATTCTCCTCCGTAACGCCCTCTACAATTCAATCTTCGAATATCATTTGTGTGTAAGCCGGAGCATCCCGACAAGAAAAACCGATAAGTTTACAATCTCTTTGGTTCTACCCGAGACGCCGAAATATGAAGTATTTCTGGTAGGCTTCAGTCTCCCCTATTTCCAATGCGAGAATAACAACAGCTGTGGAAACGAAATTCAGGGATTTTGGCATAACTAATTCTTTACAATCATTATGTTTGGTTTTCCTTCACTTCGAATAAACAAAATAACATTCCAAAAAAAAAATCCATACTTCAAAAAAACAAATTATATATCACTATCCACAATAATAATTCCAACTGCCTTGACAACTTTTTCAAAAAAAAACTTAAAAACACATTCTAACAGAGAAAAAAAATCTGTTGTTTAAGAGCCTTCGTTGGCTTTTTTTGGGCAGAAAATGCCCTCACATATCGTTGTCGTAGCCGGCGTCGTTGATTAATTAGCGTTCCGTTTGGTCGGGGTCGGTTTAGAGATACCTGTTGATGTGGCCACTGCTGGGCCCGTGGAGGTCCCAGAATGTTTTTCTTTTGACGCTGTTTGCCGGGGATTTTCTATCTTCTTCGGGGTGGTGCCTTGGGAGGCGGTCTGTCCTAAATTGGTATCCGGGTTAGTTGTCTCTTCCTTTTTATTTCTTTCGAAGACACGAGGTGGCTCGAGGGGTTCCAGTGTCGCTTGGGAGATGTTTGGGAGCTTGATGGCTGTTCTTGCACACCTGGGTAAGAGGTCGTCACCGGTGCTATTCTTTTCTTGGATGTTTTGGTGCGATCAACTGGCTTGCTTTCTAGTGAGGTGGATTGGGTTCCAGACGTTCCGGAGGCTGAGGTTGATTTTCTTTTTAAGGTGGTCGTATCAGTTTCTCCCAACGGTGGTATGGATATCTCTTATTCGATAGGCGGCTGAAGGATCCCGGGGGATCATGTTGCCCGTTACTTGATCGTTTCCCAAAACGGAAGATTGGTAAGGCTCCCCCCCGCCAGCCAAGGGTTGCTTACTTGAATTTTTGTCTGGTCATGTCTGATGGCCTCCCACGCGGCCTCTAAGTCCTGCTTGACTTGGAGTTTGCGTCGCTCCTCCACTTTCGGGGTACTACGTGACGGATCCATAAATCACGAGATGCGTAGATAATAATAATAATAATATAGGCCTTTATTTGTGGCGGAGTTCAGCTTGGAGCCTGAGCTCCAGCTGTTCTTACACACAACCACCCGCAATATCCATTCAGAATATAATATATATATATATATATATATATACAAATATAGAATAAAATATAAAATATACACATGAAACATAAGAAATATAAAGATACTACATATATACATAAGATACAGAGCGAATTAAAAAAAAAAAACAAGTCGAAGCAACAACCGCGAGGCAGCGACCAGGATCACAGGATCATCCATCATCATGAAGAGCACGACTCCCGCCCCGACTCACAACGTCAGCAGATTTTCTCGCAGAAGTTCTCGTATGTGGCGTTTAAAGGTCTGACGGCTCGCATTTTTTATGTCTTTAGGCACCGTATTGTAGTACTTCGCGATGTTGTAGCTGAAGGATCTCTTGAACATCTGAGAGTTGTGTAGAGGAGGGATCAATCTGCCCTTGAATCGGACATTCATGGTATGGACATCAGTACGAAAGGAAATTCGGTTGTACAGGTAAGCGGGACACTTGTTTCTTATGATGTCATGGTAGAAAGTCAAGGTATGCAGTTGTCTTCTCTTGTTCATGTTCAGCCAGTTGAGTTCTTGTAGCTTATATGACACGGGCTCGTTTCTTTTTATGCCGCAGACAAGAGTTCTGCATTTTCTGGATTCTTCGAGCGTCGCTCTCCAACAGATGCGTTCCGTAGACAGTGTCACAGAAGTTGAAGTGGGACAAGATTAGGGGTCGCAGAGCGCCGTCTTGGTCTTGCTATTCAAAAGGTGGCGTATTTGGTAGACTCTTCTGAGACTCATGTAAGCTCTCTGTAGGCATCTGGAAACATGCTCAGTGAACCGCAAATTACTGTCCATGTACAGGCCAAGGTTGCGGACAACCTTCACTTCACTGATCTCGTCCAATCCAAGTCTCAGTCCGATAATGTCGCCACACTGGAGTCTACTCTTTCTTCTGCCGAACAGTATAGCAGACGATTTGTTGGGGTTAAGCTGAAGGCAGTGTTTTTCGGACTCGTTCGCCAGGTTGTCGAGGTCGTAACTCATCGCAGCGTAGGCCTGCTTCGCTTCACTAGGGTGGAAGGACAAGTAAATCTGAGTATCATCAGCGTAGAAATGAGGTGTGCCGGATAGAATGGTTTTGGAGAATCTCGAGATGTAGATCTTAAACAGCAACGGTGAAAGTCTTGCACCTTGAGGGACTCCACTCCTGGTGGGTAGAGAGTTCGACTTGTTGTTATTGTATATCACCGATTGAGTTCTGTTGTCCAGGAAGGAAGCCAGGAGCTCGACAGCGCTGAGCGAGAGACCCATGTGGCGAAGTTTAGCCTTCAAGATAGCGTGGTTTAGTGTATCAAAGGCCTTTGTGTAATCGAGGAGGACAAGTAGCGTGCAAAGGCCTCCATCAGTTGCTATCAGTATATCATCGGTGATGTTAACTAGATCAGTGTTGCAGCCGTGACCCCTCCTAAAGCCAGACTGAAGTGGTGGTATCAGTTTCTTTCTTTCCAAAAACTCCGTCAACTGGATATTATAAATTTGATTTTGGATCGGGTTTCTTGGGGTGAAGATAGGCTTCCTTGTAGGGTTGCCACTTAGCCAGTGATGTACTGGATTGGGTTGGCAATATTGTAATGTCCTACTAGTTTATCCGATTGCATTTCCTTAAGGATGTACACGTTGACATGGGGAACATTGGTAATTACGTAGGGTTCATGATAAAGGAGTTGAAATTTTTGGGTGATTCCCTCAGCAGCGCTAGATATTGGGTTTGTTTTCAATACAACCATATTCCTAGAGAGACTGTACCTAGAGAGACGAAGCTATGGAAGGGATATATCGGTATTCTCTGTCAGTATCTCGGCATTTCCTGGCCTCGTCAAAATTTAAAACAGAGTTAGCTGCGGTGGGCGTGGTTGCTATTGACATTTGTCATTTCCCCGATTTGTTTACAAATTTGAATTGTCATTATTTTGCATGCCGAAATCGCCGAAATCCGGGCTAAAAATGCCAAAACGAAAAAGGTGCACCGTGAAGCAGTACAAGAGTCGGGAAGATGTGATGTTTTCCTTGCCGAAGAAACCATCAGGTATAGAATCTTGCAAAATTGATGGACTTCTATTATTGTACTTTTTGGGTTTTCCAGCTGTTCGGGGCCAGTACCTACTGAAAGACATAATATACCTACTGCGCTTACGGCAATTACAAATCTATCTTCACGATGGGGTCACCATGCACGTCGACGGTTACTGCCTTCAACGATCAACGGAATTTGTGTTCGAGGGAATGAGTTGGATGATGAAACCTACGTTCGACGAAATGCCAGCAGTACTTGAAATACGGTGTACGAAAGCATCTGCTATGTATGGAATACAATATACATGCCTAAAACAGTTTTCAAGAGTTTCTGTTGAATTTAGTGAAAAAATTTGTGTTGAAAGATGAAACGGTCGACTTAATAACCTCAACAAAAATATTGACAGCTCATGTCATGCATTTTGACTGTGACGCAGGGTGGTTTAGTAACAAACAATTGCACCACACCCTGACGTGCAAATACCCTAGTGCTCTAGCTTTCTCTCTCTCTATACCCTCTCGCTCAATGACTTGGCTTACGTCTCTCTCTGGGTGACCAGATCCCAGGTCTCTCTACATATCCCCAATCTGTAACGCCCTCTACAATTCAATCTTCAAATCTCATTTGTATGTAAGCCGTAGCATCCCAACAAGAAGAACCGATAAGTTTCCAATCTCTTTGGCTCTACCCGAGATGCCAAAATATGAAGTATTTCTGGTAGGCTTCAAGGTTGTTTGTAGCCCAAGGCGCAGTAGCTTTTTTTAATAACTTCAACTATTGGGGATTGACTTGAACTTTTTTCAACCTGTATGCTTTGACAATCGAATCAGTTGTTAATCAGCCAGACTTCTTTGAGTCTCGCTGCGCCCTCGCAGCACCACCACTAGATAGTCAAAATCGCAAATCCAAGAATACAAGATCATGAGACGCTGTCAGCCAACATGTCGGTTGAAGTTTTTGTTCGCACGTTATTGAATGCGCCCAAGGTGCTCGCGGAGAAAACAGCGCGAATGCGCTCCACTTAAAATTAGAAACTTTTGTTTTTATTAACTGGATCTATTTACGGGGGCGGGAAATTTACGGAAGCACGCGCAAAACTTTCCCTATAACGCATAAAAAATTGCAAGTTTTATTGCGAGATTCCGCGCGCCGCCCCCGCCGAGCAGAACGCAGCACACACCAGCGGGGTCAACGCCGGAGTTTAATCATTTAAGTTCGCAACAATAAGGAGCCGTGTGCTGCTGTGTTGTTCGTGAAGATTTACTAAAAGAATGGAATTATAACTTGATAAGTAATCCCCGAGACGCGAGACGATGTGCTGCTGGGCCATGCTTCTAGTTATGGTGGGGAGAAGGCAACGCTGCCGTCTAGTGCATTAGCCGCCCATCTAAAGCCAACTTCACTATTTTGCTCAACATTTTCTGCAAAAAAAATCACGATCTGTGATACAAGTTCAATTGACCAAACCTCAGTCACTGACTGAACGGAGATAGTAGAAATTTGACTTTTATCTGTCTGTCTATTAGCTGATAGAGTCAGAGTGAATGGAAACTAAAACTTTCTTTGTTTTTGAACCCATCCGTTTAGTCGAAATACGTCGTACCAGTGATTCTTCTGCGGATGCACCCTGTTGAGTTTTGGGAACCGCCCGTTCCTTTTCGTCGATAGGTACATTTTACTTCCCCGACCCACCACCAAACAAGGAGGGAAAGTATTGTGAACGCGCTGAAAAAAAAATTCGAGTTGAAGACGGATATATCTATTTTGAGGTCCCTTAAGACGATTAAGACCATTTTTGGAGTTATGTCTGTCTGTGTGAGTGTCTGTGTGGGTGTGTGCGCGCCTGTGTGTCTGTCTGTATAATCTGCAGCGTTGATCCGATCGACTTGAAATTCGGCGTGCGAACAATGTTGGTCCGTGGAATGAGCCCATCAGTTTTTGGCTGTCATATGCCAAACGAAAATGTCACTATCAAAAAATTACAGAAGCCATATCTCACGGAACTTGACTTGAGACATGCCGTTTAAAAGCCCATAAAAACACTATATTCAGAACAGTTGAAAGTATTCTTCTATCTGTCATCTGTCAAATAATAAAAATTGTCAAAGTTCAAAACTTCACTAATCAATCATTCAAAATCTATCCGATGGATTGGAACCAAATTTGGCAGGAAGCAACACAACAAAAGAGTCCAATTAGGTCGCAGTTGCAATTTATACCATTTTCCAGTCGAGCGTTATGAATTTTAAAAATTTCTCCTAGCCGTTGCCACCCGAGAGAGCCTCCCGCCCGTATTTTGGCCAGGACGACTCGCTTTTGATGTAGGACTCCACTAAAAAATTCATTTCTGCTTGGGGTTCGATTTATTTTGAAAAATTCCAACTGATATCGAAAGTAGATTGGATTGAGCGTCGTGTAGACCCATTTTCAAAATCGGCACGGCTCCGGTTTTCCGACGGTAATTTTTTCAAAATGAAATTAGCACATTCCGTGAATTTGAAAAAACTGAAATGCAAACTTTGACATGCGATGAGCCCCACGAAATATTTATTTTAGGTACAGACATGCTGGAAATGAAAGTTGAAGAAAAGACTGAATTAATTTTTGGAGGGAAAATTTTAGAAATATGACTCGCGGTTTCCGAGTTTTCATCTCTTGAAAAACCGCAAATTTTCCAAATTTTTATCCCGTGAACAGATTTTCACCATTTTTTCTTTCAAAACCTGAGGTTACTGGCTCTTGAACATTTCCTAATGATTTTCTTCTCAATTTCCCGGGAATTTTCCTGTTGAAAATGTAAAACAGGCCTGCGTTATCGAAACCAGATTCATTGTCAGTTGACTCTGTGACCGTGACTGTCGCAGTCTTACGTTTTTTTGTTGCAAAGGTGCTTTTCAATGGTGTATCCGGAGGTGGAGCTAAACATGTTGACTCAGTGTTCTCCTTTCTCCTCCATTTATTTTGTGTCGATCGACAATCTTCTTCACTGACTCCGTCATTACTCTTTCGCTTTTTTGCTTGAGTTCGTGTCGGGGTTGAAGTAGAAGTACTTTCATTCAATACATCACCACCCGATTTAGGTAGTCCCAAGCCATCAAGTACCGGTGATTTGATGTTCATGATGTCAAAAATTGCAAGGTCTATTTCATCAATTTTTTAGTCTTCTAGTCTTTTCAAAAAAATGTTGTACAATTTTTGCGACACCCTGTATTTGATTATTGTGATCTATGTAGCCTTCTATGCTGATTACAGAAATGTATGACACTTATGGGTTTCTTTTCAAATAATCTCTAGAAAATGAATCAATCTCATTTTCGAAGATTGTATTCTAGGCAGAAAGAAGATATACACTACACTTCATGTTGGGGGTATGAAACTTGCTGCACTTCTGTGGAGAACTGTTGGATAATTAATAATAATTCTGCTCAAGGTGCCAATCAAAATTATGGCGGCGTCCAAAATGGCGGTCGTTTTCCAATATGATGGCTTGCATATATGAGAATTTCGCATTCGTCCGATTATATCCCGCAGGATGTCGATTCTCATATCTTCAACTATTCTGAGACTAATGGTAACTCTATGACTAATGGTGAACACAACAATTCTGACAGAGCCTAATTTTCCATTTACAGTCATTTCAAATGAAAAGAATAGGTAAGAACCCAGTTATCAAGCCCTTGAGACGGCGTTACTTTTCTGTGGCATCTCGCGTAAACAGCCTATACATGGGAGAATGACATCTGTCACGGTTGTTGTAGTTACAGTCAGTTCCAGAATAGCTAAATCTGTGAGAATCGACATCCTGATGCAAAATTTGTTCGGACGAATAACGAGATTCTCACATATGTAGGCCGCCATATTGGAAAACGGCCGCCATTTTGGACCCAGTCATAATTTTGATTCGCACTTCGGACAGAATTGTTTCAAACAGTTTCCCAAAAGCAGTGTAGCAAATTTCATACATCTAACATGAAGTGTAGTGTATCTCCTAAGCTGCCTGAAATAAGGTCTTCGCAATTTAGATTAATTCATTTCTAACAAATTATTTGGAGAGAAGCTCATAAGTGTCACACATTTTTGTAATCAGCATAGAAAGCTACAGAAACAACAATAATATATCACAGGGTGTCGCCAAAATTAAGAAAAAAATATTAGAACACTCTGCATATTATGAGATATAAAAATATATAATGAACATATCCGAGAGCTACGGGGAAAATTATGGGCGATTAGTTTTTGTTTTCTTTAAAATACCTCCAAAGAGGAGCGTTTGGTGGAGGGGAGAGTTTCACCTCGCGCGAAAGAAAATTGAGCATGTGTCACAATTATTGTGGTAACACTGGTAACCGACAGTATAAGAATAGCTTGTGTGGAAATCGACATCCTGCGGTATACAATGGGACGAATATGACATTTTCACATATTCAAGTCGCCATTTTGGAAAACGGCCACCATTTCGGATGCAGCGATAATTTTCGTGGGCACCGCGAACAGAATTGTTGCAAATAGTTCCCTGAAGAAATCTACAAAATTTTATAGCTCTAACATAAATAGTACAAGAAAGATAAATTTCAACCCCGGAAAAAATATGAACGTCCTGAAAATTTGATATTTTGTTCAGAATTGAGTGCTCTACAACATATCCAAAATCGCCAAAAATCGCACCCGGGGGTTTCGAGTTATTGGAGGAGGGGTAAAAAATTGCAGGTAAAAATGGAGGGGATGGAACCCCTCAATCCATTGGATGCGAATACCTTATAGTTTGACGTATCATATCCCATTAATACTATTTTGGCACAAAAAGTGTCCATCATTGTTAAAGGGGAGTAGTGGGGGGGCGAAGCTCTGCTAGGTGGTCCATTTTGTTTTTCTGGCCATGTAGAACCGATCACGACAAGTTTGGTATCTTTTCCGACTGAATCATATTCGATGTGTAAATTCGGATGAAAACAAGTTTGAACAAGTTAACTGGAGAAAACTTGTTTTTCTTTGACAATTTTGACGAATTTTTGTTTTACTGTTGAAGGCGTTCATTTTAAAAAAATTTTCAGGGACCATTGAACTGAAGTGTCTTCTCCAAAAAAATCATCCAATTGATGTATAATTTTGTTTCTCGAGTTTAAAAAATCGATTTGAACTTGAGCCGGCGCGGCGCATCGTCTACTACTGACCAGAACACACAACATGCACCTTTAAATGAAAACACCTCAAGCTATTGAAGAATAAACAACTCATATTTGAAAATTGTAGGATCTGTGGAGAATTGAATTTCCTATAACATAAACAAAATCGCAATAAATCGCACTGCAGGGTTTTGAGTTATTTAGGGGGAGAGGTAACAGTTTATAGAGTATGAATCCTGTCAAAGTGTTATCCTCCTCCTCGAATAACTCAAAATCCTGCATTGCGATTCATGGCGATTTTGTTCATGTTATAAGGAATTCAGTTCTGTACAAATACTCCAATTTTCAAAGATGAGTTGTTATTCCTTCAATAGTTTGAGGTGTTTTCATTTAAAGGTGCATGCTGTAGTGTTCTGGTCAGTAGTAGACGACGCGCCGCGCCAGCTCAAGTTCAAATAGATTTTTCAAACTCGAGAAACAAAATTATACATCGGGTGGATGATTTTTGTGGAGAATACACTTTAGTTTGATGGTACCTGAAAATTTTCTGGAAATAAACACCTCCAATAGTAAAAAAAAAATTCGTCAAAATTGTCGAAGAAAAAACAAGTTTTCTCAAGTTAACTTGTTTAAACTTGTTTTTATCCAAATTTACACATCGGATACGAGTTCAGGAGATTGAATTCAGTCGGAAAAGATACCAAACTTGTCGTGATTGGTTCTACATGGCCAGAAAAACAAAATGGACCACCTAGCAGAGCTTCGCCCCCCCACTACTCCCCTTCAACAATGATGGACACTTTTTGTGCCAAAATAGTATCAAGGGGATATGATACGTCGAACTATAATGTATTCGCATCCAATAGATTGACGGGTTCTATCCCCTCCATTTTTACCTGCAATTTTTTACCCCCCCTCCAATAACTCAAAACCCCCGGGTGCAATTTTTGGCGATTTTGGATATGTTGTAGAGCACTTGATTCTGAACAGAATATCAAACTTTCATGACGTCCATATTTATCCCGAGGTTTTGCTGATTTTTTTACTATTTTTCCTGTACTAAAAGTGCAGTATATCACTTTGTTTTGTCGCGTAGCGGCTCTACTAATATTGTACAGAACCTTTTAGAAGAATTACTGAACAAATAATGTTCAAGTTCTCATGATTTTAATAGGAAAAGTCAAGGACTTCATTACCTCCTGATATACATCACGACATTTTCAACTATCATCTGATAGACGACCCATCCAAAGAAGATCCAGGTTTTGATCTACCTAGAAAAATTTGGAGCATTTTGAACAGATGAGGGACAGGCCAGGGACGATGCAACTATATGTTACATAAATAGATTTATTGTTTTTATGGACTTGACGTCCAATAACAAGGTTACACACAAAAAGAAAATCCAAAGTGTGGTGGTTACCAGAAAAAGAAAATTAAACCAAATACATATTGACGACAAATAGTAAATAAGACACAATTTTATACAGAACGAATTCAGCAATGGAGTTGGAATAAAAATTAAAATACTCATATTTCGTTAATTATTGCCCTGATCCTAAAAACATTCCCCATGAAGTTATATAAATATTTCCACAGACGTAAATCGGTTCGAGAAATCAGCTGGTGAATATCCTGAGAGAGGCTCAGTTGCCGGTTGTCCCTGAATTCGGAGTAGATAGGACATTCGTAATTAATATGGGAGAGTGTTTCTTTACTTTTCATACAGCAGCTTGGGCACTCGTCACTTGACATAATTTTGTTTGAAATTCGATTTACGTACAAGGTACAGGAATCTGTTTTAGCTGTTCTTAATTTATTTATTTATTTATTTATTTATTTATTTATTTATATGTTACATGAATGGAACGAAGAACACGATCCTGCCTGTGAATGTGGCGCGGAAAATGAAACCATCACACATATTAGTTGAAAATTGTCCTTTGACCTCCTTTGAACCTGGATTTATAGTCATCCATCAAGCTACTCCAGAAGCTATAAGCTGGTTGTCCACGATTAACCGTGGGTTCCACAAAATAGATAATACGAGATTAGTTGATTTGCGATTTTTGTTTGTCAATTTGTAGCTGACTGATCAATGAAAATGCTGGTTTATCCCTCAATAATGGAAAGATCATGGGTCTAGTACAGATTTCAGGCATTTTTTGTAAGTAATCACCTAGCATTCAGCAGAAAAAAGTTCAGTTGATCTGCAATCAGCCTTGATCGCTGATCATCTTTTTTGTGGAACGGACGGTAAGAGTCTCTGATCTCGACTGTCTTTTTTTTTTGTCGTCTTTGTTTTAGGTACTTGATTTTTATTTATTTTTCTTTATATAAATTTTTTCATTTGTTTTATTTATACTTTATGCTGCTGTATTCACTTCATACAAATATAATATATATATATACCTCCTGATATTCATCCTCCTTATATTTTTTGACAAGAAACATTCCGATTCCAAATTAGTCGTCGCGCTCCGGGCCTAAAATCGTCCAAGTTCTGCACTTCTAACGATTTCGATTATTTTCAGCACAGATGACCATTGGACTTATTCAAGCGTTTTGACCCAGAGCACCACCAAATTTGCCCCTTGAGAACGGAGGGGGGAATATCTTCAGAATTTGAAGTTCCATGTCTAGTATGGTCCAATCGAGGGTCCAATAAAAGCCTACAAAGGCAAGCGAGTAGTCATTTTCGAATAATTTTTATTCGCTGATGTCGATTTTGACGTGGAAAAAGGACTGCGCAGTCATTTAACGAAGATATTTGGTAAAAACAAGAGATAAAGATGAAATCAAGTGGTCATCTACTGAGGTCTGTAGGGACTTTTTTTTTGTGATAAATACTTACATGGAACTTGTTGTGTGCGGTTGTTCATTATTACTTACTTTCCAAATATGGAGGGAGCACCACGCGTTCCAACGGATGACGTCGCAACGCAATATGAAAAAACATAGTGGTCGCCATTTCCAGAATAGTCGATATAATTATAATTTCTTTGATTTCTTTCATTAAACCATATGCTTCCAAGATTCAATAACATATTTCTGTCGAGTTGGGGAAACGTTGGGCAACCGCAGTGGTAAACCAGGTGCCTGTTAGAGGGAACTGTGGAGTTATTTCACCCCCAAATTTCCACAGTCAACACCTTCGGATAAAACTAACTATTTCGAAGTCTGTCCGGCGTACGAATAATTATGTCATCTGATCAACATTCCTCATATTTCGTCCTTCTAGAGACTCCTCAGTATAATCTATACAAGTTTCGAAACCGCGCTAGATCATTCAGACAAGTGAAGTAACCGATTTTGGAATACCGTTTTGTTTTAAATGGGTGAAAGAAGAGTAAATGCAATTTCTGTGATTTTAGTGCTAGGGTATGGACGAAGTCAGGCGAATATGAATACGTGTAAAAGCACAAATATAGAAGTCTTGAATTCCACTTGGCCCCAAAGATGGGTCGGTAATGTGGAATACCTCTATATCCGAATGTGGACAACTGAATTCTTTGCGAAGAAGGAAGAAACAGGGTGTTGTGGTCAGGTCAGCCATACCAAGTTCCATGTATTTATTACAAAAAAACAAGTTTCCATGAAGTTCAGTAGACGACCACTTGATTCCATCTTTATCTCTTGTTTTCACCAATTATCTTCATCAAATGACTGCGCAACCCATTTTTCACGTCAAAATCGAGATAAGCGAATAAAGATCATTCGAAAATGACTACCTACTCGCTTGCTTTGTGGGTCTTCATTGGATCGTACTAGACCTGGAGCTTCAAATTCTGAAACCCCCCCCCCCTCCGATTCTAAGGAGCAAATTTGGTGGTGCTCCGGGTCAAAACGCTTGAATAGGTCCAATAATCATCTGTGCTGCAAATAATCGAAATCGTTAGAAGAATAATTTGGTGTACCGCTACGACTGAATTAGGGTATACAGTGTAGATAACAATTTCAAACTGAGATCTACTTTACTCTATGGATCTACCAAATTTCCATTGTGTAGAATTCCAACTCCACGGTTCGCCCCATGATTATCAATATCCTCCTCATAATCTTCTTCAGTTTGATGATCAACTTGTTCAGGTCTCTGCGATTGACCAGCCCTAATATGATTGTTCATATGAATTTTAAAAGATTGTTTCAGGTTGGATTGAAAATCACACTCTGGAATATTGCATCGGGAGAAGGCTCAACAGTTTGTGGACGAACACAGCTCTCATTTTGTCGAATGTGAAATCGTTTGATATGCGAGGAAAATGAGTTGTATTTGTAAAATTTCATATATCTAGCAATTTTCGTACAAGCATCGAAAAAATGTCGCTGTTTTTCTTTGGAAAAAGTGATGCCAGCTGTATTTTAGTATGGTCGTGACATGAGCTTTGCAGTGCACGCATTTGTACATTTCTTATAACCAGCAATCTACTTACTGTTGACAACAAATGAAAAGGAAACTAACCTCTGTTCCTCTGTGTGAAAACGCCAAAGTTTCTTGGTGCACAAAAAGCAGCAGATTTAGAAAGTGGCAGGTGTCAACAAACGCGACGTACCTACTGTAAACCAAAGATAAGTTTACAAACACGAAACACGAAAAACAAAAGACCAGCAGTGATGCGTAACACACAGTCTCACATCTTTTTAGCGCATTTTCTATCTTGATGAAGATCGCTATTGCAACCGCTTTGTCCATCCGTCCGTCCGTCCGTCCGTCCGTTCGTCCGTTCCTCGAACTCCTCCCAAACTAGACGACCTAGCTTTCTAATTTTTTCGCTGTTACGTAGCTGCCACTTCCAAAGGAGGACTAGGCTATATTGGATGTCTATATTGCGCCGCCAACATAGAGAAAACCGCCCCCGATAAACTTGAAATAACATAATATTGCACTTTTTACCAGACCTGATGCTCTGATGTTCTCATTTTTTGAATAATACATAGTTGCCACTTATAAACGTAAGCCAAGAAACATTCCGTCTCGATCTGATTCTTTCGGTATATAAATAGCTGACTAAAAATGGGAAAGGATAGGCTACTTTTGGTTAGTCGCCGCCCCCAGATTCCGCCCCCAAACGATAAAAAGTGCAACTTTCACAAATGTTACTGATTGAGATGTTCCCTCAAACATTTATGAACTGCCAACTCAAATTGTGCAACATTTGCTCAGCCGAACGCTGCCGCTCCCACACGCCGCCCCCAAAGTAAGAGATGAATGAAAAACATGAACCCGAAGACATAGCGATCTGAGTTTTTCGCTATATGAATAGCTGACTAAAAATGGAAAAGGATAGGCTACTTTTGATATGGCGCCGCCTCCAGCTTTCGCCCCCAAAAGAAAAAAGTGCAACTTTCAACAATTTTCACTTATTTAGCTGATAATGTTACCTCGAACATTCAGAAACTCTTGACTCAAACTGTGCAAGAATTTCTTTGCCAAACTCTGCCGCTCCCACACGCCGCCCCCAAAGTGAGAGATAAATGTAAAACATGAACCTGAAGACATAGCAATCTAATTCTTTCACTATATTAATAGCTGACTGGAATTGGAAAAATATAGGCCACTTTTAATTAGCCCCGCCTCCAGCTGCCGCCTCCAAACAAAAAAAATGCAACTTTCACAATTTTCACTGATTGTCATATTTCCCTATCATTTAGAAACTCCCAACTCAAACTGTGCAACAGTTACTTTGCCGGATGCTGCCGCCCCCACACGCCGCCCCCAAAGTGAGATATAAATGTAAAACATGAACCTGAAGACATAGCGATCTAATTTTTTCACTATATTGATAGCTGACAGGAATTGGAAAAATATAGGCCACTTTTAATTAGCCGCCGCCTCCAGCTGCCGCCTCCAAACAAAAAAATGCAACTTTGACAATTTTCACTGATTGTCATATTTCCCTCTCATTCAGAAACTCTCAACTCAAACTGTGCAACAGTTACTTTGTTGAATGCTGCCGCCCCCACACGCTGCCCTCAAAGTGAGAGATGAATGAAAAACATAAACCCGAAGACATAACGATCTGATTCTTTCGCTATATGGATAGCTAACTAAAAATGGGAAAGAATAGGCTACCTTTGACATGGCGCCGCCTCCACATTCCACCCCCAAAAGAAAAAAGAGTGCAACTTTCAATAATTTCCACTGAATTACATTTTAATGTTACCTCAAACATTCAGAAACTCCCAACTCAAACTGTGGAAGAATTTCTTCACCAAACTCTGCCGGTCCCACACGCCGCCCCCAAAGTAAGAGATAAATGTAAAACATAACCCTCAAGACATAGCGATCTAATTGTTCCGTTATATAGATAGCTGACTAAAAATGGGAAGAGAGGCCACTTTTGATTAGTCGCCGCCTCCAGCTCCCGCCCCCAAACAAAAAAAATGCAACTTTCACAATTTTCACTGATTGTCATATTTCCTTAAACATATTTTAGAAACTGTTAACTCAAACTGTGCAACAGTTACTTTGCCGAATACTGCCACCCCCACACGCTGCCCTTAAAGTAAGAGATAAATGGAAAACATAAACCCAAAGAAATAGCGAACTAATTCTTTCGCTATATGGATAGCCGACTAAAAATGGGAAAGAATAGACTACTGTTGATTAGTCGCCGCTCCCAGCTCCCGCCCTCAAACAAAAAAAATATATTGATGAGTGAAAGAATTTTCATTCAAATCTATTTCATTGGCAAGTACCCCATTCTGATAACACAATATCACAATGAGTTTCGAATGAAGAAAGTGGGCAAGGAATGGTGCTTCTTCTTTAACCAAATTTCTTTACGTTCACAATATGCCTCTTTGAGAAAATGCGCTACTGAGACTCACGCACGTGAAGGCATACTCACTTGTTTTCAATCTTCATCGATTGACAAGTTTCCGCACTTGAACTCCGGGCACCCTGTATTTATTTGGATTATAAAAGTGAAATTTCGGCAATGTGGGACGGGGCTCGTAATACTGTTAAACTGATTAAATAATAATTAGCAAAGCCATACAACGGGACAGCACGTGGGAAGATTTCCTCTCCCACACCGAGATCCTAATGTTTTCCTAGAGAAAGAGAAATTCAGAATTTGGAACAGAAATGTAGGCGAGAAAATCAATTCCCTATTTCAAAAAGGAAAACATAATTTAAAGGTTTGTCTCAGGCCCGAAAAGCCCGGCGCTTATCTGGCAAACACTGATAACATCCGCGGCTGGCGCGCGTATATTTCACTTACTTTATTCACTCGAGGTGTGAAACAAGTCGCCCTGCTTGCCAAGCGTTGTCGTGTCAAAACACCACAAATTCTTGAGCAATGTAGCCCGAACGCCGCCGGCGGCGCTTGCTTTCTGCAATTTTTTGTATTTATCTGCGAACCGGCCCCAGATAAAATAAATTCAAATTAATTGCCATGTTACGTTCCTGGTGCTGGTGGTGCTGGTGCGAGCCCCCCCTCATATACGGATTTTGATATTTATACGCGAGGATTAAATCCCGAATTATCCACCCAGTGGGGATTTGCCGTCCCGATGCCACCGCCGCTACGCCGCCCGCTCGTTGCCAATGTAACGGGGCGCCGCCGTTGAAATTCGAGTCGTTGGGTCGTCGGTTGTGTGTTTCGGGAACGCGGGAATGGAGACAAAATAAGGGCCATCTCGTTTAATCAGTTACTGAAACGTTCCCTGCAAATGGTGGAAAATTGATCTGATGGCCGTGGATTGTTGTTGCTGACGTGGCCACAGCTGGATCACTTCTGTTATACTGGATAGGTATAGAATCGAGGAAAACGCCGTACTCCCGTCGTCGCAGGTTCAACCTCCACAAAAATTTCTTTTGTGGTTCCCATGAGCGATCATGCACAAGTCATCTGGGAAGAAATCCCACAAGATTACCATGCGATTATGCATGAAATTCTCACGATTCAAGTGCGAAATGCCAAAAACTTGTGTTGCGAAAAGATGTGGTGATGTGGGAAGCATCGCTGAAGTGCGATTTTTCAAATCCCGCAACAAGATACTCCCTGAACGTAAGACGCCGCCAGATGGCTAGAGATACCATGTTGTGGTGAGCCATGATCACGCTTGTAGTTCTGAATGTTCTTCCCTACTGCTTCGTGATGCTCGTGCCCTTGTCATTTTTCAACCACCTAATTTTTATGAAAATACATTTCTGAGTATGGCCATTGAAAAAATCTAGAAAATACGTTGAATTCTAGATCAAAAGTAAACAGAATCATGCAATGTATGATCACAAAACAATGTGATCATGATCACTGCAGTATAATACATTGAAATAGATATCTTATTGTTACATATTTCGCGTACGGGTTCGATTAATTGAGACAATCGTCTTAAAACACACACTGTTTATTACTGCGAACTACAATGAATACACCCCAATAGTTTTTTACGCTTGGAAATATCGCAGGTATTTCGCTTCTATCCGCTCGCTACGACTTCGCATTCCAATTCAGTACTGCCCGAAGGCCGACGATTGATGCCTTTTATAAGTCCGACTAATTCATCTCGAATGTTCCATGCGTTCTCCAACAGTTTCCTCAGTGACCCGGCAGCGTAAAGACATTGTTTACTATTGTTTACTTTACGGTACTTGTTTACAACACAGTGCCGAGTTGTACCGCAGTAAGCAATGGCCAAAGTCACGCAGCTTTCTTTTCGGCAAACCTTACCACGGTACAAAACCGCAACGCCTTGTAGTGAAGTAAGCATTGGCTTATGATTTCAAGTATTTTCATTGGGCATTTCTTATTCTACTTCAACTAAAATCGGATACAGAAAGTGATTACTATTTATTCGTTCTACCTTTGGCAAGCTAGTTTTACGACAAAATTGAACAGATGGATAAATGTATTGCAACGAAAAGCAATACAATTATAATTCACTTATGTAAGGACTAAACTTATATAAAATAGCAGGTGGCATTCTCATCCATTTATCAACTATAGTTACTAGAAAAAGATAATTTTCCTGAAATTATCTATGAATGACAGGTATTTTCCTGAAATTCTCATTTTGGACGTGAAATAAAACCTGAACTTCTCTTACTGAACTACCGTAGGTGACGTTTCGGTTGTTTCGCACAAACTTCTTCAATGGCAAATTAGTAGACACTGTGTGATAATCAGGGGCGGACTGCATGGGATTGGCTCCGGGGGCTAATAAAGTAAATTAAATGTTGAATGTAAAAAATGGTCGTCAAGAAAATGCGAGTAAAGTGAACTGCGCCGCAGGCGAAAAATTTTCGATAATAAGATTAATAATGATGATAATAATAACCATTTTTTTTTCCATCATGTAAAAAAATAAAATGATCGAATTCATGTGAATTTCAAATTTTGGATAGTTTATTATAAAACACCCCGGTATAGAAAGAGAGGCTCGTCGATTTTTATATTTTTTGCTGATCATATGGTATGGGACGAAGGGATTCAGGGGAGGGGAGGAAGCAAGACGCAGCAGGCGCAAAAAAATAGAAACTGTTCTAAACTGATCAGTAGAACACAACTATTCGTCTTCTGAGTGTTTACGTCAAAAAAAAAAAGAATTACAACCACTGTTGGAGGCAGCGGAATTGGAGGCAGGTTCGGTACAAGATGCAGCAAGAATCTTCTCTCTTTTGATTCAATGCAGGAAGAAATAGACGGGGCCAACCAAGAATTTTTTAAGGCACACATCAATAACAAACCAACCATAACATTAACCTGGCGTTACCCAGGTGGAAAAAATTACGTGATAACCCAGGTGGGGTGTGTGATACCCGAGAGACATTTTTTTTTTATTGACACAGCAATTTGATTATAGGCTTTTTAACAATTAATTAGGAATACTGTATTCATAGACATCGATAATGATACAGTTTGTTGCACATAAAAGAATTCATTCTATGAGAAAACAGACGAAAATGAAACATGAACGAACAAAAATGCTTTTAAGGAGAAAAAAAAGTAAATAACACTGGGATGGCAATTTCATTAAAAAAACATCTTATAAAGGTCAAAAAACAAGAACGAAATTACAAAATCGAAAAAAAAGTATGTCAATCACATACAATCATCACAAGAACAATTAGAATCTTCCAGGCAAATATAGCGATCACAATGTTGACAATGGTATTTTGTTTTTCTATATCGATTATTAGGACATGGTTGGTACCTTGCATACTCATTGGGCGCTTTCCATTTACCGACACAAGTCGTCTTACTTGTGTCGACACAAATCGGCACAAATGCGTTCCATTTGATTTGTGTTGCTGTGTGTCATCGACACAAGCTAACACAAGCTGACACAAGCTGACAAACCAACAGAAAGTGTTTTAAATTGAAAGCGCCCATTGTTTTGCCGTTGTGGTTGAGGTTGGACCGTTTTGCCGAAAAAGCCAAGAATTTTTGAAAATTATTCTCAAACAAAAATCAAAACATACCTACCTTGTGAAAAAAATTGCGAAGTTGTAACCCAGGTGGAGTATGTCACACCCCACCTGGGTAACGCCGGGTTAACATTCCATAATCATTATTGCATAATGATATTACACATTTCTATCATTTGAGCTTTTGGCCCCCAAATGATCCCGGAAAAGGGTCAAAAGCTGAAATAATGAAAATGTGGTGCTTTTCTTATCGGGACTTAGCATGCATAAGAAGATAAAGGGTACAATTGTCAAAGATAATGCGACGCAGAATTTTTCTGCAGTTTTTCACTTTAATGTAATGGAAGCGAAAATGAAAAGGAAACGGGGCCAATGCCAAATGATGAAAATTGAAACAAGGGGCTTTGGGAATCTTCACTTTTTTCCGACTCAAATGCACAAAAGAAAAGGGGCCAACAATTATTATTTTTCAAACAAAAAAAGACTAAAGTTTGGCCCCGCCGATGTAAGTGACCCCGGGGGCGATCGCCTTCCAGTGGCCTCCCTGTCCAGTCCGCCCCTGATGATAATTTCAAGTTCAAAACTGAGACGACAAAGAAAGTTGTCGGTTATAAATTTACGAGTACATTTATAAATCACCTGAATAATTCCCCTATATATGAAAAATGCGATAATTCTCATGGAAATGTCCAGAATTATTGAGTGATAATAGGCCATTTCGTTTGGGCAGGTGCGCTTGCGTAAAGGTGCCAAATTTTAAAAACATTCGTACATTAGTCAGTTGAATGGCAACGCTGCATGCTCTGTCTACCCCCCTGACTAGCTACTGGTTCCTGGCTGTCTCTTTTACACACACCCCAAATTATTGGTGGAATTTTAGGTGCACTTCAAGATTTTCTAGTGTTAATTTTCAATATCGGTGTACGAAACTATGGAATTCGCGCCACATGTGCGCACACCCAAACGAAACGTTCTATTGCACTGAAACGCCAAAAAACTATCGGCGAATATTGCACTGGAACGTCAAAAATTGAAATTCAACTGAAATGTCATAACGTTCGGTTCTTCGGAATACTATACACTTGTAGTATTGCTACAAGAGCAGTATTTCAAAGAATATTTCCTGAAAAATTTTCAGGCATTACGGTTGAACGAAAGTATTCAAAAAAAATAATACCAACGTAATGAGATTTTAGTTGAATCGCCGGCAATAATTTCTTGACGTTTCAGTGCAATATTCACCGATAATTTTTTGACGATTCCGTACATCAATTATCACTTGAATTTTCTGGACATTTCCATGAGAACTATTCCATTTTTGACGTATGAGGGAAATAGTCAGGGTCATTTTTAAATGTACTCGTAAATTTACAACCGAAAACTTTCTTTGTCGTCTCAGTATTAAACTTAAAATTACTATGCAGTGTCTACTAATTTGCACTTGTAGAAGTTTGTGCGGAAGCAGAATAAACCGATCCATCTGTTCAATTTCGTAGTAAAACTAGGCCTTTATACTTGGAAGGTTTGGCTAGGGCTTTGCCGAGGAGGGATTCGGCGCCTTTCTAGTCAGTACCTGGAAAAAATATGAAAAAAAAAACGGCGAAAAGAATGTGGCGCAATAAAGAGAACAGGTTTCCATTTACCCAAAGCCAAACCCCCAGATGGCCCCCCTCCTGCGCCCTTGGCGTATTTGCACTTAAAAATTTCTCGTCTTTTTTGCTTAATTTGTTTTTAAATTAATTACAAAATAACGAATATGTTGCGAAGAACAGGAATACCTAGATGTTTTTAGCGAATTGTCCATCTTGATGAAAATCGCTATTGCAACCGCTTTGTCCGTCCGTCTGTCCGAGTCCGTTCCTTGGACTCCCCCTAAACTAGTTAAGGTTTACAACAATAAAAAGTTGGTTGCTAACCAGCCTTGGTTGCTTTTATTTGACATATGGAAACAAAAAAAAAGTAATATAAACTCAATAGGTACCTGTAAGTGGTACTTGAACACGTTAACAATTGAAAAATAACAAAATGAAAACATTGTGCACACCACAGCCTTATTCGGTATAGTCGACTTTTCACTTCAAAAGGGATGTGCTGGGCTTCCAGACATGGCAGGGTCTATCATCCAGCAATTCTTTGGCCAATAACATGGCGTCACATGTCTCTGGTAAGAAACAGTTGCGAGTTTTGGTTTTGATTGGATTTAGATTTGGAAAAGTCCTTTCCGCAGCAAGCGGCAGACGAATGTGGCAAATATAGTTCAAACCAAAATTCTTCGAAAGAAAGATTTTTCAATCGATCTTTCAATTCAGCTGGCAGACAAAAAATTTGTCGGCATTCGTTAGCAATTTCCTGCAGGTTGTTGTCAGCAAAATGACGGTATTCATTCAGAAGAGGAGTGATAGTTACTGAGTAGTATAGCTATGGGTCTTCCAGCACACTTCAAGGTCACCGACAGTAGCGCCACCTACCGGCGCGCAGAGGAACTAACATTACCGACATTTACAGAAACCTGCATTACCGGCATTTACAGGAATCTATCGACATTCACAGGAACCTGCATTATCGGCATTTACAGGAATCTACCGATATTTACAGGAACCCGTATTACTGGCGTTTACAGTGATCTATTGATAGTGGCAGTAGCGCAATCTCCCGGTACAACTGCGAAGCTCCATTTAACATAGATACAAACCTATATTACCAACATCTGTTAGCACAGATGCGAACCCACATTACCATTGAATCTGGGGATTAATTACTAGGTGTACATCTGGTTGCATAGTTCCCTTCCTCCTCTCAAATTCAGCATAATCAGGGGTGTAATCAGGATGATGGGGGAAAAAAGACAAATGTAAACAATTACTGCTTTATTGGTGTATAGCTATATACATGTAAGAAAATCAATGAAATTATACGAATGGAATATTTAATAATAATTATTAATACATTATACTGTACGAACTGTAAGTAATTGAGCCTTTAGTTCTTTTTCGCACTTGACGATTACATTCTAAAGTAGTAAACAGAAGTAACTACGCAATTTTAGGTATGTGACCTCTAAATGACATTCTAGAATATTCTAAAGTAGTAAACAAGAGTAATTACGCAGTTTTAGGGATGGGACCTTGAAATGACCTTCTAGAACATTCTAGAGTAGTAAAAAAGAAGCAACTATAGCGTTTAATAGATTTTAAATTGAAATGACATTCTAGAACGTTCCAAAGAAGTAAACCAACGTTGTTGAGCAAACCGCAATTGAAAGAAAAACCTAAATATTCTCGAATAATGACTATCGGGAATGAGGATGAGGAAATGACGCAATATTCTTCACATAACATAGTGAGTCATGAACAAGTTTGTAATAAAAATCATTATTGCGTCATTTCCTCATCTTCATTCCCGATAGTCATTATTCGAGAATATTTAGGTTTTTTTTTCAATTGCGGTTTGCTCAACAACGTTGGTTTACTTCTTTGGAACGTTCTAGAATGTCATTTCAATTTAAAATTTATTAAACGCTATAGTTGCTTCTTGTTTACTACTCTAGAATGTTCTAGAAGGTCATTTCAAGGTCACATCCCTAAAACAGCGTAATTACTCTTGTTTACTACTTTAGAATATTCTAGAATGTCATTTAGTGGTAACATACCTAAAATTGCGTAGTTACTTCTGTTTACTACTTTAGAATGTAATCGGCAAGTGCGAAAAAGAACTAAAGGCTCAATTACTTACAGTTCGTACAGTATAATGTATTAATATATATTATTAAATATTCCATTCGTATAATTTCATTGATTTTCTTACATGTATATAGCTATACACCAATAAAGCAGTAATTGTTTACATTTGTCTTTTTTCCCCCATCATCCTGATTACACCCCTGATTATGCTGAATTTGAGAGGAGGAGGGGAACTATGCAACCAGATGTACACCTAGTAATTAATCCCCAGATTCAATGGTAATGTGGGTTCGCATCTGTGCTAACAGATGTTGGTAATATAGGTTTGTATCTATGTTAAATGGAGCTTCGCAGTTGTACCGGGAGATTGCGCTACTGCCACTATCAATAGAATACTGTAAACGCAAGTAATACGGGTTCCTGTAAATATCGGTTGATTCCTGTAAATGCCGATAATGCAGGTTCCTGTGAATATAGGTAGATTCCTGTAAATGCCGGTAATGCAGGTTTCTGTGAATGTCGGTAATGTTAGTTCCTCTGCGCGCCGGTAGGTGGCGCTACTGTCGGTGACCTTGAAGTGTGCTGGAAGACCCATAGCTATACTACTTTACTGTTTTGTTCAACAAATTTTCATGCTCTAGCAACCCAAAGTTTTTATATCGCTCTATGTCACTAAATCGGCTCCTGATTTGAAGGCACAGCTCAATAAAATACGCCAAATAGATATTTTTAAACGACAACAACTGTGGCTCTTGCAAGCTTGTATTAGAAATTTTCAAAGCTTCTTTTTCTCCGAGATACAGCTCCGTGTTTGAAACGTACATCCTGGCATTGAGTGGATGTAGGGTTACCATCCTCAAACCACACAAAAAGAGTACAAGTGCGAGCGAAATAGCGCCGCAGACGAAAAATTTTTCGGAAAAGGGGTGTGGTCAATTAGTTTTGAATACCATGAAGACTTGAGGCGGATTCCTATACAAAGATGTTCGCAAAAAAATTTGGTGACACTCGCCAAATTCGAATTTTTGAAGGATTTGCTGACCCTTTAAATTTGACAATTGATAATCAAAATCTTGCGATATTCGCACAGGAGAATCCACCTTTTCGAGTGTATTGATAATGTCGTCCTAATGTAAAACACAACGGAAAAGTGAAATATAAACAAAAGTATACTTGATAGGGATTCCTAATATTCTTGGATTTTGGCCGCATGCGTGATTGCGTGCGAACGTGACAGTAGGTACAGGGAGCTTTGGTTACTGATTACATTACTGACAGTACTGACACAGATGTCACCAATATCGCACTGCACTACTGCACAGTAGTCACAGTCACAGTACTGGAGCAGAAACACTGGAGTGAGATTATTAGTCTTGAAAGTGTCTTGAATCTACAGCAGTACGCATGCGCCCAAGAACATACCTAATTTGTGGAATCACTAGCGGAAGGGGGAAGTGCAAATTATTATATATTATATGGTCTATAGCAATAGGGAAAAAAGAATGGGAAAAATTCGTCGGAATAAATTAAAAAGAGTACATTTGGCTTCAGAACGTGTAAAGTGAGAGTACGCTACTCTATCACCTCAAAAAGAGTACCTGTACTCTTTAAAGAGTACGGTTGGTAAGCCTAAGTGGATGGCAACCCAAAATCTTGAATTTTCATTTCAATTTTGCTAAAAATTTTAAAATTGAGCGCCTAGCTGATACCACAATTGTCAGAAATCATGAAAATGTATCAAAATGGACGACTTTGTCGTACTTCTGTACCACACACATGAAAATGTGCCAAAAGAATACAATTGTACCACTTTTGGCGACACTGAAAGCCAGGTCAACTGCTTCAGTCATGTTAGCAGCACTATCGGTATACCCTATCGGTTATAACCACTGCCATAAGTTTTCTCACTAATTAAGTTTTCTTTGTCGATTTTCCATTTATCGCAGATTTCAGAGAAAATGACTCATGCAGCCAGATTACAACGCTGAATTGCTAATTGCCTGCTTACCGAATACAACGTGTCATATTATGCTGCAGTCTGAGAAACGATAACAAGCAAATTCAAGGTTACGTACTCTATACTAGGCTGGTGACGACTTGGCTTTAGTACGTGAATTTTTAGACATTCTTTGTCTATGCAAAATTCAACTCGCCCTCAGTAGTCTAGTAATTACCTCCAATCCGGACTCAGAAGCAACATTGTTGGATCCTGTTTGAGATTTCCGGGAGCACAAATATGATAACACCAACAAAAAAGTTTTCAACTACTTCGATACCAAATTTACAAATTTCATACACAGGCCTAAACATTAAAATCCAAGAAAACTTATGATTCCTTAACTGGAATAAGTTTTCTAGGTGTTTTAAAATGATTTACTGCAATTTTTTGCTAAGAAACGAGGCGTTCCAATAGGAAAACAATTTGGGGTCTGGAAAGTGGCGATTTCAATAAGATTTCCAAAGTTTAGAACCCAAATATCTCGAAAATAAAGCCTCTAATCAAAATTTTTCAACAGTTACTTTTTCTCCTAAATTGGATGTAGAATCTGAAAACATCAACGATTTCAACAAATATCTGGGAAAGGTGAAAATAGGGGAGAAAAAAGGGGCACTTCCCTTATTATCTACCCCCTGTAAATTTTTGATGAATCGCGGTATTAATCTTTGATGGAGATTTACTTAAGTAAACTTTGGTTCAAATTTGATTAAAATCAGTCCAACGCTCCAAAAGTTACGGTGCATAATCGACTTCAAAAAGTCAACTCCATCTTATCTCGTATCTTTTCAAGAAAGATTTTGGGACCATGAGTTTTATCTTTATTCGGCCTTATTTTTGATGGGGAATCACCCCTCAAAGTTTTTTATAACCAGTACCTAACACCCTGTATGGGAATCCAGTTTTTTCTGATAATCCTGATGTACCGCTTGGACTATTGCGATGCCCAAGTTGTTTTCAAATCAAAGAACCTAATCTCTTGACTTGATCCGACTGGGTCTTCAAAAGAAATACTGGCACTTGTCGAGGTCCATGTACACGGCTCCAACATGTCCAAGTTGAATGACAAAGTTCTCTTGTCGATAAGTTGTCCTGTCGATAAATTATCCTTTCGTCGAGTTGTCCTGTCGGTAAGTTTTCCTGTCGATGAATTGTTGAGTCTCGACGAGTTGTCCGACTCCCTCTTTGTCTACTGTTAGTTGTGGTTACCAATTCAATGAAATACGTGGAAAACGCTAACTCCATCCTTAACATCGATGATGTTTCTAGCAGAGGTCATCACTCACCATTTTCTGTTTTCTGTATGCACTCGACGGAGTTTGCCTATATAGTGATGTTTCATGCGGATCAGATTTTTCCGATTCGGAAAACTCAATCAAACACCCACCGAGCCTTGAAGAATACTTGTGAACTTGAGTTGGTTTTCGAATCTTTGTGCTCGCATACGCGTATACCTACGCCATTTTGCACTATAGATACGGATATTATAGAACAACTGTTGGAAATGGCAAGAAATCTGTTACAAAGAAATATGATTTTATTCTGCATGCAACATGCATTCATTGTGCTCGCTACATGATGTTTTGTAGCGCACGAGAGACGAAGTATAGTGGCTTGAACGGAGTTTTATACTGCCATCGTTCGTTTTTAGGGTCAGACATAAGAAAATATCTAAACTTCATCATAACCCGAAGAGTAGGAGCCGTGCAATTTTCTAATAATGTTTCAATAAAGGGTCCAGAACTGGATATGATATTGCAGAATGGAATGGGGATTCGATCCGAACTGAAATCCGGGACGACGGCACAGTGTGGGACAGCGAAATGGCCGCTCATCCGGCCAACGCCACCACCAGCAGTGCCAGTACCAGCATAGCAGCACCGCTCGCTATATGCTCTCCTGCTGCCGTTGTAAACCCTGATTAATGGCGATAAAAGCCATGATGGATAGAAAGATAAGTAACACAGCAGCCCAGCGCAGTGAATCCCGCTCGCAGGGAGTGCTCACACCATCCCATAGGTACCAACACTGAGATACGACGTTCATTTGCATACGTTCAAATTTCAACCCCCATTCGGCTCACAACAACCCAGTTCCAATCGGGCTCGTCGTCCTCCAGCTACCCCACCCGGGGCGAATTCTGGACAAACATCCATCTTATTTCCGACCCTTGATGATGGCTAGCGACTTTCAATACCCAACACCCCTCCGAACGCAGGCTCAATCGACGACTACAATAATAATATTATTACCGACGGATTTTTTCTCGCTAGCAGTTTTTCACCGCGGAAAAGAGCAATTCCCATCGCTCCGATCCATTAGTAGAGAACGCGCATTTAGCAGCGAACACACAAACACACACATACACACAGAGGAGAGCACTTTAATTTTTGAAACCTGAAAGCAGAAGAGAACCAATATCATTGAGTACCTGCGCAGAGATTCAGTTGGTGCTTTTCTTCATAATATGATGTAGTAGGATGGGAAACTGGTCGAGGTTCTTTGAAAAATAGAGCGGTCTGCAACTATAACGGTTCGATTCTGCAAAAAGAAACTTCTGTGAAAACTCTAAGTTACGCTGTAATTGCCTGGGCAACACTCGACAGTCGATGGCGGACCAGGATTTTTCACATAACAGCGCGTTTATGGAATGTTATTTTAACAAAATCGCACTATAAATAATAAAACAGCGCTCGCAGTTCACGATCAGAAACAAAAAATCTGTTGTGGGGCGACACAAAACTTTCCCGGCGGTATCCAGAGACCTCAGTGATGATTTTGGGCTAACCGTCCCTTCGGGAAGGTGAGATTTAATTAGGACATTGATGAAAAAGTTCTACATAGTCAGTTGAGCGTTAAGCGAGCATCCTGCATTCATTGTTGGGCCGATAGAACAAGTGACAGGTTGGGTTAGTTTTCCAAGGTGATGGAATAATTCAAAAGGTAGAACCATAGGTACCTAGCTAACTGTTGTGATATCTCAAGAATGCATGCTAGTTTCTTATTAAAATTTATGTTCCTACTTTAGACATGATGACGAAATTAGGTACACAAACTTGATTGAGAACGTTTACTGCATCTGTGTGTCAAATTTCAACTCTATATTTTCAATTTGGAGCTTGGGGCAGACAAGCCCAGACCCAATATGCCACCTGAGGGCTTCCGATCTAAATCATCCACCCAAAGTCTAATTAGATCATTCCAGGCTGAACTTATGCTTTCGTACCTGGTTTCGATTCGATCGGATCAATAATTCGGTAATTATCGTGGCAGAACCGCTTAATTTGCACGATCGCATAAGCGGTTTTATATTTTCAGTAAGAAAATTTCCGGGAAATTGGAGAAAAATTATTGGAAAATGTTCAAAAACCAGTTATTTATTCTTTGAAAACCAATGGTGAAAGTCTGTTCACGGAATAAAAAGTTGGAAAATTTCCAGTTTTTCCAGAGAGGAAAACTCGAGAACCGTGGGTCCGATTTCGAAAATTTTTCCTTCAAAAATTAATTCAATCTTCTCTCCAACTTTCATTCGCAGCATGTCTGCACCTAAAATGAATATTTCGTGGAGCTCACCGCATGTAGAAGTCTGTACTGCAGTTTTTTCAAATTCACGGAATGTGCAAATTTCATATTGAAAAAATTACCGTCGGGAAACCGAAGCTGTGTCGATTTTAAAAATAGACCTACAAGACGCCCAGTTCAATCTACTTCCGATTTCAGTCAAAATTTTTCGAAAAAAGTCGATCCTCGAGCAGGAATGAATTTTTGAGTGGAGTGCTGCATCAAAAGCGGGTCATCCTGGTGGAAATCCGGGTGAGACGTTCTCTCGAGTGGCAACGGCTAGGAGAAATTTTGAAAATCCATAACGCCCGACGGGAAAATGGTGGAAAATTGCAACTGCAGACCTCATTTGACTCTTATGTTCTGTTGCTTCCTGCCAAATTTGGTCCCAATTCATCGGATAGATTTTGAATAATTGAATGGTAAAGTTTTGAACTTTGGTATTTTCTATTTTTTGACAGATGACCGACACGGAAATATTTTTAACTGTTCTGAATACAGCTTTTCATGGGCTTTCAAACGGCATTTTGCAAGTCAAGTTCTGTGAGATATAGCTTCTGTCATTTTTTGATAGTGACACTTCCGTTTGACAGATGACAGCCAAAAACTAATCAGCTCATTTAACAGCAAGACCCTGTCTGTATACCAAATTTCAAGTCGATCAGACTATTGGTTCGGCAGCTATCGTGTCAGAACGTTTTTCCTGCATCCTGCATCATTACATAACTTTCCCTTGGACGGGCCGGGAAAGTAACAGCCAATCACTTTCTCAGTATCAGAATAATACTAACAGTACACATCAAGCTATTTTGGAACGAGTAGTCGGGTATCTTTTGATTGTTACTAGGTAGGTAGTAACTTATCATCAGTTTTATGAATTTTGCGTGGAAGTTTGCGTTTATGATTTGTCAGCGGAATTGAATCGATGTCATTCCACTGTTCGCTTTTGTTTGCAATTCTCCTGGGCAATCTAACTTGGCTAACTATAAGTTACAGTTCAAACACCGAAAACTTGGTGTGATGCTAAACTGTTTCCGATAGGTGGTATTCATTTGAAAGTTTGCTTCATCGGCGCTTTGCGTAAAGTTTGACCTTGCCTTAAGCGCCTCGGACGAGGAAATGTTCATCTTGCTATTTCTACAGGGATAAAAATATAATTAGTTAAGGTCCAGTGGCAAATCATTCATGGGATTTGGTGTTTCGAATAATACTCGTCCTTGCCACAAAAGCTGACTTTCTGGATGCTAGCAGTACAAACATTACGTCCTTTAGTGCGTCTCTAGTTGAACGGTCAGTCTACGCTCTCGTTATTACACATGACGTCGCCTCAAGGCTCTTTCTCCGCGGTCTACCATTAGTGTGGTTACTAGTCTCGAAATTATGTTCCACAAAACTTTTCTTCCGCCTCTAGCCGGAGAATCTCTCTCTTGTGCCTGATCTGAAACCTAAGACGCTATGTAGTCACTTGTGTCATCTGCCGTAACGTTCACCTCGCATCACTTTACATTCTTTCCCAGTCGGATAGAGATTCCTGAACTCAGACATCAGCAGGTTGTCGTTACCTGCTGAAGTTTTTTGTAGTTTCTTTGTCATGGTTGATCAGTGCATAGGTCTTTGTCTTTGTACGTGTCGCATCATGAACGTATATTGTGCTGTGTCTTATTCAATCATACCACAGATGCATATTAACCTCTGATGTAGTCTTCTCTAGTTTGTACAGAAACCCTTCCGTTCTCTTTTTCCGAATCCTCCGTCAGCCCCGATTCATTGTGTCATTGCTCGTCAGCAAACCTTTTGACCCCGTCCTCGTCTTTGAGTCCTTGACACCGACGGCCTTCGCCTGCGCCATAAGATCAAGCGGTGCTGTGCCCGCAATGAGTTGAACAGCAAATTTCGAGACCGTTCGGCGCTGTTGTTCATCAATTCATCATGCCTTGGAAAAATGTAGACCGTTTAGAAGTAACGCGTCTTCTGTTTTTCTTCCAAATATCCCTCTGAAAAACAGTGCAGGCAGGCGTATCCTCAACTTTGCAGAACCAGCGTCCTGAGTGTACTCCTTGTTTGCTATTCTCCGCGTATTGAGGGACTTTTCCTGACGATCCTAATTCTCTTCAGCCCTAGATGGGGATTATTAACGTACTATTCTTGACGACACGACATGGCACGATCCGGTCCAAATTCAAAAAAAAGTTGAAAAGAAGCCCGTTGGGTACCTCGTTAACAGATGTGCGGATAGCATGGATGACGTAAGGCAGACATACGTCTCACTTGATGGTTTTCCGGAGAACCGGATGACTGTGCCGATAGTCGAATTGTGTTGCTCTACAGGGTTTGTTAGTGTACCATGTCTTCTGCACTTTGGACTCGTTACACAGTCTCCGTAAGTCTTTGCTAAGTGTATCATCCGCTTTAACAAGCTGAAGGACCCTGTACACTAGGGGAATCCCGCCTGCAGGAAAATCGGCAGTAGCGAAGACAATGTCCTACATAGTGGAGAGACTACTATATATCTTGTGAAAAAGTCGGTGACTACTAGGGATGGGCAAAACTATTGATATATCAATAAATTTATCGATATATCAATATATCAACTAATGATATCGATTTTACAACATATCGATATATCAAAAATTGATAATTATCAAAATATAAAATATCAATAACTATCAAAATATCGAATGTCGTCAATATTATCAATTCTTGATACTGTGATAGTTATCGATATTTGATATACCAATAATTATCGATATTTTTTTCTTATCAAACTTTGATACCCGGATCACGATATCGCCCATCCCTAGTGACTACTACCAAATAACAAAAATCACGCAAGCTGTTGTGCAAGAGACCTACAATGTTAATCGAGATCACCTGCCATGGAAACTTATCTATTTGATATCATGAGTCCTGCATCACGCTAACTGGTGGCTTTTTGGAAACTACAGACAGGTTCTAGGACAATTCGTCGCACAGACAATTTGTCGCAAAAGAAACGACACTTCTCGATGCGTGGCCGGACAATTGACGCATAGGGGCTCATCAAGGCTCCAAACTACACATGAAGACAAAAGTGAGCCCGATAGAGGTCCGAAGCCACGGAAAAAAATCAAAGGGGCTCAGCAGGGCTTCAACCTATATTTAGGACATAAAACAAGGCAAAAGAAGACTCACTGTAGTATACCTACTCTGAAAGTCAAGAAAGAACAAGTGGGCTAATTGAGGCCCCAAACCACACTTGAGGACACAAGGGGGCTCGATAGGGCTCTGAACAGCACATGAAAACACAGGGTGCCTATTTATTCACCAAAAGTCGAAAGTAATGTAAGGGGGCTCAGCAGGGCTTCAAAACACGTTGAAGAAACAAGGGGGTCCAATGAAGTTTGCTTGAACTTGAATCCAGATCGCTGGCGCTGGCTGTAAAAAAACATGAGCGGGCTAATTATTGGGGATTCAAACTACTTTTTCGGTCACAAGGGGGCCGGTATGGCTTCGAATATCACATGGAAGCCCAAGGAACTCACTACTGCTTCAAAAGACACAGAAAAAAGTGAGAGGGCTCAGCGCGCTCTGAAAAGACGTTGAAGAAACAATGGGGGCTCATGAAGGATCACTAGGGCCTCTAATAGCGCAAACAGGCTCATCAGGCTTCCGAACGATACATGAGGGCACTAGGGAGCCCGATAGAACTCCGTAAGCCACGGAAAAATGCTGGGGCGCTCAGCAGGGCTTGGAGGGCAACTAGGGCAACAAAGAAGCTCACTGGTATTCTCAAAGCTACGGAAGGAATAAGGGGGCTCATCAGGGACTCAAACGATACACGAGGAAACAAGGGGCCGGATGGAGCTTCGTAAGTCATGTAAAATTTTTATGGGGCTCAGCAGGGCTTCAAAGGACGTTGAAGAAACAAGGGGGCTCCTGGAGGGCCACTAGGGCCTTAAACAACGCAAGAAGGCACAAGGGGCTCACTGGAATTCTGAAGCTACGGAAGGAATAAAGGGGCTCATCAGGGATTCAAACGATACATAAGGAAACAAGGACCCGGATGGAGCTCCGTAAGTCATGGAAAAATTCTATGGGGCTCAGCAGGGCTTCAAAAGACATCTGGATTAAGTGGGGGGAGTGATGAAACATAGTTCCATCCGGCACGCAGGCCTCACTCTTGGGCCCATTGTACCGTCTCCCCAATGTTGGCTCCCCTCCCGGTCAGTCGTCGAGCCAGCCAAGCCTTCCAATAAGGGGTCTCATCAGGGCTTCAAACGATACATGAGGACACAAGGGGGCCCGATAGAGCTCCGTAAGCCAGGGGGAAATACTATGGGGCTCAGCAGGGCTTTAAAAGACGTTGAAGAGACAAGAGGACCCTTAGAGGGCAACTAGGGCAAAAAGGGGGCTTACTGAAATGCTGAAAACTACAAAAAGCATAAGGAGGCCTATCAAGACTCCAAAAGATACATTAGAGCACAAGGGGGGCCTGATGGAGCTCCATGACCCACGGTGAAATGCTAGGGGACTCAGCATGATTTCAAATGATATAGACGACACAATCGACCCCGACGGAGTTCTGTTAACCGAAAGAAGGCAAAAGGGGCTTACCTCTGGGCTTACTGATATCCTGAAAGTCATGAAAAAACATGCCGGGGCTAATTAGAACTACACTTGCAGACACAGGGGGGGGGACAAAGGTCGAAATATTATATGAATACACAAGAGACTCTGCTCTGACCAATAGGGCTCCGAATGACCGACATAAGGGTGTTTAGTGCTCCGAAAGTAACGGAAAATATAAGGGAACAACAGCACCTGAGGACGCAAGGGGGCCCGATAGGAGGCTGAATATCAAATGAAAGCACAAGGGGTTCACTAATGCTCCGAAATCCTCAGAAAAATAGAAGGGGGCCCAACAGAGCTTCAATCGATGATGAAGACACAAGGAGGCCTACTGGAGATCTGTATAGTAAAATGAGCTTATTGGTACGTATTTTATCTGGAAGCCTATCAGCTCTGGGGTTTATCAGAGCTTTGATTACATTTTAAGAAACAAAGGGCTCCGAATATGACATAATGGCATATTCGGGTAGGGCTCCGAATATGACATAATGGCACAACGCTGCTTGCTGCTCCGGAAGTCACGGGAAACACAAGGAGGCATAGCAGGGCTCCAAATCACACTGGGGTCCAGTGGGGCTCTTGATGGCCCAAGTTTGCAAAATTGGGGTCAAACACCACATGAAGGCACAAGGGGCTTACTAGTGCTCCGAAAGTCACAGAAAAATGTAAGGGGGCTCAGCAGAGCTCACAAAAAATATAAGGAAATTCCAGGAGAGGGCTCGAATATGACATGGAAACACAAAGGTGCTTACTTCTACGAAAGTCACGGAGAAGTGCAAGGGGCTCGTCAAAGGCTTTGAACTGCACTAAAGACACAAGGAGGCCCAATGGAGGTCTGGATAGCACAAGAACGCAACAGAGGGCTTGCTGGGATTCTGGTAGTCATGAAAAATCTCGAAGGACTATTTAGGTCTCCAAAGAACACTTGTGGACACAAAGGGCTCGATAGGGTTCCGAATTAGAGTTCCGGAAGCTCGGTACACTACTAGAAGTGCGCGGAGTAATGCAAGGGGACTCACTAGAGGTTCAAAGACATTGAAAAAATAAGGGTGCCCAAAAGGGTTTTAAATAATACAGTGAGGTATAAGGGGCTCATTAGAATTTGAAAAGCAAGAGAAAACACAAAACGGGTTAAGTTAAACCAAGGCAAAAGGCAAAAACAAAAATTGAGACGAATTGTCCGTGCGACAAATTGTCCGCGACAATTTGTCCGCGACGAATTGTCCATGCGGCGAATTGTCCGTGCGACGAATTGGCTGCGGGACGAATTGTCCGTGCGACGAACTGTCCGTGTGACGAATTGTCTGTGCGGCGAATTGTCCGTGCGACGAATTGTCCGCGACCAATTGTTCACGCGACGAATTGTCCGGTCACGCAAGATTGGATGTATTTCTTGATGAAACCTTTTATTCGTGGTCGGTATTAGGAGACGAAAACTTTTGCAAAGGTCTTCAGAGGTCCAAAATGTCTCTGATGTCTGTACAGTTGGATTTTGGTCTGTCGTGATATATCTCCAATGTTATTTCTGTGAAAACTTCATCATATAATATATGATGAATATCATCAGCTTCTTTCCATCGACTTCGACTTTCAGCACTTCTCTTGTATTGTCATCTTTTTGTTTGTCATGAATTTACTTTTGCTCTTATAAATTCTCAATTCCATCTTTCTCTCCGCCATTAAAAATCTCTCAACTATTTCTCTCAGTTCTCTCATTTGTCGGGCTACTAAAACCACATCATCCGCGTATGCTGGACATTGGTGACTCTAGTTGAATAACGTTCCTGCCCTGTTTACCTCTATCCCTATTTCTAGGGATACTATCCCTCATTATCTTCTCTAGGACGATGTTGAACATTATCGTAGACAGCGAATCGTCATGTCGTAACCCTCGTCTCACTTCAAACTCCTCCGATCTACCGCTGCCTACCTTGATCGCACAGGCCGTGTTTCTCATGGTCATCTTCACCAATCTGATCAATTCTCTTGGTATTCCAAATTCTTCAAGCGCATCAAACAATTTTCTCCTCTTTACTGTGTCGTATGCTACCTTGAAGTCAATGGACAACATGAACGTCGGTATCTCATATTCGTAGAAAGCTGTCATCATTTGCTTCAGCATGAAAATTTGTTCCGTTGTTGATCCATTTTTTCGGAAACTTCCCCAATACTCCCCCAGTAATGTCTCTGCACGTTTATTCAGTCTTTGTTTTATTAGTGTTGCGAGTAAAGCAAAGTCCAGCAAAGCAATTCCTCGGTAATTATTGCATTCTGTTGCATCTCCTTTTTTATAAATTGGCAAAATATTTGTTCGGTTTCATGACTCAGGTATTGTTTCTGATTTCCATATTTCTTTGATCAGCTCTGTTATCTTCTTTTCTACAATTTCTCCCCCGGACTTCACTTCAAGTTTTCTGCAACAACACCATTCTCTCCCGGACTCTTATTGTTCTTCAATGAATACACAATCTTATCTATTTCTTCAATGCTCGGCTTATCAAGGTCTTCGCCATGCAACACCTCTTCGCCAGCTACGGGCTTTTCTTCCTCTGGCTCCTCACCTTCTTCGGAACATTACTGCATGAAAACAGCTCAGAGAGGAAAATTGTGGAATAGCAGCAGGAGACTTGTTGATTTGATCTCGGAGATCCAGATAGTATGGACAATATCCGAAAGAATCACGTCCATGAGTTCGAAGACATGAGCGGCTGGAAAACAACATGACAGAGCGTCTCGGACAGCCAGGGATCGGCACACCTTTGCGGTACTCTGCGGTCATATCAAACCGAGAGAGCCGGACGTTCTTTGGGTAGCGTGGCGTCTTCTAGGTAGCTATCTTTTTGCTAGTATGAAGAAACTTTTTTAGTATAGTTATCTAAGTATTGTTACGTATTTCGCGTACGGGTTCGATTATAATTAGGACGATCGTTTTAAAAAACACGCACTGTTTATTACTGCGTACTACAGTGAAAACACGCCAACAATTATCTACTTCCAATATCGCAGGTTACTATTTCGCTGCTTCCGCATACGCTTGCTTTCAATTCAATACTGCTTGTGAGCCGACGATTGATGCATTATATACGTCCAACAATAGGCTACTGGACATCAATCGCATTTCAGTGTAAAAGTATCATAAATCTTATAGGTGTCTGAATGACAAATTTGTAGTTGGAAGAGTTTTTCGAAATATGATTTCATTCCGGTAAAAGATCAATTTGAAAGTGGACTTATTCAAATCAGGAATAATATGCTACGTCACAGCTTGAAAGTGGGCTAGGAGGTGGGAGGGAGGAAAGAGAGGGGAACGCATTTGACATTCGACCGAATCATTCGTTCTGGATCCATTACGTAGTGGTGTATTTTCACATGCGAGCACAACTTTATCACAAGGAACTTGTTTTTGATGCCATTGCATGGAGTTATTATGTATTATGAAGCGAAATTGTATTCAAAAAGCTAGATTATTTGACGTGGACTTGACATATAGCACGCGACACTCGTAGTACTGCCACTTATATGGCACTAATAACACTGTTGTGAGTTGTGACATTAATCCAAAGCCTGCACGAGCAAAAATAAGTGAATTTCAAGGAAGAATGGACCAAAATGTGAGATCAAACCATAGCACTCCAGCATTTAATTTAATTTTTTTTTTTTGTATAAATCAGTTCAAAACGAGAAGGTGTTCTTCAGTCATTGGATGGCCAACTAGAGTTTCTATTAGCTCTTCAAAATGTGACGTCACGCACTTGCCGCGCCATTCAAACAGACAAATCTTTCTCATGTTTTTTTTAGATGTACAAAAACTTTTTTAAACAAGAGCATCTTGTCAATGCAACAATTTTGGGAAGATTTTTCATAAAAAGAAATAAAAAAAAACATGTCCACTAGCCTATTCCATCTCAAAAGTTTCATGCGTTCTCCAGCAGTTTCCACAGTGACCCAGCACACGACGACGGGTTTTTCGCGACGACTCCCGAAAAACCCTACACATTTCGCCTATAATTATGCCCTGCTCTAGAGCCGGCGCCTCCGCCAAAATGAACAGATATGTCTTGATCGAGCGTTGAAGGTTCCATGTATTTCAGTTACCAAGCCATCACGTTCATGCTCAGGAATGCACTAGAACGCTCTGCACTTGTACACTGCGATGCAATAAAAGAGTCTAGAAAGAACGCGTGTTTACCAGAATGCACGGCAGAATCGCCGCTCGTTACAGTATTATTTGCTGTATTCAAGTCGCTCCAAAGTATGGCATAACTGGAATAAGAAATCAGTTATTGCGACTCTCTGTTTTATTAGTTTCCGGGGCACATCAGCGCAACGCCAAGGAATCGTGCGGTGGCCGTTTGTCGGGCCAAATGTTTTTAGCAAACGTAATTGTGGCAGTTCTCGGTGGTTTTCATGCCCCTGGCGGAGAACTCTGCCGGCATTTTGTTTGTGTTGCCGTGACTGCGGCGGTTAGCCATCAAATTGTTTTTCGAGCTGTGCATGGAAGAAACTATCGCTCGGAGGTCACAAAGTACGCGTTACAAGCCCCGAATGCTTTAAACGATCCCTCACTGACCAACTTAATGGAAATTGACGTCAGCTTTTTCTCTGCCGTGGAGGCGGCGCGGCGTTCATGGAGTTGCACGTCTCGAAGGACGAATGGGGCCTCGGCGATGACGGCCAAAAGTCGACGACGTTACACGGCGCACTTGAGCTAAGAGTAATGTGTGACTGTTTGAGCCACCTAAATGTAACTGCAACCGCACGATCAAACTACAATCTTTTCACCAGGTGTTGTTGTTGTTGGAGTTTGTTTCAATTCACTGTGTTGATGTTATATAGCCCTGGTATAACCGACACATTCAAGGGAATCTGAATATTGAAACTCGACTTTAAAACTTGCGGGGTTCACCAACTTCCTTCGGCTTTCTCTATTTATGCTGCTGGATTGGTTTCCAAATCCCAAACAAATCGAATCAAAAATGCTCGGGACGGATTCACATGCACGGCTTCCGTTTCTATATCGCTGATCGGACTTGTGTTATCCTTCTGTTGGAGTTGGATTTGGATGTGCGGACCTTTATTGTCCGAAATCCACTGCGATTACAACCGTACCCACCACACAATAATGGATATAATCGCCTTGTGCGTACGTAGTAGCAGTGGTACTAGTGGGTACGTCCTACGTGTGTAAACACGCCAGTTATGTCAGCGCAGATTAGTTTGTTGGTTGTTGAGTGATTGAGTATGCAATGAGTGTGTATTGACAATGCCTGTCGCCCGTGTCATCTTGGTAAATATGCCGTTTATATCCGTTTCCGGTCCGTTGGAAATTACATTATCGACCGACCGGGATAAACTTTTGATAGATAGATCGCAGTTAGCGGACTTGGCGGGGTAGTCATTCCGGTCACGATCCCGCCGCCCGTTGGCGGCGGCGGCGGTGGTTCGGTTCTATTCAGGCCCCGCCGGACTGTTATTGACCTGGCTAACGTCACCACAAATCACAATTTAGATATAGATTAGGGACGTACACCATCTGAACTAAATAACGGGCCATTACCTGGAATTTGCAAGCTGTTTTGACTGTGGAAACACCACCAACCACTCGGTAATTCCCGGCCCAGCTCCGCGCGCTAACTATTTTGCTCAATGCCCAATGCTAATGCAGCCACATACACACACTCACACACGAGCCTTCCCCAGCCCAGAGGTTTAGTTTATAAATTTATAATGGTTCCAATTGTGGATAATAACCCGATTATGGACTTGATAATGGACACGCTCGGCTGCGCTTTCGCGGCAATTTATGCTGCGGACTCGCCGGGGCCCCGTTTCAGCCGTGCGTATTTATTAGAGTCCAGTTTCAATTTCGTTCATTAGATTTTATTAAAAAATGTAAATGACATTCGGAATAATCACCCCGTCGCGCGATCCTTTGTGTGTTGTTGGCGTTGTTAATGTACGCAGAAAGTGCAGCGCGCCGCATTTTGAATTTTCATAACAATTCCTCCGACCCATTTTCGTTATCGCGCGCATTTGTGGTGCGGTGCGGAGGTCGTGCGGGGGTGTGGGAATTTCGCGCGATAAGAACAGAACCAGAAGCAGAACAAAATCGATTTACGTTCTAAATGTGAAGAGGTTAAATGCAAAACGTATCAACTTTGAGTAATTTCAGGACGTGTAATGAGCTCGCTACAGCGAAAACTTTGGGATATATGCATGGTAAAGTTTCGTCTGGCTTGCTAGTTTCTAACCGCTTTGAATGTTCGTGAAAACGCAAGAAGGCTAAGCTTGAATATGCAGTTCAAGTGGAAGCTATACAATGTCATTTTAAGTTGTCTTGAATGCTGGATAGTCGGAGGTCAAGGCGAAAACAGCAGCTCCCATTTTGCATTTATTTTGCATTTAAAGGTCAATGGCAGTATATGAGTGTGATTTTAAGAAGGGAAAAAGTAAAGCTAATTCATGATATGCCAGTACTTCGGACCTCTGTTTTTTTTTTTTGTTAGAAGATATTATGAAATTTGTACTTGTGGACAGGACGATTACTTTTTTGGATGATATCTGGTCCTGCCGCCAGTTCTGTGCTTGTTTTGGAAAATCTTTTTACGGGTTACCAGGTAAAGCTCTTAGAAGTTGCGTACGCAGTGGTCAAAATGTACCGGAACAGACCGGAACGGTGTTCCGGTTCGTGAAATATTTTCAAAAACCGTTCCGCCTCGTGAAATTTTGTCGAAAGTCGTTCCGTTTCGTGAAAAATGTGCCGATAAGACGTTTAGACTTGTCTTCCAATCTAATTTTGTCTTTTGCTGAATTATTTTGATTTTATTGTCTTATTGTCATCACATTAATTCTTTCAAGAAATTATAATCATACATTATCATTGTATGGAGATATGTATCCATCCACGAAGAAAATTCAGTAATATCACTTTTTGAGCTGTTCGTGAACTCAACATCAAGTGATATAATGACCGCAACCCATTTTTCTGGAACTCCAGCAAAATATTTGTTGGAGGAAACCAGGCCCAATCCTATTACTGAGTTTAGGTACATCATAAATGGGATATAATTGACTACTCATTAGTACCTATCCTGAACACATCATAATTATCTAAAAAAAACTGCTTGAAATTTGGAACATGAAATGGAGAAGTTTCGGAAATGGGGGGGGGGGGGAGGGGGTAGTTTTGCCTGCAGCGCTTGCTCGCTTCGCTCGCATCGAGTCCTAGCGTTCCGGTTTGTAAAAATTGCCATTCCGACCACTGTGCGTACGGCTGTTTTCCTGGCGGTCCCTTGAAGAAGTTGTGACGGTTTGAGAAGCGCGCTTTAGGATTGATAGGAAGTCGAACAAAAAGGGAGGTTGATAAGGCTCAAAAAGTGATGAACAGAAGATTCAGCCATTTTGTAATTTATTTAAAATGAATCAGAAATCTCGGTAGCGAAGCCAGGAAAGCTGCTACCTAAAGCGAAAATGTCCTTTTGGTCTCATTTCCCTAAAATAGGAAAATTCTTGTTTCACATTAGGTTTCAAGTTTCAACGTTGAGGTTCGATTTCTTACCTTCAAGCCAAAATCAAGACGGGTTCTGATCCCGTTTGAGTCAACGGAAGCGCCAGTAAGGGGTGTCAAGACCCGTCAGCAAGCATGGATGCTCATCGTAGAGGAGCCGAGTTGGGAAGCTGCACGCTTAGGAGCTGGCCCATGTCGTTGGTTTGGGCTCTGCTGCGTTCTACATCCACCAATCGGCTCACGGCGCAACGGGCGGGACGGCCGCTAGAATAGCCATCACCAAGAGCTGTCGGCAACACCGTGGTGCAGCTGGGGTCTGACGCTTCCCGAACGAAGCGCACTTAGTCTGTGCCGAGTGCCAGATTAGCCTCTATCGGGTCTTTTGCGGACGGGGGATTGCTCAGGAGTTGCGTTCAACCTTCTACACGTGAGTCCTTTCCCCTTAATGTGCACATTAGGTAGGTGGGGCTCCTTGCGGTGTGTGTCAGAGATCTAAGCCGTAACCGGCTATATCCTGAGAAATTGTACGGTCGTTGGTTGTCCGGTGTTTGGCGGTTTGGCCTCAAGGGCAGCTTCACCGGGTGAAGTCTCTGAGCGCCGCGGTAGTCGTCTAGACCTTGGCGAGCCTCAGGTGTCGTTGCCATTCTCCGATACGCTGATCTCGGATACGCTGAAAACAGAAAGTCGGGATATTCTGTTCGAGTCGTCCTGGGACGGACTTACCACTGCAAAAACGTGCTGTGTTGCCCACAAAGCACCGTCGAGTGCCTCAGAACCGGCATTGAGCCCCTTTTTGTATATATTCTTCTTGTTTTGGCCCCGAATAAAAATCCTAACCTCACAACCACGTGTTGACTTGTCGAAACGTCACCCATACGTCACCTTTCAAAGTCGTGAACGTCAACGAACTTCCAGTGGCGTGCGGAAGCTGGGGTCCCGACTGATCAGGGGTCGGGAATGAATATTTCTACTCCACCTGGTTGGCGCCCGTGCACGATTGCATAAACAAACAAAATTCAAAAACATCAGCTTCCTCGACCCACGACCCAGCAACGACAAATAGAGCCAGCCGGAGCAGGACGTTGACAGGAAGCAAACGTCATAAAGTGTGGGCAACATCCATGAAAATTTTTCTCCTTTTGGTGGAACCTTACTGATTCACTCCAGTTTTCTGAGATTTCCTCATCGCGTTGCCTTATGTATCGTCTCCAGGAGACTTTACACCTATCACCAGATAGGTCAACTGTGGTCAACTTAGCGAAGCTCGCATGGTGATGCAAAATCATTGTCTAGGATAATAATAATATATTTATTTATCCTTAGCGCAGTACAAGTCGTACAAATAGGATACGTCAATAGGATAGGATATGTCAATACAATATATCCACATAGTAAAACAGAAAATATAAAACAACGAAATAAAAAAAATGACATGAACATCATCACTTTATAGATGGGTGGAACCCAAGAAGTCGACAAACTCGGACAGGCTATAGAAGCAGCCGTCTGCCAATATGGATTTCAATACTCTCTTGAAGCTATGAGTCGTCGGGCATAGCCTCACACAGTCCGGCAGCATGTTATACAATCTACACCCCGCGTATATTGGTGACTTTTGGAAAAAAGTGTGTTTCGCCCGCGCCATATTGAACCGATCCCCATACCTGGTACTGTAGCCATGGTTGTGAGAGTTGAGCGGGAACTTATGTTTGTTTGTATGTACATAACTTAGGATATTCAAAACATACAGGGTGTTTCCAAAATGGTGTTACAAACTTCTAGGGGAGATTCCCCATCAAAAATGGACAAGGAAAATATATACCTCTGATGTCCTAAAATGCTCAGTTGAAAAGTTACAGGGTGTTCTGTTCAAGTTGACTTTTTAAAACTGATTTTTTGACATAAGTTTTGAACCGTTTAACCGATTTTGTTCAAGTTCTCACCAAAGTTAACTGAAATAAGTCTCTATCGAATAATAGTAACGTGTTGGAGAAAAAAGTTCAGGGGCGCAGAGATCAGAGTTTTTGCCTACGATAACACACGTTTCTGCTGCCGCTGCTGGTAAAAGCGCCGGTTTTGGTGGAATTAATCGATCAATTAGCGTCAAATTGTGCATCGCTCTTCTGCTGGAGTTGGTGAGCGTCCCACCGGGGTGTGGACCGCGGCTGGTGGCTGCTGCCTTCCCTGTCGCACAAATTTGAAGAATTTTCGGATCCAAAATATTGTTATCAGTAAAGCCGCCGATAAGAGTGTTCGCCGCCAGTGGCGTAGATTGCTGTATAATGGACGAAGATGGAGAAACCTCTGAGACTAGTGGTTCCAAGTCGAGGAGGCCAGACCGAACACCGCCGGGAGATGATAATAGAAAAAACCCTAAGCAGCAGAGAATGGACCCAAACAAATTGAGAAAGCTGGATACCGATGATGACGAGGTTAGTTGTGAAGAGAATGGTGTGAATGAGGAGATCGACGGGGCTGTTGTTTCGGATTGTGAGATGGATGTGGATGAAAATTCGGAGGAAGACCAGCTCTACGATTGCATCCTGCAGTCACTAGGTGATATTCGCAAAGCTACCACAAGAGAAGTTGCAGGAAAAATGGTGTTCACGAGAGGTGACCAGCGAAGCGTCGTGGACTCTACTCATGCAATATTCAACAACATCGTGAAAATCATCAGAAGAGGTCATCGGATAGAAAAAGAAAACATTAGATTGGTAGCCACCCAACGTGAGAACTCGGTCAAGATCCAACACCTACAGCAAATGATACGCCAGCGTAGAACTGAAGCAACAACCGTCATCAAACAGAGCGAAAAAACTTATGCCACCGCTACCAAAAGCTATAATCTTCCAAATGGGGAAGTAACAAGCAAACCGGTTGAATGGTCAACGCCTCCCAAACCTGTAGAACGCTTTGAAACGATCATAAAACCTAAATCCAAAGAAAACAGTGATGCAGTATGGAAGAAGATTAAGGCTAACCTCAAAAATGATATGCGTGACCCCTTGAAAAACATCATACAGACTAAGTCTGGATCAATTGTGATAAAAAGCCATGATCAAGTGCAAAAGGAAAATCTCCATAAGCAGCTCTCAAAACATACTGAAGAAATCAACATCACAGAAACACCATCAACAAATCCCATGATAATCTTGAACGGCATCGAGAAAGGCTACAACGATGAAGATCTTATTAATGGGTTGGCGGAACAAAATCAAGATATGACGGATATTTTTGGAAAGGAGAAGCTAACCGACAACATCACCGTGATCACGCGAAGAACATGCAGAAATCCTCAAAAGGAAAACGTCATAATCCAAACTCAACCTGACATTTTCAAGTACATAGTCAAGAAAGCATCTTTGAACTTCGAACTGCTCAAAATCCATACCAGCGAATACGTCAATCTTGCTATGTGCTACAGATGCAGCAGATTCGGTCACGTTGCCAAATACTGTGATCCGGATCAACCTCCCTGTTGCCACAAATGTGGAGAAGCCCATGATGCGAAGGACTGCACTGCAAATCAACTTAACTGTCCCAACTGCAAGCTACTGAACTTTGAAGAAAGATGCCATTCAGCAAGAGACCCTAAATGTCCTGGCTACATTAGAAGACTGAATCACACTAGAAGCCTGGTCAACTATGGAAGAGATATACACGGCGGCACTGGAATGAGCATGGGTCACAATGCTTCATAAATTCGCGCATCTCAATGTGAGATCACTTCTTGGCGGTTTTGGTGAGTTGGTGCAGTTGGTTCAAGGAGAAAACTTCTCGGTAATGGCTGTAACTGAAAGTTGGTTGTCTCCCGCGGTTACAAACGATGTTGTTTCTATACAAGGCTATAATGTATTTAGGAAGGATAGGTTGACTAGAGGGGGAGGAGTGGCGGTCTATGTAAAAAGCCACATAAAGTGCGAAGTCCTGTCGGTTAGCAGCTCTTTGGATGCAAGCCTGGAACAATTGTGGTTGAGCCTTTCCTTTGATGGGAAAAAATTGGCTTTTGGAGTAATTTATCGCCCTCCTACAGGCAATGTCAGGACTTGTGCGGATCAGATCGATGATTGCTTGTCAGGTATGCTCCCTGAGTTTGATGATATAATTTGTGTCGGTGACTTCAACGTAAATTTCCTGGATCATAATATTATTGGCAAAACTTTTGACGCTTACGGTTTTTGTCAATTAATTACAGAGCCGACAAGAGTTACTAAACATTCTGCGAGCCTGATTGATCAAATTTTCGTCACTTGTCCTGGGCTGGTTCAAAACGAGGGCCTGATAAACTGTGAGGAAATAAGTGATCATCATTTGATTTACTGTGATATTACTTTAGAAACTTTGAAAAAGCAGTCTAAAATTGTCAAATATCGAGACTTCAGCAACTTCAATCATGAATTGTTCATACAAGATCTTCGCAACCTACCGTGGCACACTATGATCACCCTAGATGATATCGATGACAAAGTCAGTGTTTTTTCTGAGTTTATTAGACAAATTTTTAATCTACATGCCCCATTGAGAGTTGCTAGAGTGACTAAACAAAAAGCACCTTGGCTAACTCAGTCATTAAAAATTCTGATGAAGCGCAGAAATACTGCTTATAGTGAATTCAAAAAAACAAGAACTGATTTAGGTTGGAATACTTATAAAAAACTCAGAAACTCTACTTTGATTGCAATTAGGGCGGCAAAGAAATCTTATTTGGAGTCTGTTATCAAGGAAAGTAAACTGAATTCCAGAAAAGTATGGAGTACTCTTAAAAACTTCAACGTTAAATCTGGGACTACATACGATATACCACCAAACTTATCTAATCCCCAGGAAATTAACAACTATCTATCATCTGTCAACAAAGTCGACCACTACAGCCAGGATTTAATAGACCTCAACAATGAAAGTAAACTGCGGCGCAGCTTGAATTTTGAGTTCAGGTTAGCCACCGTAGAAGAAATCAGTAAAGCGATTATCAACATAAAATCTGAGGCGTATGGTATTGACAACATCTCCATAAAAATGATAAAACTTTGTATGCCCTTCATTGATAAATACGTTACCCATCTTATCAATTCCTGTCTAGAAAGTGGTTACTTTCCTCCAAGTTGGAAATGTGGATTAGTGATACCACTACCTAAAAATAGCACCCCACAGTCATTTTCTGATCTACGACCAATCACAATTCTCCCAGCCCTATCTAAGATCCTAGAAAAAATTGTATTTCAACAAATGTACGAATATTTCAATAGCGAGAAACTCTTCAACAAACACCAATCAGGATTCAGAGCCTCACATAGCACAATCTCGGCACTTGCTCAGGTTACCGACGATATCTTTAGAGCATGTGATGATCACAAAGTTACGGCCATGATATTGCTTGATTATTCCAAGGCCTTTGATAAGATCGAACATGACTTGCTCTGCTCCAAGCTGAAATTCTATGGATTTTGTAATTCATCTTGTGAATTTATACGGTCGTACCTGTCTAATAGAAGACAGATTGTTAAAATCAACAATACATTTTCTGAATCCGCCTTTTTGCCTACTGGAGTTCCGCAAGGGTCTATCCTAGGGCCGCTTCTCTACCTCATTTATACGACAGAAATTTTAAATAAAATAAATATAAATTTTCACGCGTACGCCGATGACATAGGTCTCTATCACAGTTTCAATAAAACCAGCTTGCGCGACTCAGTAAAAACCATCCAAAATAGTGTAGATATGATACACGACATCTCGCAAAAACACAATCTCACGTTGAATATAAAGAAATGTGCCATTTTATTGTTTGGAAGTAAACATGACCGTTCAATAATAAACGAAAACGATATCTCTTTTCACATTGACAACAAATCCATTCCGAATGTGGAGTCTTCTAATTATCTCGGCTTAGTTCTTGATTCATCATTAAAATTCAGTGTACATATAAACAAGCTTTTACAAAGGACATACTGTAGCTTAAAATTGCTTTATGCGAGTCGTCACCTCCTAAATCATCAACTCCGAAAAAACTTATGCAATTCTTTGGTTCTCTCGCATCTAGGATATTGCAATTTCGTCTATGCGCCGTGCTTGGACTTTGTCGATAGAACTCGCCTTCAAAGGGTTCAGAACTCTTGTTGCAGGTTTGTGTTTGGGCTGCGGAGATATGACAGGACTTCTGCAAAAATCAAAGAACTTAATTGGTTAAATATTGAAAATCGCGTTAAATTGCAGATTGCGGTTTTCACACATAAAGTCCTTCAGACCTCCACTCCTCCTTATCTAAAAGAAAAGCTTCTATCTCGGGGTCAACTACATGATTTGAACATTCGCCACCTGAATACATTGAGCCTTCCAAAACATTCAACATCTTTATTCAGAAAGTCATTTACTTACAATGCGACAAGCAATTACAACACGCTGCCCAACTCTCTAAAGTCTTTAAGTGTTGATCAGTTCCGAAAAAAAGCCAAGATCATTTTTTTCTCGTTACAGTGAGGCTTGTGACTCGTGTTCTGCTTTCTTTTGTTTAGTTTGTGTATTATGCTGTATCTCTGGTCTGTTACTATTTGGATTTTATTTATATTAATTAACGATTGTGTTCAATTCCATCTGTCAATACTCTCCCAGACACTGTATTTTGGTCGTTGTATAGCAGTTGAGTGGAAGAATAGCGCTAGCTAAACTCCGCTGCTATGCAATTGTGAATAAAGGCGTTTTATTATTATTATTATTATTATTATTATAATGGGGGCTGTCCTCATATTTCCCCCCCTATTTTTCACACCCCTAACTATTTTCCCAAATTGTTCTTATTTTTTTATTCTACGTTCAATTTAGAGAAAAAAGTTACTCCTGCAAAATTTTGATTAGAGGCTTCGTTTTTGAGATATCTGAGTTTGAAACTTTGGAAAACATCTCGAAATCGCCACTTTCAATGAGCCCAATTTTTTTTCCCTGAAAAGCTCTCGTTTCTCAGAGGAAATAGTGGTTTATCAACTTAAAAAACTGAAGAGAACCTATTTCTGCTGAAAAATCATGAGTTTTTTTTTATTTTAATTTTTTGGCTTTGGAAAGTGGCAATTTCGAGATGTTTTCCAAAGTTTCAAACTCAGATATCTCAAAAACGAAGCCTCTAATCAAAATTTTGCAAGAGTAACTTTTTTCTCTAAATTGAACGTAGAATAAAAAAATAAGAACAATTTGGAAAAATAGTTGGGGGTGTAAAAAATAGGGGGGGAAATATGAGAACAGCCCCCATTATCTACGCCCCTGAACTTTTTTCTCCAACACGTTACTATTATTCGATAGAGACTTATTTCAGTTAACTTTGGTGAGAACTTGAACAAAATCGGTTAAACGGTTCAAAACTTATGTCAAAAAATCAGTTTTAAAAAGTCAACTTGAACACCCTGTAACTTTTCAACTGAGCATTTTAGGACATCAAAGGTATATATTTTTCTTGTCCATTTTTGATGGGGAATCTCCCCTAGAAGTTTGTAACACCATTTTGGAAACACCCTGTATATCGACGTCACGGTGAGTATCCCATGCTTCTTGAACACATCTCTGCAGGTTGAACGATAGGGGAGATCGAATATAAGGCGCAAGATTTTTTTTTGGGAAATGAACACCCGCCCAACATCACATGATTGACCCCAAACCTCTATATTTAGCGCTATTACCGAGTAGACCTGTGCGTAGTATACGTTTAGAAGGACGGACCTGTTGACATTATTTTTTTTGCCCTTTGCCTTGGTTTCACTAACCTGTTTTGTAATTTTTTTTTACTTCTAGAGTTCGATTGAGTCCCTTATACCTTATTGTATTATTTGGAGCCCTTTTGGGCACCCTTGTTTTTTCAATGTCTTTGAACCTCTAGTGAGTTCCCTTGCATTACTCCGCGCACTTCTAGTAGTGCACCGAGCTTCCGGAACTCTAATTCGGAACCCTATCGAACCCCTTGTGTCCGCAAGTGTTGTTTGGAGGCCTAATTAGTCATTCAAATTTTTTCATGACTACCAGAATCCCAGCAAGCCCTCTGTTGCGTTCTTGTGCTATCCAGACCTCCATTGGCCCTCCTTGTGTCTTTAGTGCAGTTTGAAGCCTTTAGCGAGCCCCTTGCATTTTCCCGTGGCTTTCGTAGCAGTAAGCACCTTTATGTTTCCATGTCATATTCGGAGCCCTAACCTGGAGTTTCCTTATATTTTTTCTGAGCTCTGCTGAGCCCCCTTACACTTTTCCGTAGCTTTCGGAGCACTAGTAAGCTCCTTGTGCCTTCATGTGGAGTTCGGAGCCCTGTCGGGCTCCTTAAGCCCTTAAGTGTAATTTTGAGCCCTAATGACCCTTCTTATATTTTTCATAGCTTTCAGAATTCCAGAAACTCCCATTTTGCAAACTTGTGTTATCAAGAGCCTCACTGGACCCCAGTGTGATTTGGAGCCCTGCTATGCCCCCTTGTATTTCCTGTGACTTCCGGAGCAGCAAGCAGCGTTGTGCCATCATGTCATATTCGGAGCCCTACCGGGCCCCTTATTTTCTTAAAATGTAATTAAAGCCCTGATAAGCCCCAGAGCTCATAGGCTTCTAGAGAAAATACGTATCAATAAGCCTATTTTATTATACAGATCTCCAGTAGGCCCCCTTGTGTCTTCAACATCAATTGAAGCTCTGTTGGGTCCCCCTTTTTTTTTGGAGGCTTTCGGAGCACCAGTAAACCCCTTGTGACTTCATGTGATATTCAGCCTCCTATCGGACCCTCTTGCGTCCTCAAGTGCCGTTATGTGTTTCATAGCTTTCAGAATTTCATTAAGCCCTCTTTCATCATCTTCTGTTATCCAGAGCTTCATTGTCCCTTCTTGTGTCTTCAATGTGATTTGAAGACCTGCTGACTGCTGAGTTTCCTTGTATTTTCCGTTACTTTCGGAGCACTGAGCACCCTTGTGTCGTCATGTCATTCAGAGCCCTATCGGCCGGAGCATTAGTACCTAAGTCTTTTGTGTTTTCATATAATATTCGGACCATTGTTGCCCCCCCCCCCTCCTGTGTCTGCAAGTGTAGTTTTAATTATGTTTTTTCATGGCTTTCAGGGTATCAGTAAGCCCAGAGGTAAGCCTCTTTTGCTTTCTTTTGTTGAACAGAGCTCCGTCGGGGTCCATTGTGTTGTCTATATCGTTTGAAATCCTGCCGAGTCCCCTAGCATTTCTTCGTGGGCCATGGAGCTCCAGCGGACCCCCCTTGTGTCTTAACGTATCGAATGGTTTGGAGCCCTGATGAGCCTCCTTATGCTTTTCGTAGCTTTCGTAGCTAGGCCCTAGTGGCCCTCCAGGAGCCCCTTGTTTCTTCAACGTCTTTTGAAGCCCTGCTGAGCCCCATAGAATTTTTCCATGACTTAATTACGGAGCTAAATCCGGCCCCTTGTTTCCTTATGTATTGTTTGGAGCCCTGATGAGCCCCCTCATTCCTTCCGTAGTTTTGAGGATACCAGTGAGCCCCCTTGTTGCTCTAGTTGCCCTCTAAGGTCCTTCTTGTTTTATCAACGTCTTTTGAAGCCCTGCTGAGCCCACTAGCATTTTTCCGTGGCTAACGGAGTTCTATCGGGTTCCCTAGTACCCCCATGTATCGTTTGGAACCCTAATGAGCCCCCTCTTTTTTGTAGCCTTCAGAATTCCAATGAGCCCCCTTGTGCCTTTTTGCGCTGTTAGAGGCCTTAGTGATCCTTCGTGGGCCCCCATTGTTTCTTCACCGTCTTTTGAGACCCCGCTGAGCCCCCTCACTTTTTTCCATGTCTTTTGAAGCATTAGTAAGTTCCCTGAGCTTCCATGTGATATTCGAAGCCCTATCGGCCCCCTTGTGTCCGAAAGAGTACTTTGGAGCCCCAATTAGCCCCCTTATGTTTTTTTCACAGCCAGCCCAGCGATCTGAATTCAAGCAAACTTCATTGGACCCCCTTGTTTCTTCAACGTGTTTTAGAGCCCTGCTGACCTCCTCACATTTCCCTTGACTTTTCGCGCATAAATAGGCACCTTGTGTTTTCATGTGATGTTCGGAGCCCTATCAAGCCCCCTTGCAGGGCTGGGCGGTATTTCAAATACAAGTATTTGAAATACGTAATTGAAATACCTTTAAGTATTTTGTATTTTGTATTTAAATACATTTGATTGAGAAGTATTTGTATTTTGTATTTTGGAATAGTTCAGGCAGCTAGTATTTCGTATTTTGTATTTTAAATACATTTTTCGGAAAAGTATTTAGATTTTCAAAATACAAAATACAAAATACATTTGTTTCCCATGCTCTTTAGTCTGTTCGGGCCGAAATTGATCTGGTAATACTATATTCACCCCATTGGACATTTCTTGCTTTTGCACACTATCTGGGATCGATAATGAGTTCCGGCTCGATACCAAGTTGGGGCTGAGACCGCCGTAAGTGCGGTTACCATAGCAACGGAGAATACCAACCAATCAGACCGCTGTATTTGGCGAGTTACGCCGTCCCAAACTTTGCGCCTGCAACTTGGTATCGAGCCCTTCGGTTGCATCTTTTACGTTTTACATTTTACTGGTAAGTGCATGCTACTGTCAGCCACGAGAGGTTCCATGTCGGATGTCGGACAATATTTTCGAAAAGTTGGTTGACCCCAGAGGAAACCAACATTTGTTATTTTGAAGAATTGATGAATGAAGTAAGGAATAGGTTTGAATATGAAGTTTTCTCCACTTTATGTTTATTTTATTTGTCTTTTCATAGTTCATAATAATTTACTTATTGTTGCGACTGAATGAATGAAGTGTTCCCATTGAAATACTTGCATTTTACGGTTTTTCCAATAAAATGGTTGAAATACGCAATAAGAATGTATTTTGTATTTTGTATTTGGAATACTCTAGGTTGTATTTTGTATTTTGGAATTTCTTAGTTTTCCAAAATACGTATTTTGTATTTTGTATTTCAAAGACCTTTCAAGAAGTAGTTTGTATTTTGTATTTCGACTATCTTGGATCGTGTATTTTGTATTTAAATACATTTTTCGAAGTATTTTGCCCAGCCCTGCCCCCTTGTGTCCTCAAGTGTGGTTTAGGGTCTTAATTAGCCCACTCATGTTTTTTCTTGACTCTCAGAGTACTACAGTGAGCCCTCTTTTGCCTTGTATTGTTATAGAGATCTCCATTAGGCCTCCTTATGTCCTCAATATAGTTTGAAGCCCTGCTGAGCCCCTTTACTTTTTTCCGTAGCTTCAGAGCTCAATCGGGCTCCCTTTTGTCCTTATGTTTAGTTTTAAGCCCTGATGAGCCGCTATCTGTCAATTGTCGGGCATAGAGAAGTGTCGTTCCTTTTGCGACGAATTGTCCGTGCGACGAATTGTCCTTGCGACGAATTGTCCGTGCGACGAATTGTCCTTGCAACGAATTGTCCGTGCGACGAATTGTCCGCGACGAATTGTCCGCGACAAATTGTCCGTGCGACGAATTGTCCTAGAACCGGCAGCATGAACTGGAGCCAAAAAGGCTGGAGCAGCTAGTTCAGCTGCACGACGTAATCCCAAACCGCAGAACCTTCCGGGTAATGTTGCTAGAGACCATGTTGTTTTTCCCAAACAATTATTTGTGATTGTTTCAACTGCAAGGCAAATTTGATTATCGAAATTATCGAGATGGCTTTTGAAACAATGTCGTAGGAGGTACATTGCTTGTTGAGCAGGTAAAAGTGTCAGTCGGGATGACATTAGAACCAATTCTTGAGTTTTTGTTGTTGAAACAACAGGAGCCGCTTCGTCTGTTATAGGACTTCCAAGAAGAATCAAATCTCCTAGATGAATAATATTAATAGGATCTGGATCTCCACCAAGATTAGCATCGTCAAGGTACCATACATTTAGGGGTGATGTTAGCGTTTCAACCAGAGACGCAATGGATATGCAAAAGCCGAGGGGTCCAAGTGGATCCCTCTGCTGAACACCCCAAGATGAATCATTGATGTGTTCTTTAAATCTCAGCTGAGTTATTTTTCCATATGATTGTAAGAAATACGGAAAGTACGCAGGGATGTACTCATTGACTGAATTCAGTAATTGAATAAGTACGGCTGAGACAATTGTACGCATTTCGAAAATCCACTTTCAACATCACTCTGCATTCTCCATTACAACATTCGTTTATAGATAGATAGATAGATAGATAGATAAGAGTTTATTGCTTCGAAAATATACATTTTATAGAAATGTGAAAATAAACGATATAAACAAAAACGACAATGTAATAACAACAACAACGCATGATGAACATGACAATAAAAACCAATGTTAGGTGCAAGGCAATGTATTGGTCCCTGTCATAGAGGTTCCCCCTGCAGGATTGGAGAGCGCGTTCACACACTCACCACTGACTCAGGATGAATGAACGCAGCCACAGAGAGTTTGAAAGAAAACCAAATAATCTTGAGATGGTGCCTGTCTCCGTGCATGTGAGCACGGAGTCATGTGAGTCATGGAGGTCCTGATTCGCGAAAAGTTCCTTCCGTCTGAATTCACGATACATTGGACACTCAAAAAGTATGTGAGCCAGGGTTTCGCTCTTCCTCAGGTTACATATGCCACACAATACCCCTGTATCGATCGAGTACGATACACCCTTTATGTACAGTTTCATGACCGCGCTGTGAGTTGTTCTCAGCTGAAAGTAGAATCTCTTGAGGTGAAGAGGAGTATCCAGTGCGTAAAAGACAATTTTTTTGTTCATGTGATTGAGGAACTTTTATTGGTCGTTGTTTACGGACAACAAAACACAGTTCCAGTCGGAGAACCTAAGTTGTATCTCGATTTTTTCCAGAACACCACTGATATTTCCCTCGAGCGCGGATATATTGTTCGGATCTACTCTGATATTCCACTTTGACAAAGTATCAAGAAGTTGGGAGAGCCAGTTGTACTTTTTGTCGACATTGCCATTGTGAAGTTGTAGGTATCGCTTGTAAGCTCTAGATGGCAGTCTGACATCTGACATTTTACTCACTCTGATAAAGTACTGCAAAGCCTGTTTTACCACAAAATAGATCACATTGGTTATTTCCGTTTCGATCCGAACAATATAACCGGCCGTGTTAGGTTTCAGATAGAACAGTTTTTTGAAAAAGTTCATTTGTATCCTCTCGAGATCCGCTTCGTGTCTTAGTCCCCACGTTGAAGAGCAATATGAGACAGTTGAGGTGATGGTGTTATGATACAATTTTTTTATGTTCTCAAGACTGGAGACATTGTTTCTGCTTATGATGGTTCTCAAGACGCCGCCCGTGATGTTGACCTTACTGGTCACTGACCTAGCCTGTTCCCTGAAGTGTCCGTTAAACGAAAAAGTAACCCCCAAGTAAGTGTAGTGCTTAACTGTTTCGATCACTGCGCCCTCGTAGTAAAATTTCTCTGGTTTTATTTTTGCGCTACGTCTAAATATCAGGATTTTAGTTTTTTCAGTGTTCAACTCAAGGTGCATCGTTTTGCAGTACCAGCTCAGTATTACCAAATTTTTCTGGACGGCGCACGCCGAGTCCGAGAATGTTACCAAGTCGTCCGCATATCCAAGCATGTGTATGTCCCAACTGCCGTCCAGAGACACTCCCCTAGTACCTTCTGCCAGGAAAAACCGCGCGATATTGCTTGTGAACAGCAGAAACAGCGTTGGACTCAGGCAGTCTCCCTGCAAGACACCCCTTGTGACGCGTATACCTTCAGAGTCACCCTCAGCATCAAAAAAAAACTCGCGCCTTGTCGTAGAGACTTTTAATTATCCTTATTAGTTTAGAACTAATTCCCAATGTGAAAAGCCTGTGTCAAAGAAGACTGTGGTTGACCGTATCGAAAGCTTTCTTAAAATCAACAAAGAGTGAATAAATCCTGCGGTTAGGTAACCTTAGATGATTGTTTATTACAGCGTTCATTACAAAAATATTATCCGCGCATGATCTATTCCTTCTAAAGCCATTTTGTCCCTCAGGTAAGATTCCAGAGCTTCCAGCTTAGGTCAATAGTCGGTTGTTTATTATGGATGTGAAAATTTTTGTGCCATTGTTAAGAAGTGAGATACCTCTGTAATTCGTGATCTGATTAGGATCTCCTTTTTTATACAGATGGACAAGTCTTATATTTCCCCAGTCATGCGGGACCTGTCCGTTATCGAGTATGTTGTTGAAGAGCTTGAGGAGGTAGTTAGACCAATCTAATGGGAGTGTCTCAAATACCTCGTTAGTTAATTTATCGATCCCTGCCGCTTTTCCACTCTGACATTGTGAGATAGCCCTGAACAGTTCCCCTCTTGAGATTTCCTGGTCCAAGTAAGGATGTCTGACGTCTACGAATTCAAGTTCTGCTTTCAATATGCCATCAAGACAGTAAAAACTCTTGTAAAACTTAGCGAGATTATCGAAAGGGATCTCAGTATAAGACTGCCTCCTGTGTGACCCTATGGAGAGCCTATACGCCTGCCAAAATTTTTGTGGATTTTGTTTTATGTTGAGGTCGCCAACTAGCTGTTTTCTAAAATGTTCTTCTCTAGCATTTATTAGCTTTTTATATGCTTTTCTTTCCTCCAAGTATGCTGTGCGTGATATTCCGTCAAAATTTCTCCTTTTACATTCTTTGGAGCACTCCTTCACATTCAACAACATTCGTTTATCAAAAAGCGGGCCGCATGAACCATCGCTTCAGCACCAGCCTTTGTCCTGTATTTCATTTTATTTGATCGTAGTTTATTGCCAATTTCCTCTTGAACTCTGTTACTCATAATTTTTCCAGCTAAACGACGCAAAGTATCCCCAACTGCTATTGGCCTTATTCCGCCATCTTTCTTACGTAATGCGCATAAAGAAGCATCATATAATTGATCACAAATGACATCACATACTTTTCCATAAAATCATTAGATTGACGACTTTTGACAATACTTCCAGTAACCTGTTAGAGGTTTCTTTGTTAGAGGCGGTAGTAAGGTCTTTGAGGTGCTGTGGACGTAAGCCATCCCAAGAACCAGCAGATCCGTTGGGAAATGACTTTATGGCACTACGTACCTCTTCCATCGAAACAATTGGTGGCATAGGTCTTTTAGCAGATGAATGTAGATGAGTAGACTGTGAGACAGCCATGAGCGTGTATTTTCCTAGTAATATAGCTGCGGTATTTCTGGTGCTTTTGTCGCTTTTCTGGTGTAAATTTAGACCACCCAAAGTTTTACAAAGACCACAACTCGAGCATTTTAACACTGGAGTCGCATCTTCGTTCTTGGCGCTTTCCAAGCTTGGTTTAGTATGGTTGCGCTTTGAACGGGTGTTACGCCTTCTTTTGGAAAGGGAGCCTCGTTTGCTGCTCTGGGACCAGTCTCAATAATTTTGGGAAGATGGATTTTGATAGATTCTGTCAAAATCTGCAAGCTGTGAATTTTTGCTTTTCACACAGTTGGAGGGACCGGCGTCAGCAAGATCCTTGTTTGTAATTTGCCAGTTTTTGATGATCCGTTCGAAACTCCCATTAATTGGATATTTTGGTGGTAGGTATTCGTTATCGAGAGAATCTTCGGAGATGCTTTCATTCGTTGTTGACAGTGACATTTTCATGTTGTTGAAAATAATTGTTGTTGTGGAGGTATGAACAAAGAGGAAGCATAATGCTTTCCAGGCTTGTCTGATTTTTTCCACAATTGAATTCTAATCAACTGCTCTTTTCAGAGGTTATTCATTTCTTCAATACCTGATCTAAACGAGGAAAAAACAGAACACCATTTTTGTGCCAGTTTTTGTTTTGTTCGACAAATTGCAGTAGTTGCTTGTGATGATAAAAGATAAAAAAATACAGGGACAATGCAAAATACGCCAGCCTGGTCCTCTCGACTGAATCGCGCGCGACTACTTTTTCGTGCTGGCCGCCTGGACCAGTTTCGACATGTCCGCCGTTATTGTTGTTAATTCTGTCGAGTGGGTACGTGTAGGGCGTACTTAATCACGGCCCGTCGCATTTCTGGCGATTCGCGAAAAACCTATTTATCATTATTATCACGTTTTGGGTGACATTACTGCTGGTCAGGTCGTTGAAAGTTCTGAGGTGGCGGTGGCAGCACGTGCACACCACCACCAGCCAGCCAGCCAGCCAGCCACCATTCACGACGACGACGACGGCTTGTTACACCCTCGTTATGCAAAAGTTCCGTGGGAGAGCTGTGGAGCTGCTCAAATCAAATTTACGGTACACTTAGTGCTGAAACAATTAAAGCAATTCATTTCCGAGCCATAAAGTCATCCTGCGCGCGGGCACCATACCTAGAGCCATAAAGTTGCACTGGGTGTTAGTTTTGTACATGTTTTATTCAAACGCAAAAACGGCGGGACCCCCCTCTCGACTAAAACTGTTAAACTAGGATTAGCCGACGGGTGAACACCAAGACCTACATTATTCTTTCGCTCGCGGGATCGTGAATATATTGGGAAGTTGAGCGAACTGTGCGCTTGCTGGGTATGGCCTACACACGCTGTTTGCACGGGTATGCCGTGCAGGAACTCCGTCATGCCAGTAAAAAATAATAAGGGAGCTCTCTATTTTTACGACGCAAATATAATCTTCAATAGGGTACACGCTATGGCCAATTTCAGCCTATTCCATGTTGCGAGTTTATTTCACATCGTGATATCGTTGTTTTTCAAGTGAAAATTGGTGTTTATTTGATTTCACCGAGTGGCCGAGTTACCCTCAGGCTGCAATGGAAAGCACAAATATATGAATACTAAAAAAAACAGTCTCTAAAATTCACTACTCAAGTGTTTATTTGTTTATTGATGAGGATTACAGCGCAATGAGACATGAGAAGAGGCCATCTGATGTTCTCTAGTCAGAGCTTGTAGCTTACAAAAATGTAACCGAATAATACTGCCTGCAACTGGTCCAAGGTAAAGCTCAGAAAAGTTCCGGAAACTTCAACTGGACATTGCAGGTTAAATTACTGTATGCATAAGGTAAGAGGTCAAGAACGAAGCCACATGCCAGGGCTGTGAAAAAGAGGATTAGCCAGCTTTGCATGCGAGTTCTGTTACTATCCACCTACTCCTTCCATCAGTGCATGAGAGGATCCGTAGGTACTATAAAGGGCTTCTGACTAATGTTGCCCATCTTTGGCAACTTAGCTCATTGTGTCCTCAACTCCTCGAGTTCGTTGGCCTGGTTGGCTTGATAATGATTGATCAAAAATGGAGTATCTACTTTTTAGGTAGGTTACCAGAGCGGTCTCAGTTATCTATCAACGATGCCCCAGGTGCCCGTAAAGAGTCCGGGGCTCTGTTCTTTTAGACGTCCCAGTATTTTTCCCGGTTCCTCGATGGGTCCCGGGATCCATATGCCTCAAGTGGTTTTGGAATGTCTTTCGCATCGACGACGCTGAACTCCATTTCTGGACAGGGTTTTTTCTCCATGACAACCCGCTCCACCATCAATCCCTTGGCCTAATCAGCAGCAGATGCCATTAGAAATCATACCCCCTTGTGTCAGAGAATCTTGGGCAGGTTTTCCTTCCGATATTTTTGTAGCAGTTATTTTTGTGAAATAAAACAAATCCAAATATTTCAGGAACTGGCGTGTTTCATTTGAACCTTACCTCGGCCTATCTAGGGTGAGCTTCAATCGTCTGGGTAGAAAAGAAGAAAGGGGAGCAGAGGAGGTGAACATTGACGGAGAAGGGACGGAAGACGGATCATCGACAGGGGAGAAGCCCCAGCGATGAGGGCAAGAACATACACAACGCTATGTTAGATTCAACTTTGGACATATTGTTACGTATTTCACGTACGGGTTCGCATATAATTGAGACGATCGTTTTAAAACACAAACTTATTTTGAATTGACAAGAAAGGTCTATTCCTTCATCATACATTATAGTACGAGCGGTACGTGAAAAAAAGTGGCAATCAAGTATGAAAGCAAGCCACTTCGTACAGTTGTTGTCTAAGACCATTTGAACGATTTGGTTCGCAGCATCTGGAATTCCATCCCTTAGGGTGTGACTTTTGGCTTCTTTTCCAAGATGGCGGCTGAAAAATGTTCAAACACTGATAAAAGTCGCCTCTTCACAGACAAAAGAAAATTTCTGCACAATTCAGACATGAAAATACCAAAAAAAGACTTATGGATGTTGCGGACCCTATATTTTGTGTCCTAGCGCCAAAATCTCCAAATTTATTGTCCTTCGAACGAAAAATTTCTATGTAGTACGGACGTTAGGGGAACCAACCTTGCATTTCATCCCGATGCAAAACGCTTTTGCACGTGAGTAGTGGGTACCTAGAGGTAATTTTCAAGAAGTGGTGCCCCGATGGGACCCGCGACTGGCGTGCTTACTAAGAGGTCGAAGGCCCAAAAAATTATCATTTTTGAAATCGTTGCTTTTTTCATACTTTTTCCGCTGCACCACATATTTTCAAGGTCGAGGAACACAATGCAATAAGTTTCCAGGAAGTGTCATGCACCAGTGGCGTCCCAGACGGCTGTGAAGAGGCCGAGGTGTGATTTTTCACAAGACTTATGGTAATCCGTAGCTAACACTTTTTTTGACATGTTTGGTATCATTTCTGACCAAATCGAACATTCTGTCTCCAAAAATAAGTATGAAATTTTGATAGAGACGTGTTTAAACCGGTTTCATCAGAAAAAACATGATTTTTTCACCCTCAAAATTGATGTTTTGTAATACTGCTCCCATCACTGTCCAATGTTATTATAACTATAATTTTGACTTACACAGTTAGTTTGGGCTATTTAACACAAAAATATCATTTGCTGAACTTTTTTCCCGTTTACAAAAAGTCACAGAATGAATTTGTTTCTTGAGATGTATCATGTCAAAGCTTTATGTGACGAAACGTGCTATTTCACAGGAAAAATTAGGCTAGGATCAAAATGTAGCGTTGATTTGTTACCTTATTCATTTCAAGGCATGGAAATAGTTCTCTCTATCAAACAAAATAGTAAAAACTAAAATCGGAGTCGTATTTTAGTCATGACATCCTTTTTCTTCCGACATTGCGAGCTTTTGGAATTAAATTTCTACATGATGCACGTTTTGAAACAAAACTGCCGTGTGACTTTGTAACATCGATAGAAACTTCTGGTGTATGAAATTCATCCATAAAATAGTTCAATTGAACAATCTATGTCAAAATTGTGATCATCGGTGTTTTGAACCACAATGGGAATGGAGCTCAAAAACGACAAATTTATAGGTCGAAACTTCGCGTTTTTTCAGAAATTTATTCCGCAATGTCGGAAGAAAAATGATATCATGACTGAAATACGGCTCCGATTTTGGTGTTCGTGATTTTGTTCGATAGATAAAACTATTTTCATGCCTTGATCAAATTAGAGCTACATTTTGACCCTAGCCTATTTTTATCTGTGAAATAGCACGTTTCGTCACATCAAGCTTTGACATGATTCTTCTCAAGAAACATAATTACTCCGTGACTTTGTGGAAATGGGAAAAAAGTTTAGCAAATGATATTTTTGTGTGAAATAACCTAATGCCTAAACCAACTGACTAAGTCAAATTCATAGTTATAATAACATTGAAAAATGGTGGAAGTATAATTTACAAAACATCAATTTTGAGGGTGAAAAAAAACATGTTTTTTCTGATAAAACCGGTTTAAACAAGTCTCTATCAAAATTTTATACTTATTTTTTGAATCAGAATATGTGATTTGGTCAGAAATGATACTAAACATGTCAAAAAACAGTGTTAGTTACGGTTTACCATAAGACTTGTGAAGAATCGCACCTCGGCCCCTTCGCAGCCGTCTGGTACGCCACTGGTGCATGACACATTCTGGAAACTCATCGCATTGTGCTCTTCGACCTTGAAAATATATAGTCTAGCGAAAAAAGTATGAAAAAGCAACGATTTCAAAAATGGTAATTTTTTGGATCTTCGACCTCTTAGGATGCACGCCAGTCGCGAGTCCCATCGGGGCACCACTTCTTAAAAATTACCTGTAGGCACCTACTACTCACATGCAAGAGCGTTTTGCATCGGAATGAAATGCAAGGTTGGTCCTGATATGTGCCGCTAACGTCCGTACTAATGTTAGTTACATACCTATCTAGGATAATGAGTTTTGAGTATTTTAAGATGTCCTTATACTTCAGTGGTCACTATAATGTCATACCATGGATCATAACCTGTGAAGGTCGCCATTTTGTTACATGGGGTACATCTTCAAAGCAGTGTCGGCTCGTGACTTTTTTGTAGGGAAAATATTCCTGGAAAGTTTTCACATTATGCGGCCAATGAGATTGAACAACAGCTGCCCCTGCCCCATCATAGAAAATACCATCAAAACTTGTAGAAATAAGAACACCATCAACCAGAGACTCCAGTTTCTCTGCCAAATCAGACTTTTAACCCGAGCGAAGCTGGCCATTCATAGGAGAGACGGCGGTTACTTCTGGTTTTCAAAGTTGAAAAACGTTTTCAGATCCAACGTTCGCTCACGGGCGACCATGAAAAGCCTTGAGAACAGCTGAATATCCAAAGTGAGATTCTCAACAGACGAAGCCTGAACTTTCTTCTTTACCTTAGAAGAAAAGATTTTGGTGTTCATCTTCTTCACAGGATCGTACAACGACGTTGACCGAGATACAAGCCTCTTCACAAATCTAATTTGTATGCCGCAATGCCAGTTTTTTCAGCTGCGTATAGAGTCTAAACTTAATCGCCAGAGACGACAGTGTGACTGTCTAATGCTATGAGCTGGTCGCTTTGCTCTTGGAATAGACTCCCAACTCCCAGAAAGCTATCTTTTAATGCCACGCAACGTTCAGCTGACTTTTTTTTAAACGAATCCTTCTGTTCATGATGCTTATCAGAAGTGACGTCGGTTTACTGAGATTCAGTGAGAAGTCAGCCTTTTTCTTCGAATTTCTAAGGAAGTCGGCCCAGTTATGCGATTTGTTCGGGAACTAAACAAAACATATGAATTTATTGTTTCCTTGCGTAGATTAAAAAATGAAAACAATTTTTCGACCTCTGCTGAAGAATTTTTTTTTCAAGTGTGAAGAATGGAAAGGAGACAACGATAATTGCTGAAAACATTTTCAATAGACCTATAAGCTCATTTTATGACACACATGACGATACTCAATAATCGTTTTGTGAAAGTTCTTGCATCTTGAAAAGGACCCCGCACGATTCTTATGGAAAATGGCTCCCGGTTAAATTCTCTGAATTTTTGATATGTTGTAGCTCATGAGATACTAATCAAATACCGTGAACCCCAAACTCAAATAATGGACAGTTTTTCACCCACAGGGGGTTGAAGTTGGAGGTTTTGACGGCTTCAAAATGATATTATGACGTTGATAAAAGCTTTTTATTTGGTTTCTCTTCAAGTTGTGTTTCATGCTAAATGTATTTATTTCACAGAAAAATATCAACCCCCTCCTCCACCCCCAACCCCTATCTACCATCATAAAATTCGAGATTACTCCCAAAAACCCTGCGGATGGCTTCTATGATTCAAATTATGAGTTTTGACATCAAAATTATTTTCCACCCCTAATGTTGGGGTGCCGATTTTCCAATTTTCCTCGGTTAATTTGGCTGAATTTTTGGTATTGTGTATTTCTAATTCTGCTGAACAAAAAGCTCATACCAAAACTTATTCCTATGAACAGTTTTTGTTCTGCAGGGGACTGAAGTTCAATATTTATGCTCTCAAATCTTCAACTTCAGTCCCCTGTAGAACAAAAACTGTCCATAGGAATAAGTTTTGGCATTGAAACTTTTTGTTCAGCAGAATTAGAGGTACACAATACCAAAAATTCAGCCAAATTAACCGAGGAAAATTGGAAAATCGGCACCCCAACATTAGGGGTGGGAAATAATTTTTATGTCAAAATTCATCATTTAAATCACAGAAGCCATCCGCATGGTTTTTGGGAGTAATCTCGAATTTTATGATGGTAGATAGGGGTTGTGGGTGGAGGAGGGGGTTGATATTTTTCTGTCAAATAAATACATTTAGCATGAAACACAACTTGAAGAGAAACCAAATAAAAAGCTTTTATCAACGTCATAATATCATTTTGAAGCCGTCAAAACCTCCAACTTCAACCCCCTGTGGGTAAAAAACTGTCCATTATTTGAGTTTGGGGTTCACGGTATTTGATTAGTATCTCATGAGCTACAACATATCAAAAATTCAGAGAATTTAACCGGGAGCCATTTTCCATAAGAATCGTGCGGGGTCCTTTGGAGGGCCCCCATGGGCCCCCCAAGGGACGAATGATCGAGTGCTGCGGGTCAAATCGCTCAGAATGGTTTTCAGAGTCACTGTGCAAAAATGTTTGTTTTCTTTAATCAATGCAGGATTGTTTTGCCTACCGCTTGTACTAATATGAACTTTACCGTTCGCAAGGCAATAAATTTGGAAATTTGGCCCTTGGACTAAAGAAAAAAGCCCGACAACAGTCATACGGCCTTTTTCGGTATTTTCATCTCCCAATTGTGCGGAAATGACCCCTTGTTTGCGAAAAAGCGACCGTTATCAGTGTGTGAACATTTTTTCGCCGCCATCTTGGAAAAGAGGTCAAACGTCAAGCCCTAAGGGATGAAATTTCAGATGCTGCGAACCAAATCACTCAAATGGTCCTAGACGACACCTGTGCAAAGTGGTTTGCTTTCATACTTAAATGCCACTTTTTTATCGATCCTGCAGTGTACCGCTGCGACTATTATTGGTTTTGATTTTCTGGTAACTTCCAATAAAAAGCAACGAGAACAAATGAAGGCCTATTTTCCATTGTTTCTGCCATCTTGAATTTGGATATGTCGGCCATTTTGAAATACAAAAATTATAGCCTATTCAATTGGCTAACCAATGCTGAAAAGCTCGATTAAATCGGTGGCGAAATAATAAGTTTAGAAAGAAAAATGCCGAGCACGGTTTTTGATGGACCACCCGGTATAGGTCCCGACCAATTATCTAGAATGTTCCATGCATTCTCCAGTAGTTTCTACAGTGACCCGACATACGGTTTCCATACGACTCCCGAAAAATCTTGCACATTACCCGTATAATTCTGCCGTGCTCTAGAACCGGCGCCTCCGCCAAAATAAGCAGATGGGATGTGCCTTGATCGAGCGTTAAAGGTTCACAATGCCAAGCCATCTCGTATACTTCTGGAAATGTCTAGAGCTCCGCACCTGTATCTACGTTACGACATAATGGATGGAAGAATCTAGAAAGACCGCGTGTTTACCAGATTGCACGGGATCGCCGTTCGTGACAATATTGTCTTGCATTTCTAGGTCCTTCCTCTTGAGACTAAAAGCTAGTGAGCCCGGGACAAGAGCCAACCTAGAACTAGGCTCTTGGCAAAGACCTGATAAGAGCAAAACTAGACATCAATATGGAAGGAAGTAGAAGGGACCTCAACCATAGTATCGGCATATCTTGCATACGATCAACCAGGTAACCACCTATGCGTGAATTTAAAAACTGGTAAATTCTTGCAAGGAAAGTAGTACGTAACTTGTGCTCTAATGTGATCGCAATCACAACGCACACCATTTGAGGAGAATGGATGACAACAGAAAATCAATTTAGATAACAGAAATAAATAGTTCTTGAACTGATTCCATATCCCGCTCTGGACTCGTGATGCGACACTTGTGTGAGACTTTGTTCAGTCAGTCTTTATGTCTGGCGTAAGTATAAATGATGTATTAGTAATAAAATGGGTTATTTGATTGTTTTCAAAACGATGGTCTTGATATCTTTTTTTGTGATAGAAAATTTTTCAGCGAAGTCTATGAAAAACTTTGGAATTGTGCCTCTGGCAGCAATGAATAGTCCGATTCCATCTATGTGATCAATTCCATCATTGTCCGTAAAAAATTGTTCTCTCAAGTTGTAACGAGTGGTCGAATAAATTTCTCCTCAAGTCGCCTTCGATTCCTGAACATCTGGCAAAAAACATGGCAAGAGGTTGTCGCACTTGCGGGGTGTAAGAAGAGGGTGGCAAGATAGAAGCGGCCCAGGAGGAGAAACGGGGGAATTGGGCGTGCATGGGCGCTAGATAACACCAGAGGTGTGTGTGACAATCACAATTTTATAATCACTGGAACGAGTTGAACGGGTTGCGCCAGCCCAGTTATTAATAACTGCAGTGCATTATTGACGAGTATGGTTTCAACGGGGTGTTACTTATTGTTTTGTTCGCAAGCTTCATCAAGGGTTGTTTTCTGTATTTCGATACTAGCTACAGGTCTTGTCAAACCGAGTTAATATTCCGCAAGTAGCTGTGAGCTTTTGAATACATTGTTTTCAGTTACCCTAAAGTCACCAGGGCCGCCATTGTTGAATCGTGTGAGAACAGCCCCTGGGAGTAAAATATATTCTGCAGTACACTGATATAGCTAATGTTGCCTAAAATCGTGGTTTTTAGGCAACTTTCGCTACAGAAATGTAGTACGGATTATATAAAACTCCCAGGGACTTTTTTCACATACCTACGATTCAAGAATAGCGGCCCAGGTGAATGGTGGAGGCTTCAATGACCCTTCAACAAAGAAATATAGCTTCCGACACGTGATTGTAGGTTCTATCAGCTAAGAACAAAGCGCTAGCAACAAGTCATACCTGGAATAAATAAAACATCGCGAATACTTCCCCCGTAAGGTAAAATACAGGGTGCGGCGCGGCAGGCCGACGGCTCTCAAGTCGCTATAACTTTTGCGTGGAGGTACCGATTTTCAAAATTATTGATGCATTCAAATCTCGAAAGCTTTGGATTTATGATATGCTTGTCGTTGCGATGACAATGGAGCCATATGGTCGCGTCAAGAGCGGATTTTTGCTGTGCAAGCATATTCGCCAAATTTTTCACTTGTGTGAGGCCAACGTGAATTTCGAGACGTATTTGGTGATGAGCAATTGAGCATCGCAGGCCCAAGTTCCCATGCAGAATTCAATTCTGAATAGGGTGAAGGCATTCCAGATCAATAATGACACAAAAAGTCAGGTTCATTCTCCAGGTTTATTATTGGCTCACACCTTATTGCACACCTGATTGAATTTATGTACCACTAATTGACCCATAGCTGATTGACAAGTCTGTTAGTTGAAATACAGCACCAGCTGGAAGTTGAAATTGATCAAGTCAAGACACCCAACTTTTATGTAAGTTATTTGATCAGTACCTAATTGAGATAGGTAGTGGCTATAATTCCGAAATGCAAATACCGTACTCAATCGTGTTACAATCTCTCCCTGAGCGCAATGGAGTGAGCCCGATATCACTCCAAGTACAAACAAGTGAGTATGCCTTCACGTGCGTGAGTCTCAGTAGCGCATTTTCTCAAAGAGGCATATTGTGAACGTAAAGAAATTTGGTTGAAGGAGAAACACCATTCCTTGCCCACTTTCTTCACTCGAAACTCATTGTGATAATGTGTTATCAGAATGGGGTACTTGCCAATGAAATAAATTTGAATGAAAATTCTTCCACTCATCAATATATTTTTTTGTTTGAGGGTGGGAGCTGGGAGCGGCGACTGATCAGGAGTAGTTTATTCTTTCCCATTTTTAGTCGGCTATCCATATAGCGAAAGAATTAGATCGCTATGTCTTCGGGTTCATGTTTTCTATTTATCTCTTACTTTGAGGGCAGCGTGTGGGGGTGGCAGCATTCTGCAAAGTAACTGTTGCACAGTTTGAGTTGAGAGTTTCTGAATGTTTAAGGAAATATGACAATCAATGAAAATTGTGAAAGTTGCATTTTTTTGTTTAGGGGCGGGAGCTGGAGGCGGCGACTAATCAAAAGTGGCCTATCTCTTCCCATTTTTAGTCAGCTATCTATATAGCGGAACAATTTAATCGCTATGTCTTCAGGGTTATGTTTTACATTCATCTCTTACTTTGGGGGCGGCGTGTGGGAGCGGCAGAGTTTGGCGAAGAAATTCTTCCACAGTTTGAGTTGGGAGTTTCTGAATGTTTGAGGTAACATTACAATGTAATTCAGTGGGAATTATTGAAAGTTGCACTTTTTCTCTTTTGGGGGTGGAAGTTGGAGGCGGCGCCATGTCAAAGGTAGCCTATTCTTTCCCATTGTTAGTTAGCTATCCATATAGCGAAAGAATTAGATCGTTATGTCTTCGGGTTTATGTTTTTCATTCATCTCTCACTTTGAGAGCAGCGTGTGGGGGCGGCAGCATTCGGCAAAGTAACTGTTGTACAGTTTGAGTTGGGAGTTTCTAAATGTGAGGGAAATACGACAATCAGTGAAAATTGTGAAAGTTGCATTTTTTGTTTGTTGGGAGGCGGCAGCTGGAGGCGGCGGCTAATTTAAAGTGGCCTATATTTTTCCAATTTCAGTCAGCTATCAATATAGTGAGATAATTAGATCGCTATGTCTTCAGGTTCATGTTTTACATTTATCTTTCACTTTGGGGGCGGCGTGTGGGAGCGGCAGAGTTTGGCAAAGAAATTCTTGCACAGTTTGAGTCCAGAGTTTCTAAATGTTCGAGGTGACAGTATCAGCTAAATCAGTGAAAATTTTCGAAAGTTGCACTTTTTTTCTTTTGGGGGCGGAAGCTGGAGGCGGCGCCATATCAAAAGTACCCTATCCTTTTCCATTTTTAGTCAGCTATTCATATAGCGAAAAACTTGGATCGCTTTGTCTTTGGGTTCATGTTTTAGATTTATCTCTTACTTTGGGGGCGGCGTGTGGGAGCGGCAGCGTTCGGCTGAGCAAATGTTGCACAATTTGAGTTGGCTGTTCCTAAATGTTTAAGGGAACATCTCAATCAGTAACATTTGTGAAAGTTGCACTTTTTATCGTTTGGGGGCGGAATCTGGGGGCGGCGACTAACCAAGAGTAGCCTATCCTTTCCCATTTTCAGTCAGCTATTTATATACCGAAAGAATCAGATCGCTTTGTCTTCGGGTTTATGTTTTTCATTTTATTGCACTTTTTATCGTTTGGGGGGCGGAATCTGGGGCGGCGACTAACCAAAAGTAGCCCATTCTTTCCCATTTTCAGTCAGCTATTTATATACCGGAAGAATCAGATCGCTATGTCTTCGGGTTTATGTTTTTCATTTTAAAGTGATTGGGGGCGGTTTTTAGCAGTTTTTTCATGTCGGCGGCGCATATTGAAGACGGAATGTTTCTTGGCTTACGTTTATAAGTGGCAACTATGTATTATCCAAAAAAATGAGAACACCAGAGCATCAGGTCTGGTAGAAAGTGCAATATTATGCTATTTCAAGTTTATCGGGGGCGGTTTTCTCTATGTTGGCGGCGCAATATAGACATCCAATATAGCCTAGCCCTCCTTTGGGAGTGGCAGCTATGTAACAGCGAAAAAATTAGAAAGCTAGGTTGTCTAGTTTGGGAGGAGTTCGAGGAACGGACGGACGGACGGACGGACGGACGGACAAAGCGGTTGCAATAGCGATTTTCATCAAGATGGAAAATGCGCTAAAAATATGGGCTTGACGACGAAATGGGTAGATTGAAATTCATCAATAGGTTAATTATGCAAGAAATCAAACCTACGGACGCTAGGATTTACTCTCATTTAAATTACGAATTAAGAAGTAGGAATTTGATTGAGAGTATGATCAACTTATAAGACGCGGTCCAATTGTGATGTATTTTACTATCCATGAACGTATTGTAAATCAACTTGAATAACTACAAATTGTCGGCTGCAGTCAGTCCGCGCGATGGGGTCTTATACGATTTTTTTTTATTGCTTCAAAATGTTCTACAAGTTTTCGTCTCAAAAGCCCCTACCTTTTTTTTTTAAATGTTGAAAATCGAGGCGGGAATAACCCCGATTAAATTTCAACGTCTGATGACGTAAGCGGACGAGTTGAGTTTGCGCAATGGGATGGTCGTAGCTGGAGCCTTGTTGCCAAATTGTGTGACAGGCAGTCAAGATTTGCATAAATATTTTGATGTTCCTTAGAAAAAATCACTTCGACAAAACAACACGTTAGGTGGTATGTTTTTGGATGCAATGAAATACATTTTTGAGGCATGAACAATCAATTTTGGTGTTTGCAATGGGAGTCCATTATGAATCTGGCAGCTTTGCAACAAGGAAACTTCATTTGAACGACGCTGTTGCCACCTTGTTAATTGTCTTTTTTGACAGAATGGTGGTTAAATCGAAATTATTTGTTCGGTACATTCTGCAAATAAACAATAATGTCATCGAAAACATGCATTTTCAAAGGATATCCCAACACCTCTTCAAGTGTTCCACAAAAAATTGTCATCAGCGTACCCAAGTCTCAACCCCTGAGAAACAAGTGCCATACAGCTACCGGCGACAAAAGCCCAGCCCCATGAGGCGGCGGATATTTTTGCTATGAAGATCATTTTTCAATGTAGGTAGAATCGTTGAACTCTGTGACCCCTTACCTGCAATAGTTTGTTTTTTCACAGCTCGAATCTGATGCTCCAAACTAGAAGTAGTAGTATGTATAAGGTTGTGGGCTCGGTTGTGGGCTTGAAAATCATTCAAGGGAAATATGTAGTACCCCCCTTCAGAAATTGAGCTAAAAAAGAAGCCTCAGCTAACTCCTTTTACAAAGAAAAAGAAATAGCTCACTACCTCACTGGCAGCAGATCGTGGAGGTATGCAAAGAAAATGATTCCAAGCAATACTTCAAAATGGATGTGGCAGGAAGTGGAATTATATGCCACCATCTAGATAGGTGTTAGCAAGAATCTACAGCAGCTATCGTCACCTTACAAAGAAAAAGAAATAGCTCACTACCTCACTGGCAGCAGATCGTGGAGGTATGCAAAGAAAATGATTCCAAACAATACTTCAAAATGGATGTGGCAGGAAGTGGAATTATATGCCACCATCTAGATAGGTGTTAGCAAGAATCTACAGCAGCTATCGTCACCATTAGCATCATAGCAAATCGACAGGCGTAGAACTTAATGGTTCTTCCAACTAAATAGAACAACTCACAGCTTCGCTTCCAAAACGAAGATTTGGTACTCTGCCTGCAAATTAGTCACACCCAACATGTTCTGTTTTTTTCAACAGAACATGTTGACATTTTCAATTCAACTTCATTATAACATTCAGTTGTCAACTGTATAATTTCCAGTATTCAATTATTAATAATATGCATTACAGTGTACTAATACTAATTATTAACAAATCCCAAACATGTACTAAATACTCCACTAGATCGCATGGAGCAAAAAACTGTTTGAGAACTACTCTTTCCCAAGCAAAATATAGTTTTTTGACTCTCATGTACCTACCTATACTATTTTGCCAAACTGGCCACTTTTTCACACGTCACTTCCAATAAAAGATCGCTGCAGTATTTAAAAAAAAAATTTATGTCGTAACTTCTGTATTGTTTTACAGTGTACTAGTGTCCTTAATAAACAAATGATGAAGGGAAACCTTCTGTACATCGGTTTCCTTATCACTATAAAAAGTGAATAAAATTCCATCTGAATTTAATTTTAATCCACTTTAAACTACTTTATCTTTGAAATCTGAGGTTGTTGATTTAGTGGTACTGCTCTTTTTACTTTGAAAATTTCCTGGAGTGTTTGTCCTTTAATGGTAGTTCCCACTTTGGCTATAGCAGAATTTCTCCAATAGCACTCTGTGGAGGTTACTGATGGATTTTGGCTTTTGTTCAGTAGCCAATATAGGGGGGCGACGCTATGCTTACAGCCTCCTGTAACAAAATTACACCATAAATTTCAATTCAATTGAAATTCATTGATACCAAACTACAAAACAATGATATCCTTCACTTCGTCAAACTTGAATCGTAAGAAGTTTGCTAACAAAATAATACCGCTTCCTACCTGAACTAGCCGCACAATCTTTACAAGTACATGAGACAACCTCCTCTGTTTCTTCTTCAATGATGACTAGATGACTGTAACAGCATATGGAGTACTTCGGACTTTGTGCTCCGGTGTTATTTTGGCTTTGACAGGACATAACGCTTTATCACGTTTCACCTGTACAATCCCTATTGCTTCGTCTCTATATATTTGTTTGCTACTTCTGCAAAAAAAAGGAATGATTAAGTGATTGGGATTAGGTAGGTGCTAGAGGCTCGCTTGCCGCTTGCTTATGAGTCACAAAGCCTCACCTGCTAGTTTTAACATTGCGAAAAAATCTGCGTTTCTCCTGTAAAAATTGTCTACCATGTCCGCATCGACTTCTGGGAGATTTCTGTCGTTGGCTTCTTTGAAACCAGCTTCCATTTTTTTCCAATTTAGCACAAAAAACAACTCAATACGTTCAGCAGATATGACCGCAAACTCTCACAACAAGAGGAATCAGGAATGTAAGGTTAGATATGACAGACATGTAAATAATGACAACGTGGCAACGCTGCTTTATGTCAACTGCGGTCTTGCTCCCATTTCATTGGTGCATGAGTTTAGCCGCGAATTCAGTCGATTTAAACAGAGGGAGTGTGAAGAGCCAAATTTCAAGTTCTTTTCCCTGGGCCGATTTTTTTTTGTTTCATCTTCACAGTATTTAGTTTCAGGTACTTGAGCATCGATTTACATAGGAAAATCGCATTTTGTGATTTTCGTATAAGACCCCATTTGAGACTGTGAAACCAACAATAATTCAAATTGAGTAATTAAAATTCATTAAACCGAACTGGCGATTATGGATCCATGGGCAATAGAGCAGAGGTGTGGCTCTAAAACTTTGTTTATTTGTAATATTTGAACCTGGGGAACTAAAGTGATTGGAGAAACTAAGAGAATCAGGAACTCAAAGAATCATAAAGGATCCGGGAATTTATTTCACTGATTATGGGTTGAAGGATTATGAAATCTACGGCACAAAATTGAGACACAACACAACGTAGGTAGATCACGTTCAATTATGGGAATAAGGGGTACTATCACAATACAGACATATATGCAGACAAACACTACTCTGAACATGGTCTTCATCGTCGTGGGGGACCCACATACTGAGGGACTCCAAATCGGATATATCTATCGACTCTGAAACTTTTTTTCGAACGATCAAAATAGTTGCTTTTTAGCGCACTTCTCCAAACGGGAAGGCGCTTTTGTCCTCGCTTTGTCCGTCCGTCCGTCCGTCCGTCCGTCCGTCCGTCCGTCCGTCCCCGCATCTAGTCCTAGACGAAAAGGTTTTTGCGAAAAATTTTCACTCCATTGGGTAGCTCATGACCTTGTATCCCGAACCAAGAAAAATCTTGACGAAATAATAATAAACAATGACAATAATAACAATTTAGTGTGACGCGGCATCGCCGTTGAATGCTGCATTTCAGAAGCCGGCCTGATCTCGAAAGTTATCACATGCGAGGAAGTACCCGATCTTACCATTTTACCATAATACATATGCGGAGTTATATTTAGAGGATGATTTGAACTTGATTTTAATGAAAATTTCACATCGGTGCGAGGTGCCGATTAGTAGTTATTAATTTTTGAACATGACTCCGAAACTACGGCTCGGCCGCAAATGATTTATTCGTTGCTTGCTAGTGCTTGATATCCTTTCCTCCGAACAAAACGAAATTCAATACAGAAAATATTTCAACTCGAATGGGTAGCTCATGGCCTTGGTACGCGAATAAAGAAAAATGTTGCCGAAATAATCATGAACAATTACAAAAATAACATTTTGGTGTAGGGCGGCTTCGCCGATCAAGTGCTGGCATTCGCGGTAAGATGTAGAAAGTTGCGATATGCAGGCAACTACAATTTCTTAATGAAATACATCACTGCATGTACGGCATTATATTTAGAGAACAATTTGAACTTTCTTTTGACAAAAACCCCACTTCGATCCGACCGTTAGGTCAATTGTTATCGATTTTTGAAAACGGCCGCAAAGCCACGGCTCGGCGCATATTACACGACCCTACAAATTTAAAATCAGACGTGCCGAAATAGTAATTGAACATTTTGAAATAGCCAATACTAGGTACCTGAAGGATAATGGCACTCAAATTACGAAACATGTTCGCTCAATAACAAAAAAAAAGTAGGTAGGTATCACTAAAAATCATGTGACAAGGCTACCATTTTTTCGGTTTTTCGATAAAAAAGAAATGTTCCAATTCAAAAGTGAACCCGATATTCGTGTTCAGGAGGTCGAAATCAGTTGGAGCACATTTTTTTATATAAGTAACAGAATGACGCTTATGTGGTCGGTTTGTCTGTCTGTCTGTCTGTCTGTCTGTCCGAGTCCGTGCAGAAATTAAGACGCTGTACTCCTTCTCGAGAATTGAAACAAGAGTCTTGGAACTTTTTTCCGATTAATAGCTGATGTCTCCAAGGGTGGCCAATGGGCACTATTTTTGTTATCCATACATCGTTATCATTATTCTCAAAAAACAGAGATCTCCTGTGCACTTCGATGAAGTTGAACTTCTCCTCGGGAAATAAAGCTACAGCCGTTGAAGATTGAACTTTATCCGGTGGATAGCTTAGGTCCTCAAGGACCAAATAGGCAGGTTGGCTTTCATAATTCGGCCGCCATCTTGGCTGCCATATTGAAATTTCTTATTAGTGGAACGATTGTCATGAAACTTGAAACTCACCCTTGTCTAGTATGATCATTCTTATTTTCAAGCCAAATTTTATGATTGCCCCACCATCTTGGCCGCCATATTGAAATCTCTTATAAGTGGAAAGATTTTCATGAAACTTGAGAGTTACGCTTGTCTCGTACGATCATTCCTATTTTCAAGCTGAGTTTCATAATTCTGCCGCCATCTTGGCCGCCATATTGAAATCTCTTGTTAGTGGAACGATTTTCATGAAACTTGGAACTTACCCTTGTCTAGTACGATCATTTTGATTTTCAAGCCGAATTTCATGATTCTGTCGATATTTTGGCCGCCATATTGCGATTTTTTTACCCAAGACGGTAGAACCCTAATCACTTAACATCTTGCGTTCACTAATCCTCCAAAAAGGAAGTGCGCTACTGAGCCTCATGCCCATGAGGCATATTCGCTTGTTTAAAGTGAGAATGCGTTGAAAAGAGGGGTATAGGAGCCAGATACTGGAAAGTTAGCTCAAATGTGAGGATTAAATACCACATTTAATCCCATCATTTCTTCCTTCCATTCAATCCAGAATCCAGAATAAATTAGTTAGGCTCTCCCTTCACCGGTTCAAGCGCCAACAACAAATGAAACAAATAGGTAAGCAAACAGCCATTGACAGGTACAAAAGATCGCTTGTGGTTTCAGTCGCGTTCATCGCTGCCTCCTGCTGCTCCTTTTCACAAGCTGGTGGTGCAGTTCCAAAAACGGTAAACCCAAGAATCATATACCCAACTAGCTTAATTAAATCTGTGCAGCGACCATCCAGGAGACAAAACAAAAGTTTTGCTTTAATCCGAGAGCGATATGAATATTCGTCGTTTCAGTTTTAACGCTCGCACACACGTCTACCACCTACCACCACCAGGTGCAGCGGCGTCAACGTTTAATGTCAGTCCTTTTCTGAGCTCTGGCATATATACACCGGCGCATCATCCATCCTACTATCTCATGCACACTTGCCATGTATAGCGAAATCCCCAAACTCCGAAACTGTGTATAGGATCCCCGTGGGGCCTTCCACTCTCGCAAATCTGTTTTAATCTCGTCGTCTTTGGCAACATCAAATTTATTTCGCGGCGCCATCGCAAAACGAGTGTTGCATCAAGTGGCGGCGGCGGTAGCAAATGCATTTCTGCATGCATCCTCTCACCCTCGCACGTCGTCGGCGTTTCTGCTTCCTCGCCCTCTCCGCAAAGCAGAATTGCGACACTCACTGTTCGCCATCCGCCGTCGCGACGTCCTCGTCGTCGTCGTCACCGCAGCCGCTAAATGCAGAGCGATTTCGGCTGTGGGAAAGCTCATATTGACGACTGCTGCTAACTACCTACGACTGTGCGGCTGTATGGTGATGCCGCAGAGAAGCAAAATACCACTCTCTATCCGTGTCTGTGTATGGTTCGTTCCCGCTCTTTCGCTACTCCGAAATGCAAAGTTTACCAAAGTGAGTTAGTTCGCTCTCGACTGAGTTGCGACCGCACACCACACCACTTTTCTTCTATTTTCTCTGTTGACCAGGGGCGGCCACCATTGACATTGCCAAGCGTCGCTGTTGTTGTTAGTTGAAGCTTTTGACGTAATTTAATTAATTTGAATTTCACATTTTGACGCTAGCGAAAGCTACCTATATTCCTACGGAAATAGTGGAGATTTTGAACTTTGGTTTTTGTTTGCATTACCTAATTGCATTCCCGGCACGACGTTCTTCTTATATAAATTATAAGTAATTACTTGTGAGCTTTTTCCTGTTCAATCAATCAGGATTGTGTTTACAACCAAGTATACTCAAGTGCTGCACATCACACCAAGGACCACACGACATCTATTATCAAGCGCTTTGATATGTTGTAAACAGTTTTGCATGCTTGTGGTAGTTGTTGCTTAAACACCCCAAATCAGTTAACATGGTGCATCAATTCAACATTACTGACCTGCATTTCTGCTAACCCCGTTTCTGTGCTCGCCGAACAATCAGCCATGATTCTACGTTCATTTGTCCTACTACTCAGATGTATGAATAACGCCTGAAAGGAATGTACTCAATAATTAGTGACAGTGTTTTCGGGATCCTCCCTGCTCTGTGAGATTTGACTTAGAGCGCGAAAACACATTTATGTCGGAAAATCCTAACAGCGAATCGAACCCTCTGTCCACTGGCTGCAAGAAAATCAAGCATATAGTCACCAGACTACACTGGATAGCTATATTTGGACCTGTAGGCTGTGAAAAAGGAACAAAAGCATGTGATCCACGTCGTACCTACACCCCATCGTATTCACCACGTTGTGAATAAAACGGATTCAATCAAATACTCCCGTCACTTGAGATCGCACACGGTCCAACTAAATATGTCCAGTATTTTTTCCGATGTTGAAGATGAATGGATCACTTAAGTGTTGAGTTGATCCAGGATAATTGTGGACAAAGCCAAGCACATCTTAGTAGAGACGGCTCGCTAGTCGAGTGGACTGCATGTTCGCTCGGCAAGCTGAGCTCCCGGGTTCGATTCCCGGACAAATCAGGTCTGGGTGTTGTGCTGTGTAAACGAATTTTTCACTTGTACTTCAATTTAAAATAGAAATGCAGCAACTCCTATGGTGTAGAAATGCCAATAAGGAGGAGAACAAACTTGAGAGAAAAACTTTTTAAAAAAACTTTAAACATTTCAGTCGAGTCGTGAGTTCGTTTGCGGGACTTGGAAGTGAATTGTTAGGTTCGAAGCAGGACAACTTGACGCCGGCCATCTTGACGCGGGACAACTTGACGCCAGAACAACTTGACGCTAGAAGTTATTTTAATTTCGGGACTCTATTAAGCCAGTTTGTGTCTTTTTGTCCCTCAATTGCCCCCCTTGTGTTTTCCTGTGGTTTTTCGGAACTAGCAAGCCCCTTATGCCTACTTGCGTCTTTGTTTTTGAGTCTCAATGGCCTCAGTTCTGTCTTGCTGTATAACTCGAAGTCAAAGCCCCATGTGTCTTCATGTGTCATTTCAAGCTCTGATGAGCCCCCTACTTATGTCTTCGTGTTGTTTTCAACACTGTACTGGAGCCACTTTGTTTTCCCATAGTGTTCTTAAGAACCCCGATAACCCCCTTGATGACCTTCTTGTGGTTTCATGTGAAGCTCTAAATTCTATCGGGCCCCCTTGTATCTTCGTGTGCTTTGGAACCCTGCCGGTCCCCATTCTTTCTTGCTGTCAATCTGGGCCATGTGTGTATGGTGACGCTTCCATCAGCCCCGCAATGAGCCCCATTTTGTTTTCTTTATGTCTTGGAATCCTAGCGGCCCGCGTTGTGTCTTGCTATGTTTATCAGAAACCCAACGGAACCCCTTTGTCTGTATTTGTCTTTTGGAAACCCGAGAATCCCCCTCGTGTCTTCATGTTGTGGTGTTGTGTGAAGCCTTGATCAACCCCCTTGTATCTCCTTATGTTTCTAGTCCTATATGACGCCCCCTCGGGCGCCCCCATTGTGCCTTCTTTTGTCAATTGAAGCTCCAATAGGCCTTTTTGTGTCTATGTGTCATTTCGACGATGAGCCCCCTCATGTTTTCTGTGGCTTTCGGAAATAACAAGCCCCCTCATGCTCACTTTGCTCATGTTTTGGAGCTCTAGCGACCCGATATGTCTTGCTATGTCAATCGGAGCCTCCCTTCTGTCTTTATGTACCGTATTGTGCCCCGATGACCTCCTTGTATTTTCTTGGCAGTTCCGGAACACCATCGAGCCCCTTTGTATCTTTTTAGTGCATTTCCATCTTGATGAAAATCGCTATTGCAACCGCTTTGTCCGTCCGTCCGTCCGTTCCTCGAACTCCTCCCAAACTAGACGACCTAGCTTCCTAATTTTTTCGCTGTTACATAGCTGCCACTCCCAAAGAAGGGGTAGGCTATATTGGATGTCCATATTGCGCCGCCAACATAGAGAAAACCGCCCCCGATAAACTTGAAATAACATAATATTGCACTTTCTACCAAACCTGATGCTCTCGTGTTCTCATTTTTTGAATAACTAATACATAGTTGCCACTTATAAACGTAAGCCAAGAAACATTCCGTCTTCAATATGCGCCGCCGACATGAAAAAACTGCTAAAAACCGCCCCCAATCACTTTAAAATAAAAAACATAAACCCGAAGACATAGCGATCTGATTCTTTCGGTATATGAATAGCTGACTAAAAATGGGAAAGGATAGGCTACTTTTTGTTAGTCGCCGCCCCCAGATTCCGCCCCCAAACGATAAAAAGTGCAACTTTCACAAATGTTACTGATTGAGATGTTCCCTTTAACATTTAGGAACTGCCAACTCAAATTGTGCAACATTTGCTCAGCCGAACGCTGCCGCTCCCACACGCCGCCCCCAAAGTAAGAGATAAATGGAAAACATGAACCCGAAGACATAGCGATCTAAGTTTTTCGCTATATGGATAGCTGACTAAAAATGGAAAAGGATAGGCTACTTTTGATATGGCGCCGCCTCCAGCTTCCGCCCCCCCAAAAAAAAAGTGCAACTTTCAACAATTTTCACTGATTTAGCTGATAATGTTACCTCGAACATTTAGAAACTCTTGACTCAAACTGTGCAAGAGTTTCTTTGCCAAACTCTGCCGCTCCCACACGCCGCCCCCAAAGTAAGAGATAAATGTAAAACATAACCCTGAAGACATAGCGATTTAATTGTTCCGCTATATAGATATCTGACTGAAAATGGGGAGAGATAGGCCACTTTTGATAAGTCGCCGCCTCCAGCTCCCGCCCCCAAACAAAAAAAAAATGCAACTTTCACAATTTTCACTGATTGTCATATTCCTTTAAACATTTAGAAACTCCTAACTCAAACTGTGCAACAGTTACTTTGCCGAATGCTGCCACCCCCACACGCTGCCCTCAAAGTAAGAGATAAATGGAAAACATAAACCCGAAGACATAGCGATCTAATTCTTTCGCTATATGGATAGCCGACTAAAAATGGGAAAGAATAGACTACTGTTGATCAGTCGCCGCTCCCAGCTCCCGCTCTCAAACAAAAAAATATTGATGAGTAAAAGAATTTTCATTCAAATCTATTTCATTAGTAAGTACCCCATTCTGATAACAAAATATCACAATGAGTTTCGAATGAAGAAAGTGGGCAAGGAATGGTGTTTCTCCTTCAACCAAATTTCTTTACGTTCACAATATGCCTCTTTGAGAAAATGCGCTACTGAGACTCACGCACGTGAAGGCATACTCACTTGTTTATTTTGGAGCCTTACCGGCCCCTATTGTGTCTTTTCGAGCCCCCAATGAACTCTATAATGTTTTCTTGAGGTTTTCGGGAGTCTAAGTGAAGCTCAGAGTTTCGGAGAGTTTCGGAAGCTCATGTCTTCTTGTATTTTGGAGTTCTTAGGCCCTCACTGTGTTCTGCTGTGTAATTCGGAGCCCCAGTGAAAACCCTTGTGTCTTTATGTATCGTTTCGACTCCCGATGAGTCCCTTGTCATTGCCCTTGGCCCCGATTGTCATTTTCTTCGAATATTTCTTTACTCTGTTCTCACAAAATCCCTGGCGCAAATCGTCCGGCGCCAAGTTGTCCCGGCGTCAAGCTGGTCGAAGTTGGACAGCTTGACGCCGGCCATCCTGACGCCAGAACATCCTAACGCGTGGACAATTTGATGTGTCGTTTCAAGCCTCGACAAGCCCTCTTTATGTCTCTTTATGTTGCTTTTGAAACTCTATCGAGCCACAATCTATCTTCTCAGATTTTGAAGTTCTAGAGTTCTTCTTTGTCAATCACAGCCCCGATGAGCCCCTGTGTCTTTTTGTGTCGTTTCGAGCCTCGATGAACCCTCGTGTGTTTACTTGAGGTGTACGGAGTTCTAAGGAGCCCCCTTATGTCTTCCTAGGTTTTGGAGCTCAAGCGGCACCCATTTTATTTTGCTGTGTTAACTCGGAATTCCAGTGGATCCTTCTGTGTATTTATATGTCGTTTTGAACCCTGATGAGCCTTTTTGCGTGTTTATGATGCTGTCGGAATCGTAGTATCTACCCTTTTTGTCTCTATATGGCGTTGTAAGCACCCTCAGTCAGAGGGTGCTTACAATTGGACACTCTTGTTTTAAGCTCCTCATGATTTCTCGTCCCTCCAGAATTTCAGTAAGCCTCCCTTTAGTAGACACCTTGGTGCCTTCGTGTAACATTTGGAGCCCTATCGGGCGCCCCATGTGTCCTCAAACTTAAGTACCGTTTGCCGCCTTGGTGAGTCTCCCTATGTTTTTTCACGTGTTTAGAATTTTCGTGAGCCCCTTTCGCCTTCTTGTGTAATCCATAGCAATATTTAGCCCCCTTGTGCCTTTAATGTCTTTTGAAGTCCTGATGAGCCCCCTTGCAATTTTTCGTGTCATCGGGAGTTTGACATGTACGAGAGAAGCGGATGAATCTCAATATGCCGTGAATGACCTCACATCAAGAGATTCGCCTACGCGCATCTATGTCCTTTTCAAGTCAAAAGGTGGCACCACTCGCTACCCAATATTTGCCGAGTGACAGCACGTCACTGCTGTCATGTAAAGTCGCCGGTGAACACAGACCGGCCAAGAATATAAATTTTGTATGCTCAAAAAACGTGCCTAATAATATTATTTATTGATTAGATTCGTTTGTTAATCAAATTCCCATTCCAACCCCACCTCGACCATTAACAATAGGAAAACATCGCCCATTGTGTCCAGCGATATTTATTCAAATCCCCGTGCCGATCCAATATCATTAAAGTGTCATCTGTTGGAAGGCGAAAGAGACCAGGGCTTGCCGCGATAATGCCCGAACGGTATTTCGGAAATCAATCCAATTGTTGGCGTCGAATCAAGATAAAGCCTTTCCTGAACCGTCCTCAATAAAATATGGAGTAAGATAACAACCGTTGCCGTCGCTTTCTCTTGCCAGTCTCGGCAGCGAAACTCCAAAGCATTGGGGGAACGTCGGATATTAGGTGTATCAAAGGTGCTTAATACACCACCACAAAGACAAAGACCTCCAACTTGATCACCACAAAAGCACTTTCAATTGCGGCAATGAGCGAACATCGTTGCGACATTGATCCATCATCTTCCTCCGCAATAATAATTAATAATTGTAATTTTCTGCCGCTGATGAGTGTTCGTTCGCGTTCCCTGCAAATCACGTACAGTGTGTAATCTATAGCAGTATAGTAGCAGGAGTCCTTCTAATACAACTTTGGAACAAATGATTCACCCGTCGAGCTCCCATACATTTCGCTCGAATGTGTTCCGTAACGGGCTTGCGAAAATTAATAGGGTAATTTCGGATCTAAAACCTGTGTTTCTCTAGCCATGAGTTTCCGTCAGATACGGGTCTCCCTCATAATCCGAACGCTGGACGTCATGTTATCTAGTTCGCAAAGTCCGAAGTTACGTCAAATTGCATTTGCGTCCAACAATGTTGCAGGCAGGTACAAGTAGCGGAAGAAGAAAAACGAACCGCGCCGATTGCACTGAAGGCAGCGAGTTGAGGTTGGGATCTATCTACTTTTTTCCCCGGCATGAATAACTTATGAAGTGTAGGAAAAAGGGCGAACACGCAACCTTGAAAATAACGTAGACGTGAAAAATGCTGCGTGGAAAAATGCCATTTCAGTATTTCAGGGTGGCTTCGGAAGCACAAACAAAATCCATTGCATCGTCATGGGGGTATAGGATGGAACATGTTTATGTACAGTACGTACCTTGCAAGAATGATTTCTTTTTCTGTAAATTCTCTTTCTGAAATGTGACCTCCGCGAGTTTCTTAATTCAACACAAGATTGGCGGCAGCGCCCGGATTTACTCCGCAAATTTATGCGAATAACGGTTGGCACGTTGCATCGCCTGCATCAGGTTGACGTTATCCCGAGCCAGGAGACCGGGACGCTCGAGGTCGTCAGATGACTCAAATGTAGCAATTTTTTTTTGTTGCACTTCACGGGGAGAAAACAAAATTGTAGAGTGCATTTCAACTGACTGAAAAAAAAAGGTTGATGGGACATTAACAATAAATCCGAACGTCGCGTCGCTCTGTCGCATCAGGCAAAGAAGGCACACGGACATGAGCCGAAAGAACGTTCTCACATCGTGTTCGTCGCAACAAAATAGCACCGTGAAACTTGGCACAATATAGAACAGTAGAACAGAAAGTTGTATCGAATGCAAAATAATGAAGAAGTGCAATAATGAAATCTCGAGTGAAGATGACAATGATCCGTACCTAAGTTCACTAGAAATGACGTAAGAAGGCTAATGGTAGTGGAATTGTTACTAGTACAATACAGTCTGTCCCAGATTCGAGCCTTCACTATGAGTAACTTCGTTGTTACAGAAGATACTGAGATTTTGATTATTTTTTTTTTGGTTTTTGAGATATCTGGATTGAACCATAATATAAACATGCATTTCTTTTGACGATAGCTTCTCAAATTCATTTATTTATCAATCAATGATGATTTTACAGAACTAATCATAACTTCAACATCATAAAGTTTCTTTCACCTCTCATCAAATTTTCAGAAAATCCGCCATGGCTCACAGTGGGTATAGAATGTAAAAATATATAAATTATAATTTTAAACATTTGTTCATTACTAGGACTTGCCTTACAACAGAATTTTTTCAAATTCAATGATTGTTTCTTCGAACAAAAATTTGACTTATCAATGGGCTCCAATCTTTCACCTTTTCTAGCCGAAGTTTTTATGTATTATGACCTTGAATCAAATCACATTTTAAATAAAAATCCCATCAAACCTAATGTACTTTTTTGGTTTAGATATGTAGACGATTGTATAGTTTTATTTGATGGTGATGATACTGAATTAGATCAATTTTTAAATTACCTCAATTCTCTGCATCACAAAATTAAGTTTACTTTTGAACTAGAATCAAACAACACTTTACCTTTTTTAGACCTCCTGATTAGCAAAAATGATGATCAATTTATTTATAGTATTTACAGAAAACCTACACATACTGACTCTCTCATTGCCAACCACTCTTGTCATCCAACAAATCACAAATTTGCTGCTTTCAATTCTTTATTTCATCGACTTTTCAAAATGACTTTTGAAAAAGAATTCAACATGATCGAATTCCTAGCTGAAGTCAATGGCTATAACAATAGAACCATTTTAAAATTGTTCAAGAAATTTCAGTCAAAATCTCTTACGTTTTTTGTCAATTATGTTGAGGGAAGTAAATTTTTCCACAGCCTTTCATTTTTCGGTTCTCCTTCTAATATTGTCAAAGATGTTTTTCAATCGTTTGGAATTCATATTTCTTTTGAAATAAAATCAAATCTTTATCGTTATTTTGTGAACACCAAAGACTATCTAAAGCCTTTTGAAAATTCTGGAATTTATAAATTGAAATGTTACAATTGTCATAGCAGATATCTTGGCCAGACAGGTAGGAAATTTATTAACAGATTTGAAGAACACACAAGGTGTATTGGAGAAGGTTCGACCTTTTCGACCGACACCTCTTCGACATTCGCAAATCACATTATTTCTGAACACCATAATTTCAAAATTGACAGTAATGTTGAAATTCTCCATAAATGTAATAAAGGTGAACTTTTGAATGATTTAGAAATTTTAGAAATTTGTAAAGCCACAAACGAACACTCTATCACTTTATTAAATGATTGTGTCGATTTTCCTTTCAAGAATTTTTATAATGCTTTAGATTTTGATCGTTTGTTCGCTAAATTATAGTTATATTACAATCATCTTTAAGAAAATTCTGTGTTCAATTCTACTCCAATTCTCTTTCACCAAAATATTTCACAAGCTTTTTACGTATGTTATACTTACCTATCTAATGTTAATTTAATTATTGTATTTTAGTATTTTACCTCTGACGACGGGAGACTAGAGGCTCCCGAAATTGCATGCAGTCAGGAATATTTTATAAACGTTTTGTGGGAAGACCGCCTTTTATTTATATATTTCTCATCAAATTCTTTGAAGAATGAAAACTAAGGTGATCGCGAAAAAAGGACCAAATTATTCGTTTTTTGGACTTCCCGTATGCTAAAACGCAGAGATCCGTCAAACTAAAATTGGTCGGTCGGTCTATGTGTGAGATGTGTTAGGATTGTGATAGTACGCCCCCCCTGTCACTTTATTTGTTTGGCCTGTCCCAGGCAACACACTTTCGTTTAATAAACGTTTTTTTTTTGTCAGAAACTGAAGATATATACGGTAGATGGTAAACGTATAATCAATGTCAGAATGTCCGCGACTTAAACCAATATATTGGCCAATTGTTCAGTGTGATTTATACGTTTTTATCATCTATGTAAACTACCAACAATAAACGTATAAATTCAACCTTTATTCAATGTCAGAACGTTGCCAACTTATACCTAAATTATTTGTGTAATTTATTAGGGGAAGAAGAGGATACCACCAAGACACCAGAAGGTATCCACGAATGATTAGAAGTAGGTAATGAGGACCCCCTTGCCTTGAGAGAGAGACAGTTTGAGTGGGTGCAGCGGAGCATTTGTCTCTGGCTTCTACGCTACCATTTGAAGGCTCTATGAGTTGCCGGAGGAACTCGGGCTCTGCCACTGGTGCGACGTCTAGTAGATGGCAAATGTCGTATAGTCGTGTCATGTGCAATGACTGCACTTTGCACGTATAGTACGTATGAATAGGCTTGGTATTTGTTGCTGTAGGCGGTGGCCGTCAAATCGCCTATACTAAAGCGGCGTACTCAGCGCTAGTGAGAGGGATACTACCGCGGCCGATCGGTGGCTCGCGGAACTTACCCGCGCGTATTGGATGCGAAGGCTGATGCAGGAGGAAAAACCGAGCGAGCGGCTTTGCTAAACCGGCCCGGATGGCTGGGATGTCATTCGTTCTAAATCCATATAAATTAAATTATTTTTCACGAAAATAGTTCGAACATTTATTTTAAATGTGGAATATACATTTTTATTCTACCTGAAAAAAACGTTTTTGCAGTTCGTGAAATATACCTATTTAAATCATGGACAAGAATGGTTCACGTTTGATTTGTTAAAATCGTTGAATTAACGATGATATTATTCGTTTAAATTCAATAGATAATAAATTACATTTACATAAATGGGTTTTCGCATACGTTTATAGAACGATTTTCAAACGTTTAGTTATAAATTCGTTTAATATAAACGTTTATGCGATATACCTTTACCAGACTTAAACCAAAAATACACCGATTATACGTTGAATAAACGTTTATTAAACTAACGTGTGTTGCCTGGGGTGATCGTCTGAACCATTCGCTGTGTCCGCTTCTGTTCAGTAGTAAAACGACCCAAGAGGGAAGAAGTTCGAGTTCAATGAAACACGCTTGCTCAGAAAGTTTAATTTACTCAACGCAAAGTTAGTGCAAAATGTTTTTTTTTTTCACAAAACATATAATACATGACTGAGATTGACAGAATGGACCAAATAACACAAAATGGACCAAATGAACAAAAACAATAAGAACACACCACAAAAACAACAACAATAATTACTTAAAAAAAATCAATACAATAATAAATAAATTGAAAAACAACACAAAAAATATGTCAAACTGTCAGTTTAAGAAAAAGAGAAAGACTGACTCGAAAAATAGGCACTCAAGGGAAGATTTCGTCAAAGAAACCCCTGAGTATTTCTCGAAGAAGAGTACTCTCGAATATGTGTGACAAATTGACAAAAACTCACTGATATTCTCCCGTATTCAGGGTAAGTATTAGACCATATTACTGACTGAAATATTTCAGGTGTCTCTGTATTGTATAAATGTTTTATTTTATTTTATTTTTGTATACCTACCTTCGGTAAGGTCAAATAAATGTTATTGTATTGTATTGTTGTATTCAGGGTTAGCAAAATTAGTAAAATGAAACCACAGAAACATCAGTAGACATTGCATTATAAAACACAACAATAAAAAAAAAACATGCAGAACAGGACAAAGTAGTGATGGTGTTAGTAGGATCCTGAAAAATACCCACACCAAACATCTGTCCGGACCACCGTACGACCCATGCGTTTACCAGTATATATCATTGTGCTCTCATAGTCGCATTTCGATAATCTGAAACACCCACATGAGGAGAATTCAAAACTACTAATAGACGACGCAAAGAAATATGTTGGAAAGTCCAGAATTCCACAGTATGTGTGTTTGTTAGGGTATATGTCAGGTCTACATTGTGGTTTGCTTTGAGTTTCAACCTTCGTTCGTCTGGTGACTCTGGTGGAAGGTCGAACGTTCATTATACAGGCTGTCCCAGTAGTAAGCGGTAAAAAGCGGGACACCTGTAGTCCAGCCAGCTGATCTAGAGGATGCCGAAGTGCTTACGACAGTACCTACTGGTCAAGCTATACCTGAACAATCGTTTGACTTGACTGGAATTATTCTGCCAAAATAATAATAATTATGGTTTACACATGATTTTCAAGTTATAGCTTGCAACTTCACCTTGTAATAATTTGAACAGTTACCGTTCTTATTTATTATTTTTTTCTTTGTTTCAGGTATTGTACCAACACCTGAAGACAGAATGACAGTGATAGCGATACTATATTCACGACTTGTAAGTATACGTAAACGTAAAACTTACCTTTATACATGAATACATACTCGTAAACTCGTACAATTACTTGAAAATGAATCACCCTCAAAAGCTTTATTCCTTGCGATAATTGTTACAATCAAAAACAGGTCCATTTAGAAATAATTTGAAACATGTCCTGTCAAGTTTTGATCTCAACTTCTTCGTCCTTGAGGACGGTGTCGCCCTGTCAGACAAACTTATACATGAAGTTTAGTGTTGGAGTGAGAGAGACGGAAACGTACACTTTGGACTCGCTAGGCGGACTTATTCGTGCGGCAAGAAATGTTGAAAAAATATAGGCCTGTGCTATGTGGCTGGCCAGCGAGTGAGATAGTTGTTTTGGAGGTATTGGAGGTACAAAAGAATATCTTGATTTTTTTACGTGACCACTTTTTGAGGAAGAGTCAACCGTTTCCGAGATTATAGGTAAAAAGCCAAAGACTGTTACCTTCTTTGTGCCCGCTGCACTCCTTCGTGCACCTCATCATGCCTCAAAATTCTCAATATTCTCATTTCAAAATTGAGAATATAATTATTATGGCCAAACATTACATTTAGTTTCCAGGGCTCGTAGTCCAAACCAAACCCAGCCCTAAAGTCGAATATTGGATTTTCGGCATTTCCTTCTAGACCCTCTAACTTTGATTTTTTTCACCATACGGATACTGAGAAGCTATAAATCAATAGTTATACATAAATTCACATAGATCTGTCCATCGTCTCCGACTAAATTGTATCAGGTGAATCCATTTGTAATTGAACATTTTTACATTGTCACTGTCACGCGCTGATAAGTGTTTTGGAACTTTACTTCGATTTCAAATCAAAAGTTCATGTTGAGACGTCTATTAGATATCTGCTTCTATTGCGAAATATAATGTATAGACTTGCAGAAGTTACCAGTGAGATACAACCGAGGATACAACTATGTCGTTCGTCATCTTAATCACCTCGCATAAGTAGATGGGATGTTTCAGCACATCAAGTGAATAATAATCTCTCTTAAAACTCGTCGCAAAAGCTCTCCTTGGAGGAGGGCGCTTCACCACACAATTTCCTAATTGAAATAACGAAGGGAAGAAAAATCGATAATTACAACCAGATAGGAGGGGGACTGACTACTGCACCCTTGCACAGCAAGTCCTGTATCATGATTTTTTTCGGCACCATAGCCCCGGTGCTCCTTCATCAAGTGACCCTCGTTAAGCCGCCATTAAAATAATGAGGGTTAACCGCTATTGTGCTTATTAAATGTGGCCTGCATTGAGGGTGAGGCCGATGAAAAACATTTTTTTTTTCTTTCGCGTATATTACGTTATACATTTTTTCGTGCTGAATAAGATATTTTTCAGCCGGATTTTTATAGTGCGCGACCTATGTTTACGAGCAACTTGTAATAACGTGAAATAATTTCGTTTTGATGCAGCAAAAAAATTTGATGGTGATGGCATATCGCATAAAACGTAAAATGCGGTCCCTGTTTGTCAGCAATATTTTGTAAAATCGTAAGGGGCGAAGTGTACGTATAGCAGGCGGGAAAGTTCCACTAAGTAGTTGTGGATTTGTTGTTCTACTTATTAACTGCAATGTCAGAATCTATTTATCAAAGTTATCATTCAAGAAGAATAATGACTAGATCCAACCTGATAATTTATGTAAATGCGCGCTCACTTACTGCATGCGCTTTCATGTATCGGTGTAATAATTGCATGTCAGCTTTGAAGTTCCGAAATGCAATTCAACCATTAGTTTATTGCTTTGGAACGGCGTGATGCTTGTAATTTGAGCACAATATCCCGAGCTTTTAACACAAACAATCACTTGATATCTGCTTAAAGCTGTATCCGCAGGGTAGTAATGTTTCTCCTTGAAAAATGAAGATAAAGAGATACAAAGATTTCGATGGAAGCCTATTAAATGTTTGTTCACCTTGCTCCCTTTTGGATTACCTCTCACATTTTTTCAGAAGCCGAATAGCCTTAGATCACTGGAAAAGTTTAAAAAACATTGGTGGGACATTTTTTGGCAAACAAAGAAATCATAAACTCCTCAATCAACTCTTATAATTTTGAGAGTCGGAATAATTTAATACATGGCCGCTTTTGGAAGAAAAAATTTATTCGGTCCACCTTTTGGCTGAAGTACAGATCAGCATCTTCTGAGAATATTGTCTATACAATTGTCGATGGTCGTTTTTGCAACCAAAGGTCATTCTTCTGCGACCACGAAAGCCAGTTCTTGAAGTTATTCTAGTAGCACACTTATGGATACGCCTCCCAAGCGCATCCCAGATCTCAGACGTGTTCTATGCAATTAAGATCGGGTGAGCGAGCGGGCCAGATCATTCTTGTATTGTTTTTCTTAGTTAAGAATCCACTGGCAATCAAAGCACGATGTGTCAAAGCGTTACCATCTATATAAATGAGATCAAGTTGCCTCTGATTTGCGAATGGTAGGACTATCAAGTTATCAAAATTAGGTAAAGATACTACCGACATTAAGTCTTGTTGACAAATACGATCAGTTAAATTCTTCTGCCTCTATATTCACCTCTTGTCACTGACCTTCCTCCATACGGTTCGTCCTGTACCATATAGCTTTCCATATATCGTTCATCCACTTCTCTGGCTCGGCCATCACATCCTCGTCCTCTAAATCTTGGCTCATCAGTGAATAGACATTTACTTCACTCTCTGTCTCACTCGGTGTGATCTCTAGCAAAAATCATTCTATTTCGCCTGACGTTCCTCTTGAGAGGAAGATGCCTAGCTGGTCTTCTAGCACGCAAATTGACCTGTGTACTCTCATTTGAATCGTACTTGGAGTAACTTCTGTGTCCGGATGACCTGTTATTTCTGGAGCCGTAACTGTCTTTTGCCTTCTGGTTTCTGGACAGATAAGCCGATCGATTGTAACTGTTGTCGACCAGCGACGACTTCCATCATATCGAAACTCAACCATATTTGCGGCTTGGAATCCCTTCTTATCACGACCAATGATGGACATAGACTTCCCAAACCCTCTAGTCAATTCTCGCTGTGATCAGCCGGCTTGCAACAAGCCTGTAACTTGGTTAAGCTGTTCAACACCTAATCGTGGCATTCCAGATCGAATATTTTACAGCAAAAGGTTATATTTGGTTGTCATCTGTATGACATTTACTGCATTTGCAGAGTTTCTTTCATAACCTTTGTAGGAAGGTAGGAAACGAACAACAAACTGTCATAGAATTTGTTTGAATAATTCTTTGTGAGCTTCATAGAAGATTCCATGGACAGTAAAGTAGTATCTATGCTCTTGGTGCGACATTTTTCGGACCAGCTTGTATAATGAGACATACTTGAAGTGACTGTTGAAAAAGTAGTCTCTTGTCATGGAAGATTTACAGGACCATCATTATTGATAAAAAAAGCTATATCTAACGAAATTTTCCCTCGCAGTTATCCGTATCGAAGTGGGTGTAAGTGGGTACGCTAAATATCCCTCTGTATAATGCATCAATCACATTGAGTTGGAAAACACAAAGCACCACTACTTGTGGCTATACTTGCCAATCAATCACAAAAAATGAAAATACACTTTTTCTTGACAAATATCCAGACATATCAAAGTGGGTTAGGCATCAGAGTAGTAGGTAATTAGGTATGTATGTACATATTGCTGTTTCTTAGTAGCTGTTACCGGCGGTGGTAGTACAGTATAGTATAGTATAGTATAGTATGCGGTAGATCTAGAAATCGTAATCTGCTGCAATATTGATGACGACTTCTGCTGCGGTGCACACTTGTAAACAGGTGTTTGCCGGTATGTAATTTTCCCTGCACGATTCCAGGCCAGACGCAAATGTTCCCATGCGATATTGCACTTAGACCAGACTTCATGGCTGCTGCAATAGGAACTAATTGTCTTTCGTTTGTAAATTCATGATGCCACTCGGATAAATGCCTTGCTGAAGGATCGATCGTAAGCTGGTTATCGTCTTGGCCGATAGTGACATCAATCTTTACGTAGCATGATTGTAGATCACGTCATTCATGTTTCATGCTCAACTCTTTACGGATCTATTCATAGTTCTTTCTTTTTGCATAGGTCATCGTTTTCTTGTTCATGTACAAATGTACAGTGCCAGCCTTAACAATTGTGGCGCCCCAGGCAAGAATGCGGAACCGCCGCCCCTATCTTGGGTCCGCGAGCGAAGCCAGAAAGAATGATGTATTTTTCTTGCAATAAAAGAACTTTGTCTGCTTTTACATAAGCAAATTCGGTGATCACCGCCCGCAAGTTGTTTTGTGCTTTTGTAAATTATCTACTTTTGGGACTTCAACCGCGATTTTTTCTCCCCTAGCCTATGAGCTGGCGCCTCGAGCGTTCAATCAAATTTTAAGTCGCCTAATTCAAACCTGATTTAAACAACAGAAAATTGTCATTTTCCTTGTTGGAATGTCGTATCTGACGTATGGATGAAATTTTTACTATGCACCTGCTTTCCACACGGGCTGATGCTTGGATGATGGCATCGTGGGATGCCTTAGACAGATAGCGCCACATGAGAAAGTCACATTTGATAAGTCTTCCAATAGTGTTCTTTAGTATTCTCTTGATTGCTACTTCACCGAATTGTCCGACTTGGATATCTACGAACTTATAAGCCCCCAAATAGGGGGCAAAACACGTTCCTATGGGGCTCTAGTCTGATGGTCCGGTGTTGTAGTAGTGTGATATATAATACGTTCAACCCTAGTGATTCTAGTTTTTCTGGCAGTTTTACCACGTGACGCATTTGGAAAGGAGCATCATATCACTATTATTAGAGAATCATTAGACTAGGGTTGAACTTACTATACATAGCTTTGGTCATTATAATGGGTACTCTGGGTACTGTGAGCACTGGGTACTAAGTACCCTATAGTCTGCGTATCCTGTTATGCTCACTTTCTATTTTTGTCTTTCTTGGTGACTTTTTTTTCACGAAACGGCCATGTACCTATTCAATTTTCTATGTCTCTCAAAATTATGAAACAGTTGATAATTTTTCCGTTTGTTAAGAAATGCCTCAGTAATGGGCCTTATGAATAAAGATTGAGCAATTACTTTTGCCTAAAATCTAGCAGCAAAAAACGGAGAAACATTTGGAAATGAGACTTTAAGCCATTGTTATTATTTCAATCAGTTGCTCAAATATTCAGTAAAATGTGAATCAAGAAATTACTCTAAGTTTCTGATTTTTTGAGAATCTTTTGAAAACAGAAAATCAAGCAAAAGTAATTGCTTAATTTTTATTCATGACACCCAATGTTTTAGAAACTTTTCCGATGATTTAGGGCTATTCGGCTTCAAAAAAAAGTGGAGTAATCCAAAGGGATCCAAGGTGAGCAAACATTTAATGAAATCCCATCAAAACCTTTTTATCTCGTTATCTTTATTTTTGAGAGAGAAATATTAATACTCCGCGAAAACAGTCTTAATTGTAACAAACATGGATGAGTAAAGCCTTTGACATGTTAAATCATGGTCTTCTGTGTGCGAAATTTGGATATTTTGACCTGAACGAGGCAAGGGGTTCTTTTTTCAGAAGCTCCTCGCCGCAGAGACAACAAAGGGTGGCGGCTAGTAATGGGTGCTCTGAATTTTGAATTGTGAAGCGAGGGGTGCCTCAGGGCATGTCAATATTCAAGGTGGGAGTGAGAATGAATAAATATAACGTTGGAATGACATTTTAGTGATCGCATTGCGATATATTTAGTTAGCCTTTACTATGTCGACTAACCGTGGGTTCCACCAAAATATTTAACCAGCTGATAGCTAACTCGAGATTTCTTTTGATGGATTTTGGCCAAATGATCAATGTAAATTCAGGTTTCATGCTAAGTAAATCACGAAAGGGTGGTATACTTGCGATTTAACGTATTTTCCATAATGAATCTACCAGCATTGACCAGATAAAAATTCGTTTAAACTCGGTTTAGCTTAAACCGCTCTTAAATTTTTTGGTGGAACTCGTAGTGAAACATTAATTAAACGTCATGATACAAAATTATGATGTCTTAAATTTTACACACTTTCCGGCACCTTCATTTTTTGAAGTATAAACAAGGCTTTTTCATGGAGGAGATGGAAAATGGAAATGGAAAAAGGTTTCAATTTTTGCTTGCTGTGTTCAGTTTAGCTTTGCTATAAATCTCCACACTCCCTAGATGATGGAATGTTGCATACCGTTTCGCCAATACTTTTGTGTGATTTATCCTCGGAACCTGAAATCTTCCGCACCGTGGCCATGTCACTGCGAAATTGTTTATCTTCAATAATCGAGTTTCAAAAATCTAAAATTACCATATTTCATACCCTGCTACTTGATGCACGATCAGCATTTTTCGGATTTGAATTACTGATTAAGATTAGTAGAGAGATATATTGGATGGAGAAGAGGCCACTAGTTGTCTTCGAACCAGTACGCATCAGTTGGCCAATATTGCTCTTGGACGAGCTCTTGGAATATTCTGATTAGACCAGCGTTGACTCTAGGCAGTGCGCAGATGATATTAATTAAAGGTCGGAGTTGGAAATAAACAATTTCTACTACTTCAAAAACAATAATTTCAACAAAAAAAGCTGTATCAAAGAGTAGACAAAAAAACTGTTCATCTTCCTTTTACCTACTATGATAAGAGATGGGCGCCGCGCCGACGCCGCGCCGCCGCCGATCATATTTTGAGTGCCGCCGCCGCCGACATGATCCAAACGGCGCGCCGGCGGCGATTTTTTGTTTGTTTATTTATTTCTTTATTTGTTCATTTAATGTCGGCCTATTTCCGCAACGAGGCCTAACACCGACGCCGGTGAATGCTCTTCTCCACTATACTCCTGTTCGTGCCGAAAAAAACAATTACCTTGCACCCTGGCCAGTAAAAACTGGAGGGTGAATGTTCAAATAGAAGGTCAAGTTCAGAAAACATCGGTAATCTATTCTTGATACTCAAACACCTGTTTTTGAATTGCAGCAGTTGAACCCATGGCATATAAGAGAGTAACAACATCCAAGCTCAAGATGGACGTGTTCAATTTTGTTTATTGGAAGATACGGGGTGTTTATAAAAGACTGTGATCGCGGCAGGCTTGGGTCAGGCCGAAAAACGTAGTAACAGGCGCAATTGTAGTGATCGAAAGCGGATTCCAAAGGCGATGCGATCACAGACGTTTATAAACACCTGGTATATAGTTAGTTGGAAATTATATATTTTCAGATTTTTTGAAGCACAATGATTTTGATAGTGTGCAATGTTGATACATTTTTTGAAGACTGAATGTTTACGTATCATTGCTCTTTTGCTATTTCTACCCTCAACAATAAGTACCTTCATCCATGGGGTAGTTTTAGTTACTTTAACCTCGTAATACTCAAATCGTATTTTACCCATCATAATCGTACTCAGCGACCCAGAAAACATTAGAAAAGATACCCCACACCAGATCCTCCGTTGCTTTCTGAGTTTGCCTTATTTTTTCCAAAATGGCGCTTATTTTTCGACTTCCGGTGGCCGGATCGAGAAATGGGTACTTAGGTCATACTAATTAGAGGCAAGTTGCTCTATATCGACCTCAAAAACGTATTTGTAGCGCAAGGAATTTTTTTCAGGAACTACGGGCCAAATCGTTCAAATAGGTCTTAAGAGCAACTGTACCAAATGGCTTGCTTTAATCATCAAATGCGGTATCTTTATGCGAACCACGGGCACTTTATGAGTCCTATGACGCCGACCGCGCCGCCGCCGAATGACAGGTCGGCGTGTTCGCCGGCGGCGCCGCCGCCGCCGGTGTTTTTGGTGACACACGCCGCCGCCGCCTGTAATGGGGTCGGCGCCCATCTCTTACCATGATTCACCCTGTGTTCGCTATAACAGTTCCAAAGAAGACTTGTAACTGAAAGGAAATAAACTACAGAAAACTCTACATAATCGTCAATAATATACCTAATTAGGTATATCTACCGATTTGCTCTGCTGAATTTTGTTTACTTCTTATAATTATTATTATGTTTTGATGGATCATGTTTACTTATTTTGAAAAAACATGTTGGGTGATGAAAATAAAAATATAATATCTATCATATTGAAGGGACGTCATTATACAATAACGTTGTGTGCCTGAAGGTTGGAGAACACTTTAAAATTTTCGCCGGAGCCAAAAGGTTATCAGCCAAGTTATTAGAGTTGTAATGTTCCAACAATCGAGCAAGATATCTGCAGGGAGAGAGGCGATGTATAGAATTGTACAATGTATACATCATGTTCACATTGTAAATTCCGAGGTAAATTCAGTAATGTCATTTTTTGAATTGAACGTGTTATCCTGAGAGACTCTGATTTGGTCAGGTTTCCTCCAACATATCTTTCGCTAGACTTTCAGAAAATAGGTCGCGGTCACGTTATCCCTCCACATAAGAGCGCACGATCGATTAGGTAAGTGACATAACTGAATTTACAACGTGAATGGAGAATACCTATTCTGTTTCTTTGCTTTGATAGGAATACGACTGCGTATCTTGGCAGTGTTGGTAGGTACACCATTGCCAGTAAAATGTTACTTTGTGATTTTTGTAGAATACTTCCTTGTAATCGAAGCCTGCAACAGATTGTTCCTGAGGCACTGATGGAGACACTGCGATAATTGAAACCACCTATTATTATTTCATAGCCAAAGTCGTCAATAGCTGCTTTCTTTTGGTCAGGATCACAGATCATGATTCGGAAATCCGCTGACTGGATTGGTTGGATTGGTTGCACGTGACACAGCCAACCAACCCCGTAAGCGGATTTCCGGATCATGATCCGTAATCCTGACCAAAAGAAAGCGGCTGTTGACGTCATATTTTTTTTGTGAAATCATTTTGGGCTATCGGAAGTTCAAAGTGAAAAGGTGATCAGAAATAAAAATATATTACGTTCGTAAACAAAACATTGATTATTATTCTTGAACGTCGAGCATTTTGCGCATACTGTTTCAAAGAAAGTTCAGTTCCCATTGTAATGTACTTAAGATCAGAAAGGCGAAGGAAAAATCATGCAATTCTGTTCTTTTTTATGCGATACAGAATTTTTCTCCATTTTACACTTTTAAAATTGAAGTGATGTTATAGAGCTCACGATATACATTATGTCCTACGTAATTATATTCACCCGTGTTTTGTTTTCTGGCATGAGTGCGTTATTCACGTCTTCACAGAAAAATGATTTTTCATGACGTTTAATAAAAAGAAGAGGCGGTTTTTTTTATGTGAATCGTCGAATGGCTGCGCCCACTCATGAGTCTATCAATTTCCTCGCATCTTTCGCCTTTAACGTCGCAATATTGACACAACAAAATAAATTTGCACATCAGGGAAATATCGGCATACCTACCTGCCTGTACGTAGGTATGGGTGGACACGTGTTCTTCATGTAGGTGCCGGATCGATCTGATGCTCGTCGCATTCGTGTTGATATCGGAATTTAAAAAATTGACGAATTAAATAAATGAAAAGTGAAAAGTGGAGCAGCCGGGAGAAACGCATCAGTCGTTTGTTATGCAAGGTGGCAGAGTAAGGGATGCTCGTTCATTTTTGAAGCGAAATTATCGGGTTTCTCGAACATCTCGATATTGGTACGAGAACCTCGAAGTCGCTTAAATTGGGAGAAAGTTGTGTAATAATAATTGTGTATACAGCAATTTGTCGTAGTTGAGGATGAAGTTCGATTTTGTGACGTATTTTCCTTGGTTTTCATCATTTTTTAATTCATCCCCTGAGAAACTCCATAAATTGTGGACCATGTCGCCAAATTTTTGTCAGTTCCACCGATAAGACCACAGTTATTTTGGTACCATTTCTGTGCGTCTCGAATGAGACATTTCCAGGTTTTTTCAATTTATAGGATTCCTTGAAGAATACAGGGTGTTTCGGTGAACTTGCATAATACTTCGGGAGGTGGTTCCTCTCAAGAAAATAAGTCGCAAGGTGAGAGTAACATTTTACCCTGAAATGCTCCCTAAGGGACTTACAGCCCCTCAAAGGTACGAAGTTGAACAAAATTTTTAATTATTTGCTGGAAAACCGTCAAAGGTAGAAACTTCAAATTTGGTATTGAGAAGTTTCCCAACAGTGCAAATGTACATGCAAAGTTCTAAACAGATCTAACCAGTGACAGCAAAGTTGGATTGGAGGGGATTGGGATTATGTTGAAAATTATTCATGACACGTCCGTGTTTTTTCACTTTTACCTCAGAACGATGCATCCTACGAAATAAATGCAAGAGGAATAAAAGTTTTGGATTGAACGAATTTATGGGAAACATCAAATTTAAAGTTCTCACCTCTGACAGTTTTTGAGCAAATAATTGAAAACTTTGTTGCATTTTGTACCTTTGAGGAGCTGTAACTCCCTCAGGGAGCACTTAAGGAAAAATTTTTTTCGAAGTGCAGATAGAACATTATAGTTCTCAGCTCGCGAATTTGTTAATAACTTGAGCCCTCCTTGCAAAAAACTCACGAGCCGCCACTGGTTGCTTTGCTTGGCAAGGGACGATTATACGCAGGTCGATTGAATGATTGAGAGCGAAGGGACTGCCGCAACCACGATGGAAGCGACGGATATCTACCTTTGAAATCTTCCCGAAGGAAGCTGGAATATTCTCGAATAGACGACGAGAATGTATAAGAGTCGCATGGCCAGGAAGTGGATGATATTTCAATTCGCAGCGATAGTGAGCACATCAGCAAAGCTACATAAACATGAAGCAATATTCAAGTGCGATTATCTAAATAGTTGGTGAGCATTAAATGTTGAGTACTTAGTAATAAATATTGTATGTTAACCGTTCGTCTCTCAATTGACATTACTTATTGACATTGAAAATCTGGGACGAGGTGGATGATTTGAACGAGTTTACTTGCAAGTATGCCAGAAAACTACGAACGCATCCTATCTTACATCCTTGATTGCATTTTGATTCAATGAGATTGTTCTTTTCACCCTGTGCAAGATTGACGACAAAACATAAATATTTTAATGTAAACAAACGTATACGAAGGCCGAAGGCTTTTTTAAAAAAGCTTCATAATTTTATAGAGTCATATTAGTCCAGGAATTTTAGAAAAAATAGCGAACAAAAATGAAAGCGAGCCGGATTTTTGTATATAAGCTCAGTTAAGCATGTAGTTTAACATAGTAAAAGTCCTCAAGAATCCGGTGTGAGCTTCGGCCGTTGTGGCCTCGAGAAGAACTTGAGGATCAGTTTTTTGCGTATTTCTCGTGAACAATGGCACTTAGGAAGAAAGCGTTCAAGAAAAATTGTTGAAAATTTGTTTGTCTATAAGAAAGGTCCTTACACATTCCATCGTCAGTCCACTCCTTCTTTGTCAAAACACAAGAAAATTAAAATAATCCAGATGCTCGATGCTGAAAACTGTATGGACCTTGAGTTTTATGATGACGAGGTGCCACTTAGTGAAGGTGTTGTTCGATCTATTCTGTTTTGACTGAGACTATTTGCCATCAATACCAACTATGCCGGCGGCATATACAGGGTGGAATAAAAATAAAAAGTTGAACAAATGTACATCAGGAACCAAAATAGGTGAAGACATATAAATCGACAAGAAGATTTCTTATTTCATGGTCATGAAGTCGTCGTAAATTTGGATCAAATATGTTGAGCCGTTTCTGACATATCTTCAGAAAACTGAAGTCGTTACGAAAAAAAACTAGTTTTCCGTATATCAGTAATTCTTCAGATATTGAATCGAGACTTGGTGTTTCGAATCGAAACAATGATAAGTAACATTTAAAATTAAATAATAGTGAAAAACACTCTCTAGGCCAACTACTTTTGGGAAAAACACAGTCAACTTTTCTTCTGATGAGTAGACGAAAACATTATTTTTTCTGGTAACAACTTGAGTGTTTTAAAGATATTTCAAGAACAGCTCAAGATATCTTATTCAAGTTTACGGTGACTTCATGACCATGAAATCAGAATTATTTATGGCGATTTACATGTCTTCACCTATTTTGGTTCTTGAGGTACAAATGTTCAACTTTTTATTTTTATTTCACCCTGTATATGCCGCCGGCATAGTTCGTATTGATGGCTTCAAGTTTCAATCAAGAAATAGTGGACCAACCAACAACTCTACGAGGTGGCACTCCGCCATCATAAAACTCAAGGTCCATACAGTCTTCAGCATCGAGCATCTGGATTATTTTAATTTTTTTGTGTTTTGACGAAGAAGGAGTGGACTGACGATAAAATGTGTGAGGATCTTTCTTATAGACAATAAAATTTTCGAAAATTTCTCCCCGAGCACTATCTCCCTAAGTGCCATCGTTTACGAGATAAACGCGAAAAACTGATCCTCAAGTTCTTCTCGAGGCCACAACGGCCGCAGCTCACACCGGATTCTTGAGGACTTTTACTATGTTAAACTACATGCTTAACTGAGCTTATATACAAAAATCCGGCTCGCTTTCATTTTTGTTCGCTATTTGCGATTTTAACAGCTAAAATTCCTGAACTATATCAAAATAGGGTAAGAAATGACATGCAAAAAAGTTGGCGCTCTTTTTATTCCCCTCCCCCATGGGTTAGAACCGCCTGCGCCTGTGGTGAAACATTTTTCAATTATATTCACCTGATCTTGCTGAGCATGAAGAAATCAGTGAACATTCTCAATTTATAATCTGGAGTCCCCAGCATCAGCCATTCATCTACAGCTAGCTATACAGGGTGGTGAAAATTTCGATGCTCACCATTGGTATCTTGGAAACGGTAAGAGATACGAGGTCGGTTAAATTAGAAAAAAGTTGCGCATTTTTGTGGCGATTAAGAATCTAAAAAGAAACTTCAAATATTTTGATTGGTTCACGATTTATCACGAAAAAACTAAAAATTTTGATTTCAGAAATTATTTTTTATCTTTCCAACCATTCAAGCTATTCCAATCAAACTTGGTAGTTTTATGTTTTTGATCACTCCGAGTCGATCAACGTTGGCAGAAATTTTCCAGGACTTCTGGATGTCAAATTATGATAGTCAACTTTTGTTTTTCTTATGGCTGCCATATTGGATTTTTGCACTAATGAATGGAGAAAAAAATTAGCTTTCCGAATTAGTAACCAACATGTTCTTTTTATGACATTTTTAGCGTCAAATTTTGAAATTTTCGTAAATATTGACAAAATCGGGAATGCTTTGAAAAATAATTGGAATATTATCAATAGCAACAACAGAAAAAAGACAGATTGTGTTCAATTGACGTATCTAAGGGCTCGATACCAAGTTGCAGGCGCGAAGTTTGGGACGGCGTAACTCGCGAAATACAGCGCGGTCTGATTGGTTGGTATCCGCCGTTGCTATGGAAACGGCACTTACGGCGGTCTCAGCCCCAACTTGGTATCGAGCCGTAACTTCTCAATCGTGTTTTGTGCTTGTTTGTACCGAGAGCTCATAAATTAAATGGGTCAAGGGTGTCTGTGAATTCAAAAACGTCTGTCGAAACTAGGGTAATCCTCACTCCGTTTCTAATAAATTTGTCAAACTTTAATAAGAACGATATGCTAGTTCCGACAGACGTTTTTGAACTCACAGACACCCTTGACCCATGCAATTTATGAACTACCGGTACAAACAAGCACAAAACACCATTAAGAAGTTAGATACGTCAATTGAACACCATCTGTCACTTTTTTGTTGTTGCTATTGATAATATTTCAACTGCATTCCCGACTGTTTTTCAAAGCATTCCCGATTTTGTCAATAATTCACGAAAATTTTAAAATTTGACGCTTAAAATGTCATAAAAAGAACATGTTGGTTACTAATTCGGAAAGCTAATTTTTTTCTCTATCTATTTGTGCAAAAATCCAATATGGCGGCCATAAGAAAAACAAAAGTTGACTGTCATAATTTGACATCTAGAAGGCCTGGAAAATTTCTGTCAACGTTGATCGACTCGGAGTGATCAAAAACATAAAACTACCAAGTTTGATTGAAATAGCTCTAATGGTTGGAGAAATAAAAAACAATTTCTGAAATCAAAATTTTTTGTTTTTTCGTGATAAATCGTGAACCAATCAAAACATTCAAAGTTTCTTTCCAGATTCTCAATCGTCACAAAAATGCGCAACTTTTTTCTAATTTAACCGACCTCGTATCTCTTACCGTTTCCAAGATACCAATGGTGAGCATCGAAATTTTCACCACCCTGTATTATCTAAAATGCCTGAGCTATTTGTGCACTCATTCAATTCGATGCACCTGATAATAAGTGTCTTATTTGGCTTGTGAAACAGAATTTGAACCTCAGTCATAGATTTGACATGCTAACATGTTCGCAAAATAATTTAACAATCCCTCAAGACAATTGATCTAGCGTCAAGGAACTGGCTGTGGATAATGATTGGTTTGCGATCAGCTGATCAGCATGAAAAATTGACAGCTTTCCCCTTGTTTGACCGACTTCAGTGACTGTGTCATTGTGTGAACATCGTTAGTTAAATATGCCTTAAAACGGGAAATTCGTGTTGCACATCGCACGCTCCAATGAATAAGTCATAATACCTGATGAGAGTATGGAGCCCATTATACTGGTGAAAAAGATTCAAACCTGTTCCCACTCAATCGCAAAACTTGGACGCATCAATTTTACAAAACCAACGTTTTATCAAGAATTATGGTCGATGAAGAAAAACACAAAGAAGGAAAAATGGAATGTTCTCGTGTCGGCGCCATCAAGACGATTTGCTGGACTGCAAAGCGATTATGCATGATTTATTCATTTCCAGGTCAATCCGGTCGTATTGACAGTGCGTGTAATACAATCAATAGTCATTTAGTATTAAATAATAGTGTTTGTTGTAAGTACCGGGTATACTACCCCTCTGCTGGTAATGTGGGCGTGGGGCATGGAAAAAAAAACTTGGATTATGAAAGTTTCGACAGTTTCGTGCATTGTGCGTCGGCCGCATATACCTATTACGGCTGCGTCCCCTGCTGAAATGTTGCGACGTTGCTAGCCTGAGCTGTCGTCATTACCTCTTTCAGTTTCAGCACTTCCGCTGAAACTCTAATTGCCCAAAGAGGTTAATGGCGGCTGCAAAACCGCCGCAGTATACGTCGGTGCAAAATTTAAGCAGGCACCTAAATGGAGAAGCCAAGCAAATAAAAGTGCGCGCTTGGAGAGGACGCGAAGCCAGACGTTTGTGTCATTATGGTGATGGACTTGGATCGTCCAGACATACCAAAAGTCGGGCTCTTATACGGTTGAGGGTCTTCAGCCCTCAAAACTGTACTCATTTGAAACCGTTTTCCAACTTCTCAGCGCACTTCTTCAAACGGGAAGCCGCCTATGCCCTCGCTTCATCCGACTATATGTATGTCTGTCTGTATGTGTGTCTGTGCCTGTGTGTCTATCTGTCTGTCCGTCACAGCATCTAGTCCTAGACGAAACGATTTCTGCGGAAAATTCCAACTCCGGTTGGAAGCTCATGCCTTAGGTTCGGTTTTTTCGGTTCGATCTTGGGACCCGAACAAGAAAAACTGCCAAAATAACAACAGTTACAGTAATAACAATCCAATGTATCACGGCGCCAGCAATGAAGTACTGAGTTTCAAGAGCGGGCTGGACTTGAATAGTTGTGACATGCGGACAAGTATTCGTTCTTATGGAAAACGTGCGAGTTTATATTCAGAGAGAGGTTATATTTCATTCAAGTGTCAGTCGTCACGAGTTTTTGAAAAATAACTCCAAAGCTATTCGGCCAAAGCTATTTGCATCTGTGCCTCATGCAAATTCAGAATCTGCTAGTGTTTTCGACAGTATATATCTATATTTGAGCTATGTAATGTCAAGTCAAAATAATTGTCACTCCAAAAAAAATCCAAAATCGAAGAAAACAAACACAAATAAAACCCAAGAAAAGCAGAATCGCAACGTATGTGAAGACATCTTCGAGAGCAAAAGCGGAGTAGAAAATAACTGCATTCAAATTCCCACCAAGAGAAAGATTCCTGCGACAGCTTCACCAGCAGCCAAGAAGGCATCTCAGAGTGGCAAAGTTGAAAGGCGCAAGGTCACAGAAAATACAGCTTTCAATTTCAACCGGAATATGTCAGCCAAGCAGATTGGGCAGATACTTTGACAATAGGACAAAGAGTGACGGAGAAAACAAAAACATCAACAATGATAGCACCTATAGTGGTAAACCAGATATTGAGAAAGCCTCGGGAATAGCTGATGAACCTCCAAAAGCATTACCTTTAGAAAAATAGGCAACCCAAACTGGGGGAAAATGTGAACATTGCAACAAAAAATGCAAGAATGAAAGGGGAGTTGAAATCCACATTATCAAAGCTCATCCAGAACTCCATCGACAAAAAATTATCAGTTCTTACAAGCAACCAAGTACATCGGCTATTGAAAATCTAGATGAAGAAAATGATATGGTACCTCAAGAAACAGATGAAATGGTAACATTCAATGCCGAAGTAAAATTATGACAAACACTTTTTGAGACAATTCAAAATCAAAGCGTAGAGGTTTTTGAAGAGGAGCTTACGAAACTTTTAGACTTTTTGCGGACCTCCATAAATGTATTGCCAGGACCAAAACATTCAGATAGACACTACTACGAAGCTAGAAAAAAAGAAGATTCTAGTGTTACAAAATCAAAAATACAAGGAGTCATCAAATCCAGAAAGAGCCACAACGAAAGATCGACTTAAAAGAAAAGAACAATACCAGTATGAATTAACGCAATTCAGTTATTGTAATCAACGGAGGGAAGTAGTTCGAGCAGTCATGGAAGACAAAAGGAAGGAATGTTTGTTAGAGTTGGAGATGATTCATGAAGACTTCACAACACGATTTTCTACACCAAATAATTATGTCCGTCAGAACTCTTCCAATGTATCCAGTGAGAAACAGCACGACCTGAATGCCCGATATACACCTGTGGTTGACGTTTGACTAGCAACTAAAGGCATAAGAGTTGATACGGCTGCCGGAAATGACAAAGTTCCAATGCAGGTAGTCCGCAGAGAAGTTGTGTTACTTGTATTAGTCCATATCTTCAATTTCATAATTTTGACAGGCTACATCCATTCATGAGTGTATGAAAATAAACAGAACTATTCTTCTTGACAAAGGCGGGGATTGGAACTCTACAAGCAATTGGCGACCGATTACTGTCTGCTCCATTATTCGTCGTATCTTCGAGAAAATCATTGACAGAAGACTTAAAAATTCCATCACCTTCAACGAGAATCAAAAAGGTTCTACCCCAACTCCAAAAACTCATATCAACGGATCAATAATTATATTCAGTCTTATCAGCAACTAAACAAAGAAAAAGTGAGTGCTGTATCCTGTTCCCAGTGGCGCCGAACTCATAAAAAGTTACTATGGCGAAGAAAATTTTAGACCCCCCCCCCTATTGCCACGCTACGGTCGGGCCGGTGGGCCCAAGAGCCTCTTATGCAGTTAGCGCCGAAGGCAAAAAAAAAGGAATAATAATTATAATATTAACAATAATAAGCCAAAAAAGGGAAGCTGCTGACCAAATTGTCCATAGATTTCATTATATTTTCAAATTTAGAAATTTTTGAAATTTTTAAAAATACCCCTTCTAGGAGCAGTTGGGAGCGAAATAATTCATGTACAACCCACCTAGATGACATGGGCTAAATTTCAAGTTTAAGAACTGTGGCAGAAAATATTGCTGCGTAGTTTGTGGGAAGAAGTAGGTAAGACCCTCTTGTTAAATTGGGTCCCAGTTCTATCAAGAGTAATAAACTAATAAATAGGGTGTAGTGTACAGTGCAGCGCAATGTAGATAGGCACAAGAATCGAGAGTTTTTGTGAGATCATAAGATCGTGAGATTTTCCTAGTCCAGTTAGTTGCCTGTTGAAGTCCGTATGATCAAAACTCTTTTGCCTCTAGTCTATACCTTTACAAGTTCAAATTGGGACGAAACACATTCAAATTGGGAAAAAACACGTTCAAATTGGCACTAGAAAGTTTTGCAAAGATTAAACACGTTCAAATTGGAAATAATCAACTTCAAATTGAGATTAGACACTTTCAAATTAGAAATAATCAATTTCAAATTGGGAATCAATATTGTGGAATCATTTAAACACATTCAAATTGAGATCAAACAAAATCAGGTTGAGAATAATCACTTTCAAAATGAGAATAATCAATTTCAAATTAAGAATAAATCCAGTTTATTAGGTCAAACAATAATTCAACAAAAAAGTTCTTTGTACCCTTGTCCCTTTGGTACATTCGTGTTCTTGGTACCCTTTTTAGAACGCCCTTGTCTTTGTGATATAAATAAATTGAAGCTTGTTCCATCCGCATGTATATAATTGGGATGTTATCGCCTTGATAGTTCAAAAGCTGCTGAACATATTCGCGTCTTTTTATCTTGTTCTCTGCGCTGTTAGTTCCTCCGGTTCTCGTCGAATATCTTTTAAAGTGAACATAAGGCCATCTATATAAATGTTTTCTCAAACATTCGGTCGAGACCACCAAATGCTGGTCTTCTTTAAATTTTATTTTTATTTCTTCCAAGGTGAGTCTCGGATTGTCTTCAATATACCGAGTCATCAAAACGTGGTGCTCTTCGCCGATCTTTGTTCTTCGTTTTCCTCCACGTTGCAGTTGAATAGCGTCTTGAGTTTTCACCCATCGGTATGCCGTACTTTTTGTCACCCCCAGTGTATTAGCCAGTCCCCTCCAATATTCATTATCGTTGAAGACGACACAAATTTGATTCTTAATGTTGTCGGCTTCGGCTTTCTCCATATAAGGCATCGCACAGGTTTATTGCAAGGAGTTGTTTATTGTCGTTTTTTTTCTGGCAACAATATTGAAAAATTATGGAGTAAGCCTACTCTACAAGAATGCCCACCTATTTTCCCAATTTGAAGCTGTTTATTCTCGATTTGAAATTGATTATGCCCAATTTGAATGCGTTTAAGCGCTGCAAAACTTTTTGGTTCCAATTTGAATATGTTAGTTGCCAATTTGAAAGTGATTATTCTCAATTTGAAATTGATTATTCCCAATTGGACTGTGTTTAATCATTATAGCATTTTTTAGTGCCAATTTGAATGTGTTTATTCTTAATTTGAAAGTGATTAGTCTCAATTTGAAGTTGTAAAGGTATAGAGTGCTGAGGAATTATTATTTTATACAGGGTGCTCAGGGGCGGCGGAAGAATATAATTATTGGGAGGCACAAGTAAGAAGAAAGAAGTGCGAGCGAAGCGAGAAGCGCCGCAGGCGAAATTTTTTCAGAAAAGAGGCGTGATCATCTTTTTTAACATGCAGAAAAATTCTTTATCGAGAAAATTGAAGGGGCCAGGCCCCCTCAAGACTAGGATTGGGGGAGGCCATAACCCCCCCGGTTCCGCCGCCCCTGAGGGTGTTACACTTTTTTTGTCAATATTCTAGGAGATGGTAGAGCATCAAAAAATAAATTGACTTTCTGGAGAAAATTATTATCGGAAACGCATTATAACGGAGATAGAGGCTTTCAAAGTTGAGTTTTGGAAATGGTTTTTTGGTTATAACTCCAACATGCAGCAAAAATTAAAACTAAACTCTAACTCCAACTAAGAAGTTTGGCACCAGATTGGTTGATTCGGAACAGCAAGTCAAAATTTACCAATCAGATGGCTGGATTCTTAGTTGGAGTTGGAGTTTAGTTTTAATTTTTGCTGCATGTTTCCAGCATAAGTTGATGCATATAGACAATACAAATAGAAAAGACCATAGTCGTCACAAATTTTTACGGTTGCGTAGGAACCAGGCGAGTCCATCATTCAAAAAAAGGTTGGCTGATTTTTGATGCCCCAATATCCGTGACGACGGTGGTGATAACATATGGTCTTCTCTATTTGTATTGTCTATACCTACAAACATTCATTCGGATTCAGTGTACCTAATAATCCTAATATCTAATGATTTGCTGATTTGCCAAACGCGTAACCTCGAATTGGAGAAAGAAATTTGTTCGAAGAAACTGGAGCTAGATAAAGAAACCTACAAGAACTGTACAGGGAAGAAACTTGAGAGAATTCTTGAGAGATGGTGAATTTAGCAGTTGGACCAAACTACCAAATAAAGGCAAAGGATTCGAGCTCCTCAACGAATATACTCCTCCTAATACAACAATAGCCAATGGGAAAGGTTTCACTCTATCGGAATATACAACGGCCCTCAAAATTATTGGTAGTGTCGCTCCTGTAAGAGTTACCCCGGGAAGGAGTCAGGATGGCACCCGGTGTAGGCGTTGCGCCTCTGCCGAGATTTACGTACCTGAAACGCTGCCACACGTCCTAGGCTCCTGTCCGTTTGGACTTTGGCAGAAGCTCTTGAAAAGACAGGATTGGAAGTTCATCAAGAAGTCACGAGATATGCAGAGGACGGCAGTTCAAGAAGGATAGATATTAAAGCATAGTAGATCTTACAATACGATTTGAAAACAGCAAAAAGCAGCCGGAAGAAGTCAATTCGGAGAAAGAAGCAATTCATGAAAAGACAACATCTTACGTCAAAAAAGTCTATGAAGTTGAACAAATAGAGCTTTATGGTATTTTTATAGGGGCAAGGGGTACAATCACATCTTTTTTTAGACAATTCTCGGAAAAATTTCGGATACCAGCTAAAATTCTGAAAATTATAGCAATCTCAGTTATGAAAAATTCTATTTATATTCTTAGAAATCATCTATATTCTTCTTAGTTATACATTGTATTAAGCTTTGATATTTATAATTACTATTTTAAAGCTTCATATTCGAAATTATGACTAAAGTATCCTTTGTAATATATGCAGCTAAAAATGTTAGGAAGGTGAATTTTCAATAAATTTCTTACATATCGACTGTTTACTGGAATAGCCAATCATGGGTATCTAATGGGTCAGGTCAGGGTATGGCCTGACCTGACCTGAACTAGACAAAATCATATCTAAAAAACGGCAGGACCCTTATCAACATCTTGAGCTCACTAATCCCCGAAACAAGAAAAACGCTCCTGAGCCTTACACCCGTGAAAGCATAGGTATTCACTTGTTTCTTGATTTTATACGAGATTTTATACGACAACCATTGCACGCTGCCACTGACTAAGAAGGCAAACACTATGGAAAAGAAGTCTATAATTTGGATACGTTGTATAGTTGTTAGGTCACGAAACAGAACAAAACTCGGAGGAGGATTTGACGATTGAGACTTGAAAAGATATCGAGGTGTTTGACGAGGTTTAGGGTTGAGACAATGTGGGATTTCGCCTTATTTTACCATATAAAAATGTATATTAAATCAGCGCGCTGCATAGCTAGAAATATTTAGTTTTAAAAATTCCCCTTTTAACGAAACAGGCACAAAAATGCGAACTTGTGTTAACCCATGGTCGGGCAGCTTTGATACGGTCACATTTGGGACTTTCGACCATAGTGTCGCCCGTTCTAAGAGTGTGAATGGGTCGAGCGACGAGATTTTATTACTTTAAATGAGGGTTGCCTTTCCGTCTGCAGGGACAGAAGCGAAGAACTAGACCAGCACGGAGGCAGAAAGATGCGGGTAGTTTTTCGAAGAGGTTGTGTTGTGCGTGTGTTTTGTAGGTAAATATTAATTTTTGTTGTATTTTTTTAAATCATTTGTGTATTCGTTTGTCGTTTTCTATTTGAATACTACTTGGTTTCGATTGATTAGTCACTGCCGAATTAAATTAAAAGTACGTCCTTTTTATTGAAAAAAACATACGCTTAGATAATTTTAAAGGCACGCGTGCCGCTTTTGACTGGAATAATTCAACGTGAAGTGTTTATTGCATTAACTTTGTCTGTTTGAATTTTATGTCATAATTCTATGGTCAGATTAGTAATTTTTTGTATGTAATTTGTTTTTCATGTGTGCACTTGACTGTAATTTTGTGTCAAATTTTTGCTGAACGTCATTATCTGCGATATTTTTATGTTGTCATTTTTATGTACAGATTTGTAGTCAACTCCTTTTTAATGTCAGTGCTGTCTCTTTGATCTGTCATAATCTTTGTGACAATATTCAGAGCCCTCCGTCTGTTCCGGTTCTCAAATATTTATCCTTTTTGTTTGTTTACTTCGAATTACCCCCTGAGATTTTGCAAATGGCGCTTGCGAGTATGATCGAGCCTTGATGTACCTATGTTACTAATATTTTCTTGAATACCGTGAAAGTCGTATTTCGTGTCATCACCCGCTTCCGCTCAACCTAACTTGACTGTTTTCAATGTTTTGTTTTGTACATGTGTCATTGGGTCCTACCGTCCAAGCAGGTTGTACGGTACCTTTTGTTGGGGTGTCATGTTAATTGATTTTGCTTTGTTTGTTATGAGATGTTTTTATGTCACCTGTCGGGGAATGGACTGGGACAGCAATAGCGGATACGTTTGATTGGTTGCAACTTAGTCGCTTGCGACTCGCGTAACGAGGCAAATGTCAGCTTTTGTGGGTTAGGTTCTCTTTCAGTGTCCTCGGACACGGGATACGCCCACCGCCCCGCCATTCAGTATTATTTTGTAGTTATATTGTAGTGTTTTGTTTATTATGTCCTGTCTACTAACATGTCTTCAGTTGTTGTTTTTTGTGTGTTTGTGTGAGTGTGGCGACCTTTTGTTTTGCGTATTATGCGTTCCTTTGCGTTGCGTTGCGTTGCTTTGCGTTGCTTTGCGTTACTTTGCGTTGTGTTGCGTTACTTTGCGTTATTTGCTGCGTTGCGGTAGGGAGAACAAAGTCTCAGTGAGTTTTACATTTTGTCACAACATGTTTGAGAACCCTTTTCTTTGAGCTTAACTCAGTGGTTTCTTCGACTGGGTTCTTCCACATGAGTGCTCTTTTCCGAATCCGTCACTCTCCATTTTCTTTGACTTGACAGTTTGACATATTTTGTTGTGTTGTTTTCAATTGTTTCATTGTTTTTGTTTATTTTGTTCATGCTGCCAGTCACATGTTAGGTGTTTTGAGAAAAGAACCAAAAAACTAATTTTGCACTTTGCACTTATTTGTTTTGAGTAAATGTAATTTTCTGCGCACTGAGCGTGTTTCATTGAAGTCCACCTTGAACTCCACCTTCTTCCCCCTCGGGTCGTTCACCTCATGAACAAAAGCGGACCAAAGGGTTAAGACGCGAACAAAAACGGACAACGTAGGATTTCGACGATCAGAGGCCAAACACGTGAAATGTCACAGGGGGAGAGGGGCGTACCATTACAACAAGATGGGCATGGGAAGCAAGTATGAACTGAAATATGCATTGTTAACAAAGACACACACCGGTACCCACACATACATGACATCGTTTCTTCATCATCATCATCGAAGAAAAAGCTACACAAAAGAAAAACGTGAACTTTCCAGCTGGGATGAACTCGAGAAGCATCAGTTATTACTTCATAATGTATACGCGTATTCTGAGGTCGGTGAAATATCGTGCTCCTCCTTAGTCCTTCTTTTCAGCACACCCAAGCATTATTGTCACTTGAACGGGCTCAGTGTGGATGCGCTCTATAGATGGACGGCTTTCGGGCGTGAATACAGGAAGGACTTGTTTCCGAATAAAATGTCGAAGTAAAATTCGTCGCCTCGTCTTCGTCTCTCTTTCAGCTTTCAATACGTACACAAGTCGAAGACACCACCGCGCGACCATCACCAGCACGGATACGGAAAATAACAAGAAATAATAACACACCAACTTTGTACTTGTAACGAGTCGCAGCAAAGCGAGACCAACCAACTATCTACGGTGTAATTTTCTATTGGAAGCGACTTTTTTTCTTTCACCAAAATGCCCGCGCGATCTGTACGTCATTGTTCTTAACAAACGAGCTGGAACTATACTAGGAGTGGAAATAGTGCACAGAAGGAACCTCCGGAGAATATCTTAAATCCGTTCGAGAGAGACGGAGATAAAGAAAGACGCATGGAATAGACGAAACGGATCCGAAAGAATCACCTCGGCTCGGAGTTTTTACCTCGAGATTTGTTTCTCACCGCATCTCCGGCGCGGCATAACGGAGTCGAGTCACGTCCTTTCGTTACGGAGGTGTTTTTCATTATCCTTTCGATGATTAATATTATTATTATCGTTTATTTGACACCAGCGGACTTTCGAGAGGAAACCGGTAAACGTCCTGCTGAAGTACCAACCTGTTTTTTTGGCGTCGCTCTTTTGACTGTTCCACTGTTCCATCGAATTTGCGAAAAAAGTTCTGAACGAAGGCTTGGAATATTATTATTCTTGATGGCCATTCTTCCGTAGATTTTCCTGCAATCATCAAAAAGCTGCCAGTCCCTAGAAAGGTGCCTTCATTGTTTTCTATTCTGAGTTAACAAATCTCGTAACAAATGGTAGGTGATCTTTAGATGGTATTTTGTATACACCGTCCCACATCAGTTGGCCCCGATGCGGAAATTTCACTTATTTCCATCAAACGAAATACAGGGCGTCCGGAGTTTGAATGCGGAACCCTCAGCGGAAGCTTTGTCAGTCGATAATAAAAATAGTAGACTGACCTCAGAAGAATATATTTTTGAAAAGCAGCCCAATACCATTTCGTCAGATTTGAGCTAGAACATCTGTTTTTTATCATAACTTTGGAACTGCTCAACCGATCTTGGGCAGCTCAACCTGGGAAAAGGCTTTCCCGAAATAGCCTAATATTCTCGAGAACCGAGTTGGCTTGAAATAATAAAAAGTTGAGGGATAGGCTTCTTTTTGTTACTTCTACGCCACTCCAGATATAATGGCTGGATTCGGAACCAATATATCTGGGATCCTTCGTAACTTTTTATGCCCCCCTATATTTTGAATGTTTATCTTGAGTCGATCCTATTCCCAGAGCTCCCTCACCCAAATCTTCAGCTTGAAATATGAGACCTGCATTTTGAAAATCGGTCAAAAATGAAAAATAATTATCACCGGAAGACCAAGAAGCAGATTTTTTTGACACCACTCTGTATTAAAATAAAAAGCATGACGAAATAAATCAAAAAACTGTTCAACATGATGAGCGTTATGTATAAAACGGAGTGTAGGTTCAGTACTCCGATTTTAGAGGAGTTGCTGAGGAAAATGTACTTACAGCAACTCCTACAAAATCTAAGCATAAGAAGATACCTCGCTTTTATACATTATGACCCACCTACATGCCTTTTAAATCGGAATCCTGAAAAAAATTACTTCGAATGGGACTCTCTTCCCAGGGATTCAAGTTTTCGAATGCTTTGAACAGAATTGAAATTGTTTGAGCCACCCAGGAGTTTCCGTAGGTACATTGAAAAAGGTGGAATTTTGGAGCACGTCTTCTATTTTGTTATGTAGTTTAGATACCTACAAATAGTACAAATAGGAGGTACAAATAAACCCATTCCTAATGCCTTATTGCACAAAGTCAGTATTTTCTGCAAGCCCCACTAAAAATTATCTTACCTTACCTGTTAAAGAGAAACTTTAACGCCTCGATGCACTTGTTTTCCTTTTTTTTTTAGTGTCACTTCAGATGTTAATTAGTAGTTTGTGAAAAATAATGAAACACCTGTTGACACCGTTCAGTGGTTTATTACCAAAAATTATGCACCATTTTAGTTTCACATTTATATACAATGATCTTGGTAACATTAAGAATACTGAATTATTAATTATTTATTACCGTTAATTTTAGTTATAGTATAACACTGTAATATTATTCAACATTTACGCCGTCGTTGGCAGGGTTCGACAACAGGGTTGGGGACAGTTAAGTTTTACATCACGTTCCGTCTATATACGATTATGTATATGGATAAAGAATTTTACATATCAGATAAAAATTTCTCTCATCAGCGGCCGAAGTCATACCCGGCAAAACTCCGTATCAGTTTTAATACACATTTCCTTTTTATAATAATTAATATGTAACGTTTCATACATTTTTACAATAAATACAAAAATAAATAACACCTGTATTATAGTTGATTAAAGTATGCTAACATCTTATATTGTATGAGTGGGATGAGTGTGTTTTTTCTTTCTAATTTACAGACATAGTAACTACAAGGTTTGAATGTTTCACACGTTTGAACAACGGGTATATAAAGTACATAAATACGGATCTGTATACTGTTTTGTTGATATGGGGGGGTGTACGTTTAAGATTATTTTATTATTGTTACATTTATTGGATCTATTTGAGGTTTCTAGAGGGAATATGTATTTTTTTTTTCTGACAATCGATCGAACTGAATGGATATGTCCATTTCTGTTCGTTGAAATGTAACTTAATTTCAAGTTAATACCCGAACCAAACGTCATTAAGTTCGCACCGTACCATGTGCAATCACCGTCATTTTTCTGATATAAATCAATACGGCCATCGAAAGTAAGTGAAGCACATTTCGATAGATCACCGGAAACATGTATACCTTAATCAAATGAAGCTTGCTGCAAAAATAGGAATGCTGTTGGAACGCCATATCGTGGTGTCATTTAAATTTAATATTCATAGGTTCAGCGGATGGAATTTTTAATTTTACTGTGACAGCGACTAAATGTGAGAAAACAATGGGACATTCATCTGGGGTATAGATTTCGCCTCGCGCAGCTTTTGCAATAATATTGATATTCATGTGGAAGCAATTCATCCTCTTGATGAATATTCAATAATTCATTCATTGCAATGCAAATGACTTTGATAATGATCGATTACTTTGCTCCGGTCTTTTGTCCTTTTTTCGTTGTCAATCGAAACCACACAATAACTACCAAGCGTACAAAAAGTTAGTTTTCCGTAATTCAATATAGCGAAGATTACTAATGAGCGTGTATAAAGCCGAGCGTTTATACTTCGCTTTGCATCCATCTGCTGTTTAGCATAATGGGCGTGTGGAAAAGTCCAGTTCTTAGGTACTGTTTCATATTCTTTAATCACTGTAATTTCGATGCATTTGAATTACAAAGTACTCTTTTGTATTTATGACACACGTATTGTGGGTTCTTCCTCTGCCCTGCATGATATAATTGTAACGCAAGCCAACTTCATTAAAATGCAAAAGCTCAAATTGGTGAGCTTTACTTTCGATCGGCAGGATGGCAGGGGTTCAACAATAAACATGTTGAACTGGTTTTGCTGCAAAATGCATACCATCAAATCCAGCTGGAATGATGAATATGGTACGAGTGATATTAAAATTTCGAATTATATGATTATTTTCATTGAATCAGACATAATATAAACAGCTTTCCGTGAATTTTAATTTGAAAACAGAATAAAACAGGGTTCACAAACAAATTAAATTTCATCCTTTGACCATTCTCCGTATTCCAGCGTTTGAACTACACTCCTTTTTGCACATCAGCGCTTATATTTATCAGCGGCGTGTTATTTCAAATGAGCGCTTGATTTGCAGCACGAGTGGTATTCTTCCTACTCTCTGATATAATATTGAAAATGTAGGTACCTACTTATGCGTACTAAGAAAAAATGTGCTTCACTCACAATAATGACCCCAGGGCTATCATTATACCGTATATATAAAGTTTTTCAGTCTTTTTGAGCACTACTTTAACCCTTTATTTTCAACTCACAATATTTGCTTTCAACAAACTCTTCTCTATCTACAATATACACACTATTTACAATCCATATGATCAAGATCCGCTCTCTTGCTAATTATATCACATTAAAGGAGAAAATGTACCCTTTTTTGGAAACTTCGCGCGTACTTTTCACAGCACAACAATCCGGTAGGAACGAGCAGTCTTTGGTATAATATTTAAGTCGGTTCAATCAGCCCATTATTGTAACATATTGATGAACAAATATATTTTCACTTGACATTTGTTGGATACTTATACATTTTTTGAATATTACAAAATTGGTGGAAGAGTAGCAAGACAGTTGAATATCGTTTGAAAAAAAAAAATGGGACCAGTTCAGGTTGCAAAATGCTAAGTTAGGTTTTGGCGTAATAATGAAGGTAAAGTATCTAGTGTATAAGTGTACGGCATATCATGATAATTTGAACTAAAGTTCAGCTTCGTATAACCCGTTATTTTTAGATTTTGTCGAGGATTTTGCTACATGTACAAATTAGTGCTTTGAGAATTGCCCATACAGTACAAGGTGAGGTTAGGTCAAAGACCTTGATTTGCAAAACTGATTGCGATCAAAATCATTTGGTCATTGTTTTGGCGTACTCACAGATTTTTGACAATATAAAGCAATGGAATATTTAGGTGAAAGATAAACACGACAGCATAGGGAGGGAAATGACAAATTACCCACTAATTAAATCGATTGTTTTACACATTGATTTTCACCGTTTGTTTACCTATTTATGGCATGAAGTTTAGTGTCCTTCAATAAAAGGTAAGTTATCCACTGCGGATATTATTGTACAGTTGGCAGTGAGTTGTTATTTTGGTGATATTATAACATTTCATTTGAAAATTTATCAATATGTCGATTATTTATTTGGAAGCTTATTTTTCAATATAATTTGCTAAAACGAAATATTTTTTATAACTTATGAAACTATAAAACTTTAAAGAATTCGATAGTGATGGTTCAATTTATTTAGTATTCTTTGGAAATAATCAATGACGTCTCAAATTATCAGCTTTTGATAAATGAGTAAATGAAATTTTGCTGCGAATTATGGTAGTAATACTACCTATTCATCTCAAAATAAGCAATTGGTAGTCGTACTGATGTTTATAAAAATATCCGTGATCGATCATGGCAACCGCACAGAATCAGTACTGGTACTGTAGAAATATCATGTGGTATAAGATTCTTCATAAATTTCAAAATGTGATTTCTTTTGTTTCGTCTCAATTCATCCACCAAAAGTCATATTTTACTTCATATTAAGCCCTGAAAGTTTGTAAGTATCAACTGCGCAACTAATTAATTGTCGAAGTAATTCGCACCACAACACAATAACTTCCGAATACCACCAAGGATTATGATTCTGTTTCCAGATTTGGTTAGGTCAATTTTTCTGTAGTTCAACTTATTCAAATTTGAAGATAATTTGTTTAAGTACTTGACAGGGCCAATGTATACCATGTTTATCCACCTTTTCTATAAACCATGTTGCTCGCTATGTTGAAATAATCATGAAGTGTGATATCGCGATAATTTTGACATTTTTTCAGATCAGAAGAAGGAACAATTGTGAGCGTGTCCAATAATTTCAACTTTCTATAATTAAAAGGGTTATTTTGACATGTACGCTGCTCGGTACGCTGTCAACCTTTCGATAGAACTTTATTACGTCAGTGATGTTGTGACAAAACTCCATCAAAACTCTGCACTGCACACTCCACTTGAAATGGCAAAGTTGACAGTTCATTGATGCCATTTCAAAAAAGGGACTAAGCTCGATAAATGGCTGGAATGGAAATTTAATTTTTTATTTCCTTTGTTTCGACATGTTTAATCTAATCTCATTCTGGCTATTTGAAATCCTGATGGTACTTGTTTGGGTGATACTTAAGTTTTTGAAATTCACCTTCACAAGGCAGATACGGAAGAATTGAGTCAACCGACGCAGACATGCGGATAAATATAAGCAGAATTGAAATCCTTGCGGCAGTCGAAAGATGCTGTGATTTGAAGCTGGAACACTACTTTTTTGGACTCCGACAATCATGACTAAGGAACACATCAAAATGTCATTATGAACCCAGAAAGAATAAATTTACTCCCAAAGTGACAAATAGAGTTCATAATGACAGTTTCAAATACCTAAATAAAATGCATCTACTATCAAACTGACAAAATGTCACTTTTCACGCCATTCACGATTCTCATGCAAGGTGGATGTTTTCGAGGCTGACGCGATCACAAATTCATAAACATCAGAACGGTATCAGAGAATTTTTATCATTTCATCCAGATGGTCAGTGTGATTACTGTGATTGCCACTCGAGTGGAAAGCTGACAATTTGAAAATAATTGAGTATCATTGCTACCAAAAACAATCGAACAAAGTATGTTTTTTTTTTGGACTAACGCAACTTGACAACCGTTTTACTATAATATGAAATTTCCATACTGCGCGTTAACTTATTGTTCATTAATCTTCAGGCTGCAGTAGCCCCTAGGCTGTTAAATATTTGGGAGAAGAAAAATGACCCGAGGAAGTCAATATGTTTTTTTAAGCACCTGTCGAAAGTCCCTAGTAATTTCAAAAATTTGAACATTGCATCATGAATATGTTGTATTTTGTAAATGTCAAGTGAAAATTGGTTCATCGACGCATAACCGGGAGGAAGCTTGCGCCGCCATGGCCCGCCACTTACACCCAGCTTAGACGTCGGTGCCGCAGCCCTCTTGATAGCCCTCATCCGGAGAGTTTCTGCTGTGTGTGAGGGCCCTCTTGAGCGCCGTCACCGGCGGCAGCACGGGCACGGCTCCTTTCTGCCACACCCTCAGCGTCTTGGCGTTGGTGGGCAGGTTGTTGATTTGCGCTGATGCCGTCAGCTCCGGTTTGAAGTGATCGCCGGCCGTGGCGGCGATGGGAAGACCGTAATCAGAAGGATAGGGGGCCACGGCCGGATTGGTGCGGAAGGTGAGCTCCTCCACGGAGCCGCCGGCGCTCATGCCGTCCATTATGGGTGTCTTGTCGTCGTACTGGAATCCCTTGATGGTCGCCGGGTAGACGTCGTCGCTCTCCCACAGTCCGGACGGGTACAGCGAATCGGCGTTCCTGCTGTACTCCCCGGAACCGGGCCGCTCCAGGTCCTCGCCTCCTTTGGTATCGTTAATTAGATCCGGGTTGTTTCCTGACCCCGACGAGGGCGACACGAAGCAAGACGCCGGAATGACGCTGCCGTTTCCGTTGTAATGGGCCGTGCTGTAGGCAATGTCGCCGGAGACCCTCGGCGGCTTCTGCACGGGGTTGCAGAAATTCAGCTCGCTCGGCTTCGGACTCCGTTCGAAAGACGTTTCGCTGGTCTGAACCGTCGGCGACGACGCGACCTTGCCGTTGGGCACGCCGCCCACCGTGACCACCTCGATTTGACCGGGCGTTTTGGTTTCCACGAAAGGAATCCTGCGTAGCCTCAGGAGCAACACGACAATCACTATCAAGATGAAAACTATCAACACCACTAAAGCGACACTCAGTCCGGCGATTTGTCCGCTGCCCAAAGAGTGTATGCCCGCGGTGCGTACCGAAACGTGTAACGTAAAGTTCGCTTCCGAGTTTCCAGCACGGTTTTCGGCGACACAGTAAAACTCACTCGAATTGATCTCTTGCGCGTTCGTTATAATCAACATGCTTCGCTTTTCTTGTTTGCCTTCTTCTTGGATCTGGATCTTTTGGTGCGGGCTGAACGCCGAATTGTTAAGCAGCGGTTTGCCATTCCAGTACCAGTTGATGTTCGCCGGTGGTATCGCATTGGCCCTGCACAAAATCGAAGCGTTCTCTCCGGTGTTCGCTTCGATATACCTGTTTACTGGTAAAATCTCGGGTTTGCATGCGAAATCATCCACGTGCAATTCGCTGAAAGTCTTATCGATGACGCGTTCCGGCCCGCCGCTGCATATCGGCGGTATTGGGTACGGGATGTTGTTAGCGACGAGCCATTCTTTGACGGCCCTCAGGCGGCAGTCGCAGTGCCAGGGGTTGTCGTGCATTTCGATTCCGTGGAGGCGATTGAGCGTCTCGACTGTGCGTAATCTTAGTTCGGACAGCCTATTTCCGTTGAGCTTGAGCGACTCGAGCATTTCGATGCCTTCGAAGGCCTTCGAGGCGATGATTTGTATCTCGCAGTTTGACAGGTCGAGTTTTATCAGTCCCGGAATGGAGTGGAACGAGTGGCTGTCGATTTTCTGGATGGGATTGTGGGACAGCACGAGGTCGCGCAAAAAGGGCACGTCTTGGAATGTGCCCGAAGGCACGGACGTCAGCAGGTTGTGGGACAAGTCCAGTTCGATTAGATTGGTGAGACCGCGGAAGGCCAGCGAGTCGATTTGGCCGAGCCTGCACTTGCGGAGGAACACGCGCTGCAGGTTGATCAGGCCGGAGCGCACGAACGTTTCTCGGGGGAGTATCTGAAGATTGTTGCCGGACAGGTCGAGGACTTGGGTTTCCGTGTCGACGTTCTCCGGTATGGTGATCAGGCCGCGTTCCATGCACTCGACGGTTTGCTTGCCGCCCTTCCACTTGCACATGCAGGGCGAAGGGCAGCTGCCCCCCAGGCCCCCGCAGGATTTAAGAAATGTCACGGTCAACAACACGGCCACTGGTACGAAAAGTTTTTGCAAAGCCATGTTTTTCATAGCACGGCCGTCGGTGATAGGAAAGTCATCGCGAAGTTCACCAAACAAAAGTTGTGTAAGTATGTGTGTGTGTAATTAAATCGCGCACGTGAGCGCACCAGCTTCGTGCATCGGGCACTGGCGAGTGGCGAGCGTAGACTGAATGAGAGGGCTGTCGACTCCTTCTTCCTCGTTGTCTCGCACCCTCTCCGCCTCGGCTCTCCGTCTCTCGCCGTTGCGCACTGGTTCACAAGTAACCGCCGCATCACCGCCGTGGTACTGATTTTTGTGCTTCGACCCACGACGGCTAGTTTTATTAATACATTCTTAGGATAATTCCAGCAGATATCCGAACACCTTGGACTGTACGAAGACCGGGCGGATGTCTGCGGAGGTGAGACGCCGCAGGTAGGCCGTGTGTGGGTGAGTGGGTGAATAGCCAAGAAGGCACGGCGGTCGTCCTCACCATCACCAACAACAACACACGGTTCTTATACAACACTGATCCGTCTTCATTATCCGACGCGGTTGATAACTGAAAAGTACGCCATCAATAAAATCAAATACCATCACTTACCGACTCCATTCTGCTTTCGCTGTTTTATTCCTGAAGACGAACGGTAGAGAAGCCCAATATTTTTATACCTTCCAGACCTCGAGACTATCATAGTGCAAAACACCATGAAATATTCAAACTAGTAAATTGCTTCATTAACTTTTCACAAACATTGACCTGAAACTTGCACGTACTAGAATACACAACACCTAGCAGGCATCCAGGTATATTATTTCCAATTGTACCGGGTGTTTATAAACGTTTGTTATCATATCGCCTTTGGAATCTCCTATCACTCTTTCAAATCGTGCCTTTCACTGCGACTTTTGGCCTGACCAAAGCCTGCCGCGATCACAGACGTTTATAAACACCCGGTACATTATGAGGCTATACCTAAGCTTCCGATAATGATTATGTTCCAGAGTTACCTATAGGTCAACACACTACATGGAACGGAACTGGCCCATGAATGCCAGCCACGGCAGGCCATTTCTAAGCGAACCTGTTCAAGTGCTGAATAATTACGATAATAATTACTGACCCGTTGGATTTCTAATTCAGAATGTCTGGAACGATTAGAAAAACATTGTTTCCGGTTACACTGGTCAAGCCACAATAATAAAACCTACCTGCAACCTATGACCTAGTAGCTGATGGCTACTAATTCTTATAGCCCAGGCTTTTTAGCATTTAACATGAAACAAATTAATCCACGTGCAATCTTCACGGTATCGTACCCACTTAACCTTACTAAACAACATACTAAAAGTCCCCAACTCTCCTCCGTGTGCGTCATAATTTTTGAGGGGGGGGGGCAAAATTTTCATTAGAAAAATTCTAGGACAAAAGTAATCTAGTCAGTGGCTTCAAATTTATTATATTTGGATACATTGGGTTATAAGTGAAACTTATTAACAAACTAGATGTCTATGGTTCCCGTGAGGGGAGCTCGGGAGGGGGGCAATTGGTGACCTATGCAAGAAATTTGGTTTTCATTAATATTGAGACAATACTGGCATGTTGGGTATCGTTTCCCACTAAATCTGACCTTGCAAATCCAATTATGACATTTAAATTCTGTTTAAAAAATCTTTTGAGCAATTTTCGACAGAAAAACCTGACTTTGGGACCAAAACAAAGCCGGTTTTTCAATTTGGGTTATTTTTGCGTTTGATGCATTAATCATTTGGATTTGAGATTGTATGAATTATATGGATCTTTCTGCACAAGACTATCATATCATAAACGCGACGTAAGTGGTTACAAGGTGAGAAAAATAATTTATTGAAAAAAATGTCGAAGTCCTAAAAGTCACTCAAAAATATCTCCGTGCAGTTGAAAAAAATGTATTTTAGCTGTAATATGGCTTTGATTTCATCTTTCAAGGTTTCTTCTTGTAGCCAAAACAATTCTCTAGCTACCGAAAAAAGAACACTCTACATTAAAATAATAATAATATAACAACAGCAAGTTTCCCGCGGGTATAGCCACATTTTTCAGTTTCAAGCTGGCTTACACCGAACATCAAACCATCTCGATTTTAGAGTATTCAAGAAATGATAATCATGTCGAATGCCTGATGTAAATGCGTGGAATAGTTGCAGTTATCGATCCCATTCGAAATTTCTAACATTGATGTATTCAACGTGAAAATATCGTAAATTAAAAATCCACAATTTTCAAGAGCAAATTATAATTTTTTTCAACCAAAAATGCTCACAATCTTTTCAAATCAGAGCTTCAACATTGTATTTACATATTAATAATGTATTGGAAGTGTAGCACAGCACAGGAAGATTTTTATAGCCATGCTCTGCAAAAAATATCAAATAATTAATATTATAATTTCAAGTTCACTAGTAGTCAAGAAAAAATCGCATCTAGCTTACCATCCGTTCTCTAAGCTTATTTTGTCCAATATTAGTTTCGTTAAAAACTCGTCTATTGATTTTCAAACAATAAATCGATAGTAACGTCGAATACTTACCGATAGTACCTACCCATCTAAAATAATAGCTAAGTTATCTAGCACCTAAAGAGACTAAATACCTACATAAGTTTATGAAAATAACAGATCGTCCTCAGGGTCATACTCAACAAGGTGGGGTAGATTCTCACATGTTGTGCCCCTACAGAACTTACACATCTGCGAACAAGACAAGGAAGCTCGCCTGCATCTACATTTTAGACCGCAGTTCTTCTTGCAGTTGCAAGACACTATCTTCAAAAGAGTCTCCGGAGCTGGTGGAAGATGCGTCTTGACGGGGACCAACTACACGTGGGTACTTCCGCGTAGCACACCGTGTTGTTTGTTTACACCTAGAGTACCTTAGCTACTGTTATCTAGCGAAAACCCGAGGTTAATCCAAGGTCTAGGAGCCGCGATATTGCGTGGAATGACAGACGGACTGACGAACGGACGAATAATAAAATAAAATATCTTTATTGTTTGTACATCTAGAGTACCTAAGCTATCATCTAGCAAAAACCCAAGCGCAATTCATAGTTTAGTAGCTGAGATATTGCCGGACACTGCAGACGGCAATAACAAGAACAAACTATAAGCGCTACAAGTGGTAGCGCTAAAACCATAGAGGAAAATTGCGAAACTGTACCTAGTACCTACTCATACGAGTACTACCAGACCAGATTTAGTCAGTACGATGCTGTGCATATTGAACGTAGGATCAATTATTACAGATCAAAGTCTAGGTTGATAATGTTGAAGTGATTTTACCCATATAATGCGTTTGACGTAACTTCATAGAATCCTTATTGGAATTGCTGGACAATTCACAATGAAGCTAAAAGATACGTCATTTTGAAGCTAAAACTGTAAGGAATCTACTGCATATGATAATACCAAGTGATATTCAGTGGTCGATGCAAAAGTAAAATGTTAACTGAAGCATAAGAAAAAAAAACACGAAAAAAGAGTCATTATCAAGAAATTAAGTCTGTTAGTGTCAGATTTTGGACAAAAGCTATCCCATATCATCCACTTTGATTCATTATCTTTCATTCAAGACCAAGATAAGAGAAATCGATTGGGTGGTTGAGAACTAGGAGCATTTCTAAGCGGAAAGTGCATTTTGAGGTGTCTTCATCTTTGCCTGTCAAAAAAGCAATGACGCACGCGGGGGAAAGTTGGGGACTTTTTGTATGTTATACAGCAAAGTCTAAAGAACCCTAAACTGAAGAGATTGACCGTGTTTTAATTTGTTTCATGTTTTGCCGTTTTTTCGACTAAAAAGCCTGGGCTATTACCATCGTTCCCGAGTTTCCGTACTTAACCGTACAATATAGCTTAATGGATTTTCTACAACCTGATATTACGTCGGCATTAAAACGGAATTGAAGTCTCCACCAGTCTCACTTTCATTTGAGCTTTGTAATTGTTAGTTTGTGTGTGCTACAATAAATCCTAACGATTAGAGAGTCGATTGGGATAATAGACAATTGTCTTTAGAAGTGCCGTTCGAAGAAAAAAGAATTCATTGCAATAAGTTCGCAATTACTAGATATAATGGGGTCTTGGTCTTAGACAAGAATGTCAAAATACAATTTTATGGCCTAAGTTAGATTAGATCCCTAAGTAAATGAAACTAATTATACTGTTCAGTCAAAAGAAAAAAAGCTTTGACGCCTAGAGAGAAAACAGAAATTTCGCTCATCACAGCCCGTCGGTTCAAATCGAGTGAATAAATGCGCCAAAAACAGTACCGGGTCGCCACGTGAACGTTGAGAAACAATCAACGTGTGTCAATCAGCGTCAATATTTACGCTGTGAGCTTCTGGCCAATCGGGTTTGAACACGATATATCTCTCAGTGGTCCCAGAGGTCGTGATGCGAATATACCGGGTGTTTATAAATGTCTGTTATCAAATCGCCTTTGGAATCACTCTTTCAAATCGTGCCTTTCACCGCGACTTTTGGCCTGACCAAAGCCTGCCGCGATCACAGACATTTATAAACACCCGGTACTTAGTTAATAATTTTTGTCGGAAGAATGCAAATTTTCTAGACTTCTATCCAATTTCCGCTTGTGTCAAATTGAATTAAAAAATAACTCCTAGAACAGAAAGAACGTATGAGTTGAGTCCTGTTTTTTAACGCGGGTCGTCGTGGTCCAAATTCGGATGAGTGGCCAGCGTCGGACTGGCAAGTTTTGACCTACCGGGCAAAGAATCAAAGTGGCCTCGAAACCGAAGAGGGAGTCAGAGGGGCCCACCCTCCAGTTACCGCCGCAGGCGACTCCTTTTAATCATAATAATAATGCTAATAACAAAATAAAAGACGCTGACCAAATTGTCTATAGATTTCTTCGAACTCAAATCTGTTGCTTGGAATACACTACGATAAAGAAAACAACGGAGGAAAGAAAAATATTTATTATTGCTACGTATTTTGCGTACGGGTTCAAATATAATCGAGGCGATCGTTTTAAAACACACACCGTTTATTACTGCGTGCTACAATGAATACACGCCAACAATTATTCACTAAGGAATATAAATAAATAAATAAATAAATAAATAAATATTGTTTATTTGCTATTCACACCTAACAATTACAATATAGAAAACAAATAATGAAAATATTATAAAAATAGCAAATAGGCTGCCGTTCAGCTTTCCTGTAAAGCCAAGAAGCTGATCTTCCACGACACCCTGTACAAAACCTAAAATTAAGAAAAAACCAAAACATAACAAAATATCCAAATGAATCATCTCACTGCAACTCCCACAATCCATAGTTATCAATATCGCTGTGATTACTACTCACTTTTAATCCGCTCGCTACCACTTCGCATTTCAATTCGTAACTGCTCGTGAGGCGACGAATGCGACGATTGATGCATTATATTACATATATAGGTCGGACTGATTCATCTCGAATGTTCCATGCATTCTCCAGCAGTCTCCACAGTGACTCGACATACGGTTTCCATACGACTCCCGAAAAATCTTGCACATTACCCGTATAATTCTGCTGTGTTCTAGAACCGGCGCCTCCGCTAAAATGGACAGATGTAGCTTGACCCACTGCTGAAGTCTCCATACTGTTGTACGGGGAAAAGCCTACACGCGCGCTCCGGAGCACACCAGAACGCTCCGCACTAGTACACTGCGATCTAACGTCTAGAAAGATTGCGTGTTATCCAGAATGGCCGCTCGTAACATCATTCTAACATTAGGCCAGGAATTACAGAAATAACAGCAAATAAAAATGAAACCCAGCCGGATTTTTGCATATAACATATAAGCCCATCAACAGTTTTGATCTCAAAATAAAGGTGATTTTATGGAAATGTCAAAATTTCATATGATGGCATACCTCAGCCGTTCCTTTGATGGCATAGGTTTTATGTCATCAGACATGAGTCCTTGACTACTTGGAAAATTGGAACGGTTTGTCCTTGGCTTTTAAAGATGCCCATTCGCGGTAATATGTCAAAAATTTCCATTTGCAAACTTTCTGGGTGAAGTTTTTTCAGAATTACTTGTTTTCAGAAAAAAAATTCTAGGTGTTTTTCTCATAACTCCTTTTTTGCTCCTATCATCGATTTCCATTCTCGGAAAATATAAGTATGCCAACTGGGGAAGCTTACAGCAGATGCCACCGGAGGTAACAGATCGAGGTGCTATAATTATAACCCAAAGGATCAGCCTAGCTATCCAAAAGGAAATGCAGCATGCGTAATGGGTACCATTCCACCTTCCCTACCCTTACCTTTTTACCTTTTATAACATATTTTATATACTTTTACAAAAAAAAGATCTATTATTTAAAAGTTTTAAACATATGAGAAATGTAAAATGTTGACAAAATATACTTGTGTACCTATTTAACCCGTTTGTTTGTACCAATTCAAAAAAAAAAAAAAAAAAAAAAAAAAAAAAAAAAAAAAAAAAAACTCAAAATTTTTTACTCAATTTTTTACGATATGTTTTTTACGATATGTCATCATAGGAAAGATAGTGCCTATGATGGAATACTTTCGATTTTTTATATTGTTACGGTATTCGGGTTCGCCTATCTCGAAATTAAACGCGCTGATTTACTTGTAGACTGCACTTTATTAGCCTATCGAACAACTAAATAACGCACCGAATTATTAATCGCTTGGAAATTCACAATATCGCCGAGATGTTAACGCCACAATCGCTCGATTCCAACTCTCTCGATGCCAGGTCGAGTTCCTCTCTTATAGTGGCATCGAAGGTTCTGGATGCTTCCTGATGGTGTTTACAGCACACGAGGACTTCTCTGGTATCTGCGTCGAGAATATACGCGTACTTTCTACGGCACCTCCACCAGAAGTCTCGACGTGTCGTGACCTACCGCTGAAGTCTCTCGATGCTAGATTTAGATTCGCGTAGATCTAGATTTCTCTAGAAAGAGCCGGGATGGTCGCGAGCTTCGTAACAATATTAATTTTTTTACGAAAAAGTACAAAATTTAGTTAAATTCCCAATTTACTTTCAAAATATATCTATAGTTGTTAATCGAAATAGCTTATGCAATTGGTAATGCAGCTAAGGATAAAGTGATGACCGAGCTTCATAGTTCCCCTGCTGGTCTACTTGCGATTTTGTCGATGATTTCTGAATGTGGCTAAAGATGTAAATTCTACATAAACGGCAAAGAAAGAGCACGACTAGATGGCAGATAAAACAAACCAACTGCGGGAGCAGCGCCGGGAGCCTCACATACAATCCTGTCATTCCACGACTAGTGACTACCAAGAAATAATCAATGCATGATATGCACAAACAAAAGTGGACTAGACTTTGATACAAAATTGAAAATTTGGATTAAATATAAAAACATCAAAGTGCAATTTTTTCCAAATGTGTACAATTTGGCCTCCAAACTGAGGATTGGCCTACCGGGCATTTGCCCGGTTGCCCAGTGGACCAGTCCGACACTGTAAGCGGCCGTCTCAAGCTCAAAGTTTGGAACTTTGACAGTCATTCAATTATTGAGAGGTGGCAGAGAATAAACTCTCAACTGTTTTGTTTTACATATTTTTCAACGGCTTTAAGATGAATATCGCAAGTCTAGTCCCGTCAGGATATAGCTTCTGTCATTTTTGGACAGTGACCTGACAAATAACACGCATTATGATTATGAACTGGGCTCGTCGGAGAGCGAAATTGTGACCACATGCCAAATTTCAACCTGATCGAATAAACGACTTGGCAGTTGTCATGAGAGATAACATACATAATACAGGGTGTTCGCAAAATTGGGGTAGAAGATTCAACAGCTGTTGGAAAAATGCTCCAAAAGTGTCAGAAAAATTAATTAAGAAATTATGTAATAAATTTTGAAAATTATGGAGGGTCAAAAGGTGGTCCTCAGACTCCTATTTTACTTATCTTGGAAGGTTTCAGTGAACCTTTTCCGTCAGACTAAGAAGCAAATATTTTGAACTTTTGAATGTGTTTTGTGAGTTTATTTAGTGTACAGGGTGAATCATGAATCCTGAAAATCTATTTTTTCTCTCGAAAATGCCCGTGAAGAATTCTAGAGGTTATAAAACTGATGTACAGCAACAAATAACAAAAATAGTTACCATTGTGTTTTCCGCTTGCTTTTTTTGGGAAGACTGGATTTTCAGAATTTACGATTCACCCTGTATAGTGAGTAGTCACAAAACACATCCAAAAGTTCAAAAACATTGCGTTTTGGGCTCTTGAAAAGATGTTCACTGAAATCTTTCAAAATCCTGAATTTTTTCCAACATTTTTCTGATACTTTTGAATCATTTTTAGCGCACTTCTCCAAACGGGAAGGCGCTTTTGTCCTCGCTTTGTCCGTCCGTCCGTCCGTCCGTCCGTCCCAGCATCTAGTCCTAGACGAAAAGGTTTTTGCGAAAAATTTTTACTCCATTGGGTAGCTCATGACCTTGTATCCCGAACCAAGAAAAATCTTGACGAAATAATAATAAACAATGACAATAATAACAATTTAGTGTGACGCGGCATCGCCGTTGAATGCTGCATTTCAGAAGCCGGCCTGATCTCGAAAGTTATCACATGCGAGGAAGTATCCGATCTTATCATTTTACCATAATACATATGCGGAGCTATATTTAGAGGATGATTTGAACTTTATTTCAATGAAAATTTCACATCGGTGCGAGGTGCCGATTAGTAGTTATTAATTTTTGAACATGACTCCGAAACTACGGCTCGGCCGCAAATGATTTATTCGTTGCTTGCTGGTGCTTGATATCCTTTCCTCCGAACAAAACGAAATTCAATACAGAAAATATTTCAACTCGAATGGGTAGCTCATGGCCTTGGTACGCGAATCAAGAAAAATTTTGCCGAAATAATCATGAACAATTACAAAAATAACATTTTGGTGTAGGGCGGCTTCGCCGATCAAGTGCTGGCATTCGCGGTAAGATGTAGAAAGTTGCGATATGCAGGCAACTACAATTTCTTAATGAAATACATCACTGCATGTACGGCATTATATTTAGAGAACAATTTGAACTTTCTTTTGACAAAAACCCCACTTCGATCCGACCGTTAGGTCAATTGTTATCGATTTTTGAAAACGGCCGCAAAGCCACGGCTCGGCGCATATTACACGACCCTACAAATTTAAAATCAGACGTGCCGAAATAGTAATTGAACATTTTGAAATAGCCAATACTAGGTACCTAAAGGATAATGGCACTCAAATTACGAAACATGTTCGCTCAATAACAAAAAAAAAGTAGGTAGGTATCACTAAAAATCATGTGACAAGGCTACCATTTTTTCGGTTTTTCGATAAAAAAGAAATGTTCCAATTCAAAAGTGAACCCGATATTCGTGTTCAGGAGGTCGAAATCAGTTGGAGCACATTTTGTTATATAAGTAACAGAATGACGCTTATGTGGCCGGTTTGTCTGTCTGTCTGTCTGTCTGTCTGTCTGTCTGTCCGAGTCCGTGCAGAAATTAAGACGCTGTACTCCTTCCCGAGAATTGAAACAAGAGTCTTGGAACTTTTTTCCGATTAATAGCTGATGTCTCCAAGGGTGGCCAATGGGCACTATTTTTGTTATCCATACATCGTTATCATTATTCTCAAAAAACAGAGATCTCCTGTGCACTTCGATGAAGTTGAACTTCTCCTCGGGAAATAAAGCTACAGCCGTTGAAGATTGAACTTTATCCGGTGGATAGCTTAGGTCCTCAAGGACCAAATAGGCAGGTTGGCTTTCATAATTCGGCCGCCATCTTGGCTGCCATATTGAAATTTCTTATTAGTGGAACGATTGTCATGAAACTTGAAACTCACCCTTGTCTAGTACGATCATTCTTATTTTCAAGCCAAATTTTATGATTGCCCCACCATCTTGGCCGCCATATTGAAATCTCTTATAAGTGGAAAGATTTTCATGAAACTTGAGAGTTACGCTTGTCTCGTACGATCATTCCTATTTTCAAGCTGAGTTTCATAATTCTGCCGCCATCTTGGCCGCCATATTGAAATCTCTTGTTAGTGGAACGATTTTCATGAAACTTGGAACTTACCCTTGTCTAGTACGATCATTTCGATTTTCAAGCCGAATTTCATGATTTTGTCGATATTTTGGCCGCCATATTGCAATTTTTTGCCCAAGACGGTAGAACCCTAATCACTTAACATCTTGCGTTCACTAATCCTCCAAAAAGGAAGTGCGCTACTGAGCCTCATGCCCATGAGGCATATTCACTTGTTCTAATTACGGCTCAGTTTTCTACCTCTAAGTTTGCAATCACCCTGTATAGACAGACATGAGACACACATCACTCTGGACAAATAGTTTTAATCGTCTTGGGGGACCTCAAAACAGATGTATCGGCAATCCGTCGCTACCTTTTTTTTTCCGCACGATCACAATACTTTCCCTTCCATACCTAAGTGTATATTCGGGTGAGTTGATTTTGTGAAAAATATGGCTCTTTTGCGATTCCAGGCTCCCCTCAACTACCTTGCTGAGTTCATTCAGAGTTCTCCAGAACTCGTTTATACTGCCCAAAGTTTCTCCATAGAATAGCCTTTAAGATCTTGCAAGATTCTCAGGAGATTACTCTCGGTAGTCTCGGTTGATACAAAATTTCAATAATTTCCAACTCAGTCGATTTCCAAGAGAACCGTAACTGGTTGGTAGGCTTTCAGGATTACTTTAACTCACTATTAGGTTATGTGAATCAGGCGAGCTCGTTGACAAAATTATACTGTGAGTAACGTGTTTTTCAAATCCAACTTGTAGTTGACTAACATATTATGTAGGTGCGCAACGAAAACATGGCGTTTGAATAATAATTAGTTATGGGAGCAATAGATTTCTTTTCCATAAATAAGACGAGTTTCCACTTAGGAAGTTAAGAGAAATGCTCTACAAGCGTGATAGCTACAGACCGCCAAAGTTTGATTATTGAACTTCAGGTTTATACCACCTAAGTGACTTGAAGACTATTATGACTTGTCCATATGGGGTATAATTTGTTACTCTACACTATAATTATATTGAAGATATACTTACCGCCCACTATGTTTTGTTAGAACTAGACATAACTTAATTACCTAGTGTATTCCTTCAAGATTTGATCTTGTTAAAAGCTATTCAATATCACTTAGCATATGCCCATCAAAGTTCTATTCTTGCATAGATACCTCTACAAACATAAATAACTTTTCCAAGTAATTCGAAAGCACTCAATAAGATCGAGTGTGGAGCTCACATTAGATGATTCAATTAGGCACTATCTAGGAACAGTAGAACATTAGTCTGAAACTAAGTATTGTTGAATTATTAAAATTCGTTTATAATAATTACTTCAAGCTAGAGGAATGCTAGCTAACTGGGTAATGCAAATTGATAAACCAATTTCCAAATTTAAGATGTGGAACAGTGATCTGAGAGAGTGGTGATTTTCAAATTCGGATGTTTTTCGGAGCGTTCATCCAGGTTGGAGCTTTCTTGCGTCTGTTTAATATTGAACGATTTATGCTACTTAGCTAATTTCACAACGTTAATATTCAATGAGCTCTTATGGGTAGGTACCCAAATCACATATGAGTTTATGGAGTGCAGCGCAGCGCAGGAAAGTTTACTTTCCACGTTTCAGCTTGATTATTTTCAGGTAGATGCTCAGTGCCGACTTCTTGTTACTAGCGAGGGTATTTTGAGCTCCAGGTATGTAATTGAAGAATTTAGCGATTATTAAAGGTAGGCAGGTTCGTAAGTTCAGCAGGAAGTTACACTCGAACGATCATCCCTTTTCGTGACAATGCTATGCACAGGTATATTATTACGTCGCCCATGAACCAACCAAAATCGCATTTTGTGATTCCGTCATCAGTCGGCGGCGGCTAACCGAGGCCTATGAAAATGTTGAGTCGCGTTATACACGCACTAATGACTTTTATAATAGAGCAATTTAGGATACATTCGCCGTTCCTCATGTTTCTTGCTCTTGTACGCGAGTGTGTAGGTATGGTGTGGTGTGTGTGTGCGAACACTGCGAGCAAACTCGCGGCGCTCCGTTATTCTCATCCCATCAAGCCTCTCTCTCTCTTCTCTAGATACTAATTTCAAACAAGTTTGCGCGATGCTTGCACCCCAATTTAGCCGGAGCAAACAACAATTTTTCAACGCAAATCGTGTTTTCGACGGCCCGGATTATCTCCTTCATATTCCGCATTGTCGGGGCGGAACGTATCACTTTTTTGCATGATGATGGTGTGCTCGGTGCGAAAGAGCACCGGTATTGTAGATAAATAATAATCTCTGGGGCAGAACAACGCAGCGACACCGTCACACCACAAAAGGCCGTTCTTTTCTTCGCCCGATCCCGTCATCATCGAGCATCATGCAAGCAAATGGAATGTCTCTGGACAGGTGTACGTTGGTTGAACTGTTTTTATTTGTGGGGATCGGTATCAGCGATCACCATTGAACGACCATGAATTCATGACTGCGAAGCTACTGATGCGATCAAAACGTTACGTGTTGATCCAGCTCGAATTTCAGATATACGGCCAGGAAGGTATCTTCCACAGCTCGATAGACCTTCCTTTTCTTGCCAATTCCGATGTTAGACTATATGCTTTTACCGCTGTGATTTTGTTAGAAAGTCAACAGGAACAGTGGAAGTGTTGGTAATCCATTCCTGTTCGTTAATAATTAGATGACGAGTCATTTGGCTATCAAAATAATTCACTTGTGTCTCTGAAAGAGGGGGGTCATAGCAATCCCATATCCCATATAACCAAATATTTTTTTTGTGATTTTCCCTTGTTTCCTTGTTTCTTCAGACATCAAGTCTTGGTGTATTCGTGTGTGCTGATTTTCAAATGGGACAAACCTGATCTTCCCCTGCTTACTTTTTTAAAGCCTGTTCTCTCAGCCATTGCTTCGCTAGGTCGTAAATAGAGACGGTGAAAATCTCGTTGGTCCATTCATCGGCTCCACTAATATAGTCCGGCGGCAAGCTGTAACAATTGTGCACAATGGGCTAAGAGCAATTTTATTTTTTCAAGTTGATATTTGGACCCTAAAGAATATTTGCAGATAGAGACCCCAACCGCTTAAGCCCTATTTAGCCCCCCTTAGCAACGCCAACTTCGACCAATATTTCATCCATTTTTGTACATTACTTTTATGATAATTGACGTATACCATCTATCAAGGTGTCGATTCTAATGTTTTTGAAGACGAGGAACCCAAATATGATGGTCTTGAAGCTTTTGAAGTTGAAATTGCAAACCTGATGGATGGTTACTGGTACCTTATTGATTAAAATATTTGGAAAAGTTGGCTGACCATCTTCAAGAATAATTGAAATGAGAAGTCTATAATGAGAGATCCAGGGTCATGATTTGACGTTCTACAACTTACCTTCGAGCTTACCTTAGTTCATCGAGAATACGTGCTTGGGTTTTTTTCTTCGCGAGATATATCGAAATCAAAGCAGTCGCAATTTTCCAAATAGTCACTAGTTACGATTATTCCAATAATTTCTGTTTTTGATTTTAAGTAAAACAATGCTCATCTTCATCAATATGCAAAGTACCACTGACCCAATAGTGTGGTAAAAAAAAACACGTGATTGCATTCACTCGCCATGCCACCTTAGTTTTTATTGGTAATAACAATAGCTAATAGGCTGGCTGATAGGTAAGGTAGGTAGGCACAATGGTGAACTTCAAAATGACGTTTCTTGATTATTTCCAAGAGATAAATCGAGACGTAAAGAATGTAAGCAGATTTTGACCATCATTCCATCTTGGTTCTACCTCAAACAATAACTTACTTCCCTTTTTTCAGCGCTTCGAAGGTAAGACAAACATTCGGTGTGGTGTGTTTTTCAAGTCCGTCGCCGCTGTACCAACCTTTCTTACCAATACGAATGCAGTTCCGCTGACGTCTTGCAACTGCATGAAATGATTTCGTGCCAAGCTTTCTTTGGTGATGGCCCACCAGCTAGTCCATTGGATTTAAGATAAAAAAAATCCATTTCTTGATAAGAAAAAGTTTCACATGTTAGGTAGCAGGTAGTTTTTTCACCTGTCATCGGGACTTACTGTCTGTTAACGTCCCAAATTAGAAAGATCCGGTGGGGTGCAGTTTTAAACTCAAGCTTTAAGCCCATATATGCCCTGCTTGAAGATCGTAGAGACGTGAAGCATTTTGAGTGAGAGGAATAATTTCTATATCTCGTACCTTCTGAGATAAAAAGACGGAAACGAGAAACATCAACTTCTTTGTCTTTTGAGCATCTGTCATACACGAGGTCATGAGGATAACAAATTTCTCAAGCGCAGGCATAGCCTGATCTTCCGCTTCTACTGATGATGTATTTGACAAATTGTGAAAAACTCCATTGACAAAAGGCTTTTCCCCAAGCACTAAAGGTTGTACGTTTGCCTTTGGTCCTGAAACTCAAAGTTATATAGCTCCAAGTGAAGGCATGAAAAAACAGGCCGAAGCATTCATTTGATCCTACAGCTTGCTGAATCAAAGCTACATCAAGCACACGATAGGGTTTTTCCACCACCAAAGCAATCCTCAGACTTTACACCCTCGTAGAGTCCAAAAACGCTGTTGCCAGAACGACCACATCCATATCTACTGTGCGGATGATGATTAGCTTCAAGCCTTTAGCAGAGCACATTCGCCTGCGCATGAAGTATCATTCCATTACCATAATTTGCTTCCTTGTGATAACAGGGCATAAAGTTATTCAGATTCGCTGGAATAGAACAGGGTAGGTACTTAAGTACTGCATCATTTTGTGTAGCAACAACTTCTTCTGGGTAAGTCTCTGGTGCCAATTAGTTCACTCAGGGATTGGAACATCTCCCGTTTATTGTCATCGTCCATCCCTAAGAAACTCTGCCCAGTTCTTGGGTAGGTATGTATCACTTTTACTGCTTCAATTCCATGTCTGGCGTCGGTTTTCCCTTTCGCAAGTAAAAGGCAGCTTTCAGTCAATCCTGATGATATTTATCAAACGCTACGCCAATGCGCCGAATTGTTCCAACAAACTGACTGGCCACGTGCTACGTAGGCGACAAATCTTGTCCCGTACGCACTGAATTTTTCGCCTAGCTGCAGCACCATCGATTATAACATTTCGGCAGTAGAAAACAGAGAATCTTTGGAAGAATTTTCTTCTTTTGGAGAACTCCAGAAGATTGAATTTTTTACAAAAACAAAGTTCACCAATACCTATCTGATAGAGCTGGTGGGAAAGGCTGGTTCTTGTGACGGAGAAAATCTCCCTAATCACCTTAACGCACTTGGTCAGAGACATATGCAACTTCAAAAGGAAGTTCCCTTCTTTGCGCCTCCAGAGACGCAACTTGAAGCTTCTGGTGGGATTTGAGGCATTTGACGACTCGATGCTGAACAAAAGAACTTTTTTTTTCAAAGAAAGACTAAACTTTCACCGGGAAAGGATTACCGCACTTCGTTAATAGTCTCAATGGGGAACAACTATAGGCAAGATGGCCGGAATATTGGTAAAAAAAAAACGGTTTTGAAAATTATTTATTCAAAATTTGAGCTCGTTAAGTTGAAGACCATTCTTGTAGTTCTCAAAAAATCCGAAAGAATTTTCTTCCAGAGAAGAAGGTTACTAGAACTGAAAAAAAAGGTGTTATTTGACCAATATTCCGGCCAACTTGCGGGGCAAAATAAGTCTCAACGAGTCAAGCCATTTTATGTCTCGCTACCTGAAAAGCGCTGGGGGACCTTCGGTCAGGCTAATTGCGCTAACCGCTACCATCACCTTTTATCATTTCATTATTGTGTTCAATGGCCTTTATGATCGGTATTCTTGAAATTGATCGACTCGTTGGTTATTACTATTGCAATATTGCCAAAGGTCACATTGTGTTAGTTTAGTTGACTCAAAAACAATGGGTGACTATTTGGAAAACTTCTTGGATTTTGAACTCGCGAAGAGAAAACCCCGAGCACGTATTTTCGATGAACTATTCAGTTGTAGAACGTCAGATTATGACCCTAGATCGCTCATTGGACTTTCAATCTGAATTATTTTTGAAGATTGTCAGGCAGCTTTTTTAATCTTCTTAAACCAATAAGGTACCAGTGACCATCTGAAAGCTCACTCTCACTGATCACTTTGAAAGCTTCAAGACAATCATTTTTGAATTCCTCGTCCTCAAAAACATGGGAATCGACATCTCAACAGCTATAATACGTCAATTATCATAAAACTGGTGCACAAAAATGGATCAGATATTGGTCGAAGTTGGCGTCGCCTTGGGGGGCCAAATAAGGTCTAACCGGTTGGGGTCTCTATCTAAAAATACTCTTTAGGGTCCAAATAACAACTTGAAGAAATAAAATTGCTTTTAGCCCATTTTGCACAATTGTTATAGAATTCTACATTAAGCCGCCGGACTAATAGTCCAGTCGACAGGTTGAAAAAAGTGGGGTTGGGTGGAAGAAGGTCGGAAGTCAATGAAACTTTGAGATGTTAATCAAAGATGACTAATTGACATTTTCTCAAGTTTTGGACCTCGAGGACCTTGTGCGAAGAGAGGAGGAGGGGGAAAACCACAAAACTTATTTCCCTCACGCTCTACGGCAAAGCATGCCTATACTTTTTTGTATAGCGTTGAATTTTCTTTCATCTTGACTGTTTAAACATGTTTGTATTCTAATAAGTTACCAAGATATGGCCTTTCAAAAAAAAGTCATCTTTCAAATTTCGCAAAAAAAATGCCAAAAGATGCAGAACTCCACCTTATTTTTTCTGTTCTACCCGAATTATGATGGAATGTTGTTGTAATTATGGTTTCTGGCCAAAATCATCAACTATCGACAGTAGCTTAGGCAGGTACCTACATTATTACGTTCGTAGTCATATTTATTGGTACCTGTTTTTCTGACTTATCGTTTCAAGAGAGCCCGGTGAGTCCGTCTCCGCGCAAATTCGACTACTTTTCGGAGATGGCGTCTACATCTAGTGGAACAGAATTGTGTTTTATTTGTAAAGGAGGAGTTGCAGCAGGTGAAATAACTGTAGTAAAAGCCAGAGGAGTTGCCAGACTGTTGGAGTCCAGTGTGAAAAGGAAACTTTTGGCAGATGAACAGTTCCTGCATGGGTTGAGTGAAGTGAGAGTGCACAGTAATTGCCAAACAAGGTACAAGATTGGAATATTGATTGCTGCCTTTACACGCCGTAGATATGACACATCCAAAGATCCTTCTTCTGTACCCTGTACCTACCCGGCGGTCACAAGTTGCAAAATTCGACTTCACCAACACGTGTTTTTTTTGTGAGGAAACTATCACTGATGATTTCAAAGCTAAACAGACAAATGACTCTTCTCGAAATGGCTAATAAAATTATTGAAAAGGCGAGGATGCGTGGAGACGAGTGGGGAAAGGAAATAGAAGAACGCATCAGCCACTTGCCCAATTTGAGTACTGATTTAGTCGCAGTCAATGCTGAGTACCACCAAAAGTGCCTTGCAAGCTTTTACCATCCACCTAAGTCAGCACAGAAAAGAGGATTCCGCCCATCGCCGAGTGTTGACGAGGCCATGCAGGTGATATTTTCATACATCGACGAGAACAGTGATGAATGCCAGTTTTCCATCCAGCAGCTGATTGAGTTGATTGAGGAAGACAGTCGACCACACAGAAAAACTGTGAAAAGTCGCCTCCAGGCGAAATATGGAGACCAAATCGTCATTTCGGAATCAAGGAGGGGACCTATCGTCAGTCTGAAGAGGGTTGGTGACAAACTTATTGGTGACTTCTTCTTGGAGATCCACAAGAAGAAAGACGTTCAATTGTGGAGGCAGCTGGAAAAATAATCTTGGAGGATATCCGCTCTTGACACAGGTGAGTATCCTCCGATTGACAACTTTTTGAGTAGTGCGCGTACTGCGGTTCCAGAGACGTTTCTTCTTCTACTCCACGTCTTGATTTTGACCAACAAACGAGGATCGTTGGACTCTTGGAAAAAAAAAGCCTCGCTCTGGCTCATGCAATCATGATAGCAGTGCACCCCAAATCTTTTCTGTCCTTTATCATGACTGCTGTTTCCGTGTTTTTTTACAAGAAGTTTGGCTCTAAACATCTCCTTCGTCTTCTATCTTCCATGGGCTTTTCATCATCTTACGAAAAAGCCAACAGGCTAGAAGGGTCGTACGTGCTGCAAGTGCCAAAATTGTGGAGTCTGACGATCCATTCAGTCAGTTTATATTCGACAATGCGGACTTCAATGTTAACACTTTGGATGGACATGACACATTCCACGCCATGGGAGGAATCATGGCTGTGACTCCCCAAAAAGCTGTAGCCACCAAATCTAAAGTTGCCCGCCTGAAGGTTTCGTCAGCAGCCAAAGTCATTGCTGATGCTGGAACAGTAGAGGTGATATCATACCACCGACCACCCAATGCAGGTCTGAAAACAATTAAAATAGCGGATATAGACATCAGCTATTTACTGAGTGTTGTGACCTCGCTTGATGACATTGCTTGTCTATATGGAAAAAACTCTGCATATTCAACATCCGTACCTGGATGGAATGGTTTTATGGAGCTTGGAACCAGTGGTGAAAAGTACGAATGTTCGAAAATAGTTTCCTCCTGTTCAGCAATGCTCCACCCAGCGAATATAATACAGTTTATACATCTATTGCATCTGCTCTTGAACAGTGTACATTGGTTAAACAGATGACTTGCATTGTGACTTTTGACCAGCTATTGTACTGGAAGGCATGTGATGTGTAGTGGCAAACTACACTCAACCAGAGCTGAAGAATGTGGTAGTCAGGTTAGGTGGTTTTCACCTCTTGATGTCATTTATGGGGGCGATGGGCACAATCATGGATGAGAGTGGGTTGAAGGAGCTATTCAGCACAATTTATGCTACCAACAGTGTTGAGAAAATCGTAACAGGACATGCGTACGCCAGGGCTGTTCGCCCCCACATCCTGACACATGCTGCTTTGGCAGAACATTTTTTTGAACACGTTGATTTCACTGAACAAGACTTGAGCTGTAAGCGATGTTGTGCTTGCTAGATGGACAATGGGCATGCTGTGCCTCCAAAGCATTTGTGAACAAATAGAATTGTTCGCTGATGTTCGCTCAGAGACATCTGAACAGCATGTGAACATGAGACCAACCCGAGTAGTGAGAGACAACATGAACACTGGGGAACTGCGCGCATGGTTCACTAAACACCCTCCATTCCTTCACATCCAGGCGATAGTTTCTCCAAGCACAGGAATCATTGGTCATGACGAAGTGAACTACCACTTAGCACGAGATATAGGCATATCATAAGGAAAATTTTGAAAAATTGAAACTGAAATGGAAGGATAAGGTCGTGACTCTTGCTTCCGTTTCCTGCTCGTTGATAATTGCTGAAAAAAACTCACTGTCGATGCTCTCATTCTCATCCAGCGTGTTTGCATTGCGAAAAAATCTGAGAAGATCTGAAAGAACTGTTCAAGTCGAGGTTCAAGTTTGAACTCGCATCCTTCCCTATGTCACTTTTTACTGAGGAGGAAATGCGCAAGGGAACAAAGTCTGCAATGTATCCACCCTTCACTCCCATAGAGGAAGTCAACCTTGGCAATAGAAAATGTAACGTGATGGATGGAGGATATCTATTACATAAAGTGATGTGGGACAAAACTCCCACAACCACATTTAGGCCAGTCAAATAAGGAAAGCTGGAGGGAAAAAACTGTTGGAGTTTAGGAAATTTGACAGTAATGTCCGGTAAGGTGTACTGATAAACATACTAAAAGTCCCCAACTCTACCTATTGAGTTCGAGCCGCCATCTTGGAAAAATGGTCCTTCGATCCAGTTTTCTGCTTATATTGCGCGCTAATCATCAGAGATATTCAATTAGGTTCCATTGAAAATCAAGGCTATAAAATTGTCTACAAAAATTATTTCATCCCGATTTTTCTCTCGTATCTGTTGATATTAATTAAATTAAATTAACACAAAAAAATTAAAAAAAAGCGATTTTTTGCCTATGGCTAGAGATATTGTCATCAAAATTTGTGAAGATGTTGACAGTCTACATCAAAGCTAAACGTGACAGTTGAAATAGAAAAAAAATTGCGAATATATTTTTTAATTTTTTTTTTTTAATTAAATTAGCTTGACATTTCCAACAGGGCGGAGTGAAGGTTTCAATCAAACATCAATCAGTTTTGATATTTACATATTGTAAGACAAGATTTCATCAGTATTGTGCCTTCACGAGCTTCTGGAATGCTCGATATGAATTAAACTAAAAGAATAATCGCTAAGTCCAAAAAGTGTTGTCGATTGGTTCTGAAGGAAACATTTCGAAACAAAAGACATCAGCAAAGGATATACAGAAGGTCCAAAGGTTATTCAACTGTATATGAGCCCCATATTGATGTGTCTTATCCAAAATAGTACAAAAGAATCAATCAAAATGTTAAAATCCACCCTGTATAACAAAAAGTAACGATACAAAATGGAAGTAGTAAAGCATACCTAGTGCAAAAAATACAGCCTTTACATTGCTGAAAAAAAGAACAAAATTGATCGATTTATTTGAAAGTTATCAGTCCTCAAACTTGACTTTACAAATTTCAGCCAGTGAAATACGGAAAAGTAGAGAGAAGTAACTGTCAGAGTTTCAGAAATTTGACAGGGATGTTCGCTAAGGTGTACTAATAAACATACTAAAAGTCCCCGCCAGTACCTGTTGCGCTTAAGCCGCCATCTTGAAATAATGGTCCTTCGATCAAATTTATTACCATTTTTCCAAGATGGCGGCTCGAGCACAACAGGTAGTGGCGGGGACTTTTAGTATGTTTATTAGTATACCTTAGCGAACATCCCTGTCAAATTTCTGAAACTCCGACAGTTACTTCTCTCTACTTTTCCGTATTTCACTGGCTGAAATTTGTAAAGTCAAGTTTGAGGACTAATAACTTTCAAATAAATCGATCAATTTTGTTCTTTTTTCCAGCAATGTAAAGGCTGTATTTTTGGCACCAGGTATGCTATACTACTTCCATTTTGTATCGTTGCTTTTTGTTATACAGGGTGGATTTTAACATTTTGATTGATTTTTTTCTACTATTTTGGATAAGGCATATCAATATGGGGCTCATATACAGTTGAATAACCTTTGGACCTCCTGTATATCCTTTGCTGATGTCTTTTGTTTCGAAATGTTTCCTTCATAACCAATCGACAACACTTTTTGGACTTAGCTATTATTCTTTTAGTTTAATTCATATCGAGCATTCCAGAGGCTCGTGAAGGCACAATACTGATGAAATCTTGTCTTACAATATGTAAATATCAAAACTGATTTATATTCGATTGAAACCTTTACTCCGCCCTGTTGGAAATGTCAAACTCGAAAATCAATATTTTGCTTAATTTGAAAAAAAAATCAAAAAATATTTTCGCATTTTTTTTTTCTATCTCAACTGTCACGTTTAGCTTTGATGTGGACTGCCAACATCTTCACAAATTTTGAAGACAATATCTTTAGCCATAGGCAAAAAATCGCTAATTTTTTGATTTTTTTTTGTTAAGTTAATTTTATTAATATCAACATATACGAGAAAAAAATCGGTATGGAACAATTTTTGTAGGCAATTTTATAGCCTTGATTTTTTATGAAACTTAATTGAATATCTCTGATGATTAGCGGAATATGAGCAGAAAATTGGATCGAAGGACCATTTTTCCAAGATGGCGGCTCAAGCTCAATAGGTAGAGTTGGGGACTTTTAGTATGTTCAACAGTACACCTTACCGGACATTACTGTCAAATTTCCAAAACTCCAACAGTTTTTTCCCTCAAACGGAAAAATTTGTTCTAATTTGACTGGCCTAATTCGAGATGCTGTGCTCTGCGTACATCAACTACGTGCAGAGACACTTTGGGAGCATTGTGATTGTTGTATTTTGATGGATACATACCCCACTGACGCCGGCTATGAAAGCACTAAAGCCGCAGAACGAGCTCGCCGTTCTTCATTACAATTAGCAACCAAAGTCGTGCTCTCCTCATCTACCATAGTGACCATAGCATAAGAAAAGTTCTTGGCAAACGATCCCAATAAGAGCGCATTCATTTCGATGTTGATGACACGAATGGCGGATGCTAGCATCAAAGTAAAGCAGGCATATGAGGACACCGACGTGATGATCGTCAACACCGCCATATCCAAGGCCAACGATTTCGACAGCGGCATCATTACTGCTGAAGATGTGGACATACTTATTCTGTTGACAGCATTGGGACGTCCACAAAGAACATCTATCTTCAGAAAAGTGGAAGAGGTAATGGTCCCAGTGTCCTTCACTCGGCAAGTTATTGCTCCTTTCCCCCCAAAGACATACTTTTCCTCCATGCAGTGAGTGGTTGTGATACCACGTCAGCACCGTATGGATTGGAGAAAAAGAAAATTTGCAGCACCTACATGAAGAATACGTCTCTCTCTGCAGAAGTGGCTCCCTTCCTCACACCAAACGCTACTCCTCAGCAGATCAGCAACGCTGGAGAAAAGTTCCTGGTAGCAGTTTATGGAGGCGACATTGACAATGACAGCCTCGACGACTTACGGCACCGAATATTCACACGATCCGTGACAAAAGCTGAATTGCAACTAGCCCGCCTACCACCAACAAGGGACGCTGCCAAGTACCATTTCCCTCGCACTTACCAGCAAGTACAGGCGTGGTGAGACAATGAACTTCTTGCATCAGTTTGGGGCTGAAGCCTAACCAGGCGAGGGGTACTACCGATCCCCACAACCAGAAATGCTGCGCCGGATGACATCCTACAGATTGTTTCCTGCAAGTGCAGCAAAGACTGTGGCACCGGAGCTTGCAGCTGCAAGAAAGCAGGTCTCCGGTGCTCAGCAATCTGCAAGCATTGCACACTTGCACAGGCCACTCCTGCGAAAACGCCCCCGCAACTGATTTGAACGAGGAGGACTCACCAGACATGATAGACGAATACGATGACGGTGACGACGACGGTGACGACGACGGTGACGACGACGGTGACGACGTTATTGACTGCCTGATCACTCGAAGGAAAACGAGCTGTTAGAAGCAGGACCAACGGCTAAGAACTCCCGCCAGAAAATGTATTTAGTACAAATGAGTACCTACCATGATTCAGTACCTGAATGATATTAGTTAATTATTCAATTATTTTCGTAAACATTGTTATTGTGTTAACTGTTAACATAAATAAAGTTTGTTATTGTGATTGTTATTGTACATGCATTTGAGTACCTTCCTATAATAATATCTCTATCTCTATTCCTCAATATAATGTATGTCTTGTGATTTTCTCCACGACTGTCTTTTTTTCACCCGCCCGCCATTGAGAAAATTAGCTTTTGTGAATTGGTTTTTGTGTGGGAAGGGGCAGGCGAGGGGGGGGGTGTCCAAAGTTGATGGTTGTAACCAGGAACCATAATTTCAACAACATTTTATCATAATTCGGATATGACAGAAGAAATTAGGTGATTTATTTATTTTTTGCTGAATTTGAAAAACGACCTTTTTTTCGAAGCGCCATATCTCGGTAACAAATTGATATGAAAATTGATAATTTACAAACATGTGTAAATAGTCAAAATTGTAGAAAATGTAACGATTTACAAAAAAGTACTAGGATGTTTTGCCGTAGGACGTAAGGGAAAAAAGTTATTGGGGAAAAACCGAGAGAAAGACGAAAATTTTGCAGTTTTCCCCCCCGCCCCTCCACTTTTCGCACAGGGTCCTCGAGGTTCAAAACTTGAGAGAATGTTGATTAACCATTCTTGAACAACATCTCAAAGTTTCATTAACTTCCGACCTTTTCCTATCTGAAACTACCTGTCGACTGGACTATAACTAAACTGCTGGACAACGAAACTGTCGGTATCGGAAAAATGGTCTGACTTTGAAGACCAATAACTTTCGATTTCCGGATGCGATTTCTGTTTTGTTTAGTGTGTTAATTAGCCTAATGCTTCCGTGACTTATAGTGCTATTCTGTAAAAAATAACATTCCATAAACGCTCTTTTATGTAAAAACTCCTGTCGGCCATTGGCTGTTGCCTATATAATAACAACAACGTAACAGAGCCTTTATGGAATATTATTTTTCAGAGAATCGCACCATTACCCTATGAAAGTGAATGTTGAGAAACTTCATGTGAAATTTCTTCAGGGTGATACGTGAAATGCTGCAAAATTGTATCGACTTCATCGTACCTCCATTTGTGGAAAACAATTTTTTTGATGTATTCTAATACAAAAATCATGAAGTGTGGTGTCTTACCTCGAAACGGTTTTGAAATTATCCGGATTGGAAGTCTAACATCGAAGATATGAATTTTAATTTTGAATGTTACAGATTTGCCTTGTTGGCACGCGAGATGGTCACTTCTGATGAATGGATGTTGACATCGAGCAAGATTGTTCGTACAACAGTCCAGAACAATTTGATTTTCAACACAACCCGAATATTTGGTGTGGGGCCAAGCAGGAGGCACTTTTTTGAGTGGTTGTTCCTGCCTGTTTTTTGTACGTTGGATTTCGTCAGAATTCCATCAGAAGTTTGAATATGGAACATGTTCTATTTGCAGATTTAAGCCCCTGAACATGGTAGCGATGTGAAGGTTCAGTGTCCGAGTGAAGTAAAGCCCCCATGGACGTTATGCTTTTTGTGCTTGTGCCTCGGCTTGTGCTATGCGTGAGTTTCGTAAATCTGCAACATTCAACATTCACAATTTCTTGTACAATTTCTTGAACAATCTGTCAAATCAACAATCAAGTCAATTGTTTTTCGACACTAGTTTTGCAAATGGTTCAAGAAATTGTGTAGTGTAAGACAGCTATTAGAATACATATATATTTTTTTTGACAAATGGGGGTACGATGAAGTCATTGCAATTTTGCACCATTTTACGTATCACCCTGTAGAAAATTTACATGAAGTTTCTCAGCATTCACTATTATACAATGGATTACAGAAAGATTATGCTAGTAAACGCAACAAACAAAATGGAAATTGCAATCGGCAATCGAGAGATATTGACCTCCAAAGTCGGACCATTTTTCCTATACCGATAACTTCGTTGTCCAGCAGTTTAGAATTTAGATGACGAGTCATCTGACTGTTGGAATACTTGGTTCGTGTCATAGACACAATCATGTAGATTTTGGGAGCTCTCCTGAAAACTCCGTCCGTTTGTTTTAATAATTTGAGCTCCAATGTGTGTTTGGATCTGCTGATATTGGAGCAACTCAGAAGAGTCCTCGCCTGAACAGTTCAACTATGTTATAAGCTGTGCTTTGCTGCAATACGAGGACAAGCTGATCAATAATCAATTGCCAGGGACACGATCCAGTTGGATCTAATTGTTCCGATTGAAATCTCAGTGCGGTGACCCAGTGTCCGTGTTACGATAGCGAACAGCAACGATGTGTGGCTGTATGGCATACAGAGGTAGCGCACACTAATTCGACCCAGTTGGATATTTCCAAAGTGACAGCCCGACGACGGCTTCTGGCCATTCAGTTATTTCCTTTTGTGTACGAACGCATGCACCGTTTTGCCGAAATAGCACGCTAATCGCTTCCTTGCAAACGCACCTCAAACGTGATGCTAAGTAAACACTTTTTGCCTTTACGGCCGTAAGATTAGCATTAAACACGTCCATTCGCATGATAGGTCGGATGATGGAAAAAGCAGGTCGGAGAGAAGGCGACCGTGGTGTTGGTGGCTCTATACACCTCACGTTTATGCGTATTTAGTACCTGCCATAATTCCTTTATTGTACCCTACCTGTGTCCCGTACGTGGTAACAACAATGAGATCGGAACACCCAATTAGACGGCCAGAAGGTTACGTTTTTGACGCCGTTTCCCATTCTTTTGCTCGGATTCGTTGTGTGCCGTTTTACTATTTAGTGTGGAGAGCGAGAGAGAGACCGGGTTCACACCAATTTATTTCTTCAATGAGAAGGGCAGGGTCTTTGTGTGTCGTCGTGTCGGTCGGGTTTCCTATAATAGTATTTGGCTCTGGCTATTTTCATTCGGATCGCATGAGAAGGAATTTACCTGTCGAGTTTTTCTATCGCCGCGTCGTCGTGTAAAAATGCCTTCATTGTTAACGAACGCCCGGGCCCGGGTCGGTGGCGTTAATTCTGAGTAATTGCTTTTTTCTCTGTGGCGATTAATGCACACGATCGAGTTACTCCAGAAATCCATTTTGTTGGTGGGAGGGAGAACGAGCCGGCTTTGTGAGCCTACTCGACGGCTTTCAGCACTCTAATTAATAATAATCAACTGGTAATTAACTTAAACAACAATTAACTACAATAGAGTTACCCTGAATGATACCATGGGATAGGAGTTGATTCCGAGGCGCGTCACTCGTTCCGTTCTCACAGCGAGAAGGGGGCGAGCGCTTGTGTTCGCTATGGAGATGGGTTATGAAAAAGCAAATTTTGAGCTAAGGAGTTCCAGATGTTGTAATTGATGACAACCCAAACGAAGACATGAAGTTAGTGTAACGAAATAAAGCTGGACATCACAGTCGTTATGCTACATCACATTTTTAGCTGTCATGATTGTAAAGAAGACCTAATCTAATACAACACCTGATTCACAGCTCGAAGGGAAATTTAATCATCGGTTTTAGAAAGCATATTATGTGACAGTGAAACAAAAAACGTGGGTGCGTGACCATAGTCACCCTCGGAAGAAGTGAAACTTCTATAGATATGAATCAATCAGCAAACAACGTTCGAAGAGGTGTTCTTTTCGTATACCCGCTCCCTAACGGTTTGTATCATCTTGTTTTTCTTATTATCAATCTTATTATTATTAATCTTATTATTATGAGTCACTCAAAGGGCAGAATACTTTCGACATGATTTTTTTCACGATTAGACTTCTTTTGTTTCTTTTCTCGCTGCGCTCGGCGCCTAAACTTTCATTCTCCGTCACATGGATAGTGGGAGCGTAACGCAAAAGCATACCGCATTTTGGAGTGCAGTAACGAGATTTTGCATGGGCGTACTTTATACCGAAACAAGCGATTTGACCCACAGCACTCGATATTTTGTCCCTTAGGGGGCCAATGGGGACCCTCCAAATTTTCAAGATGCAAGAACTTTCACAAAATGATCATTGAGTATCGTCATGTATGTCATAAGTGAAGCTCACGGGTCTATTGAAAATGTTTTCATCAAATGTCGTCGTGTCCAATTCATTCTCCACATTTGAAAAAAAAATTCTCCCGCAGAGGTCAAAAAACTGTTTTTATTTTTTCTGCTGTGCAAGGAAACGATAAATTCATATGTTTTGTTGCGTTCCCTAAATCGCGTTCCGTAAGCCCAAATATGAAGACAATTTTTTCGCAGTATAATTTTCTAAAGAAGAGGTGACCTCTTCAGTACACCTTTTTCAACTGCATTTTTTTCAATGTTACTACTGGATAAGACTGTCAATTTTCGCAGATATGAGAAGCTTGAACTCTTTTCTTAGTAATTTCCATGCTACATGGCTTCAAAACGCACAAGAGAGCCCTGAAACTTTTTTTTCTGCTGGGCCGTCAAATTTTTGGCATGTTGATTTTGTAGTAGGGGAGACGCGCAAATAAATGAGATCTAGTCCAGGCGAATAAGTTCTACCGGAAAATATACCTACTTATACCTAACGACTCTACGTTTTGTTGTAATACAATAAAACACGGCATGGAAGAATAATTTCTGTTGAAACCAAGTCGCCTGCGCCTGCAGCCTGGATTGAATATTGGTTCGCGTCTCTCTTACTATTAAATCAAAATATCGTAAGTTGGACGGCCCAGCAGAAAAGAATTCTTTTTGGGCTCCCTTGGGCGTTTTATAGTCATGTTGCTTCGCAACTACCAAGAAAAGAGTTCGAGGTCTCCATTCCTGCAAAAATTACGGTGATATCCACTGGGGACATAGAAAGAAATGCTCTTGGAAAAAAGGTACTGAATAAGAGGTCACCACTTCTTTGAAAAATACTATTACAAGAAAAATTTCTTCATAATTAGGTTTAGGGAATGCGATTTAGTTGGGAACGCAACAGAACATATGAATGTATCGTCTTCTTGCATAGAAGAAAAAATAAAAAGAAGAAAAAAGATTTTTTTTTTCAAGTGTGAAGAATGAATCGGACACGACGACAATTGATGAAAACATTTTCAATAGACCCGTGAGCTCCACTTATGACATACATGACGATATACTCAATCATCGTCATGCGAAAGTTCTTGCATCTTGAAAATTTAGAGGGCCCCCATTGGCCCCCTGAGGGACAAAATATCGAGTGCTGCGGGTCAAATCGCTTGTCTCGGTATAAAGTATGCCCATGCAAAATCTCGTTACTGCACTCCAAAATGCAGTATCGATATGTTTTTGGGTGTGTACCGCTTTCACTAGAAGTCTCACTCATACCCCTAATACAATAAATATCTATTTCCATCAATAATATTCTCCACAAATAATTATGCGAATGTGACATCGTGACGGATTTTCTTACTGTACGATTTTCCCCGTTATATTACAGCACGGTGAAAACTGTGTTCTGGCAGGCACAGCATGGAAATCTAATAATATCCACAAAGTATAAGAATGTCGTTTGGAAAACTTGATCTGGTATTAATCTTAATTGAAATAACAAAAACAAAACCACAATAATTTAACAAAAACAAAACAAAAGTAACATAAACAAATCAACAAAGCGCAAAAATTAACAAGCAAACAGCTCGGAACTTTGCTTCGATTCGATTCGAAAATGTAACGGTAATCGTCTGCACATGTGAACATGAATTGTCATGAAGCAGACAAATGACAGAAAAGAAAAATGACGGCGAATAAGAGCGCCACACAATGGGCACAATGATAACTTTTAGCCAAGTCGAGAACCATTCCTGTCGGGTCACCAGCACAACACCCCTGCCATTGTTTCCCCTGCGCAACAACAAGTAGAGGAGTCGACAGTGTCGGCGACAGGTTGGCGATACGCATTACGAAAATAAATTAATCATTTTCGGTTGAATTTGACACTTCCGTTGAGTTAGAATTCATCGATAAAATTAAATTTTAGTCTATGATGGAAGCTGTTGTCCTTAAAAAACAATGCAAGCGGTAAAAGAATACTAACTGCGAAGAAAAGAATCGAACGCGGCAACAGCTTACTCCCATTTTCTCGGACGAGACACTGGTCACCCCAAGGGCCCACTATAACGTTACACCTCCGCGTTACACACCCTCGTTACATGTACCGCGAATTCACTCTCATATGTGGTTCTGCGTTAGTTGTGTGTTGTGATCTAGGCGCGAGAATAGAAGTTTCACTTCAAAAATCGATTTCGTGTAGACAAATGTTTTTTTCTAAAAAATGCCTGAATGTACTTTGAGTCTTACATAGGCGAAGCGGTAAAGGTGGAATGTTATACATTTATATAGGTTATTTTTCTTCACGAGTCGCTTTGTTCATTGCTCAGGAAAACAGGAAGAACACAATTTGGAAAACAAAAAAGTTATTGTTCTAGACGAATCCTGTATTGACTGTATTGTGATTAACTGTGAAATTATTTTTAAGGAAACACCAGATGTGAAACCAGTCGAAATTGAGAGTTCCAGACCGAAAAAGGAAAATTGAACTTGTCGATAGACTGAGATATTGAATTGTAAATTTTTCTTCGATTTTCGGTATTTCTATTTTTGTTTTGAGTTTCCCTAAGTGTGAAAAATTGTAAATAGGTTGAGCTGATGTGAATATTTATGATGGAGGTGTTATATGAGAGAATCACTGTATAGCATTTTCAAGTTTCTTATTTGTATTTGCACAAGAAGTTATTGATAAGTTTTTACCTGATATTTTCTCATGTACATTTTAGCCATTGAAGAAAAAAAAGTTGATTTGAGCAGAGCAAGATATAACAGTTATAATTTTCCGACATTTAGTTGAAAAGACCAAAGACCAAAAATCAAAGACCAAATATAATTTGCTAGTGGATAATAACTCTCCAATGAAGGTATCAAGGTCAAGGTCTCGGAGAAACCAGCGGTCTAGTAGCGGACCGGAGTTTGGAACGAATGTCAAAGTGGATTCTCCATATCGCCTAATCGAGCCTCGTGAACTTTGTCGACAGATTGATCCGTGGCCTCAAAAAAGACGGCATTAAAGCGAACGTCAAGTGAACGAACGGCATTTTTCCCTGATCAGGAACAGAGCAGGATTAAAAGCAACAAGTGGAATCATCTAGACCATCAACGCTTGAAGTAGTATTTTGAAATTTCAACGAAATGGAGAACCTTGAGAGCTTTATAGGGGAAACCAGATACTGTGATTCCCATATTTTGCTGTTTACAGAAACTCGGCTGACTGACGACTTACCCAACCAACCACTACCACATTTTTTGTCACAATATAATTTAATTCTCAGCTCGGCTGTCAGGGAAAAATCCAATGGGTCGGGCCAGCGGTGGTCTCATGGTAGTGCACGACAGAAGGATAGGCGTTGTTCTTCTGGAGAAAACTCCATGGTGGATTATTGTCAGACTGGACTCTCCGACTTTCCCAATGAAGAGAGAATAATTTTTGTTGATGTGTATTTCAGGCGGGGTGACGATCTCAATAATCTTTCATTTCAGATCTCATTGTGCACCCTGTCTGAGTTGTACTCTGACTATGGGGTGATTGTGTGTGGGGACTTCAACTCCAGGGTGGGAACCGGAGGTGATGTTGCAGACGGTGCTCTTGAAGGACCCTCGCTGTATCCTCTTCGCAAACCCGTGGACTCGGTAAAGAACACCAGGAGCAATCAACTGTTAGAGTTTATGAATGACGCTTTATTCACTTTGCCTAGCGGGAGAACGATAGCAGATTGTCCAGCGAGGTTCACATTTTGTGCCTCGGTTCGGAAGAGTGTTGTTTACCTTGTGTGGGTGGATATCAATGGCCTGATTATTGTTGAGGACCTGGAAGTCATGCAATCGCTTTCTTTGTCGGATCATTTTCCCGTCTGCGTAACGCTTTGCAACATTAACACGAGCCACTAACACTCAAAATCAAGCAATTTTCTGGAGAACAGTTGAGAAATTCCGGGAAACGGTCAAGTCATTGTGCCTTATTTCATTGGATAGATGGTAGATATTCTTTGCTGATTGCTATCCTGGCCGCCTCATCACTATGGAAATGTACTTAGACGGTTTGCACTCATTTCTAGACGCACCAATCTTACTGAATAAGTTATACATTGGTCTTGAGAGATGCAAAAGCAACAAAAGTCCGGTCAGTGATCTAATTCCCTATGAGTTTTATAAAAATTCAAATAAGAACTGGATACTTCAACTGAACGTGATATTTAGCAAAGTGTTATCTGATGAAACAATTCCCCTCAGGACCCTTCAAACTACCGCGGCATTGCTCTCGTTGACACCATACTGAATCTTTGTACTGCCATCATCTTGAGACGCACAATCGCACATCCAAATGGACTGATGATTGTGGTGTCATACCAGAATGTCAGTTTGGTTTTAGTCGGCGAAGGAGCTGTAGAGATAATGTCTACACCCTGACCTTGGTCATTAGATTACGATTGAGGCAAGGAGGGGCCTGATTTGTTGATTTTCGGCGGGCGTTCGATTCGGTGAATCATAATTATTTGCTGTGGCACAAGTTGTTTTATCGGAGCTTAAGTGGCAAATTAGTGAAAGTTATAGAAAAGTGGACTTTTGCAATCAAACAGAATAAAACTTATTCAAGAAGTTTCAATATGACTCAGGGTGTCTCACAGGGCGAGTCATTTGGTCCTATTTTATTCTTGTGTTCTTGGCCGATATAGAAGATTTCTTCCGTGTGAGGGGTGCGGAGGAATTGAATAAGGATGGACAGACTCAATCCAACCTGATTCTTCTTTACCCTGATGATCTGGTAGTCTTGAGTCATTCCTCTTCAAATCTTAATTAAAAAAATGAAGCTATTAGAGACGTATTGGCGCGAAAATATTCTGAAAGTAAACCCCCTCAAAACGAAAGTAATGTTGTTCTTCAAGAGCAATAGTAAACTATTATAATTATGGCAATAAATATTTATCCTCAGCTTGTAAACCTAGTGCTTATTCAGGTATAACAACTACATAATTGTCACATTTGACAAAAGTCTTACGTTTTCGGACACACACAGGGCAGCGGCCAGCAGAGCGAAGCGTGCGATAGGCGTGGTTTTCTCCACTTTGATCAAAAGAGGGATCAATTCTTTGGGCTGCTACGCTGCTAGGAAGAGGTTGTACGATTCAATCGTTCTAAGCACATTGATGTACGGCATACCAGTTTGGTGTTTGGAGCATTTGGATGCGATTGAGGAAGTCCAGATTGGGTTCTTCAAGAGGCTGTTGATTTTGCCTCCCAATACATCAAATGTGTTGGTGAGATTGGAATGTGGACTTGTGAGCTTGCGACACCTTGTACTGAAACTTTCATTGTCTTGGCTGATTCAACTTGATTTGATGAACGATAACCGGTTGCCGAAAATATGCTTGAAAAAGCTCTGCTTACTGGACAAAAATGACAACAATGCTCCACAACGGTACAATTTGGCAAAACAAACGGGACTCTTCCTGAGGGAGGCTGGCTGCGAGGACCTGTGGGAGCAGTCGGCCCGGGTCATTCTGAATCGTAGGTATCAGGCGTTGAAGAATTATTCGTTGGTTTTATTCTCGGAGAACTTGGAGCATCTCCGCAGATCACCTTCAGCGAATTGTCCATTGTCAAGGACTCTCGGTATGAAAACAGTAGACCCCAAAAATACATCTTGCTCGCGGTCCCGGTAAGGCTCCAGAGGGTTGCGGCTCAGGTCAGGTTGCACAATGAATATAACTTCAGATTTGTCACCGGAGGGAATTGTTACTCCATCAAACCGGAGATTGTCTGCACGGTCTGCAATTCATATAAAGTGTTCGCCAATTGAAATGGTCCACCAAAAAATTCAGTCACATTCAAAATGACATAACTCTTGAATGAATAAACTATTTTGAATCGTTTTATGTTTTCTGATTAGCTCACGGATTGGATTACAACATGTCATGAGCCGTTTTTGGTACAGGTGTTTCGTATCAATCATACAGAGCGCTCAATCAGGTACTGCAATAATGGAAAAGTTTGAACTGGTCCTATTTCACAAAAAATGGTTTTTGGTTTTTTTCAAATGTTTCAGGGAAGATGTTGTTTCTATACCTTGGGGTAGTTTTCAAAATTTTGAGTCTATCTCCTCCAATTACACAGTGATCTCAAAAATGCAACCTTCTGATCTGGCATTTATATCTATTTCAATTGTTGGTCGATTTTAGAAAATAAGGACTCTTCTTGAAGCTTAAGACTCAGATGAGAAAGCTCGAGGATCGGAACTGACTGGAGAAAGAAATTTTGAAAAAGCGAAGAAATCAAAAGTGACCTAAATATGAAGGATGAAGGAATATGAAGCACCCTAGAAATCAGGTTCAGGGAAAGAACCAAATAAAAATCAACTTGCCTTCACACAGACTTCCATTTCCGAACATTTTGAGGTATTTTCCGATTTTAAGAGATGAAAATTGTCGATGCGGGACCCATTTTACAAAGTCACTTTTCAGAAGATAATACCGGACCTTCCTCGACTGAAAATGCACGTAACCTAGGTTACCTTCTTGTTGTCAAATGTTTCCTTCACATTTTTAAGAGATAGGCACCAGTTCTGATCTTTGTTACCCCAGTTTCGTCTATTTTTAGGTGAAAAACGTCCAGTATTCTTCGTTGGAAGCATCCATTTCTGATTTGGATTATATATATATTTCGGGTTTTTTTTACAAATTATTGTATGCCCGTGCTCGCCCGCCAATAATTTCTATCTTCTACATCCTCTTCACTCAATCCTCGCTTCTCCATCGCTCTGTTTATCCCATCTCTCCATGTAGTTTTTGGACGTCCAACCGATCTCCTTCCTGTCGCTTTCCAACTCATCATCTCCAGTGGCCATCTCCCGTCTTCCATTCTTTAGACATGTCCAAACCATCTCAAACCCTTATGTTCTACCCTATCGATGATCGTTTGTTCCTCTGCTCCCATTCTTCTTCTTATTTCTTCATTCCTCATGTGTTGTAACCTCGATACCCTTGCACCTCTTCTCAAATAGTCCATCTCAACTGCATTTATTTTTCTGTGGTATTCCGCGTTAACAGTCCAAATCTCTGCACCATAAAGAAGCACCGATTCTACCAGCATTTTCCCAATATATTTTTTGGTTTTGTTGGTTAAATTTTCATCCCACCAGATTGAGTTTAAACATCCCAAAACTTTTCTGCTTTGTTCTAAACGCCTTTTAATTTCATGTGTCCCAAATCCATCTTTGTTGATCTCGACTCCCAAATATTTGAAGTGTTCGAATTGTTTGATTTCGGTATTGTTATCGTCAATCATAATTTTGAATTTTTCATCTGAATTTGTGACCAAATATTCTGTCTTGTTAGTGTTGATTTTCAAACCCCATTCTTGATATTCCTTGTTCAACCTTTTCAACATAAATTCCAAATCAAAGGCATCTTGCGCAATGACAACCTGATCGTCTGCAAAATGTATAGTGAATAAGTACTTGTTATTGATAGGTACTCCCATTCCGATAACTCTCCTTTTCCAGTTCTTTAATGCGCATTCCATTAAAGAATTTTGAAAAGAATCCAATTCCAAATTTGGATTCATTGCCATAATTTTTGCCCCATACAAATGGGAAACACCTTAAAATGTTCAGAAAGAATGATTTGTTTGAAGACAAGTTGTTATTTCTTTATACCTTCCCTAAACCGGATCTCTAGCAAGTTTGTCATTTGAGTCACTTTCGATTCAATCCCTTTTTCAGAATTTCCATCTAAAGTCAATTTTGATTCTCGATCCTTCTGACCTGAGCTTCTAGCTTCAACAAGAGCCATTATTTTCCAAAATCGGCCAACAACGAATAAAGTTATTACTGCAAAACTAAAAAGTTACATTTTTGACTTCACCCTGTACTTAAAGCAGATAGGCAAAAAAAATTAAAAACGATTCGAGTTATGGTTATAACAACTTCCCTGAAGCACTCGGAGAAAACCAAAAACTATTCTTTGTGAAATGGGGCCTGTTCAAACTTTTCCATTTTTGCGGTACCTGATCCATGGCCACTTGATTCGAAAAACTAAAATGTCGATGTGACAAAAACATTTCAAAATGATATTTCTTGAGAATCCTACATGCTATAGTTGCGATGATGGTCATAAATTCTTTCTCTTGAACCGTTGATTACGAATATGGAAAAGTCAAAAACGTCACTTCGTACATACAGGGTGTACTGAGGGAATCAAATCTGATCAGAGAAATTTTACATATTTCTTTGATTTAGCCCATATGCGACACTCTAAGCACCTAACACGAGTCCAATATCAATATGAATTTGCTCTGTAAGCTTCACTTGATACACTTAAGAAGTGGTCAGCTCACAGCTTTGCTGTAAAATATTTTGAAGGCTCTCTGAAATCATCAAAATATTGAAAATTTACAGTTCCAAGGAATGTATATAACAGTATATTATATACCAAGGGACCAAAGTGAATTTTCAATTTGAAGATTTGGACCCAAAGGGCTCTCGAGCAGCAAACTTCACCCAAGGGATCAAAAATTCACTTTGGTTCCTTGGTATATAATATACTGTTACATACATCATACATTTCTTGCTACTGTAAATTTTGATGATTTCAGAGGGCCTTCAAAACATTTTACAGGAAGGCTGTGAGCTGACCACTTCTCAAGTGTATCAAGTGAAGCTTACAGAGCAATGAATATTGATGTTGGACTCGTGATAAGTGCTAAGAGTTTCGCATAGGCTAAATCGAGGAAATATGTCAAATTTCTCTGTTCTGATTTGATTCTCGTAGTACACCCTGTATTTGTACAATGTGACGTTTTTGACTTTCCAATATTCGTAATATACGGTTCAAGAAGAAGAGTTTAAGACCATCACCGCAACTATAGCATCAAGGATTCTCGAGTAATCTCATTTTGAATTTTTTTTTGTCACATCGACATTTTAGTTTTTTAAGTCAAGTGGCCATGGAGCTTTCACGACAATGACTCTCGCTTCCAGAAGCTCTATCTCAAAGACCACAGGTCGCAGAAAATTGATTGAAAAACCAAACTGTAGGGAATTTCATAGGCTTCAAAATGACTCCTCACATCTTTTGCTGTCAGATGACCCAAAATTAAGATATTTGGCAAAAACCACGCTGGTGCACTTTTTGTTGATGATGGCGATATGACGCCGACATTTCCGAAAGGGGGGAAACTAGTATGTCAAAACCTAAGCTACACAGATTGTTTCAAGCTAGTTTCCAGCCAGGAAACAATTATTTCCTTATTGTTTTCCCTGGCGCCTGGGCTAAGGTAAACAAGCCGAAATCTGTGATAAATTTAATTGTTTTTCATCATCGTATATAAAACACCGATAGATGAGGTGTATTATCGCTACATCGAGGATTTTCACGAGGGGATCCGAGTGTAAATCGAGATGTAAGCGGTAATATATCGAACCTAGAGGTGTATTCGTTTAGACAATTAACCGAACAACACTGAAAATCTTCCTGAAAAAGTGAAAACTATTTGAAAGTTAAAGCTTGGCCATTCTGGAGAGGTGTTCTCACCAATGAACTTGGTGGCAATACACTTGTACGGCCTACTATTTTAAGGAGTGAGGTGAATTGTCGTATGTAATACACCTATAGGTGAGGTGTATTATCGCTACATCGAGGATTTTCACGAGGGGATCCGAGTGTAAATCGAGATGTAAGCGATAATATATCGAACCTAGAGGTGTATTTGTTGAGACAATTAACCGAACGACACTGAAAATCTTCATAAAAAGTGAAAATTATTTGAATGTTTGAGGTTGGTCATTCTGGAGGGGTGTTTTAACCAATGACCTTGGTGGTAATACACTTGAACGGCCTACTATTTTAAGGAGTGAGGTGAATTGTCGTATGTAATACACCGATAGGTGAGGTGTATTATCGCTACATCGAGAATTTTCACGAGGGGATCCGAGTGTAAATCGAGATGTAAGCGATAATATATCGAACCTAGAGGTGTATCTGTTAAGACAATTAACCGAACAACAATGAAAATCTTTCTAAGGAAAGTGAAAACTATTGGAATGTTGAAGGTTGGTCATTCTGGAGGGGTGTTTTCACCAATGACCTTGGTGGTAATACACTTGAACGGCCTACTATTTTAAGGAGTGAGGTGAATTATCGCTGTGATATCCTCTTGGTACCCCGAATCCGTGCATCTCATTGGCTGAAACACAGTCTAGTTACCTATGCGTTATATAGTCAAGTAGATACGACAGAGTACAGACTGGGTTTTGAAGCGCAATACTAGCTAGTTTGAGCAGAAATTGGGGTAGGTAGGTGCGTTGAACGTGGTATATAAGCAAGACTTCAAGTTTATTTTGTAAGCCTACCTTTGTTTTCACTCACGGAGCCTACGGTGGGATGGCAATCGCTGAACTTCGGACATCCCTTATCGGGTCCTTTCGACCTCAAGAATCCAGCAAAGAGTACAGGTCCAGAACAATCTCTGAGTCCCGCCCATGTCCTTCTGATGTAAAATCGCGGTAATTTGAAACATGTTGCATGATTACGAAATACGTGATTTGGACGTAACAGGGTACTCCAACACAAACCAAAAAAGTTCCATGGCTTTGACATGTCTGGTCAATTGTATCTGAAATCCAACGATATATCAGCCTGGAGTTCTCTGTTCCGTTGCAGCCATTCTCTTGATTGTATCACATCATCACGTCTAATGTCCACCCTTCACGACATCCACTTTCCATTCGGTGGTGCAACAGGGACGGAAACGGAGTTTCAACAGATGATAAAAGACGAGCAGGACGTTGAATAGGGGACGATGAGGGCAGTTTAGGGCTTAGATCGATGTCCCGCAATAGACGAAAACAGGTCTAATAATTTATGATGATGGTGCGGAAGCGCGCAAGAAACCCGAGCGAAAGACGTAATATATATTTTACCACATGATCATTTGGGGCCCCAGACTTTTTCCTTCTTCAAAGAGTGAATATTATGGAAACGGTCGAGTTTTGCTGCGTGTAACTGCCCGCCAGCGTGTCGTTATTATTGGTCCAGTCCAGCTACGCTGGCTATCTGTATTGTAAAATAGGAGAGCCGGGGCAGCCGGCGCTTATATACCAGAGGCGAGCAAGAGCCAAGCAAAACGGCCCCGGCATTTGTGTGAAACGAGGCGCATCGACGTTGTGTCCAGACGTTGCAAATGCCGACCTTCGGAGCATCTGCTTCCCTGACCCGTGTTTTCAGCTTTTCCGTGCCACGGCATGCGCTTATCTCATATAAAGCGAGAATGCTTTTTTCCATATCTCCTCTGCGCTGTCTCCCCCAGTGGGATTTTATAAAACAAGCGGCGTACGATGCATTCGTTTCAGACAAATCTTCTTTGCAGCAGACTGATAAGCATTCGTGAGTGTACCGACGCGCCCCGCACGAGAATTATTTATCGGGGGGAAGGGGGGGTGACAGCACAAAAACACGGTTCTGCCATCTTGTGCGACGGCTACGGCGGCGGTTTCCCCCCATTGATTCGAAAAAATTACCCCCATCCCAGCGCAGCGCTTGGCCCCCCGGTAACGATGCTTCGGGACCACCGACGGATTATCCCCTGGATGGGGGATGCGGAGGAGAAAAAACCGACCCCCGCATGCCTGTCCATTCATAGATCCATCACCGAACATATTGATCCGCCCCCCATATGCAGGGCCTTATTTATTTTGCCCCATTTTTCATCCGACGGCCAAACTGTTATCAAATTCGCCGCCGCCACTGCCACCGCCACCGACCGGCCCTAAATTCGTTAGCGAGCCGCAATTACACTTTCGTAAAATATCGGGGATGGTGTTAGCGCGGTATGCGTTTCATCAATTTGTCCGTGTTATGGCATTTTTTCGTAAAATGCTTTTAATTCTCGCGTGCCCTTTGAATATTTGAACAGATCACAGCAGCTCGCTAAAATATCAGATTGATCGAATAAGCGTCACATGGGTCTCTGACTGCCAGGGTAAACGAACCAGGGCAAAAGCAAAATGGACTCAGTGTTATCGAAACCCCCTAATTCAAAAAAATGCAAAATGTTTCCAGCGAAATTTTTGAGAACCCCACATCTAAATATATCTCAAAACTAAACTACGCATCACTCAAAGCGTCGTTTCCGAAAATTTTGCCCTTTTTGAATTTGATGTAACTTTGGATTGCAACTAACAAATTGGATTCTGTTTGAGATATTTTTTAGCACATTTCTCCAGCTATCCCCGAAACCCTTCTTTCAAACGGGCGGTTGACGGCGTTTCAGATTTAAACCGCCTTTTATGAAACTCTCAATTCTAACTGTTTGTCTCGAGACAGTTCTGATCCTGAGGCCTTTTTACCTGAAAAGACCATTTACCATTTTCAGTTTCAATATTGCCCGGTTGCAGGAACATGGTAGTTGAATTTGCGACGTAGCAAATGTACTCCGGTTGCACGAACAGGGTATCAAACACGGTAGCAAACAGGCTGTGGCTAAGGTTATCACGCATTTAAACTATTTGCATTTTTTATGCGTATGCACGTACCTAAAAGCGCTAAGAGGTCTGATTCGACACTTTATTTTGAATTTTCCAACGTCTCCGATTTTTATTCTTCTGAAGAAGAACAAGAAGTAGAAGATGCAGTTCGTTGTGTCACTGCCGATCGAAAAAAACCGTCTCGTAGATAAAATGTACCTACCTCGCGTCGCGAGCTGTCAAAGTCAAAGAAGCGTCAGGAATTTTAGAGGTTAACAGCATTATTCATTTCCTCGAGTTTTGAAGAATAATATGCAAATCATTACACCGAATTAAGGCATAAATCCATGCACAGGCTGTCGACCAGGTGAATATGACAAACTGCCTCCGTAGATGCTATTATGTCGATCAACAATTCCAGGTTCAGGCGATGGGAGTTACCGACTGAAATTGCGAACACTTGCTGGGTGCCTTCACGAGCCCTGTACCTGTACGGCGGAAACAAAGCTGTTGTTTACACCAAGAACGCGGAGCTCTTTATTGCAAAGTTCTGAGCAAGTATTGCTCAGTCAAAGTATGAGTACTTCGGTGACAACAATGAGTTACAGGAGTACTGGGACTGTGATCCCGTGACAAAACTTGAATAATCCTGGGCCGCTAGTGACACTGTATCAAGCATCTGTTAAGGTGATGGCCAGTGCTGATTCAGTAGCTCCAGAACAGTTTTTGATGGCAGGAAATACTGCAGGAGCCGTTGGCATGAGCAACAGTGAAGAAATTGAGAGGAAGGAAGGGAACTGAATTCTGGATTTGTCAAGTTTTTCTTTGGTACAAAAATAAATCTCACACAGTGAAAATGGCCCCCTCTTTTCTCTTGCCTCAATTCAAACCTAATCTCGCAGAATCTAATCCAAAAAATAAGTTTCGGCCTCTATAACTGGTTGCCCACAGTCACTACCCAAAATTCTCAAATTCTGATCAATAAATCGAAACTCAAACGTACACTAACTTGTGCTTGCCTTTTTATCTTCTTCCGTGCATTTTTTCCCATGCACAATCTAGCTCAGCTCTCCATTTCCAAATTTGATTCAATTTTTTGTTTGACAAATAATGTCAGTCGTCACTCTAGACACGTCTCTGTTTACGTCGTCAAATAGCCTACCATTTGATACCGAGTTTGGTACCGAAGCTAATTTGCGACGGAGCAAATTTTAGTTTCTTGCAATCGGGGGTATGAGCCGCAAATTTCCAAAATCGGTCAACGACGAAAGCAGTTGCCGTTGCACAACAAAAAAAAAATGATGTTTTTGAGTTCACCCTGTAAATAAAAGTGATAAGCGGAAAATTAAGACACCATCCTGTACTTCAAGGCCTACCTCGGCATCTTTGTTATTGGAATTCAAGAAAAAAAATTCTTTTTCGAACGTGAGCTTCTTGACGGTTCAGAATTTTTGCACTGTCTTATTGAACACCCTGTACAAACCTAATATGAATGACTCAGTATCTTGCAAAACTACGGATTGAGAGCCAAAAGATTAGGTCAGCGAACACTTCCAACAGAATACAAAATTGTAGCAGTTCAAAGTTACATCAAATTCAAGAAGGGGAAAATTTTCGAGAACGACGCTTTGACTGTTGCTTAGTTTATTTTTGATTCTCTATTGTACGCGATTTCCGAAATGAAGGTATGTTTTCACGAGATTAATATTTGTGTATGGTCAATTAAATGTTGAATAATTGACCTTATCGGAAAGTGAAGCTCCCCGTAGCGGCCAAATCGTGAGTTTGTAGGAGGTCTGACCCCACTGTAGAAATTCATGTTCTATCAACTTACAGACAATGTCTATTAAATGTATGTGGTGAAGTCAGGAGATCCTAGGATCGTCTAACTCTCTGGGTGTAGATTATTCAACCGTGATTATATCACGTTGCCTAAGATGCACCTCGAGGGGCCAATCTAAACTACGCACAAATCAATACGTCGTTCCAAAAAAATTTGCCTTTTTTCAATTTGATGTAAATTTGGATTACCACAATGAATTTGCATTCTGTTTTAAGTGTCCGTTGAATTCATCGTTTGGCTATCAGTCCGTGGTTTTGCAAGACACTAGATTATTCACATAAATTTTGTACAAGATGTTCAATAAGGCAGTGCTAAATTTCTGAATCGTCAAGAAGCTCCCTTTCGAAAACGAATTTTTTTCTCTTAAATTTTTACCACAAAAAAGACGAAGTAGGCCTTGAAGTACAGGGTGGTGTTTGAATTCTCTGATGCTTATCTCCTTTATTTACAGGGTGAGCACAAAGAAATCATCTTTTTGGTTTTCCATGGATAACTTTTTTCGTCATTGACCGATTTCAAAAATTAGTGGCTCAGATTCAAGCTAACACTTTAGGTAAAAAGACCTGAGGATCAGAATTGACTCGAGGCAAACATTCAAGATCAAATGTTCAATGAAAGTTGGCCCAAGTCTTAACGTCGTCTACAGCTCGTTTGGGAGAAGGATCAACTAAAAGTCACTTTTCTTTCTAAGGAATCATTTATTCTGAATACATTGAGGTTTTTCTAGCTTGTCCTAGCCAAAAATTGTAGGTGAAGAAATCCAATTACAACTGCATGTTCAAGAAGGAGAAACAGCCCCTTGGTCACCTTAAATTGGTCGTAGCCAAGACTACAAAAATCAAAATAATGAGTAATGAGCAAACCAGTTTAGGTGATTCATGGTTTTTATTTTCGTAGTGTTGGTTAAGACCAATTTCAGGTGAACAAGGGACTGTTTCTCTTCCTTGAACATGCAGTTGTAAATGAATTCCTCCGCTTACACAATTCTTGGCTAGGACAAGAACAAAGACCATAATGTGTTCAGAATAAATTATTTATTCGAAAGAAACGTGGCTATTCGCAAATCCTTTTTCTAAACGGGCTGTCGACGGCGTTTCAAATTTGGGTCACATTTCATTGAACTCTTGGCTGAATGTTTGTCTTGAATCAATTCTGATCCTTAGGTCTTTTTACCTATAGTTTTAGCTTCAATATGAGCCGCAAATTTTTAAAATCGGTCAACGAGGAAAAAAGTTATCCATGCAAAACCAAAAATATGATTTTTGTGTGCTCACCCTGTAAATAAAGGAGATAAGCAGATATACCAAGCATCAGCCTGTATTTTAAGGCCTACCTCGTCTTTTTTGTGGTGAAAATTCAACAGGAAAAAATTCTTTTTCGAACGGGAGCTTCATGACGATTTAATAATTTTGCACTGTTTTACTGTTTTATTGAACACCCTGTACAAAATTTATGTGAATTATCCAGTTTCTTGCAAAACCACGGACTGATAGCTGAATGGTCTAGTCAACAGACATTTCAAACATAATGCAAATTCATTGTAGTTATTCAAAGTAACATCAAATTGAAAAAGGACAATTTTTTTTGTAACGACGTATTGATTTGTGCGTAGTTTACTTTGGGCAAGATTTCAAAGAGCTTCATAGAAGTGACAGTGTCAGGCTTAATTATAATTATTTTACTCATATGTAAAAATCAGCCGAATTGGCGGAGGTGCTGCCGCTCCGGAACATGCGTAATGCACGCGGATGATTTAGGATTTTTCAGGAGTCGCTGCGAAACCGCATGCCAGGTCATTGTGGAATTTGCTGGAGGACCGGTGGAAGATTCCAGAACAATAGTCGGAGCTATGTAAAGTAACGATCCTTGGCCTACGGATCAGTATTCAATTCAGAGCGATAATGATAACAGCGAGTAGTATCGGCGATCACCCAAGCCTAAGTAATTGTTGACGTGTATGTTATAGTGGTAAGTACGCCGCAGTAATAAACAGTTTGTGTTCCAAAATGATTGTCTCAATTATTGTTATAAACTATTTTAAACACGAAACCCGTAACAATATCTTAACAGCGCAGCGGTGCTATTTTGTCCGATTCAAGGAAATTTTTTTCCTAGGTATCCCGCCACCCTCTATAATATTATTGTACCCTGTAGTACGCTAGGTGAATTTCTCCAGAAGATCACACTGGGGTAGTTTTGTGGCTTTGTCGACGCGATAATGAAACCTTCAAATTTTGGTCTACCCCATCTTTATCGGTTGTTCATTACCGCCCGGTGCATGAAACCGCACATCAAATATTCACATCGGTGCTGCTGACTGCAGTTATCCACGACGGGTGATGATCGGGTTAGTGTGGAGGAAAATATAAAGAAATGAATTCGAATTCCCAGTAAAAGTCCAGCTCAGGCAAACGGGTCGCGAATAATTCATCGCGAATATAAACTAGAATGCCTAACCAGGAGCATCCGTGACTCCATTTCAAGACATTTCCGAGGACATTTCTCTGCTGCATTTTTTGAATGTATTTAAAATTTTTGCGCTGCACTGTAATAAACCTCTACTGTATTCTTCTTTGGCAATGCTGGATGCTTATGAATACCTACTAACTAGCCTAAATATGCGTGATACTTTGATGAAATGATCAAAAGTTCAACTTCATCATGGCGACTATTCAGCTATTCTCAATTTTAAATAAATTAGTTAGTCCACCGCCGGCCGGTTGCTGGAAAAAACGACCCAGTTATAGTCTAGATTGACATATTATTCAAACGAACTGATGAGAAGCTCCCAAACTTGGGTAAACTTTCGACCCCAAAACGCCAGTCATCAGAGGTGTCACAATTATTCTAATGGAGCGTTGGCAAAAAAATATTACCATACGTCCGAATATTCGTTTTAAAATATATTTTTGCACTACCTATATTAAATGCGTTATTTTACGATCTCAAAACAGGGCCTAAAGTGACTCTTTTTAGCCCTTGGGCAAAAAAGTCGTCATGGCAACCAGCGCTCTTGATCCGTCAGAAGAGACGTCACCTTCAATTTTGACGTAATTACTTGATGCGATGCAAAATGGACTTCAATTTGCAGGGATCACGAAAGACTACAAGAACAACAAAATTAGCACGTTTACATACCAAAACCAAGAAATACCTGTTTTATGCTAGTAAGCGATGGGGCCCCGGCAGCTACGTGTTCAAGATAGGTGATAAGTAATAACCTGCCACTCGTCCATGCGATCTGGTAGGCTATGACCTGGTTAAATTTCAGGATGTCAAGCTGTATTCTTGGGGCACAGCCTACCCCAATTCCGAATTTTGTTGATCGCATGGTAGATCGTGCGATGTACAACCAAGTAATCAGCGCTGCCATGACAATTTTTCAACGACTGAATAACTCGAAATTTCCAGTCTTGCACTAGCCATTGCAAAAAACATTGTATGCACCTTGGGCCTAAAGTGCGTTTTTCCCCCTTGTGCTTGCTTCCCTCGGCCTACGGCCTCGGTCGCAATTTCGCACAGCGGGGAAAAAAAGTGGCACTTTATGCCCATGGTACATAAATAACTATTTTTCAATCAATTTTCACATAATAAAGTGATGTTTCATTCATATGTGGCATGTGGCGTTACATCCCGTTCAGGGCCTGAACCTCCTCTATCAAAGCTTTCCATTCTTGTCTGTTTCTTGCTATTCGCTTCCAGTCTGTCTTTCCGGTTCTGCTTGCATACTTTTCTACAGTGTCCCACAACTCCCACACCATCACTTTCTCGGTTCTCCTCTTGCTCCTGCTCCCTCAACTTTCGTCTCCAAAAGTATTGCCACCATTCTCCCATCTCCCTTCTCAGCACATGCCCAGCCCATCTCAACACTGCTTTTCTTACTGTCGTCATCACATCACGATCTTCATATTTTTTGTCAGACAGCTCGGAATTGTATCTTATCCTGAAGCTTTCATCTTCAGGCCGAATATTTTCCTTAAAATCTTTCTCTCGAATGTTCGTAGCCTGTTTTCGTCCGTCTTTGTTGATCCTCATGTTTCAGCTCCGTATATGATAGAACTGGTTTATTACTGTCTCATACATCTTGAGCTTTGTTCTTCTGATGCTTATTGTTCTTAACTTGAATATTGCTGGCAATGCGGAGTAACCAAGAAACTCCTGTGGCCCAGCAAAATTCTTCTGGATATCTTTTTTGATCTTCCATTTTCGTCTGTTATTGGTGCTCCCAAATATATGAATTCTTTCACTCTTTCAGATGTGTATCTTCCCAATTTCACTTCTTCCTTCCTTACTCAAACTTAATTAGCTTCAGTTTCATTAATGTTGTCTTCTCTGTGGTAATTTCCAGTCCTAGTTTTCTTGCTTCACATTCCATTGCTTAAAGTGTTTCTTTCAGTTGTTTTCGATTTCTGTATCGAATCTAGGGTCGAGTTAGGTCTCGGTAATCTCGGTAAGTATATAGATCGTCTGCGTATGCCAAAATCTAAGTTGATTTGTTGTAGATTGTCCTGCTGTTGATCACGTTCGCTTTTCTGATAACTTTTTTGGGGAGATTCAGATTTTGAAAACATAATTTTTGGATTTCGAAAATGTTTCAAGGCTCAATCCAAAGTACCACCTTGTAATTTTCAAAAAAGGCCTGAATGGTAACCTTTTGCCGAGAAACAAGCCCGTTGAGACTGATTCTGCCACGCTTTATTTTACCAATTTAACTCCATCCTTGAGTATTTCGGAGACTAATTTTTCCAGTTGCGGTGGCTCTGAACATTGGCATCAACAACTTTTTTTGAACGGGAGATCTTTCTGCAAAGATTTCACCACCATATCAAAATACATTGAAAGCGGTGGAATGTTGTCAAAGCTATAACTAAAATACAAATTTACCGAGGAATCTACAATCCAAAATTCGTCGTTTATTTCAAAAAAATTGTATCTGACAAGATCTGATGGATGCAATGCGTCTTTTTGGACGGATTCTTGTTTTTGTTTCTATAATTCATGCAGGTTTTTTTCAATTATGATCTCGATGAGAATACAAATTTCTATACGAATTCAAGTATCCCGTCGCAAAAGGTGAGGTTTATATGTCATTTCAGGGAAATTTAAAAATGTTTCACATTTATTCTTGCAATTGTGATCGCTTGATGTCAACAATATTCTGAATAGATGTTTCACCCCTCAGATACCAACCATGTACTAAACTATATCAAAATATTTGAAACCATTTTGAAGATGTGGAAAAACAGACAGTTTGTTTAATTATGCTGTGGTACACCTGAATGACGTTTCGGAGCCAAAAGCTTGTTTCCATGTCTGGCCACTATCAGACGCATGCCCACAAAATTTTATCATACAATCAATCCAGAAACACATAATAAACAGAGTCTATTTCTACCTCTTTCTCGCTGAATTTTGCTTTCAAGTTGCATGCCTGGTTTTTATCAAAACTGCACGTGTTCCGTCAAGTCCCTGTTGAGTACTCTTTCAAAATCGTTCAGTATTCATCTAGATATTGAACGTCAAAGTTTCAGCTCTGGCAGCTTGAGCTTTTGACATTTTTTAATAAAGCTAAAAATCTTCTGTCACTCTTTGATAGTGACATTTCCGTTTGACAGAAAGGTAGAAAGCTTATTTCTACCTTTCTACCATAGACCCGATGTGCGTACCAAACCTGGATTGAATAGGTTCACCGGTTTAAAATAAATCGAGAGACAAAAATTTCGATTGCCAAAAACAAATTGTCTTCTTCCTCGCGATTACCGTGCCTCATAATTCGATGGGAAGTGAAAATTCCAAATGTTCAGATGCCTACGATATAACTGTCAACATTGTCAGGACTAGTGCTGATATCAAGGCAGCATCTCTGACAGTGGTGTTTTCTTAGGCAATCCATGTAAATTATTTTATCGTTATCGTATTGTTCGTCAAGTTATTGTAAAAACAGAAGAAAAAAACAGGATCTTCATAATTCTGTCCAGAAGAAAAGGAATAAAAAACAAAGCTATCACACTACTACAACACCGAACCATCGGACCAGAACTTCACAGACATCTGCTCCGCTTCTATTGGGGCTCATCAGTCCAAAAGCATCCAGGTCGCTCGATCTGGCTGAATAGCAGCCAAGAGATCTCCGAAGTACACTATTAGGAGACTCGTAAAACGTGAGTTTCTCATGCGGGGCCATCTATCCAGAACGTTATGCGATGCCATCGCCCAGTCATCAGGCAGGCAAGGGATATAATGAAAAAGTTCCACGTAAAGTCAAACCGCCACAAGGAGCATCAACGGTGGTAGTGATGATCGAAGCAAACCCAACAGTTTTTGATACCTATCATTGTCCGACCTGAATTCCTCCAAACTGATCTGGTGTGATCGTCTGGAACGTGGAATTTTATTATTATGTCCTCTGCCTGCTTGATGTTTGGGTGATGGCATCGCGAAATGTTTTAAATAGATGGCACCGCATAAGAAACTTACATTTTAGGGGCCTCCCACAGGAACACGTAAGGTAAACGGATGATTATCGTACTAATTTGAAAGTTTGAAAAACACGAGCAAACCCAATGTCCGAAATGGGATCTTTTGGATATAAAAATAACCGAACCGCGGAATAGTTTTGCATTCTCATCATACCCATTTTACGTTAGCACCATGACACCGAGGCACCGTTGAGGGCAGTTTTCGTTTTTTTGTTTTGTTATCAAGAACAAATTCAATATCTGATTATTTCTGTGGAAACTTACCTTCATATAAAAATTCCCACCTCATTTTGCACAGTATAAGTTGCATGCTACACATTGCAATGTTGTATGAGAAATTCGCATGAACAAAATAGTTTCTCGCTTGCTGCAAAGACTGATGCATTAAGCTGAAAAAAATGTTCTCTGGTCGATTGAACAATTGTTCTTTGCTGTTCCACTTTTACAAGGGTTTCTTTGTGTACCTCATACGAAAAAAAAAGTTAAATTAAAGTCATGCAATTTCTAGGCAAATTCGCCGTGCAAAATTCGCCTGTTCTTATTTTAGACGAGTACCGCGACCTTTGCATATTTGTTGTTGTTAAATATTGTTTACATTTGCGTAAGAAAAAACTAGATATGATAAACTGTTTGAAAGATATGCAAGATTTAGGGAGATTTGGCTAGGAAACAAGAAAAAAATCACGAAGAAATCGACCCTCGAACGACCACAAGTAGTAGCCTCCGCCACTACTTCTTGCGAGCCTTAGAAAACTGAAGACGACGGGCTAGTCGAGTGGGCTGCGTGTTCGCTCGGCAAGCGGAGCTCCCGGGTTCAATTTCCGGGCAGGAGGTCTGGGTCTTGTGCTGTTTAAACAGAATTTTTCAAATTGTACTTTACCTACTCAATAAAATGCAGCAAACTCCTATGGCACAAGAAGTGCCGATAAGGAGGAAAACAAACCTTTTTTTTAAACCTAGAAAACTGAAGACACTTTGGAATATATGAAAGCAGAAATCCGGTCAGTTGGACTTGTCACCTTTATTCGTTTTCAAGAAGAAATCTTTAAAAAGTGGCAAGCAGAGATTCCCGCTATCACAAGTGACAAGTTTTATTCTACGGTGGACTTGCCAACAAATTTTGTTAGTTCCCTCTAAAGACTATACTTCAGCAGCGATTCTCTTCTTGCATTTCTGTTCCGTCATAAGGTGTGAAACAATGTCTGAATGTTCCTCTTGATCGGATTCAAATCGAGCCGTGTGGTCAACGATTTTTTCTCTTTTCCTTTCGGACACGTATCCACCAACAACTTTTGTACATCCTCTCTCCGCGGTGCTGTGAGCACCGATGTGATTACTGGACCCAGTGAAGAGTGGCGGAATGGCAAACTTACTTGATGCCGCTCCTTCTACTTGTTACGTCCGCAGCCATTACCGAAATCCCTCTTCGATTCGGCATAATCTATTTTGGCATTAAACTATTAAACCAATCGCTCCTATACTATTGTCATTAAACCCGAAATCCGGCGGGCAAGTTTCTCGCAGAATAAAGGGCCGCCAGCTCTTCGCCAAGACCGGAGACATATCCCCCCTGCCAAATGGCCGATCCAGGAGCGTAAGTATGTCTGGAGTAAGACGCGTAGGGAAATTAAGCAAATCGATTTTCCGGGCACATGACCTCCCAGGACGGATTTGGATTTGGTATATTGGGGGGGCTTAACCGCAAAACGAAATTAATTCTGAATAAGAAGAGAATATCGTTAAGTGTGTTTTTTACGGGTTTTTTCTCCTTTTGGTGTCCGTAATGAAATTCGCAACCGTTCACGGGATGATAATGCGATCTCTCAAGACGTTATTATACAAAGAGCAAGGAGGCCTCTTTCTCTCTCTCGGTGTAATGAGTGGGATGTTGTTAGTAGACCGTGCTTCCTGCGGGAGTTTAAGGGTTTTTGAAGCGAGACCACATCTAAGGATTATATTATTGTTACGACGATTACCTTGACGGCTTTTATAGTACGTACGCCAACTATATTCGAGAGATTTCAAACTGCGCTGGGTCAGGGCCAAATTAGACCGCAATGGCAGCGGAGTTCTAGTCGATGTGCGGTTCCTCAGATCGCACCACTAATGTGGAGAGGATTTGAAAACAACATAAACCTTTTGCGGGGCTTATACATCCATCTAAATATACCCATTGCCGCTTAGTCAGTTATACCTATGTACGATTATTTTGCACGACAATTTTTGCTTTGTGTGAACCCGTCCCTTTGCTATATGGTGTCCCATTCAAGGTAATAAAATTGAAGTGTGAAAATGTCATAGCTTCTAAAGTGCTCGCCAATTGAAATGGTCCACCCAAAAAATGTAGTCACATTCAAAGTGACATAACTCTTGAATGAATGAACTATTTTGAATCGTTTTATGTTTTCTGATTAGCTCACGAATTGGATCATAACATGTCATGGGCCGTTTTTGGTACAGGTGTTTCGTATCAATTATACAGGGTGCTCAATCAGGTACTGCAAAAATGGAAAAGTTTGAACTGGTCCCATTTCACAAAAAATGGTTTTTTGTTTTTTCAATGTGTTTTAGGGAAGATGTTGTTCCTACACCTTGAGGTAGTTCTCAAAATTTTGAGTCTATCTCCTCCAATTACACAGTGATCTCAAAAATGCAACCTTTTGGTCTGGCATTTATATCTGTTTTAATTGTTGGTCGATTTTGGAAAATAAGGACTCTTGTTGAAGCTCAAGACTCAGATGAGAAGGCTCAAGTATTGGAACTGATTGGAGACAAAATTTTTGAAAAAGCGAAGGAATCGAAAGTGACCTAAATATGAAGCACCCTAGAAATCAGGTTCAGGGGAAGAACTAATAAAAATCAACTTGCCTTTAAACAGACTTTTATTTCCGAACATTTTGAGGTATATTTTCCAATTTTAAGTGATGCAAATGGTCGATGCGGGACCCATTTTACAAATTCACTTTTCAGAAGATAATACCTGACCTCCCTCGACTGAAAATGCACGTAACCTAGGTTACCTTCTTATCGTCGAATGTTTCCTTCACATTTAAAAAGATAGGCACCAGTTCTGATGTTCGTAACCCAGGCTACGTCTATTTTTAGGTGAAAAACGTCCAGTAATCTTCGTCGGAAGCATCCATTTCTGATTTGGATTCATGACCACAATTTTTGCCCCATACAAATGGGAAACACCTTGGAATGTTCAGGAAGAATGGTTTGTTTGAAGACAAGTTGTTATTTGAAAAAATTCTTCCATCCTTCTTCCAATGGTGTTGACGTTATAGGTACTTTTTATTTTGCTTGTAGTTACACCATAAATAATTATTAATACTTCTTTGGCCAACCGGTTTCGCTGTTAAGCATCCTCAGGGTTGAGAAGTGACATTTTGTATATTTTACATTATGTATATTTACATAATGTACATAATATGAAATACATAATAATATAATATATGTACATTTTACATATTGTATAGTACATTTTCATAATTATAAATAACAAAATGTCACTTCTCAACCCTGACGATGCTTAACAGCGAAACCGGTTGGCCAAAGAAGTATTAATAATTATTTATGGTGTAACTACAAGCAAAATAAAAAGTACCTACAAGTTGTTATTTGTTTAATACCTTCCCTAAACCGGATCTGTAGCAAGTTTGTCATTTGAGTCACTTTTGATTCAATCCCTTTTCCAGAATTTTCATCTGAAGTCAATTCTGATCCTCGATCCTTCTGACTTAAGCCTTTAGCTTCAACAAGAGCCCTCATTTTCCAAAATCGGCCAACAACGAATAAAGTTATTACTGCAAAACTAAAAGGTTACATTTTTGAGATCACCCTGTAATTTAAGCAGATAGGCAAACAATTTTAGAAACAATTTGAGTTACGGTTATAACAACTCCCCTGAAACACTTGGAGAAAACCAAAAACTATTTTTTGGGGAATGGGACCTGTTTAAACTTTTCCATTTTCGCGGCACCTGATTGAGGGCCCTGTATAATTAATACGAAACACTTGTACCAAAAATTGTCCATGAGATGTTGTAGTCCAATACGTGAGCTAATCAGAAAACATGAAACGATTCAAAATAGTTTATTTATTCAGAAGCTATGACACTTTGAGTGTGACTGTATTTTTTGGGTGGACCATTTCAATTGGCGAGCACTTTATGTTCCTTTGGAGCCTGAAGACAATCCGCAGGCAAAGGTGGATGAGAAGGTAGCGTTTTCGTATGGGGCTGTTTTTCCTCAAACGAAGTGGTCCTTTACACTTCATTGATGGCATCATGGACCGTCTTATGTACAGGGATATCCTCAGAGACGTCATGTTGCCTTATGCTGAGTGGGAAATGCCATTGCGTTTTTTTTTTCAACAGGACAATGACCCTTAACACAGCTCTCGGCTTGTAAAGGAATGATTCGAAGAAAACAGCGTCAGGGTTTTGGAGTGGCCAGCTCAGTCGCCTGACTCAAACCTAAGAGAGAACCTTTGGGAAGAGATTGAGAGACACATGAGAACCGCAACATTCCCTAACAAGCAGTCGCTTGTTGATAAAATTGAAGAAGTGTGGGAGAATTTCCCCCACGAAGTCCTCCATAATCTAATTGGTTCAATGCCCAAATGTTGTTGGAAAGTTATTCGCAACAAATAATATTCCAATAATTACTGATGCCATTTCATGTTACTGTTTGAATAAAAATATTGTTTCATTGTTTCTAACGTTGAACAATATTATATTTCAATTTTTGACAAATTAATGTTGTTCTATACTTTTGTCGTGAGTGTTTTTGTCCATTCATCATTCAAATTTTTTTTCCAACTTGAATACCTCTCAGCTGTCTCCAGATTACGTGATAACATTCGGAAAAGATGGAAAATGAAGATCGATTAGGTCGCACAGGTCAACGTGAAGTTTTCAAAATCAAAACGTACGGATCAAAATTCAATTTTTTTTATTTTGTTGCTTTTAACTTTTGTCCGTACTACACTGTTTCACTAGAGGCTCTTTATACTGTAAAATTCAGACAGAAATTCGGAATAAACCATGGTTCGGGAGTTTTCCTGCCGAAAGAGCTTTTATTGTTTTTATAGTTCGTCCAAGACTCGGTCACGGAGCTTATCTGCTCTGCATATTTTTCATTGTTTTGCAATTGCAATATAATTGTACGTGTAGACACTTCGACACAACAATAAATAATATGTAACTATGACAGACAGGTGAAAACAACAGTGCCACATGCAGCGAGCTGGACGGAGAGGAATCAGGAACGCGACATTCGAATTTTTTTAAACACTGTGACCTTCGACCATTTTAAAAATATACGACATGTGTGTGGATGAATATCAGTGGCGGCTCGTGAGTTTTTTGCAAGGAGGGCTCAAGTTATTAACAAATTCGCGAGCTGAGAACTATAATGTTCTATCTGCACTTCTTGTAGAAAATATTTTTCGAACTTCGAACCAGCCAAACATGGACAAAATGTTTCCTGATATAAACAATTAGATCAGAAACTAGAGAAAGAGGCTTTTATTCCTTTTCCGTTTCTGATTCAATTGTTCAAATCATGAAACATTTCGTCCATGTTTTGTTGGTTCGAAGTTCGAAAAGCATTTTCTACAAAGAGTGCAGATAGAACAGTTCTCAGTTCGCGAAATGACGAAACTCGAGACAAAAACTTTTTTGTCGTATCCGCATCACAACCATATGGAGTTTTAGCATTTACTGTTTTGTCAAAATTACGTGTGAGTTAATGCACCACGAATTTATTCTTGCAGGTTCGATTTGCTTTATATTCAGTAAATCAATGCTGTAATTGGACGTCCGTTGTTTTTTTGCATTTATTTTTTCTTGTAGGCTAGATGACCTAAATGTACCTTTTTTAGGTCAGCTATCTTCATGTTTGCAAACTGTTGCTAATCGAAGAGTACATAAATAATTATATCATTATTTCAATCGGCTGGGGGCTCGAGAAATGGAGCCCATATCTGCAGTATAGAGCGGGAGCCGCGTCTCGCGTTGCCATGGTTACGGCACATGTTTTGCGCGGGTGCACCCCGGCATCACCGCATCGGCGGTGGGCGCCGAATGCGGAGCCCAAGACGAACTTCTTCGACCGTGCGTTCGCTTAGAATTATTTTGTTAAAATATTAATTGACTAATGACTGAACGTTTTTGAACTAAACCAAATCTTTGGAATGAGTATAATTAATAAAATGCATTCCATGTCTTCCTACCGATAAAAATCTCTTGCCGCCTTTAGCGTTGGGGGGGCGCCGCCCTTGAGCCCTTCCTCACCAGCCGCCACTGATGAATATATTGGGAAACTTCAAGCGAAACATAATATGACTCAGGACTCGGATCAAGTTGAAGTTCAGTTAGGATCAAATCGTCGTTGGTATATGGCGAGTTGCGCCGGTTATACATTTGCGCCAGCGCCACTTTCATCCCCGGCTGGAAATCGAACCTTCAAAGTGACGAGCTCAGTCAAGTCTACAGAAATTTGGACGAATCTGGAATCTGCAAGGAAATTGGGGGGCAACTCTTATCTTTACAGAAACGTTGCTAACTTCCAGGCAAACGGCCTTGTACATTTCGGATTTAATACGAGTGCGGATTCAAAGCGCAGATATGCAGTGCAAAAACAAGATAACCGCAATAAATTCGTGAAAATAAAAGTCGCAACGAACGTTCGCCTGAATGAAAATTGTCGCGCGGAGCAAATAGTCCGGCGCTGTTTCCATTATCATACCAGCCATATAATTACCATAACACAACCATAATGATTTTATTTTCATTCGTGGAGAAAACGCAGGCATGCCAGGAGCCGAAAACATTCCAGGAGGCAGCATTTTTGCCTTCTGCCCACATACACTACTACCTACCAGTCCTACCCATAGACAAGGACAAAAGTAGAAGAAGGAAGAACCACTGCGCATCCATTTCAGCCGATATCGCATGGGGTCCGCCATTTTTAGGTCATAACGGTTTTTCCAAGGCGGCAATTCAAATGGGGGGAGTACGCGCGAGTCAAAACCATAGACAGACGTCAAAACAGATGACAGTCATGAGACAATTTGTAGGCTATACTTTGTAAATGAAACAACTCAAGAATTTCTGCTCACGGCCTTGACTAATCCTCATACTCATAGTCAATACTTCGCTCGATCTCCGACTTCGCATGTCTCAAGTCCTTGGGACAATCGGAGACCGACTGCGAGTATGGGCCATACACGTATGGGCATAAGGCCCACGATATGTGCTTAATTTGAGCTACAGAATAAAATTTCAAGAAAAATATTCAATGTTTTACTTGTGATAAAATAATACAAGTTTGAAAGTGTTCGTTGAACATCACACTGAATCAGCTCTTCGCTTTACGTTTTGGCTAGATTGTGCACCTAATCTTATTTTCAAATAGCATCTTACAGTTCTTTCAATTAAGATAGAATTGTTTGTTTCAAAATATCATTGTCCGAAACGAGGTTCTGAATCGGGTCCTGGGAGTCTGGAGAAAATTTTGTTCACATTACTTCGAAATGCCTCGAACAAATCAGCAGCACCGAGCCTTTCTTTTAAGACGTTTCCAAGTTATTCCTTCATCATTCCAATTGCCTCGAGCCACAATCGAAACCCATCACCCCGTGGAAAACTAAAAACAAAACTTAGTTACCGGAGTGAAATTTGATTATTTAAATTCAGTGTTACGTATGAAAGGAAAGGATATCTTCCCATCTCTGGGTTCATCAATCGCTTGATATTCTTGCAAATTTCGATAGGTATAACAAGACATCCTGTATTGATGCATTAGCTGAGTTCGATCAGGGATCAGGTTCGATCAAACTTATTACACAGACAAAAACGCCAAACGAACACTTCACACAGAGGCCTCGATATCTGTTTCACAGCTTCTAAGTGGAGATTGAACTGCGGACCCCATTCTCCATACTTCCATAGCGGCTTACTTGCTTCACTTTCTTAACAAAAAGTCATCAAGTACAATGCACTCGACAATGCATTAATAATGCAATGCATCCCAGGAATATAAATAATATCCGGTCAAAAAGTAGAATTCGTGGAAACGAACATTGAATAACACTCAACATTGAATTCTATTGTTATGTTTTACACAAAACCAAAGGACCCCGCACGATTCTTATGGAAAATGGCTCCCGGTTAAATTCTCTGAATTTTTGATATGTTGTAGCTCATGAGATACTAATCAAATACCGTGAACCCCAAACTCAAATAATGAACAGTTTTTTACCCACAGGGGGTTGAAGTTGGAGGTTTTGACGGCTTAAAAATGATATTCTGGCGTAAATAAAAGCTTTCTATTTGGTTTCTCTTCAAATTGTGTTTCATGCTGAATGTTTTTATTTGACAGAAAAATATCAAGCCCCTCCTCCACCCCCATCCCCTATCTATCATCACAAAATTCGAGATTACTCTCAAAAGCCATGCAGATGGCTTCTGTGATTTAAATTATGAATTTTGACATGAAAATTATTTTCCACCCCTAATGTTGGGGTGCCGATTTTCCAATTTTCCTCGGTTAATTTGGCTGAATTTTTGGTATTGTGTACTTCTAATTCTGCTGAGCAAAAAGTTCTCATACCAAAACTTTATCCTATGGACAGTTTTTGTTCTACAGGGGACGGAAGTTGAAGATTTGAGAGCATAAATATTGAACTTCAGTCCCCTGCAGAACAAAAACTGTTCATAGAAATAAGTTTTGGTACAAGAACTTTTTGTTCAGCAGAATCAGAAGTACACAATACCAAAAACTCAGCCAAATTAACCGAGGCAAATTGGAAAATCGGCACCCCAACATTAGGGGTGGAAAATAATTTTTACGTCAAAATTCATAATTTAAATCACATCCGCCATCCGCATGGCTTTTGGGAGTAATCTCGAATTTTATGATGGTAGATAGGGGTTGGGGGTGGAGGAGAGGGTTGATATTTTTTTGTCAAATAAATACATTTAGCATGAAACACGACTTGAAGAAAAACCAAATAAAAAGCTTTTATTAACGTCATAATATCATTTTGAAGCCCTCAAAACCTCCAACTTCAACCCCCTGTGGGTAAAAAACTGTCCATTATTTGAGTTTGGGGTTCACGGTATTTGATTAGTATCTCATGACCTACAACATATCAAAAATTCAGAGAATTTAACCGGGAGCCATTTTCCATAAGAATCGTGCGGGGTCCTTTAGGCGCCGAGGAAAGTTCGATCACAACAAATCAATCTAACCTAAAACTTCGTAGCTGTCATCAAGTACACTGTCAGTACTGTCACCCACCTGTCATAATTAAAATTGCCGCCAGGAAAAACCGTTATGTAATCAAAATGGCCGGCCTACAAATTACACAGCCGCGCAGGTATCTTGCCTCTTCTACTTTTGTCCTTGTCTATGGTCCTACCACACAGAAACAATGAATAATCCGATGCGAAGGTGGCGGTGGTGGTGGTTTTTTATTGGGCGCAACATCCGGTTAGTTGGTATGTTGGTAAATAACTATACACAAGCCCCTCTAATGGTGCGGTTGAAAAGATGAATGGGTGCGCTAGCAGACCTCTTGGCGAGAACGAGAAGGAGAAAAGGTAAATAATTAAGTCGATAGAGAAAGCCTGCGATGTTGGGCCTTTTATATATTCTCTTTGCATCGTCCTCCGGATGCACCAACCACCAGGTAAAATACCTTCTGGCTTCGGATCGTTTGCCATCGGACTGCAATTGTGTAAAGTAGCTGGAATTGTATTATATCTTCGTGCGGTGCAGTCTGTGTGTGTGGTGCCACAGCCCGTACCTATATCTACCACCGAAATGTTTTCGTAGGTGTGCAATGTCACGTAAATAATACAAAGACTTGGAGTTTTGGATGTTTATTCAGTCTGATCAATCGCTTTGAGAATTTAAGTTGCACAGGAAATACTTATGCCACATGCACCTCCTACAGATGACCAGCGAAATCAACTGAGCTTTGTTCACAATTTCCTCCTCTTCGCGCTTTTTTGTCATGAGTCGTTACTGTGTTGTAGGAACACGGTACGCTATGAGGTGTCAGCAGTGACGGATTAGAATGCAGTGGCGCCCTAGGCTGATTCATTTCGTGAAGTGTTGAACACTAGTGACCACTAGTGACTAAATAGACCCTTTCAGTCTGTGGGCAGATGATTTTCATTTCTATAATATTGGTAGAAGTCTGTCTTCTTGGGAGAAGTCATTTTATGTTATTTCAAAGATGGTGGGTGACATTCATTCGCTTCGTCGCTTGAGCTATAAACGAAAATATAACCTTTTTCCTGGTGTCTTACGCCAGTGCCGTGGGGCAAGGACCTTTCACCTTTTCAATGGTTCACTTTCGAGTACAGTTACCAGTTTTTTAGGTAGTCACCTTAAATGAGATTTAATTATTTTATTCAAAATTCATTAGTTGCCAGTTACCAGCATTTTGATTCATTTTTTCCCTCGTTTTTTCCATATCATTTCTTCACTTAGGAATGGATGCCGGAAAGTACTTCTCCAACTTTTCTAGCTGGCCTAAAATTATTGCAACAATATGGAACATGACACTACAACATTTTTCGTGAATTCATGCTTTTTAGCGCATTTTCCATCTTGATAAAAATCGCTATTGCAACCGCTTTGTCCGTCCGTCTGTCCGTCCGTCCGTTCCTCGAACTCCTCCCAAACTAGACGCCCTAGCTTTCTAATTTTTTCGCTGTTACATAGCTGCCACTCCCAAAGGAGAGCTAGGCTATATTGAATGTCTATATTGCGCCGCCAACATAGAGAAAACCGCCCCCGATTAACTTGAAATAACATGATACAAATTGCAATTTCTCCCAGACCTACTGCTCTGGTATTCTCATTTTATGAATAATACATAGTTGTCACTTATAAACGTAAGCCCAGAAACATTCCGTCTTCAATATGAACCGCCGATATGAAAAAATTGCTAAAAACCGCCCCCAATCACTTTAAAATGAAAAACAAACCCGAAGACATAGCGATCTAATACTTTCGGTATATGAACAGCTGACTAAAAATGGAAAAGGATAGGCTACTTTTGGTTAGTCGCCGTCCCCAGATTCCGCTCCCAGATTCCGCCCCCAAACGACAAATAGTGCAACTTTCACAATTTTACTGACTGAGATGTTCTCTCAAACATTTAGAAACTGCCAACTCAGACTGTGCAACATTTGCTTAGCCGAAAGCTGCCGCCCCTACACGCCGCCCCCAAAGTGAGAGATAAATGAAAAACATGAACCCGAAGACATAACGATCTAAGTCTTTCGCTATATAGATAGCTAACTAAAAATGGGAAAGGATAGGCTACTTGTGATATGGCGCCGCCTCCAGCTTCCACCCCTCAAAAAAAAGTACAACTTTCAACAATTTTCACTGATTCAGATGTTGATGTTACCTCAAACATTCGGAAACTCTCAACTCAAACTGTGCAAGAATTTCTTTGCCAAACTCTGCCGCTCTCACACGCCGCCCCCAAAGCAAGAGATAAATGTAAAACATAAACCTGAGGACATAGCGATCTCATTCTTTCGCTATATAGATAGCTTACTGAAAATAGGAAAAGATACGCCACTTTTGATTAACCGCCGCCTCCAGCTCCCGCCCCCCAAACAGAAAAAAACAACTTCCACAATTTCCACTGATTGTCATATTTCCTTAAACATTTAGAAACTCTCAACTCAAACTGTGCAACAGTTACTTTGCCGAATGCTGCCGCCTCCAAACGCTGCCCTTTAAGTAAGAGATGAATATAAAACACACACCCATGCAAAGACATAATGATCTAATTCTTCCGCTATATGGATAGCTGACTGAAAATGGGAAAGTATAGGCTACTTTTGATATGGCGCCGCCTCCAGCTTCCGCCCCCCCGAAAAAAGAGCAACTTCCAACAATTTTCACTGATTTGGATGTTAATGTTACCTCAAACATGGATAAACTCTCACCTTAAACTGTGCAAGAATTTCTTTGCCAAACTCTGCCGCAACCACACGCCGGCCCCAAAGTAAGTGATAAATGTGAGACATAAACCTGAAGATTAGCTATCTAATTCTTTCGCTATATGTATAGATGACTCAAAATGGGAAGAGATAGGTCACTTTTGATTAGTCGCCGCCTCCAGCTCCCGCTCCCAAACAAAAAAATGCAACTTCCATAATTTTCACTGATTTGTCATATTTCCTTACACATTTGGAAACCCCCAACTCAAACTGTGCAACAGTTACTCTCCCGAATGCTGCCGCCCCCACACGCTGCCCTCAAAGTAAGAGATGAATGAAAAACATAAACCCGAAGACAAAACGATCTAATTCTTTCGCTATATGGATAGCCGACTAAAAATGGGAAAGAATAGGCTACTGTTGATTAGTGGCTGCTCCCAGCTTCCGCCTCCAAACAAAAAAATATTGATGATTGGAAGAATTTTCATTCAAATCTGTTTCATTGACAAGTACCCCATTCTGATAACAAAAAATCACAATGAGTTTCGACTGAAGAGAGTGGGCAAAGAATGATGTTTCTCCTTCAACCAAATTTCTTTACATTCTTAAGAGTCCTCTGTACGCTTAAAGCAGCTCCGACTAAAAGGCCTCTAAATCGAAGGCGGTGATTCTCTTTCAACTGGTATTTGGTGATTAGACTTCATATCTCCATAAAAACATGTGAAAGAAAAAAAAATACGAGAAAAGCCGATCATAGCCGAAGATAGTCAAATTTTACGGGCGCCATCCTAGGGCCTTTATTTGACTTGGAAAGAAAATTCCTTTTCTCAAGGTGGACTCTCTACAGTATTCTGTACCAACGTACCGGGTGATTTTTTAATAAAATATCTGGAGCCGAAGTTATTTGGCTCTGAAAATTATTTAAAAAATGCTCAAAAATTTGGAGCTTTATATCTTCAGCTGAAAATTTTTCACTGAAAAACCACCCGGTACGATTGTGCAGAATACTGTTGAGAGTCCATCCTGAAAAAAGGATTATTGTTTCAAGTCAAATAAAGGCCCCAGGGTGGCGCGCGTAAGATTTGACTATCTTCGGCTGTGATCGGTTTTTCTCGGATTTTTTCCGCGTTAACATGTTTATATAGAGATATGAAGTGGAATCTCCAAATGCCAGTTCAAAGAAAATCACCGGCTTTGATTTAGAAGCATTTTAGTTGGAGCCACTCTGAGCGTACAGAGGACTCTTAATATGCCTCTTTAAGAAAATGCGCTACTGAGACTCACGCACGTGAAGGCATACTCACTTGTTCCAATTTTGCCTTGGTCGGCGCCCCCTTTTATCGAGGCGCCCTAGGCTGCAGCCTATTGATACTTTCAATTTTTTCAAGGGAATCATGGAAGATCAGACCTCTCTCTGGGCTGTGAGCTTCAGAGGGAGGAATTGAATGGTTCCCTTGTGAATAACCCTTATTAGTAGGTTTAGTTTTATTTTCTTTTTTGTTATTACTCACAAGTGGGTTAATAAAAAAGTTATTCATTTATTTATTTATTTAGCCTATTGGTTAATCCGTCACTGGGTGTCGGCAAAGAAGGTTTGTGAGGCCTTGGAGAAAGACTTAATTTGAGGGATAAGCGGTTAAAGGTGCAGTATCAGAACCAAAATTCAATGAATAGAATTATGAGCATGTAAATTGTAAAAGGCAAAGCTTATTAGGATGTTAGGAAAGCAAGTGATCGAGTATACGTCAGTTAGTAGCAACCTGGTCATTTATTTCCTTCTTAGCTATAACTTTGCTTAATGGATAAGAAACGAAAGTGATTTCTGAAATGTTCCCTGGGAAGACGTTGACGTTGGAAGATGTTGAAGTAGAACGCATCAATTGAAAAGATCAATATTAAGATGCGCCAGGGTGATGCTTTTGGAAAGGGAGATAAGTCGTGTTAAAACTCATGGTGCTGACGCTTTGACGAATTAAATCAAGAAATTAAACCAAAAAGCGGAAGACGTTTCAACTGCCGAAGATCCGGACATTCCGTAGTCAACTGAATCGCTCCAAACGAGAGAGTAAATAAATGTTAGATCAGGTGAGTGATTAAGGCCTGTAGCATTCATGGTTGACGTCAAGAAGTCGAAGCTCTTGGTGGTGGATTCATTCTGGAGCAATATACCCTAGGGCTACGCAGTGATGATGAACAATGATTGGAAAATTTCAATTCAAGTAAGTATAATAGCAGAAGTTGGATCATTGTAACATTTAGCAAGTAAATATGCCCTCATGAACGTAGGGCTCGGTAGTACACTTCTCCTTTGAAGGATCAATAAACGCGAGATGTTTATCACGGTCCTACCGTTATTTAGACAAGATTTTGTCTAAAGTTCGGTTTTTAAGACATGTTAAGACAATGAACTATCTACTATCCATAAAAATATGGTGTGTAATGCTTTAGAATTTTCACGGTTTCCCAGTTGTCCAACTTCCATGTCAGCTGCAATCGTATTTATTGCTCAAGCTTACTGAATTATACTTATCACCTACTCAAGTATTGCCAGCAGCAGCCACAAATTATGGATTTATTTATTACTTGTTGAGTTGTCAATTTCTGAACCAAACAATGAGAACAAATCACCGTTTTTCAGAACATCCGTTGTACACAAACCCGGCGGCACTGATGGCAGCATAATGGTGGTTAATTAAAGAAGAAACCGTTCTTGGTTTATTGAAATAAAGCGGAAATGTCCGAAAAAATAAAATAATCATCTTTTCTTCGCTTCTTTCCATCACATCTCGTCTCCTGACCAGCCGCGTCCAGCAGGTGTGTGAGCCGTGAAGCGGCAAATTGTAAACGAAATAGAAAATGACACCGTGTCCGGTTACATTTCGCTCTCTTTTATTTTTCAATTCGTGAGACGCTTAACAGATTATTCCTATTTGTTTGCTCTTGTTTTTTCGTCTGGTGCGTATAAGCGATGGTATAAGGCGTCACCCGAAATTCAATTACAACAAAACTGTGCCCCGACGCGGCTACAGGCGAGATTGGTTTAGGAGCCAGCAGCTAGCAGCAGCAGAGGATTTCTCGGTGAGCGTTCCCAGGTGTGGAACTTTCTGCGAAAAAAGTGGAGGGACCCACCGCAGGAATTTTTCCGTAGTCATCTTATAGGCAATAAGACACTTAGTCGAGATTTTTAATAAAATGGAATAAGTTTCGCCAATGAAGGCAGCGTAGCGTTTTATCTTTAGAAAATCCTCCTCGAGCTCTTTTTGTGTAGCGATTTATTATATGTATTGCTAAAAGTATGGTGAATCTGCAATTCTCTCAAGTGAAAAATAAACAGCCACATTTCTGGATGAGCAATATTATTTTTGGCACGAAATAAAGCTCCTTATATGATAATTTCAGTTTTTGAACTACTATCTACAAGGGTCAATGTTCTGATTCTAAAGAAACAAGCACAACATTTTGCATATATTCCCGAAATTGATTTGCTCCAGCTGAAATAAGAAATAGACAATTGAACAACTTTAAGCGCGAAAGGATTGAGATTTTAAAGCTAATTTTTTATTCAAGTGTGAACCCGCTTTGCTTTAAAACAATAAAATATCATATTCTTTATTCAGCTTCAATTTTTACGGCGTTCGAGTTGCTTGCAATCACCCATCAATCCCATCATATATGTATAATTCCATACAGAAAGAACCACATTAAACTGGCCCATAAGCCATACAACATGAATGAGTATTTATTTATTTTTAGTTCCCTTTTTCTTTCTTAGTTATATTTTTGTTTTCTTTTCAGGTGAGCTATCAACGGCGGGCGAAAGAACAACAGTGATCGTACCAGTGGTGTGAGCCAAAAGTAACCATGAAAGCACGTTATGAGTGGTAATAAGTCAAGATGTAAGAGTAACAGTTTTTCCTGAAGTGTTTTCTAAAGAAGTTACGGACTCCCAAAAGCACAAATTAATCATACATGCAAAATTGCACCAAAACCTGATAAGCGGTGGTAAAGTTAGGTAGACTTTTAGACTTCCATGCACCAGTTTTGAAGTTCGAACCTTTTGCCAAGCCTGTCCAATTGGCTATCCACTGATACCAAATTTGAAAAAATCGGTTAGGAAATGAGCATAATGGCGAATTGGCGGGCAGGATATCTAAAGCCGCATCCACATAGGATTAGTGCAGTGGCAACGGTATAATGGTAAAAAAGCTAAACTATGGGTTTTTGCATTGAGCGTTCACACTTCACAGACTCACGGTAAGAAACAAGTGGCAGTGGGAGTGCAGTTCAGTGCATCTTACCCATCTTAAGCCGCATCCACATAGGACAAGTACAAGTACAAGTACAAGTACAAATTAGTAGTTATAAGAAGAGAATGGGCCGTGCAAATAAAAATTAGCTTTTGCTTTCAATTAGCTTTATCTAGGAGTTGCTAAGAAGTATTTGTTCAGCAACTCCTTGGAAATCGAAGTGAAAGCAGAAGCTACTTTTTATTCACACCGCTTAATGTAAAATGTGTTTTTTCCACAGTAATTATCATAAAAGTCTTTTTCAATTTGATAAAACTGGGATAGATTTAATTGGATGGATTTTGGTTTACTGTGACATTAATATCGTAAACACTTCACGGTTTTCTTGGCCCATTAAGACGTTATAAAAGAGCTCGGGAATTGACAAGCCTTCCAATTAAAATAAATCCATTATCTTATCCGAACGATGAGACCTGTAATTTTATCTTGCTTTTTCAGCTCTCTTTATACCAGACCATTGTAAGTAGGCATCTCACAATGGACTTGATTTTTTCTCGCAAGCTCAGATACCTATCAAACTGCTATAGGGATGAATTAAGGAATCAAACGCCCAGCTCAGTACCCAGTTTCAGCATATTTAGCTACGAGCTATACAAGCACCCACCTTTACCTATTTTAATATCTTGTTTTTTTTTTATAATCTATTTCTTGAAGCTTGCTTAGAATGAGTGGGATGTATTGTCGATCACACAGCGAAAATAGACGAATAAATAGTATCCGTTGTCTCTTACGTATTCCATGAAAGCTGACGTGAAATGGAATGTCGCTGTAGCAGACAAAGCCGTAGGCGTCCGTCCGCCCTTATAGGTAGGCATAGATAATTTAATATTCGTGAAAAATTGAGCACCCACTGGTAATACGCTGTTGAATTTCAGGTCTTGCCATTATTGATATGATGTCGTCCTGTTTCTGATTTCCTGAGATAGTGAACGACTGAGAAGTTTTAACTACCTATACAGGATTTAGGGACGTATAATAACAACAGGGGGTGCAATAAGTGCCGCGCCTACGGTCTTTGCACCTATGAGGCTTGAATGGTCAAGTTAGAACGCTCATAACTTTTGATAGCGTATTGATCGATTGTTTTGAGTTTGTCATGTATATTGGACTCACTATACAGGGTGGCCCAACGAAAACAGTACAGAGCTCGAACAGGTCGATTTTTATATTGAGGGGGACATCTGAAACATACATTGGCGGATTTCTATCTTTAGCCCCCTCACCCCCACCCGCCCAAACTTCGAAGTTTCAAATGACACCACCCACTTTGCGATACATCAAATTGAAGAGAATTAAATTCTCTTTCTGAAAAAATGTTTCTCTAATTTCCAACCCCACCCCCATCTTCCTAAAATTGTCAGAGTTTCCAATGTAATATTTTTGATCTCTTAATTCTCTTTAGTTCAGTCAACGTCATCCTGCACAGCATCGAGGGAGAAGATTTTCTGTGTAAAAAGTGCCACCCAAATTCACCCCTTCACTCCCCCACCTCAACTTCAAAATCTAAAATGACACTACCTACTTTGTGAAACATCAAATCGAAGGAAATTGAATTCGCTTCCTGAATAAAATATTTTAATAATTTTCAAAAAGCCCCCTTTCCCCCTGAAATACTCCGAATGTTCAATTTATCAGAAGAGGGGTTGAAAATTTCAAAAAAATTGTTTTCAGAGAGAGAAATCAATTTCCTTTCATTCGATGTATCACAAAGTAGGTGGTGTCTGGTAAGTTTTGAAATTGGGGTAGGGGAGAGAAAAAAGTTGAATTTGGGTAACACTTTTCTCCACCGAAAATTTTCTCCTCAGATGCTATTTAGGATGACGTTGATTAAATTGAAGAGAATTAAGGGGTCGAGGATATAAAATGGGACAGTCAGAGAAATTTAGGAAGATGGGGGGTGGGGTTGAAAGTTTTGAAAATATTTTTTTCAGAAAAAGAATTTGATTCTCTTTGATTTGATGTATCGCAAAGTAGATGGTGTCATTTGAAATTCCAAACTTGAGGTGGGTAGGGGTGAGGGGGCTGAAGATAGAAATTTGCCAATGTATGTTGCAGATGTCCCCCTCGATATAAAAATCGACCTGTCTGGGCTTTTTTCCAAAAAATTATGTGAAATGCCCGAAAACCCCTCTGTTCTGTTTTCGTTGGGCCACCCTGTATGCAAATTCGGCTGATTCCCAAAAAAAGTGCTTAACTATCAGTGGTAAGAAAATTAAATGGGCATTACCCGACGTAAGTGTCTTTTATTTTGATAATATAGTATTGATCATTCAAATTTGCGTAAAACTAGTTACAAGCATTCCCATTGGTTGATTATTATCCTTCGTGGCTTCCAAAACAATAGGGAAATACCTCAAGAAAGACCAAGTCTGTCGTAAATAAAGCTAAGTAAGTACCTACTTACAAAGAACTTATCCGGCAGAATCTGCAACCCTTTTTCAATTTTGATTTATTCAATGATACTGTTACGAACAGCGATTCTAGCGTGCATTCTGGAGCACACGCGGTCTTTCTAGATTGTTTGCATCAGACCGCAGTGCACAAATGCGAAGCTCTCGACATTCCAGAACATACGCGACGGCTTTGCGATCGAAATAACATAAGAGACTTGAACAGCTGAGTAAGAAACATCAGCTGAAATGGCGGAGGTGCCGCCGTTCCGGACCACGCGGAATACACGCGAAAGGTGTAGGATTTCTCAAAAGTCACCTCGAAACCGTATCCAGGTTATTGTGGAAATTGCTGGAAGATCGGTGGAAGATTCCAGAACAATAGTCGGAGCTATATGAAGCACCAATCCTTGGCCTACGGGCCAGTATTCGATTCAGAGCGATAAAAGCGAGTATTATAGGTGATAACCCAAGCGCAAGTAATTGTTGACGTGTGTGTTATAGTGGTACGCAATAATAAACAGTGTGTGTTTGAGAACGATTATCTCAGTTATAAACGAACCTAAATGCGAAATCTGTAGCAACACTATTTGAGCCAAGCCAACTTCATCGGAATAGGGGTATCAAATCTACCTCTGATCCAGGCTATGTATACGTATTGAATGATTTGCTACGGATGGTTTCTGAATTATTAACATTACTGAAACATTTTCGGCGTCCCTGATAAATAAACAGAACACTAAAACATTGTCCATTAATAATAATTTTCGATTTATTTATTAGGGTGACACGGTATCTGTTTTTTCACCCTAACTGATAAAATATTTTACTTCAATACATATAAATATGCATACCGCATATGGTAGTTGTTGAAGTTGGGCATCAAATAGCCTTATTAGTAAGATGTTGCGCGCGCGAAAATTTTTCAACTCCCATTTTATGAAGAAACTTATAATTATTGATGATGTAATAGGGCATTTTCCTGGCCATGTGCGAGGTGCAAGTAATGGCGGGATATTGAAAACAACCGGACAAACTAATGCATTTACGCAGATTAGTCATAAACAAAATTTCTGCTTAGATAAAATATTATAGCATATTATTATTTCATATCAAAATTGACTAGCCTTGGAAATCTACCGCGTTATAGGTATTACATTACAGGTGAATTAGAGTAGGATTCAAAGGTTCTTGTCCGGTTGTTCAAAAAAGACCGCCTAAAGTTTTGCGCATGTCCCTGGAGTGATTGTTCAGGACAAACCCCTGTTGAATTGGTTCTGAATTGTGACAGTTTAAAAACCTAATCAAGTTGATTGAGATCAGATCAGTGAGTATAGTATGTGAAAGAGTATGATAAGAATGAACACAAGGGATAAGTGATAACTGATAAGTGAGTGATCACTGGGATATCTGATCATATACAGGTATCTGATCAATAATAAGTATCCAGTTATTTTTTAGTTCAGAGGCGCTGAAGTTCTTGTGCCCAGAACGTGTTTGATATGACAAGGCGCAGCCGAGTCCTTATAAGAATCGCTTGAAATTTTATGATTAGGAATTTTTTGAATTTTTATCTTCAGATTTCACATCAGTCGAAACTTTCCCAAAGTATAAATACTAAGCAAGACTTTTATACAATAATCGAATAGACCACTGACGATTTCGAGTTTTTCGTTGACTGCATGGATTTCTGATTGTGTTGGTCGCCTTTGAAATGATAATGTCAAAACTCCTCCGCATGTCTTCCTGCTTATTCAAGTCCGTATTTATAAAACCGTGGCTAAAAAGTAAAATGAAGCTAATACAATGACACGATCGAGTTCACTGTTGCATCAGTAATTCTGTAGTAATGAATAAATGCAGACCGGCAGTTTGTAAGCATATACTTCTATCAACTTTATTTTTATTTTATTATGTGCAATCAAGGCACTGATGGATGGTATTTTCCAACTATAAAGAGCAGTAATGATCCCAGTGTGAGCCAGAGACAAACTTTCTGCAAATCTCTTTTTAATGATTCAAACATTACCTGGAAACAGACTGGTTTGTTCATTCGGTTCGTTGAATTTAAACTTAATAGGTAAAAGTTCAGTCGTCTTTTCGCCATAGTCCAAAACACAAGTTATTGTTCGGAATTAAACTCAAGTTCATATTGTCGTGGCTATATTTTCGCCTTTGCATGAGTGTAGAGGAAAGTGGGCAAGCAAGCGGCGTTTGAAGTTAAATCGAGGGTTCAATGCTTTTGCAAGATTGTAAATCGAGATATACAAAATTATAAGTGGGTTTATTATTGTTCTTTTTCTATCAACAAGTTGAATGATGGATAAATCTGTACTTGGATATTTATGTAAACTTTTATACCAGCAAATTTTTCTTGCTGTATCAGTACTAGACAGGGAGCTGGTGCCTTAAAACTTAAACGTCATAAGGTACATGATTTCAATCCTGAAGGTCTAATGTGCGTTGATAAGGTTGTTAAAAATTTCTTTGTCTTAAATGTCAGACCAGGGGCTTTAGGCTGGTATAGGCTTGTCAATTTTCGAAAAATGTCAAAAATTTATGTCATGAAGGTTCGTGCATGAGGTACATGGATGAAACCAACGAGCTTTTGTGTGGGAACATCCTCTTAGTCAAAAATCGGGTCAAATTTTTGGAAGCTTTCGGTCCATAAGATAAGATAAGTTTGAAATATAAAAAAGGCCAAAATTTACCTCCTCCTGGAGACTTCTCCTTTGGCATAATTTTAGGAATGGAAAACGATTCTCACATGATTTCTTACACAGGTTTCAAATCTGCCCACAAAAATTCTTGATGGTACATCGCTTACAGGGTGCAACATCAAACGTTTTTGCTCAAATCGTACACCCTGTATTTTAACATGAAAATCAGTTCCGTTTTTTATCCTGATTACAAATATATATCATACTTGGTGGGTTAGTCAACAAAACGCCTGTGAAGCCACCAAAAATTTTGTCTTACGACCAGATTTTTGATCAAGGGGATGTTCCCTCACAAAATCCAGTTGGTTTCATTCATGTACCTTATGCTGTTAATTTTTGGCCGAAATTTTTTTTCGAAAATTGACAGGCTCATGCTAGCCTCAAGCTCCCGGTCTGATATGTAAGACAAATCAATTTTTAACAACCTTATCAATCCACATTAGACATACAGGGTTAAAATCATGTACCTTTATGACGTAAGTTTTGGGGCACCAGCTCCCTGTCCATACAATTTGTGTTCACATTTTGCTTTGTGATGATTTTACCCCATGCAGGCCCCCCTAACAAGTATTCTTGATCGATTAAGTGAATCATGCATACATGTAGATTGTAGGTGTAGTGAAAGTTGAGAAGTGTTTACGTTTGAAGTATTGCAGTTGCATGTATTCATGTGGGTTTCATTAAAACTGTCATTAAAACGGTCGCTCATTACACCCCGGCTAACGCACACCTGTGTGGCAACGCTTTTTAGCAAAAGCGACGCTTCTGGTACGTCTTAAGTACGACAAGTGTCCAACTTATAATTACTTTGGAACTCTCTCATTTTCATCTTTTTTATCCGACTGAGGAACGACTACCCGCGCGATTAATATTCCTACTGGTGTCGTATTTAAATGAGTTGATCCACTTATCGAGAGTCTTTAATTAAGAGAGGTGTTTGGCTGGAGCTGATGCCTTCGGTCGGAAAGCTGGCCGGCTCTCTCTCGCGTTCGCTGTCCTCTCGGTCACACAAAAAGAAGGGTAGAGGTACGACGAAGAGGCGGAGGAGACATCCTCTACACGGGCGATAGCGCCATGTGTGTGTGCGCGCGGACGGACTGCCGGACTCTTTGTCTCCCCGTTATTAAATCTTGCAGTCTGTTGTGCTATCACGTGTCACAGTTGTCACACACAGACGATTTACCATTTAAAAGCACAAAGGACACGCACGCGTTCCCGAAATAGAATTCGCGAACGGACGCTCTTTCGCGACAATAAAAGATATGCAGGATTAATTAACTTATAAAATTGAATGTGACACACACGCGACCCGGCCCACTGATTGCACTCAAAAGAACGTGAAATTGGATCGAAAGCTGCGGGTGATGTTGCGGAGAAGTCCAGGGGCTTTCCCAAGCCTGATATCAATTCGAGTAACAACCGTTGTTGTTTGAATTGTTGATATTGATTGAATTTTGTCTAAGCCAGAGCCATTTACTACACTAATCCAAAGAATAATTGGTTGTTGATAAATTATCGTTACGAATTTCGGGTTCGCTTATATCGATCTTCTGTGCAATGAGGTCGCAAAGCCATAAGACTCTGTTCAAATATATTTCTAAATGTTTCAATTAACTCACTAGAAATCTCACCAAATTTTCCTTAGAGCCTTCTTTCTGGAAAATGGCTCTGCAATACTTGCCCCTTTTTACTTACTTATAGTCGGTGTTCATTCAAGTAATCAAAACCTTGAGAAATTTCCTAAACAATCTCAATATGGACTTATATTACGGTCAAGATCATATATTCGTATGAGAAAAATACAACAGTAGGTACCTATTGTCCAATCATTAAAAATGTAAGTAAATAATTAACGATAAAATGAGAAGAACAAAAAAAGTTGAACATCACATTACAAAGGTTTGAGGTTCTTAAGCTAATCCAAAGCTTCGGGTGTAGCCTGGGTGTATATTTGAAAATCCCGCAATAAATTTGGTAAGTGGACATTCCGTGACAATATGATAGATCGTTTCTTTTTCGTTTCCACATTCGAACTCCGAATTGTGTTGATTCTTCCATTTGTTCAGCATGTCATTATAACGCCCATGTCCAGTTCGTAATCTATTTAAAGTAGTCCACAGTTTTCTTGGAAGGTCAAAGCCTGGTACTTTTTCTGTAGGGTCTACGATTAAACTATATTGAAGGTGGACTGTTCCATGGTCCAAAATAGCATCCATTGATTTCAACCAGTAATGATTCGTAGACAAAAACTTCCTTCCATATGGGTTTACGCGAACGTAAACGATCTGGTGGTAGGTTGAGGAGATCTTGTAAGATAGGAAACATTTCTGGTGTTGCGTGGTATCTATCCCATTCTCTCTTCAATGATTTCTGACGTCTAATTTTGGGTGGAGCAATGTTTGCTAAAACAGGCAGCCGACAGAAGTATTCTGCAGGAGAATTAACCAAAGCCAGTGCAGCGGTTCGCAGTGTGTTCGCACTGGCACCCCAGGTTGATCCGGCTAATGTGTGTAAGATGTTGTTCCTTGTTTTCAGCTTCTGTTTTACTTTCTCAATATGAAATTTGGAAGTCAAAGAACTGTCTAAAGTTATACCAAGGTATTTGGGGATAAAATTGTGTTTGAGTCTTCTGCCATTTAGAACACTCAACCAAAAAGGTACGTAAAAATAATAAAAATATTGATTGAGACAACAAACGTGATGATTAAAATTTGTCCAGTTAACAGTTTCATTGAGCCAACGAAGCATTGTTCATCGATCAATCATATCGTGTTATCGATTAATGTAGTCTGTTCATCAACATTATGAAAAAAATATTCATCAATGTTAATATTCCAATTGTCAATCCAATAATGACCGTTCATTGATATCAGTAAAACAGTTCAACTGATTAACAAATGCAATTCATTTATATTAATAACATCATTCATGGCGTCAACGGGTGGGTTACTTTATTCCAATGATTGAATTTAATGTGTCCAATGAATGTCGTTCATTCTCACAATGAATATCGTTAATTCTCACAATAAATATCGTTCATTCTTACGATGAATATCGTTCATTCTAACAATGAGTGGTATATTAATTGTAAGAGTCAACCATGTACATTGTTTCATTGAGGGGTTTCTGATGCGACAAAAAAATTGTTGATGGGAATCGGTTTTATTTAATTTTTTTCGTTGAGTAGAAAATCTTCCAAAAAGAAAATGTGCGGGCATTGCTATCAAATTTTGAAAATTTCCAATTGATTTTGAAAATTTTCGATTTTGATTTTTGAAAATCCAAAAACCAGATAGCATCGACAATGTATCTTTCTTCAAGGAAGTCGCATGTCAAATTGAAACTTTTTATTTTCAAAAAAAGGTACCAAAATGATTTCTACCAATTCACTTTTTCATGTCTACAAGAAATCATTTTTGGCACCTCTTTTTTGAAAATAAAAAGTCCAAATTTGGCATGCAACTCCCTTGAAAAATGATGCATTGTCGATGTTATCTGGTTTTTGAATTTTCAAGAATCAAAATGAAAAATTTTCAATTTTTTTTGAAATTTTCAAAATTTGATAGCAATGCCCGTACATTTTCTTTTTGAAAGAGTTTGTACTACGAAAAACATAAAATAAAACCGATTCCCGTCAACAACTTTTTTAGTCGCATCAGAAACCCAGACAAAACCAGACTCCACCATCAGTGTCGTTCTTTACGAAGTTTAGAAATCAAAAAAAAATTCTCGAAATACGACACATTTTTATTTGGGTTCGCCGCCGCCATTTTGATTTTTGATAATTTGGCTATATTGACAATTGATTTCAGTAGACGATTTAGTCAGCGAGCTTTTGACATAAAGTTTGTGGAAATCGATCAAGAAACTAAAAAGTTGGAAAAAAAATTATAAAACTCGTTTTATTTTTTTTTTCACCCGATATATCATAAGTACTCAACATCTGACAGCACCATTCGATCCAGAATTGTTTTTTGGGTAGATTAGTACTTTTATTTGAAAAAAATTGCAGAAGATCCAAGAAATATAAGCGAACTGAAGAATTGTCCAGCCGCCAACTTTGATGCGATATTGCTGGAAAATGTACCAGAAATCGCAAAAGCACCCGAGTGATTATTCGTCCTGGGATGATCCTCTAACGATTCCAACAAAAAAATTTTGATTACATCGTTTTTCCTACAGAAGTACTGCTAGGGACAGGACTATTCCCCGAGGAGAAGTACAACTTCCTTATTTCTACAGGGACAGACATACAGACAGACAGACAGACATCAGACAGACGGACAGACAGATAGACGGACGGACGAACGGACGGACGGACAGACAGACAAATCGGCCATATCAACTTATCAACGTAATGTTTCATAGAAATGCACTAAAAAGTCGCAATTGACAGAAAAAAGTGGCAGTGGGGTACTTGCCAATGAGATAGATTTGACTGAAAATACTTTTAATCATCAACAAGAAGAGTGATAAGAAGTATCTCCTGGAAATTTCCAGAAAATATATCCATTGGTTAAAAAGATTTTTTTTCAATTTTGTATTTCAAAAGGTTGGTAACAGTGAGGAAACTTCAGTGTAGTTTTTTTTTTTGTATTTGTATTTGTATTTGTATTTTTCAAATATTGTCATGCCACTCTAACAGTTTTTTGAGTTTTCAATCCAGCAGTGCTGTTTGTTTAGTTTTTATTATATTTGTGACTAGACTAGTAAGTCACAAATATATTTTCAAAACACGCATTACGGCCGCAATTTTGGGAATATAGGGAAAAGAAAGAAATACGGGTACATTATTTTTGTCCATACCATCGATTAGGCTAATGAAAGAAAAATTGGGCAAGTACCCAATTTGATCAATCAATCAATCAATCAATCATTTTTATTGGTGCTAGTGGATTTGAAATTCTTCATACAAGTCATTGCTTTGTACATATCTAGAACACGAATAGTTACCTTGATAATATGTACATAAATACATGAGTTAATAAAATCAAAACACGTCACGTAAATCATTGAAAGCGTCAGAAAAGAATTCCTTCAAGGTGTAGAAGGCTTTTTCAACTGAGTATTATCCTTGATTACAGCCTTCACTCGCTCCAGCCACAGCGCCCTGCATTGATCCAGCAACATATTAAAAAGTTTATCACCCATAAAATTTGGACCAGTCTTTGATTTGGATGATCTGATGAAAATTTTTGTTCTTAGCTGGTGGCCCCATCTGGTTTCATGCGTGTGCAACTCTGATTGCGCTTCAAATTATTGAGAAATATTTTTCTTGAAGAGTCCTCTGTACGCTCAGAGTGGCTCCAACTAAAATGCCTCTAAATCGAAGCCGGTGATTTTCTTTGAACTGGCATTTGGAGATTTCACTTTATATCTCTATATGAACATGTTAACGGAAAAAAATCCTAGAAAAACCGATCACAGCCGAAGATAGTCAAATCTTACGCGCGCCACCCTGGGGCCTTGATTTGACTTGACACAAAAATCCTTTTTTCGGGGTGGACTCTCAACAGTATTCTGGACAATTGTACCGGGTGGTTTTTCAGTAAAAAAATTTCAGCTGAAGATATGAAGCTCCAAATTTTTGAGCATTTTTTTGAATAATTTTCACAGCCAAATAACTTTTGCTCCAGATATTTATTGAAAAACTACCCGATACGTTGGTGCAGAATTCTGCAGAGAGTCCTTCTTGGAAAAAGGAATTTTCTTTCAAGTCAAATAAAGGCCCTGAGATGGCGCCCGTAAAATCTTACTATCTTCGGCTGTGATCGGTTTTTCTCGGATTTTTTCCTCTTACATGTTTTTATGGAGATATGAAGTGTAATCACCCAATAACAGTTGAAAGAAAATCACCGCCTTCGATTTAGAGGCATTTTAGTCGGAGCTGCTTCAAGCGTACAGAGGACTCTCAATACGTTACGCAACGTTAAATTTTTTAACTGGCTAAACGAGCTTCGACAATCTGTTCGATAGCCGATGCCAGCCACCACTCTTACAGCTCTTCTTTGGAGCCTGAACGATCGGTGGAGAAGCGAAGAGTGACCCCAGACTAGGAGGCCATTATGTCCTTGCATATTATTGCAATTGCCAGAATAAAGACGCAGTTGACAGAAAAAAGTGTCGATTGACAAAAGAAAAACCGGCAATTGCCAGAATAAAGTCGCATTTGCCAGAAAAAAGTGTCAATTGACTGAAAAAAGTGGCAATTGCCAGAATAAAGTTGCAATTGCCAGAATAAAGTGACAACAATTGACTGAAAAAAGTTGCAATTGTCAGAAAAAAGTTTCAGTTTATAGAAAAAAAAAAGGCAATTGCCAGAAAAAAGTGTCAGTTGACAGATAACAGTCGCAATTGCCAGAATAAGGTGGCAATTGACAGAAAAAAGTCGCAATTGTCAGAATAAAGTGGCAATTGACAGAGAAAAGTCGCAATTACAAAGGCTCTGCGCCTTCGTAGTTTAAAAACTTCGATAAGAAAAGTTTTACTGGAGCTAGCGGGCTCAAATAGATATACCTATGGCGGATCGAACTTCTCCTTTTATCGGATTTGATATATCTATGTAGTTCTTGTGGCTGACCTTGCAATTGTCGACCACGCACGGATTGCATAACATCTCGTCAGGGATGTAACTTGCTTTGTTGGGATTCAATATGGTGCAACTCCAAGTATCTTTGGAAGACGGGAACCATTCAAAGAGCAATTTATAACGTTTCTCCAAACCGGCAAGCGTCGTGTCACAGATGTTGCTATTTAATTATAAAATTATTGCACATCTCCCGAAACCGAAACGTTTGCTCCAACTCTATGGCTATGAGAAATCTCCGACTGAGCTGAACCGGACGATTTGGAAAGCAAAGTGAAGGAGGAAGTGAGTGCTTTGTAAGTCGATCAAGTGCATTTTAGTGGATTGCTGGATCACGTGAACAAAACTGAGAATTCTCTTTTATTCTTTATTATTTATTACTTACTTATAGTGGGTGTTCGAAGTTTGCGTGGGGGAATAGCCAGCTAGGTAACCTGTTTGCTTTTATTGCATGATTCCGCATTATGACTCGGAAAACTATTTCAAAGTATACATAGATTTTCCCATAGGGAGTAAGGGAGTAGGTAGGTATACAATATATACGGTTACGGAGCAGCATTACTTTCAATTGGCGAAAATCAGCGGCCACCAGAATGCGCTGAACGCAGTCAAACATGGTGGCCCAAGGGGCCTTGACAAATAGGTACCCAGCGCACAGCCCAGCGCCGTAGCGCAGTAGCACTCGACAGTTGACAGTACCTACTCCAAATCATAAGAATTTTGACAGTTGAAAAATAATTAATTTTTTTTGTCTTCCTTGTTTTCCACATCGTCGTGAATGTGAGCGAGTGAGTGTTGTAGCTCTGGTTGTAGTTTGACTTGAATTACTGCGTTAGTATACGCCGATGGACACAATGCACAATGCAGCTGCAAAAAACGATACGTAAGTTGGTGAAATGCTGGCCGAAAAATGCAATCTCTGAATGCTTATTTTACATTACAGATGTTGAGTTGTGTGAGCCCCTTGCACACAAGGTGGAAATACTAAGCCCCCACAAGACAAGGCATAGGTACAACAGGACGCATCACGAAAATGTGCCAACAATTACCGTTTAGGCCAGAAAGATGAACATTCTTTTGGAGTAATCGTACGACTCATACAATGACTGTAAAGTGAAATTTCAGTAGCTAATAAGCATTTACCGCTGTCTAGAATAATAAAAATCATAGTTTATCAATAATAATTGAGTATTCTTCAATCATAAGTTTAATCATAGCTCATCGGTTGATGTTAGTGTTTCTACAATGGAAAATATTTTCATAACGATTAAGTTGTTCTAAATCTGAACTGATGAGGCGAGTGACGGATTCTGATTTGCAGGCCAGGTATCTTCTCTCAATACCGCTGGCGTTGATCTCCAGGCTCTCCGTCTGCTCTCACTGGCTTATCGGAGATGGCTTCACGAGTTCACAACACTGTTCTAACAACTGGTCCACAGAACCCAACCTCCAAATGGTTTTCAATTATCCATTTATGAGACATAACAAAGCACAAGAGTCTCAGTCACAGTGAGCCCCAGTCACCCCACACACGATTAAATGACCTGCCTCAATCACTTCTTCGCACTTTGTCGAGAGGGGGCTGATTTGGTCACCAACATGACCATAAATATTGGGCAAATGAATCTGTATTATCGGCATTTTCTAAAACAAAAATAAGTTAGAGATACTGCAACGAAATTCCATTCCCAAGGAACCTCCAGTTCTTGGCCCACTGTTACGCCTGTTACGAGTTCGTGACTGTTACGCTTTCACTGACAGCTATCACTGTTGACAGCTGTTGTGATGTAAATGCGCACTGCGTTTACTACCTATTTGTCAAGGCCTCTTGGGCCACCATGTTTTATTGCGTACAGCGCTACCACGCGGAAAAGATTTTCGCCAATTGCCTCATTCCTCATCCCTGTGTTTAAATAGAAATGTTTGCCTTGGACGGTGAAATCTTAGTGATATATAAAGGTAGAGGTACAAGTAGGTATATTGTTCCGCTCTCTAGAATTTTGTGCCAATAAAGAGAAATCAGCAGACCCCGAGGAATTATCGGAGCAGGGAAGTGTGAGTGAGCGATGAACTTCGCTTTTTGCAAAGTTCAAAGGTAAAGTAGGGTACGCTGAAAAATTCAAAGGATCAGGTCATTTTCAAATGTGTCTAACACGTAGGCGGGCACCTCTTGCTGGCGCATAAATCTGTAGATGAAATAATTTGACCTGTGTCAACCGTAATAGTAGGTATACTTGAATGAATTCATCGAGGCATTCTGATGACTTTGGCTTCTCGACCGTCGAAGCAGAAGTCAAGAATTGCCAGAAGATTCAAGTAACAAGTGCGTCGTCCTCTTGGTCTCTTAAAAAATCTGTCGTGGACGACACAGTTATTTCTGTGATCCAGCGACATGAGCTATGATTTCGATCAAAGCGTCCCTCTGGGAAGAAAGATGGAGTTTGATTACAAGACCTACGGGTTGAAGGTTTATAGCATCCTCATGTCTAAGAGCCCTTGAATTGATGTGAGTACCCTTTTCTTTTTCGTTTTCAAAATGTTCTAGTTGTAAAAATCACAAATAAATTGGGCTCCATGTCAAAGTTTTCCTTTTGGTGTAAAACGGTTCATGCATAATGGTTACTGCATCTTCTCAAGTCGAAAAACCGAAGACCGTCAGGTTCAGTTACAAGAATTTGTTCTTCAAGGATATAAGTATTCAATTTTCCACCCCACTTATGAATCCTATGGTTCGCAGCATGTCGGCACCAGAAACGAATGAATTCTTCGTGGAGCTTATCACAAATCGAAGTTTGCACCGCATTGTGAAATTTGGGGAATATGCAAGTTTTGTTTTCAAAAAATCACCGCCGGAAAACCGAAACCATGATGTTGTATTTGAGAATGAGCCAACGCAACGCCGAATTTTATATAATGTAGATATCAGTCAGATTTTTTTTTTCCGAAAAAAGCCGGTTGTATGCTAAAGCTGCCTTCTCCGGCGAATCGCAGCCGTTCTTAAAAATTCGTAGCGCCCGACCGAGACACAGTATAATCCCGACTGCTAGAGTTGACGGCACACCACAGGAACCTGTGGTCGGGGCTGAACAGAAAAAACAAAAATCGTTTTTGACGGGTCCGTGTGTTGGAATAGAGGAAGCAACACCGTCAGCTAGAGTGGTGGACCATTACCAGGTCACAGGCGAACTTGAAATCCCGCTGCAAATCTAGGTGCATCACTAGATGAACTCAGTTCGCGCAGTTAGGCTGCGCCCACAGGTCCCTCTGATATTCCGAGTACTCTAACAGTGCTGATACTCTGTAACTAACGTGCTGGTTCGAATTTGAAGGATCAACAAAACCGTCAACAATTCAAATTTAACTATACGTCCATGGGAACCAGCTTGAAAGTGTCTCTTTCGATGCTTCGCTCTATGCCGAATTCAATCCAAATTCATCGGTTATTGTTATTGATTTATTAAATTAAATTTCATCAGCTTATAACTTTTGACAGATAAGATAGAGCATCACTTCAAAGTTTGAATTATTCTGGATACAGTTACACCACAAGTCCAGTTGAATGAGAAACATCGTCTGTCTTTGCTTGACATTGACACTTCTGTTTGACAGATAACGGCCAAACATCTAATCAGCTCATTCTAGGACAAAACTATGTCTAACAGCCAGTTCCACCAGCGAATTTAATCATTGTTAGCTAATTGAGAGATTTTCTGCGGTGAATATTGGCTCAGTGACGACTGAAAACACAAGTTTCACGAAAGATTATGGAAAAATGTTCAGACCACAACAGCTTGTATGCATTTTCCGTGGTCATTCAACCAGCACTGATCTAGAATCTATCAGAGAAAATGTCTCAATTAGATAACAATAATTAAATTCCCTGGTGGAACTGGACGTAAATGTCAGATTTCAAGTCAGATGAACCAACGGTTCAGCAGTTCTCGTGGAATATTACAGACCAGGCCCGTATTTATAGTCGGATCTTGAATATAAGGTGGTCTTAAGACCATGATTATTTAGACCCTGGCTTGGGCTAAGATGATCTCAAAGGTATAAGAATCTTCTTGTAAATATTGTATATTATAATCAAATACAATTACATCTTCTCGTGGTTGTGTTTGCTGAAAATTGGCTCATGAAAATTGAATAAGGTCGTCTTAAGACATAAGATCTGACTATGAATACGGGCCCTGGACATAGAGACAGACAGACAGGTCTTAGTCGTCTTGGTTGACTTCAAAATGCGGGTGTATTAGTCAGTCAAGATCTCGATTTTTTCTGTACGATCGCACAATATTTTCTCTTCCATGTTGGTAAGGGGCCGAGCAAGTGGGAGTAGCAAAATCACAATAAAATGCAAGATATATATTCTGATCGTAAATGCTGTATTCAACACTGATTTCTTTTGCTTTCATTTACCAAGCAATGAACACATCACTGGTGGGCGCCTCCAATGCAGCCTATAAGATAAACTAATCCAAGTCTTCACACCTTAGTAAGACTCACGACATAATACAAACAAAATTGTTGTATTGTTGTATTATATTGTTGTTAAAGATTGTTTATATTCGACCGATCATCTTCAAACGTCGTCGGTATCAACCTGCAATAGTTGAGATTCGACTAGCGAAAGAATGAACTGGATATATTGAACAGTTCAAAAGATACGGAAGATTTAGGTGAACTTTGTTAAGAAACGAAGAACGAGGAACGAGGAAAAAAATAAAAAAAAAGGTAATTCCGGGACAGATGCCACACTTAACTTGAAAAAATCATTTTTCACTAGCATTTGGTTTCATAGTATTTCAAAAAATTTTAGTGAATACTAAATTCAGTCAAAAACAATATCTAATACTCAAAAGTTGAATAATCGAATCGAAAAATTACAAAAAAAATAAAAAACAGACAGGTGTTTTTGGCCATCTTTCCCAACAGTGCGGGCCAGATGCCCTATGTAAATGGGAGTGACGCCCCAGCAGCAAATTATCAATATTACTGATGATTTTCATCTCTATTATAAATTTAGGAATACATTATTCAAAATGATCAATTTTAGTAATATTATATAAATCAGTTATTGGACATAAAAACAAGTATTCAGGAAGAGAACAAAAAAAACCACTTCATATTCTTCACTTCACTTGAACAACTTTTTCTTAGTTGCTTTTTTGATTGCGGCACGTTTCTGTTCTCTCCCACAAGCCTTGCATTTGTCCAAATCATTTTTGTTGATTATTTTCATATTCAACCTTGTAGACAATCAGTGACGGCAAGATGACCTTATTTTGTAGCAAAATTGGCAGGGCATCTATACCTAGGAAAAATGGGGCATCAATCCTTTTAGTAGGGGAGAGATGCCCCAGGGCTTTTGTGCATATGCAACTTACAAATCACGCCTGCATTTTGATGCAAGACTAACCTAAACCGTGCAATTGATGATCTAAGTGAGAATATTCAACCAATAATACCGCGATTCAATTTGCTCGTACTTTTAAAATCACGCAATATAATTGGACGCATGAAAAACCATTGAGCTCGCTTTTATTTTGCCGTAGAACCCGAAAAACTGGGAATTTCATGGGAGAATCTGCTGCATACCGGTTCATCAGCTGTGCAGGATGAATGCTAATGTTCAGCGGCGGCATCTGTCGGATAGCTTGAGAAATGGCACTGCTAGGGCATCTCACCCGGTGGGGCAACTCACCCGGAATTACCTTAATCACGGAAAAAAAAGCGGCCACAAATAGCCTCCGCCATTACGTCTGGCAGTGGCGCAGCCAGGATTTAGCCATGGGGGGGGGCTAACGAACGCGAGCGAAACGAGCTGCGCCAAAGGTGACCCCCCCCTCCCGCAAAAAGGGCCTTGGTCATTCTATTTTCGAGTATAATTATTGTGGTACCAATGTCACCTACCTTAAATTGAAGTAGGTATTTAATTCAGTATTCCCCGGGTTTGCGGGGAAAATGACAGTAATAAATGGTAGTAATGACACTTGCAAACTGACAGCTGCGCTGCGCGCACGTAGAAACGTCATACACGATCGTCCGGCACATACAAACGATACGGCCGAACGCAGCTGTTCACGAAATACGGTTTTTCGTGCTCTTGTTAGATCTATTGATAGTGGCAGTCTGAACGATAATCGTTCGCTAAAAAGTCGTTAGTTGGCAGTCTGAACGATAATTGTTCGCTAACGAGTCGTTAGTGAACGAGAAGTTACAAAATAACCCTGATAGGTAGGTGAGTATACTTGCTTAAGGACGGAGTTATTTCGGTAAAATAAGCGTTGTGGAATTAATAATCCATGCGGGTTCATTCCTTGACAGAATTTCACCAATTAGGTCTCTCTCGAAAGCTACAAGGATGCAGTTTGGTTTGAGCTCGTTGGCACTTCCAAAATCGAAAAATATCTGTTTTCATTTTTGGATGAATAATTGATTTTTGGATTTTGGAAATGCCAATGGGCTCAAACCAAAGCGCATCCTTGTAGCTTTCGGAAGAAACCTAAATGGTGAGATTCTGTCAAGAAATGAACCCACAGGGATTGATTCCGCAACGCTGATCTTACCAATTCAACTCCGTTCTTAAACCGGAAGATTCTCTCTCGGCACCAATTGAAAAAAAAACGCGCAATCCAATCGCAGTGCAACTCTCACACAGAGAGACTAATGATCTATTTTCTAAATGATAAAGAAGGTAACAGTCGAACACAATAGCTTTTTTATTTTGTTCAAAATTTTTCATTGCTTCGGTGAAAAAGCGAGGCTGTCTGGGGGGGGGGGCTTTAGCCCCCTAGCCCCCCCTTGGCTGCGCCACTGACGTCTGGCGAGGCTTAAAAAACAACACAATGTTGGTAGGGTACCGAAACTTATATTAGGTATCACTGAGAGTACGAGTAGTAGGAACTTGCCTAGCTGGATGTGATGATTGCACGGAAATATCGTTATGTATGCAGGATCATGCCGGTTGTTTGTCGTACGATGATGGATTTGGTGTTGCGATGCAAATTCCGTTTTAATTAGGTGGGTATTAATCGGCAACAAGCTGATTGACAATTTAGTTTGGTGATCCTAACGTGGCTTGAACCTGCGTTTCTGATTGGACGCTATTTGGCCAGTGATGTTGAATTATTGTGGGGAACGACGGCATTTATGGTAACTCTAATTCATCTGGCTTATCAGCCCTGAGGTGGCAATGTGGGCTTTCAACCGAGTGGACTCTCATTGCTTTTCGTATCCTTGCACTTCATTTCAGTTGTTACTGATTGAAAGTTGCTTTCTGCTTGTGATGCTCATACGCGAGTTCGAACTTTTGTTTTTACAACGCGAAAATTAGGTAGGTAGATATAACACAACGCTAAATTATAATTCACACGACGATGATAATAATAATAACTGGACACAACGTGAATATGATGATAATAAAATAATACCACACAACGAAGATAGAATAGGATATACGTAGATTCACTTCCTATAAATTTTCATAACCGTGCGGTCCACAAAAGTGGTCGGATATCTTGCCAACGTGCGTCAATGATTTTGCCAACTTGATCATGGAAGACTCGTTCAGCGACGGTAAGAGACTGTCTTGTCTTGTCCAAATCGTATCGGCGATGTTGATGGTATGCAAAATTTGTGGTTTCGAGCGCCTGTAACGATCTCGAATTGATGTGGCGGCTTGAGCAGATGAAGTGAAGTTTTCAGTTACAGCAGCTACAAATGTTTTCATGGGCTATTGTCGACACCACAAGTGTATTTCCCCTAGGCATTTGGCGTATAATTACGTATATGTGTATATGTGAACACGATGGATCTTTACGGATCTATGTACGTACACAAAGGATTCCGATGGTCTAAAACCAATAAGCATTTTTAGCGGGCGGATGTTCGAAAGATCTAGCTTACCATTTGATTCGTGAGTCAACTTCCAACGAGGGGTAAACCGCAGTGGAAGTCCGGTGTACACTACAGTGGAAGTCCGTGGAAGTCCGTGGAAGTCCGTGGAAGTCCGTGGAAGTCCGTGGAAATCACGTGGAAGTCAGTGGAAATCACGTGGAAGTCAATGGAAGTCATGGAAATCAGTGGAAGCCATGGAAGTCTGTGGAATTCAATGGAAATCACGTGGAAGTCATGGAAGTCAGTGGAAGTCTGTGGAAATCTGTGGAATTCAATGGAAATCACGTGGAAGTCAATGGAAGTCTAAAGAAGTCATGGAAATCAGTGGAAGTCTGTAGAAGTCAGTGGAATTCAATAGAAATCACGTGGAATTAGGTGAAAGTCATTGAAAATCTATGGAACTTAGTGAAAGTCGGATGGAAGTCGGATGTTTCAAGTTCCATGACAATCATTCCCCTAATAGGAGATTTCAATATGGCAGCCAAAGAATCAGTGAATTCAGCGTGAGAATAAGAATGATCATTATTACAAGACAGGGGTAAATGTCAAGTTTCATGAAAATCGTTCCATTAATGAGAAATTTTGATATGGCGGCCAAGATAGAGGCGGAATCATGAAACTCAGCTCAGCGAGACAAAAGTAAGTTCCAAGTTTTATGACAATCGTTTCACTATAATAAGAGATTTCCGAGGAGAAATCGATATGGTGGACCAGATGACGCCGCAAGCATGAAATCCGATTTGCTCACTAGTCAGCCTTGAGGACCTAATACCCTTGACAGACTGCACCTTATACCCTAGACAGACTGGAAAACTGAATGATCATCAAGCGTGAATTACGATATAAATGACCAATGTTGCACGTCGTCATTTATTAAATGATCATTTAGAACGTCATTTAGGACCTTAATGGTCATTAATTAGGGGTAACCATAATCGTCGAATAATCGCTGGTGGTCGTGCATCATCGCCGTGATTTTTGAAAACCATTGGCCAGCTTTTCTGCAATGAATCGCGATATCTGTCGTTTGTCATCAAGTCCCTCATTTCAGTTCGCTATTCAGACACGTATTTCTGGAATCGAGGAACTGGATTTTGTGTCTTGCTTCTTGCAACAACATCTCTTGTACCAAATTATGCCCGTAAGTGTGCACGTATAAGCACGTACAAAATAATAATAATAATAATAATATTCCAAAATAAAATTCCAAAAACATGAGCAATAACCACACATATTCGCGGAATTTGGATGATACAAACATTGCAAACAGGCAGCAGGGTATAGATTGGCGACACTTTATTTTTGGGCACAAAGTCGAATTTATTGATGAGGACATGGGTTTCCGTAAGTATCCGTGAGACAGGTAGGTATATAATTCCTGTAGCGTGCACGTATAAGCACGTACCTACGAAAAATTAAAAAATCTCCTCGCTTCACATAAGAAATGACCGCCTGCACCTGTTCGCGAAGGTTGGATGATACGAACATTGCGAACTTGTAGCACAGTATCGATTGGTGGTACTCTATCCTGGACTCTATCTTCGGCAAAGTCGAATTTATTGATGAGGGAATAGAGGTTTCCAGAACATCCGTCGTGAAAAATGTGAAATTTTGCAAAAGCAAGCGAAATGGAAGGTAGGTACTTATCGCAAAAGCAGTTGAAAAATTGCAAAAAAAAGTTATAATGAACCACACGATGGATACAAACATAATGAACTATAACATGCATCTGTCAGTTGCCTTGCCACTTGCCAGACGCGCACATCAATCAGGGCCGCGCTTAAAAGTTGGTTAGACTATGGGGCTATGCAATTTTGATCAGATTATTGACTAAATCATCAGTCTCTTATTCTTCTTTTCCTCCATTTCTTTCGACTCAATACAAATTCAACATATATTTTGGCAACAAATAAAGCGAAGATAGTATGATGTGGTGCGAACATTGCAAGCAATAATTAGGTACTTTGTTTCCGCTTGCAATGTTCACACCGCGCTTTCTTGATTGAATGGAATCTAAGCTTAATACCACCTCACACCTCACCGAAAATATGAAATTAATATTATAATTATGGATAATAAGGGCGATAATAGCCCAATACTCCGGACCATTCGACTATTTGACATCGACACTTTGGGGGGGGGGGAATGGATCGCCACGTTCATTCATGCACTACGGCGCAAGCTTCTAGGCTCATTACGATTTGCGAATTTGTGTCACCCCCAAATTCGCAATCGTCGATTAACGTTAATGATCATTACACTTAATGATCATTGAGGTGCAGTCTGTCAAGAGTATTGATGATCATTCAATTGCAAATTTGGGGGGACACACTGCAAAATCGTAATAAGCCTATGAGCTTGCGCCGTAGCGCATGAATAAACGTGGCGATCAATTTTTGCCCAAAATGTCAATGTCAAATTTTATTGTCGAATGGTCCGAAAGTATTCGGCTATATTGCCAATAGTATCTATAATTATAATGATAATTTCATATTTTAGGTGAGATGTGAGGTGGTATTTAGCTTAGATTCCATTCAATCAAGAAAGCGTGGTGTGAACATTGCAAGCAATAACAAAATAATTATTGCTTGCAATGTTCACACCACATCACACTATATTTATTTGTTGTCAAAATCTATGTTGAATTTTCATTGAGTCGGAAGAAATTGAGGAAACGAAGAATAAGAGACTGATGATTTAGTCAACCTGATCAAAATCGCATAGTCCCATAGTCTAACCAACTTTTAAGCGCGGCCCTGGTTCATATGCGCGGCTGGCAAGTGACAATAAGGCAACTGACAGATGCATGTTATAGTTCATTATGTTTGTACCTATCGTGTGGTTCATCATAACTTTTTTTGCAATTTTTCAACTGCTTTTGCGATACGTACCTTCTATTTCGCTGCTTTTCCAAAATTTCACATTTTTCACGACAAACGTTTTGGAATATTCCCAATCTAGGCAGCATGTTGAAAAGCTATTTGCATAGTTTGAACCGAGGTTTAAGCTTATTTATGAGATATTTATGGAAATAAACACTTATATAGATACCTACCTATCTTACGGATACTTACGGAAAAACCTATCCCCTCATCGATAAATTCGACTTTGCCAAAAATAGAGTACTCTGCCAATCGATACTGTGCTACAAGTTCGCAATGTTCGTATCATCCAACTTTCGCGAACGGGCGCAGGCGGTCAGTTTCTTATGTAAAGCGAGGAGATTTATAATTTTCAGGTGGTCATTTCTTATGTAAAGCAAAGATTTTTCAATTTTTCGTGCTTGCTTATTATACACGTTATGCTTATAATTTGGTACAAAAGATGTTGTTGCAGGAGGCAAGACACAAAATCCAGTTTCTCCATTCCAGAAATACGTGTCTAAATGGCGTACCGGAATGACAGACTCGATGACAAATATCGCGATTCATTGCAGAAAAGCTGGCCAAAGATATTTAAAAATCACGGCGATGATGCACGACCACCGGCGATTATTCGGCGACTATGACGACGTGACACACTAGTAATTTATGAGCTTTCTAGTCTGTCAAGGGTATAAGCTATCCATACATCTTTTTCGTTTTAAGGCCATCTTAGCCCAAGCGTCAGCAGGGTGGTACAAATACTGACAGACGACAGTTAACGGCGAAACAACAGAGATATTTAAGCTGTGTTTTGACACATGTTTTTGAAGTTAAGCCATTTCAGAAGCGATTTGCTTAGAAAAGCAGCTTTCTTACTGATTCTGCACTGCAGAAGGACCTTAGGTACATGATAATTTCATGCTCTGATCGTCCTAACAAGCCCAACTGGAAAACAAATTGTCAACACGTCTACTGTTCCAAGTGTTCGTGTCAATATTTTTGTATGAGTCAAACAGTAATCATAGTTGAAGCTCATAATAGAAAATATTGGCAATTATTTTTTAATTATGATAACAATGTATGGATGAAAAAATAATGCCTATTGGATACCCTTGGGGATATCAGCTATCCATTGGAAAAAGTTTTTTGTCACAAAAATACGCTGAAAAGTTTGACGGTTTCAAAAATCAACCCTTTTATCACTCCTCTCTTTGGCATTTTATATATAATGCACGAAGTCAGGTATGACATAAGTCGACATAAGCGTCCTGCAGCCAAAGGAAAGCAAGCTCTTTCGGGGGCCATCAACTTTTTCCGAATCGGATATTTGTTCCCACAGATATCCTCACTTGGAATTGGAGCAAATTTTGACATATCCTTGACTTATGACGCTCAGTTTAATTCAACTTGACGCGGTCGAGTTTGAAACTTGACCAGGTCGATTTTGAAAATCGACTTCATATCCGTAAAAAGATTGGCAGCCTGGCCCTTCTACGCTTCCGTATATTTCCATGGTCAACTTACCAAATGACCAAATTAAGGACGGAGTTGAACTGGTGAAATAAACGTTGCGGAATCAATCCCTGTGGATTTATTCCTTGATAGAATCTCACCATTCAGGTCTCTTTCGAAAGCTACATACAAGGGTGTACTTTGGTTTGAACTCATTGGCATTTCCAAAATCCAAAAATCAAAAAAAAAAATTTCGATTATGAAATGCCAATGGGCTCAAACCAATGTACATCCTTGTACCTTTCGAAAAAGACCTAAATGGTGGGATTCTGTCAAAGAATAAACCCACAGGGATTGATTGCGTAACGCTTATTATCAGGGCCGGGCCTGGCCTATCTGCCGCCTGCGTGCCAGCGAAAAATTGCCGCCCCCTTCACCGGCAGTGAAGACAACCCCCTTCCCCAAATGCGGAAATGAGAAGACTCTTTGAAATTCAACTTTATTATTATATTGCCGTCCCTATGACTTGCCGCCTGCGTGCAGGCACGCACTGCACGCCTCGAGGCACGCCTGCTAGGCCCGGCCCTGCTTATTATTTAATCAATAGGAGGTATAACTCCGTCCTTAAAATACATTCATCACCAGTTCCACCATACCTACAGATAATTTAGGTGACCAAAACTGTATTAAGAGTTGAAAAAGAATTCATTGACTTGTACCTAGATAATCATCATGTGGTAAAAAAATTGAATAAAAAAACACAATGATTTTCTAGGAAAAAAAGTCGTTTCACGCGGATTCGAACCCACGATCTTCTGCTTGGAAATCTGATGTTTCATCTATTCGACTATCCGAACGTCTAGTATGGTACCTTAACTGCTTATATTCTGCCCTCGATTCTGCCTGAAAATTTTTGAAATGGGTGCTGCTCGAAGTGCAGGCTGTGTTTGTTAAGAAAACAAGTTAGGTACGAAGGTACTTAGCCCTCGACTTAGCCGTAATTATTGTTACCTAGCTCAGTTTTGCTGTTTGCTGAAGACGAGTTCACAATAATTATCACTCTAATTCACAATTTGATGTGGACGCAAAGCTGCGGGTTTCTTTGCGGTTGAAGGGAAGTTAAAAACTGAAGACCTCTATAATTTATTTTCTGGAAATCGACTCAGTAACTAGTGGTGAAAAAACATAACATAACAATACAAGGTCCAGTCTTTCATGTAGTTATATGCATCCCTATCGACTGAATTTTAGATTCCTGGACCCAGTTTTACCAACAATGTTTTCCTCGAGGTTTTCCTCGATGGGTAGTTTGTATATCTAGTAGGTTCCCGGGGGAATATTCCCTACAATCGATGAAATTCACGTGGAAGTCATGGAAATCAGTGGAAATCACGTGGAAGTCATGGAAGTCTGTAGAAGTCATGGAAATCAGTGGAAATCACGTGGAAGTCATGGAAGTCTGTAGAAGTCATGGAAATCAGTGGGAGTCATGGAAATCAGTGGAAATCACGTGGAAGTCATGGAACTCAGTGGAAATCACGTGGAAGTCATGGAACTCAGTGGAAGTCATGGAACTCAGTGGAAATCACGTGGAAGTCTTGGAAATCAGTGGAAGTCAATGGAAATCAGTGGAAGTCAGTGGAAGTCAATGGAAATCAGTGGAAGTCCATGGAAATCCGTGGAAGTCCATGGAAGTCAATGGAAGTCAGATGGAAATCAGTGGAAATCAGTCGATAGTGGAAGTCTAGTGTACAAAATTTTCCTTGCGGTTTACCCCTCGACTTCCAACATTTGCAATTTTTTTACGTATGATAATTTCGGTCGATTTAATTGGAATTCATCCAGCGGGTACATGGTGCCGTCTCTCGACACGAAATTTTGACACCGAATGAAAATCCTTCCTTCACGGAAAAAGCTTATCGCGCATTATCGTCTTCCCAAAAACTTCTCTGCCTGTATTTGGTCCGATTTCAGCCAGGTTTTACTTCTATTTACAGGGCCTGATTGAATCAATTGGGCCAGTACGTGTTTTCTGAATTTCAGCTTGCAATAACGCCACTGAAATCAGAAAAAGTTTAACCCTAATAATAAAGAATGACTGGAGTTCATAATTCCTCCGAACTAGGTATTCAAAACACGGGCAGTAACGGATAAAAATAATCTCAATGATTTTTGTTTTTGTTTAATATGTAGGTAGAAACCCTCCCAGGTATTTTCAAAGATTTGTTATTATTTTATTTGATTGTAGAAGTAGGTACCCTATCTATTTACCCAGTTAACCTCTGTATCTATATTCTATAATCTGCACCATCTTGGGTAGGTTGTCTGTCTAAATATTCAAATAAATATGCAGACAATCAATAGATATTGTAGGCTTGTGCATTCCCATCTCACACCCATATTTTACACCAATTTGAATATATCCCACACACTTTCTATATTCGATAGAATGACCTTTTGGAGCCAAAATAAAATGGCAAACCGGGGGGGTACGGCTATCGTTGATGGCACCTGCAAAGTTTTGGAGCGAAACTATCAGCGGCCATCGGCCGTATTCTCCCAGCGCTCCAGCTTGTCACATTATTTTTGCTCCAAAAAGTCATTTTACCAAAAAAAGAAATAGTCTGGGGGCATAGGGTCAAAAGAACCTTGGCCGTGTGCAACTTCGTGGATATACATATATAGAGATATGTCCTAATCGATTCCTGGGTGATCAAGGACCATGAAAAATTATGGTGGAATAATGACATCTGCTGCAGGCAAATATGGTGGAGGCGCCAAAATGGACTTCATCTGGTAATGAGAAACTGGCTGTAGCTCAATTGTTTTTCAACGTATTTCAACATCTGGAACGTCATTTTGTAGACAAAAAAAATTCTCTTCTCATTTCATACCTGAATTTACAAACGTCATTTTGGAAAACTGTCAAAATTGTCTTTATAAGATATGCTAAATTCCGGCCTTTTTTGAAGGTTATTATATATTTTTTTAACTTGGCAGTATTATACATCTTGAAGTGCCTTTTCCGAATTTCCACATTTTTATTCCATGAATTTTTGCCGTTTTGGCCGCCATAGTGCAGAGATGGCGCCTAAAAATCAGTTTTTTTTGTCAATATCTTCATCTCAGTCAATGTGAGGTGGGAGCGTTTATATGCGAATGGAAGCTTATTCAATTCTCTGCAATTTATCATCTTACTCGTGTACGTGCTACTTCCGGTTCTTGGGTTATGGCTTCCAGAACTTTCTGAAGCATCAACTTTTGTCATCCAATTAGCATGGCAAGTTGATTTTAGCTCCACGTGGCAGTCAAATTAACCATAAATAATGATAAGTTGTTAACCAGAGAAAATTATTGATATCCAGAAAATCAATCATGGTAACGGTTGTTATGTAATTACAGGGTGAACTCTAAGGGAAAATTGACTTCGATAAGGTATTGCTTGAGAACCGTAAGTCGCACATCAGTGATTCAGATGTCAAATTCTAGAGAATTTAATAGACCTTCACTTTTGATATGAATCCTGGAATTGTTCAAGGAATTTTCTAAAAATGTGTTTTTGGGTGCCATCTTTTCAAAACTATGGCCAAAACAGCAAAGATACGGAGTAAAAAGTGGATACTCTAAATGATGACCCCAAACTCCATCATAATAATGAGTTTCTAATGTGACTGATATCCTTCAAAAATGCTATATTGCCTTTATTTCTTTCTGAAATCAGTTTGCTATCACAGTTTACCCTGTAACTACACAATTAACATCACCATGATCGATTTTCCAAATTTTTAATATCTATGGTCAATAGTCAAGAGTTATTTATGGTTGATTTGCCTACTACATGACGGTGGTATCAATTTAACATGCTGATTAAATGCCGAAAGTTGATGCTCCCGGAAGTTCTGAAAGCTCTAACTCAAGAACCAAAAATCGCACATGAATGACTGATATGCCAAATTGTATAAATTTGAATGGGCTTTCCTCCCCATATACACGTTCCAATCTTGAGTCAGTTAAACTCAAGATATTGACAAAAAACTGTTTTTTTGAGGGCCATCTTTTCAATATGACGGCCTATACGGAAAAGCTACGAAGTGGAAAAGTAGAAATTCGGAAAGGGCACCTCAAGATCTATGATAGTGCCAGGTTTCAGAAATATCGGATAATCTTCATAAACCGACGGAATTTAGCATATCTTATGAAGACAATTTTGACAGTTTCACAAAATGACGTTTGTAAATTCAGGTATGAAATAAGAAGATGATGTTTTTGTCTACAAAATGACGTTCCAGATGTCGAAATCCGTTGAAAAACAAACGAACTACAGCCAGTTTCTTATTACCAGATGAAGCCCATTTTGGCGCCTCCACCATATTTGCCTGCAGTAGATGCCGATATTCCACCATAATTTTTCATGGTCCATGATCCCCCAGGACTCGATTAAGATATAACTCTATAATATCTTCACAAAGCTGCACACGGCACGACCTATGCCCCCATACTAAAAGTGTATGGGATATACATAAAAGCACTGATAGTGGTATAATGTATAGGTAACTACTGACCAGACCGGAAGTAAATGTGATAACTAATGTTCACTCATCTACAAGTAGGTACATCAGTTTCGATTATCCAACACGAACACAGGATCGATACCCCACATTGTTCTCAACAAGTTCAATGCTCAATATATTTGCTATGCCCATTTCTATCCATTCTTGTTTCTTCAACTGTGTAACGACCACAGAAACTGCGATACTTACCTGCTGGGATAATCGCCGTGATGAAGCGGTGTGCATTTAATAAAGCTATTAGTTTTACGAATAACTTGCGGATTAAGATCTTGCCGATAACAGAGAGAACGATGGTGGAAACGGAAAGGCTTGGCGAGACTCCACAGGAAATGACATCAGCCAGCGCGACTCAACTCTGTGTGCGGCGGTGTCTTATTATCGCATCCACCATCGTTAAACGGCGCATATAGGAGTGACTGCCCGTCACGCCATCGTGCACATGTCTTCGTCGTCATCCGCAACGGCGACGTCAAACCCTGCCGCGCTCGCGAATATCCTTGAGCAACTCCTGAGGAAATCGGTTATTCGCAACAAGCAAACAGTTAAAAAGAATAACATTATTTATTTTCCAATCTCTGTTATTCGTGTTTAATTGCACGAAGAGCTCTCGTTTTTTTTAATGGCCGAGGCGCAAACAGGGCGTAAAATAAGGAACAGGAAGTTGTTTTTTTTGTGTTATTGTTTAGTTTCGTCGTCGTCGCATTTAAGAAACCGCGCGCTTGTATGAGTACGTAATATGCTTACTTATACTCGGTGGTGGGTAAATATTCCGGTCATATAGCAAGTTAACAACTTCTCCTGCTGTTTGGTGTGTAACATTTTAGTCTCGTGTGATGGCGGAGGACTGGAAGAGACGGTGCAGTTGGCAGCCGTGGCTTTGAGATATAGATAATGGTTGAGATAACTTCCTGGAAAATAGGTGGGCACAGCCAAAGTACACGACAAAATTTACATGAAGAGTTGGGTAGGAATTCGGGCTTCTTCTTGAGGATAGACCTCTTCGTTGTTGTATAATTAAAATAATGCCAGGGGTGATTTGCTGGTATAAGGAAATGTAAATACTGTAATGAGAAAAACTGTACGCACGGTTGATGGCTTTCTCAATAAATGGTTGGTTTTTCTCTTGGATACGAAATAAGTAAATAACTAGGTAAATACGTCACAGGGCACTTGGTAAAACATACTTGCGTAGGTACTTAATTTCCAAACGAGAAACTTTCTCGGTGGTTCCAATGGTGACCCTTGAAACTTGAAAGTGCTGGAGCTCCTATGCAAAACATTTTTTTGATATCGTTATACTATACCTAGACAGGAGAAATACAGGGGAAGGGCATAACTGTATCATGAACCTTCACAGCAATATTTGCCCCCATATCGCCATCATTCTTTACTGTTGAAAAAATTCAATTGCGTGGAATTTGGATCAATTTTTTTTTTCACCTACAAGAATATGGAAAATTGGCGTCTTTGATATCGTTTTCCACATTTTCGCATCAAGTCGAAATTGCGATGATCTCATTTCCAGAAGAAATGCCCGGACAAAATAGTGAGCAATTTCCATTGCACTGTTTAACATAGCCCAGGCTTTTTAGTCGAAAAAACGGCAAAACATGAAACAAATCAAAACACGGTCAATCTCTTCAGTTTTAGGTTCACTAGACTTGTATAACATACAAAAAGTCCCCAACTTTCCCCCGTATGCGTCATTGTTTTTTTGACAGGCAAAGATAAAAACACTTGAAAATGCACTTTCCGCTTAAAAATGCTCCTAGTTCTCAACCACCCAATCGATTTCTCTTATCTTGGTCTTGAATGGAAGACAATGAATCAAAGTGAATGATATGGGATAGCTTTTTCCAAAATTTGACACTTACAGACTTAATTTCTTGATAATGACACTTTTTTCGTGTTTTTTTTCTTATGCTTCGTTAACATTTTACTTTTGCATCGACCACTGAGTATCACTTGGTATTATTATATGCAGTAGATCCCTTACAGTTTTAGCTTCAAAATGACGTATCTTTTAGCTCCATTGTGAATTGTCCAGCAATTCCAATAAGGATCTATGAAGTTACGTCAAACGCATTATACAGGGTGATTCACCACCAAATGGACATAGCTTAAGGATAGGTCCAGTATTTCCAGGCGAACCTGGATCTGGTTTTGAAATTTTTCCAACGCTATTCGTTTCGAAGCTACAGGGTGATTCATGTATTTCGTAGAATTTTTTGACAAGCCATAACTTTAGAACAACTCAACAGATTGCTTTGAAATATTATGGGTTAATTCTTCTATTGATATCTGACACATCACTTTATCGAAGAGTTGAAAATTTCCAGGGCCGACCTTGAAAAAAAAATTTCAAAGCTTTTTTGAAAAAAGACACTCTGCATGCATATTATTCAGAATTCATTTTCATATTCAGAAACTACATGAAACATGCTATCAATATCACAAAAAAAATTGCTTGGCACCATCAAGCTGTCAAAAGAAAATTGATGATCCCGATGATTTTTGAGGTTAGGATTTTTTGTAAATTGATATTTCCAAATATTCACGAATGATTCATTATGACCCCAAATTTCAGCCGTTTTGTCATAAAAGTAAAAATGACATTTTTCTCGTTTTCTCAGTAGTAACAAGAAGTTTCAGCCGAATTTTCAAAAAATTATTGTCACGTCCCTCAGCTTTACTTCTATCCCAATTTGAGCTGAAATTGAGGAACGATTCAAAAAAAATTTAAAAATTCTGATAAATTTTTTTGTTATTATTGAGAAAACGATAAAAATGTCATTTTCATTTTTTTGACAAAACGGCTGAAATTCAGGGCCATAATAGATCATTTGCAAATATTTGAAAATATTGATTTAGAAAAAATCCTTACCTCAAAAATCATTACGATTGTCAAAATTTTCTTGACAGCTCAATGGTGTCAAGCAATTTTTTTCGCGTTATTATTAGCACGTTTGATGTAGTCTCCGAATTTGAAAATGAAATTTAGAAAATGTGCATACAGAATGTATTTTTTTTAAAAAAGCTTTGAAGTTTTTTTTTTCAAGGCCGGCCTTGGAAACTTCAAACTGTTTGATAGGACGATGTGTCAGATATCAATAGAAGAATCAACCCACAAAATTTCAATCCAATCTATTCGGTCGTTCTGAAGATACGGCTTGTCAAAAAATTCGACAAAATATATGAATCACCCTGTAACTTCGAAACAAACAGTGTTAGAAAAATTTCAAAGCCAGATCCTGGTTTGCCTGTTGAAACTGGACCTACCCTTCGGCTATGTCCAATTGGTGGTGAATCACCATGTATGGGGAAAATCACTTCAACATTATTAACCTTGACTTTGATCTGTGATAATTGATCCTACGTTCAATATGCACAGCATCGTACTGACTGAATTTGGTCTGGTAGTACTCGTATGAGTAGGTATTAGGTACAGTTCCGCAATTTTCCTTTATGGTTTTAGCGCTACTACTTGTAGCGCTTATAGTTTGTTCTTGTTATTGCCGTCTGCAGTGTCCGGCAATACAGGGTGATTTTTTGAAAAGTTTCCACCCCTTGTTTCTCGCCGCCAAAATGTTTTACAGGAAAACGCCGAAACAGGTCAATTTTTGTTTCGAGGGGGTCATCTAGAGCACATATCACCAAATTTTTATCTTGAACCCCTTCGCCCCCGCCCCACCCTGCTTTAAAATTTCAAATAGCATGACCTACTTTGTGATACATCAAATTGAAGGCAATAAAATTCTCTCTCCGTTAAATATATTTCAAATTTTTTTAAACCACCCCTCAACCCTTCTGAAAATCCTCTTTTCGTTAATGGAAGGACAATGTTCCCCCTATAAACTCTTGATTCCTGAGAAATAGACTTCCCAGCAAAAACAGGTCGATTCTTATTTCAATGGGGTCATCTTAGACACGAGTGGCCAAACTTTTATCTTTAACCCCTTCGCCCCCACCCTACCCTACTTTAAAGGGGTGGTTAAAAAAAAATAGAAATATGTTTGACGGAAAGAGTTTTATTGCCTTCAATTTCATGTATCACAAGATAGATAATGCTATTCGAAATTTCAAAGTAAGGTAGGGTGAGGGCGAAGGGGTTGAAGATAAAAATTTGGCCACTCGTGTCTAAGATGACCCCATTGAAATAAGAATCGACCTGTTTTTGCTGGGAAGTCTATTTCTCAGGAATCAAGAGTTTATAGGGGGAACATTGTCCTTCCATTAACGAAAAGAGGATTTTCAGAAGGGTTGAGGGGTGGTTTAAAAAAATTTGAAATATGTTCAACGGAAAGAGAATTTTATTGCCTTTAATTTGATGTATCACAAAGTAGGTCATGCTATTTGAAATTTTAAAGCAGGGTGGGGCGGGGGCGAAGGGGTTCAAGATAAAAATTTGGTGATATGTGCTCTAGATGACCCCCTCGAAACAAAAATTGACATGTTTCGGCGTTTTCCTGTAAAACATTTTGGCGGCGAGAAACAAGGGGTGGAAACTTTTCAAAAAATCACCCTGTATAATAATATCTCAGCTACTAAACTTCGGATTGCGCTTGGGCTTTTGCTGGATGATAGCTTATGTACTCTAGATGTACAAACAACAAAGATATTTTATTTCATTATTCGTCCGCCCGTCCGTCTGTGTGTCTGTCATTCCACGCAATATCGCGGCTTCCAGACCTCGGATTAACCTCGAGTTTTCGCTAGATAATAATAGCTCAGGTACTCTAGGTGTAAACAAACAACACGGTGGGCTACGCGGGAGCACCCTCGTGTAGTTTGTCCCCGTCAAGACGCATCTTCCTTCAGCTCCGGAGACTCTTTTGAAGATAATGTCTTGCAACTGCAAGAAGAATCGTGGTCTAAAATGTAGATGCAGGCGATCTTCCTTGTCTTGTTCGCAGATGTGTAAGTTCTGTAGGGGCACAACATGTGAGAATCTACCCCACCTTGTTGAGTATGACCCTGAGGACGATCTGTTATTTTTATAAACTTATGAATTCAGTCCCTGAGCTAGATAACTTTGCTATTATTTTGGATGGGTATAGGTACTAGGTACTAGGTTTGGAAATCAATTGACGAGTTTTTAACGAAACTAATATTGGACAAAATAAGCTTGAGGTACGGATGGTAAGCTACATGCGATCTTTTTTTGACTACTAGTGTAGGACGATAAATTTCTGTAAGTCAGGGAATGCCGGAGGGGCATATCGTTACTCAAAACGATAAGTAAAACAATGATTGAAATTAACGTCTGGTTTCATTAGCAATCAACATTACAAATTAATGAAACAATCCAACAATCTTGAACGCAGTGGAAGGCGGCGGTTTGGTCATGGTCATCTGGTTCTGAAAAGATAAAAATGGGTTTGAGCATTACGCTACTCTCATGAATTGATCTCAGATCAATTCAGTGTTGAATTCAACTCAACTCAGTCTTGAATCATTATGACTTTAAAACAATTCCACTCAGAGCCTTGAATCAATATGACTCTGGAACATTCCCGCTCAGCCTTACTAAATACGCGACTTGGTCTTCTATAGGCATTATGGTAACATCACGTCATAAATACCAGCCATAGTCAAGTAAACACCGTGATAATGGAACGTGCAATGGTACCCCCAACGAGCACCTGTTTCCAATACCACATCACGTGTATCAAGCGTGATTATCTCATTCTAGGTTTGTCTACACGGGTGATCACCTCCGATACCAATAACCTGACCCGTGCCGATTCGTGCAGTGAAGCCAGGGGATACTCGCGCAAGGCTCCTGAATCCAGCCACACAGAGCCATTCGCTAATCCCGCATCGTGCAATAGGGCCAGGGGATAGTCGCACATGGCCCCTGTAGCGTATTAGCGCAACTAATCCCGCATCGTGCAATGAGGTCAGGGGATAGTCGCACATGACCTCTGTAGCGTATTAGTTCAGACAAAACCTCCGTTTACTCTGTATAAGCAATGCTGAGGTTTTCATATTCATTTATTTACATAGGCACAATCATCTACAGTAAACAAGTAGGTATAAGCTCGTGAGAAGACTCACCATTTGGATGTTGACAGCTTCGTAAATTTGTCACAGGGAGAAATGCACCTTGTCATCAGTAACTATGCATTATTTCTACACACAAAGGTGAACAAACACAACCAACTGTTGCGATCAATTGTTATAAAAAATAGGTGTCTTACACTAGTGAACTTGAAGTTATATTAATAATAATTTGATATTTTTTGCAGAGCATGGCTATAAAAATCTTCCCGTGCTGTGCTAGACTTCGAATACATCATTTAAATGTAGATGCAATGTTGAAGCTCTGATTTGAGAAGATTGTGAGCACTTTTGATTGAAAATAATGATAATTTGCTTTTGAAAATTGTGGATTTTTAATTTACGATATTTTCATGTTGAACACATCATGTTCGAAATCTCGAATAGGATCGATAACTGCAATTATGCCACGCATTTACATCAGGCATTCGACATTATTATCATTTCTTGAATACTATAAAATCGAGTTGGTTTGATGTCCGGTGTAAGCCAGCTTGAAACTGAAAAATGTGGCTATACCCGCGGGAAAGTTGCTGTTGTTATATTATCATTATTTTAATGTATAGAGTGTTTTTTTTTCGGAAGCTAGAGAATTGTTTTATCTCCAAGAACAAACCTTGAAAGATGAAATCAAAGCCATATTACAGCTACAATACATTTTTCTCCACTGCGCGGAGAATTTTTTGAGTGACATTTAGGACTTCGAGATTTTATTCAATAAATTATTTTTCTTACCCTGTAACCTTTTACGTCGCGTTTATGATATGATAGTCTTATGCAGAAAAGTCCATATAATTTATTCAATCTAAAATCCAAATGATTACCTAATGCACCAAACGCAAACATAACCCAAATTGAAAAACCGGCTTTATTTTGGTCCCAAAATCACGTTTTTCTGCCAAAAATTGCTCAAAAGATTTTTTAAACAGAATTTAAATGTGATAATCGGATTTGCAAGGTCAGATTTAGTGAGAAACGATACCCAACATGCCAGTATTGTCTCAATATCAATGAAAACCAAATTTCTTGCATAGGTCACCAATTGCTCCTCTCCCGAGCTCCCCTCACGTGGACCATAGACATCTAGTTTGCCAATAAGTTTCACTTATAACCCAATGTATCCAAATATAATAAATTTGAAGCCACTGACTAGATCACTTTTGTCCTAGAATTTTTTTAATGAAAATTTTGACTCCCGCCCCCTTCAAAAATTATGACGCAGACGGAGGAAAGTTGGGGACTTTTGGTGTGTTGTTCAGTAAGGTTAAGTGGGTACGATACCGTGAAGATTACATGTGGAATAATTTGTTTCATGTAATAATAATAAAAATGTACTTTATTTAAAGAATACATAACTGACTGTCCTGAAAAAACAGTTTGCCATTGAGAGACACAGTCTAAAATTAACATAAAATTGAAAAGAAATTTAAGTAAAACAATCATTATACATATAGATGTTAAAAACTAATAACTAAGGTAAAATTATCAAATAACAAGGTTTTTTTTTAATTTTTTGGAGGACCAAATAAATGATTACGTAAAATATATGTTGACGATTTGAGAATTTTCAAAACGATTTCATGATCTAAAGTTTTTGGCAATTTAAATGTTTTACGAAATTCTATGTAATTTTTTGTTAAAGTACCGCGAGAACCAAAAAGTAAACCAATTATGGAAATATTTTTGACATTAAATTTTGACATATAATAAGGGACGGTAGGTTTATAAATTTGATTTTTCCCATCATTGACAAAATTTGGTTGATCTAAAGTACCTTCAAAGCGAATGGTTGGGTCTATAATAAATGCTGCATTTTTTTTTCCTATCTATGGCAATTATATCAATTCTTCGCAAGCTGTCTTGCTGTGAAACTCCGATAACTTCTTCATGAGTCTGTTTAGGCTGGGCTAAACAGTGGTGTTTCCAATTTTTATCCATTTATCCATGAATTAATCCATATATTGTATAATCCATCCGATATCGATCATCCAGAATCCTAACAATATTTCGAGAGTTTAAATCGGAACGGCACGTATACTAGCCGTTTCACCCTTATTTGCCACTCAGGAAGCTATGAAAAATTTCAGTTACGTTGGTATCCTTGAGACACACATGTAGTTTCACGCAGTGAAGGTTATGTAGCTCTGACATTGATAATGCGGAAATCTATTTCTTCAAAGCTGTCAAACCGACTTCTCACTACTATCACCACAAGGAAACCGTGATGACGCCGAGCCGTGGAGAAGAATTTGGGCCAGGGGTCTGGGCCCAAAGAAAGCGAGAAAAAAGCACAGGTGAATTATCATTTGAAACTAAAACATGAATTGCTTGACTCCAAGTCAAACTTGAGCTGAGAGTAAAAGAACCGTAAGTTTTTACTCACCCCAAGAACTGAAGCGGTCCCATTCAATGTCATGTTTCCGACCATGTCTGACTGTAGGCGCTCAACGTGCTGAATATGCCGCGAACTTGTATTTTCATTTGATGCGGGATAATTTGGCATCTTGAAAACTGATCTGACCTGACATTGTCGAACTTGTTAATAAACTGATAGTTTCGTCGGTATGCTAAACCTAACAAAACAATATCATGGCTTATTATGTGTGGCAACTAAGGGTGAAACGGATAATACAAATTTTTAATTTTTTTTAATCAAGAGCCGTAAGAAGGTTTTCAGCTCTCAGTTGTACCCTTATCCCCTTTCCAGGCGGAAAGGAGAACAAAAATGTCATGTTTTGGAATATCATACCATATTTTTTTCACAATTCGTTCAGTGTTTGACCTACAATGCTGCTTATACTTCACTTGGGTATATGAGTACTATTTATATCCATCAGATAAATGAATAAATAATGAATGCATAAATTGTTAGTTCTTCTGAATACGATATTATAATGTATTATTAAACAAAAAAATTACATCACGAAGTCGAGCACAACGCTTCTCATGTGAAACAGGACAAAACGACACAATATAAGCAACAAATAAGACGACCTACTCATTTAAAATGAAGGACCTCAGTTTCATTGCCCCGGCCAAGAACGCAACAACCTCCCCGGCTTACTCCTTGCTCACCCTCTGAAAGAGTTAAAGACAGTCTCGGCAAGAAAATGATAGCTTTCGGATCCCTGTACTCCTGTACATAGGACAACGAAAAAGAACGTGATCCAGCTCTTCCCACTCTGACAAGTTGCACATGGTACACCTCTGATTAGGATCAATTGTGTAGTTAGCGAAGTTTAGGTAGACCTTTATGGAAAAACAGTTACTGGTTGTGAGCTGTATTATACATCTTTTACCGTGGGCTCCACAAAAAAAAAACGGAATGAGTTGATTCGCAATTTTTGTTTGTCAATTTGTAGCTGACTGATCAATAAAAATGCTAGTTCAGCCCTCAAAAATAAAAAAGATGATGGGTCTAGTACAGATTTCAGGAATTTTTTGTAGTTAATCGCCTAGCATTTAGCAGAAAAAAGTTCAGTTAATCTGCAATCGCAATCACCCTTGATCGCTGTGATCATTTTTTTTGTGAAACTGACGGTCAGTATTTATGCGGGGATGTCCAAGTCCAAGTACGATGAACCGCTCTTCGAAAGAAGGGGCTCTAGAGATGTGAAATATTTGTAATCCGGGCAGAAAGTACTCAATGAGATTATGTTACAGTCTTTGCGTTCTATTTTGTCAACGATGCTCTTTAAAATGACACGGATTTCTTGTACTGGGAATTTGGCAAGAGTGACGTTATAGTTTTGAAGGGTTTCTCTCAGTTGGCTACACCAGTTGTATTTCAGGTTGCTAGTCGCCGGGGAGCTGTCTATAGGAATATTAACCATTGTAATGCCCTATATAGTATACCTATACTTGTCTTGTGATTTTTAACTTCAGCTAGTAACTTAAGAGATTGATAACCTGCGATCCCATAGGATCCAAATTCAACTCAGTTCTCAAGATGAAGTCGGGGGTGCTTCTTTGGAGGTAGAAAATATGCTTGATGATTTATTCATATTTATTCAACTACAAGTACAACATATTATTGTGGAACTAACCGTAACTAAAAATGGTTCGAAAAATTCATCGAGGAAGTGACATCAGTGCAAAGAGTTCCTATCACACTGATGGCATTTCTCCGTTGAATCGCGAGTGATAGTCTTTCTCTAAACCAAGAGCCCTCTTTGTGATTTCCGGTGGCTTCTACCAACTTGAGGCTGATGTCTCGAATAAACGCTCGCGCACTTGGACCAAAAGAGCCAAAAGTCTCGATGGCGATTGGGATGAATAAATACTCGTTTGACAGGACGCTGTATTTAATCTTTTTTTTGGCCTCACCTTTTTCAGCCGCCGCGCCTGGGCATATGGCAGTGCTGGATAAGTATGATGGAGCCACCGTGTCGACTATTGTCAAGTCCCAGACAAGACATTTCCCATGACTATATGGAATTGAGGACATTCCATCGGGACGTTTGCCATCAGTGCGAGTCATCAGATCAGGTGGTTCAAGGACAGGATGGAGACCAATCGTTATTAAAGCTCGCTTGATAATGTTGTTGGCTTCCTGGTGCCTGGTACTGCGCCCTTTGCTAAATTTATAAGAAAGTCCATGAGTTCCTGTCGCGTCGACGAGAGACCCGCATCGACAAATAATGTGTGGTTCCACCGTTTTACACCTAAGTCTTGGACCTGACGAAATGCGGATAATATGTCTGTCCAACAGTGTTCCTATATTGGATGATGGGTAAGGCATGCAACCAGGAGCTGGATTTTTTCCGTGATACTGCTAACAAACGGGCTTGGTCCCTCACGTCAATGGCGGTTTCAAAAAGATGAGTTTTGGCCACATTGATGATGGGATCGTCCCAGTCGCGTTGTTTGGCGGACGTTGGTGAAGTGGAGCTAGTGACCTGTTGCCAGATGATTATATGGCTTCTGCTCTTCCGTGTAAATGAATTTGTGAAAAGTTGGATGATAAAATATGGAAAAGATCTTCACAAAATGCTGTAGAAAAAAAAATTAGACTCGATTTGGTCGTTCAAAAAAATCTTCGGCTATGGAATTTTTCTTCCTACCAAGCCCTTCTGTTCCACAGAGACAAACTAAAAAATGAATTCGAATGAATTCAATTAAACAATGAGTCGATTATGTCCGGTTAAAAATGGAAACTTACCCATGAATTTCACTTTGAATTTTCATGTTGAAACGGTTCAGGTGTGTCATCTAAATTGAAGAATGATTCTTGGAGAATTTTTTCTTAGCTTTTCGAATTCGATAGCGGTTTTTCAGAAGAACGGTCAGAAAATATACTTTTTGATTAAATAAAAAAGGGGCACATTTTTTCCACCCCGGCCCTGGATTTTGACTTACCCAGTATGGCTTCAGGGTAAGTTCCAATATGGAAATGTTGCTGGTGAATTTCAAGAAAATAACTCTAGCCGTTTCAAAAATATCGCTTATCAAAGTTTCATACGAAACACACAAAACACTATATATCTTCGTAACCAATGGAGAAAACAAAATTTCTTCAGTGGATCCTGACTCGCCTCGAAGTCCTCTATCTCCCATTAGCCTATGTAAGGTCACTTATGAATCACCCTGTATAGGCTTTTTATGATTCTTTAGAGAATTTAACCGCCTAACTAATTTGAAAACTACCCCTACCTCCTTCTCTATCTGTTTGCATTCTTTGTCGAACCATTGTTTTGGCTCTGTTAATTTCTTAGCATATAAGTTTCACGTGGGCATGTATAGACTGTGTCATCAAGTGTCATATTTGAAAATGCGTTATACCCAAGAAAGAAATTCCAGAAAATTATCGAAAGTTGTGGAGGCTCACCCAAACTGCAGAAGGTTTCGATTCCAGTATTATACGCGAGTGAATCACTTTCGTTGATCATAATTTAACACCGAAGCAGACCACTGTCCGAGTTGTTTACATACTTCGTTCGGCCTTTATCAGCTCACACCGATAAGAAAGGCACAGGTCCGGAGGTAAAACTTTTACGCTTCGGCCGGGCAACCCGAGCCGGGGCGATGTCTGACCTCAAGAATACATCAGAAAATCCAGAAATTCACCACAGCCCTCTTTGGACACCCGAAGACTCGCCCTCACTGAAGAAGGTTAGACAAGCAGGTTTTGTTCAATCCAGTCTGGAACTCCGAGATCTTGAGCGAATTAATGCTGTTCAGGTCCTTGACGAACGTGATTCGATTGAGGAGAATGTTGATGAAGACAGTGTTGGGACTGAAGAAGAGCCTTATGATGATTTGGGCGACGAGGCGATCAACAATTCTGTGAAAGCTCTTCAAAATATAAAGTCTGCTACCACAGAAGAAGGGGTGAAAAATTGCAACTCAAAATTAAAGGTATAGAACCCGATGGAACCCGTCAATCCAATGGATGCAAATACGTCGTAGTTCGACGCATCACATCCCGTTGATACAATTTTGGCACAAAAAGTGTCGATCATTGTTGTAGGGGGGTCGTGGGGGAGGGCGAAACTCGACTGGGTGGCTCTTTTTCTTCCTGGGCCATGAAGAATCGATCACGACATGATTGGTATCTTTTCCGACTAAATTCGATGTCCTGAACTTGAATCCGATGTATAAATTTGGACAAAAACAAGTTCAAACAAGTTAACTTGAGAAAACCTGTTTTTTCTTCGACAATTTCCACAAAACTTTCTTTTACTGCTAGAGGCATTCATCTTTGAAAATATTTTAGAAGCCATTAGATTGAACGGTATTCTTCACGAAAATCATCCATTCGATCTGTAACTTTGTTTTTCGAGATAGAAAAAATCGATTTGAACTTTAGTCGGCACAGCCCGTCGTCTACTACTGACCAGAACACTACACCATGTTTCTTCAAATGAAAATAGCCCAAACTATCTGAAAAATTATAACTCATCTTTGAAAGTTCGAGGATCTGTGCAGAACTGGATTCCCTATAACATGAACAAAATCGTCATAAATCGCAATGCAGGGTATTGAGTTATTACTAAAGGTGCATGCTGTAGTGTTCTGGTCATTAGTAGACGCCGGGCAGTGCCGACTAAAGTTCAAATCGGTTTTTTCTATGTCGAAAAACAAAATTACAGATCTAATGGATAATTTTTGTTAAGAATACAGTTCAATCCAATGGCCTCTGAAATATTTCCATAGATAAATACCTCAAACAGTAAAAAAAAGTTTCCTGAAAATTGTCAAAGAAAAAACAGGTTTTCTCAAGTTAACTTGTTCGAACTTGTTTTTATCCAAATTCACACATCGGATTCAAGTTCAGGACATTGAATTTAGTCGGAAAAGATACCAATCTTGTTGGGATCGATTCCTCATGGCCCAGGAAGAAACAGAGCCACCCAACCGAGTTTCGCCCTTCCCCACGACCCCCCTTCAACAATGATCGACACTTTTTGTGCCAAAATTGTATCAACGGGATGTGATGCGTCGAACTAGGACGTATTTGCATCCATTGGATTGACGGGTTCCATCGGGTTCTATACCTTTAATTTTGAGTTGCAATTTTTCACCCCTCCTCCAATAACTCGAAGCCCCGGGGTGCGATTTTTGGCACTTTCAGATATGTAGTAGGGCACTTAATTCTGAGCAGAATATCAAATTTTCAGGACGTTCATATCTTTGCCGAGGTTCTGGCAATTTTTGTACCATGTTTCCTGTACTAAAACAAAGTTGGCCTCAAAATGTATTGAAACAACGTATAAAGGCAGCATTTGGAACTTTGCTTGTGAAAATGTACTCCCCACTCATTTCTACATGTAGTTTTAACTAAACAGAACTAAAAAATACTGACTGCGGTACCAGATACCGGCTAGAAACCATTTTTGCAGAATTTACCCCTAGAAGGTATATTAACCGCAATACAGCGTCTTTGGCGCAAAATCTCGCGTGGCGCCACATCTGGAATTGCGAAGGAGGGTCTTCTGAACAAGTATGCCAAATTTCATGCTTTGATCACAAAATGCACAGACCATTCCGCTAACCCCCCCACTATGATATTTATTAATGTTGGAGTGGGCGCTCGAACTATCGCTTTTGGTAATTTCTATAGACCACCAGATAAGGACATCAGCTGTTTCATCGAGGATTGCGACAATATTTTATCACAATGGTGCCTCACTACTACCGAGCTTATCTGTTTGGGTGATTTCAATTCGGATTTTCTCAAGACTCCTAACCTTGTCCAAGAATGCTTTTCTTCTTATAATTTTGATCAAATAATTAATGAACCAACTAGAATAACCGCGATGACTGCTACTCTTATCGACCCCGTTTTTGTTACAGGGGATATTGTTGTTCATTCCTGCGGCACATTGCTTGCTTCAGATATCTCTGATCATATGGCGGTTTTTTGCAAGGTAGAGATGGCAAGGGCCTCATTCGAGCCGAAATTCGTGACATATAGAAATTTTAGAGGCTTCAATGTAGATCATTTTCAGAGAGATTTGCAAAAACTGGATTGGTTTGACATGCTGAGAGAGAGAGATATTGGTAAGAAAGTTGAAGTTTTTAACAAGCTGATTTTGACTTTGTTTGACAAGCATTGCCCTACTCTACGATCGAGGATTACAAAACAGAAGGCACCGTGGTTGACAGAGAACCTGAAAATTTTTATGAAACAAAGAGATAAAGCACATCAAAAATTCAAACACACCAAGGATCTGGATGATTGGGATAATTATAAAAGATTACGAAATTTTACTTTAAATTCGATACGAAAGGAAAACAAGTGAGTATGCCTTCACGTGCGTGAGTCTCAGTAGCGCATTTTCTCAAAGAGGCATATTGTGAACGCAAAGAAATTTGGTTGAAGCAGAAACACCATTCCTTGCCCACTTTCTTCACTCGAAACTCATTGTGATATTGTGTTATCAGAATGGGGTACTTGGCAATGAAATAGATTTGGATGAAAATTCTTTTACTCATCAATATATTTTTTTGTTTGAGGGCGGGAGCTGGGAGCGGCGACTAATCAACAGTAGTCTATTCTGTCCCATTTTTAGTCGGCTATCCATATAGCGAAAGAATTAGATCGCTATGTCTTCGGGTTCATGTTTTCCATTTATCTCTTTGAGGGCAGCGTGTGGGGGTGGCAGCATTCTGCAAAGTAACTGTTGCACAGTTTGAGTTGAGTGTTTCTAAATGTTTAAGGAAATATGACAATCAATGCAAATTGTAAAAGTTGCATTTTTTTGTTTGGGGGCGGGAGCTGGAGGCGGCGACTAATCAAAAGTGGCCTATCTCTTCCCATTTTTAGTCAGCTATCTATATAGCGGAACAATTTAATCGCTATGTCTTCAGGGTTATGTTTTACATTCATCTCTTACTTTGGGGGCGGCGTGTGGGAGCGGCAGAGTTTGGCAAAAAAATTCTTCCACAGTTTGAGTTGGGAGTTTCTGAATGTTTGAGGTAACATTAAAATGTAATTCAGTGGAAATTATTGGAAGTTGCACTTTTTCTCTTTTGGGGGTGGAAGTTGGAGGCGGCGCCATGTCAAAGGTAGCCTATACTTTCCCATTTTTAGTTAGCTATCCATATAGCGAAAGAATTAGATTGTTATGTCTTCGGGTTTATGTTTTTCATTCATCCTTCACTTTGAGGGCAGCGTGTGGGGGCGGCAGCATTCGGCAAAGTAACTGTTGCACAGTTTGAGTTGAGAGTTTCTAAATGTGAGGGAAATATGACAATCAGTGAAAATTGTGAAAGTTGCATTTTTTGTTTGTTTGGAGGCGGCGGCTAATTAAAAGTGGCCTATATTTTTCCAATTTCAGTCAGCTATCAATATAGTGAGAGAATTAGATCGCTATGTCTTCAGGTTCATGTTTTACAGTTATCTCTCACTTTGGGGGCGGCGTGTGGGAGCGGCCGAGTTTGGCAAAGAAATTCTTGCACAGTTTGAGTCAAGAGTTCCTGAATGTTCGAGGTAACAGTATCAGCTAAATCAGTGAAAATGGTTGAAAATTGCACTTTTTTCTTTTGGGGGCGGAAGCTGGAGACGGCGCCATATCAAAAGTAGCCTATCCTTTTCCATTTTTAGTCAGCTATCCATATAGCGAAAAACTTAGATCGCTATGTCTTTAGACCCCATGTTTTTCATATATCTCTTACTTTGGGGGCGGCGTGTGGGAGCGGCAGCGTTCGGCTGAGCAAATGTTGCACAATTTGAGTTGGCAGTTCCTAAATGTTTAAGGGAACATCTCAATCAGTAACATTTGTGGAAGTTGCACTTTTTATCGTTTGGGGGCGGAATCCGGGGGCGGCGACTAACCAAAAGTAGCCTATCCTTTCCCATTCTTAGTCAGCTATTTATATACCGAATAAATCAGATCGCTATGTCTTCGGGTTTATGTTTTTCATTTTATTGCACTTTTTATCGTTTGGGGGCGGAATCTGGGGGCGGCGACTAACCAAAAGTAGCCTATCCTTTCCCATTTTTAGTCAGCTATTTATATACCGAAAAAATCAGATCGCTATGTCTTCGGGTTTATGTTTTTCATTTTAAAGTGATTGGGGGCGGTTTTTAACAGTTTTTTCATGTCGGCGGCGCATATTGATGACGGAATGTTTCTTGGCTTACATTTATAAGTGGCAACTATGTATTATTCAAAAAATGAGAACACCAGAGCATCAGGTCTGGTAGAAAGTGCAATATTATGTTATTTCAAGTTTATCGGGGGCGGTTTTCTCTATGTTGGCGGCGCAATATAGACATCCAATATAGCCTAGCCCTCCTTTGGGAGTGGCAGCTATGTAACAGCGAAAAAATTGGAAAGCTAGGTCGTCTAGTTTGGGAGGAGTTCGAGGAACGGACGGACGGACGGACGGACGGACGGACGGACGGACGGACGGACGGACGGACGGACGGACGGACGGACAAAGCGGTTGCAATAGCGATTTTCATCAAGATGGAAAATGCGCTAAAAAATCATATTTATCAAACGCTTGTTCAGAAAGATATAACACCAGAAAAACATGGTCTGCGCTTAGAAATTTAAATGTCTTGTCTAATAGATTTGATAAAACAAAAATTCCGAATCACCTATCAAATCCCGAAGACATTAACAATTATTTTTCTTTTTTCTTTAGCAATGTTTCAGACTGCAGCAGTAGAGTTAATTTCTATAAAAACAAAACCTTCAAATCTGGCTCGAACTTGAGCTTTACGATGACATCTGCTGACGAGGTACACAAAATTTTATGGGCACTACAATCTAATGCTGTCGGTGCTGATAATATAACGGTGAAGATGCTCAAGTTTTGCAGTCCATATATCGATCAGTATATAGTACATCTCATTAATAGTTGTATAGAACAGTCTCACTATCCTTGGCAGTGGAAAATCGCCATCGGTCGACCTTTATTGAAAAAATCAAATCCTGAAGAATTTTCTGATCTTAGAATAATAAGTATACTGCCAGCAATGTCAAAGATTTTTGAAAAGGTTTTATATCGCCAGATGTTTGAATACGTTACTTCGAATCAATTATTACCTGATTGTCAGTCCGGTTTCAGGTCTGGTTTCAGTACTGCTACTGCGTTGGCTAACGTTGTTGATGACATTATTGGTTCCTATGATGCTGGCCTTGCTAGTGTTTTGATATTGTCAGACTTTTCCAAGGCATTTGACACTATAAATCATCAATTACTCTATGCCAAACTTAAATACTCTGGTTTCGACAGTTCTTCTGTCAACCTTATAGCATCCTACTTTGATGAAAGATATCAGCGGGTTTCTGCTAACAACGTGTTGTCCTCCACTTTGAGGGTCAAGTCTGGCGTGCCGCAGGGCTCGATACTGGGACCACTATTGTTTATCATTTACACTTCTGACATACTAACATGCACAAATAAATGCAAGGTTCAGGCTTATGCAGATGATACGCAATTGCACTTCAGTTTTCGTTACTCGGACTTGATTTCAGCACGAAACTTTGTTCAGAAAGATTTGGATATGATCAGCTCACTCTCCAGGGAACATGCATTGCGTTTAAATTTTTCAAAATCTGCTGCCTTGTTGTTTGCAACTCGAAAACAAAAAGAATTTCTCCTGAATAATGGGTTTTCACTTCAGATCAATAGCATTGCTTTACCATTCGTTGAATCATCACGTAACCTTGGCGTTGTCATAGATACTCAGCTCAGATTCAAAAATCATGTTACGGATCTCCTGAAGAGGTCTTATTCAGCTTTGAGACTCATATACACTAATCGACATATTTTGAACTTTTCACTAAAGAAACATCTATGTGACACTCTTGTTCTTTCTTTTTACAACTATTGCAGTTTCATTTATGGTCCATGTCTAGACGTTGTCACAAGAGCGAGAATACAGAAAGTCCAAAATTCGTGCATCAGATGTATTTATGGACTCAGAAAATATGATCATGTTTCACTAAAGGTTTCAGAAATCGGTTGGTTTAATATGGAGCAGCGACGCGTTTACCAGTTAGGTAACTTTCTTTTTAGGCTATTGAAACATGACTGCTGCAGTACTGGATTGAGGGAAAGGGAAAGTGATGAGATCGGACGTCCACTCTACAAATATAAGATCGTCCAACAAATTGACAATGCCTCACCATCATACGTCTCTATTTCGAAGATCATTTACCTTTAACTCTGTCAAACTTTACAATTCACTTCCCCTGAAGTTGTTGCAGTCGCCGGCCATCGCATCGTTTGAGACAAGTCTTTTCAAGTTTCTGAAATCGGGTACAATTTAGAAGGATCATCCATTTCATTTGCTTGTTCACCTTCAGCACAACCTGTTTGTCTTTCATTCTTCATGAAACTTTGTTTATAATGTATATATTTGTGGATAATTTTAAGTTCGGAGTTTTCAATTTGATTTATGTTATATTTACTTGTACCTAAACGTGTTGAGAAGGTTGAGTTGAATAGCAATCTGCTAGACTTTGCCTCTCAACAGCGATATGAAATAAAAGTCCTTTATTATTATTATTATCATTATTATTGGATGTTTGGCATAAACCCATACTCATCAGATAAAGCTACTACTATCTTAGAACTTCTGATAACTATGATAATCTGATCAGCAAGTATCGACACCCTAGAGGTCAAGCATTCTGTGTTTACTCGCACAAGAAACACGCCTCCTGTCAAGTCGATTTTCAAAACCAAGAGAAAGAACACGGCATACTGCACCTCGACTCACAAGAAGTATAATATCGTTTCATTCGTGTTTGTCGCCGTGCTCATAAATTAGTTCAACATCCCCTTTCGACGCGCCCAGAGAGAAATGTCGGTACATAAAACCCCACGTGAGCAGAGCCCACAGTTCCTGCTCGGCCGCTCTCTCTCTCTCTGCTCTCTGAAAATTTAAAAAAGTCTCACATAAGATGTTATGCGTGTGGCTTTTGATGTCATGCGGGAATTGATTTGTGTCTCGGGTGTCCCCCCATACACATACGTGAAGAAACGTGCCTTTGGTATGTCCGGAAAACGCCGGTCTGCTTGCGCTAGTGTTCGCACCCCAGAATCATCACACGAGCCGAAAAGAGTACGTACATCTTTCAGAGGGGGCAGCTGCATGGCTGGCGACAAACGTAAATGTGACAACTTTCCCTCAGATATAGGTCGTATTTCGTCGTATGGCGCGCGCTTGTGTGGGTATGGTGTGTTTTATAGTGTGCTAAATAACATACCCGAGCACCAATAAATGCGTCGACCCAAAATTCAACTGGTATTACTTCTCAGTTACATATTGATTTTAACACACTTCTGATTTATGTGGTCGCTTGCCACGGGCGCCACTACTTTTATTCCTCTCTTTTGTGCAACGGGCCACCCTCTCTGCTCGACATTTCCACGTTATTAATTGGGATCGAGGGTGTCCAAGGGAGAAAATGGAGACTTTTTCAGAAGAATAATTAACAGCTTATGCACCGTTTTTCTAAATTAGTTAATTTACTCTCAACTATCGATTGAACAGTCTGTATACTGTTACGATACCTCGCGTACGGGCTCGAATATAATTGAGACGATCGTTTGAAAATGCACACTGTTTATTTCTGCGTACTACAATAAATACACGCCAACAATTATTTACTCAGGAGTTATCGGTATCGCTGTGATTACAACTCGCTCTTAATCGCTCGCTATCACTTCACATTCCTATTCAATACTGCCCTGAGCTGCCGGCAATGCTTTATATAAGGCCTCCGAATAGTGTTCCCGAACTTTCTGTCTGCTGCCAGCAAATTCCATAGTGGCTCAGCATATGCGGTTTCTAGACCATTCCTGAATAATCACACACATAACCCGTATAATTCTGCCGGGTTTTGGAACGGCGCCTCCGCCAAAATGGACAGATCTTTCTCGATCGAGCATTGAAGTCTCCCCATAACTTTTCACAAACATTTCACACGTTCTCAGTGGATTTGCCGCGGCTTCTAGAAACGTCCGGTGGGAGCTGTTAGCTCAGAAAGTGCGTAGCTTAGAATGAGCGTATGTTAGAAAAATGGGCTTGTTGCGTATGTTAGAAAAATGCCCGATGACACCCGAGGGTGGGGCTCTCGGGATGTACTAGTCAGCTTGAAAATATTCCCATGATCCCATGCCCAGTTACTTTTCGTTGTTGATGAATTTCAAATTAACATATCGATGGCCCCTAATAAGACTAGCGTAACTCGTGAGACACGGTTAGAACTAGCGTATCTCTGCGTTTACTAAATGAACTAGCGTATCTCTGCGTTTACCTAATGAACTAGCGTATAGCCTGTGTAAATCAAATGGGAGGGACGCTAGTTCATTTGGTAAACGCAGAGATACGCTAGTTCATTTGGTAAGCGCAGACATACGCTGGTTCTAACCGTGTCTCACGAGTTACGCTAGTCTTATTAGGGGCCATCGATATACGCTTTTTCTAAGCTACGCTTCTACCGGAAGGAGCATAGGTTAGAAGGAGCGTATGACGTATGTTGGAAAAATACGGTGGTGGCCGCCGGTGCGCCGGTACGTTAGAAACTATTTCGAGTGCATGTATTTTGTGCTGTGAATTCAGAGGCGTATTATAGCAGAAGCCCAAGAAGCTCCGGCTTGCAGCGCAAAAATCATGAGGGGCGCAAAATTCTGGGACAAGAAGTAAGGAAAAAATGTTTTCTCTCCTTCAACCAAATTTCTTCACATTCACAATATGCCTCTTTAAGAAAATGCGCTACTGAGACTCACGCACGTGAAGGCATACTTACTTGTTTATATTTTGGTTATAAAATGTTGCCAATAGCCTGTTTTATTGGTATGTAAGTACCATTACTTTCTTATTTTGACAATTCTCATAAAAAAAAACGAGGGCAATAGGAAACCTGTTCTCAACTGCATCCGCCATAAGATTTTGAATAGCAGCCATTTTGAACTTTGATGTTTGAAGCCTATTTTTTTGGCGATCCATTGATACCAAGATTGTCAAAATTAAAACAGAAATAAAAATTTTACAAGGGAAAAATTTTTCTGCAAATTTTCTTGGTCCTCCCGGTTTTTTCTGCAATAAAGTTCACCTAAAAAAAAGAGAGCGTTCAGACACATGAAAAAAAGATATTCTATTACTTTCTATTTATATTACTGCTCATTTTTGTTGAGTTAATTGCGTATCTATTGGGAAGAGATAGGTATACCTAAATAGTATAAATAATTATTGTGGCAACTACAGTTTCATAGTTGATGGCATATATTTAAAGATCAGATTACCGACCCCAAAACTCGTTTCACATAACTAGGTGGGTACTCATCAAATTACATGAATCATGCTTGTATCGCGCGCGTCAATATTGAAATGGTGGCAGTTCCGGTGACATGGAAATGTAAAAAAACTGGGGCAAACTGGTTATCGAAATCGTTGCATTTCCGGGTCGATCCGATACTCCTGTGGGGGTTTCAATTTCACACCAAATTGAATTTTCGACGTTGCTCATTTCACGTTGATTATAAGGATTATTTCAAATATGTGTATCGTGCAGAGTGTGTCATAATTAACAGTATTCTTTCTTTAGCAGGCCCATTTCCACAGGGTACCTACAGTACCGGCTGCATCAGAAGTAGTTGACTTTGGTGATGATTTCTCACCTGTGACTTATAGTCCAGGAATTTTAGCTGTTTAAATTGCAAATAGCGAACAAAAATGATAACTAGCCGGATTTTTGTATATGAGCTGAATAAGGCATGTAGTTCAACATAGTAAAAGTCCTCAAGAATCCGGTGTGAGCTTCGGCCGTTGTGGTCTCGAGAAGAACTTGAGGGTCAGTTTTTGGCGTATATCTCATGAACAATAGCACTTGGGAAAAAAGTTCCCAGGAAAAAATTGTTGGAAATTTTGTTGTCTGCAAGAAAGGTCTTCACACATTTCATCGTCAGTCATCTCCTCCTTCGTCAAAACACAAGAAAATAAAAATAGTCCAGATGCTCGATGCTGAAGACTGGTATGGACCTTGAGTTTTATGATGGCGGAGTACCACTTTGTAGAGGTGTTGTTTGATCCACTCTCTTTTGGTTGAAACTTGAAACCATCAAGACAAACTATGCCGGCGGCATATACAGGGTGAAATGAAAATAAAAAGTTGAAAATTTGTACCTCGAGAACCAAAATAGGTGAAGACATGTAAATCGCCATAAATAATTCTGGTTTCATGGTCATGAAGTCGTCGTAAACTTGAATTGAATATCTTGAGCCGTTCTTAAAATATCTTCAAAAGACTGAAGTTGTTACAAAAAAAAATATATTTTCGTCTACTCATCAGAAAAAAAGTTGACTGTGTTTTTTCTGAAATTAGTTGGCCTAGAGAAGGCTTTCCACTGTAATTTCATTTTAAATGTAATTTATCATTGTTTCGATTCAAAACACCAAGTTTCGATTCAAGATCTGAAGAATTACTGATATACGTAAAACAATTTTTTCTTTCGTAACGACTTCAGTCTTCTGAAGATATTTCAGAAACGGCTCAACATATTTGATTCAAGTTCACGACGACTTCATGGTCATAAAATTAGAAATATTTTTGGCGATTTACACGTCTCCACCTATTTTGGTTCTTGAGGTGCATTTGTTCAACTTTTTATTTTTATGTCGATCCAGATCCAGAAAGGTCAAGTGTTTACAAATATGTACGGGATCGCCGCTCGTAGCATTGCCCCCCTCTCAAGCCTGTTCGTCCCGAATAGGCTCATCGTTACTCCCGTAGTAACGTGCAAGGCGATCAAGGTGGACAACTTTCATCATGGCTCTCGGGGCTCGCTGAATTCTGTACACGACGTCATCGATCCTCTTGACTACCGTGTACGGTCCTTCCCACGACGGATGCAACTTCGGAGACCTTCCCTTCTTGCGTTGAGGATTGTACAACCAGACCAGGTCACCAGTCAGGAATCCCGTGGAGTTCGCCTTCAAGTCGTAACGGGTCTTCATTCGGAAGGTCGCGATTCGAATTCGGTTTCAAACCAAAGTGTGGATGTCACACATTCTTTGCCTTAGGTCGTCGACGTATTCGAGGATGTCTTTGGGATCATTCTCCGGCGTGCCAAATTGCAAGTCACAGGGGAGGCGAAACTCTCGGCCAAAAAGAACATGTGCTGGTGTTTCCCCTGTGGTGTCGTGAATGGCAGCGCGATACGCCATCAGGAAAATCGGCAGATGACAATTCCAGTCCCGCTGATGCTCGTCGACGACCTTTGACAGGTGCTGCTCCATCGTCCGGTTGAACCGTTCAACCATTCCGTCGGACCGTGGGTGAAGGGGCGTCGTCCTGGTCTTCTGTATTCCGAGTAGAGTACAAATACCTTGGAACACGTTGGACTCGAAGTTTCGTCCCTGGTCTGAGTGTAGCTCCAGAGGTACTCTGAAGCGGCTTATCAGATTGTCCACCAGCACCCTTGCCATCGTAGAAGCTTCTTGGTTGGGTAGGGCGTACGCTTCCGGTCACTTGCTAAAGTAGTCCATGGCAACCAGGATGTATTTGTTGCCATCTTTCGTTGTCGGGAACGGGCCAGCCACATCGATCGTCATGCGTTCAAAAGGCACTCCAACATTGTAAGTCTTCAGCTCCCCTCGGCTGCGAGTTCTTGGTCCTTTGCTGGCCGCACAAACCTTGCACTGGCGACACCATGTTTCCACGTCGTTCCGGCAGTTCACCCAATACAACCGCTCGCGCACCTTGGCAAAAGTCTTGTTCACTCCAAGGTGCCTTCCAGTGACGCCATCGTGCATCTCCTTCAGGACCTTTTTCACTCTCTTCTTAGGAAGCACCAATTGAACCATCTCCTTCTTTCCATCAGGACTCTCCCAGACTCTCTTCAGCAGCCCATTCTCTATCCTCAGAGAATTCCACTGAGCCCAAAGAGCCTTGAATTCGGGCCCCTCACCAGATATATCGGCCCATTCCGGTCTGTCCTGGTCAAGTTCTTTCCATTCAGCAAGCGTACCGATGGCTGGGTCCTTACGCTGCTCCTTCTTGAGTTTAGCCGTAGTCCAATTTCTCGGGGTGTCAAAACGATTGCCTTGGCTTCGACGTTCCCATTCTGCTGGTCTACCCTCTTGCAGTGCTTACAGTCTTCGTTGTATGGTCTTCGAGAAAGAGGATCCGCGTTGCCATGACTTCTTCCAAGGCGGTGTTGGACTTTGGAGTCATATTGCTGCAGTTTCTCGATCCACCGTGCCAACTGTCCCTCGGGATTCTTTAACTGCAGTAGCCATTTTAGGGCAGCGTGGTCAGTCCTCACCTAAATTTCCGGCCATAGAGGTACTGGTGAAAGTGATCGACAGCTTTCACTATGGCCGGTAGCTCCCTACGCGTCACGCAGTAGTTTTTTTCCGGCTTGGACAACACCTTGCTGTAGTACTCTACAACTCGCTCTTGGCCCTGCTGGTGTTGTGACAGCACTACTCCAATTCCACTGTTGCTGGCATCAGTGTCCAGGATGTACTGTCCTTGAGGAAGAGCGTATGCCAGAATTGGACTCGAGCACAATGCAATCTTCAAAGTCCTGAATGAGTTTTCACAATATGGCGCACGGTCTTCAGTCAGTTTGTGCAAGGGCTTGGCAATGTCAGCGAACTCCTCCACAAATCGCCTGTAGTATTTGCCAATACCACATAAGCCCAAGAAACTTCTGACTTCATGCTGATTTATTGGTCGCGGCCATTCTCGAACAGCATCCAGTTTCGCTGGATCGGTTTCGATTCCCTCCGACGACACAACTTGCTCCAAAAGTTTGACTTGTTCCTGGAAGAGCACGCATTTCTTTGGGTTCAGCTTGAGATGTGCACCTTGAAGACGTCAAATTACCTCCCGGAGGTTCTTCAGGTGCTCCTCGAAGGTTCGATCGATGACCATCTCGTCGTCGAGGTAGACTAGGCAAGTTTCCCATGTAAGACCTCGCAAGACGCACTACATTAGACGTTCAAACGTGGCCGGTGCGTTGCAAAGTCTAAACGGCATCACAGTAAACTGATAAAGGCCGCTCCCAGCGGAAAACGCCGTCTTTTCTTTGTCGTCGTTGTGGAGTCCTACTTGCCAGTAACCACTCTTCAGGTTCAAGCGTCAAAAACCATCTCGATCCAGACAACGTGCTCAAAGTGTCGTCAATCCGAGGAAGTGAATAGCTGTCTTTCTTCGTCACATCATTGAGTTTGCGGTAGTCTACGCAAAATCGTGTACTACCGTCTTTCTTCGTGACCAAAACAACCGGTGAAGACCATGGGCTCGTCGATTCTTTGATAACGCCTTCATCCAACATGTTTTTCAAGAGCTTCGACACCTCTTCTTGCTTCGCCAATGGTAGGCGCCGGGGAGCCTGTCGGATCGGTGCGGCGTCCTCAGTGTTAATCCGATATTGGATCACGCTGGTCCTTCCGGTAGGGTTACCTTCCATGGCAAAGGCTGCAGCTTCTTCCTGGATGAATTGCGTCGCAAGCTCTTTCTCCTTGCCACTCAGATGTTTCCAGTCAGGCGAGAACATTTCCACTCAGCTTTTTCTCTAAGAGCTTGGGAGTCGCAGCCATTGTCGATATGTCTTCACAACGTGAGATTTACTCTACGGGTTCACACTTGCTCAGGGTCTCTCCTTCCTTGATTGTTTCGCTCGTCTTGTTCGGTTTATTGACTCTGATCGGGATTTTTGTCTTGTCCATGTTAATCAATGTTTTAACAATGATGCAGCTGGCAACTGTGTCGGGTTCAGCAATGCCGGCGACATGTCCTTCAGGTTGTCCGTTCAGTGTTGCCCACACGATTTTTCGGAGTTGGCGGCTACACGAACGGTTTCAGCCGAAAGTAGGCGGATTTCTTCAGCGGCCTTCATGGATGTTCTAAGCGCCAATTCCTCGTTTACGATTTTCAATCTCCGCTGTCCAACATCCAAGATAAATCCGTATTTATCCATCAAGTCCAGGCCAAGTATAAAGTCGTCAACAATGTCAGCGACCAGGAACTTTTCTCGCAGCAGAAACCGTCCAAAGCGAATGGTCACTTCAGCTTTTCCGTATGACGTAGCAGACTCTCCGGTAGCTGTAGTCAACCGAGCGCCGTGCCTCAGTGGCACAATGCGCTGCTTGCGAAGTATCCCTCGTCGAACGATTGACTTCGTGGCTCCCGTATCGATTACGAACACGCAATTGTCCTCGTCAAGCTTTCCACTGAGAAGAAGGCTATTGGGTGACTTCTGCAGCAGTGAGACGGAGTAACTCCTGGGGCATTGAGGACTGCCAGCCAGCGTGCGCCCCTTAGCGCTAGCTGGAATTAGCTTTCCTGATAGCGTCCATCAGGGCTGGGAGTCCCGGTGTGGAACGGTCACTTGAACTCAACCTTTGCCTGCAGTCCCGAAGCAGATGTCCCGGTCTTTTACAGCCGAAGCAACGTGGTCTTCCTCCAGCTCTTTGCTCGCCTTGGGGTCTGTTCCGAGACATAGCGCTGAGAAGTTCCTGTTTGAGTTCCTTAAACATCTCCTTCACAGATTTCTCGGAAGTATTTGATGCTCCAGATTCGTCAAAGTTCACCTCCCTAAGACGATGAGGGCGCGAAGCATCTTTAGCAGCCTCGATGCGAATAGCTTGAATGAGCGTGTCGCTGATGTTGGCTGGATTGCTGATCATGACCATCTGACGCAGATGTGGATCTCTTATTCCGCCTATGAAAGCTTCTTTAGCGATGTCGGCTGAAACATCCGCTGGATGAGCTGGATAGGCCAGGTGAAACAGCCTCAGGACTTCGGATTCCAATTCCTGAAGGCTTTCTCCGCTCCTTTGTGTTCTGGCCTTCAGCTGAGTCTGATGGATCTGCCGCACATCATTGTCCCCATACCGAAGGTCCAGGACCCTCGTCAGCTTGGGAAAGTCCTTCTGCTCACTCTCAGGAATCGTCTGGAGCAGCTCCAATGCTGGGCCCCTGAGAGCCAGGACTAGAGCTGTGGCTCTCTCATCGTCGCTCCATCCGTTTGCTTCGGCAGCGGCATCGAACTGCCTCTTATAGGTAGTCCATGGGCTTTTCCTATCAAAGTTTGGCAGCTTCACACGTTGGACACCCGCTGAACTGACCATCGCAGCACTGGCGGCGGTTTTTTGGACCTGTTGCTCTGCTTGCTTAACATGCTTAACATGACTGACGAAAATCGATGAAAATCATTACTGACGTCTCTGGATACCGCCGGAAAAGTTTTGTGTCGCCCCACAACAGATTTTCAAGATATGTAGTAGGGCAACTTAATTCTGAACAGAATATCAGATTTTCAGGACGTTCATATCTTTGCCGAGGTTTTGGCAATTTTTTTTACCATATTTCCTGTATTAAATCAAAGTTGGCCTTAAAATGTATTAAAACAACGTATAAAGGCAGCATTTGGAACTTTGGTTGTGGAAATGCACTCCTCACTCATTTCTACATGTAGTTTAGCTAAACGGAACTAAAAAATACCGACTGCGGTACCAGAGACCGGCCAGGAACCATTTTTGCAGAATTTACCCCTAGCAGGTATATTAACCGCAATGCAGTACCTCTGGTGCAAAATCTTGCGTGGCGCCACATCTAGAATTGCATAGGAGAGTCTTCTGAACACGTATGTCAAATTTCATGCTTTGATCACAAAATGCACAGATCATTCCATTTTTGGTCGTTAACCCCGCCACTACAAGGGCTATCCCCGATCAAACAAAACAATTTTCATCCAACTATCACGAATACTGCCACGGGAACTAGTTTTTCATACATAGGCGCCCGGACTATAATAGAAAATAACGGTTCAAAGCGATATCCCATATGCGAATATTCACGAAAAAGTCTGTGAGATTACCAAATTTGAATTGTTGAGAGTTTTCTTGTCCGTTAAAATTCCACAGTAAGCAGTAGACATTTTGCGAACATTTGCATTTTTTCAAATTTCCACATGAGAATCCACCATAATCCATGCAAAAAAGAAAATGAGACCGCTGTAGGTTTCTTGATGGAATGCAAATATGTTACGTGCCATTGAAGACCTGCTGCCTCATCCCCGTTAGTAGTGGGGTGAAATCAAAATGTTGTAGAGAACAAATGAGATCTAATTGATTGAAAAAAAGCGCTGGAAATGGTAATGCTAGTGCTGGAAACGAATTGAAATGTAAAGTGTATCGGGTTTCACTCAGAACGAAAATCGTCCATTTTCCTTTGGCCGAACGTAATAATTGGTCCCAGAATAACTCGTTACTCGACAGAGGATATCGCGCTTATAATCGCTATATGCCGTGTAAACTCTGCATATACAAGGTGGTGTTACACAAAAATTGTCACAAGAGCATCGTCATCTGCAACCAACAAATAAAGAGGTTATCTTCCTAGATAAACACAACCGGTTCGCCTACCTTGGCAGCGGTTGGGCCTCGGCTAGTCGATTTCCAACTATCGATCAAATTTTCACAAGTTCTTTTCCATCGTCTGTTTTTCTTTTATTCGCGAAGTCGCTTTTCCAGCACGTAAACAAACAAACCACCTGTCACTGAGAGCTGTCATCACTTGACAGGCTAGCGCTCACGTGTTCTGGAAGGGACGGCGGTTTTTTGGTCATGAATTTGATAATTCATGAACGATTGTTTTTTTGGTATTTGACATCCAAGCGGTGTGGCTATTCTTCGACCGTGCAGCGATTTTAGGGCAGAATAGAGTAGTTGAAATTTTCTTATTCTTGCTCCCAAGCCGCAAGTCTTGCGTAAAGAAGACACGGCCGACGACGAAGCCGGCGAAGAATTCTTCGAAAAACCCCACCCGCTGTTCCTGTTCTGGAAAAAAACCCTCACCATCTTATAGGGTATGTCGCATTGTGGTTTCTTCTTTTAGCTCGTTGTGCTGAAAGGTAAATCTTCCAGGTTTTTATTGTACCGTCAAGTTTGGCGTTGTATCCATCCACGTACCATTTGTGCTGCTTGTTCCCTCGGTTTGCGGTTAGGAAACCGACAATCACCTGTATCTGGGGGTCCAGCGTTTTCTGGTTACTACGGCGTCTTCGCACTTCACCAGGACCTTCCATCGAACGCCGGGCAGGCGTCTCACTCGCCGTAGTCCACGAGAAACGTTCCACACTACGATCCCGTGGGGCCAAAGCAGACACGAGCCGAATCCACGCTTACATCTCCAGGGAAGGGCCCCGTCCCGCTCTCTGGCATTACCGGTGATTTGGGAGGCCACGTGGAAGGAGGCTTGCATCACTTCAACACGTTCGTAAGCCGATCTTGCTATTGCCTTGGTTTTCTGCAGTGAATTAACGAATTTCAGCTCGGGTTATTTATTTATGTCGCGTTTTTCGGTCACCTCGGACAGGAGAGTCAGAAATAAGAGGGCTTGATACGATAGCCACTCCAATCCGATAAAACGGAAAGTTACTGCGAAGCGTATACCTAATGTAAATCTGTCGCTTCGATGAATGCAGATTGGCGGCGGCTCGCATCCCCCTGCCCTAACAACGTCCTCATCTCCGCTTTTCCATCGCGCGAGAGCTACACCCCTCCCCACCGCCAATATGTCCGGAAATTATAATTAATCGTCGATTTTTCCATCGCATCTCCGCATCCATTAACATTCCGAAGCAATATAAACGTTGTCAATAGAATATTTGTTGGCGATCAAAATTCGAAGCACGTAGCAGCTGCTTGTAACATCGAACGGTGGGGGCCGTTAGGATGGCGGAATCTGAATGAAAAGTGCCCCAAACGAGGCGCACTTACCGGCTTAACCAACCTCCCTCTTCCATTCCTGATCTCTGATATCCTTATTTTCTAAGCATGTATAAGCAACAAACTTAACAAAATACAACGACGCGCCGCACCGGAATTGCCCTCGCACCAGTGCAAGAGGGTCTGTTGGGGTACGCCCGCACACATACACACACGAATCTCTTTCTCTATCCATCCCCCATTCTTCAGGGTACACTTTTGTGTATAGTGGCAACACTTTTAAAACATTCAATTACTGCCAGAATCCTGCTGCGGCGCGCTCGCCTACGAGGTGGTGCAAAAGTTACTTATCATCGCAGTTTTATAGCTATCCCACCCTTACTTCAAGCACCTGACAATTTTTTTTTGAACCGAACTTCTGTATGGGTAGCTTTATATTTTGTGTGGCCCAGCTGGCCATACACGTTTCCAATAATAAAAGAAGTAAGACGATCTGCTATTAGTCGTCTAATTCAGTGGCGTACCTAGCGTATTTGTCACCAGGGGTGGACTATTCTGTGCACCCCCTCCCCCCTAACCTACCTAGAGAATGAGCTGGAGACTGCCCCCTGTGATGAATTAGGCAATTTTGCGCCCTTAAATTTTTTGGATCGAGAAATCGCGCCCAATTACTGGCCTATTCTCTATTTTCATGTTCGCTAACAATATGTTACGAAACGATATGTTCCCTAACAATATGTTACGAAACGATATGTTCCTTTACGATCTCTCTAACAGAAATACGTCCCATGCCTATTCTGTAACAAATCTGTTGAGAGCTCGACCTTAGCAAATCCGTAACGAAAACTTTGTGTTGCTCTTTGGACAGTATAACCATTGTGACCAATCAGCGTTTAGCTAGCCTGTCAGCTGTTATCTCAAAAATTACCAAGAAACGTGATTTTTTCCCATGGGTTTCGAATCTGTCTACTAAAATTTTCTCTGGCTATGGCTTACAGCTCGGCTTACAGGGTGAAACATCGACAATTTCTCACAAATTGGACACCTGTATTTTAATATGGAAACCGATTCCGTTTTCATCCTGATTATAAATATATATCACATTTGATAGGTTATTTAATAAAAGCACCTGTGAAAAAATTGTTGAAGTTCCAAGAAATATCGAAGAATCTTTTTTTTCAAAAGTTCTGGATCGCCGTCCCCACACGCCGCCCCCAAAAAAATAGCAGAATCAAAGAAGTTACATCCAAGGAAAAAACCATTGTGTTTCCGGCCCATTCGACATCACAATAGTTTGAGCCGCCGTCCCCATACGCTGCCCCACACGAAAAAGAAACAGAACCGAAGTCTTACGGACGGACGCAAACTTACGGACATCCGACAAACATTATCGTGTTTCCTGTCCACTTGACATCGAGTGAAAGATATTTTTTGCCACTACCACCCCCCAAACGCCGCCACCGACGAAAAAACAGACCCTCAATAATTACAGACTACTAATTACAGGGTCAAGATATTTTCGTGTTCTACGATTAGATGAAAATTTTAGAGGGTGGGAGGCACTCTAAGATTTCACCCAGGGGAGGCTGTGGGGAGGCCCCCCCCCGGGTTGGGGCCCTTTGAGTGACTCACTTATTTTTCATGGGAGAAGCCAAATCCATTTTTTTCCCAATTCTGTGAATGATTTCGAGATTTTTGGGAATTAAAAACCCCCATTAGGGGCATTTAACCGAGGGGCATTATGGGGATTATTACATACAACGCCCTTGATTATTAGACCTACAAGGATAATATTCACTTATCTAAATCCCACTGTCAATAGCAACGGAATAAAATTCATGTAAACAACTAAATCTGACAGCTGTCACTTCGGACTTCTTTTATGTAATAATCTTCAAAATATCACTCGTGCTCGAGATTTTCCCAGATAATTTTGGCCAGGCGTTTCCCTCGGGCTGATTGTTCCTGGATAAATGCCCTCCTCCTACGGAGTCGGGCATTTATTGCTACAATCAGCACTCGCGATCGCCTGACCAAAATTATCGTGAAAATCTAAGCACTTGTGATATTACTGTTGATTATTACATACAACGCCCTTGATTATTAGACCTACAAGGATAATATTCACTTATCTAAATCCCACTGTCAATAGCAACGGAATAAAATGCATGTAAACAACAAAATCTGACAGCTGTCACTTCGGACTTCTTTTATGTTAATAATCTTCAAAATATCACTCGTGCTCGAGATTTTCCCAGATAATTTTGGCCAGGCGTTTCCCTCGGGCTGATTGTCCCTGGATAAATGCCCTCCTCCTACGGAGTCGGGCATTTATCGCTACAATCAGCACTCGCGATCGCCTGACCAAAATTATCGTGAAAATCTAAGCACTTGTAATATTACTGTTGATTATTACATACAACGCCCTTGATTATTAGACCTACAAGGATAATATTCACTTATCTAAATCCCACTGTCAATAGCAACGGAATAAAATTCATGTAAACAACAAAATCTGACAGCTGTCACTTAGGACTTCTTTTATGTAATAATCTTCAAAATATCACTCGTGGTCGAGATTTTCCCAGATAATTTTGGCCAGGCGTTTCCCTCGGGCTGATTGTCCCTGGATAAATGCCCTTCTCCTACGGAGTCGGGCATTAATCGCTACAATCAGCACTCGCGATCGCCTGACCAAAATTATCGTGAAAATCTAAGCACTTGTGATATTACTGTTGACTATTTGGGGTTGTTCATACGATTTTTATTTTCTGCTGAATTAGGACGTAGGTACATTGACGTGCTTGATATCGTTTCTTACTGAATCTCGCCTTCTCATTCCAAATCTGGCGATGAAATTACAACATGAGCAGGTTCAAACTACACCTTTTCCAGCTGTAGTTCAGAAAACTTCAGATGTATTCAAGAAAATATGAAATGTATTTAAGATTAACCAAATGTATTTGAGAAATTGCCAATGCATTTTAGAAAACTTCAAATGTACTTCAGAAAATAAGAAATGTATTTAAGATTAACGAAATGTATTCGAGATATTACCGAATGTATTTTAGAAAAAATTAAATGCATTCCAGATCCACGAAGCTTGATGGAGAAGTTGCCAATTGTATTTTCGAAAACGTTAGATGTATTTACGAAAAGATGAGATGTATTTGAGATATTATGAAATGTATTTCAGGTTCGGATATTTTTTTTAGGGTAGAACAGTGATGAAAAAGCAAACGTTGTTGAGGAAAACGAACTTCAAATTCTCAACTACAATTGGCGGTTTCTCACTTACAATTCACGTTTTCTAAACTACATATCCTTATTCTAAAATTCATTTGGTACTTTCTTAACTACATTTGAATATTCAATTAAACAACTGGCATGTTCTAAACTACATTTCTCAAATCTAAACTACATTTGGCAATTTCTAAACTACATTTCTCATATTTAAAATACATTTGGCAAATTCTAAACTACATTTCTCATATTCAAAATACAATTGGTGTTTTCTCAAATACATATCGCTAATCTGAAATACATTTGATATTATCGCAAATACAGTTGGAAATGGTGTAGATTTGGCTATAAAACGTGACATAGACGGTTTTGTCAGCAATATATTGATAATTTTTGTAGAATAGAAGCTTTATAGCAGCTTTTTTGTCTGACATAGTAGGCTATTCTCCATCTTGCCGTTAAAATTTTGTGCCACAACCTTCCATCTTTGACATACAGGGTGATTCAAAAGTGTCGGACCACCTCAAAGGTGCGTGATATGGAGGTGCAGTAGAGTGCTGGAAAGTTGTTAAAAAAATCCTTTGTCTTCTAATTTTGAAGTTATGGAGGGACAAAAGTTGGTCCTTCGATCGCTTCTATTTTCGTTGTTTCAGAAGATTTTAGTAAACTGTTTATGGAAAAAGAATGAGTACAGACAATCAAGCTCAGAATCTGCAAAGAATTTCTGTTTTGTGTACAGGGTGAGTCATGAATCCTGAGAATTATTTTTTTCTGAAAGTACCTGTGAACAGCCACATTGGTCTCAAAACCTATGTAGAGCACAATAAAACTATAAATTACAATTTATTTGGATAGAATTCTGTTGCTTCTTCTTTTAGGAAAACGGAATTTTTGTAGTTACTGATTCACCCTGTATAGAAAACAGAAATTCAATACAGATTCAGAGGTTGATTTTTTGTGCTGATTATTTTTCCATTAACAGTTTACTAAAATCTTTTGAAACAACGGAAATAGAAGCAATCGAAGGACCAACTTTTGTCCCTCCATTACTTCAAAATTCAAAGACATAGAATGTTTTCAACAACTCTCTAGCACTTTACTACACCTCCGAATTATGCACTGTTGGGATGGTCCGACACTCTTGAATCACCTTTGTCATCGTATTTTCTGCAAAAACCTTCTTTGTCTGACATGGAAGGTTGATATTTTGCAATTGACATACGAATATGTCTTAATTGGAATCGGAGGTTTTGTCAGTCGATTAAAGGCTGGAGTGTCGATTGTTTGATTCATTATTTTCAACCCTGCTGAAATTGACATCGGAGGTTGTTGATTTACCGCAAATGGTGGCATAGAAGGTTGCTGTTCTTCGCAACAAAAAAAAAACAGGTTTTTTAGGCTCACTTTTTTGACATGTCTCAATCTGGGCCCAAGGCTTCAACGATGAAAATCCTCCTGAGAAAACATTAGTTCTCAGTATTTGAAACATGAGAATCACGCACTCAATTCGCCTCTTGCTTTCAGAACCACACACAATAATTGATTTCTTGGAGAGGCGGTCCAATCATTTTCGAGCTAAATAATTAATTTGCTTGAACAATGGTGTGTTCCACGGGTTTTGGAAAAGATTGAGTTTGAATACTGAAGCCTTCGTGAAGCTCACATATTCTTTATTTTATTTTGCGTTTATTTAGGCCCCGAAAAAAAAAAAAGAAAATTTCGCGTGACGTCACGCAAGTTGGAACCCAAGTACGTCAACAGATGGGGTCAGGCAAGCAGTAGAATCCGTTGCTAGACCTCGTACGGCCTTGGTAACGCGAACGCGGTGAACTCGGGCGCGAGCGACATCGACAAACAGCTGATCTGAGAAAAAACTGACGTGTTAGCGTGTTTTGATTGTCTTGTGTTGGAATGTGGGTAGAGATTAACAATATGGGTGCAATAATTTGCTGTGTGCTTGAAAAGCACTCAAATATTCCCAAACCCCCTGGTATTGAAGAAAGAAAGAAAACTGATTCAGCCAAACTCGAACTTTGGGAAGTCCACAGAGAAAATCAAGAATACCGCCAGCCCAGGAGTTCCCATTTGGTCTGCAGCCCTCACTTGAACTGACTACTGAGTAGTCGTTTGAGGTTCTGGTCGCCTTTCCTACATAAACAGGAAGTCATAAACAAGCTGTCTGCTGCCAGTGCTGCTAAGTCCCACTGACGTTTTTCATGGTGAAGTAGTTTAGTTGCTTGTTGCCAATCCTGCATTTTGCATGTGCTTGAGGTGGCGTGGAAGATTCAAGGTTTTTTATTTTAGCCCATCGATTGAGATAGGTAGTATTGCAGTTGTTATTTATTTAGAAAAACGAAGTAAGACGCCACTCACATACGACAACAAACTCCATCATTAACGTTTGGCACCAAGCCCATTCATCTCTAGCCTGGGTCAAGTTTGAGTAGCCTGAAGTCTGTTGGTCTGCTGCTTGGTTCGAGTGGAGTGGCCGGTATAGTTTTTCGAGTTGGTGCAGTCATTTAAAAATCAAATAATTGTCACAAATATCATGGGATTTGATGTTTTGAATTACACGTTATATGTCAAAAGTGACAAAACGTGATCAAACCTTGAAGACGCCCAAATGTCGGTAAAGTGGGTCATGTTTGGTTTGCGCGCAAGGTTCACCACGTGACGTCATAGATTAATAAGAAATATTTTTTCTAGAAAATTAGAGGCGAAAATAATGTGCCTGTTACATGGAAGGCCTAATTAGGTCATTAACAATTGGAATACTCAATAAAACTAACTACCTGCCTTTTTCCCAAATATAACACCCCATTGCTCTTGAACTTGGCGACAAGCCGCTAAAAACATTCGCTGGTAAAATCACTTTTGCAGCACCCGCCAGCCGGTGGAGCCAGCTGGGTCCCTTCGAGCCAATATTGGTCTAGCAGTGGGACAAAGCATTACGCATATTGCGTGGTAATCCTGCGTACAAATAATAACGAATTAGTGAATATAAATGGATTATGTTATTGCGCGGTGCAATAAAACATCAGTGTCAGGAACGAATTGCTCCCTGGGGAGTTCCGGCATCAATCTATGCATAATTTAATATTATGGTTGCGTATATGCATGAATAACGGAGCTACAGAGGCCATTTCATCTTCTCGATGGGATCATGCCCATCAAACCGCATTTGTTGAGTGATGTGTGGTTGGACGAGATTGAGAGATTGTTTGGTGATGGTTTTGCACTTTCAAAAAATGTGCAAAACCTATTATTGTGCCATTCATCCTCTGAAGCTGTGCCAACAACATAGTATACCTATCATGTACCAATAATAATGATTTATTGAGAGTCTCAATAATAAGTTATTGATTGCCCATATCTCGCAAATAATGGATCTACAGAATCGATTGAAATTTGGAAGGTACGTGTTTTACCACTTAGAACCTTTGCGGTGCTTTATTCATTCATGAATAAAATGCAGGACCGTAGTCAACATTTTGTTCTTCGAGTTTTTGTTATGAATGAAGGACCGAGCCCTCGTTCTGCAAATTTGGGTTTGTGTCTAAAAATCACTCATGTAGCAGCTATCTCGTATCGTAAGCTAGTATAAACTGTCCAAAAATTGAAGTGGACCACCCCAAAACACTGGCTCGGGTAAAATAAGGATATCTGAGAAAAAAAATTGCCCGATTCTGGATATTTTTATGACCTTCGACAGAGTTGTTTTTCGACTACAATACACCATCTTAGATTGCTCGATTGTCGACTTTAAAAACAATATACAGGGTGGCGATGGGAGGAGTGCAAGAGTGACCTAACTTCAGCAAGGCCTCATTCCAAGAAAACAAGTCGCAGAACTTTTTTGGTCAATTTTTCAATAAGCGTACTTCAATATCTCGAAATTTTCCTGGACTTTTGATCGTATTCTGTTTTTCCAAAGAGTTATTGATTTTTTTGCGATTTTGGGATTTTTTGTCGGCTCTGCCAGAGCTGTTGTTCATCCTTAAAATTTGACAGGAACGTACGTATTACCTGTATCAAATGTACATAAATCATGAAACATTTGATCCCACCGGCCCTCTTGTGGGACCATGGCAAATCAAGCATTCTGTGACATTGCATCACCATGTTAGATGGCCCAGAATGGTTCAAAACGCATCATAATCATGATCATAATATTCATTGGTTCATATATTAAAAAAATGAAATGGACTGCTCAATTTTCACTTCATAAATCACAAAACAAACAATAACTCTGTGAAAAAAACAAATTACGATCGAAAGTACGAAACCGTTTCAAGATACATAGATATTGATATATGCTTTCCAAAAATGTGACCTCAAGACTCAGCGACTTGATTTTGTAAAACAGGATCATGCTGAAGTCAGGTCTCTTTTGCATTTTTTTTGTTACCCTGTATATCCTACATAAGGTTAACAATCAAGTGTTTGAAGATGGTATCTGGTAGTTAAAAGATTGCTTCATCGAACACCACAAAATTTTTCAGAATCGGGCAATTTTTTCTCGAGATATCCCTATTTTTACAGAGGCAAGATTTTGGGCTGGTCCACTTCAATTTTGGCCCAGTTTATTACTTAATGACATGCTGCCTAACTTATGCCATGCTGTCAGTGTCATCCAGAAAAAAATTAGTGTCATCTGAATCTGATGAGCTAACCCGGAACTCGAACTTCCTCGCAATCGCCAGTAGGACCGGTTCGAGTATCGATGTGGCGGAAAATATCGTGCTTTACACCTAAGCAAAATTTGTTCCCTTTCTTATATTGACCGTAGATTGTGTGATTGAGTTTAATATTTTACTCGAATATAATGGCTATTATCAGCTAGGGTGTCTTAAAAAAAGTAACAATCGCTGATGCTCGACGTGTCCTAGACGACACCCGCGCGAATGATAATAGCTCTCATTATATGATGAGCTCGTTGAAAATAATAATATATATTCTAACGTGCCCAATGATGTGCTACGTATGTAGCTTTCACGGATATGAGAAAAATATATCAAAGTTCTCGAACTATCCTCCGGACTGAAATATTGTTACGAATTTGCGTTGGCTCACTTGATGATAGAGACGTCAGGTTGGTATACAATCACACAGCAATATATATTACTGTGTACTATACGGTGCACAATCAAACACTTGATTAACTAATACGTTCTAAACTTCGCGTTACATTTTTTCTCCACAGTGTTCGCGAGCCTTCGAGTGTTCACCTCATCAATTCGCCATCAAGCTAGCTTGCGTTGAACCAAAGTTGCTTCTATTATACCCGAGAACAGACTCCAAGTCTCTATACATTCTTCCTTAAAGTCCTCGATGGTTATCGCCGCGACTACTTCATTTTGGCGCAACCCAGTATCATCGGTGCGGCGACAAAATATCCCAGCCAAAAATATACCACCCCCACCACAAATATCCCAACAATAATATCCCAGCGAAAAATATCCCCCGAAAAACTATCCCAGGCCAAAAATATCCCCGCCAATAATATCCCAGTTGAAAATATCTACCCGACAAAATATCCCAGGCCAAAAATATCCCCGCCAAAAATATCAAAGAAGCTTATAAGGGCTCAAAACGAGCATAAGTATCCCGAACATATATGCTAGTACACCGAACTTCAGGAGCACTAGTTAGAGTAAGCCCCTCTTTACCTTCATATAATATTTGGCACCTATCAGACCCCTTATTCATCTAATTGATTTTTGAGACTTTATTATGAGTCCCTTTATATTTTTCATAGCTTTCCGACTTCCAGTAAGGCCTCTTTTGCTTGCAGTCTTGCATTATCAAGAACTCTATTGGGCCTCCTTATTCTGTCTCCAATATAATTCAAAGCCCTGCTGAGTCCCCTTGCATTTTTCATGACTTTCGAAGTAGCAAGCAGCGGTGTGCCATCATGTCATGTTGGGAGCCCTATCGGGCCTCCATTGTGTCTTCAAGTGTAGTTGGGACCCTGTTGTGCCCCATTATGTTTTTTCGTTTGAAATAGGTACCAGTAAGTCCAATTTTGAGTTATTTTGTTACACAGAGCTCCATTGGGCCCCCTTGTCTCTTCAATACCGTCCGAAGCTCTGTTGAGCCCCTTTGCACTTTTCCGAGGCTTTCCGAGCACTAATAAGCTCTTTGTGCCTCTATGTGATATTCGGCCTCAAATGGGGTCCCCATTGTATTTTCAAGTATAATTTGGAGCCCAAATGAGCCCCATTATGTTTTTCCATAGCTATCAAAATTCCAGTAACCCCCCTTGCTTTCTTTTATTATATAGCTTCATTGGGCCTCCTTTATAGTTTTTCTATGGCTTTCGAAGCTATATCGGACCCCTTATTGTGCCTGAAGTGTAGTTTGAAACCTTAGTTAGCTCTCTCATGTTTTTTCATGACTATCAGAATTTCAGTAAGCCCACTGTTGCCTACTTGTTATCCAGAGCTTCATTGGACCCCTTTATTTCTTCAATATCTTTTGAAGCCCTGCTGAGCCCTTTTACATTTTTCCGAGACTCTCGGAGCATAAATAAGCGCCTTGTGCATTGATGTGATAATAGGGCCCCCTTGTGTCGTCAAGTGTAGTACAGAGCCCGAGATGGAGCCTACTTGGCCCACTTATGTTTTTATTGGCTTCCAGAGTACCAGTAAGCCCCCTTCTCCCTTTATTGTTATGTAAAGCTTCATTGGACCCCTTTGTGTTTTTCACTATCGTTTGAAGCCTTACTGCCTTGCATTTTTTCGTAGCATTCGGATCTCTATTGGACCCCCTTATGTCCTTATGTGTCGTTTGGAGCACTAATAAGCCCCCAATGTTTTTCTCGTGGCTTTCAGAGTTCCAGTAAGCCCTCAGGCTTGGAAACCTTAGTGTAAATCCCTTGTACCTTCATGAGACATGAGAAGCTCAATTGGGCTCCCATGTGTACGCAAGTCTAGACTGGAGCTCTTATTAGCCCCCTTGTCTTTTTTCAAGACTCTCAGAGTTCCAGTAAGCTCCCTTCTGCCTTCTTGTGTTACACATGACTCCATTTTGGTCCCCTTGATTCTACGTCTTTTGAAGCCCTGCTGAGCCCCCTTGCATTTTTCCGAGATTTCCGGAGCATAAGTAAGCACCGAGGTGAGCACCTTGTGCCTAATGTGATACTCGAAGCCCTATAGGGCCCTCTTGTATCCTCAAGTGTAGTATTGAGTTCTAGTCAGCCCACTCAGCCTTTTACTGGCTTTCAGAGTACCAGTAAGCCCTCTCTTTGCCTTCATGTTATGTCAAGCTATGAAGCTTCACTGGGCCCCTTTGTGTCTTCGATATCGTTTAAAGCTTCGCTGAGCACACACATGAAGGACACAAGAGACAATCTCCACTGGAGTTCCGGAAATAATATGACGACACAAAGAAACTCATCAGAGTGAGTATCCAGAGTAATCCAGAAGAGAGACGTATTTTTCCAGAGACGTCTCTTCCGGGGGACGTTTTTTCCTTAGGACGTATGCTCCTGGGGGTGTATTTTCCCTGGGATGTCTTTTCCTTGGGACGTTTTTTCCTCGGGACGTAATTTGCCCGGGACGTGTTGTGGGGACATTTTTTCCGGGGACGTTTTTTCCTAGATCCGGTGGCGATTAGGAGGTGTTACCTCTGTTAGCGCGGTACACATAAAGACGGCAGCCTTCCGATGAAGGCTGCATTAAAACAATAACTCTTGGATTAGGAAAGCAGCAAGCGACAGTCAGAAATAAAATTCACAACAACAATCAAAAACTTTAATGCAAAACAAAGAAAAAAAACACAAACAGACAGAATTACAAAACAATAAAAAAAAACAATGTGAATTAAATGAAATGAAAAATCCGAGTGGTTCTGATCGGGGGCAGATTCGCTGGCGCCGAGTGGCGTCCTGAAAACGAGACGAACTGCACTGAAGGTATACACCCCGGCAAACGGGAATAAACGGTAAATGGTAAAAACAATGGAAAATATGGAACTTACGGGATCTTATTGGGTGGCGGCGTCGTCCTGGCGGAGTCCGAAGGCGGCGTCGTGGTGGATGGCCGTTCTGGTGGTGGATTTCCTGGTGAAATGCACGAGTGCCCGTGTTCGTCACCAAAATGGCGGACGAACGACTCGATCCCGTCCGAAACTGGAGCTTTGTGTGCGGCTGGCTGATCCAAGCCGCTCCCCGGTGAAAGCGGTGAAAACTGCCGCTTTCTGGACTTGGAGATGCTGCAGAGCTCCTCCAGGAGTCACTATCGGACGCGATGGGCCTTGGATGGGCTTCTGGTCGAGTACGAATGTACGCCGATGGCACGACAAGATGGCCGCGAGAACGATGACCAAAAAAAGACGGCGTGGCTTCCCGCTCGACGTACGGAGATCAACGCCGCTTCGAACGAAGCGGCAAAGGCACGAGCGGAAAGAAAGCCGAAGAATGCCGAAGACGGCCGAAGAAAGTGCTGGAGCTCGTTTACGCTTGCGCCTGACAGCCAAGTGCCAGGCACACCGAACAGGGGGTGAGGGGTGAGGACTTGGACGACACAGGGATATGTTGGGTTGCATACCCTCAGTGCACACGAATGCAGTGTTCAATGAACGGGGCCGAGACAACCTCCTTGCGATATTTTCAGATTGGGAAATTTTTGGGTGGGATCTTTTTAGCTGGGATATTATTGGCGGGGAAATTTTTGGCCCGGGATATTTTATAGCTGGGATATTTTTGGGCGGGATATTATTGGCGCGGATATTTTTGGCATAGGATATTTTGTCGCAGGAATATTTCTGGCCGGGATGTTATTGGCGGGGATATTTTTGGTTAGAATATTATTGCCGGGATATATTTGTGGCTGCGATATTCTGTTACACGACCGTATCATCCGCTCCTAGAGTAACTGCGAGAGCTTTAAAAAAGTCATAGCTACGCGATGAATCCGGCAAGCTCTCCATGCGGCTCCTCCGCCAAATACGGAAGTTTGTGGTTTATCCCCGAGTCGGAGTCTCCAGCGAATATCGAAATATACCTAAATGAAATATTTTATGGCACACTGTAAATTATTGCATAATTGAAATAGCCATTCTACATGGGATCCCACAAGAAAATATCCCCTATGTGTAGGTATAGGATGTCATTTTATAATAACGATAATGCAATATAATCCTTGCAGCCGGCTCCCTCCGTGTATATATTTACAAATCTGGGGGAAATCCTGAAACGGTCCGAAACGCCATGAGTGCGTGTGTTTACAACATACAAACGCAAATGTCCCCCGGCTCAAAATTAAATTGATATATTCGAACGGGGCGAGGCGCGCAGCGAATAGAAGGAGGTGGGGGACGAGGAGAGCCCAAAGCGCGATAAAACGCGACGGTGGCATCACTTGAATTTTCGACGCGTCTCCTTCCCTCCCCCCCAATCATAAAAATCAATGAATTGGAAACGTAAGAACGTAAAACCGAATCACGTTCGCATATTCTAAAATGTCCTCGATGGGGGCAAATTGGACGTGCACTTCCAAATTAGTTTGCGCGCCTGGGAGAGCTTTTGGTTGAATCATAGAGCATCCGGTGTTGGTGTGAAGGTGCACGACTCCAAAATGCAATTAAACATTTAAATGAATTAAGGTTAAAGTTGGATTCACAGGGTTTCGACGTGTCAGCAGCGACATTCCCCGACCAACGTGGAAACCCACGTGGCATCTGTCGCAGTGTCGCGTCAGGCGTCTCGCGACCACAGACGTTTGCGACGCGACAAAATGTGGTTTGACATCTGTCGGAGAGGAGGCAGCAGAACTTCAGTCTGTCATTGACGTCTACCGCTCACTATACAGGAGCTGTGAAGTGTTATTTATTCCGGGGCTCTCTTGCTTAGATGTTAGCAAGATAGATAAGATAGATTAGATAATCTCATTTATCTTTGAAATTTAGGGATACGTATAACATTTTTTGACGCAAAATTGAAACTACAAGGTGAAGAGCTACGCCTACAGTTGCTTGTACCTGTAACAGCATCCAGAGTAACCAGACGGTAGCTGCCATAAAAAAGTTTTTTCCGGAATTTGCAACGTGAATTGCATCAAGATGGGTATTTCTCCTTTAGTTACGGTAGTACGGTATTGGAATATTTGAATGCTTCACAAGGAAACAGCAAATTGCACCCACATTCCAACACAAAACACTTCAAAATTGACGTAAAATTGACACAGTTTTTTTCGGAAATTCGGGATCAGCTGTTCTCGCTCGGCCAAGTTCACCCGCCTCCCGCGTTGCCGAGTCCGTACGACCTCCAGCAACAAATTCCACTGCTTCACCTGGCGCCATCTGTTAAGTATCTGATTCTAAGTAAGCGTGACATCACGCAAATTTTTTTTTTCGGGCTCTGTATGAACGCAAAAAATAAAAAAAAACACGTGGGCTCTACGAGGGCTCTAGTATCCAAATTAATGTTTTCCCAAAACTCGTGGAGCACCCTATCCAGCGTGAGACCTCCAACGAACAGCGTAATCAGCGTATGCTGGCGTGATGAGTTGGTAGTGTAGTAAGTACTTATTACAGGTATTCATGAATAAAAAGACGACAAAATTTCGAATGAAAGCTCATTATACTTATTGAGGGAAACGCCGTCAGGAAAGTCTTGTGGGGACTTGGGTACCAGGAACTTTTTTTCCGTAATGTCCATCAAGGATATATTTGAAATAGCATAGCTGGACTAAACTGAGTTAGGGTCAGACTGAGAAGTAGGGGTAAAAATAACCCTAACTTGTTTAAATGTGGATTGTTTCCTTCAACAAGAAATTATAGAATATTGGTGTTTTCTACCAAAAAAAGGTTCCTTCCTTCAACTTTGATAGATGCACCGTTTACGAGATATTTGAGTTTGAATGTATGAAAACGTGATCAGAAATGCTGATTTTCAATTACGATGTTCAAGACTCAAGAAAAACTATTTCAAAGAAACTTCATTTCTGTTAGGCATTCAAATTTTGTTATGCATAGAAAGCATGGACCTGTACTTAAACTGGACTTATAATACCGTATATCGCCATGACTCCAGTAGAATGCCGACATTATCGTTATCCCTAGGGACTTTCATTTTCCACAATTAATATTGACCGTTCTGCTACGATGACTTTTCTCTGATGGCGACATGACATCGCAGTATAAAGTTTAGGTTAGATGTCAAAATGACATTTTCAAATTTGCTTGAGAGACATAGCCGCTTTCTTTCGGTCGCTTGCAGCGTTTTGTACGTACATGTGTTCATAGGTTCTGGTAATTCAATAGAAAGGACGATGTTCCGTGTCTAAAATTGTTAACTGAAGTGTGTTGAATACACGGTGTGCTGTTGGGCACTAGGCCGTTTGGCTGTTTTGTTTATGTTCCCCAATGGCTGGCCGTTGCTTGTGTTTTTCTGTATTCTGTAACGAAATAGTAGAATTTCATTCAATAATTGATTGACGGCAATCTTACTTGTGAAAAGAAAACACTCTCAAGGCCCGAGCTGTGTGGTCCAGTAGGAAGTACCTAGCTGTGGTTTGTGCTGCCGAAATCATAGTGCTTGCGCCCCTTCTATACCGTGCATTTTCTTTCGCAGAACTACTGATAGCAAGTTATGAAATCCACAGAATATTCTTATCAAACGGATTAGGGAGTTATAAAGCACACCAAAGTCGAATTCGACACCACAAATCCGGAAACTTCCCACGTTGAAAAAAACGAAACTGTCAAAATGACGTTTCTGGTGCAGGGATCACGCCCTCGTTGGATCACGCTTTCTGGTGCAAAACTGATAAATCGCAACCGTGATCCCTGATCGCAACTGCGTTGATTTTGAACTTTTGAAGCAACCTTCGATAAATTCGAAAGACAGTGACTCTCAAACTTCATGACTGTTTCAACTTGCGAACTTGCAATGAGTTCTTCGAAACGAAATGAACCTGATGGCTACTTTCGAAGTAAAAAACATATTATTGTAAATTGAATCAGTTATTATAAAATAATATAATATCCATAAATATTTATAGTACAAAATGTGCCGATGCAAGCTGCGGATTTTCTATAATCTATTGAGAACTTCTGTTATGATAACGATAATGGTAGCGCCCCTGTGGCGTCATTTGTTGTTTGGTCGGGTAGGGTGATCAGCAGTCCATTTTAAATACAGGTCCATGATAGAAAGGTTATCAGATGTGTCAAGTTTGATTGATTTTCTTTGAACGGCTTTAGAAATATTGAATAAGGGGAAATATTTACTGCACGACAGAATAAATACATTTCACCTCGTCTTTCACGCCAGAACAAAAACGACAAAAAAGGTGAAAATAACGGTGAAGATTAGCTTTCACGACATACTTTACATGGCAAAAAAGGGTAAATTCACGACAGAATGAGGGTTTGCACGACAAATTTGACAAAAAAAAGTCACGCTTGACTTTTTTTTATGTTAACCTAATCTTGTCACTGGGTAGACCCAGTGCTTCCTTTAAGTATATTCAAAAGCTTACTGGAAATCTAATGCTGAAGAGTTTGAAGGTTGTTGTGGCTCTTGTGTTTTCTTGCATTTTTGGACCGTAAAGCGTCGATTCCATTTTGAATTTTTCCAACTGAAGAGGCTTTTTAATTTTGTGACTTCAGAGACCCAGTACCCACCCTGGAACCCTGTGAATCATCAAATTGTGTACCTGGAAAACTAGTGCCTCCAGTGAATCTTTTGTAGTCTAATTGGCAATCTGATATAGCTAGTTTGGAGGCCCTAGTATGCTCTTTGCATTTTTCATACATGATTTTCAACTAATTTGTCTGTTACTCCAGAAGCCCCCTTGACTTCTCCCGAGTCACTTATCTTGCTACGAAGAAGCCCGAACCCCCTTCTCTTGTAGATTATGAACGTAGCTTTCTTGTCTGCAACGACAGAGGCCCCTCATCAAGTTTTCCTATGTCATTCCATCTTTTCCCCCTTGAAGCTTTAGCATCTCATTGGAGGGTGCCTATGACAATGCGTTCCGCAGACAAATCGTCGTAAGTAAGGTCGCAAGAGGAACGACATGAAAAAACCAAAAACCCCCAAGGCTTTGGAACGTACATGGAGACAAAAGGGGACTCAATGAGTGAATCTAAAAATCATTAGCAAATACAAGGGGGTGTGATAGAGTTCCTGAAAGTCACGCAAAAATACAAGAAAGCTTAGCAGGGTTTCGAACGATATTGAAGATACAAGGAAGTCCAATGGAACTTTATACACATAGAAAATAAAGGCAAAAGAGGGCTTACTGTTACTCTGAAAGCCAACAAAAACATGAATAGGTTGAGTATGTAAGTGTATAGCATGGGGCTCTATCAGTGGCGTAACTAGAAGTGTCCGATGGGGGGGGGGGTCACGACTGAAAAATCTGCGAGAATACGAGCAAAGCAAACAAAAAGCGCCGCATTTGGAATTTTTTTAGGAAATTCGATGGCCAATGGGGGGGTTTTGACCCCGAAACCCCCCTCTAGTTACGCCACTGGGCTCTATACTACACTTGACACAAGGAGGTCCTATAGGGCTCCGAATATCACATGAAGGCATGAAGTGCTCACTAATGCCCCCAAAGCCACAGACTGATGTAAGGAGGCACGGCACGGCTTCAACTTCAAAAGACAATGCGGGGCTTGTAGATGATGTAAAAAGCAACAGGGGGCTTACTGGAATTCTGGTAGCCATGAAAAAATATGAAGGGGGTAACTAGGGCTCCAAACTACATTTGCGGGCACAAGGGGGTCGAAATGTTACGGAAAAAACATGAGGGGGCTCATTAGAGCTTCAACTACAGTTGAGGACCAAAGGGACCCGAAACGAATCCGGATGACCTGACAGCACAATGGTGATTACGATCTATGGTCTGATAGTAGGTAACGGAAAATGTCAAGGGGCTCAGCAGGGCTTCAAATCACATTGAAAAAACAATGAGTGGGCCCAATGGAGCCTGACTAACACAAGATGGCAAACGAGGGCTTATTGGAATTCTGGAAGCCATGAAGTACATAGAGGAGACTCAGTGGGGCTCCAAATTATACTTAGGCAGTAAGAGGCCCGATTTGGGGCCGAATATCACATGAAGGCACAAGGGGCTCACTAGTTCTCTGAAAGTTTCGGAAAAGTGCAAGGGGGCCTTACAGAACTTCAAACGGTACTGAAGACACAAGGGGGTCAAATGGAGCTCTGTACAACAAAATAACGCAGAATGGGGCTACTCGAGGGGCTGATGGTACCTACTTCGGAAGCCATGAAAGAAAAACAGTTCAACGGAGCTTCAACTACACTTGAAGACACAATGGGGGCCCGATGGGGCTCTAAACATGACATGACGGCACAACGCTGCTTGTTGCTCCGGAAGTCACGGGAAGTGCCTGGGGGCTAAACAAAGCTTCAAATTACATTCAAGACAATAAGGGGACCCAATAAAGCTCTTGATAACACAAGGCTGCAAAAGGCGCCTCACTGGAAGTCTGAAGCTATAAAAAAAGATCCTGCTGGCGATTGTTTCCGGCAACGCAGCGGTAGTCCACCATTTCGCCGTATGCAGTCTATTCTAGAGACGACTTGCTTCACCATCTCTCAGAAGAAACATTATGCTTTCGCTTCTTCGTGCCAAGAGAACTTCTCCCCATTCAAAACTCTTCCCCTTTCTATTCTTCTCTTCACAGGCGGAGACTCATCAGCCCTGCTACTTTCATCATAGTCTTCAAAAACTTGCATGACTGGAACGTGAGTAACGTGACTGCGACGTTTTGATTTCGACGTATGTATGAAAATCTATGATAGGAACTACCCCCGATTTATATTGATCTTTTAAATTTGTCGTGCGAACCCTCATTTTGTCGTGATTTTCTCTTTTTTTGCCGTGAAAAGCACTAAATTTGCCGTGATTCGAACCTTTTCTGTCGCTTAATGTCTGGCGTTCAAAATACTTATTTGTCGCGTGAACCACTATTTTGCCGTGATCTTCACCTTTTTTGTCGTTTTTTTTCTTCCTTTTTTATCGGGCCGACAAATTATCACTCATCAAATAAACAACCATCTCCAGGGTCCCACCTTTAGGGGCCTGTAGCTCCCCTATGAAGCGTTTCCGGACCCATGTTCATAGGCACTTTTTTTCTTATTTTGATGAGTAGAGGGGAAGCCGTCCTAGAACGTTGTTGGTGTATTTTCGGGATACCTGTATTGGTAATTACTCTGCTTATTAGAACAAAGTTGATCTCTTAAACTGTTCTCAATCCGACATAAAGACCAAGGTTCTTACCTAATCAATAACTTGGATAAATTTTTTAAAAATTTAAAAAAATCCCTCCCAGAAAAATAATTTGATTTTCTTGAATTCAATGTATCACAAAGTAGGTAGTCTCATCTAAAATTTCAAAGTGGGGGTGAGTGGGGGCGAGGGGGCTGGAGATAAAACTTCGATAATGTGGAAGTATTTTAAATGTTCCTCTTGATATAAAAATCGACCTGTTTTGACTCGAAAGCATCTTAATTAGGAATCGGGAGTTTTTGCAGGTGGACGTGGACAGTTCTCAAATGATCACCCAGAATAATTACCAATAAGCACAATGATTCTACTCTGCCAAAATATAGATAAGTACATTCTAGTAACTTTCGAAACACGGCTACCTAATTGGCTTGGGTCATGTTTCTATTTTTATACGACAAGATAGCTCCGCCATCGCCAGTACTTTCAACGGATACAGAGTGAAACGGTTATTTCCACTTGTATTTTTTTGAACCTCCTCTCATGGACAAATTAATCGCTCTGTCTGCGGAGCTTTCCTCTCACTCTGTGTCTCGAGTGGATAAGTAAACCTGCATGTTGAAATGTTAGGTACCAATACACATACGTGTTATAACATACCTACCCCTTCGACCTCTGTGATGTACTTTCTGAATTTCAGTAGCTCAAGCCGCTTCAATTATTTCATGCAGGGTATGCTGTCTGCAAGCTTAGGTAAGCGCATAGGTACACATACACAGAACACACAGTGCATGCTGCTGTGTTAGCAAATGTCTCTCTCCAATCTCATTTTGGCGACTGGTCGTGATTGGAGGGGTGGCGGGCTCATCAGTGCATTTCTGGCGTGTTTCAGCGGATTTCAAGCTCTGCGGGAATTCTACTCTGTGATGTGAGCCGTACGTTATGCGGTTATGTGCCTCGGCGTGTGCCTACCCATTCGAAATATTGCTAATTTCGAATATCTTATTCGTTCTGCGGACTTTGTCTGCCTGGCTTGGCAGCGAAGGAACGGGCGAACCAAGCGGGTTGAAGAAGAAATCACGGTGGGCTGCTGCTGCTGCTGCTGCTGCGGCTCTGCTCGTGTACACTCACCTATTCACCTTAAACTCGTTATTATTCATCTCGGAGGGCCCCCAATCAATTTTCTCTGCCGCTGGAGCTCTTTCGTTAACATAACCGAATCAAAGGGTCTAAGATCTAATGGGTCCAGAGAACTGGAAGAACACCGCGTCTCTGGCGGTCTTTTGAGAATCAAGAGGGATTTGACGCGAACATTCACGGAAAATGTGTTATTGCGTATAAATAGATATACACACACACTCATACTCGTGACAGGTTAACTTTTATTATGACCCCTTGATCTCCCTGAAATATTTTGTTTAATAGTTGTAGACAAATTCTATCATTATCCTTCCGTACGACAACAGGAGGAGTGGCATTGTAGATAATGACGATGACTTTATTGCATAAAAACATCCGGAAACGGTGAAAAAAAGTAAATAACATATTATTTGCAATAATGCAATTACACTACGATGGCGAAGAACAGCAATTTTCTATGTCACCATTTGCAGAAAATCAACAACCTCCTATGTCATTTTCAGCAAAATTAAAAATAGTGAATCAAACGATCGACACTCCAGCCTTCAATCGACTGACAAAACCTCCGATTCCAATTAGAACTAATTCGTATGTCAAGTGCAAAAAATCAACCTTCTATGTCAGACAAAGAAGGTTTTTGCAGAAAATACGATGACAAGGCAGAAGATAATAACTTTCTATGTCAAAGATTGAAGGTTGTGGCACAAAATTTCAACGAAAAGATGGAAAATAGCTTTCTATGTCAGACAAAAAAGGTGCTTCATAGCTTCTATTCTGCAAAATTATCATTATATTGCTGACAAAACCGTCTATGTCACGTTTTATAGCCAAATCTAATGAATAATATCAAATTTCATATCCCATGATGTCACCTTAATTTATAGTGAATATTATTTCAACCTAAAATGGAAGAAAATATACCGGGTGAGCCATGAAAAACCGTGCTCAGAATTTTTCTTTCCAAAATTTTTATTTCGCCACCGATTTTATCGAACTTTCCAGCATTGGCTAGCCAATTAAATAGGCTATTACATCCGTATTTGAAAATGGCCGACATATTAAAATTTAAGATGGCAGAAACAATTGAAAATAGGCCCAATAACGTATTATGAAGGAATAGACCTTTCTTGTCAATTCAAGACCACAACCAATAAAATCGCGTCATCTGCTGAGGAGCTAATGCGAGTTGAAGCAAAGCCTATTTTCCGTTTTTTTATTCTCGCATAATTAATCCAAATTTAGGTATCCTGCTCACCAATCCGCCATTTGGTCATTTCTCAACCGATTTCCTCAGATTTGGTATCAATGGCTAGCCAATTGGACAGGTTATCTTTTTGTTATGAGAAAATGACGTGCATGTCAAAATCCAAGATGGCGGAAGCAATTGAAAATAGAATTTTTTTGTCCTCATTGCTTTTTTAATAAAAATTAGCAGAAAGTCAGAACCAATAACTATTATGAAGGAATAGACCTTGACAATTCAAGGCCGCAACCAATCAAATCGGTTCATCTGATGAGGAGCTACAGCGAGTAAAAGCGAAGCCAACGTACCGGTTCCTTATTCCTGCGTAAATGACCCAAATTTAGGAATCCTACCCGCCATATCCTTATTTCCTAACCGATTTTTCCAAATCAAACATCAATGGCTTGCCAAATGGCCAGGCTGCCATTTTCATGTAAAAAAATTGCCAACATGTCAAAATTCAAGATAGCGGAAACTATTGAGAATGGGCCTTATTCGTCCTTGTTGGAAGAGAAAAACGGAAAGTGAGCTCCGCTTAAACTGGTCGTAGCTTCTCAGCAGATGACTCGATTTGATTGGTTGCGGTCTTGAATTGTCGAAGAAGGTCTATTCCTTCATAATAATTATTGACTTTGACTTTCTGCTAATTATTATTGAAGAACAATGAGGACAAAAGAAATTTAGTTTCAATTGCTTCCGCCATCTTGGATTTTGACAGGTCGATCATTTTCGCAGATGAGAAAGGTAGTCTGTCGAATTGCCTAGCCATTGATACCAAATTTGAGAAAATCGGTTGAGAAATAAGCATATGGCGGATTGGCGGGCAGGACACCTAAATCAGGGTCAATTCTGCGGAAATGAAATAAAAAACGAAAGTAGGCTTCGCTTCAACTCGCAATAACTCCTCAGCAGATGACGCTATTTTATTGGTGGCGGTCTTGAATTGACAAGAAAGGTCTATTCCTTCATAATACGTTATTGGTTTTGACTTTCTGGTAACTTTCAATAAAAAGCAACGAGAACAAAAGAAGGCCTATTTTCAATTGTTTCTGCCACCCTTAATTTTGACATGTCGGTCATTTTGAAATATGGAAATGAAATATGAGCACGGTTTTTTATGGCCCACCCGGTAGTACATCACGTATGAAGTAGGTACAATTTTGTTCCTCCTAAAAAGTACCCGTTTTTGACATAGGAGCTGGCTGAATTTCTGCAAACGGTGACATAACGTATGGTCCGAAAGTTTTGGGAATTTTTTTAAAAGCTAATAACTTTTTTTGGATAGTTTCAATTTTGTAACTTGAAATTGCAAAAACTAGCATCATCTTTAACAATTTCAAATTCGTATTCAACATATTGAAGATGGGCCATTATCTTTGATGGCTCTCAGTTTTCTTCTGCCGTGTTCGGTCATTCTCTGGACAACACCAGGATTAATTTCTCAGAGCTCCTGTCTCCCAATGTACCGCAAGCTCGACCAATATAAGATTTTTTGTAAGTATTGAGCAGGATAGTATGCGACAAGGAATGGGAAGCTGCCAATGAAGACCAATTACGGCGTCACATTTTTCAATAACATTAGAGAATTACGCATTTGTGAAATTGATACAGAAAATTCATAGAACATGGCAGAAGAAAATTGAGATCCATCGAAGATAGTGGTCCATTTTCGATATGTTGAATATGAATTTGTTATTGTTATATATGATGTTAATTTTTGCAATATCAAGTACGAAAATAAAGACTATTCAGAAAGAGTTATTAGCTTGGAACTATTTCCCAAAACTTTCGGACCATACGTTAGAAGGTTGCTGTTCTTCGCCATCGACTAGGTATTCTATAATGTGAATATTTTGCTAATGTGGAACTTTGTAATCACGAATTAGTGAAATAATCATCCATTTTTCTTACGTACGTGTTGCATGAAGTTTTGTTACGAGCGGAGATTCTGGAGAACACGCAATCTTTCATCCACAAGTGCGAAGCTCTGGACATTTCCGGAAGTAAGTAGACACACTTATAGATATTCAGTGAATAATATTTGCAGAAAGTGATGGAAAAAACTTTAGTGGAAGAATCATTTTTATTCCCTTACTAGCTTTCGCCGGGGCCATTTAGCGGCCCCTAAGCGAATAAACCTAGTCCTCGTTAGCGCTTCTCGTGGGGGGATATTAGCCCAGGCGCAGGCGCCAGGGAGCAAAAATCAGCTCAATAAGGAAATAATTGTTTCCTGGCTGGAAACTAGCTTGAAACGATCTGTGTGGCTTAGGTTTTGACATACTAATTTCCCCCCTTTCGGAAATGTCGGTGTCATGTCGCCATCATCAACAAGAAGTGCACCAGCGTGGTTTTTGCCGAATATCTTGATTTTGGGCCATCTGACAGCAAAAGATGTGAGTAGTCATTTTTAAACCAATGAGATTTCCTACGGAATAGTTTTTAAATGACCTTTCTGCGACCTATGGTTTTTGAGATAGAGCTTCTGGAAGCGAAAGGTATTGTCGTAGAAGCTCCATGGCCACTTGACTCAAAACACTAAAATGTCGATGTGACAAAAAAATTTAAAAATGAGATTTCTCGAGAATCCTTCATGCTATAGTTGCGGTGATGGTCTTAAACTCTTTCTTTTGAACCGTTGATTACGAATATAGAATAGTCAAAAACGTCACATTGTACATATACAGGGTGTACTGAGGGAATCAAGTCAGATCAGAGAAATTTTACATTTTTCTTCGATTTAGCCTATATGCGACACTCTAAGCACTTAACACGAGTCCAATAGCAATATGGATTTGCTTTATAAGATTTACTTAATACACTAAAGGACTGGTCAGCTAACAGCTTTACTGTGAAATGTTTTGAAGGCCCTCTGAAATCATCAGAATATTAAAAATTTACAGTACCAAGGAATGTATATAACAGTATATCATATACCAAGGGAACAAAGTGAATTTTTAATTTGGGAATTTGGACCCAAAGGGCCATCGAGCAACAAACTTCACCCAAGAAATCAAAAATTCACTTTGGTTCCTTGGTATATAATATACTGTTGGATACATTTCTTGCTACTGTAAATTTTAATGATTTCAGAGGGCCTTCAAATCATTTTACAGGTAAGCTGTGAGCTGATCACTTTTTAAGTGTATCAAGTGAAGCTTACAGAGCAATGCATATTGATATTGGACTCGCGATAAGTGCTAAGAGTTTCGCATAGGCTAAATCCAGGAAATATGTCAAATTTCTCTGTTCTGATTTGATTCCCGTAGTACACCCTGTATATGTACAATGTGACGTTTTTGACTTTTCAATATTCGTAATCTACGGTTCAAGAGGAAGAGTTTAAGACCATCACCGCAACTATAGGATGAAGAATTCTCGAGTTATCTAATTTTGAAAAAATTTTTGTCACATCGACATTTTAGTTATTTGAGTCAAGTGGCCATGGAGCTTTCACGACAATGACTCTCGCTTCCAGAAGCCCTATCTCAAAGACCATAGGTCGCAGAAAATTGATTGAAAAACCAAATTGTAGGGAATTTTATAGGCTTCAAAATGACTCCTAACATCATTAATTTGCTGTCAGATGACCCAAAATTAAGATATTCGGCAAAAACCACGCTGGTGCATTTCTTGTTGATGATGTCGACATGACGCCGACATTTCCGAAAGGGGGGAAACTAGTATGTCAAAACCTAAGCTACACAGATCGTTTTAAGCTAGTTTCCAGCCAGGAAATAATTATTTCCTTGCCTGGGCTATATTCTCAAAGGTTGCATTCGCAGTGTTTTGTCATGAAATCGTGTTGCAATTCGTTCATTTTGTTGTTTTTCAGTTTCTCTGCTTCTCACGGTGCTCATTCTGATTCGTTGGGAATGTGAGCGTGCTTCGCGCTCTTTGACTTTTTCATTTTTTGCTGTTCTTCCACTTCTTTTGTTTTCGCCGTTAAGCTTCAGAACTGGCAAGATCTCCTGCTCCGTTACCCAAGCCCAAGCTCCTTTTTATCAAGAGGTGATGAGAAAACATGCGTTCGAACCACGACGGATCTTGCTTCATATACCCCTACCCCACCCATTTCAAAAAGGTTTTGAATGGTCCACAATGTTCCAGAATATTCCACAACATTCGAGAGTGTTCTGGAATGTTCCACAATGATCTCGACTGTTCCTGGATGATTCCGAACGTTCCAGACTATTCCTGAATATTCCAGAATATACCGGAACATTCTGGAATGGTGCGGAATGATCTCGAATACTCTCAAATATTCTGTACTGTACCTCTACCAATAGGTGGCTCCACACCAAAAAGAGTTCGAATAGTCCACAAAGTTCCGGAACCTTCCACAACTTTCGAGAGTGTTCTGGAATGTTCCACAATGATCTGGAATGTTTCGGGATGTTTTTGATTGTTCGAGAATATTCTCAAACATTCCAGAACCTACCGGAACATACTGGAATGTGGTGGAATTATCTCGAATGATCTCGAGTTACCCGAACATTTCAGAATATATCGAAACATTCTGGAATGTTCTGGAATGATCTCGAATGTTCTACAATGATCTGGAGTGCTCCGGATCGTTCCAGACTATTCCCGAACATTCCAGAACATATCGGAACATTCTGGAATGTTGTAGAGTGATCGCGGATACTCTCGATTTTCCCGAACATTTCAGAACATACTGGAACATTTTGGAATGTTATAGAATGATCTCGAAGGTTTTATATTGATCTGGAATGTCCCGGGATCTTCCAAACATTACGAAAGAAACCGGAGTATTCTAGAATGTTGCGGAATGATTTCGGAATGTTTTTCACAATGATCTGGAATGTTCCGAGATTTTTCTGAACGTTCCGGGATGTTTCCGAATGTTCCAGACTATTTCCGAACATTCTAGAACATACCGGAACATTCTGGAATGTTGTGGAACGATCTTAAATATTCCACAATAAATTGTAATGTTCCGGAATAATTCCGATCGTTCCAGATTCTCGAACATACCGGAATATTCTTGAATGTTGTGGAATGATAACAAATGCGCTAAATGATCTAGAATGTTCCGGGATGTTTCCGAACGTTTCACATCATTCACGACTATTCCAGAACATACTGGAACATTCTGCAATGTTGTGGAATGATCACGAATGTTCCACAGTGATCTGGGATATTCTGGAATGTTCCCGAACGTCCCAGATCATTCACGACTATTCCAGAACATACTGGAACATTCTGCAATGTTGTGAAATGATCTCGAATGTTCCACAATGGGTTGTAACATTACGGAATGTTGCCGAACCTTCCAGGCTATTCTCGACAATACCGGATCATTCTGAAGAGTTGTGGAATGATCACGAATGTTCCACAGTGATCTGGGATATTCTGGGATGTTCCCGAACGTCCCAGGCTATTCTCGAACATACCGGAACATTCTGGGATGTTGTAGAATGATCTCGAATGTTCCACAATGATCTGCAATTTTCCGGGATTTTCCAAACATTTCAGAACATACCGGAACATTCTGGAATGTTCAGGAACAATCTTGAATATTCCACATTGGATTGGAATGTTCCGGAATGTTCCCGAACGTTCCAGACTATTCCCCAGCATAGCCCAACATTCTGGAATGTTGTAGAATGATCTCGAATGTTCTACAATGATCTGGATTGTTCCGGGATGTTTCCGACCCTTCCGGACTATCCCCGAACATTCTAGAACATACCAAAACATTTTGGCATGTTGTGGAGCGATCTAGAATGATCCACAATGGATTGGAATCTACAGAAATGTTTCCTAACGTTCCAGACTATTCCCGAGCATAGCAGAACATTCTGAAATGTTGTGGAATGATGACGAATCCTCCACAATGATCTGGAATGTCCCGGGATGTTTCTGAACGTTCCAGATCATTCCCGACCAATTTAGAACATACCGGACCATTCTGGAATGTTGTTGAGTGATCTCGATTGTTCCACAATGGGTTTGAATGTTCCGGAATATTCCCAAACCTTCCAGAGCATTCCCGACAATATCGTTACATTCTATAATATTGTGGAATGATCACGGATGCTTCACAATGATCTGGAATATTCTGGGATGTTTCCGAACGTTCCAGACTATTTCCGACCATTCCAGAACATACCGGAACATTTTGGAATGTTTTATTATGATCTCGAATAATCCACAATGATCTGGAATGTTAAGAGATTTTCCAAACATGTAGGAACACACAGGAACATTCTGCAATGTTGTGGAACGATCTCGAACGTTCCACAATGGATTGGAATGTTCTGGAATGTTTCCGAACGTTCTAGACCATTCCCGAATATACCCGGAGCATTCTGGCACTTTGTGGATTGATCACGAATGCTCCACAATAATCTGGAATGTTCGGGATGTTTCTAAACAGTCCAGATTAATCCGACCATTCCAGAACATACCGTGAGATTTTGGAATGTTATGGAATGATCTTGAATGTTCCACAATGATCTGGAATGTTCAGCGATGTTTCCGAACGTTACGAACGTTTCATTCTAGAACATACCAGAACATTCTGAAATGTTGTAGAATTATCTTGAATACTTTTGAATGTTCTGCACTGTTCTAGACATTCTAGAGGGCATAAGTTCCAGCCCTTATATCTTTGAAAAACACGCCCTTCCGAGTACCTTCTTCATGGATGGGGGATAGAGGGCTACCACACCATATAACTCCTTTGATCGTACTGGGACTCATTCCAGAGTTTTCGCACGGACAGTGTACGCTTGCTCTTATTATCCGAACGCTCCAGACTATTCCCGAACATTCCAGAACATACGGAACATTATGGAATGTTGTGGGATGATCCCGAATACCCTCGAATGTTCTGGACTGTTCTAGACATTTCTAGAAGGCGAAAAACTTCCAGCCCTTATATCTTCAAAAGCACGCTCTTGAGGTGAAACGGAAACCTTCTTCATCGATGGTGGATGAAGGGCTACCACATCATATAAACTCCCATGATCGTAGCGGGACTCGTTTCTTAGTTTTAGCGGCACAAAGATTTGGCACTTTCTTTTATTATATATATTGATTGCTATACATATAGGATAGGTATAATTTTTGTGAAAAGCGGGCTTTGCCCCGCGATTCCACAGAGTTCTTGTCTCATACAATCGACATATACCTACGTACCTTGAATTGTTTAGGAAAAATTCCCAAAAAAAAAAACAGTTCTTGTTCGATTTTTCCCCCAAACTAAATCTGTACGAGTGCTTCACATTTGGGTCGCTTTTGTTTCGATTTGTTTTTCAAATTTTTGTCCAAAATCAAAACCGACCTTCGGGCTTTCCCATAATATGAGCCTGCTCTAGCTTCGACAAGAGCGCTAATTCCTCCACGATTCAGACTTAAGCGCACCATGTCAACGTTTCGGGGCATCTCAATTCGATCATTCAACGTACTACCGGAGAGCTGGAAATTTTTTGCCAGTGGACGCTCCTAGTGCAAAGCTCAGGTCATTTTCAAAGGCAAACTGTTTTTATAGCTTTGAGGAATTCCTGAGGGGCTCAGTGCTAATGCGATGCTAGTTTTGTTATAAGTATTATGTTCTTGTGTTTTACATTGACTGTTTTGTTTCTTCTAAGGAAGGCATTATATAGCCACTTTATACTTGTGCTATGTATTTATGTAACTCTTTCTGTTATTGTTGTTTTATTGTTATATTGAGGTTCAAATACCTAATCTAAATTGGTTTCTTAATAAATGTCTATCCATCCATCTATCTATCAATCTAATTTTCCGAAATCGGTCAAATACGAGAAAAAATTTCTGCAAGACCAAATGGGTACATTTTCAAGATCACCCTGTGATCAAATTAGATAGCCAAAAATTGGGAAAAATACCTTGAGGTGCGGGCACAAATAATGTTCCCTTTGCACAAAAAAAAACAGTTGATTTTTGTGTGAAACAAGAGCTGTTCAAACTTCAATTGTTTGCATGATTGAGCACTCTGTATATGTATTTATTACGAAACATTTGTACCAAGTACCGAAAATGACCCATGGTATGTTGTAGTCCAATATTTTAGCTAATCCAGAAAACAAAACATTTTTCAAAGTATTAGTTCATTTATTCAGGAGCCATGCTATGACACTTGAATGCGACTAACATTTTCAGGTGACCCATTTCAATTATCGCGCAATTTTTTCTAAAAAAAAATCTGAATTCTACTGTCACTGCGTTTCGTTGAGTTGTAGGAGTTTGTAATACAACTTCCACTTCCACTTAATTGCTACAAACACTAATTGTTTCAACTTGTCAATGCCACAGTGTACCTTTGGCTCAGAAAAATACTGTTACGAGCGGCGATTCTGAAGAACCTTCAACGTTCGATCAAGACACATCTGTCCATTTAGGCGGAGGTGCAGATTCCAGAACACACGGAAAGCACGCGAAAGGTGTGTGATTATTCAGGAGTCGTCTAGAAACCGCATATTAGAGATGGGCGGTCCGGGTCCGAAAGCGGATTCGTTCTAAACGGTTCCGTTCCACTTGCGGACCGGGTCCCCGGGGCGGATCCGGTTCGGAAGAAGTTGAAGGACCAGGACAGATTCCGAACTCGTTAGTTTTTGTTGTGGTACACTTCACAAGCCCGTCCAAAATTCCGCCACCGTCACGACCTGCGTGGCGCCTAGGAAGCTATCGCGTAATAGTCGGTTTAGAAAAGCCTCTAAAATTTCGAGATATTGCCAGTATTGTTGATCGGCCGGTCATTCGGATTAGAACAAAATTTCGGATTTCAAATTGGCGCTTTCACTGTTTGCGATTTGGAAAATTCGGATCCGGAACGACGAAACACCGGGAGGTGGAATCGGTTCCACTCGTTCCGGTCTCGGACCCGTTCATTCAGAACGGGTCCGGCTGGAACGACCCATCTCTACCGCATATGCCGGGTCACTATGGAAATTGCCGGAAGATGATGGGAAGTTCAGGAACACTATTCGGAGGTCTATATAAGGCATCAACTGTCAGCTCACGGTCTTGAATTGGAAGAGACAGCGAGCGGATAGGAGCGAAGTACCTGCGATGTTTTCCAATCGTGAATAATTATCGCTGACGTGTCTTTATTGTAGTACGCATACGCAGTAATAAACAGTGTGTGTTTCAATACGATCTTCTTAATTATTATATTCGAACTCGTACGCGAAATACGTAACAATACGTTTCTGCACGGCCGGAATGATCATGAGACTCCCAGATTCATTGAAACTCGACTAACTGAATTATGCCAAGCTTCTGGACTATTTAAAGGCTCAAGTTCTTGGAATCGCCTGCTCACCACACCAGCATCGACTTGACCTTGCTGAATTTCTCACTTTGTTTTCCAATAATTTACATAATAAAGTGCGTTCTGCGTTTATAATGTATAGCTAAAACAGGTAAATTTCTGATAAATTAGCTATAAGTACACCATCAGGTGGGCGGAATAGTAGGTACTTGTTTTTTTAAGCAATACCTATCACCTATGTGCATTATTGAAAATGCTTCATGCTCTGAATTCGTTGAAATATTTTTTTATCTAGGAACTTTGAACTAAATACTAAATATGTATGTAAATTGAAAGTACGAAAACAAACTCTAAAACTTTTGGTATACATAGTTCCTATACATAATAGAGCAGAATGCAGTGCTCCAGAATAAAGAATTATGGGCGACATTTAGGAAATGAACACCACCAGTAGTTACCGCCCGCTTGGCGTGTGATAAATATTCATGCCCCAATCAAATGCCTTGTGCGTTTTTCTGATCATTTTTCATTAGATTCCATAATACTTGTGAATGAATGTATATAGTATATAAACATAATATGCACTGATGCTAGCTGTAGATAGATGTAGTAGGTACGGCATCGTAAAGGAGAAGAAATAGGTCCTCGCGGAGGTACAATGGTATCATAGTACACAATCACACTTACACACACTTACATGTGGATATAAATTGAAAAGTCAGTGGAATACATCAATTCAATCATGTTCATGGTTGAATGGTTGATAGAAAACTTGGTGTTTGAAGGTCAAGTCCGAGACCAACTCCCGAACAAGTGACCTCACATTTTTTACAAAGGAGATCGTCGGTTCTTCTCAGGTCAAAAGTCGCCTATGATGTACCATTTAACAATTGTTCCCTTGATACCTTGACATGTCTGCAACAACGTGTTGAAAGAAACGACTCAACTTTGAGGACGCCGGCTCAGCTACCTATACTTTTGAGGGCCATTTTGTTATGTGTACTAGGACAAGGCCGCAAAAATAGCTACATTGATTGAGAATGTACAATTTAAGTTTTCAATTGTGAAAATCAACAATAGGAGAGAACGACTTGAAAGCCTGGTGTAATTATGTGAATTTGTAGAGGCATCCAAATAAGAAATTAAGACGGTGCAATGCTGCTGTTAATTGAATTTTCATCCACCAATGCAGCAGTAAAGAAATCGATAGCGATGGTTTTGTGACAATAACAACTGTGGAACGTAAACCAATTTAATTCGTCATTTTCTTTATGGAAATACATGCGGAATTGAAATCACTGTTTTTTTTTTTTACCTCTCAGACGGCAGTAGTTTCATAGTTTATGGAACAACTTGAGTCGACTGCGGTTTTGTCATTTTATGAATTTATATATTTTCAAGAGTGAAATCAATCTCCCGAAACGAATTCATCGTACTTGAACCAAGCTCGTGCGATAAGGAATGACTGGCTTATGCGAAAAGCGGCTTTGGACTCAGCCCGATTCCGTTTGTGCTCCCCTTTTTGCTAACGGAACAGCTGATGATGTGACTATGGTTTTTGTCACAACAACAATGTTTTCGGGTATACATTTGGCAAGTATTTTGTCATATGCTCTGGTTTTGTCAGTAAAGTCCGATTTATAGTCGACGGAATCGTAAACGGAGACGCAAGCGTGAGAAAACAGTCCAATAACTCATCGACCAAAAGGAAGACGCTAAGGTGGACAATGAGCCAATGACAGTGAGTGGTCCATTTTTGCTACGCTTGCATCTCCGGTTACTCTTCTGTCGACTATAACTCCATTGGGGGGGGGGGGGGTCCTTTTTTACAATGATGTTTCCCCTGCCAGTCTGTCCGGCCTCTGTCTGTGAAAGAGTCTGCCAAGTTTATTTTAGCGAACGGTGTGTTAGCGCGGTACACATAAAGACGGCAGCCTTCCGATGAAGGCTGCATTAAAACAATAACTCTTGGATTAGGAAAGCAGCAAGCGACAGTCAGAAATAAAATTCACAACAACAATCAGAAACTTTATGCAAAACAAAAAAAACCCAAACAGACAGAATTACAAAACAATAAAAAAAAAACAAACAATGTGAATTGAATGAAATGAAAAATCCGAGTGGTTCTGATCGGGGGCAGGTTCGCTGGCGCCGAGTGGCGTCCTGAAAACGAGACGAACTGCACTGAAGGTATACACTCCGGCAAACGGGAATAAACGGTAAATGGTAAAAACAATGGAAAATATGGAACTTACGGGATCTTATTCGGTGGCGGCGTCGTCCTGGCGGAGTCCGAAGGCGGCGTCGTGGTGGATGGCCGTTCCGGTGGTGGATTTCCCGTTGAAATGCACGAGTGCCCGTGTTCGTCACCAAAATGGCGGACGAACGACTCGATCCCGTCCGAAACTGGAGCTTTGTGTGCGGCTGGCTGGTCCAAACCGCTCCCCGGTGAAAGCGGTGAAAACTGCCGCTTTCTGGACTTGGAGATGATGCAGAGATCCTCCAGGAGTCACTATCGGACGCGATGGGCCTTGGATGGGCTTCTGGTCGAGTACGAATGTACGCCGATGGCACGACAAGATGGCCGCGAGAACGATGACAAAAAAGGACGGCGTGGCTTCCTGCTCGACGTACGTAGATCGACCCCGCTTCGAACGAAGCGGCAAGAACACGAGCGGAAAGAAAGCCGAAGAATGCCGAAGACGGCCGAAGAAAGCGCTGGAGCTCGCTCACGCTTGCGCCTGACAGCCAAGTGCCAGGCACACCGAACAGGGGATGAGGGGTGAGGACTTGGACAACACAGGGATATTTTGGGTTGCATACCCTCAGTGCACACGAATGCAGTTTTCAATGAACGGGGCCGAGACACGGTGTCTGTTGCATTTTATTGTATGGTCGTGGTAGCTGAAAGTTAACTTTCTCTTCTCTATTATAGGAAGACCAGCTGTTTTCATCCACTGCGTTCAGATTTATACATGTTACTTACAAACGAGGGTAATCCTCTGAAGAAATCTGTCAGAGAAATCAAAAGAGGTCTCTTTTGCGACTGGGTCCCCTGGAGCTTCTCCAGATGACCTCACCATCCATCCAGAGGTCCCCAAAGATACCTTCTAGAAGAGTTTCTTTTGGGGGCTCTCTAACTTTAGAGCGGTTTACTCATCGCGCCAATCCACAAAAACTGTTTTGACCCCAGTACCGTTTTCAGGGCTGCTTCACTCGCTAGACACTCGTTTTGTAACCTTCCTCATTCACAATATAATCTGCCACTTTCAAGACTCATGAATAGCGGTATTGATGTGTTTCTATTTATAGATGGATACTTAACATCCAATGAGTATTGCGGGTTCGAATGTTTTATGCGGGTTTATAAGGCGACTAATATCTGTCATTTGAAGGAGTTCTTGTTCAACTTCTCTGGTATTCAGAGCTCACACCGCGATCGATCGATCCTTCTGCTCTCAGTTCGGGCCTCCCCCGTCAATTTTTTACCTCTTTCGTATACCCGCAGGCCTGCGAAATTCATAAGGGTTGCGCTCGGCGTCCCCTTTCTTCTCCCACGGTTGACTTAATTTTATTGTGTTAAGTCTTATTGACGGGCCGCGTGGGGTTGCGTTCCGGTTAATCGATGATTGACAATTAATTATGAAAAATAGAATTGTGCGTCGCACCGTCCCTTTCTTTCCTTCTTGACTCGTACCTGTTCCCCAAGCTTCGGCTGTTCCAGTCTTTGTCTGGCGCCCCCTTTTTTTATTATTTCCCGCGAATAATCAAATTTCTCTCCGGCGAATAATTGGAAATGGCGCGCTGCCATTTTAATGCACGGCGCTCCGGCAGGTACACACTTCTCACTTTTTTAAATCTCTTCTCTGGCACGTACTTTAAATTCCTTTATAACTCGGAACTTGAAAAAAGTCATCAAACTGGATAACCATGTTTTATAAGTAGGTACATGGTGCCTGGGATTACGTTAACGACGGAATGAGCTGAATATTTTCGGGAAGTTTCCCGCGCGCGCTGTTGCCCCTACAAGAAATTATTCTTGGGGTACACTACCGAGGCAGACTACTTGTCGCCACCGTCGCCGCTGTTGTTGCTACTGCTATTGCTGCTGCTGCTACTACATCCGCGGAACTACTAATTAATTGCCCCATTTGCTGGAGTCAGGCAAATATCTCGTGCTTATACCCCTTACACGCTTGGTAAATCTCTTGTTTCTTTTTTTTTTTGTTAGAGAAGCATTGTACTGATTTGTTGCTTGTGTTTTGAATTAGACATCAATACATAGGTACTAGAATATTGTCAAATTTCATTGTTATTTCATTAGTTATTGTGTGCATAATTATACCAGGTGATTCAAAAATGGCGGATTTCCGAGCGGATTTCCTTTCGGGCACGTTATAGTGGACGTTGAAGGAGCACGGGAAAAATAATTACAAAAATTGATCGGCTTCGATTAGCAAGTTAATAACGGAAACAAATCTCTCCAATCTAGCAGCATCGCATGGCACTTACCTGGCACCTTACAAATAGAAAAGACCATATGTCGTCACGGATTTTTACGGTTGCGTAGGAACCAGGCAAATCCATAATTCAAAAAAGGTTGGCTGATTTTTGATGCCCCAATAACCGTTACGACGGTGGTGATAAACATATGGTCTTCTCTATTTGTATTGCCTATACATTACAATAGCATAATTGTATCGTTCGTTACCTCAATCGTTACCCTGGAAACTCCGTAGAACCTTCCAAACCGTACCAAACATACTTGCCAAATGTATTTTCACAGCACTTCTGACGTGAAAGACAAATTTTGAAATTCAAAAATACAACTTAGATCTCAATTGCAATAGGAAATTTTCCCCATTTTCATTCGGGAACTACTAAAGATATGTGATTTCTCGCAAATAACAATGCTTTGCTTCAAAATCATGCAAACTGCAAAAGTTAAATTCTCAACTTCACCTCTTTGTAACTCGGAGGATAAATGAGCGTTTCTTTACTATTTCTTCCATGCTCCGTCAACGTCTCCCACAATTTACACAGGAGGAAATCCGCCATTTTTAATCAGCCTGTATGTAGATAAGAATAAAAATAACTTCCTCAAAAAATTAGTGAAATATCTACACTCCACATCCGCAAACTTTGACGACGGAGTAACTAAATGGAAAATGAAGACAAAGTAAATGGGAAATGAAGACTTGAGTGAATGGAAGAGGAAGGCAAAGGAGTAGATGGAGACGAATATAAATAACTGACGGAGAAGTATGACTGATGAAAAAGGAACTAGAGACAAACAAGAAATTTGTTTTTCAAAGAAGACAAAAATTGGCGATGAACGGCAAGTTTATAATCCAGGCCCTAGCAGTACTTCTGTAGGAAAAACGATGTAATCAACATTTTTTTTTTGGAATCGTTAGAGGATCATCCCAGGACAAATAATCACTCGGGTGCTTTTGCGATTTCTGGTACATTTTCCAGCAATATCGCATCAAAGATGGCGGCTGGTCAATTCTTCAGTTCGCTGATATTTCTTGGAGTTTTTGCGATTTTTTTCTAATAAAAGTACTAATCCACTCAAAAAACAATTCCGGATCGAATGGTGCTGTCAGATTTTGAGTGCTCACGTTATACCGGGTGAAAAAAAAATAAAACGAGTTCTATATTTTTTTTTCAACTTTTTAGTTTCTTGGCCGATTTTCACAAACTTTCAGTCAAAAGCTTGCTGACTAAATCGTCTGCTCAAATCATTTGTCAATATAGCCAAATTATCAAAAATCAAGATGGCGGCAGCGAACCCAAATAAAAATGTGTCGTATTTCGAGAATTTTTTTTGGATTTCTAAACTTCGTAAAGAACGACACTGATGGTGGATTCTGGGAGATTCAGCTTTCTTCTGCAATTTGGGACTAGATTTACTTAATTCGCATATAACACTGTGAAAATATAGTGAATTAAAGGAAAGTCCACTTGTGATGTTTTCCAAATTCACAATGAATCAGCAGTTCAAAAACCTCCCGCGAATCCTTATTTCTGAAGCAATTTCTACACACTTGGTAGTGATCGTGAGCTGTATGCATAGGCTACAAATACCGTGTTGGTGCATAGCCCAAGTTTCGAAATTTGAGATGATAGATGACGTAAATGGTGGAGGTGCGCATGTCAAATATCGAATATTCTACTTTTTGTTCTCACATGTTCTGAACGAAATTTCTATGAATGGTTGGCTTGATGGTCAGCTGGATAAACACGCAACGAGGATCGAATGTTGAAAGAGTCGAAATGTGAAATTTTCAAATAGACGACTTTACTTCTTTGAAGAAAATAAAACGATTCTATCCGTTGGTCCAGGAATTTTTGCTGTTAAAATCGCAAGTAGCGAACAAAAATGAAAGCCAGTCGGATTTTTGTATATAAGCTCAGTTAAGCATGTAGTTCAACATAGTCAAAGTTCTCAAAAATCTGGTGTGAGCTTCGGCCGTTGTGGCCTCGAGAAGAACTTGAGGATCAGTTTTTCGCGTATATCTCGAGAACAATGGCACTTATGAAGAACGTGCTTGGGAAGAAATTGTTATAATTTTATTGTCTATAAGAAAGGTCCTCACACGTTTCATCGTCAGTCCACTCTTTCTTCGTCAAAACACAAGAAAATTAAAATAATCCAGATGCTCGATGCTGAAGACTGTATGGACCTTGAGTTTTATTATGGCGAAGTGCCACCTCGTAGAGGTGTTGGTTGGTCCACTATTTCTTGATTGAAACTTGAAGCCATCAATACGAACTATGCCGGCGTCATATACAGGGTGAAATAAAAATAAAAAGTTGAACATTTGTTCCTCAAGAACCAGAATAGGTGAAGACATGTAAATCGCCATAAATAATTCTGATTTCATGGTCATGAAGTCGTCGTGAACTTGAATCAGATATCTTGAGCCGTTCTTGAAATATCTTCAAAAGACTGAAGTTGTTACCGAAAAAAAATATTTTTTTGTCTACTCATCAGAAAAAAAGTTGACTGTGTTTTTCTTAAACTAGTTGGCCTAGGAAGTGTTTTTCACTATTATTTCATTTTAAATGTGATTTATCATTGTTTCGATTCAAAACACCAAGTCTTGATTCAATATCTGAAGAGTTACTGATAGACGGAAAACTAGTTTTTTTTCGTAACGACTTCAGTCATCTGAAGATATGTCAGAATCGGCTCAACATTTTTGATCCAAGTTTACGACGATTTCATGACCATGAAATTAGAAATATTTTTAGCGGTTTATATGTCTTCACCTGTTTTGGTTCTTGAGGTACATTTCTTCAACTTCTTATTTTTATTTCACCCTGTATATGCCGCCGGCATAGTTGGTATTGATGGCAAATAGTTACAGTCAAAACTGAATAGATCGAACAAGACCTCTACCAAGTGGCACCCCGCCATCATAAAACTCAAGGTCCATACAGTCTTCAGCATCGAGCATCTGGATTATTTTAATTTTCTTGTGTTTTGACGAAGAAAGAGTAGACTGACGATGAAACGTGTAAGAACCTTTCTTATAGACAATAAAATTTTCAACAATTTCTTCTCAAGCACATTCTTCTCAAGTGAAATTGTTCACGAGATATACGCGAAAAACTGATCCTCAAGTTCTTCTCGAGGCCACAACGGCCGAAGCTCACACCGGATTCTTGAGAACTTTGACTATGTTGAACTACATGCCTAACCGAGCTTATATACAAAAATCCGGCTGGCTTTCATTTTTGTTCGCTATTTGCGATTTTAACAGCTAACATTCCTGGACCAACGGATAGAACCGTTTTATTTTCTCCAAAGAAGTAAGGTCGTCTATTTGAAAATTTCACATTTCGACTCTTACAACATTTCACTCTCGTTGCGTGGTTATCCAGCTGACCATTAAGCCAACTATTTATAGAAATTTCGTTCAGAACATGTGAGAACAAAAAGTAGAATATTCGATATTTGACATGCGCACCTCCACCATTTACGTCATCTATCATCTAAAATTCCGAAACTTCGGCCATGCACCAATACGGTATTTGTAGCCTATGCACACAGCTTACGATCACTACCAAGTGTGTAGAAATTGCTTCAGAAATAAGGATTCGCGGGAGGTTTTTTAACTGCTGATTTATTGTGAATTTGGAAAAAATCACAAGTGGTCCTTCCTTTAATTTACTATATTCTCACAGTGGAATGTGCGAATTAAGTAAATCTAGTCCCAAATTGCAGAAGAAAGCTGAATCTCCCAGAGGCCACCATCAGTGTCGTTCTTTACGGAGTTTAGAAATAAAAAAAAAATCTCGAAATACGACACATTTTTATTTGGGTTCGCCGCCGCCATCTTGAATTTTGATAATTTGGCTATATTGACAATTGATTTGAGTAGACGATTTAGTCAGCAAGCTTTTGACATAAAGTTTGTGAAAATCGGCCAAGAAACTAAAAAGTTGGAAAAAAATATAAAACTCGTTTTATTTTTTTTTCATCTGGTATAACGTAAGTACTCAAAATCTGAGAGCACCATTCGATCCGGAATTGTTTTTTGGGTAGATTAGTACTTTTATTTGGGAAAAATCGCAAAAACTTCAAGAAATATCAGCGAACTGAAGAATTGACCAGCCGCCAACTTTGATGCGATATTGCTGGAAAATGTACCAGAAATCGCGAAAGCACTCGAGTGATTATTTGTCCTGAACTGATCCTCTAACGATTCCAGAAAAAAAAATTTGATTACATCGTTTTTCCTACAGAAGTACTGCTAGGGACAGGACTATTAGGAATTTTTTCGAGTAGCGGAAACTGGAGCATGCATAGTAGTCCGGATGTTAAGGTATAATACCCTCCACTTTTATAACAAGCAATGCCACTTGGCATACCTGTTGCCAAGACCATGTTTGACCGTTTAAGATCAGGAGCCAAAGTCGCAAGCAATGCAGGCGTCGTATACAGGGTGTCGTATAGAAAAAAAGTAAAAAAATCGTATATCATTAACCAAACTAAATGGATTCACGTGAACAGGCATATATATTCACAATATATTACCCATCAAGGAAAAGTCAACGATTTTGAAAAATCTTGAGTGGTTCCTGAAATATTTAGGAAAAACTGAGTTTTCGTCTGAATATTTTATTTCTCGGTGAATCAGTGAATTTTCAAGATATCGAAGTGCAACTTGGTAGTTCTATGGTCAGTATGGTCATGAATCAAAAACGATCAGGAGCCAAATGCAGGACCTGTCATTTCCAGAAATAAGACAGTGAACTTCTTTTTTCACTACTAGCTGTGAAGTATGTCATTATTGACCTGTTTAGAGGTCGTGAAGTGAAATTTCACAACCTGTTGTAAAATCAGATAGGCCGGGCATATTATTAACCGCTCCGTCCGATTAACGTACTCAATCAAATAGGCCGTGCATATTATCAACCGCTTCGTATGATTGACGTTTGGCGACTTGGCGTTTGAATCTCATCAAATTTTGGACAACGGCAGCTCATTTACACGAAAAGGTCGAGAAGTTGTTTGACCGGGTCTTATTTAATGCAGAGCTTGATGTGGTGTACGTGAATTTGGTTGGTTTTGTGAAAAAGCAGCTGAAGGCCGAATGGTCGGTTGGTCAGTACAACATATAACCTCACATTATCTACTTTTTTGGAATTATTTCCAATTACCTGTGTTCACTTCTCGATCAGCACACATATCATTTACAATCTGTTATTGTTAGAGGATGCAGTTTTCTCAAAAGGGACCAGTTCATGAAAGTTGCATACGTTTTCATGTATCTAAATAGTTTTTTTACACGACCGGGTGTGAAGTGAGCCTTTTTACCCTCATTTTCAGGCGTAAAGTGGCTCATTTAGCCCGAGGGCGTAAAATTTTTACTTTTACGCCCTCGGGCTTTGGTTTTTTAAGCGTCAAAAAACAAATGCTTGTAATTATTATTAAATGTCACAAACTAATAAATTTGTTGAAATGCACAGCTCAGAGGCATTTGGGACACCCCCAAAGGCGGGGAAGGGTGTATGGTTTCACTTATTAAGCTTCTCGTTGAATTGTTTGCTTTGAAAATACACATATTCGAAACTCCAAAAGTGAGGTTATGTGCGTTGACGGCTCTGGCCGGATTCCTATTTATCAGAGTTCCGTGCCAAGTTTTCTTGAGGGGGCCGGCGAATACTAAATTTGAATAGCCGTTTTCGATACAAGAGCGCGATTTCAGGCCCGAAGCCGTGGTTGCCATCATAAAACGTGTAGCCGAATGAATATTTTGGTTTGTAGGTATCCGTCTGCCTGTCTCTTTACGTAGGCTGTAACTTTGCGGTAAAATCCGTGTCGTCCTTAACTGAAAGGGTTGTCTTCAGCATGGAAAACACGGACCACAAAGTAGAAGGCTTCACCACCTTGGATTTTTCAGCTAAGTATAGGTATACCTACGTTCTCATGTTTTTTTTTGGACTTCTCCGGCAGAAGATCAAGTGTGACTCGAGAAGCCATCGCCATCGGCGGGAGGAGTGCAGCGCCTCAAAAACGAAAATTCTTGCTGGGTGCTTTTCAATAAAAAAGACACTGACGCTAGTGATAATTATTAAATGGCAAGTAAAAACAAAATCATAGGTGCCCATAATGTCATTGCTAACTAGATCGATCTATAATCGCTTTTTAGTTTTTCGGCTTTTATGGTTCAAAATCAAATTTAAAAAAAGAATGGGTCGTGTAAAAAACGTTGTATGCAGCTCAAGCGTAAAGCCTGTTTTAGGCCCTCTGTCTGAATGTGCCCTCGCTATGCTCGGGCACAACTTACATACGTCGGGCCTAAAACAGTCGCTTTACGCTCTTACTACATAAATAACTATTGTTTTTCATTTTGCTGGCAGAAGTCATTGGTGGCCTTATCTGCTGCCTCGCACAATTCGAAAGGTGTCTCAAGACCGTCATTTATTGTCATCATCACCCCGGCGAATAGTATTTGAAGTTGAAAACTTTCAAAATGCTCGAGGTCTACCTACTCGGTATTTGACATCTACAATAAATGCAGAGCTTTTTTGTAAAATTTTGGAACTTCACAAATCGGATCTGCTTTGCTAGTAGTGAAAAAAATCGTATATAAACCGCGCTTGAGAAGGCTATTATAGCCTTCGCACGTATCTCCCTCGCCGCTACGCGGCTCGGGATTTAAACGGTGCTCACGCTATAATAGCTCACTTCTCAACCTTGGTATATAATATACTATTCTTCGCGACCGCCATCTTGAATCTCTATTCTACTCAACAATTAAACATGTGACAACTGAATGTGAGATAGATGACATCCAGTCACCCCATTATGAAATAGCTAGCCTTGAAGCAAGGTAAGGGTCTCTTCATCGAGAAAACAGCGTTACCCAAGTTTTTCATGGTGATACGCATTTGCAGCGCCTGTGATGGCTAATCAGAAATATGGAAGAGCAGAGTGAGCTCTTTGTCACAATCCTACATTCATTATCAGCTGAGTTACCAAAATTCTGAGGTAAATTTTTGGTGGCTTACTGAACCAAATATGTGACGCTTTTTGGTGAAAAATGCAATAAAAAATCGAGCAATCATCATCATGTCATCCCTCACTAAGAGAAGGCTATTGCAAAAACTGAAACTAATCAGAGCTCAATTGTTTTGGGAGAGTCAACCCTATAGTTTTGAGCCATAAAATGTTGGACACATGCGTCCCTTTGTTAGAGATAAGACATGAGAGACTTGCATGCAGAAAGTTTTTTCCAAGTTCTGAGCCACGTATTATTTTCAGAAAGCTACCAAAATTTTGTCTCTGGATCCATGATGAATTCTGGTACTGAATCTCAAAATGGATGTAATATTGTTGATCATCAACGTTTGGTGGGTTTCTGAATGAAACATGTGAATAAGAATTTTGAATTTTTTTCTGCATGCACGCCTTCCATGTCTTCTCTCTGGCAACCGGACGCATGTGTTCAACATTTATTGGCTCAAGAATATAGGCTTTAATCTCACAAAACATTTCAGCGTTGATTTGTTTCAGTTTTTGCAACAGCCTTCTCTTCGTGAGAGATAACAAGATAAGGATAGCCCGATTTTTTTTTGCATTTCTCACCAAAAAGCGCCACCTATTTTGTTCAGCAAGTCATCAAGAGTTCACCTTTGGACCGATCATCATGAATTTTGGTAATTCGGCTCAAAATGAATGATGGATTGTGACAAAGAGCGCACTCTGCTCTTTCAAAATTCTCATTAGCCATCACAGGCGCTGCAAATGCGTATTACTATGAAAACCTTGGGTGACAATGTTTTCTCGATGAAGACACCCTCACCTTGCTTCAAGGCCATTTTTCCGTGATAAAGTGACTGGATGCTAACATTCTCACATTCGACTGTCATTTTTCCAACTGTTGAGTAAAACGAAGATTCAAGATGGCGGTGACAAAGAAAAAGAAGTTGACTGTCTTACTTCTGGAAAATAGCAGGCCCTGCATTTGGCTCCTGATTGTTTTTTATTCATTACAATACTCGCCGTAAACTTACCAAGTTGCACAAATTGCACGATATCTTGAAAATTCACTGATTTACCGAGAAATAAAATATTTGGAAGAAAATTCAGTTTTTCCTGAATATTTCAGGAACCGCTCAAGATTTTCCAAAACTGTTGACTTTTCCTTGATGGGTAATATATTGTGGATATATGTGCCTACTCACGTGAATCCATCTGGTTCGGTTAATGATCTACGAGTTTTTCACTTTTTTTCTATACGACACCCTGTATACGACGCCTGCATCACCTACGACTTCGACTCCTGATCTTAATCGGTCGAACATGGTCTCGGCAACAGGTATGCCAAGTGGCATTGCTTGTTATAAAAGTGAAGGGTGCCCCCTAAATTTTGACCTTACCGTCCGGACTATATTGCTCGGGTATATAGAGCACTTTTTCAAGAATGACCGAATTGAAGAAGGCGCGTGTTGAAGCAGAGACGCTGATGATAACGTTGTTTGTAACTCGAACTCACGAACTAATGTTAGTGCTACCTCAGCGACCAAACCAGAAATTGAAAGTTTTGACGACCTGGTAGAGCTTGTAGATGACCATCTGTAACCAAATCCTTCAGAAATTGTCAACGGCAAGAAATTCGAAGAAGGAAACAAGAGAATGGATCTCAACATTTTTCAAAAATCAGTACACTTTGCTTTAACAGCTCTATGTGTTTTGTAAAAAAGCTTATTGTAGGTGAACAAGAGGGGAGCCTAGAGGCCGATGAGTTGCTCCCCTTTGAGTTGCAACCCGCCTCTAGGATGTTGTGTCAAAGCTCTTGGACGTTGAGTCTTGGCTTGCCTCCAGGAGTCGAGTCAGAATCCTCCGGCGACGAGTTCCGGCCCATTTCCAAGTAGTTGTGCAGAGGCCTCCCAATGTTGCGTTTCGACCCGATCCCAAGTCGAAGAGTTGAGTCCCGTGGAAGTTGCGTTTCGATCCCCCTCTTGGACGCTGAGTGGGAGCTCTTCTATGACGAGTTTCTGCCCCTTGGAAGTAGACGAGGTGAAACCCCGACTGATGTGCCTTCAGCCCCCTGAAGAAAGTCGAGTTGGAACCCTTCGAAGACGTGTTTTGGTCCTCCTTGGGGGAATGTTGAGTCGAGAACCCTCCAGGTTGAGTTTTGGCCAGCCTAGAGGCCGATGAGTTGCTCCCTTTTGAGTTGCAACCCGCCTCTAGGATGTCGTGTCAAAGCCCTTGGACGTTGAGTCTTGGCCCGCCTCCAGGAGTTGAGTCAGAGCCCTCCGGCGACGAGCTCCAGCCCATTTCCAGGTAGTTGTGCAGAGGCCTTTCCGAAGAAAAGTTTCAATCCCCTTCTAGGCCGATGCGTAGAAACCCATTGTAACAGGCTTTGAATCGAGACTTTCCTTCCCTTGGCCATGAACTGCAATATCGGAGTGTCAAGCCAGGTGCAGCTGTATTGGCAGGAGAATTCTTTACGATTGAACTTTTTTCTATTGAACGGAGGCCACGATCAACACAGGGTCAGGCCTCTACTTCTTCAGTCACATGCGAAAGATTCCTGGGTGATGAGAATCGTGGTAAACCAAACTAGTATCATACGAGTGTCAAGATCCTAAATCGGTATCCAAAGTAGTCCACTCCACGTACTCCGTCTCTAAAACCAAAATTACTGGTTATTCAAAACGGAACGTAAAGTGGTCAGTTAATGTTTATGTTTCAGATCCGACTTACCGAAAGACATCCTTGTATTCAATATAATATGTAGTACGATTTAAAAGAGGAACTCCGACCACTGGTAAACCATACCTGGGCCCCGACCACAATTTTATTCCCAGGTGTGTATCTGACGGTGCAGGTGCAGCCTATCGACGAAGAGGGTTGAATATTGCACTTGAATTTCCTTGTTATTTAAGTACTTGTTGTTAGAGAGTGTTGTCGAGAAGTGTTATCTGTCCACACCTGCAAGTGGTAGAAAGTGAATTATCGGGAAAGTGGGAACTTGCCAGGAACACACCTGTCTTGTGAGAATCCGAATTAGAGGTGGTAACACTATAAAACACACTTAAATTCATTAGAATTTGCGAAATGAAACACTTGTTACAAGAACATAACCTCTAACTGCCCTAACTGTCAACGACGCTATGTCAATAAATTTGGTTGTAAAGTGAAAGTTCCCGAACTAATTTTTGGTGTAATACTAGGGTGTTGCAAAAGTTTATGTCAAGGACGCCGTAGAATGCGTTGGAAACAGAAAAGTCCCAATTAGTTTTCGATTAGTCGGCCTCCAGCCAGAGGTGACGACTGTGTGGTCTGGGGATGCTCACAAGAGGAGAAAGTCAGATTCTACGTTCCCAAGGATAGTCCGCTCACGCGATCGCGATAACCGTCCAGGCTTTGTGGGCAATTCACGGCGAGAAAAGGTTTAAAGCCTCCACAAAGACCAGCTATATCCAATCCTTTCCAAACGGGAAAAAGAGAACCATAGCCCAAAAAGAGCGTTAGTCTTTGGAACGAGGCTCTACAAAAGAGGGCCACAGCACACACCGGCCCTTAGAGCCTGGACGGTGGGGAGTTTCGCCGAATTACTTATTCCATGACTATCTATTGCGTCTAACGCTAACTCTAATGGCTTCCTAACACAACGTGGAAACTGATGGAAATCGAAGGGGTGCCCAAAGCCACTACAGTGCTCACCTAGAAAGGAACGGGTTGAAAGGGGGGGATAATAAACTCAAATAATTTCGAGACAAAGGGAAGTAGTGTTTAATAAGGGGAGAGGTGAGAAGGGATGTCACTTGAACTAGACCACACTCTACATCACTCCGTTGCAGTGTATTATAAACTGAACAAATAATGTTCTGTGAATTCATTATGGCGTACCGAGTATACTTTCAAATCGTTAGACATAAGAGCTCAACACACTCAACACTTTTATCAGAACAATAAGAAGGAGCACCACAACGAGGTCTACGAGGAGACGAGGACGTTGACGGAACTTCGCTGGGTCAGCCCGCCTCAATGATCATCGGCCAAGCGGTTGCAGAAGCGGGAAAAGTGATTTAATTCAAATAAGTTAGATTAAATGCCAGTATAATCAGAGCTGGGCATTATTTGCACTTATAAATACTTTTCAAATAATAAATACTTTTTTTTATTCAAATGCTGAGTATACATATAATAGTACAAGAAAGATAGGATTCAACCTCGGAAAAAATATGGACGTCTTGAAAATTTGATATTTTGTTCAGAATTGAGTGCTCTACAACATATTCAAAATCGCCAAAAATCGCACCCGGGGGTTTTGAGTTATTGGAGGGGGGGTAAAAAATTGCAGGTAAAGATGGAGGGGATGGAACCCGTTGATCCATTTAATGCGAATACATTATAGTTCGACGTATCATATCCCCTTGATACCATTTTGGCACAAAAAGTGTCCATCATTGTTGAAGGGGAGTAGTGGAGGGGCAAAGCTCTGCTAGGTGGTCCATTTTGTTTTTCTGGCCATGTAGAACCGATCACAACAAGTTTGGTATCTTTTCCGACTAAATTCAATCTCCTGAACTCATATTCGATGTGTAAATTCGGATGAAAACAAGTTTGAACAAGTTAACTTGAGAAAACTTGTTTTTTCTTTGACAATTTTGACAAATTTTTGTTTCACTGTTGGAGGCGTTCATTTTTGGAAAATTTTCAGGCACCATTAAATTGAAGTGTATTCTCCGCAAAAATCATCCACTCGATGTATAATTTTGTTTCTCGAGTTTAAAAAATTGATTTGAACTTGAGCCAGCGCGGCGCGTCGTCTACTACTGACCAGAATACTACAGCATGCACCTTTAAATGAAAACACCTCAAACTATTGAAGAAATAGAAACTCATCTTTGAAAATTGGAGGATCTGTGAAGAATTGAATTTCCTATAACATAGACAAAATCGCCATGAATCGCACTGCAGTGGAGAGGTAACAGTTCATAGAGTATGAATCCTGTCAAAGTGTTATCCTCCTCCTCAAATAGCTCAAAATCCTGCATTGCGATTCATGGCGATTTTGTTCATGTTATAGGAAATTCAGTTCTGCACAAATCCTCCCATTTTCAAAGATGAGTTGCTATTTCTTAAAAAGTTCGAGGTGTTTTCATTTAAAGGTGCATGCTGTAGTGTTCTGGTCAGTAGTAGACGACCCGCCGCGCCGGCTCAAGTTTCAAACTCGAGAAACAAAATAATACATCAAGTGGATGATTTTTGTGGAGAATACACTTCAATTCAATGGTTCCTGAAAATTTTCTAAAAATGAACGCCTTTAACAGTAGAAAAAAAATTCGTCAAAATTGTCAAAGAAAAAACAAGTTTTCTCAAGTTAACTTGTTCAAACTTGTTTTCATTCCAATTTACACATCGGATACGAGTTCAGGAGATTGAATTTAGTCGGAAAAGATATCAAACTTGTCGTGATCGGTTCTACATGGCCAGAAAAATAAAATGGACCACCTAGCAGACTTCGCCCCCCCACTACTCTCCTTCAACAATGATGGACACTTTTTGTGCCAAAATGGTATCAAGGGGATATGATACGTCGAACTATAATGTATTCGCATCCAATGGATCGAGGAGTTCCATCCCCTCAATTTTTACCTGCAATTTTTCACCCCCCCTCCAATAACTCAAAACCCCCGGATGCGATTTCTGGCGATTTTGGATATGTTGTAGAGCACTTAATTCTGAACAGAATATCAAATTTTCATGACGTCCATATTTATTCCGAGGTTTTGCCGATTTTTTTACTATTTTTCCTGTACTATAAGTATGTTCTCGGGAAGAGCAAGATGTATTTATTATTCAAATACTTTCCAAAAGTATTCAGTATTTATTATTTGAAAAAGTATTTGCAAATACTTTCAAAGATACTTTTGCGATATTTGAATACTTTCGCTTTATTTGAATGCTTTTGCGTTATTTAAATACTTTTTTGTGATTCAAATACTCTGTAAATTGTATTGAAATACTTTTGTTATACTGAGTAGTGATAATAAAAAATAAGCATGAGCATTTGCTCAGATTGCTCATGCTTACTTAGAGTTGCTAAGCAAACTTTCCCTGACAACGGCTATGAAATTCAAGCAAATGCTTATGCTTATTTTTTTATTAATACTACCCACTATTGGATCGGAATAATTGAGAGTGAGTCATTCACATCCACAGTGGGTGTGAGTGAGTGAGTGAACACTTGGAGCGTTGCGGCGAAGAACGTGGAACTAACTAGGTTTGGAAGTATGAGTCACTCTCAGTTATCCACGCTCCAAGTGTCCACTTACTCACAAACACTCACTGTGGATGTAAATGACTCACTTTCAATTATTTCAATCCAATAGTATTGACCATTTTCTGATCTGTCGCTGTCATCCGGTAGATGACGCTACCAAGAGAATTCAAATATGTTAAATAAATTACTTTTTGAAGCTAGTAATTAATTCCGTCATACACTCTACAGTGATCTTACCAGTGGATTACTGCTATTATTTAACAGATGGCGCGCTCACACTTGCTTGTTCACTTATCTTGAGCTTGATTATCTGAAGTCTGAACATATCAAACTTCGATTTGGTCCTTTCTGACGCGGTAAATACAGCCACCCACTACTATCACAATAGGATATAACTGGTGAGGAAGCAGAAATGAGGGAATGATTCAACAACACGATTCACAAAGATTGATACCGATGACTTAAAACGTGCCTGAAGTTCACACATCAAAGTAAAAGCAGGAAGCCATCTACCTCAGGGTGACTGCACCGACCACGACTTGAAATCTGAAATGATAAGAATTGCTCAACGATGTATCGTTCATACAACGAAATATTCGGCCTCATAGCCGGAACTGTGCCAGTAAAAACTAAACTAGAAAGAAAACTGTCAAGTTCATGGCTGTGGAAGCCACTATTCATCCACCTTTCACAATTTTTGTTGTTGAATGGTTACGAAATGACAGGCTATTTTCCTTTCGCATTTTTTTGGGTTAAGCAAGGAAGTCCTTGAATAATTTAAATGTATTTAAATAAACCAAAGTATTTAACTTCGAATATTGAAATACTTTCGAAGTATTCAAATACATTTGCAGTAGTCAAATACTTTGAGAGTATTTAAATACTCGAGAGATAAATACTTTCGAATTATTCAAATACTGTCTCATTATTCAAATAAAAAAATTATTCAAATAACGGAAATATTTAAATATTTACAACTGCAACTTTAAAAATATTATTTATTATTCAAATATCATTTTGACCAGGGAATGAGAAGTATTTAGTATTTAAATACTTTCCAAAAGTATTTTGCCCAGCTCTGAGTATAATGGGTTGCCTACCCACTTAGGGGTTCAAGAAGATAGCTGGGGTCTTCTCAACATATGGTTTTTGAGTTTGTTCTTATTCTTTTCTCATGCTCCATCGATCTTAGGAATTTTTCAGATTAATCCTGGCCCTCGTTCTGGTCTGACTTTCCAAGCATTTCCGCAAACTGCCCCGGACTCCGTTAACGAGAATTCCGAGACACCCTTTATAAGAATAATTGAACCCACATACAAAAAATTAGCATCTTTCAATAGATAAGTCCCTAAAATACCGCCACTCCCCAAACTCAACAGCTTGCTCTAAAAAGATTTGGTTGGTTTCATTCTCTCTGTTTTGTTATGATTTTGTGAATACTCAACCAAGATATTGCATGCTATTCATAATGCCAGTAAGTTACCTGATTCCTGGGCTCGCTAACTCTGGGATCCAATATGGTCCTTCTGTCGTTAGCATGTATTCGGCATACAAAGTCTTCACTGAATCGTGATCTTTGAACTCCGCAGAACTGAAATGAACAAAGTTTAGCCAATCATGAAAAGCGGAAGCATCCCCTATGAATTTACCAGCCCTTATTGCCCAGGAAGAGGAGGTAAAAAATTAACGAAAACGCCGAAAGTGAAACACTAGATATCGATCGGGCGGGATTAGCTATCTGATGAACGGCACCAGAGAGAGGGAGAGAGAAGAGGCGCGAGGGAGCGAGTGAGACAGTAGAAAACCGCCACAAAAGTCCTTATCATAAAAAAACAACGCGAAGGGATCGTTAGAAGCCAAAGAACTAGTTAACGAACAGCCAGTTAAAGTCGTCCCGATGAGAGGATGAGCTATCGATCCAGGAGACGCATGTTGCACGGTAATAATGCCGCACCAATAATTATATTATTGTTATGTTTTATTATGGCAACGGCCGAGATTATCGCCGAAATAATACGAAGCGGAAGTGAGAAGTGAGGTTTATGAGTAATGGGCGTATAGCAATATGGAGAACTTCATAAACGTTGAGAAATAGCGAGAGCGTTGTACTCGATGATGGGCAAATAAGAATGGGTTTTTAATAAAACGATGTGCATCGAATGCACTCAAGCTTACGTTACAACGTGAACTGCACGCATTCAAACAGGAAGGAACACTTTCTAACGATAGGTATTATTACTTCATGCTGTTTCACGAGTAGATAAATCTTTTGTGGTTTGAAAAACCTAAAATCGAAGCATTATCCTATAGTACCTACTAGGTGAAGCGCTTCAACGCTAAGAAGAATACGATCCTGATTCCTGATGCCATCGGTTTCAAAATATTATGGAATCGTGTACCTACTTATTCTCATTTATTATTGATTGAAATGAGGCTTGCCACCTGCAGACGAATATTTTTTTAAATTCAGGATTCGTTTAACTGGGATCATGATATCAGTACTTATAGAAGGCAATGGGGTTTTATACGAAAATCACAAAATGCGATTTTCTTATGTAAATCGATGCTCAAGTATCTAAAACTAGATCTGTGAAGATGAAACAAACAAACAAAAATCGGCCCAGAAAAAAGAACTTGGAATTTGGCTCTTCACACTCCTTCTGTTATCGACTGAATTCGCGGCCAAAGTCATCCACCAATGGAATGGAAGCAAGACCGCAGTTGACATAAAGCAGCGTTGCCACGTTGTCAACATTTACGTGTCTGTCATTTATCTAACCTCACATTCCTGATTCCTCTTTTTTTTTGCGAGAGTTTGCGGTCATACTTGCTGAACGTATTGAGCTGTTTTTTGTGCTAAAATGGAAAAAATGGAAGCTGGTTTCGAAGAAGCCAACGACAGAAATCTCCCAGAAGTCGATACGGACATGGTAGACAATTTTTATAGAAGAAACGCAGATTTTTTCGCACATGGCGTAAACTAGCAGGTAAGGCTTTGTGACTCATAAGCAAGCGGCAAGCGAGCCTCTGGCACCTACCTGATCCCAATCAATTAATCATTTCTTTTTTTGCAGAAGTAGCAAACAAATATATAGAGACGAAGCAATAGGGTTTGTACAGGCGAAACGTGATAAAACGTTATGTACTGTCAAAGCCAAAATAACACCGGAGCACAAAGTCCGAAAAACTCCATATGCTGTTACAGTCGCCATTGATGAAGAAACAGAGGAGGTTGTCTCATGTACCTGTGGAGATCGTGCGGCTAGTTCAGGTAGGATGCGGTATTATTTTGCTAGCAAACTTTTTACGATTCAAGTTTGACGAAGTGAAGGATATCATTGTTTTGTAGTTTGGTATCAATGAATTTGAATTGAATTGAAATTTATTGTGTAACTTTGTTACAGGAGGCTGTAAGCATAGCGTCGCCCTCCTGAAATGGCTACTGAACAAAAGCCAAAATCCATCAGTAACCTCCATAGAGTGCTATTGGAGAAAATCTGCTCTAGCCAAAGTGGGAACTACCCTTAAAGGACCAACACTCCAGGAAATTTTCAAAGTTAAAAGTGGTACCACTGAATCAACAACCTCAGATTTCAAAGATAAAGTAGTTGAAAGTGGATTAAAACAAATTCAGATGGGATATAATTCACTTTTTATAGTGATAAGGAAACCCATGCACAGAAGGTTTCCCTCCATCATTTGTTCATTGAGGACACTAGTACACTGTAAAACAATACAGCAGTTACGACATAAAACCTTTTTAAAATACTGCAGTAATCTTTTATTGGAAGTGACGTGTGAAAAAGTGGCCAGTTTGACAAAATAGTATAGGTAGGTACATGAGAGTCTAAAAATTATCTTTTGTTTGGAAAAGAGTAGCTCTCAAACAGTTTTTTGCTCCATGCGTAATGGATCTTGTGGAGTATTTAGTGCCATAATGTAGGATTTGTTATCAATTAGTATAAGTACACTGTAATGCATATTATAAATAATTAAATACTGAAAACTGAATAGTATATGAAGAACAGGTTCATTTGTTTAAATTTTAATACAGTTGACAACTGAATGTTATAATAAAGTTGGATAAAATGTAAAGACAGAACATGTTGGGTGTGACTAATTTGCAGGCAGAGTACCAAATCTTCGTTTTGGAAGCAAAGCGTCGAGTTGTTCTACTTAGTTGGAAGAACCATCAAGTTCTACGGCTTGTAGATTTGCTATGTTGCTGATGGTGACGATAGCTGCTGTAGATCTTTGCTAACACCTACCTAGATGGTGGCATATAATTTCTCTTCCTGCCACATCCATTTCGAAATGTTGCTTGGAATCATTTTCTTCGCATACCTCCACGATTTGCTGCCAGTGAGGTAGTGAGCTTTTTTTTTCTTTGTAAAAGGAGTTAGCTGAGGCTTCGTTTTCAGCTCAATTTCTGAAGGAGGGTACTACATATAGCCCATGCTTTTATCATAATTTTTTCCATGGTAGTTCCTATTCTAATATGAGGATTTGGAAACTCATTTTCCTTGAATGGTTTTTACATCATTTGCAGAATGTACCGAACAAAAAATTTCGATTCAACCACCATTCTGTCAAAAAAGATAGTTAACAAGGTGGCAACAGCGTCGTTTGAATGACGTTTCCTTGTTGCAAAGCTGCCCGATTTATGATGGACTCCCATTGCAAACACCAAAATTGATTTGTTCATGCCTCAAAAATGTATTCCATTGTATCCAAAAACATATCACCTAACGTGTTGTTTTGTCGAAGTGATTTTTTTCTAAGGAATATAAAAATTTTCATGCAAATCTTGACTGCCTGTCACACAATTTGGCAACAAGGCTCCAGCTACGACCATCCCATTGCGCAAACTCAACTCGTCCGGCTACGTCATCAGACGTTGAATTTTATTCGGGGTTATTCCCACCTCGATTTTCAACATTAAAAAAAAAGGTAGAGGCTTTTGAGACGAACTATTATCATTCATGTAGCAAACCCACCTTGTAGAACGATTTGAAGCAATAAAAAAAAATCGTATAAGACCCCATTCCCAGTGAGGTGATCATAATTTGAGTTTTTCAGGCTCAACCAGGCGATAATCACGATGATGAACATCATTTCGCGTCGTCCTCTGGATCAGAAAAGCCTAATGCGCATCGCATCGGAATTTCACGATTTGGACCAAAATTCATACAAAATCTATGACCTTGAATGTTGATTAGGAATGTACAGTCAATTACTCTAAAAATATAATGTTCATATTTTTGCCACTCTTAGAATTCCGGGAACGTAATTTGTGTTCGCTATAAATACAATTCGGAAATGTTTTGTGATCCAAAATATCTGAAACATCTCATTAAAAAAAAATGTTGTTTTGTGTCACTACTTGAGACCGTATTGTTGATAGCGAATTCGATTTTTGTTTTGTCATTCCATTCCAGTATGGTGATTTACAAATCGAGTTGGATGGAATCTGCTTGAACTCAAGTAACTAACCGAGTCTTCAGTTCATCTAAAGGTTGGGATTTCGGAGGCTTCCGGTCATCTTTTTTGTGGCTAAAACATATTCAGAAATACCGCCACCTCACACAATAATGAGGAATTATGTCGTTTCTATTATTTGTTAATCGTCATTACTTCAAGCGCAGGATAGAGATCTTTAAAGACTACCAACATCCATGAGGTTGACACTGTTATTCAAATTTCACGTGCTAACGCGACACACGACGCGCCCTTGCATTGCGCTTTTGTCAAGAGTAACAACTAAATCAAGGAACTCGTGGTTACGATCCCGAGCTGGGAATCGAAGCCGGGCCATCAGCTTAGCAAATTGACGCGGTAATTTACTGTACGATTAGAGCTCTTCCTGTATAGTATATAATATAGACATACAGTCGCAATTCAAGTGAAGTATAACGTACCTTATGTCGTCTGGCAAAAATTCAGAGTGATAGTTAGCAAACACAAATTTAAACTGGAAGTACCGACTTTATCACTTTCCAATTATTAACATTATTTTTTGTTCCAGGTATGTTGCTGCTCTTCGCGTAATTATCACTTATCAGTGCATGTTACAACCGAAGTTACAACTACTGTCATTCACCGGCAATGGTAAGTAGCTGATCAGTGCTCACCGCACACTTCAATGCCAAAATAGTCAAGTTTTCTTGAACAGCATGTTTTTTCCTGATACAGCAAGCTAGATTTGGCAAAAAATTAGCCACTTTTACAGTGTAATGCAACTCGAGCTTGCATATTGTAAATTGAACTTCACGGCCCGTATTCATAGTCAGATCTTGTGTTTTTAGACGACCTCATTCAATTTTCATAGGCCAATTTCCACCAAACACAACCATAAGAAGATGAAGTTGTACTTGATTATAATATAAAACATTCACAAGATGATTCTTGTATTTATAAAGATCATGTTAGCTCAAGCCTTTGTCTGAATAAGCATGGTATTAAGACCACCTTATATACAGCGTATCCCAGTGAAGTGAAATAATCACCCCCATATTTTTCCCTGGCACTTTTTCAGAAAATTTCTCCAAGGGGTATAACGATTTTGACCGTTGCGGATGTGTTGGTGACGTAAGTTCTTTATTGTCAATTATACTTTTTGACGGATGACAGTTTATTTGACTTTTTTTGAGAACTTTCTTCTTAGCTCGCAGCAACAAAAACTTTATATGCTTCTTCATATGGTTACATTTTTTTTTGTTTTTGTCATTATCTTGTCACTGAAAAATTAAGGTTGATTTGTCCGAAGAAAAAAAAAAACTTTGATATCTCAACTGGATCTGGAAGTATCGTTCGTTCAGCATGTTTGTCAGCAGGTTTAACAATCGGCGACATGGACCGAGCTTGTGAATTTCCACCTAGAAGCACCTCCAAACAGTATTGTCGGCAGAAGTGAGGTCCACAACCACTTCTGATTTTTTTCGCTGAAATCCATTTTCAATGTGTGTTTGTCAAAGCCAGTACTTGATCGCATCATCTCTTTCTGGGCTGCAATCCGGCCTGCTCGTAATTAACAGAAACGTGGCGAATGCGTCAGCATTTTCACGTCACTGCGTTCTTTAGATGTTGCTTCGACGTGATCCGTAGCTCAGAGATGCAACATCACAAGTAACTGTAACGTACCTGATACATAAATAAATATGATGTTCAGAAGAGGTCACTGGTTCATTGGGGTGATATCTCCTGGGGGAAAAACCGCCACTCGATAATTTCCAAACAAGCGTTCCGACACTCATAATCTACAATTCAGTGTCAGCTGTTTGTACTTTATGCGTTCTTTGGGAAGAAGTTCCAAAAATCGCTGCGTTCGTCTCTGCTCATCTTTGAAAGTTCCACTTCCCTGCCTTATGACGTGAATAGAAATGGTACCTAGTTATTACCCGTATACAATTCTGAATAATCAAGCCAAGCTCAGTAAAGGCTGGAGCATAGATAAACAGCTGAGGTTAATAGAAGTATCTTGTCAGGCTACTCGCTTAGTCACGCTCATTCGAGATTTGGTTGGACCATGACAATTGATTATTTCTTATATAAAATGGATTGATAATAAAAAATCAAAAATTTTAGAAGTCGAAGAACAACATTTTCAAAAGTCGGATATACCATTCGTACCCCCAATTTTAGAAACCTTTTCCTCTTAAGAAGTTTCTGATGCGACTAAAATAGTTGTTGACAGGAATCGGTTTTATTGGATTTTTTCTCCAAGTAGAAACTCCTCCAAAAAGAAAATTTACGGGCAAGACTATCGAATTTTTAAATTATCCAAAAAAATATTGAAATTTTTTTATTTTGATTTTTGAACATTCAAAAGCTAGACAGCAACGCACGTCGCACATAAGCCCGTACATTTTCTCTTCAGAGAAGTTTTTACTTGAAGAAAAAATTAAATAAAACCGAATTCTGCCAACAACTTTTTTAGTCGCATCAGAAACCCCTCAAATGCCATTTACAACTCAATATATCTAGTATAGTATGTTCACTTTTACCGTAATTCTTGCGTATTGGACCGGAATTGATGTTAGTACCTTCAATTTGCAATTTGCTTCCGTTCTGGAGCTTTCCGGGACGAGTTTTTGTCGGCCCTGAGTGGGCCGCCGTCAAAATGACTCAGATTGGCGGCGGCCCCGTGCGGTTCTGCTGTCTAAATGACGGTAACACAGCTCTGCGTCCCCCTAGTCGCACTTTCACGTATGACAAGATCAGTTTCCCAATATTTTAATATCAATTGGATAAGAAATCATATAAGTTTACTTTTAGAAAAGCCAGTTCTACACCAGGTAAAAAGATGGCAAGCCTACACAATGCTTAGTAGAAAATTTGCCAAGCCAACTAGAATACTAGAATCACAGTAGAAGTGAACCTATTATATATTCAAATATGTAGGTAATTGTATGTATTACTATTGTTTTCCTGCTGTTAATATCATTCGCACATAACGATTGATCCTATGTCAGATTTTTTTTTCAGAATGAATTATAAATTCTTATTTATGAAGGAGACTTTGTTCTACGTATTTATTATACCTCTTTAATACAACTCACCCTTGAAGTCTTGCGCCATGAGTTTCTTGGATTACTGCCGATTTAATTATTCAGTCCGAACTGAAATTGCTTAATAATGCAACATTATTGATCGAATTTGGTTTGTAAATAATGTGTCAATAAGGAAATTCCATTCATTATTTGTCATCCAACAAATTTTCAGTCATTTCATTTCATTTTAATAACCACTGCCGAGATTGAAACGTTGCTCAAATAAAGTATAGTATCAGCACCATCAGATCACGAGCTTTTGGAGAGTTGGTTATATTGTTCCCAGAAACATCAGAGTTGAGTAGATATAAATAAATCCACTTATATCCTGTATACGCTTTCCGTAACCTTGAAAACTTTCCAATCGATAGAATTAAAAAAAAACTTTCTACTATTAAGGTTGGCGGCGGCTGGGTGTTTTCCGGCGCCCCAATTTCCCGGGCGAAGCCAATCATGCGCCAGTTTCTTTTAAATACCGCCTGCCCTTCTCCGCTATACAATTTTATACACAGGTATACGCAATATACATAATATTAAATATTATTAATTATTGGGGCATGATGGAAACGTGTAAATGAAGTTTTTGCTTCGTCGAACGCGGTTTTCGTACATACTCAAACGGCGGCGCAAGAGAGGTATACGGCACACAAGTTTATTGGAAGGAAAACTGCGGATAGGAAATTCGGAGAGAGAGGATGTATGACCTGTGAAGTGAGTTGAGAGTTGAGATTGATTGTGCGTTGTCGTGCTGGATTAGTTCTATTATTGACCGTTGGCGCCATAGTTGCGTTTCTCACGCGAACAGCCCCACGCTATTTCTTTTTACCACTTCGTGAAATTTATCACGAAATATGATTTACTTGTAAACGAAAACTTGAGCGTTTATACTTCGAGCCCTTATACTCCACACTTTGTTACGCCATAACGTAGCCTGCTGGCCGGCCTGGTCGTGGCCGTGCGTCGAACACAACTGCAGCCAGGACGTAATTGCGCGATTTATGTTTTCATGATATTTTCAAAATTACACCCACCTATACCTGCCATCAACCCGGACGGCGCGGAGCAGTTCAAAATCGTAGCTTAATTAACATGCCAATGGCGGTCGATGTGCCACCACACAGGAAATTTGTCAAAATAACACACGGCAAAATGTCACACTTACACAACCGAACCATGATTGGTGCTAACAATGGAAGATCAATGGTGCGATTGTAATAAAATAATTATTATACAGGGTAATTCATAACTTACGCCTCTCTTACCAAGAGTAGATTCTTATTCTAGAACAATAATAATTGAAAAAAGAATACGGGCTCTACGTCTAAGTTCTTTGTTCTAGACGAGAACGCGGATTAGGAGAAGCTGCTGTAAATTTAATGGAACACGGATAAATGGACTGACCAATTAAATTTCATCTTCACTTGCCAGCAAAGTTGAAATCAATTTGTCTCTTCTCTCAAAACATCTGACACAACGAGACTGACATAATGACAAAATGACACACAAACAAAACAAGGAAAATCAAGAAAATCAATGCAAGGAACACCGTGTAATATAATAATGAAATGATGCAAGAATAATACAACAAAACACGAGAGTTAATATAATCAAATACAACAAAAGTAATGAAACCTATCAAACTGCAAGCGAATGAAAAGAATAGTGACGGATTTAAAAACGGACGCCTTAGGGAAGAACTCGTCAAAGAAACCCCTGCGTATAGTCTGGTGTTTCCTAAACAAAATTAGGAAAAAGCTTGTGCAGAGAGCGGTAACATTTTAGTTGTTTAAGCTCATTAGAACCCCTCCTCCTTTCCCCAGGAATGTCAAGTTTTGCTTCGCTTGTTTCGCTTGGTTCGCTTCGCCATGCAATATAAATTCACGCTTTGCAATTCAATTCACGCTAATTCATCTCAAACACACATTAAAAACTGAAGAACACTAGTAGATAATATACAAAATACTACAATCAACCAGATTGTTTACACAAGACGTTGCAACAAAATCCCTAAACCCAGAAGATAACTTTGTTTCACTAAAGTTGTTCTACAATGAGCTACTCTACAATGAGCGGTCTAGTAAACAAAGATTGGCCAGTTGCCTCTGCTCTACATTTAGTATTCAAAAATACCAAACAGCACTTGAAATCATGGCAGATAATTAGAGAGCTTCTGATTTGAGTGGGAAGACTGGAACTAATGGCAGATGGTTTGAGAGTTTCAGAGCATTGAGGAAGACTTGAAATAATGGCAGAAGATTTGAGAGTTTCTGAGCAAATGAGGGAGATTTGAAATAATGGCGGATGATTTGAGAGTTTCTGAACGAATTTAGGAGATACTAAAGTGACAAAGGGTTTGGAGTTGATTTAGTCTTGCGTTATTTTATAGAACTTAATTTCAAGCAACAGCAACGTCTTGTCACATTATTCAATTAGTCGAATTACCATCCTCGCCATTCCTGATTCCCTGTTCCACCCCTCTCCAGCAATTTCCCAGGACCCCACAAAATTATTGAATAAATCCATGTTGGACGAAAGGGATGATGTCCTCTGGGTTCGACCTTCACATACATATACAAAAATATACAAACTACGGAAATGTTATTTGGTGTCGCAAAATTTACCAAGGCCCTTCCATCCTTGCTAGCGCAATTTAAAATGAGCATCAACAAAATGAAATGCGGTCTGCTGTTCCGATTTTGAATAATGAGGCATGACAGGCACAAGGTGACAAAGATATAAATTAATAAATCAAGCGGATCAAAATAATGACATAAAATCTCAAGTCAAACAGAGAATTCCAAGTAACATAGCAAACTATGACAAACAAAACAGTGACTCTAGGATGAAGTAACCCAAATTGCAAATACATATCTCCGTCTTGTAAAACACCGCAAATTTGAACAAAATGGTAACCAGAAAACCCTATACAAAGCTGAGTATATTCAGCAAATAAATGAATAAATATAACAATAAATATAGCAGACTCGCCTCATTGAAGGTACACAAATTACAGGCACATAAAACACTGTGGATTTCGACCACGTCCGATAGTGATACTAGGCGGGGCTGGGTTCGATCTCTCCGCGTTTGCACCCAGACGCCTGTAGTTAACCCTTCGGCAGTTTTTGTGCCTCTCGCAGATATAAGATCCGCCGGCTTGTTGCGGGAACAGGAAGGACCAACGCCTCTAATTGACAAAAGTTGAGCAACGGTTTGGATCTTGTATTGACAAGAGCGGTTTTGGTTTCATGCCAAAATCTTGTTTGGAACCAGGCAAGAGACTGACCTTCCTAGACTACAAAAGGTGACCGAAGGTTTGGAAGATTGCGTGTTGACAACTGGATTTTGTGTAGGCAACAATAGATTTCTGCTTCGAACCAGATGCTTCAGTGAAACCAGCCGGTGATGATGATGTTGGTGAGTGGTGTTTTTGACTTAGATAAGACTCTTCTTTGTCATGAGATAAGATGACAGTGATATTTCATCTCTCTTCTCAATTTAAAAAATGCTTCTTGGTTGAATCGTGAGATGACGATTGAGCTCTGGGCAAGATGTTGCTAAGTGGTGCTTTTGACTTAGGTTAGACTCTTCTTTGTCATGAGATAAGATGACAGTGATGTTGCATTTTTCTTTTTGGTTCAAAAATTGCTCATTGGTTGAATCGTGAGATGACGATTGAGCTCTGGGCAAAATGGTGGTGATGTCAAGCAAGACGGTGATGATGTTTTGCAAGCAGTCAATGATTCAAGCGACATGTTCTGGTAAAAGGGCAAGGCGAGTCGTGCTTGCAGTCATCAGATCGACAAAAACTCGTTGGTTGAATGACGTTGTTTGCGGTCAGCGACGTGTCAGGTAACGCTTGCTGGTTCAACATAATTTCATGGAGCAGGGAACAGTCGAGCAATACTTGCTGGTCGAGCAGATTTAGTTCGCTGGGTATTCTTGAACTTGTTCTGGAGTGAAAAGAATAGGCACAGGTTCTATTCATTGTGTTGTGGAGAATCATTTTCAAGCGGATCAACCTTAGGTGCAACCTCATCCACCGAATCAGTTGAGCATCAAGAGATGTGGAATGTTAGGATCATCTTTTTTTTGCATCCGGAAAGTCGTCGTATTTGAAACAAAATATTAATCAACAGTGGAAGAGCAACAGTAGAACAGATCATAAAATCAACATATTCCCGCAACATTCCCGTCTTTGAACAATCCTGGTCACGGCACCACTTTGTGATGGTACGCCCCCCCCTCCCCCTCCCACGGAAATTTTATTTGTTCGGCCTGTGATCGTCTCAACTCTTCGTTGTGCCCGCTTTTGTTCAGGAGTGAAACGAACCGAGGGAGAAGAAGGTCGAGTTCGATGAAACACGCTCATTGCACAGAAAGCGACATTTACTCATAGCAAAAGAAAGGCAACATTGTCTTTTCATGGTTTTTTTCGCAAAACACCTTCGACTGACAGAATAGACAAAATGAACAAAACGGTCAAAAACAGGAAAAATATATAAAAACAACGCAACAAAATATGTCAGACTGTCAAACAAAGAAGAGGAGAGTAACGGATCCGAAAAATAGGCACTAAGTGGAAGAACCCGGCAAATAAATCCCTGAGTATTGCCTGAAGAAGAGGACTCCTAAATATGTTAGAACAAAATGTAAAACTCACTGATACTTTACTTTTTCCTCCCTCAAGCAGCAAAGCAATGCAAAACAACTCAAAGTGACGCGAAGCAACGCAAAACAAAGTATGCCAAACTCACACAGACACTCAAAAGACAACAACTGAAGACATGTTGGTGGACAGGGCATAATAAATCACTACAAAAATAATCCAACTCACTTCAACTACACACCAAGGGGAATTTTGTTGCGAACCTGTACTCTAAGACCCTGTAAGAGAACCTATCCCACAAAAGCTGACATGTGCTTCGTTACGCGAGCACAAGCGACTAAGGTGTAACCAATCTTCCATATCTACCATGGCAGACCCTGTCCACTCCCTGGCAGGTAATATCAAATCATCTCATAGCAAACAAAGCAAAATGAATGAACATGACTCCCCAACAAAAGGTACCGTACAACCTGCTTGGACGGTGAAAGACCCTGATACAAAGGCAAAAAACTAACATTGTGAAACAGTCGATTTCAGGCTGGGTAGAAGTGGTTGATAGTACAGGAACGACTTTCATGGTATTCAGAAAAATATCAGTGGAATAGGTACATCAAGGCTCGATCATACTCGCACGCGCCAATCGCAAAATAACAGTGAGTGATAAAATGGAAATATTTGAGAACCAGCACCAATACGAAAATTCGAAATACCAGTAATACCACGAACATGCCCAGACTACGCTTTTTTGTTATTTTAGTCCTCAAAAATTCCTACATCTATTTGCACGTGACACGTGTATCATGATTATCATATCGTGTACAATGGAACTCCAGTAGGTGATGTGAGCATATCGGCTTATACTATACTTGACCAATAGTTCACCGTGATGTATAATTCAACTGTTTCCTGTTTCTATCAAAATCTTGTCAAAATCTGCCGGACTCGAATTTTTTGCACTGTAATGATTACCTCTGTGTTTTTTTTTTAATCACGTGTCTACGGTACAGATTTCCAGAACCATTATGAATGAAAAGCCCCATTTTCCAGCTTAACTGGGCCAAAATTGAAGTGGACCACTCCGAAATTTTGCCTTCGTTAAATTGGAAATAAGGTCAAATTTTTGGCAAGCATACTTCTTGTCGTATTTCGTTTTTCCAAAGAGCTATTGTTTGTTATGTGATTTAAAAACTCAAAATTGAGCAGCAAAAGAAGCACCCATGATGGTAGAACGCTGGTAACTATGGCGATATCAATGCAACGAATATACTCCATTTGCCATAGTCCCAAAAGGGGTCCAGGTCTTCACCACTTCTGAGGCCAGTATGGGATCAAACTTTTCCATGGTACTTGACTAACATTCAGTTTTTGACTGCGTTTCGTGATTTGAAACTCTTTTCATGGTGAAATCTGTAGAATCACATTCAACTTTTATGTTAGTGTTAGAAAGAAGTGCTAGAGAAAATTTGAGGGCTAGTCGTGCGGTAGTCTCCCGATATGGAACGGAGCCTCTTTCCAAACTTGAATTCCATGTTTAATTACTGAATATCATCCTCGTACTGGCCCGAGCAGCGTTATGCGCTCGTTCGCTGATTTGATAGCTGAAACTAGACAGACGACCGACAGCACGGCAACTTTTAATTTGTAATTATTGTATCATGCACACAGTACACAGTAACTTCTCATTTATGCAAGAGTGAAATAACATAGCATATGTTTATATATATATACACACGAGTTTTATGCAAAGTAAAGGCAAGACTCTACGCCTAGATGCAGTAGATGTAAGAATATGGGCATAGGATGTAATGAAAATACGGGAGCTTCTGTATCAGGTGGAGATATAAAAATTAATTAATTAATTCAACTAAAAAATTTAATTAAGTTTTGCGCAAACATAGAACGCGCGCTGAAAGTTTGGAATATGTAGTGGAAAAATATCCTGTTGAACTTTTTGAGCCAATGTCCATGCAGCCAAGTTGTTAACTAATCCTTTGAAATGAAACGATGATTGCAACTTATTTCTTCCTGTTTTCAGAAAGTTGCCGCCATCATCAATGTTGTTGGTCAAGTTTGGAAAGATCAACAAATTCCAATTTCAACAGTATATATTTACGATATTGCGTTGAGCGGGATTTTTCCGTCTGAAAGAACCGTTTTGCGGCGGTTTGGATGTTTCGTCTTTCTTTCTTTTAGCGTACAAATGATGGGGCCGTGGTAAATTAGATTAGTCACGTGCGTTTGAGAACAATCATGAATGTTAACTGGAAAAGTCAAGGCTGTAGTTCTGGAATATTCTAGATTGGCGGAGGCGCAACGCGAAAATCGTTCCGGATGAATGATCGGAGTATCCAGAGCTGAAAAATGGGACAAGTTTTGGAAATACGTTTATTTGATGAATTTTTCGTTCTTGACTCGCCGTTTTTTTTGTCGGTGGATCATTTTTTGTATAACAATTTTTTTTTCGGATATGCACAATGACCCAACAGATCAAACAAGATGATGGATTGTTCCAAAACCCCATTTCCATTTTGACAATGGTCATTTTGGTCGTGTTAAGCGCCGAAGTGCTATAAAACTCGTAAAAATAGGTTTAACATTCCCAAATGGCCATTACAAAAAGTTACTCACCAAGAACGGTTACTTTTGCATTTATATCATTGAGTATGACTATAACTGCTAGCATAGACAATACAAATAGAAAAGACACATGTCGTCACGGATTTTTACGGTTGCGTTGGAACCAGGTGAGTCCATCATTCAAAAAAAGGTTAGCTGATTTTTGATGCCCCAATATCCGTGACGACGGTGGTGATAACATATGGTCTTCTCTATTTGTATTGTCTATACCAATTGATTTTCCACTTATTCCGTAATGGGCGAATTCAAAATGGCGGCCATAAGAGAAAAAGGAGTTGACTGTCATATTTAAAAAAAAGTAGGCGGGGACGGTGTCAACACATCACATTCAATCCACGAGGTCATTCTTTGTCGACATGTCAAGTTTTATTAAAATTCCTTGGAAAATCACTGATTTTTTGTAAATTGTTCATTTCCATGAAATCGAACACTAAAATAAAAATATTTCGGAAACGGCTGGAAATATTCAGACGCGGTTTGTTTTAGCCTAATAAGCATTGAATTGTGAATCTTCATGCTAATTTTCATGACTCCAACTTTTTTGGTTCATGAGTTGGAATTTTTGCATTTTTGATCACCCTGTATACGGCGTCTACACGGACCAACATCTTGGCAACACCTCTTAAAATTGAGACATAGGTATGTACAACATTCGTACCAAACGGCATTGCTTAATCACCAAATGCAAGGTGGTGGTGGTATTATGGCCCTTAACATCCGGACTACTTACATTTTATTCTAGAGCATTCAGACTTGGCACAGTTGCAGTACATACCCCCAGCTTTCTCTTAAGAAGTGGAAACAAGGTTGCAACCCCGGAAGAGCAGCGGGTTACCTACCTAACAGGGGTAGATTTCAAAACCTCAACAAATCGTCCGTTTTGGTGACTTCTGTGGACGAGGATCGGTGCCCCACTTGGCTTTTACTAGTTTAAGGCATATGTCAACCTTAGCGATAGGTCGTGGAAGCGGCTTGTCTTTCTTCCAGGGGCACAAACAAATAATACCGAAATCATAGTGTTTCCATCATTCCACCACCATTTCCAATAACTCAGTTATTTTTCAAGATATTCGGATGAAATTCGGTAGAACCATAGAGAGTGAAGTCAGGAATAGAATGCCGTGTGCTGCCACACTCCTTGCCTACTATGTTCGAAAATACGACAGTTGACTGTTTTCCTCCTTATGGCCGCCATCTTGAATCCAACCATTATTAAATAACTGAAAAATCAATTGGCAGTACAAATCATGGTCTTAAAGAATAATACAGATGCAAAAATAACTGTACCCTGTGAGCAACTTCTTTTTAATTGACCGAAAAGAGCTGTAGGACCATTGGACACATTTTCACGAGTTTCACAGAGCTTTGGCGCTCACCATGGTCAAAATGACCATTGGATAGATGAAGGAGGGTGTTTAAAATTGTCCTCTATCTTTTTCGAAGTGGGATACAAAACCATTTTGATTCAAGTTCAGTCTTTCCTGAAATAGCCTGAAAATATTCTGAAAAAATGGGTAGTTCACTATAAAATTTCATACTTTCAAATAGCCGGGATTATAGTCAATTGAAAAGAATTTACTCACTAGGAATAGTTATTTTTACACTAAGATTATTGCCTATGACCATTATCATTAGTACAGATCAATTCCTCACTTATTCAATAATGGGTGACTTCAAGATGGCGACCATGAGAAGAAAAAGAGTTGATTGTCATATTTTCAAAGATAGTGGACAAGGACAATAGCAACAAACGGCATTTCATTCTTGATTTCACTCTTCATAGGACTACCGAATTTCACTCAAATATCTTAGGAAATCACCTCGGAAATTACTGATTTGTGAAAAAATGTGAATTTTCATGAAACTGACCACTAATTTTAGGATTTCTCAGAAACGGCTCAAGATATAGAGACGCGGTTTATTCTATCTTCACAAACATCAAATTGTTAATTCATGTTGTGACTTCCATGACTCCAACTTTTTTGGTTCAGGAGTTGGAATTTTTGAATTATTGAACACCTGTATACGACGTCTGCAAGGAGACTCACCGTGACATCACCTCTAAAAAGCTGCTCAGGGGCCTAATGAACATTTGGTGATAAGTCTCATCGCTTGATCATTCTTTGCAAGGTTGTAGCTCCGTAACGTCCGGACTAACTGTGATTCCGCTTATATCTGTTTGTGCCCCTGAAAGATAGGCCAACCTGCTGCCACAACTCATTACCAAAGTCGATATATGCCCGTAACTGGTGAATGTCAAGTGGAGGACCGATCCCGGCCCATGAAAGTCACCGAAACGAACGATTTGTTGAGGTTTTGAAATCTACCCCTGTAAGGTAGACAACTTGCTATATTGCTGCTCTCCCAGGTTTGCAATCTTGTTTTCACTTCTTAAAAGTAAGCTGGAAGTATGTACTACAACTTTGCCAAGTTTGAATGCTCTAGAATAAAATGCAAGGTAGGTCTCAAAATCGTCCACTAACCGCCGCACTATTAATTTAAGTCGCGAATATAGGCAGCGCCGGCAACTCGATGCGCAAGTTTTAGTTTAGTTTCAGTTTGCTGTATGTCATCAAAGAACCAGCGAAAGGAACAATGGCGATTATTGTGAAACAATTAGTATAGATACGTAATATGCAGTGTGGAAGTATGAGCAGCATAATCAAATCAGCGTTTGAAAACCGAAATAAATAAGCGAACGCGAAATCCGTTGGAATACGTTGAAATGATGTGAGTTACTAGGACAAGTTTGTAGTATTGTAACTATTGTAGTACTACAACAATGATTTGGTTTGACAACAAAACAAACTAGCTTGAAAAGCGCTAATTTTCATCGTGTTTCTATAGCGCCACTTGCCTTTGCATGCGGCTGGATGAAATACTGAAGAGCATCTCTACAGCCCGGTCGCGGAAATAAACGAAGAATGGACTTTAGCTAAAAATGGATTCCGTTGTCTACAACATGATTTTCTCAAATAATAGAGAGATGCGACACTCAAGAGCAAACCAGCATGATGTTATCAATAGGTAATTTACATTATTCTATAGCAACCAGCAACCAGTTATCCACTTGTACCTGCCTGCCTAACAGAATATGCCGTAAACTTCAAACAATCGAAGCTAATATAGTGCATTTCGCGTAAGCGACACTAATCAGCATTCATTTCGGAAATAATGAGTTATACACTCTTCTTTGTGACGGGAGGGTTCGTTCCTCTCCGAGCCAGAGTTCCTTTCATCAATTACGGCGATGCCGCCCGGAAACTTTCTGAATTTCAAATACACTATGCAAATTACTGAACCAAACATTAACAATACGAATAATTTTTCGATGGCGGCGGCACACAAAAGAAGCAGGGACTTTTCCACCATCATCATCATCATCTCACCCTGCTCTTTGCGATAGGTACCTGCGTCCTTAAAATCCAGAGAAGCGCTTCGCATTCAGAGACAGATAGAGAGCGAAAAAAAACCGGATTCAAATTACCTGTGAAACTAGCATTAATTAATTCCTATCTGGCTCCTGCCGAGCCGTCACCGACCGCCGACGCCGCCGGTTCCACAATTGTAGCGGAAGAACCAGGCGCGCGTAAGCTCGCACTTTCATTTATTCAGACAAAATTTTGATTTTCATAAAACTTAATTAGGAGATTTTGTGCGACGCTGCCAAGATGTGTTTTGTCTTAGGAGAAAGGAAGGGACCATTGTGACGCGTCCTGACAGAGGCGTATTTTTTTCGACTCCCGCGAATGCGGAATACAGCTAACGAGAGAACGTTTTGAATTTCAGAAGGATTCCTCAGTGAACCGACAGAAAGTCACATAGGTTGGGCCTATAATCAATTCTAGGTACCGTGTTATTTAATTGGAGTAATGTTACCAATTTGGGTTGGATACTTTGATAATTGAGATTCGAGCGACAACGTCTAAACACACACTGCATGTTTATTTCTCCGTACTACTAATTCACATGTTCACAAAATGCATGAGGCGGGTCTTCCATGGAAGCAATCAGCAACCAGCAACTAGCAACCGGCAATAAGCAATAGAAAATATTATTTTGATTAGCTCTCAGACTGAAGCAACAACAAGTTGGTTGCGTATGAGTATCGAACGATCTTCGACAGTGAAACGCCCCTAACTCTTCATTTTATGCGCCTAAATGGATTGGCAACCCAACATACTCCAATTTAATCCAACTTATTCGAATTAAACCACTTTTCCCGCTCTTGAGACTGCTTTGGCCGGTGATCGTCTAGTATCAGGACACCATGCTGTTGTGCTTCCTTCTTGTGGTTCGGTTCGAGGATAGAGATCCTGGGCGTGTTTAGATCGAATTAACCTCTAGTTTGAACGCAGTAAGACACAAAAATTAGTTCCAACATAAAATCATTGTAGTGACTTCTATTTACATGTCAAAATGTTCAAATTAAGGCTCGTTCCTGTACCTGACCCTACCTCAACGCTGATCACTGAGATAGATAAGTTTTTTAGAGTGTTCCCTAAGAGATGAATTTCCCCTAATAATTATTCCAAAGCCATCACACATCAATACTCCGATGAACACCTGATTCTACACCTTGACCAACATTTAAACTTTGTTTAGGGAGCGTGGTTCGAAATTTTCATCGTGGCTTCATCAGATTCAACATTCAAGTTAGTGTTGTAGGTTATTTTAGGGTTAGGCCCAGCGTCTAGACACCGGAAAAAAGGGGATAAGTGACTTTTGCGAGCGATGGAAACTTTCCCCTCTCTTTTCTGTTGCTTCCCCTGTTCCCTACAATCTAAGTTCGTGGGCCGGTAAGTGCGGGGCTCCTCCTTTTATGAAAATCTTTTCAAAGGTTGTGTCTCTTATATCTGGACTATTCCTTTTGTTGGCTCTTTTCAGGCTATGGTAATCTTTCGCCAGTTTTGGAAGGGATTGAATATGGCCGGTGCCTTTGTGGAGAACTGGACCTATTTTCACCTTGAATTGCCTTTGAAGCTAAGAAGGATGTCGCGACCGCGAGTGTCTATAGCCGGAAATGTAAAACCCAATTTCACCCTTCCAAAAACTTTGGAACCAATGGTGTACGGGAACAATGACTGAAGTCAAGGTACAAACTCTCATGTGAAATCCCGTTGATTGAACCCCGTTCTGTTTTGTGTGTGAAGTAAACCCCATTGTTGCTAAAAACCCACAAAGATGCTCACCGACGAACTGACGCGAGGAGGCTTCGAAACAACTATTATTCTTTATAAATAAATATCGGATCGCTAACCATCTATTGAGCCGTAACAATTCATTTTAGGTATAAATTGATTGAATTGTGGCATCGTTGAATATCCCGGTAATTATACGAACAGCTTCTGATAGATTTTCCATCTCCCAATTGAACAATCTCTATTGTTTCAGGTGAATACTGCAACAAATTAATTAGTTGTGCGATGACCAAACTCCTCTCCATAACATTCAGCATAATTAATTATTCTCTTGTACTTATTATTTCAACCAACATGGAAATCCAAATAACTGCAGTTGCACGCTGAAACAAAGTCATATTAGTTTCAAGGAGGGGGGGGGGGGGTCGTTGGTGTACTGAACCGATTATTATTAACAATTGCGACTCTACAAAAGGATCCGACCTTGGTGTCAACAAACGCGATTTCAGTTACTTCAAATTATTATTTGTTTCGCGATTTTACAAACTCAGCAATGCGTATTCAGAAGTGTCGCCCAAAACCTCCGTAGAAATCCCAACTTCAACCCCTGGACCGCAGGTACCACCTAGTGAAAAGTCGAAGTCTAACCTCGTGTCGATTGTGGCCCTCTAAGATATCGCAAAATCTCAATCGTAGGCTGTCCGCTCACCCCACAAACCACTGGTCCTGCACTCCAGTGGACCAGTGGACACGACTTTCCTGACCGTGTCGCATATACTTATTATACTTGCGTGCTGTATTCGAAAAAAAAATTTCAGCCGTCTTCTGGCATATTTCAGCATTGGCCGCCAGTTCATTCGCGGGGCTCTGGAAAAGTCCACCGGGTTCATGTAGGTATATTTCGGCAACCTCTCGATGCACCTTTTCTTCGCCATTTGTGCAGATGTGTCTTATTAGGACGTCGCGCCGGTATCTCCGGCGAGCTTCGTGACACTGTCCTTGTTTTAAAAGGTTCCTGATACCACTGAAAAATCCGATTCTGGTAGAATAACGTTCGACGCCTTCATTTTGAAAACAAAAAATTCAAATTTGGCAGGCAACTTTGTTGAAGGAAAATATGCTGTTTAATTTAATTCTGATTTTTTTTTCTGTAAAACATGGGAATTGAATAGCATTGCTTAAAAGTATGTCTCTCTTCCAGCAAGTCACATGTCAAATTTTAATTCACTATTTTCAAAATGAAGGTACCAAAGTGATTTCTACTAATCCACTTTTTCACTGGCTTCGATATCCCTTCCTCTCTAAAGCCCGTCCCGAGCAGGCACTTTGTTATTCTCCCAGTATACCTTTCAAATCCAGATGAACCAACTTTGGATCCGGTACACGACGTCATTGGTTCTCTTCATCACGGTGCATGGTCTCTTTCACGACGGATAGAGCTTCGGGAATCTTCCTTCCTTTCCTGCGTGGGGAATCCTACAGCCACACAAGGTCACCTGCTTGAAATCCCCAACAGTTGACCTTCAAGTATTATCGAGTCTTACTTTGGTCGGTCGCAATACGGATCTGTGGTCGTACCATCTTCTGTACATTGACTATTCGTTGTCTTGAATCGTCGACGCACCGCGGAACAGTTTTTGGATTATCCTCCGGCCTGTCAAACTACAAGTCATAAGAGAGACAGAGCTCACGGCCAAAAATCACACGTGCCAGAGATTCTTCGGTTTTATCGTGGATGGCAGCCCGTTAAGTCATTAGGGATAGCTGCAGTTGAAGTTGATGATTCCAGTCTCGTTGATGGTCGTCGGAGACTTTCGACAGACGTTTTTCCATCGCTGTGTTGAACCGCACTATCATTTTAACAGAACGTGGGTGGAAGAGCATCGTTCTCTGGTCTTCTCTATTTTCTAAATTTCAAGCAGCACGTCAGTGCCTTGAGGAGACGCATTCCTTGGTCGGAGTGCAGCTCCAGCGGCACTCCGAATCAATTGATCACAAATGAAGAAGATGGAAGAACTTGCGCCGCGGACTTCCTTCTAAAACCGTGAAAAAACTGTGGGAAATGTGTGAAAACTATCAGGAGCAAAGTTAGTTGTACGGGACTCAATAATCTGAAAAAAGCTCATGTTAGGGCTTGTGTTAGGGCATATGTCCAACTTTTTTAGTTTAGCCGTTAATTGCGGTCAAAGTTGCGCTGCGGTCCAGTGAAGCGGAAAATTTTCCGCGTGACATTCCTCCTTAAATGCTGTAAGAACGGCAGAGATATCAGGGAATTAAGTGAGCGATGAAGTTGTAGAGAATTAAGTGTTCCACTATAAAATCTTCGAGGTCAATTATCAGCTTTTCTATTCTAGTTAAGCTGTGAACCACGTTCGAAGTTGCGCAACAATCCTGTTAGTGAAGTGGTTCTTTTTGAAAACTCTCAAAATCCTAGACTTTATGAAAAAAATGGCAATGTAGAAGATAGAAGATGAAAAACTATTTGAAAACCAAATTTTCATTGCACATCTATGTACTCGGAAAACCAGAGAAGAAAAAACAGAAGCTTGACAGATGGCGATTCGTACTCCCGGTTTCTTTACTGAAGACTGAAATCAACGTGATAAATATAGAAAATGTTCAGAAACAAGCTTGTGGCGGACTCAATGATCTATAGAAAATCCCGTGATGTCATGTATGCAGCTTTTTAGATTTAGCTGCCGAGCGCTATCAAAGTTGGGGCACATGACTTGCGACGAGCCGAATATTTATGTGGCCAAACTTTCACGATGTTCCAATGATTAAAATCGCTGGACAACTATACTGACGACAAAATTCGAAACCACTCTAGGACCAGGCAAAGATAGCAATTGATCTTGCACAGCTTCCCTCAACGTCGTCTGCGGCTAATTAACCGGTGAAACGTGCTTACCATCAAATTCCACAATGGCCGGGAAATAATGGCCGCCCACCTGAACAATGAAGTTAGAAAACAAACAATTCTCTGTTGATACCCATTAGATCAGAACCCAGGATAACGTAGCTCCCGAAAATCTGGTTTGGCTAATTTCCTGCACATGCTTGAAAAAATGCGAGAACCTTTGTGGATGCAGAAAAGCTGGCCTCAAGAGCTTCGAGTTTTAAAATCATTAAAGTGAAGCCACCTGTTCTAACGCTTTAACGTTTTCTGCATTGTCGTCTCGGAAGACGATGATGATGACTACAATGACGAGGATCAAGAGCTATCTGCCGCTGGTTGAAGACGAGCCAAAGCCACCCAGACGTCGATGAGAATCCGTCCTCCTCACATGCTGTATTGCCAACATAAACGAACACGACGTGATCATTTTCATCAAAAATTGGTTAAAAAACATCACTTTATCAAACGTCGAATATCCTATAGTTGCAGCGGTACGCTTTTTGATTCTGCATTTTGTGATACTGCAATGAAATTTGGCATATGCAAACTACATAAAATTCCAAGTGATTTGACCCGCAGCACTCAAAAATTTGTCCATTAGGGGGCGACTGGGGGCCCCTCAAAATTTCAAGATGTCCGAATTTTTCCCATGCGCCATTCAGTACCGCCCTATCTACCGTACAGAACCTAAACAGCTTTGTTCTTGACCATCATAGCATTTTTCGTCATGTCAATTCCATTCTTCTTATAGAAAAAAAAATAATTTCTTTGCCTGGTCAACAAATTGAAAAATAATTTTTTTTGGACCACCAATAGATTGTTGAGTAGTTTTTGTGCGATCATCGATGAATCCGCTTCCCCTTGATTCATTTATGAAAAGAAAACTTTGGCAGTGCTATTTTTCAACAAAGGAGTGACTTCAACTTACCATTATTTTCAACATTACCTTTTTCAATGTTTTACCTCGGTAAGTATGATTATTGTTATACTAATATACAGCTTGAAGTGCTCTTCAACGATGTGGATGATGAAACTGCCTCAGATTTCACCTGGAAGCCGTACATAATAATTTTTCTGCAAGGCCGTCAAATTTGGCATTTTTGATTTTCTAGCGGGAGCGGCCAAAATGTCAATACACACCACTCCGCCCAAAGCACCGGTTTGCTCTAGCGGAAAACGATATTCACGCCTAACAATTTTGCATTTTGTGATACTGAAATGAGAGTTGGTGCGAAAGTACCGCAACCGGTGCTCTTGGCCGGAGTGGTGTGTATTGACATTTTGGCCGCTCCCGGTAGAAAATCAAAAATGCCAAATTTGACGGCCTTGCAGAAAAATTAATATGCACGGCTTCCAGGTGGAATCTGAGGTCGTTTCATCATCCAAACCGTTGAAGAAAACTTCAAGCTATATATTAGTACAATAATAATCATATTTTCAGGGATAAAACATTGAAATAGGTAATGTTGAAAATAATAATAAGTTGAGGTCACCCGTTGTGTTCGGTTCGTTGAAGAATAGAACAGCAAAACTTTTGTTTCCATAAATGAATTGAGGGGATGCGGATTTATCGATGATCACACAAAAACGACTCAACAATCTATTTGTGGTCCAAAAAAATATATATTTCTCGACTTGTTGACCAGACAAAGAAATAATTTTTTTCTGTAAGAAGAATGGAATTGACATGACGAAAAATGTTATGATGGTCAAGAACAAAGTTGTTTAGGACCTGTACGGTAGATAGGGCGGTACTGAATGGTGCATGGTAAAAACACTGACATCTTGAAATTTGGAGGGGCCCCCAGTCGCCCCCTAATGAACAAATTTTTGAGTGCTGCGGGTCAAATCACTTGAAATTCTACGTAGTTGGCATATGCCAAATTTCATTGCAGTATCACAAAATGCAGAATCAGGGTCATTTTGCTAGCGTACCGCTGCAACTACTAATATCTCCTCTCTGGTTCACAAAGGGCGGAAGTCACATTTTTTTGGCAAAATGAGGTTTTTATCAATTCTCATACTAAATCGACATCGCTCTGTCTATGCAATGGAGCTGAGCCTAAAGTCCTAAAACGGATAGATCCCAAGTAACTAATTCTCAGTTGTCGGTTGTCCACTAAAGCTTTGGAGCACTTAGGGTGTATGTGAGAAATCATGGACAACCGCCCTTGAAATTTAAACTTCTTAGTCGGATGTCCCACATACGTCTTTTGTGATTATCATAAATGTGGTCATGAGGCCATATTGGAATGTTTTTTTCCAAGGGGTTGATTTCCCCGGAATCCAGTGTACATTTCATTTCGGAATTCCTGGAAATCACCGGAAATCCCGAAAGTCTTTCGGAAATCACTGGAATTCCCGGAAGCCGTTCGGAGATTACCGGAATTCTTTTGGAAATCACAGCACCGGAATTCCCGGAAATCTATTGGAAGCCATCGGAATTACCGGAATTTTTCCGGAAATCGCTGGATTTCCTGGAAATCTTGCGGAAATCACCGGGATTCCCGGAAGTCTTTCAGAAATCACCTGAATTCCAAGAAGTCTTTCGGAAATCAACAAAATTCCAGGAAATCTTTCGGAAATCACAGGAATTCGCAGAATTTTTTCGGATATCATATCACCGGAATTCCCAAAAAAATTTCAGAAATCACCGGAATTCCCGTAAGTTCTTCGGAAATCACCGGCATTCTCGGAAATTCTTCGGAAGTGACCGGAATTCTTTTGTAAATCACTGGAATTTCTGGGATTCTTTCGGAAATCACCGGAAATACTCGGAATTCCGTAAGTCAGAATTCTTGTTTGCACTTTTTCTTGGGAAATCAACCCTAGGCCAGTCAAATAAGGAAAGCTGGAGGGAAAAAACTGTTGGAGTTTTGGAAATTTGACAGTAATGTCCGGTAAGGTGTACTGATAAACATACTAAAAGTCCCCAGCTCTACCTATTGAGCTCGAGCCGCCATCTTGGAAAAATGGTCCTTCGATCCAGTTTTCTGCTTATATTGCGCTAATCATCAGAGATATTCAATTAGGTTTCATTAAAAATCAAGGCTATAAAATTGTCTACAAAAATTGCTCTATACCGATTTGTCTCTCGTAACTACTGATATTAATTAAATTAAATTAACAAAAAAAAATTAAAAAAAAGCGATTTTTTGCCTATGGCTGGAGATATTGTCTCCAAAATTTGTGAAGATGTTGGCAGTCTACATCAAAGCTAAATGTGACAGTTGAAATAGAAAAAAAAATTGCGAAAATATTTTTTATTATATTTTTTAAATTAAGCAAAAATTTGGTTTTCGAGTTTGACATTTCCAACAGGGCGGAGTAAAGGTTCCAATCGAACATCAATCAGTTTTGATATTTACATATTGTAAGACAAGATTTCATCAATATTGTGCCTTCACGATCTTCTGGAATGCTCGATATGAATTAAACAGAAAGAATAATCGCTAAGTCCAAAAAGTGTTGTCGATTGGTTCTGAAAGAAACATTTCGAAACAAAAGACATCAGCAAAGGATATACAGAAGGTACAAAGGTTATTCAACTGTATATGAGCCCCATATTGATGTGCCTTATCCAAAATAGTACAAAAGAATCAATCAAAATGTTAAAATCCACCCTGTATAACGAAAAGTAACGATACAAAATGGAAGTAGTGAAGCATACCTAGTGTCAAAAAATACAGCCCTCACATTGCTGGAAAAAAGAACAAAATTGATCGATTTATTTGAAAGTTATCAGTCCTCAAACTTGACTTTACAAATTTCAGCCAGTGAAATAGGGAAAAGTAGAGAGAAGTAACTGTCGGAGTTTCAGAAATTTGACAGGGATGTTCGCTAAGGTATACTAATAAACATACTAAAAGTCCCCGCCAGTATCTGTTGCGCTTGAGCCGCCATCTTGAAATAATGGTCCTTCGATCAAATTTATTACCATTTTTCCAAGATGGCGGCTCGAGCACAACAGGTAGTGGCGGGGACTTTTAGTATGTTTATTAGTATATCTTAGCGAACATCCCTGTCAAATTTCTGAAACTCCGACAGTTACTTCTCTCTACTTTTCCCTATTTCACTGGCTGAAATTTGTAAAGTCAAGTTTGAGGACTAATAACTTTCAAATAAATCGATCAATTCTGTTCTTTTTTCCAGCAATGTAAAGGCTGTATTTTTGGCACCAGGTATGCTTTACTACATCCATTTTGTATCGTTACTTTTTGTTATACAGGGTGGATTTTAACATTTTGATTGATTATTTTGTACTATTTTGGATAAGGCACATCAATATGGGGCTCATATATAGTTGAATAACCTTTGGACCTCCTGTATATCCTTTGCTGATGTCTTTAGTTCCGAAATGTTTCCTTCATAACCAATCGACAACACTTTTTCGACTTAGCTATTATTCTTTTAGTTTAATTCATATCGAGCATCCCAGAAGCTCGTGAAGGCACAATACTGATGAAATCTTGTCTTACAATATGTAAATATCAAAACTGATTCATGTTCGATTGAAACCTTCACTCCGCCCTGTTGGAAATGTCAAACTCGAAAATCAATATTTTGCTTAATTTGAAAAAAAAATAAAAAAATATTTTCGCATTTTTTTTTTCGATCTTAACTGTCACGTTTAGCTTTGATGTAGACTGCCAACCTCTCCACAAATTTTGAAGACAATATCTTCAGCCATAGGCAAAAAATCGCTAAATTTTTGATTTTTTTTTGTTAAGTTAATTTTATTAATATCAACATATACGAGAAAAAAATCGGTATGAAACAATTTTTGTGGGCCATTTCATAGCCCTGATTTTTTATGAAACTTAATTGAATATCTCTGATGATTAGCGGAATATGAGCAGAAAATTGGATCGAAGGACCATTTTTCCAAGATGGCGGCTCGAGCTCAATAGGTAGAGTTGGGGACTTTTAGTATGTTCAACAGTACACCTTACCGGACATAACTGTCAAATTTCCAAAACTCCAACAGTTTTTTTTCCCTCAAACGGAAAAATTTGTTCTAATTTGACTGGCCTACCCCTCGGCTGTCCATCTACAAATCATTTCCGAAATTTTTTGGCGAACTCACAAACTCAGAATGATACAAAATCAGATTCTAAGAAGACAACTTCAAAGAAGTTAATCTACTTCGTACGACACGAAGATAAGAACTGAAGCGAGCATACCTCAAGAGGTTCCAGTCCTCTCAGAGTCAGAATTGTAACCAATTCCAAAGAAAAAGTATGACCACCTGATGTCCCTTTTGAAGTGGGCTTCTGAGATTTGCAAAATCTTTTCCCTATACTCACCGTTTTCTGACACAGTGAACGAAGATTCTGACTGAAATAACATTAGTGCAAAAAATTACATTTTTACAAGTCATTTATTGAATAACCAAAAAGTTATTGTTAATATTTAGGAATGTTTGTCATTTTTTTGTATATTTTTTATACCCTAGTCTTGTCGACAGCTTGACAGATTTTCTGTCCTCTTAGGAAGTTGTGTTGATTTTTTTTTTATAGTCTATTATTTTCACATCAATAATCCCTAATACAAAAATAGAAAAATCCATTGTATTATTATTATTTTCATAAAAACAATGATATTTCCATGAAATTTCTTGTTCCTTTTCACTATGTAGGTTATCGAAAAGGCAAATAAAAAAAACAAGTGAGTATGCCTTCACGTGCGTGAGTCTCAGTAGCGCATTTTCTCAAAGAGGCATATTGTGAACGTAAAGAAATATGGTTGAAGCACAGAATAGTGTTGAAGGAGAAACACCATTCCTTGCCCACTTTCTTCAATCGAAACTCATTGTGGTATTTTGTTATCAGAATGGGGTACTTGCCAATGAAATAGATTTGAATGAAAATTCTTTCATTCATCAATATTTTTTTGTTTGAGAGCGGGAGCTGGGAGCGGCGACTAATCAACAGTAGTCTATTCTTTCCCATTTTTAGTCGGCTATCCATATAGCAAAAGAATTAGATCGCTATGTCTGCGGGTTTATGTTTTCCATTTATCTCTTACTTTGAGGGCAGCGTGTGGGGGTGGCAGCATTCGGCAAAGTAACTGTTGCACAGTTTGAGTTAGGAGTTTCTGAATGTTTAAGGAAATATGATAATCAGTGAGAATTGTGAAAGTTGCATTTTTTTTGTTTGGAGGCGGCGGCTAATCAAAAGTGGCCTATCTCTTCCCATTTTTAGTCAGCTATCTATATAGCGGAACAATTAGATCGCTATGTCTTCAGGGTTATGTTTTACATTTATCTCTTACTTTGGGGGCGGCGTGTGGGAGCGGCAGGGTTTGGCAAAGAAATTCTTCCACAGTTTGAGTTGGAAGTTTCTGAATGTTTGAGGTAACATTAAAATGTAAATCAGTGGAAATTATTGAAAGTTGCACTTTTTTCTTTTGGGGGTGGAAGTTGGAGGCGGCGTCATATCAAAAGTAGCCTATTCTTTCCCATTTTCAGTAAGCTATCTATATAGCGAAAGAATTAGATCGTTATGTCTTCGGGTTTATATTTTTCATTCATCTCTCACTTCAATGGCAGCGTATGGGGGCGGCAGCATTCGGCTAAGTAACTGTTGCACAGTTTGAGTTGAAAGTTACTAAATGTAAGGGAAATATGACAATCAGTGAAAATTGTGAAAGTTGCATTTTTTTGTTTGGAGGCGGCAGCTGGAGGCGGCGGCTAATTAAAAGTGGCCTTTATTTTTCCAATTTCAGTCAGCTATCAATATAGTGAAAGAATTAGATCGCTATGTCTTCAGGTGCATGTTTTACATTCATCTCTTACTTTTGGGGGCGGCGTGTGGGAGCGGCAGAGTTTGGCAGAGAAATTCTTGCACAGTTTGAGTCAAAGGTTCCTAAATGTTCGAGGTAACATTATCAGCTAAATCAGTGAAAATTGTTGAAAGTTGCACTTTTTTCCTTTTGGGGGCGGAAACTGGAGGCGGCGCCATATCAAAAGTAGCCTATCCTTTTCCATTTTCAGTCAGCTATCCACATAGCGAAAAACTTGGATCGCTATGTCTTCGGGTTCATGTTTTTCATTTATCTCTTACTTTGGGGGCGGCGTGTGAGGGCGGCAGCGTTCGGCTGAGCAAATGTTGCACAATTTGAGTTGGCAGTTCCTAAATGTTGAAGGGAACATTTCAATCAGTAACATTTGTGAAAGTTGCACTTTTTATCGTTTGGGGGCGGAATCTGGGGGCGACGACTAATCAAAAGTAGCCTATCCTTTCCCATTTCTAGTCAGCTATTTATATACCGAAAGAATCAGATCGCTATGTCTTCGGGTTTATGTTTTTCATTTTAAAGTGATTGGGGGCGGTTTTTAGCAGTTTTTTAATGTCGGCGGCGCATATTGAAGACGGAATGTTTCTTGGCTTACGTTTATAAGTGGCAACTATGTATTATTCAAAAAATGAGAACACTAGAGCATCAGGTCTGGTAGAAAGTGCAATATTATGTTATTTCAAGTTTATCGGGGGCGGTTTTCTCTATGTTGGCGGCGCAATATGGGCATCCAACATAGCCTAGCCCTCCTTTGGGAGTGGCAGCTATGTAACAGCGAAAAAATTAGAAAGCTAGGTCGTCTAGTTTGGGAGGAGTTCGAGGAACGGACGGACGGACGGACGGACGGACAAAGCGGTTGCAATAGCGATTTTCATCAAGATGGAAAATGCGCTGAAAATCATGGACATCCGTCTTTTTCCCGAGGGCGCAAAAAGCCCGAAGTCACTACATTTCATTCTGACTTATTTCTTTGTTTTATTCTCGAACCAGTTTATAGGTTCCGATTTACATGATATCAAATAAAAAACTATGACCCCTATTATGACAAAAGGCAACATCAAAGCCATTCACTATAATAAAGAAATTTGATCCAGATGGTACCTGGAAAGTGTTTTTCGGCCCCCCTGTAAAATTTACAATTTGTGACATCCGCCCTTTGTGAACCAAAGAGGAGATATGTTATTATATTATTATATTTTGCTACAAGATACAAGTATCTCACTCTTAATTCTGCCAAACAAAAAAGTTTATGAAAAACAAAGTGTTCATTCGCGGAGTTACTTTTCCAACAATACCTAGTTACCGGATGTTGGACAAAGCTCGCAATTTTTTCTAATCATTCCATCATGTATCACAATCAATCAAAAAATCATCAAATAAACAAATAAATATGTAATTAATCACTGAGCGAGACTGTTTGTGATAATAAACATTGAAAACTAATCAGCTGAACGCAAACCTAAAATTGAACAAACAAATCCGTGTAGCTCTTTCACTTTTTCTTCCAAGTTTTTTGCTGTGCTCATACATATTGCGAACGCCATAGCGATGAATCGTGGATAAATCACTCCTCATACTAACTAGAAACAAGTGCGTTTTCTTGAATGCAAAACCAAAACCAATTGAATCGGAAACAGTGCTGAGTCACAAAGTGTTGTGCGTCAGCTATTGTGGGGGAGCAGCCCCATTACGATTTTTTACGCGTGTGCATGGCGCTGCAGGAAATATTTTAATGAACCTCCCAAGTTAACAGCGCGGACAAAATTTATTTAAACCATCAATGGGGATCCTCCATGTGTCATGCGCCCACACATGAGCGAACAAAATGAAAAGATTTTTCTTGTAACTCGTATACCGACGAATTATGTACCATTGTTTTTCAAGAGAGCATTGTTCTTTGCGCGGATTATAAGTGCTGTAGGTTTTTACCTATTGTTTTGCCTTCGTTGTCATTTTTCGTTGAATATAATAATTGACGGATCTAATGGAAGATTCAGTCAGAATAGTGAAGTCATTACGTCAAACAATTCTATTAGCCCAGACAATGAAAGCATAATTCAGAAGAGACGGCCCCGTGGCGCAGGCGGTCGAGTGGCTGCCTGCGACGCAGAAGTCCCGGGTTCGATTCCCGGTGAAAAGTCTGGGTGTTGTGTTGTCCGAAATTTGCACCTTTCTGAGTTTATAAACCTGATAAATGAACGGGCAAACTCCTATGGCGAAAAAAAACCGATAAGGAGAGAAACATGAGAGAAAAATTATGAGAATAGCTGAAATAACTAGTGTAGTTTTGGAAATTGGTAGAGATGTTCTCGAAAGCTTGCTGATAGCTATATAAAAAGTCCCCCTCGATAGATGGTGTGGAAATTAGTGGAATCATCGCCATCTTGGATTACTGGTACAGTTCAAGTATTTTTAAACCTTGCCAGACGTAGTGGCGGAAACTATTTGTGGCCGCTTTTTTTTTCGTGATTTTTTTCATTTTTATTTTTTTCCTCGTTTCTCGTTCCTCGTTTCTTAACTGAATTCACCTGAATCTTTCGTATCTTTTGAACGGTTCAATATACCTAGTTCATTCTTTCGCTAGTCGAATCTCAACTATTGCAGGTTGATACCGACGACGTTTAAAGATGATCGGTCAAATATTAACAATCTTTAACAACAAAAAAGAATGCACAACTCGTGAAACTCATTTGAAATAGAGAAAACGCATGGATCTCAGCCTTTCCATCATCATATCTTTGGATCTAATGAAGCTTTGTGCCTAAGTTTTCTTTAAACTGAAGTACATATCCAGACTTTTGTCACAGTGTGACAGCAATTGAGAAACAATGGTTTATCATTCATTTATAAGGTTTATAAACATTTTCATCAGCTATGAATGCAGCATGATTTTCAATCAGCGAGGAAATTTTTTATTTCCACAGTTTTCTATATATACAACCAGCAAATCGATTGGAGCCAAAGTATTGCAGAATTTAAAAAAAAAATTTGATCTAGGACCTATAGTTTTTTAGATATGATTTTTTTTCTGACGCAACCAACAACTGTAAAGAAGTGGTGCGCGCATTCCACTCATACATACTACGCAAAATGCTCTATATTACTACTGAGGTGGGCATTTTTTGTATGAAGCTGAGCTTTCACAGAAATAATCAGATATTTGCTTTTTACCAAAAAAAGGCACCCGTTTAGGCTAGCCGAGTTATGGGGCTAAGACTGCCCTCAACGGTACAATGGTATTAACGTAAAATAGGTAACGTATGGTCCGAAAGTTTTGGGAAATAGTTCTAAGCTAATAACTTTTTCTGAATAGTCCTTATTTTTGTACTTGATATTGCAAAAATTAACATCATATAAAACAATAACAAATTCATATTCAACATATTGAAAATGGATCATTATCTTCGATGGATCTCAATTTTCTTCTGCCATGTTCCATGATATTTGGTATCAATTTCTCAAATGCGAAATTCTCTAATGTTATTGAAAAATGTGACGCCATAATTGGTCTTCATTCGCAGCTTCCCATCTCTTGTCGTATACTATCCTGCTCAGTACTTACCAAAAATCTTGTATTGGTCGAGCTTGCGGTACATTGGGAGGCAGGAGCTCTGATAAATTAATCTTACTGTTGTCCAGAGAATGATCGATCATGGCAGAAGAAAACTGAAAGCCATCAAAGATAATGGCCCATCTTCAATATGTTGACTACAAATTTGAAATTGTTAAAGATGATGCTAGTTTTTGCAATATTAAGTTACAAAATTGAAACTATCCAAAAAAAGTTATTAGCTTTTAAAAAAATTCCCAAAACTTTCGGACCATACGTTATGATGGAAATGAAACTATTCACCCCTAATTTCTACATCGAAAAGGTCATATTCCAAACATTTGCTCTGCTCGTGCCTTTCAAACTTTCAAACTAATTGAATAATCTCCCATTTTTACCGCAAATTGCAGATGAGAGGTATTCTTACGTGTCACATACAGTTTCTCTTTTTATATCTTAATGACTACTTATTTTATCTCAGGTCACATTTGGCAAATATGTTTCGATATGACTTCATTGAAGTTTTAGAGTAGGTACCATCATTAATAATTTTTTGCCAAGCAAGTTTCAAACAGTTTCCAAGCTAATAGAACAATAACGATACTTCTTATTGTATGATGTGTGTACGTGTTTTATGTGTACTTATTGTAATAATGTACCAAAATGATTTATTGCTGTGAAGACCTTTTTTTTTGGGCGAGGCTTCCTATTAGACACACCGCAAGGTGAGGAGATGGACTGGTTTGCATTTATCTCGATAAATGGCGATGCCATCGAAAAACGGCTCGGTTCAAATAAGAGGCCATCAAATTGTCTTCAAAAAAAGTTCCTCATCACTTCACGTATCTGGTCATAGTTTCAGAGACATTGGCCTGTGAACGTCGGGTGTGAGTCCTGGAGGCGGTATTTTATTTCTTACGGTGTTTTTGAAGAATCATGCAAAGCTATAACGCAATGCTGTTGAAGTAACGCTCGTTATTGGATAAAAAAATTAAAAAACAGTTATGACCTTTGCTCCAGAAAATATGAAGGGTCCAAAGGGGGAGAATTGAACCTCCAATATTTTGGTTATTTAAAAAGAGGTCAAGCAACGGTTTGGAGGAAATAATCTGCAAACTATTTATGATACAAGGTGCAAAAGACAGAACAATCATTATACAGGGTGAGTCATAAATCATGAGAACCTAATTTTTTTCAAGAGAGCCAGCATAGTTTAAAAAAGTTCGAGTCGTTTCTAAACCGATCTAGATGACAAGATAATAGCATGTACATTTTTCCCCGGAAAATTTGGCTGTATTTTGAGTACACTGTATTTTCCGTAGCACACGTAGATCTGCAAAGTCACATCTGGCCGCATTTAAACACCTGAAAATGTTCGTCACCAACACTACGAGAATCAAAACAATGAGTAACCTGAACTGGTTTGTCTGTCACTCATTGTTCGGATTCTAGTAGCGTTGGTTACGATTATTTTTGAGTGTTTAGGTGCGGCTTTTTGCGGAATTACGCGCATTCTAAAAAAATCCAGTTATTTCAAAATACAAGCAATTTTTTTTTGTGGAACATGGCCATGCCATCTTGTGACTTAGATCGGTTCAGAAGCGACACGAGTTTTTTGCACTCTAGATCTCTCGAGAGGAAGTAGATTCTTATGATCTATGCCTTACCTTGTATATTGAACGTTTTGCCTTTTGCACCTTGTATCATAAATGGTTCACTTATCATCTTCCCCAAACCGTGTTTTGAAATTTTTTGAAATAACCGAAATAAAGGCCAAAAATTCTTTTTTTGACTTTTTCATTTGATAACGAAAGACACTTTAACAGCATTGCGTAGCAGCTTTGCGTGATTCTTCAAAGACACCGTGAAAAATGAAATACCGCCTACAGAACTCACACCCTGTCGCACAATTTCGAATTGTTGTGGACAAGTTTCGCAACCGGCAGTCAGTTGAGTTGGTCGGAGAGCTTAGGTCGTGGTTCGATGACGTGCAAAACACAAAAAAAGAACTAATCGCAATAGCCTTACTTTATTTGAGGGGCGCCAGTCGAGGAGCTACTACAAAATTGTGGAAATGTGAGTTTTCCTCGATCTCCCCACCCACGCGTAAACCTGAGTGTGAAGGTTTGATGGTATCGGGGCGTTCTACAATTTATGTTGAATTCTGTGGTTTTGCACGCTCTGGCCTTCCGGACGTCACCGCGAAGGGGGCGAAAGGGCTGTTCAAACAAAAACAAATGCTACGGACTAGTCGACGCCGACGTTGAAATAAAACTTTTTCAAACTGTGAAAAAGTCCAGAGAACGGGTGTTTATCGGGCATTGCTATTTATCGAGATAACTGCAAAAAATACTTGAACTGCACCAATAATCCAAGATGGCGGTGATTCCACACCACCTATCGATGGGGACTTTTCACAAAGTAATCAGCAAGCTTTCGAAAACATCTCTTCCAATTTTCAAAAATACACTTTTCATTTTCGAAATATTTTCTTCGTTGACTGGGCTACATCAGTTTCGGAAAAGTTAGTTCCGACATTTTCGACAACAAAAACTATACCTCCTAAGTACGTAAATCCCATACACTTTCTTTTTTTAGTAGAATGACTTTTTGGAGCAAACATAAAGTGACAAGCTGGAGCGCTCGGGGAATACGGCCGATGGCCGCTGATAGTTTTTCTCCAAAACTTTCCAGGTGTCATCAGCCGTAGCCGTAGCCCTCCAGCTTGTCACTTTATTTTTGCTCCAAAAAGTCATTCTACTGAAAATAGAAAGTTTACGGGATATACAGGTGTCCCGTTTTTCAACGCTCACTATGGGTATCTCGGAAACGGTAAGAGATACAAAGTCGGTTAAATTACAAAAAAGTTGCGCAATTTTATGACTATCTCAAATATGTCAAGACATCCAAGATATCTTTGGTCATTTCTGAAATATCCCAAAAAAACTGAAAAATGCCGAATTCGAAAATTTCAAATTACTTCTTGATTATGACAGCTATCAATTTGAAAATTGATTATCTGACATTTTTGAAGGTCCTTGATCGACTGACGGTCATGATTTTTCCCTACGCCTGCTAGTTTTTGAGATATGACAGTTAGCTTCATTTTTTCTCATGGACACCATATTATTTCTCCATCCCATGAAACTCACCTTTTATTTCTCTTTACAAAGATATAAAACACTAGTAGCATTTTTGTCAAAATAACCTATAAAAATTGGAAAAAACATTTCTGGGGCGAAAAAATCTAGTTACCGGTTTGGTTGCCATGCTCTCGTGACATAATAAAATGGCATTCGGTTGCCATGGTCGGTTGATTTTGGAAAAAGTTGGGTTACATTCCGTTTTTATGTATTTGATAATGATAATAAATAAAAATGAAACAAATACAAAACCAAGTATAACACAAAATAACATCGCAATAGCAATTCACATTTATAATTTACAATTACTCGAAATGGAGTCTATTTTGCGAAGAACGCTTCAAGATCGCATTTATGGTTCATGACAGAACATCCCAAAGCAACCAAGAGCTGGAAGCAAGGAGTTGATGATGCGCTCCAGTCAAATCACCCGCACGATATCAGCGCAGCCGTTGAAAATATGGCTAAAAGGCACACAACTCTGCACAGAGCAAAATGAACTCCAATTCGAGCAATTGTAAATTATAAATGTTCATTGCTACTGCTATGTTATTTTGTGTTATACTTGATTTTGTTATACTTGGTTTTGTATTTGTTTTATTTTCATTAATTATCATCATCAAATACATAAAAATGGAATGTAACCCAACTTTTCCCAAAATCAACCGACCATGGCAACCGAATGCCATTTTATTATGTCACGAGAGCATGGCAACCGAACCGGTAACTAGATTTTTTCGCCCCAGAAATGGTTTTTCCAATTTTTATAGGTTATTTTGACAAAAATGCTACAAGTGTTTTATATCTTTGTAAAGAGAAAGAAAAGGTGAGTTTTATGGGGTGGAGAAATAATATGGTGTTCATAAGAAAAAATTAAGTTAACTATCTCAAAAACTAGCAGGCGTAGGAAAAAATTATGACCGTCAGTCGATCGATCAAGGACCTTTCAAACTGTCAGAATACCAATTTTCAAATTGATAGCTCTCATAATAAAGAACTGATTCGAAATTTTCGAATTCGGCATTTTTTAGTTTTTTTGAGATATTTCAGAAATGACCAAAGATTTCTTGGATATCTTGACATATTTGAGATAGTCATAAAATCGCGCAACTTTTTTGTAATTCAACCGACTTTGTATCTCTTACCGTTTCCGAGATACCCATAGTGAGCGTTGAAAAACGGGATACCCTGTATAACAGTATACAATGCACGGCAAAAGTTTGGAATAATGATTCATTTCTCTTTCCTGTCCGTAATATCGAAAAACTCTTGGACAGGTCGAATTGATTTTTTTTTCGAAGAATAATTTCTCAATCATTTTTTCTCTACCTCTCATCGTTTTCAGGCAGTGACGTCATCGATATTTTTTCCAATAGCAACCTCAATTTTTTTTTTCTAGATTTGGATAGATTATAAAACTCTGATCTCAACAATATGCACGGTTTTGACATTTAGGGCGTTAGCTCTGGAGATATCAATTTTTTGATATCGAAAAACAAGGATAGAGCTTCAGTGATTTTTTTCACCAAAGAAAGAAATTTTTATTGTAAAAACCAAAGTAAAATGTATGTAACTCTTACAAAAACTGTCAAAGTAGAGGGTTAACTGACGGCCATCCCCTTCTTGGCAGTTCCAAACTCGGATTGAACATTTTGGGGAGTTTCGGACTGTATTGCCTTCATTTTGTCCCAAAATCTCTCTTCCAACTGGTCGATGCTATTTGGCCGTTTGAAATAAACCGTCCCTTTGATGTAGCCCCATAAGAAAAAATCTAACGGAGTTAGTTCTGGGGACCGAGCCGGCCATTCAATAAAACCTAGCCGACGACCATCTATTTCCTGTCAAAAACACCTCATTCGAGTAATCTTGCACATCTCGGTTATAACGTGGTGGAGCTCCACCATAATGATTCGTATAGTTATACCCGGCGACAAGTGAGACACTCTCTTTGACAAAAACAATAACATCAAGGCATTCGAAGGCGTTTTTTTTTAAACTGTTCAAAGTAAAAATGCGTGTGGTAATGAAAATTACGCCGAATAAAATGGTACGATATTTTCATCAACTCTTGTTCCTTATTCCCCTTAGCTGATTTAAAGCTGGAAAAAGCACTGCAAAAAATTGACTGGGATTTCTGCCCACATCTTCACGCGGCGGACATAAAGAGCAAAAGCGTTTCTTATATGCGTATTGTAAAGGTAAAACGGTGTAGGTATTACAATGTAAATCTCAATTTAATGGCTCGAAATAAAACACCACGAGGCCTCTCATCTTTCTCATCCCCTCTGTCATTTCCGCCGTCTTCCAAATCGCGGTCTAATGACGACGCCTTATAATCGCGCAAATTTGTTTTCAAACAAGATATTTTTAAAAGTGTTCGGGTGCGAGTCCTCCCACCAGTCCCACTGGTACAAAAATTACCCCGAGTTGTTGCCAAATGAGAATCCTCGCATTAGCGGACCCGCGCGTCATCAAAAAACAAATTTTTTTGCTTCACCGTGAACTATACGCCAGCATCCATCTACCTTAATATTGTTTGCGCGCCATACTGATGGAGGAAAGCGTCCTGGGTTCGGGTCTGCGAGGATATACGCCAGCCAGAGCCATAGCCGCCAGGAGACGGAGTAACCGTCGTCGACGGATATTCGGCAGATGGCATTTTAATGAGTCCTTTCAGGACAGGCGGACGTACTTTGCAGGACCGTAAATAAATTGAATAAACCGTTGAGAGCGTCGTTTAATTCTATAGGAACGGTAGAAACATGAATATGACATAAGTGCGTAATAAGGAGCGATCTTCGGGAGGGCATAATCCCGAACACAACCAGGGACGCACACCATAACAGTTCGTAACAGCCGCAGTGTGGGTTTTTGCGGCAAAGGCTGCGGCAAACGAGCAAGTAATGTTCACGCTGCGCATCTCAGTCGAAGGACTCAGCCACTAATGTGATATTTATGAGTCTTTATCGGATACAGGGGGGCCGACGGGACCGCGCCGCCTCTCCGTGGATATGTACTATTATATACATTACCGAGATCTATCTCTATATGCCCTTTTCATTCCCACAAAACGTCTACTCCTCCTGCTCGCTCCTGATGTTCGGAGACGGAGCAGTGTGTGTTCCCCGGGATCAAACATCGTCTCCCGAGGATACCGCATCCTCAATACTCACAGGCTGGACCGGTCACGTTCATGCATGGAATTCGATGGCATTGTCGTGCGAGAGGTTTTAATGGGCGCTGATAAACACATCACAACTACCTATCCCATGATTCTATGCTGTGCTGTGATTGCTACATTGTACTCGTACGAGTATGTAGTTTATACAAGTATATAGTTAGTAGTACATAATATGATAATTCTAAGGCATACAATTTATGACGTTTGCTTCCTATCGACGTCCTGCTCCGGCTGGCTATATTTGTCGTGGCTGGGTCGTGGGTCGAGGAAGCTAATGTTTTTGATGTTTGTTTATTTATGCAATCGTGCACGGGCGCCAATCAGGTGGAGTAGTAATATTTATTCCCGACCCCTGATCAGTCGGGACCCCAGCTTCCGCACGCCACTGGAAGTTCGTTGACGTTCGCGACTTTGACAGTGAAAGGTGACGTATGGGTGACGTTTCGACAAGTAAACACGTGGTTGTGAGGTTAGGATCTTTAATCTGGGCCAAAATAAGAAAAATATGTACAAAATGGGGCTCAAAGCCCGCTCTGAGGCATTCGACGGTGCTTTGTGGGCAACACGGCACGTTTCCGCAGTGATAAGTCCGTCCCAAGACGACTCGTACGGATTATTTCGACCTTCTCGTTTTCAGCGTATCGGAGATCAGCGCATCGGATAATGGCAATGACACCTGAGGCTCGCCAAGGTCGAGACGACTACCGGTGAAGCTGCCCTTGGGGCCAAATCGCCAAACACCGGACAACCAACGACCGTACAATTTCTCAGGCTATAGCCGGTTACGGCTTAGATCCCTGACACACACCGCAAGGAGCCCCACCTACCCAATGTGCACATTAAGGGGAAAGGACTTACGTGTTGAGAGTTGAACGCAACTCCTGAGAAATCCCCCGTCCGCAGAAGACCCGATGTGGACTAATGTGGCACTTGGCACAGACTAAGTGCGCTTCGTTCGGGAAGCGTTAGACCTCAGCTGCACCACGGTGATGCCGACAGCTCTCAGCGATGGCTATTCTAGTGGCCGTTCCGCCCGTTGCGCCGTGAACCAATTGGTGGATGTAGAACGCAGCAGATCCCAAACCAACGACATGGGCCAGCTCCTAAGCGTGCGGCTTCCCAACTCGGCTCCTCTACGATGAGCATCCACGCTTGCTGACGGGTCTCGGCACCCCTTACTGGCGCTTCCGTTGACTTGAACGGGTTCAGAACCGTCATGTTCTTGGCTTGAAGGTAATAAATCGAACCTCAACGTTGAAACTTGAAACCTAATGTGAAACATGAATTTTTCTATTTTAGGGAGAGGAGACCAAAATGACATTTTCGCTTTACCTCGGTGTAGTGGGGGGGTTAGCGGAATGGTCTGTGCATTTTGTGATCAAAGCATGAAATTTGGCATACTTGTTCAGAAGACCCTCCTTCGCAATTCCAGATGTGGCGCCACGCGAGGTTTTGCGCCAGAGACACTGTATTGCGGTTAATATACCTGCTAGGGGTAAATTCTGCAAAAATGGTTCCTGGCCGGTCTCTGGTACCGCAGTCGGTATTTTTTAGTTCTGTTTAGTTAAAACTACATGTAGAAATGAGTGAGGAGTACATTTTCACGAGCAAAGTTCCAAATGCTGCCTTTATACGTTGTTTTAATACATTTTAAGGCCAACTTTGTTCAAGTACGGGAAACATGGTAAAAAAATTGCCGAAACCTCGGCAAAGATATGAACGTCCTGAAAATTTGATATTCTGTCCAGAATTATGTGCCCTACTACATATCTAAAATTGTCAAAAATTGCACCCCGAGGCTTCGAGTTATTGGAGGGGGGGTAAAAATTGCAACTCAAAATGAAAGGTATAGAACCCGATGGAACCCGTCAATCCAATGGATGCAAATACGTCGTAGTTTGACGCATCACAACCAGTTGATACAATTTTGGCACAAAAAGTGTCGATCATTGTTGAAGGAGGGTCGTGGGGAAGGGCGAAACTCGCCTGGGTGACTCTTTTTCTTCCTGGGCCATGAAGAATCGATCACGACAAGATTGGTATCTTTTCCGACTAAATTCAATGTCCTGAACTTGAATCCGATGTGTAAATTTGGATAAAAACATGTTCGAACAAGTTAACTTGCGAAAACCTGTTTTTTCTTTGACAATTTTCACAAAACTTCTTTTTACTGTAAGAGGCATTCATCTTTGAAGATAGCTCAGAGGCCATTAAGCCTCTGTCACACGATCATTGGAATCATACTGAAACGACCCCAGCTATTGTCTTGTACTCCTGAATGGGTAGGCAACCCATTATACTGGCATTTAATTCAACTTATTTGAATTAAATCACTTTTCCCGCTTTTGGAACCGCTTGGCCGATGATCATCTAGTATCAGGACGACATCCCGTTGTGCCTCTCTTCTTGTTGTTCGATTATAGAGTTCTCGAGATTGTTGAGACAGGTCTGACTACAAGTTTGAACGCAATAAGACACAATATAAAATTTTAACGTAACATCAATCTATTGACTTCTATGTACAATTCAAAATGTTTAAATAATGGCTCGCTCCTATACCTAGTCCTACCTTCACATCGCAGGCTAAATTATCTAAAAGATCTAACCTATTACCAAAGAGGTAACTTTCCCCTAATTATTTCAGACGTCCCAACACCCCAACCCTCCGACGAACACCTGACTCTACACCTTGACCGACATTCAATTCTGGCTGGCTTTCGCGGCTCAAAGTTCATTTTGTGGTTACATCAGATCCAACATTTATGTTAGTGTTAGAGGTTATGTTAGGGTTAGGCCCGGCTTCTAGACACTGCAAAGAGAAGAGTGACTTCGACCACGAATGCAATCTAAGATTTGTGGGCCGGTGTGTGCGGTGGCCCCCTTTTTGTGGAGCCTCTTTTCAAAGGCTAACGCTCTTTTTGGGCTATGGTTCTCTTTTGCCCGTTTGGAAGGGATTGGATATGGCTGGCCTTTGTGGGGGCTTTAAACCAGTTTTCGCCGTGAATTGCCCCCAACGCTCAGAAAGATTCCCGTGATCGAAAGTGCCTATAACCGGAAATGTTGAACCAAATTTCGCCCTTCCAAAAACTTTGAAACCGATGGTGTACGCGAAACAATTACTCAAGTCAAGGTACTAATTTAATGTGGAGAACGTTTTGAGCAGGCCCCGTATACGCGCTAGTTCGTTGTTGTTTAGCAATTTGTGAGAGAAGGCCGCAGCCAGGAAAAACAAAACGCAGAGAATAGACTACACAGGGTGTTCGTCGAAAAGCCGATGCGGAGAGGCGTCGAAATAATCTTTGCCCTAACACGAAGTAATCGCCGTCTACACTATTCCTGATCGAGCCCTAATAACAGTTCATTTTTACAAAGTCCCTATCTGAACGGTGGCGTCGTTGGGTACCGGATTGAATTCATCAGTTTCGAATAAGAACGTTTCCATTCCCGCGACAACTCTACATGGAAATATCAGGAACTGTCGTGGCGCTAAAACAAAATCATTAGTTTCAAGGAGGGGGGGGGGGTCCATCAATCCGATCAACAATTGCGACTCTACGGCAGGGTCCGAACCCCGATCTCAACGCGATTCCAGTTCTCCAATTACTTGATTTTTCACGTAGTTCTCAAAATTTACATTTTCCGAATAACTAGGAACTTCAGAAACGCAGAGGAAGCTCACCTGCGAGTTTCCAGATCTAACCCACTAGGTCCGGTGCTCTGAGTACCGCAGTCACAAAGCCAAGTCCAGAGGGCCCAAGAGCGCGAATACCTTTCTATGAAGGTATCCATCAAAGGACGAGGCTTGCCAGTGGCTGTACCTGACGGCAGACAGTAGCGCAGATACCAGCACGTGCAGGCAGATTCAGAAAGCACGCGTGAGCCCCATCATACATTTTTCACGACAAAGCCTAACCGTAAGCAACTATCCCAACTCACCAAGACTAACCTCCCGCTCGTCGAGGTCATCACTCCGCCACACGAGATACCGAAACGAGAGACCTCATTTCTATCGGGCCTGGATCATTTAGGGGTTTTAACTCGACATCCTCGAGGTGGGCTAGAACTCACCGTCAAGGGAACGCGACTCATCATCCTGGAGGGGGTTCGAAACACTTAGTCAACGGGTCCCAACTCTACGACTTGGAGAAGGGTCGAAACTCAACACCGGAAGGGCCTTGGCACATCGACCTGGCAAAAGGGCTGGAACTCGTCGTCGGAGGGCTCTGACTCGACACCTAGAGGCGGATCAAGACTCAACGTCCAAGGGCTCTGACACGACATCCTAGAGACGGGTTGCAACTCAACGGGGGAAGCAACTCATCAGTCTCTCGGAGGGTCAAAACTCAACCTGGAGGGTTCTCGACTCAGCGTGCCCCCAAGGGGACCAAAACACGACTCCGAAGGGTTCCAACTCGGCTTCTCCAGGGGGCCTTTGAGACACATCAGCCGGGGGAAATCGACTCGTCATTTTCCAAGTGGGCTGGGGCTCATCATTGGGGCTTCGACGCTTCGGCCTCTAGGAGGGTCGCGACGCAACATAAACGGGTTCTAACTCGGCTTCCTCGAAGGAGACTAAAACTCTTCGCTAACAGGCCCGCAGAAGCACTCGGCGACGGACGTGACAAGTCGGGAGCGGACGGCAGCCCAGGAGGATTGGTCCAGGTACCACGGTCAATCTCCGGCGATATCCTCCATTCCCAGCAATTCTGAATATTTTTCGCATCCAAAACGACCGCGAACGGCGTATAGACAGCTCAGGTAATCTGAGAAGTGCGCTGGAGAATGCGACCGGCGGTGCTAACACGTGTGAATCGGATGGTGGCGGGCAGCGGGCAGCGGGCGGTGGCACGGCGCGTCATCACAGCAGGAGCACGGCAGCAGCTAGCTGGGTCGAAGTGCGGGTGCTTTACTTCATATGCACCAATTCACCATTTCGTCGGACGTCAAGCAGGGACGGTTATTGAATGTCGATGATGGGCCAGTAAATTATGTTATAGAGCTTTGCGGGATTTACACGAATGAATTAAATAGCTAGCGACATCTTTTAATGATGCCTTGACTCTGAATATTCACATTCTCATACCTCGATTTCACGGCTTTGAATAATTTTCCTCCGGAATATTTTCGGCCCGCCAAATGCGGGTGGCTTCAATACTTGTTATAGAAAATCTAGGACGAGATCAATTATGAAAACAAGTATACTCGTAGGTATACTCGCAAGTATGCCAGAAATCTATGATGAAACGCATTCTATTTCAAATCTTTGACTTCATCTTGATCCAGTCAGATTACACCTTCCACCCTGCATAGGATTGATGACCGTGTGAAAACTTTTATCCCAGATTTCTGGAATACTCGCAAGTATACTCGTTTTCATCCTCGTTTTCATCATTGATCTCACCCCAGATTTTCAATGACAAGTATGATTTCAATGACCGTGTGACAGAGGCTTTAGACTAAACTGTATTCTTCACGAAAATCGTCCATTCGATCTGTAACTTCGTTTTTCGAGGTGAGAAAAATCGATTTGAACTTTAGTCGGCACTGCCCGGCGTCTACTAATGACCAGGATACTACTAGTGCTGGCGGTACGCAAAAAAAAGTGGCATTTGATGATACAAGCAAGCCACTTTGCATATTTGTTGTCTAGACCCATTAGAAAAATTTGACCCGCAGTTCCTAAAAATTCATCCCTTAGGACCCGAGATTTGGGGAGGGGGAGGGAATACCATCAAAAAATACCAAACTTTTTCATCCAAACCTGCTGAGGCGTGTTTGGTGTCAAAACTATATAACTCAGACCTCTTCAATACAATGGCAATGTCAAAACTCTCGTGCGGTCACCGGAAGTCGAGTTAAGTCGTCATCTTTGAAAATTAGAGCTGAAGGTCAAAATTACAAAGTAAGCGTCAATTACCCATATGTTGGGTGTCGATTCTTATATTTTCGGGGTCGCTGAAGATGTATGAAATAGAACAAAAACGATTGGGTACACCGTCCGCCCATATGGTCTGCCTATGGGCCCAGAAGTCAGGCAACCGAGAAAAATCCTACAAATTTCCGAAAATAGAAGTGAAATAATAATGTGAAATAGCTCCAATCGGTACTTGGTGATGATGCTGTACCAGCTATTCTATGTGAAATTCATGATGTTCACCTGTGAGCTGTCAAAAATCCAAAATGGCGCCCATTTAAAACACGCACGGGAATAATTCATCGTGATTTTCGTTAGGGAGCTCCTACATGGCACTAGTTAAGCACATGTTGTTCATCAGTGAACAACGACTAAGAAAGCTCCTTACACTATTGGTGGTATCTTGCATCGTTTAAAAGATATCCGCCGCGAAACTGTTTCAGAACCGTTTTTGAACAACAGATTAAATACTGGAATAGGACTAATAGGAGGAAAAACCTTGCATGCAGAATTAAAATAACCGACCTAAATATATTCTGTCTGTTCCATGCAATCATGTCTTATGAAGTATTTTGCCTGATTTGTCATTCCTGGTCTATGCATGGAGGGTCATAAATCCTAAATGTCCACCGCTGTTATTAGTTTGAAATTTTCATACCAACTTTATTGTTGGATTTGAATAAATAATAAATATCTACCGCACCTGTACATTACTTATATTTTCTGAAGAGTTATGTTTTTATGTCTTCAATAATTTGAGATAAATAAACAGATACAACTAGCTAAAGTAAATGTACCTGAAATTTAAAGTTTCAGGAATTGCTTTTTGACTTGAGTTTCCTTCGTTTGTGTTAAGTCCACCAGATAAGGAGCTGCTTTCTGACTCGAGTTTAGTCTTTTTGTTTAAACTTACTAAGCAAGACTTAGTCGACGACTCTGAGAATCTAGACATATCTAGAGGGCCTGAAAAGATAAAGGAAACCTGAATCATTGAGCAATTTCCATCTGGCGGGTCTAGAAAGAAGGAGGAATCTGAGTCAAAAACCAACTCTTTCTGGTAGGTTTGGAAAGGAGGCAACTTGAGTCAAAAGTCAACTTCTCACTGGTGAGTTAAAAAAATCAACTTTCTCATCTGGTGGATTTGAAGAAAGAGGAGGAAACTCAAAACCATTTATATTTTTGACATTTTCTACATTGTATGGATTGTGCTATAGATCTCTCGAATTTCAGCTCTCATGTATTGATGTCGATTTTTGTACTTTGGATCTTTTGTGCTTAACTTAGATATTTTGCGTTTTGGATCTTTTTTTTTGATATTTTGCGCTTTGGATCAAATGCAATAAACCTATCGTTTGTAGACCTGCTATTTTAAGTTTTTTCGCCTCCCCCCCTGCGCTTTTGGACAAAGTTAGCATGAATTTTTTTGAATTACACTACAGCGGCGGACATCTTGGATTTATGACCCTCCATATGCCAGGAATGACAGATCACGCAATCTAAACCATAAAACATGACTACATAAAACAAAACAAATATTTTTAAGTCGGTTATTTTAATTATACATGCAAAGTTTTCCCTCCTATTCAAGTATTCAATCTATGGTCCAAAAACGGTTCCGAAACAGTTTCGCGGCGGATATCTTCTTAACGATGCAAGATATCACCAATAGTGCAAAAAACTTTCTTAGTCGTTGTTCACTAATAAACAACATGTGCTTAGCTAGTGACACGTAGAAGCTCCCTAAAGAAAATCACGATAAATTATTCCCCTGTGTGTTTTAAAAGGGCGCCATTTTTGGATTTTCGACAGCTCACAGGTGGATATCATGAATTTCATATGTAACAGCTGGTACAGCATCATCACCAAGTACAGATTGAAGCTATTTCACATTATTATTTCACTTCTATTTTCGAAAATTTGTAGGACTTTTCTCGCTTGCCTGACTTCCGGGCCCATAGGTAGACCATATGGGTGCAAGCTGCACCCAATCGTTTTTGTTTCATTTTATACGTGTTCAGCGACCCCAAAAACCTAAGAATCGATACCCATCATAAAGGTAATTAAAGCCTACTTTGTAATTTTGACCTGCGGCTCTAATTTTCAAAGATGACAACCTAACTCGACTTCCGGTGACCGCACAAGAGTTTTGACATTGCCATTGTATCGAGGAGGTCTGAATTATATAGTTTTGATAGCAAACACGCCTGAGCAGATTTGGATGAGAAAGTTTGGTATTTTTTTATAGTATTCCCTCCCCCTCCCCAAATCTCGGGTCCTAAGAAATGAATTTTTAGGAACTGCAAGTCAAATTTTTCTAATGGGTTCAAACAACAAATTTGCAAAGTGGCTTGCTTGTATCATCAAATGCCACTTTTTTTCAATAATTCTGGTGTACCGCTTGCACTATACAGCATGCACTTTCAAGTAATAACTCAATACCCTGCATTGCGATTTATGACGATTTTGTTTATGTTATAGGGAATTCAGTTCTGCCAGATCCTCGAACTTTCAAAGATAAATTCTAATTTTTCAGATGGTTTGGGCTATTTTTATTTAAAGATGCATGGTGTAGTGTTCTGGTCAGTAGTAGAGACGACGGGCTGTGCCGACTAGAGTTCAAATCGATTTTTTCTATCTCGAAAATCAAAGTTACAGATCGAATGGATAATTTTCGTGAAGAGTACAGTTCAATCTAATGGCCTCTGAAATCTTTTCAAAGATGAATGCCTCTAACAGTAAAAAAAGTTTCGTGAAAATTGTCAAAGAAAAAAACAGGTTTTCTCAAGTTAACTTGTTTGAACTTGTTTTTGTCCAAATTTATACAACGGATTCAAGTTCAGGACATTGAATTTAGTCGGAAAAGATACCAATCTTGTCGTGATCGATTCTTCATGGTCTAGGAAGAAAAAGAGCTACCCAGCCGAGTTTAGCCCTTCCCCGCGACCCCCCTTCAACAATGATCGACACTTTTTGTGCCAAAATTGTATCAGCGGGATGTGATGCGTCGAACTATGATGCATTTGCATCCATTGGATTGACGGGTTCCATCGGGTTCCATACCTTTAATTTTGAGTTGCAATTTTCTACCCCCCCTCCAATAACTCGAAGCCTCGGGGTGCGATTTTTGGCAATTTTAGATATGTAGTAGGGCACTTAATTCTGAACAGAATATCTTTTCAGGGCGTTCATATCTTTGCCGAGGTTTTGGCAATTTTTTTACCATGTTTTCTGTACTAAAACAAAGTTGGCCTTAAAATGTATCAAAACAACGTATAAAGACAGCATTTGGAATTTTGCTTGTGAAAATGCACTCCTCACTCATTTCTACATGTAGTTTCAGCTAAACAGAACTAAAAAATACCGACTGCGGTACCAGAGACCGGCCAGGAACCATTTTTGCAGAATTTACCCCTAGCAGGTATATTAACCGCAATACAGTGCCTCTGATGCAAAATCGTGCGTGGCGCCACATCTGGAGTTGCGAAGGAGGGTCTTCTGAACACGTATGCCAAATTTCATGCTTTGATCACAAAATGCACAGATCATTCCATTTTTGGCCGTTAACCCCGCCACTAGTGGAGATGTGGACCCTTTCGTGCAAGCCTTTCCTGGCTTCGCTACCGAGGTTTCTGATTAATTTTAAATAAATTACAAAATGGCTGACTTCTCTGTTTATCACTTTTTGAGCCTTATCAACCTCCCTTTTTGTTCGACTTCCTATCAATCCTAAAGCGCGCTTTTCAAACCGTCACAAATTATTCATCTACGTGAGAGGAATTGGATCTTATTATCCGCTATTGACGAGTAGAAAAACTTTTTTTCTATTAACTCGCCTATCAGTAAGTAACGCGAAAATTTTCTAGTCTATGAAAGCCTCCTAGGATTTGTCTTGCATAATGTTTTGTCATCTTTTAGGTATGTTACTAAAAATTAATATATAATTTGGTCAGTTTAATTGAGAATGGAAAAACTGTTAAGGGTACTTTATATCCCGGGCTACTTGCTATACGTGGGACTGTTTTTTTCTCATGTTTATGCCCAGCAGATTCGCATATGACTCCGGCTCCGGCTACATTGATAGCGGCTCCTTCACCAATTGTGCAGGTTTGTGTCGTATACTTGTGCTAGAGTCTCCGGGTTTGCAACTTATCCGCCAGTTGAAGTCTCCAGCGAATATAACAATTGGAGTCTCCAGCTTATAATAGCAATTTTCCATAGCTTCCAAATTGAGTTGATTTTTGAGCTGATGGGATCTTGTCTTTTTGGCATATTATTATTCTCTTGGGTTTAGGTTCATACCCCTTGCACTGAAACCACAGTTTATTGTGCCCCATGGATTTACTTCATGAGCCCCGTTGCCCCAAAGAATTCGAGTACAAGACTTAAAGGTATGGTTGTTATCTCCTCTGGACTTATACGGAGCCGGTCGTAAGCCCGACAGCCGTAATCCCGATACACTGAAAATCCCGGAAGCCTAAATCCCGACACCACATAACGCCGACAAGGTCGGAATCTCGACAGGCCGATATCCCGACAAAGCCGAAATCCTGACAGACGAAATCCCGACAGACGCAATCCCGACAGATCCGAAATCCCGACAGATGAAATCTCGACAGCCCCAAAATCCCGCCAATGAGCATCCCGACAGCCCCGAAATCCCGACAGTTCAAAAATCTGACGAAGTCGAAAGCTTGTTACCCTCGAAAGTTGTGTACACGGACTCCGCAAAACGAACGCGTCACAATCTCTGGAAGCACAACCTCTGAACGGTACAATTCTTAGCTTTCCACAGGAATTCTTCCATATCTGTAGTGTGTTTCTTATCTCAATAAATATCGATGTTCTTCTGTCTATACACTACTTTATAAAATCGTTGTCTATTCGAGAGACACTTTCGACATTCTGATTGAGGCAGAGAGTGACTTCTTCGAACAGTTCACTTGATGTTTGTTTAAGTTGTTCCTTGGTTCTGTTGGTGTGTGTTTGTGTCTCTCTCAAGTAGCCGGTTAGTCTGTTCCCCCTTTTTTCAGGTGGCTCTCAAGTTTATTCAATTCTTTCCTTTTTTACCTATTTACATTCACCTGAACACCTTTATTCATTATTTAGTATCTAAGCAATTATTGTTAACAATTACCAAAATTCAAACTGACAATTTTCCATCCTGACATAAAACTTTTTTCAAAAATCTAAAAAGTGAGTTATTTTGAATTTTGGTTTCTGTATGTTCATACCATTTATATATTCATTTGTAGCAAAAAAACCCTGAAGATGAGCGCCATCAGCTCGAAATATATATTGGTCAAAAAATAGACAACGATTTTACAAAGTAGTGTATAGACAGAAGAACATCGATATTTATTACAATTCTTAACGTTAGGAGCCAGCAGCGGAAATCCAGTCTCGTATAAAACCACTTTGTTAAAAAAAGATTGCCTCCGGTCTTACCACCGATTTTTTATCCGACAACTTGGGACACGAAAAAGCTGTAAACATAGCCCCGTCAGGCAGCCCAAAGGGCGATCACTTACGCTTCTCCCGCCTATTTTTGATTTGCCAACAACTTGAACTAGAAGACCTGGCAGAGCTCACTAGGGCCCCCAACATTACTTTAAGACACAAGGGGGCTAGCGGAGCTCAAATCGCCGCAATATAGACACAAGGCTAGATAGGGTTTCGAGTAGGTAACACAAAAAGGCATTAGGGGCTCAATGGGGCTCCAAACGACATTAGAAGATACGAGGGTGCTCAGCAGGGCCTAAGCCACTACAATGTAGATCAAGAGAGAATAGGGCTGTCAATATCGCTAGAAAGACTGATGGGGCTAGGGCTCCAAATGACACTTGAAGGCACAAGGGGACCTACAGGGCTCCGATCAACACATGAAGACAACAGGAGCTTACTAGAGGGCAGAAACAAAGAGAGGGACTCAACAGGCTACAAATGACACATAAGAAAATAAGAAGGCCTAATAGGGCTCTGAGAAACCTGAGAAGGCACAAGGGAGCTTTCTTAGATGCCAGAAATATCACTGAGTCAGAAGGGAATCACCAGGGCTACAAACAATGATTGAGGACACAAGGAGGCTCAATAGGGCTCCAAACGATACTTGAAGATACAAGGGGGCTCAGCAAGGCTTGAAACCACACAAGAGAGCAGAGGCCTCTAAAAATCGGACGAAGCCTTGGCGGGGCTCACTGGGGCTCCAAATGATTCTTGGAGACACGAGGGGGCTCTGCAGGCCAACACATGAAGACTAACAAGAGCTAACTGGAGCTACCGGGGCTCAGCAGGGCTACAAATGACACATGAAAACACCAGGGGGCCGGCCACATTGGGCTCCGAGAAATCTAATAAGGTACAAAAGAGCTTCCTAAGATTCCACAAACTTTGAGAAATCAGAAGGGGTCACCTGGGCTGCAAACGATAATTGATAACACAAGGGGGCTCAATATGGCTCCAAACGATACTTGAAGACACAAGGGGGCTAAGCAGGGCTTGAAATGTCCTGATGTAGAACACAAGGGAGGATAGGGGTCTGAAAATCGCGGTAAGGCTTGGTGGGGCTTACTAGGGCTTCAAATGACACTGAGAGACACAAAGGGGGCCTTGTAGAACTTCAACTAGCACATGAAGACTTACAGGAGCCAACAAGAGCTTTGAAAACTGACAAAATATACAAAGGGGCTCTGCAGGGCTATAAATGAAACATGAAAACACATGGGGCCACATAGGGCTCCAAGAAACCTAAGAAGGGGCACAAGGGAGCTTCCGAAAATTTCAGAAACTCGAAGAAACAGAAGGGGTCACCTGGGCTGCAAACGATAATTTAAGACACAAGGGGGCTCAATAGGGCTTCAAACGATACTTAAAAAAACAAGGGGGCTCAACAAGGCTTGAAATGTTCTGATGTAGAACACAAGGGAGAATAGGGCTATGAAAATGGCAAGAAGGCTTGGCGAGGCTCACTAGGGCTCCAAAATACACTTAGAGACACAAAGGGGGCCCTGTAGGACTTCATCCAACACATGAAGACTCACAGGAGTTAACAAGAGCTTTGAAAACTGACACAATATACAAAGGGGCTCTGCAGGGCTATCAATGAGACATGGAAACACAGGGGGCCACATGAGGCTCCAAGAAACCTAAAAAGGGGCACAAGGGAGCTTTCGAAAATTCCAGAAACTTGAGAAAACAGAAGGGGGTCACCAGGGACTCCAACGATAATTGACGGCACAAGGGGGCTCATTAGGACTCCAATACGATACTTGAAGATAGAAGGGGGCTTAGCAGCGCTTGAAATGCTTCAATGTAGACACAAGAGAAGAGGCCTCTAAAAATTAGACGAAGGCCTGGCGCGGCTCACTGGGGCTCCAAATGACACTTGTAGACACGACGGGGCCATGCAAGCCAAGACCGAAAGACTAACAGGAGCTAACTAGAGCTTGAGAAACCAACACATTGTAAAAACGGGCTCAGTAGGGCAATCAATGAAACATGAAGACACCAGGAGGCCTGAGAGGAGGCAACATAGGGCTTTGAGAAACCTAGGAAGGTACAAAGAAGCTTTTTAAGACTTCAGAATCTTCGAGAAATCAGAAGTGGGCTCAATAAAGCTCCAAACGATACTTCAAGATACAAGAGGCCTCAGCAGGGCTTTAATTAGGTACTTTTTTGTAGAACACACGGGAGGATAGGGCTTCAAAAAAGGCCTGGCGGGGCTCACTAGGGCTCCAAATGAAACTCAGATACACAAAAGGGGCCCTGTAGGACTTAGACCAACACATTAAGACTAACAGGAGCTAACTAGAGCTTCAAAAACTAAAGCAATTGAAAAGTGGCTCAGCAGGGCTAAAAATGAAACACGAAGACACTATAGAGGGCCACACAGGGCTCCGAGAAACTCAAGGAGCACAAGAGAGCTTTCTAAGCTTCCAGAATTTTCGATAAATCAGAAGAGGGTCACCTGGGCTGCAAACGATGATTGAAGACGCTAGGAGGCGCAGTAGGGCTCCAAAGGGTATTGAAGACACAAGGGGGCTCAGCAGGGCTTGGAATGCTTTGATGTAGAACACAAGTGAGAATAAGGCTCTCAAAATCGCAAGAATGCCTGGTGGGGCTCACTAGGCCTCCAAATGATACTAAGAGACACAAAGGGGACCCTGTAGGACTCCAACCAACACATGAAGACTTATAGGAGTTTACTAGAGCTTTGAAAACTAAAACAGTGAATGAAGGACTCAGCAGGGCTGCAAATTCAACATAAGACAGGGAGGCCTATCAGGGCTCTGAGAAGACGTCCAAGGCGTAAGGGCTAAGCAAATATTTAGAAAACTTTGAGATACTCAAGGGGGTTCATCAAGACCCCAAACGAACCTTGTAGAGACAAGGGGGCTCAGCAAGGCATGAAACTCTACGTGAAAATTTAGTGGGGTATAGGGCTCTGAATATCACAATCACACTAGGCCTCATATAAGAGCTCCAAAGTTCCCGGCGAAGAATTGTCCGGCGACGAATTATTCGGGCGAAAAATTGTCCGCTCACCGGGATTTCGTCTGTCGGGATTTCGGGGCTGTCGGGATTTCGTCTGTCGGGATTCCGTCTGTCGGGATTTTATCTGTCGTGATTTCGTCTTTCGGGGTTTCGTCTGTCAGGATTTCGGCTTTGTCGGGATATCGGCCTGATACTAAACCCGGTTTTATATACATAGCCCTGAAGTACGAATGTCTGACTGTTCCAAGAGCAGAGAACTGACATAGTATGTGGAGAGGAGTTTCCTACTCTTCGCTACATAGCCTACGGTCAGGGTCGTCTTTTACCTTTATGGTGGTAAGATGTTCCATGAGCTAACAGTGTCCCGTGGATAGTCCAACTGCCCATCCTAGCTGGTTTTTGTTAAGATTTATACGTTCTTTCGCTCTTTCCTTGGAAGGTCCGCCGATGAACATTCGCGACTGCCTTAGCTCAGGGGCGTTCGTCCAGTGTGAGGTGTGTTTGTTCTTGAACAGGTATTTTATTTTCCCCCGAACCGTTTGATATGATAAACAGCAGGACGGCTCTGGCCCTGTTAGACGAATTTTAGCCCCCCTTTTTGCTCGTAAGTCCGCTTTCTCATTCCTTTTGTTCCCTTGGTGGCTTTTGGTCCATACCTGAGGCCTTATTTTTGAAACGGTTGCTATGCAAGGAGAGCTATGATTGGCCCTTGCCTAGCAACTACACATGTGGACTTTGTTCCCATGTGGGTGATTTTGTTGTTGTGTTCTGCTAACCTTGCTGAAGAATCTACACATTCTTTCACTTGTCGGTGATGCTGATGATCTGGATTCTCTTATTGTGGTGAGTAAAACCTTCTGATCACTTCCTACGCGCAAACAGAGATTGCAGTTATTTCTGCCTGGAAGACGGCTGCTAGGCAGCCCAGGCTTGAGCTCAGCTCATACCCTGTTCCCAGACCTAAGGCCCCCGCACCAGTGCTTATTGAGAGCCATCCGTATACCAAATGGTTACATCCCGCTGATTCAACCTATTCTCCTTATTTTCCTCTTCTTTTCTTCTTTCCTTGGTCGGTCTGGCCACCCGATAAGGTTTGTGGGAAATTTGGACTGCTTGAATTTTGTCTGACGGCATGCTTAGCACGCTGTTGTTTTCGGTCAAGTGCTCATAATAAATATAACAATAATAATCTGATACAATATTCGAGTAAAAATTCTTTCAAAAAATCGCCAGCACCGATAGCTCTAATTTCGGCTCTGATATTAGTTTTCAGTTCTTTCCGTGTGCGGGGCTTGTCAACATAGACTTGCGCTTTCAAGAACCCCTACTCATAAAAAACTGTCGGCGTGAGATCAGGTGATCTTGCCGGCCAATCAGTATCACAATCTCTCTTGTTTAACGCCTGGGAAACAAGTGGTCAGTTCTTGACAGGTAAAATGAAACCTGCCAAATTTACAAAACATTCTTGAGTCATTCGAAATACATTGGGACAAAAATAGCCCAAACAAGTGAAGTTTAGAGCAGGGTGAGTTGGAAAACGGGATATTTTGGAAGTCTTTGTATTCCATCGCAGCGCCCAGTGCAAAAATACTGTCCCCCGAAATTCATCACTATGATGGTGAGAAATGGCATTGAATGAGCTCTCTTTGTTTTTTATCCATCTCTCTACCTCAATTTGTTAGCCAGTATTGGCCTTGCAAGAAGTGGTCATACTATAACTGAACAACCCTGTAATCTGTACTTGCCCAAATTCCAATTCCTCACAGGTGAGTAGTTAGGTATTATAGAACGGATATACCTACCGGACTTCATCAAACGACTAACTACAACAACAGGCTTTACTCGAATTAGTCTATTCTGCGAAATAGACATATTCGCGATGTGCGTGTCATACATGGGCCACCGCGCTCAGGGCATCACAACAAAATCCGATGGAAAGCTTATCTGGATGGGCATCAGGCAACTCATTATACCTACCTGATTTAAAACAGGCTTTGATAATAACATTGCCTTTTGTGGGTTCTGCTTTGCTGTGTTTGTGTGGTGGTGAAATACAGGGTGTTTTTGAAAATTAAAAAAATATATGCGACAGGCTTCACTATTTGGCCGTAGACGAACAAAAAAAAATTTCAAGAAACGTCCATTCTGTTGAAATGTTTGAACTTTGTGATTGATAATTTTTACAAGGGGGCGTAAGTTTTCAATCGAGGAGGGCGTATCAGCCCCACATGAACACCCTGCATCTATTTAAGTACTGATAGGTAGAGATTTTGGAACACCTTGGAGCGAGAGAAGGACGAGGTATGATCTTAAGGCTGTATACGCAGGGTATCAATATTATTTCTCTCTCAAAAATTAAGATAGATATTGAGATTTCGAGGGGATTCCATTGAATGTTTGTTCACCTTGTTTCCGTTTGGATTACCCCACATTTTTTCAAAAGCCGAATAGCCCTGAAACACTGGAAAAGTCTCTTAAGAATTGCTGGGACATTTTTTGATGAACTAAAAAATTATCAACTGTTTTATACTTTTGAGAGACGAAGAAAATTGAGTGCATGGCCGTGTTTTGGCAAAAGTTGTCAACAAAACAGGAAAAAATATTTTTTTCACATAATTGAAAAACGCTGTGTATCAAATTTTTTAATACACCAGTAGTTACACCGTATAAAAGAAATTGAGTTCCTATCTTCATTTTTGAGAGAGAAATCCTCAAAATAATTTTGGCCTGCTAGGAATACAGCCTTGAAAGGAAAAATGTGAGTAGTAGAGAAGAGGTAGAGGACGAAAACGAGGAGGACGAAAAAGATGCAAATTGATCATGCGGATGTATACGGCTCATCCTTGAAGGGTATACGGTTCATTCACGTATGTATCCAATTTTAATTTACCTTCTGGCCGATAGTAATTGGCCCATTAGCCGCCAGATCGATAGTGAACGGAAGCGTAGACGAAAACGTCACTGTTTACGCTTCCGTCGACTTTAAATCGGGCTATTTTCTTCCGTGGCGCTGTTACGGTTACGGTTTGCGGTAATCTATAGATCGGCTTACGCAAGATACGGCTTAATCTTACGGATAATCACCACACGTTCTTTTTCCTCTTCACGTTCTTCATCTCTCCCTTCTCGTAATTTTTTGTCCTCTTCCTCTTCTCAATCTCTAATACTTTTCTTCTCGCCACTAGCTTCTTTTTTCACCCTCCTTGATACTTGCCACTTTCATTTTATTTGTCAGACTTTTTATTCTCTTTGTGAGTAAAGTAAAGGATAAATTCAGCTCTATTCTATTTAATTGCTACATCATTAGACCGGCATTTTTTTGGTGTTGTTGCAGTTAGTGCTCAGTTTTAATGAGTTATTGGTCTGTAGTTGAGGCGAGGTCGAACACAGTTTGACGCAAACTGCAGAACTTCACGATCGATGACGTCAAACTGAAATATAAAAATAATTATTAAAGATTCACGCTGACACGATGACGCGATGTTGGGAAGTTTGTCGACGGTGAATGTTCATGATAGTATCCATCATGTCATGCGGGATGTGAATAATTATACCGGGTGGTCATTTGAAAACTATCCACCTGCAATAACTTCCGATTCCTGATGAATATTTCATATTTCTTGGAGCAAAAACAGGTCGATTTTCATATCGAGGGGGACATCTAGAACATATAAAATTTTCTTTTCGAAAAAAATACTTCCAAATTTTCAAGTATTTGGATTGAAATAAGTTGGGTATTTCAATTTCTTAATTTCTGCTATTGATTTTCTGGTTTTTTGGCTTTCCTTTTCGATGGTTCTTCAATCTTTAATCATCGTCATAGCTCTCACCAGCTCCTGCACTCAATTTTGAATTCAGGTGCTTTTCTTATTGGTGAGTGCTGAGACTTAATGCTTCGCTTGGAAATGTTCTGTGTTTCTTCTGGGCTCTCTCTGGTTCTTTTTGACAGTTTGTTCTTGAGTGCGGTTGTCTCGACATGAGACGGTCCTCTCCAAAGATCGGTACCACGTGGCAATGGTGTGTCGCTTTTCATGCGTCTTGGGACGATTGCGCCTTGCCGTTAACAGTCAGCTGGTTCTGAAAAAAATTCTTCCTTACACCTGTTCCACGTTTTGATAACTTTTGGCGATGATTTTCTTGGTCATCCGAACTCGCTCAACGTTTAAACACGGTTCACTATACTTTTCACATTTACTTGTTTCGTTTTAACCAACTACGGGGATTTTTTCACGATCGAAATTTTTCAAGACTGCGGTGCAATGTTGCCAAATTGCGTCCCAATTTGATGTATTACAAAGTAGGTATTGCTATTTCAGATTTGTAAGTTGAGGTGAAGAGAGCGAGGGGGTGAATTTGGGTTGCACTTTTCCACAGAAATTTTCTCTCCCAATGCTATGCATGATTGGATACATTGAATAGAATAAGAACAGAATAGATTAATATTTATTGATGCTTAATAGTCTTATTACATGAAAATATGCTTACACAGGTCATAAAATCACATTATTAAATAAATAATTCAACATTGTATGAGGTTCAATGCATATATAAAAATATAAATACAGAAAGGCTGAAAAAACTATCACAAAGTTATCACACAATCTCCCAGATCTATATCAAAGAACTTATTTATAGTATAAAATACGCAGTCCATCAGAAAATTACTCATCTCTCTCTTTTAATCTTTCTCCCCGAGACACCGAACGCCTAACGGCAGTCTGCGGAACAACCTAGCGGACATACAGGGTGGCCCATTAAGAACGAAACAGACAAATTTTCCGGCATTCGCCCTCATTTTTTCGAAATAAGCCCGGACAGGTCAGCTTTGTTTTCAAGAGGGACGTTCAACTGCTATAATTCAACCGTGGAGTTTCATCCCCGTAGTCAGGGTGGCAGCCCCTTCAAAAATTTTAAATGACGTGCTATGTGCTAAATGATGCTAATTTCAGTGTTTTCGGAGGGTTACAGCCCCTTCTAGGAGACTGGCTCGAAGTTGCCGAACCCATGACGGGGCTTATGTCCATCTAGTTAACATGTTACAGAATACAAACAAATGAGGTCAAGTGCCCAAAAATTTGTCTGTTTCGTTTTTGTTGGGCCACCTCTGTATAGTGAGGAGCTCTTTGTGAGCATGCAAGGCGATAGAAGTCCAGACGCAAGTCTGTCGCATGACGCGATCCTTTGCAAACGGAAAATTCTGTGTGCCCCCGAGCAATTTCCCCTCGCCAGTATGGCATACGCGGTCAATGAATGGCACAGACCATAATACCCGAGACACAATTTGACAGATTCTTTGACAGGAAAATGTTTTTGGACAGTTTATAGCTGCCAGTACATAAACATGCCCTTTCCACCGCTGTCCCGAATCAAGACCAACACCGAGGAACGTAGCATAGGAAGAAATCTATTGGATTGGACCCTTAGAGAATTTCAGGAAGAAGGGGGTGGGGTTGAAAATGCTAAAAATATTTTTTCAAAAGAAGAATTCAATTCTGTTCAATTTGTTGCATCGCAAAAAAAGTAGGTGGTGTCATCTGAAATTTCAAAGTTGGGGTGAGTTGGGGCGAGGGGGCTGGAGATATAAATTCGCCAAAATATGTTTTAGATGTCCCCCTCGATATAAAAATCGACCTGTTTTTGCTCGAAGACATCACTCCACCAGGAATCGGGAGTTATTGCAGGTGGATAGTTTTCGAATGAACACCCGGTATTGTTCGGCTCATTTGAGTAGGTATAATATGTAGCGAGTAGGTGTTTACTGTTTATACTTCTACCCATTATAATATTGTGGTAATCGGTGCTAAAGTGAACATCATTGGGTATATTTACAAAATGTTCAACGTGCACCAATTCAAAGTTGAATAACGAACTAAGAATTCATCCTATTGCAGTAATGACTTCTTTAATTCATTTGTGAAACATATCGAAATATTTCAAGGAAACTATTATCCATTATTATATCCAATAGTCTCTTTACAGGTTTTGAAAATCTGTTGTGGGGCGACACAAAACTTTCCCGGCGGTATCCAGGGACGTCAAAAAGGATTTTGATTCAGGCGTCCCTTCGGGAAAGTGGGATTTAATTGAGAAGTTGATTGAAAAAGTTCTAGTGAGCGTTTAGCAAGCATCCTGCGTCCATTGTCGGGCCGACAGAACAAGTAACAGGTTCTTAGGTTTCCAAGGTGATGAATAATTTCGGAATGTATGAAGAACTAGGAAGCTAATTGTTGCGGAATCTGAAAAATGCAATGCAGGTTCCTCATTAAAATTTTTGTTTCTACTTCAGACATGATGACGAAATTACACAAACTTGATTGAAAACTTTCTGCATCGCTGTGTGTCAAATTTCAACTCTATTACCTATCTTCAATTTGGAGCTTGAGCAGACAAGCCCAGACCCAATGTGGCACCTGAGGACTTTCGATCAAAATCATTCACCCAAAGTCTAATCAGGTCATTCCAGGCTGAACTTACGCTTTCGTACCTGATTTCGATTTAATCCGATCAACAATTTGGTAGTTATCGTGGCAGAACCGTTTAATTTGCGCGATCGCATTATGAAGTAGGTACAAGATGACGATATGATTCTAAAGATAGAACTAGAGGTAGTTAACTGTTGTGATATCTCAAGAATGCAATGCTAGTTTCACACAAGGGGGTTCACGCAGCCCCAACAACACTTGAAGACACAATTGATCGGGGCGCACTGTTGCCTTTAATGATGCAACCTAAATTATTGTTTGAAAAAAATCTGGTGAAAATCAGTTCGCGGATTGGAAATCTGGGGCAGAGTTCTAATTAATTGCAATTCAGGGCCCTCAAGTAGTGACCTGTGAAATTAGTCCGGACGTTAAGGTCTGAATTTAGGGGGCACCGTTCACTTTTATAACAAGCAATGCCACTTGGCTCACCTGTTGCCGAGACCATGTTTGACCGATTAAGATCAGGAGCCAAAGTCGTAAGTGATGCAGGCGCCGTATACAGGGTTTTGTATAGAAAAAAAGTCAAAAATTTGTATATGATTAACCGAACCAGATGGATTCACGTGAGTGGGCACATATATCCACAATATATTACCCATCAAGGAAGAGTCAACGGTTTTGGAAAACCTTGAGCGGTTCCTGAAATATTAAGGAAAAACTGAATTTTCTTCTGAATATTTTATTTCTCGGTAAATCAGTGAATTTTCAAGATATCGAAGTGCAACTTGGTAAGTTTACGGCGAGTATTGTCATGAATAAAAAACTATCAGGAGCCAAATGCAGGGCCTGCTATTCCCAGAAGTAAGACAGTCAACTTTTTTTTTCTTCGTGACCGCCATCTTGAATCTCCGTTTCACTCAACAGTTGGAAAAGTGACAGTCGAATGTGAGAATGTTGGCATCCAGTCACCCTATTATGAAAAAGATGGCCTTGAAGCAAGGTGAGGGTGTCTTCATCGAGAAAACATTGTGACCCAAGGTTTTCATGGTAATACGCATTTGCAGCGCCTGTGATGGCTAATGAGAGATTTGAAAGAGCAGAGTGAGTTCTTTGTCACAGTTCTACATCCTTTTTGAGCTGAATTACAAAAATTCATGATGATCGGTCCAAAGGTAAACTCTTGATAACTTGCTGAACAAAATAGGTGGCGCTTTTTGGTGAGAAATGAAAAAAAATCAGGCTATCATTATCATGTTATCCCTCACGAAGAGAAGGCTGTTGCAAAAACTGAAACAAATCAACGCTGGAATGTTTTGTGAGATTGAAGTCTATATTCTTGAGGCAATAAATGTTGGACACATGCGTCCGGTTACCAGAGAGAAGACATGGAAGGCGTGCATGCAGAAAAAAAAAATCAAAATTCTCATTCACATATTTCATTTAGAAACCCACCAAAAGTTGATGACTAACAATATTACATCCATTTTGAGATTTAGTACCAAAATTCATCATCATCGATCCAGAGACACAATTTCGGTAGCTTTTTAAAAATAATACGTTGCTCAGAACTTGGAAGAAACTTTCTGCATGCAAGTCTCTCATGTCTTCTCTCTAACGAAGGGACGCATGTGTCCAACATTTTATGGCTCAAGATTATAGGGCTGACTCTCCCAAAACATTTCAGCGTTGATTAGTTTCAGTTTTTGCTATAGCCTTTTCTTAGTAAGGGATGACATGATGATGATTGCTCGATTTTTTTGGCATTTTTCACCAAAAAGCACCACATATTTGGTTCAGCAAGCCACCAAAAATTTACCTCTGAACCGATCATCATGAATTTTGGTAATTCAGCTCATAATGAATGTAGGATTATGACAAAAAGCTCACTCTGCTCTTTGAAATCTTTGATGAGCCGTCACAGGCGCTGCAAATGCGTGTTACCATGAAAACCTTGGGTAACACTGTTTTCTCGAAGAAGAGACCCTTACCTTGCTTCAAGGCTATCTTTTTCACGATGGGGTGACTAAATTTCGACTATCTCACATTCAGTTGTCACTTTTTCAACTGTTGAGTAAAACAGAGATTCAAGATGGCGGTCGCGAAGAAAAAAAAGTTCACTGTCTTATTTCTGAAAATGACAGGCCTTGCATTTGGCTCCTGATCGTTTTTGATTTATGACCACACTGACCATAGAACTACCAAGTTGCACTTCGATATCTTGAAAATTCACTAATTCACCGAGAAATGAAATATTCAGAAGAAAATTAAGTTTTTCCTGAATATTTCAGGAACCGCTCAAGATTTTCCAAAACCGTTGACTTTTCCTTGATGGGTAATATATTGTGAATATATGTGCCTACTCACGTGGATCCATCTGGTTTGGTTAATGATATACGAATTTTTCACTTCTTTTCTATACGACACCCTGTATACGACGCCTGCATTGCTTGCGAATTTGGCTCCTGATCTTAATCGGTCAAACATGGTCTCGGCAATAGGTATGCCAAGTGGCATCGCTTGTTATAAAAGTGAAGGGTATTATACCTTAACATCCGGACTAAATGAGACTTCGAGCCCATCAAGAAGTTAGGTCCGAACCACACCTGACGGCACGATCGTTCTGAAAACTAAAAAAAAAAAGAGGGGGGCTCAGTGGGGCTTCAAGAGACACCCGTAGACATCAGAAGCTTAAAGGGCTTCAACGAACCCAAGAAGACACAAGGCCGCAGTTTTGGCCTGAAACGGCAAAATCTGATAGACACAGAAGGGGGCTCCCTCAGGGCCTTGAACAGCAGACACCATGGGGATGGGGCCCTGGTACCGAATCAAATAAGGGAACTGCACACATTTACAGTTTGTACATATACGTCAATGGAATAGGCATACTGAAGTTGCTAAAGCTACAGAAAACACAAGGGGATTTAGGGGGCCCCAAACAACACAAAGGATCGGTTCGCACTGTTGCCTCAAATGATGCAAGAAGATACAAAAGAAAACACCGAAAACCTGCCAAGAACAGCGTTCATGTTGTCACTTTGACATTGATACAATTCGTAACAAAAACGTAGTTACCTACCGGTTTGGTTGCCATGTTGCTAAAAAAATTGAATAGGCCAAAAATCGAGGAACAGGCAAGCCCGGCTGAATTCGGCCAGGCCAAACTTTGAAAATTCATAGCGCTTGTCCGGAAAACAGTGGGAAACTCCAACTTCAGCATTAGTTTGATTTTTTGGTAATGTTGCTTCCTGCCGGGTTTGGTTCACATCTGTCCTATAGATTTTGAATAATTAAATGGCAAAGTTTCAGACTTTGATATTTTTTATAACTTGACAGATAACAGTTAGGAAAATACTTTTGTTTGTTCTGGATAGAGTTTTTCAAGGGCTTTCAAACGACATATTGCAAGTCGAGTTCCGTGAGATGTAGCTTCTGTCATTTTCTGATAGTGACATTTTTGTTCGACAGATGACAGCCAAAAACTAATCCGGTCATTCCAGGGTGAAACCACGTCTGCATACCAAATTTGAAATCGATCAGCTCAACGGTTCGGCAGTTATCGTGGAAGATTACACACTCACGGACAAACATCATTCTGGAAATTGTCTCAATCGTCTTGAAAAACCTCAAAATGGATATATCCGGCGTAATCTCAAAACTTTTTTTCTGCACGATTACAATACTTTCCCTCCGAGTTCGTGGGGGGGCCGGGAAAGTAAAATACAAGAACTGATTGGGTGGAAATCACAATCTAACATTCTCTAGACGTTTCAGATTGTTTTTTTCTACCCTTTCTGATTCAGCTTATTGGATGATTTATTTCAATAATTCCCCGTGGAATGTCTATGAGTTGGTCACCCATCGCCAAATCTTGTTGATTTTGATCACTTCCGGGGATTCTGAACCACTGTGACGGTGCCTTCTCAACAAACATCTGATTCTGCGACAAATAAAAGAGCTGTAGGGCTGAGTTTATCTTGAGGGTGAATTCAACAATAATTCAATTTATGATGGTGATGAGAATTCATCATCTAATAACTATTTTCAACTTGGAGTCCAAGACATTAAGATGTGTACGATTCGTAAAAAAAGTGGTCGGGTATAAAAGCACGAGTGCATAAGAAATTACCGATAATTCTGAAAAAAAACGTGTTGCTCGAAAACTGCATGAGTTCATTTTCTTCGCTTTTCGAAGTTCGAACTTTTTTCGAAAAGTAGAGAAACGAACAAATGCTGTTTTCTTTGGGCAACACGCTCGATTCAGAATTATCTGGGAATTTTCCAAACAAGAATGGTATTCTGTGGAATATTTCCCTAAAAAAACATGACCTCGATAAACAAAATATATATATTATATTCATCTCGAATATACATGAAACGTGTTATCGTATGTAATACACCGAAAGGACTAGGTGAGGTGTATTATCGCTACATCGAGGATTTTCACGAGGGGATCCGAGTGTAAATCGAGATGTAAGCGATAATATATCGGACCTAGAGGTGTATTCGTTAAGACAATTCACCGAACCACACTGAAAATCTACCTAAAAAAGTGGAAACTGTTTGAATGTGTGTTTTCACCAATGACCTTGGTGGTAATACACTTATACGGCCTACTGTTTTGAGGAGTGAGGTGAATTGTCGTATGTAATACACCGATAGGTAAGGTGTATTATCGCTACATCGAGGATTTTCACGAGGGGATCCGAGTGTAAATCGAGATGTAAGCGATAACATATCGAACCTAGAGGTGTAGTCGTTAAGACAATGAACCGTACCACACTGAAAGTCTTCCTGAAAAAGCAAAAACTGTTTGAATATTCAAGGTTGATCATTCTGGAGAGGTGTTTTCACTAATGACCTTGATGGTAATACACTTATACGGCCTACTGTTTTGAGGAGTGAGGTGAATAGTCGTTGTACTATTCCTTGAAATTGTATTTAGGTACCTATCATCAAGTATACCTACCTACCTGCTGAATTCGTCATGTCCCCGTTCAAGCTCCTGGATAGGCTATGCCTGATGCAAGAGCGATGCTAGGAAGGGAACTATCTACATCTCTGGTCGGTATAGGTAGGTAAAGGTACCTATATCCCACTCATCGTCCGTCAGCCCAAAACGAGGCCCAAAACGTCCAAAAATACCAGAACGTGCCAAAATTGACATTTTCAATGGGATTACCGCTGTAAGTTCTTGAATTATCGCTGCAAGTCTCGCGATTGGTGTCTCCAATCGAATCATCACCTTATAATTTTAGATATTTTCATGAGAATTATCGCCTTTTTGATGTCTGAGGGGAATATTCTCCCTAATTTGCAATGTCTAATGTTTAATTCTCATTGACCATTCATCGTTTTGTAATCTACGTTCTACGTATAGACGAAAGTTTCTTATTTGAAAACTCCTCCATCTCCGTGATGAATTTGGCTCCGACGACTCATGATTGGAAGCGCCATTTACGGCATTAGAAACTAAAGTTTGGAATACTAACAATCTAATCTGATGGATGCGGTATTTGGAACCAGTTAGTTCAATTTAAACTTCCAACTAATTCTCGGATATACATACCTGAGGCCGTAGTGCTCTTCATATGATTCGATCATCTGCTCTCCAACTCACCAAACAAAAATCTTTGTTTTTTCCCAAGGTCATAATGTGTTCATAAAAACCTTGAGCTCGTGTTCTTTTTTCTCTTCTCTGAGTTTGTACCGTACCGTCCTTTCTGTTTAGCATATTTATTGCAAAACAAAACAAAAAGTGTCCAGGGAAAAGAGCGGCGTGCCTCCCACTATTAACGTACCATAAAAAATATATGCGAAATAAATCCCACCGTAAAATTACCCAAGAAGTTTAAAAGCCCAGAGCCTGAATGCAGGAGACACTTTACATATCTGCGAAACAATGTGACGAGTCATTGTATATATACGAGAAGAAGGGCATTATGCAGAAACACAAGGGCCGTGCATCACTTTTATGTTGGCTAAAACTGGGGCTAAAGTCTATACTAGAGCGGCCATGCGTGTAAAGTATGTAAATAGGCATATATCTGCAACCTCGCATGTTGTATGAAATATGCGGACCTTGGATTTCAAAACAAATATATCCTTAAAATATGCAAATTGGCCGTGTGCTTGCCTAATTTATATCCCTTCAATTAGGCGTCAATTCGTGAAAAGGTAGGTATGATGTTCATGGTGGTAGTTTTTTTTTTTGGTTTTGCAGCGGTTCAGACGACATTTCACGCTTGCCAAATTTGCATACAAAAAGAAGGATTTTGCCACACAATCCTGTGTGGATTCTCTCGCAAAGGATAATGTCATAAGTGTCAACTTAACTGAGAGTTTACGTTTCATGTTGGGATTCCTTCTGAATTTTTAAATCGCAATTAGAAGCGGTGGTGTGCACCTCAGGAACAAATTCGTTAATGGATTTGGTACGGTTTCCGGGATTCAATTATGCATAATGATACAGCTGAAGGAGGGGTGAAGCTGATGGCGCGGTTTCGATTTTTTTTTTGCCGTCCGGTTGGTATAACGTGCGCGCTGGCTGCAAAATAAATTAATAACCGATAGGAGTTATGAGAAGTTAACGAAAACAAACTAATTTCGTTGTTAATATCCGTCTTAAGTGAGATAAATTACAATGTTGCGTGCTATAATTTGATTAGGGTAATTTACGAGTGGTCAAAAGAAAGATCAATAAGGACCTCTCCAGTTCTCCTACATGCCAGTCGGGTGGTGGAGTCCGTTATCAATGCAAATGCAAAGCCTGCGCTTGCTGCACTCGTCCGCCAAGTACTTACCGGTGGTGGTGGTGAAGAGATAATGACAATGGGGATAAGTGGTGGCGCGCGTCGTCCCTCCATTTCGACTTTCAAATGCAGTTTTTCTTCTGCGCCGTCCCCGTCAAATGACAATCTAATTAAAACTTCTGGAGCCGCACATTTCAATCTTGAATATGGAATAAGGGTGCTTATTGTCAAGTTGAAACCTGGGGATTTTGGGAAATTTTTAATTAAATATTTTCACAGTACATAAAGCAGCTCAGCCGCATTGAAATTTGTTCTAGTGAGTGTTATTGTAATTTCATAAAAGTGGCTTGCCGAAAAGCAGTGGCGCACGCCAGAACGCTCTCACGCGTGCCGATCCACAACCAGTGGCGAAAGCAGAAATACGACTATCGATAAAGAGCTCGCGTCTTGTACGATCGCGTTTGTGTTTGTATACGTAGAGTAAATTATGCGATTGTCTACTGGTATATGGGATACAGATTTAAAGTGACCTGGTTCTCTGTGCGCCACTGTATGTGTGCACTAAGTGCCCTATCGCAGATCTAAGAATTTACGGTTGTTTGGGCGAAATTTAAATTAAATTCAGACGCGGAACAAACGACGTCCCGTGTATTACATGCCATGTAGTGGAGCGGCATGCTCATAGTGCAAAGCTATTCGGTGTGGTATGGTAGCGCTATAACAGCCCAGCTAGGAAAAAAAGCACAACAACAACACGGTAATAAGCCGGTAGGGGAAATAAACCGGGCGGTAGTTATTGTTCAAGCAGAAAGATCACGTTCGGTGTAAGTTTGCCCAACATATCATATTACATGTAATTCCATTAGATCCGAACACGTAAACTTTCAAAACAAGTTAAGAATTCGCCGGAGTTCCGGAAGAGCGGAAGTATGTGGTGACGTCACCAGGGTACATTTATCATATCTACAGCTTCCGACTGCCTCTCGAGGAACAACCAACCACTCATGCCTGAATGTCATCTAGGGATAAGAAAATGTTTGGATTCCATTTTAGTTAAAACGTCAAGTTTGTAATATCGCCCTGGTGGCTATGTAGTACGCGCGCTCCTCTTCCTGCGGCTTTGGACGAAAGCTCTCGCAAAATCGGCTTGCGTATGCATGATGGCTAAAATCAATTTTAATCAAAACTGGTATTTGGAAAAAGGGGCCATGTATACGCGTATATACCAGGTTTAAACAACCAACTAAAACTGTCAGCTACATGTTTGTGGGTGAAGGGATCCCGTTTGCTCCCTCAAAGTTTAGTAATTGCCATCCCCTGTTGGCAATCATCCCCATCATGATGGCATTGTTTCGTAGATAACAAAGACCATAAATCCATAACTGTAACGATCTGTTCCGGATTTCAATGTCCCGCTTCCTACATATTGGATTTTTCGATGTGTCAGGCCCCGACCCCTCTGGATGCTCGCACTTGGGCAGGACGGACTTCGACGGAGAGGGCTGAATGGGAAAAGGCGGAAGGGGACGGGAACGTCACAATAATTAATGGAATAATGGAGCGAGGACAAATGATAGCAGGTTTATGATTTGAAAAGCAAAAGATCAGTGACGTTTTTATTCCAGGTAAACATCTCTGATTATATACTAAGTATAGATAAATTAAAATAACTCCTAAAGAATAAGAAGGACGGTAGGTAACTAAAAATACAACGCCGAATAACTACACTGAGAGAAAAGATTTCGAATATTCATTATGGAAAACACAGACTCGTTTATTGTTAACAAATGCCTTATTTAAATACGGCTCAATAAATATTTATTTGCATCCACCAAGCGGATTGTTTTGATAGCGTTGAAATACCTTGTTTCCTGTTATTTAATATTTGGTTATAATTACAAAACATCAGTTTGATGATGTTTTATCAATAAGAAACGTGAATAATAATAAGCAATTCGATTATTGAGTGGTAACGATAGAATATTAGCTATGAATAATATGATCTAAATTAGTTTTTACAAGTAATTTTATGCATTATTGCTGGCTATAGATGATTCTGCCAAATCATCATAAAACATATCAAATCCATTATCAATAGTTGATAATTCGTTTAATAAATACAGGGTGATTCAAAGTGTCGGACCACCTTGAAGGTGCATGATATGCTTGTATAGTATAGTACTGGGAAGTTGTTTTAAAGATTCTAGGCTTTTTAATTTTGAAGTTATGGAGGTACAAAATTTGATTTTTCGATTTCTTCTATTTTCGTTGTTTCAAAAGATTTTAGCAAAGACTCCATTACATATAGTGAAATAATGGATTCAAAAAATCAACCTCTGAATCTGTATTGAATTTCTGTTTTCTATACAGGTTGAGTCATGAACTATTCTGTTTTCTATACAGGTTGAGTCATAAACTACAGAAATTCAGTTTTCCTAAGAGACCAGAAGCAAAGAATTTTATAAAATTGAATTGTGTTTTATTGTGCTCTACATAGGATATGGGACTGTTTGCAGGCACTTTTGGAAAAAAATAATTCCCAAGATTCATGACTCACCCTTTATACAAAAGAGAAATTCATCACAGATTTACAGGTTGATTTCTGGCGCTCATTGTTTTTCCATAAACAGTTCACCAAAGTCTTTTGGAACAACGAAAATAGAAGCGATCGAAGAACCAACTTTTGTTCCTCCACAACTTTAAAACTGGAAGACATTAGAATCTTTTCAACAACTTTTCAACACTCTACTACACCTCTACATTACGCACTTTCAAGATGGTCCGACATTTTTGACCACGACATGGGATGATACGACACAAATGACACCATGCACGAATAATGGCGCCGGGTGGAAATCTCTCACCCCACCAACGCATTACATTGGCAATAATAAATAATAATATCTGAAGATACTCTAGTGATTAAATTCATTGAGGGTGACTTAGCGATTGTTTATGAATAATGCACAGTTATTATTGGGGAATAAATTGTGCCAGAGTGAAGTGAACACAGGTATATTGTTGGTTAAGAACAGGTGATTGTCCGCCAATATGTATTTGTTTATAGTGATTAAACCGGCTCAATCACAAACAAAATGTGCAATTTGGATGTAAGAAATCATTTTGTGGGAAAGTTTGACTAATATTTGATACGGAATAATATATTTATTGAATCTTATGAACTCTTATGAACAACTGGCATAATAAGCCCCTTGGTTATAATGAATAAGTGATTTTAAAATAATTATTTGATGTAAACGACATATGGTGACATATACTTTGTTATAGTCTTTGTTATTAAATTGGTACGAAACAAATATTTATTACCTATAAATGAAACTTTTCTCTCAGTGTAGGCGACAAGAAAAAAGCTTGCAGAAATGCTACTAACGTTAGCAAAGAAGCTATAAGAGAAAGTGGGAGATGCGATATCACATTGATAGAGCAGCTGCATCCTTCGTTTTTATAAGGTTTGTGACCTTGAGATGTCGTAATTTCACGAAAAACTTGATTCCCGTTTTTCTAAATCTAACGATACGCTACAAGACGAGGAGCTATGGATATTGAACATAATTTTTATTTTTACAAAGCCACTTAAGCTACTTATTCGCTATCGCGGATTCAATCGACTATCAGAAGGAACCTGAAAGTCGACGCAGTATACTCAAAGTCGGCGATTGTTAATTTCTTTGAGCCTGGAGTATAACAATGTCGGTGTATACTGAGTATCATAGCAGCAAACGATCGAACTGGCTACTTTTTAGTTTTTGCCGGTGAAAAAAAAGTACAATAGAACATGAATACTGTGGACGTATTATTGTTCTCATTCTTATCCTTGAGGGTTAGGCTGCCGCTGCACTGAAACTTCAGGCCTATGATCCTTGCACTAACCTGACTGACGGAGAGGCAGTGTGATGCTTGGATGCTTGATGGTAGGTCCATCCAAGCACTGCGGCCGCCATACGTGCTATCATCTGAAAATCGACAGATAGCCTCAACGCTGATACATTAGTTCACACATTTCCGTACTGCCAGTCGCAGGCGCAATACTCGGAGATGCTTGCCCTATGCCCAGAACTTTACGAGGGTGATTTCTCAGCATATTTACACTGAGCGAAAAGTTTCATTTATAGGTAATAAATACTTGTTTCGTACCAATTCAATAACAAATACTATAACAAAGTATATGTCACCATATGTCGTTTACATCAAATAATTATTTTAAAATCACTTATTCATTATAGCCAAGGGGCTTATTATGCCAGTTGTTCATAAGAGTTCATAAGATTTAATAAATATATTATTCTGTATCAAATATCAGTCAAACTTTCCCACAAAATGATTTATTACATCCAAATTGCACATTTTGTTTGTGATTGAGCCGGTTTAATCACTATAAACAAATACATATTGGCGGACAATCACCTGTTCTTGACCAACAATATACCTGTGTTCACTTCACTCTGGCACCATTTATTCCCCAATAATAACTGTGCATTATTAATAAACAATCGCTAAGTCACCCTCAATGAATTTAATCACTAGAGTATCTTCAGATATTATTATTTATTATTGCCAATGTAATGCGTTGGTGGGGTGAGAGATTTCCACCCGGCGCCATTATTCGTGCATGGTGTCATTTGTGTCGTATCATCCCATGTCATTCATTGTCCAGTATCTTGTTGAAGAAAAGCAAATTTATTTATACAGGGTGACTCAAAAATGTCGGACCATCTTGAAAGTGCGTAATGTAGAGGTAGGTAGTAGAGTGCTGAAAAGTTGTTGAAAAGATTCCAATGTCTTCCAGTTTTAAAGTTGTGGAGGAACAAAAGTTGGTTCTTCGATCGCTTCTATTTCCGTTGTTTCAAAAGATTTTGGTGAACTGTTTATGGAAAAACAATGAGTGCCAGAAATCAACCTCTAAATCTGTGATGAATTTCTCTTTTGTATAAAGGGTGAGTCATGAATCTTGGGAATTATTATTTTCCAAAAGTGCCTGCAAACAATCCCATATCCTATGTAGAGCACAATAAAACACAATCCAATTTTATGAAATTCTTTGCTTCTGGTTTCTTATGAAAACTGAATTCTTGTAGTTTATGACTCAACCTGTATAGAAAACAGAAATTCAATACAGATTCAGAGGTTGATTTTTCGAATCCATTATTTCACTATATGTAATGAAGTCTTTGCTAAAATCTTTTGAAACAACGAAAATAGAAGAAATCGAAAAATCAAATTTTGTACCTCCATAACTTCAAAATTAAAAGCCTAGAATCTTTCAAACAACTTACCAGTATTGTACTATACCTGCATATCATGCACCTTCAAGGTGGCTAGACACTTTGAATCACCCTGTATTTATTAAACGAATTATTAGCTATTGATAATGGATTTAATATGTTTTATGATGATTTGGCAGAATCATCTATAGCCAGCAATAATGCATAAAATTACCTATAAAAACTAATTTAGATCATATTATTCATAGCTAATATTCTATCGTTACCACTCAATAATCGAATTGCTTATTATTATTCACGTTTCTTATTGATAAAACATTATCAAACTGATGTTTTGTAATTATAACCAAATATTAAATAACAGGAAACAAGGTATTTCAACGCTATCAAAACAATCCGCTTGGTGGATGCAAATAAATATTTATTAAGCCGTATTTAAATAAGACATTTGTTAACAATAAACGAGTCTGTGTTTTCCATAATAAATATTCGAAATCTTTTCTCTCAGTGTAGAGTTGGATGAGTTATGGGTTCTGCCCATTCTAATTCCTACTCGGCTCTGCGTTGCTAACAAAAACCATCTGACTGCTGGAAGATGCATCCCAAAAGACAATGTGATAACTTGAGGACGGCATTTTCTAGCACAAAAAAATGGCTGAAACAGACTGCGGATTAGCTGCAGAGCGAAAGAGAAACCGATAGATTCTTGTGGCGTCAGTTTCTGCCAAATCTGTGCAGCTAAAAATGTAAGAAAAAATAAGTTGTTTAAATCTAAGCTGGTAAGAGAATGAGGGTGTTTTTTTAGAAAAAAATATAAAAATTTTTGAAAAAAAAAATTTAAATTTTCGAATTTTGAAATTTTGAAATACTTAATTATTTTTATACCTGATTTTGGATAACCCTCCTTTTTTCAAGTCTCCTACTCCACTGGTTTCCATGAAACTCACGTTTCATAAAAACACTAGGAAATGCCGTTCGTAAGCAAGAATAGGCCAGAGAATAGTAGGTATAACTATTTAAACTTTTCTCCAACTGCTTCAAGTTTAATCTTCAGGTCAGCTTCATCTTTATATCATCATTTTTTATTGGGACGACTAAACGTCTGGTATGCTGGCTAATTTTTGTGCTTTTCCACCGTTATATGAGCAAATAATGGTCAGTCTCGTGGAAATTATCCTTTCGGAGTTCCCGCTGGATAATCACTATCACAGGAAATTCTGCCCCATTGTTCTCATTGTTATGCGGGCGCCATTTTGGTTGCTTTGGACTGATGCATACAGAATGCAGATTAAGCCTTTAATCGCATTATATAATTTCTCACATAACTTATCAAAAACCTTATGCCAGGTGTGTCGGTGTGTGCAGTGTGCGCGATGTGCGGAATTATTTTGAATGCTGCAATGACCTGTTGGTGAATCTCCACATAAATATAAATACATACCCGAGTAGGTACCTGTGCAAAAGTGTTAGAGGCTTCTTCTGTATACAATCATGATTGTGTATTTCAAAGAGTCAACTGGCAGACAAACGTTTGTTTCAAGCTTGTTAGCTCTCATCAGTGACAGACAATAGAGATATGTTGGAATTAAGTCCTGAATGACCAGGGTTGGGTCATTACACGTAGAAAATTATTTTTCTACATCACAGGAAATAGCCACGCAGAATATGTAGAATATATAGAATATGTATATTACGTAGACAATTCTAATTCACGTTCTATTAGCTTTCAATTTAGTACCGAGTACATAGAGATGCAAGAAACTATAATATGTGCAACACACTCTTAAGACTGTACTCGCAGGGTATTAATATTATTTCTCTTTCAAAAATGAAGATAAAGAGATTATAAAGATTTTGATAGGATTTTATCAAATATTTGTTCACCTTGCTTCCGTTTGGATTACCCCGCACTTTTTTTTTCGAAGCTGAATAGCCCTGAATCTCCGGAAAAGTTCTGAAACATTGCTGAGACATTTTTTGACGAACGGAAAAATTATTAACTGTTTCATAGTTTAGAGAAACGTAGAAAATTCAATACATGGTCGTTTTTAGAAAAAGTTGTCACCAAGAAAAAAAATACAATTGAAAAACGCTATGTATTACATTTTCTGTACACCGCATGAGAAAAAAAATCTCAATTTTTCGAGGGGGAAATAGGTATATCAAAGATACTTTAACCCTGATGCTACTACAGCCTTAAAGCTCAAAGATGTTCCATCCGATGAATTTTGAGGATTTTATTTGTTAATTACTTGTTATTGTACTTCAAGCATTCATTATTCCATCCAATTAAATTTTATTTCTACTAATACACCTTTATTTTTCTATAGTTATTCTCGAGTTTCGAGTTAATTCCAAATTAAGTAAATGCTAGAAAACACAAAACACGCAAATAATTGCGCCTCTTAGGACCGTAGCGGACCCATCGCATTTTTGATAAAACAAAAGTTTCCGACTACCACAACACCAGGCAATCGCACAGACATGTGTTTTGCCCCTGTTGGGGGCTCATCAGTGCGGAGGAATCTGATTCAACCAGAACTACACGTATTGGAGTCCCCTCTGTACTGTACATCACAAAGATTTGTGATGTCTCACTCCCACAGCACTGGATGATACAACTCGATGCCTACGCACTGATGAGTCGCAAAGAGGGGCGAAACAAGTGTCTGTGTAATTTTGGTCTGATTGTCTGGTGTTGTGGTGGTCGGAAAGCTTTGTTTCACTGAATTAAATGTGTTTATCTGCAAAATAATTCTCTACGTGTAGAATATGTAACAAAAATTGGAAATCTAGTGACATATTCTACAGTAGAATATACACGTAGAATACGCATTTTCGACGGCGTATATTCTACTGACCCAACCCTGTGAATGACCATTGGCCATTGGTTGTTATATATATTTTTTTACTCTCAACCGGCGATTGGCATTCAACCAGAGGTTGAAATCTGTTATGCTACTGGAGCTTAGACCGCACTTCAGTGCGACTCCATACAGTGCAGAGCCATTTCAGCTTTCTTCAGGGACAGGCTGTAAATATGTTAGTCCAATGTTTGGCACATCGCAATATCTGGTTTGGAAGGAATGAATAACGCTATTGGATGGATTGGATTACTACTTACCACCATTGAATTATTGGAAAAGAATATCAACAATCGAATAATACTTTGGGTTGCTACTAATCAAATCAATGCTGGAAATTTTTATGAGAATCATCAAGTGTAAAATATCACAGATGGTTGTTTTTTTTTGCAGTACTTTTGTCGATTTATTGATCAACGAATTTCTGTTGCTTGCAAACTCACGGAACCAACAGCTCAGAAATAAATCATTATGGAATTCTAGATTGACAAATGTCAACAACAATAATTATAACAACACAAAAATTTGTTGTGGTGCCAGCTTCAAGATTTCAATCTACACTTATTATCATTTCAGGTTTTTCTAGACTCTGATATTATTGCAAAAATTCAACCACTTGTCGTGATATTACCACTGATGTGATAACCCAGAACTTGACTGGAGGGTCTTCTCATTGGTTAGTTTGACGGGAGCGTTGAATCACTTCCAGAATTACCGTGTTCTTAAAGTGAACATAACGGAAATATTCGAGGGATTATTATTCGGGGGATTTATCTACAATCTCCGCCGCATCCCCGTGACTTGCGACTCTTTTTTTTCTCATTGGGCGAACTCTGAAGTCTGCTCTTTTTTCCATGAAACGTCCCTGAACTGGACGGTTATGAATAATTAGGAATAAAATCAATCGAATGTCTGTGAAAAACGCCACGAAACTCTGATGCACATTTTGGGGTCAAGGTCAAAACAGTGTTTGGAAAGGAATCAACACCACCACCTGCCTGAACTGTATACCGACACTGCAGCGTCCTATTTCCGATCCGGTGCTTCGATCGAGGCGAGTAACGCTTTGCATTAATTTAAAAAATGCATTGCGCCCAATAACCAAAACACTTTAGCATCAACAACAGCGTCATGGCCAGTAGATTAAACAAAGTGTAGTGCTCGGGATACTTACGGAGAAAACGTGTAAAAATCGAAAAATCCCATTGCCGCACGGTCCTCGCACACGTTTTATACGTATACCGACACTTTGAGAGCCCGACCCACCCCCAGACCACCCCCGGGATTTACGACGAGCAGAATTGGACGTTAATACCGAAATTTACATCGCGTGCACCCAGTTTAAATTGTACGATTCAATCCGATGTGTCCCGCGGCATATTAATTCCGAGACATGTTTAGGGCTCTCGTGAATTAGAAGGGAAATGGAGAAGGGGGAGGAAGAGGCGGAGGAGAAGGTCCTAATTTACAGCTCTGTCTGCTGGGTGCGCGTGGATGGGTGGCACAGTAGTCTATTTATTAGTACGTGGCATATTTAGATTTCTTGACGTGAAATCTGACTTTGTTTTTGGGAATGGAACAACTTTTACAGTATCACGACTAGTCGTTTTGTGAATGAAGTGCAAAATGGAGACCTTGCTCTAAACCAAAGAAAGCTTCCTCGTTGCTGTAGCTGTACCCTTTTTAAGACGAGTTCAAGATCTTTCACGGTCAATATTTGCTAGGTAGCACAAATCTAACAGGCGCCTGGAGCTGGAAGAGTAACCAAATCAAATCAAATCAAAGTTCATTAACTATCAAGAAGCTGCCTGGCAGCGAACATGCTCTGTCAGAGAACATGATAATTATGCATGATCACATTTACTGTGTAGCAACAAAATCACATGGGTACAAGATAAACAGATGAAATTTGGGCGAAGACGACGACGACGACGACTACGCTATTGGACGCGACCGACGAAGTTGTCAACGTTGTAAAGAGAACCGTCAACGAGGACCCTCTTCAGCTCGTTCTTGAATCCTGTACTCGTATGAATCACTTCCAGGGGATCAGGCAAGGCAAGATCTACATACTGATGTGATATGGCGACTTCTTGAATTTTGCGGAGGTATGTGGCGGTATGCTCAGCTTGATATAGCCTCTCGTCCGGTAATGGCCAAAGTCTCCTTTCCTCTAGAACAGATGTTTGTTCCCGTGAGCAAACAGTGCACATCTGTACACATAGATGGCGTGCGATGTTAGCAACTTCTTGGACCTGAAGATTGGGACAATAGACTCTTTCGGCCCCAAATTAAACATCAGCCGCAGAATCCTCTTCTGGAATATGAACCCCTGGATATGTTTGTCGCCCGACTCCACAGTATGACATTGTGCTGCAGATGTGTGTATACCATGGAGTAATAGCCTGGGATGAGTGTTGCCTCCGGAACCATGGGTTTGAGCTTCAACAGAGCGTAATAGGCAGAATTGAGCCTGCTGCATACGGAGTCGATCTGCTTTCCCCACGAGAGCGCCGAGTCCATCCAGACGCCCAGAAATTTAGTGGAGCCGAAGTCGTCCTGGATCTGATGTGTGTGCTATGTTAATTCGCAGAATTGCAGACAGATCGTCTTGTCGGCATTCAAGATAAGGCGATTCTTCCGGCACCAGTCCTCCATGGCCTCATCATCCTTCGAAGCTAGTGTCTCCTCAAGTGTCTCTTCTGAGACCACCACTCAAGCGTCGTCGGCGAACTGCACCATTTGGCCCTGGAGGTCCAGGTTGTTCACGTACAGGATGAAGTAAGAGGCGCAAGAACGGCCCCCTGAGCCGCACCCAGGTCAGTTCTATAAATATTGAAACGATTTTCATTTGCCACGGAACATAGCCTCCTCCCACTAAGGAACAAGATAATCCAATCTAGGATATCGCCCCGTATTCTCTGGCAACACAGCTTGTCCCTTACAAAGCCGATGACGATGGTGTCGAAGGCCTTCGACCAGTCGAAAAAAAGCCCCATCACTTTCCGACCTCTCTCCAGCTGCTGATAGATCTCCCGCACAAATTCGGAGAAGGTCGTCTCAGTGGATCTTTGTCTTCGAAAACCATGTTGCGTGTTGTACAGAACTTCAAATTCGTCAAGAAACGCTGTAACCCTTTCAGAGACCACTCGCTCAAAAATCTTTGAGAACGTGCTTAAGAGTGATGTTGGTTGATAATTGGTCCGCTCTGTCTCCATTCTTTAAGACAGGAATCACCAGAACAGTCTTCAACGAAGAAGGGAACTTTCCACTATTCAAAGAATTATTCAGGAGGATTGTGAGAGGCTTTGAGATTGATGCGCAGACATTCGAGCACTCTAGCCGAGACTTCATCAGTGCCACAAGTCGTTGTTTTAGTCAGCTTCATCGTTATGGTTCTTACTTTATCCTCCTCAGCGGAAAACTATACTATTGTGTTTTCCTGCATCTGATTGGAGGTACATTGTGTCGCTCAGTGGCTTTTCAGTTGGTCTTGTGTCCTCGAAGCGAAATATTGCCCAAAAGCGTCAGCTACCTGGTCTGCTGAGATTCTCTCATCGTCGATTACCAGAGATATGTCAAGACGTTTTTTTGGTTCTACCCAGCCCACCGTTAACTAACTATGGCCCAGATTGCTTTGGTTTTGTTATTTGTTTCTTCGATAAGCTTCATATGGTAAGGTCTTCTGGTCGAGGTTATTGCGGTTTTGTAACATTTTCTCTTATCGTGACACGCTTTCTTGCTTCCAACTGAAGGAAAGCTCTCTTTCTTCCCGTCTAATGGATTCACTCATCCAGCTGACGTGCTTTACGTTGCTTGGGAAGCGGGTGAGCTTCTCCGGGCAGGTTGCGTAAAAGCATGACAGCAAGACGTCCATAAAGTAGTCGAAAGCGTCATCCACATCACCCGAAAGTCGATTTTTTTCCTATATCTCATCGGACAATCGCTCACTCAGATCATTCAGCGTTTTGTCGGTTGGTTTTCTGATCCTTTGCTCACAAGGGTTTTTTGTCGGTCTGGGAAGATTCAGTGTTATATATTTTGATCAGGTGTGCCATGTGATCCGACAGGTTGATGATCAGGCATGATATATTATATAGTTTCTTGCGATGTTGATGCATATGTAATCTATGGATGTACAAGTTCTAACACTGTTTTTGTCAGTTGAGATCCTAGTGATATCATTGCAGCATCTCTCCACTTGGAACGAATGCAGGACATCATGCAGGAGATCGAACGAAGGCGATTGTTCCCGGCTGTATATGGTGAAATCTCCGCACAGCACAACGATTGAGAATATCTCTATAGCTTTTTCCAGAGGCTTACACCAAATATGAAGGTTTCGAGCCGATTATATCTACATATTTACAGTGAAATAGGGAGGTAGGGCATAATGGAACATAGTTCAGACACTTTTTGCTGCTTCTTGCGACATTTTTTCAGGTATTCAAAATTCGAATATTGTGATTATTTTTACCAAGAACAAATTTTTGTCCCCGATCCACACATGCTCTTGCAACATACGTTGCTGTATTGTTCTATTTGTGTGAGTATAACTAAACTGTACAGACATCGAGACTAATATGCAGTATATTCAGCCCCGTCCTCGATTAAGCCGACGCATGGCTCGAAACGAACAATGACGCATCCGAATCGCCAATGGATTACGGGACAAACCGTTGGATTGTCTCCGGGTCAGCGCCACCATTATACGGGAAAATTGATAATATTCTTGAACACCCAGTACCTACCACAGACGGACGGCAGCTAGGCGAGGAAACGTGTCCTGGTGCTGATGATGCGCCAGCAGGAGAAATCCCCGGGATTAGACGGCCATTAGCATGTCAATGAACGCCATGATTAATGGCTCGATCCATTCCAATTTATTTCCAAGTAGGTAGTGATCATTTTTATCCAACGCTTGATTTATCAAGCTTTGGACTTGAAATCTACGCCAATATATATCTTTTTACAATTACACTACATATAATCAATTGATGCTGGTTCTACGCCGTATATGTTTTTGCTTTTCTCTTGATTCATCATGCTTTTGAGAATCCCGGAACTACCATGTTCTATTCCCTGATTGAAAGCACGAGTGACAACAGAACGAAATTAATAGATGGTATAGATGTACCTACTCGGATTGAAAGTCAAATTTTATTTTCTTACGTTGATATCAAAGCTCTGTATTGATCATCTTGACAGTGCGTAATAGGGACGTGTATAGTGGAGTGCTGGAAAGTTGTTTAAAAAATTCTATGTCTTTTAATAATAATAATAATGAATGATAATTATTTAACTGTTCCGTTCAAAGGGCTATGGACCGAGGTCCTTCTGCCCTTAACTACAATTTTTTTTTCAAAGATATTTACCTAAAAGAATAATTTACAATAACATCATATTGAATGTAGAGCTAATTTTGTATGGATGTTTTAATTGTTTGGTGGAAGTTGCTCTTCTTTCATTTCTTCGAGGATTTCCCTGATGGTCTGGACTGACAGCTTCCTTTTGGGGGGCAATGGAACTCTTCCCTTACACATAGTATCCAACCATTCCATGCATATCTTTCAATTTTGGTGTCATTGAGGATTTTAGTAAACTGTTTATAGAAAAACAATGAGTACAAAAAATCAACTTATGAATCTGTATTGAATATCTGTTTTCTTTACAGGGTGAATCATAAACTGAAAAAATCCAGTTTTCCTTAAAAAACAGAAGCAAAAGAATTCTAAAATGAATTGTTTTATAGTTTTATTGTGTCCTAAATACGTTATGAGATCAATGTGGCTTTTGTACTCATTGTTTTTCCATAAACAGTTCACTAAAATCTTTTGAAACAACAAAAATAGAAGCGATCGAAAATCCAACTTTTGTCTCTCCATAACTTCGAAATTAGGAGACATAGAATTTTTCAACAACTTTCCGACACTTTTCAATCACCCTGTATATCTTGAAATCTCCATCAGCTGCGGTGTGATTGTGAAATCATTGTAGAAAATCCGATTTCAGCCCAAAGTAGGCCTTTAGTGGACAGTGTTGCACGCGCTATGTTCAATTATAAGCTTGTTCAAGCAGCATAAGGTTTTTCGGAGAAAATCTAACTCTGATGCATGATGCTGGTTTTCATGTGGTACACGGTATATAGGGCGAGTGTCTAGGCTGGACTGTTTTCTCCCCATACGGATTCCAACTTATCCAATAGGTTGAGGTTATCAATATGATAAGAGTTCATGTCCTCATCATAAGCAATCGTTTTAAAACAGGTAGTCTTCTTAAGCTAGCACCAGATAAATACTGATCCGATTCCCAAATAAATAAATTTCTTTTAGCTACCAAAAATAATACTTTTTAATTCCACAATTTATGATGGTGTGTTTTGCAATGAATAATCTGGTGAATAGTAACTACTTTTTTCCCCTTGATTCGTTGAGGTAAGCGACTTGAGCTACAGATAATACCTAAATAGATTGATAGCAAACGAAATTTGATTGAGCTACGGATCACTGGTCAAAGGAGTGGATCACTAGGGAAATTATCGCCAGCGGCAAGTTGTTGAGAGGCACGAGAGATCCTGGTGAAGCGCCGCATGATCCAAATCTCATTTAATTTCGTAGAAGCGTGAGGAAATACCAGACACGGTTGATTACAAAAGCAAAAACACGGTTTCATGATCGCAGATTCGCGTCATCCTCAAGCATTCAGAGAGCATCTTGGAATGTTATGAACCAAAGTACATATAAGACAGGAAGAAGAAAAAACAGCATCCCTAAGATTTTTCAGCGCGGTGCGGCACCAATGATGTGTTGACTGATTCTAGATTGTGAGCCAACGAGTTCAATTCGTATTTCTTTGACTCGATTAGGAGTGATACTGATGGGAGAGTAATGTCCGATACATGTCAAAACATGAAAAAAAATATTATCTTGAAAGTGTATTGTTCCAACATACTGTCGAGCCGGCAATTTGGTTTCATAAAAAGAGGTAGTGCTGAGGACGCGATTCTGGGAGCTTACAATAGAGTTCTTGAGACTTTAGATGAAGGTATAGGGCTCTTGCTCTTTGCTCTTCACTTTTACCTGCCAAGCGCTTCCGATACTGTAAGTCATGATCTCTTGTGTCAGGAAATGCAGATTTATAGAGTCAGGGGTCGGCCTTTGGAGAAGGTCAAGAGTTCCGTGACTGGACGATTGCAAGCTGTCAAGATTGCTGATGGAGGTATTTCACATCTATAAGACGAGTTGAGGGAAGACACTGGTGTGCCTCAGGGTAGCATTCACGGTCCTCTGCTATTGATCATTTCCATTAATGATCTGCCCCACTCTTTGACAGATCATTCGCTATGTTTATTTGCAGATGATACGTCTGCTATTATAGCGGGGGAGAGTATTGCTGCCTTGAGTGTTGCAGTCAATGTGTGGTGGATATGCAAAGTTGGTGTCAGAAAAACGGACTTAAGCTTGATACCATCAAAACCAGCAGTATTGTATTTTCAGTCTCAAGAAATAAAAAAGATCAAAGTATTTTAGTAGTCAGATCTCTTGACTCGTCGGTGATGCAGTGCGAGAGAGTGAAGTTTTTGGGGGTCTGGATGGATTAAAAAGTGTCATGGAAGGTTAATGTTGAATATCTCTGCAGGAGACTTCGTATTAGATGGTATACTCAGCTTAAAACTACCGTGAGCCGCCCTTTATTATTGAAGCTTTATTTCGACTGTATCTACTCTATTTTGACTTATTGCATAAAGACATGAGAAAAGTCGTGCTATATTGACAGAGACCCGTATTCATATCCCACTTTTAAGCCACATTTAGCATGCCTCTAACAAAAAGCGCTCGGCTACCTGATAAAAGCGGTCGTATTCATAGGCCACCTTTTACGTCCTGTTGGGGCCCATCTAACTAAAGGTGGTGTTGATTTGGCAACGTTGTGAAATGTACTCAAAACTACCTACCCAAAGGTGGACGCAGGTAGGCAAGAACCCCAAGCCGCTTTCGTTTTGCGCCGGGAGCCGCTCCGGGTAGATCACTAGATAGAGAAAGTAGGTACATACACCAATCACGGCCCAGCTGGATCTGTTTTCTTTGTCTAGTAATTTACCCCGAGCAGCTCCACCTGGCAAAACGGAAATGCTGGAAACTCTTGCTGCATTGATGTACTGCGGATTGCATAAAACCTCGCAAAAAACTTTCAGGGAGTCTCTTCAACAGTTTCAAGAATAGCGGCCTGGATCTGTTAACTTAACAAGTGAACACCTCTTTCGACTGTTTTGTGCAAGTCGTCCCCGCCTTGAGTACAGTAAATAGTAAAGGAGTATGACCGAAAGGGACATCCAGAGCATTTCGCACTTCCTGCATTTTGGCGGCATGCTTCATTAATTCAATTAAATCAATATTTTAGAAAGAAAATGTGATTTTCGTCACACTTCCCAAGAACACACGGCACAGCTTGTAGGTTAAATGGACTCAAAACACGCCTGTTGGCACATTTGGATCCCATCTAACTTGACGCATGCGTGAGACCATCCAAAGTCGCTTAAAGACACGTAAAAGAGACATATGAATAGACGCGTCTCTAAACATCCCCTTTTAAGACGACTTTAGAGACGCCTGTTTAAAGTGATGATAGAGGCGCGCTAAAACCACGTATGAATACGGAAATGTTAGAGGCGCATCTTTAAAACCGCTTCTAACGCTGAAAGGGGGATATGAATACGGGCCAAAGTAATGCAAAAGCGTATACTTCGGGCGATGTTCGGATTGTCTTCCACCACTGTAGGCAATATTTCCGGAAATACGCGATATTGACTGTTCATGTTATATATATTACATTTTTGAAATTGTCTGCTGGGTCAGAAGAAACGTTTATGGTTACTTGAGATGTGGAGATGTCAATAACTGTATGACTCGAAATCATGATCGTTTGTACCGGGTGTTTATAAACGTCTGTGATCGCGGCAGGCTTTGGTCAGGCCAAAAGTCGCAGTGAAAGGCACGATTTGAAAGAGTGATAGGAGATTCCAAATGCGATATGATAACAAACGTTTATAAACACCCGGTATATTCCCAAGTGGAGCCTACCAGCAAGGAACTGAGGACCTCAGATTGCAGCTATAAAGTTGTACAATCACTTACCGAGGGACATTAGTAGCTCGGTCAATAAAGAAACAAGCGAATATGCCTCATGGGCATGAGGCTCAGTAGCGCACTTCCTTTTTGAAGAATCAGTCAACGCAAGATGTTAATTAAGGTTCTACCGTTATTTGGGCAGAAATTTCAATATGGCGGCCAAAATAGCGCAAGAATCATGAAATTTGGCTTAAAAATCAGAATGATCGTACTATAGACAAATGTAAGTTCCAAGTGTCATGAAAATCGTTTCACTAATAAGAGATTTCAATATGACGGCCAAGATGGTGGCAGAATGTTGGAATTTGGCTGGAGAATAAGAATGATCATACGAAACAAAGGTAAGTCCCAAGCTCCATGAAAATCGTTGAGTGCTAAGAAATTTCAATATGGCGGCCAAGATGGCGGCAGAGCATCATTTGTCCAAAATCGGATGTATTTTGATGAAGTTCACATCGCCTGTGAATTTTACTCAAATCGGACCACTTTCAGATAAATTCAAAATGGCGGACCAAAGATGGCGGCCAAGTGACGAAAATCATTGGTCAAATTTATGTGGTGGACACGTACGCATTTGATTCGCATTCGTACCACATCGATCTCTCTTTTCGTTGAGGCATAATTCTCTTTGTTCTATCATTTGAAACATGTTCAATATGGAGAATACAAGATGGCGGCGGGGCATCAATTCTCAAAAATTGGATGTATCTTAATGAAGTTCACATCGCCTGCAAATTTTACTCAAATCGGACCACTTTCAGATAAATTCAAAATGGCGGGTCAAAGATGGCGGCCAAATGACAGAAATAATTGGTCAACTTTATATGTTGGACACGTACGTATTTCACTGGCGTTTGCACCACATTGATATCTCTTTTCGTTGAGGCATAATTCTCCTAGTTCTATCACTTCGAAACATATAATCAATAGTGAGAACCCAAGATGGCGGCGCGGGGCATCAATTGTCGAAAATTGGATGTATCCTGATGAAGTTCACGTCGTCTGCAAGTTTCACTCAAATCGAACCACTTTCAGAGAAATTCAAAATGGCGGATCAAAGATGGCGGCCAAGTGACAAAAATCATTGGTCAAATTTATGTGGTGGACACGTACGCATTTGATTCGCATTCGTACCACATCGATCCCTCTTTTCGTTGAGGCATAATTCTCCTTGTTCTGTCATTTGAAACATGTTCAATATGGAGAATACAAGATGGCGGCGGGGCATCAATTATCAAAATTTGGATGTATCTTAATGAAGTTCACATCGCCTGCAAATTTTACTCAAATCGGACCACTTTCAGATAAATTCAAAATGGCGGGTCAAAGATGGCGGCCAAATGACCGAAATAATTGGTCAACATTATATGGTGGACACGTACGTATTTCACTGGCGTTTGCACCACATTGATATCTCTTTTCGTTGAGGCATAATTCTCCTAGTTCTATCACTTCGAAACATAATCAATAGTGAGAACCCAAGATGGCGGCGCGGGGCATCAATTCTCAAAAATTGGATGTATCTTAATGAAGTTCACATCGCCTGCAAATTTTACTCAAATCGGACCACTTTCAGATAAATTCAAAGTGGCGGGTCAAAGATGGCGGCCAAGTGACAGAAATAATTGGTCAACTTTATATGTTGGACACGTACGTATTTCACTGGCGTTTGCACCACATTGATATCTCTTCTCTTTGAGGCATAATTCTCCTAGTTCTATCACTTTGAAACATGTCCAATAGTAAGAATACAAGATGGCGGCGTGGTATCAATTTTAGAAAATTGAATAGATCTTGATGTAGTTCACATTGCCTGCGAGTTTCATTCTGATCGGATCACTTTTAGAGAAATGCAAAATGGCGGATCAAAGATGGCGGCAGAGTAACAAAAGAACAAAAGTCAACTTGACATCCTGGACATATGTACTATTGATCAGCGTTCACACCACATCGATATCTTTCTTCCCTGAGGAGTTATCCCGGGTACGGAAGGACGGACGGACGGACGGACGGACGGACAAAGTGAAACTAAAAGCGCCTTTTTCCCATTTTTTGGGAAAGTGCGCTAAAAATAGCGAAAATAAATAGTGTAATTCTGAAAATTGGTAGAGATGTTCTCGAAGCCTTGCTGATTATTGTGTCAAAAGTCCCCATCGATAGGTGGTGTGGAATCGCCGCCAACTTGGATTATTGGTGCACTGTTTTTTGCAATTATCTCGATAAATAGCGATCTCATCAAGAAACAGGTCGAATCAAATGAAAGGCAATAAAATTGTGTACAAAAAGATGCGTATCACTTTCACGCATCTGTCATAATTCCGGAGAAATTGGCCTGTGAGCGTCAGGTGTGAGTCGTGGAGAAGATATTCCATTTCTCACGGTGTTTTTAGAGAATCACGCAAAACTTCAATGCACTGCTGCTTAGTGCTTAGTCGATCTTCTTTAATGAATAATAAAATTGAAAAAAAATCGCTCAATTTCAAGAACTATATGGGGAGGTCAAAGGAAAAAATTCAACTTCTCATATTTCGGTTATTTAAAGAAAAAATGAAAGAAGGTTTGAGGGAAATGATGGGTGATCCTTTCATGCTACAAAGTGCAAAAGACAGATCAATCATTGTACAGGGTGAGCCTGTACCCCTGATTTTTTTAGACCGCGCGTAAACCTGCAAAGCGCATCTCAACACCTGAAAATGTCCGTAACCAGCACTACAAGAATTAGAACAATGGGTAACCTGAACTGGTTTGTCTGTCACTCATTGTTCTGATTTTGGTAGTGTTGGTAACGATTATTTCCAGATGTTTAGATGCGGCTTTGCAGATTTACGCGAGGTCTGACAAAATCCGGGGTACAGACTCACCCTGTACAATGATTGGTCTGTCTTTTGCACCTTGTATCATAAATAAGTCACTCATAATTCCTCCAATTTCTCCAAAGTTATGACAGTTACGTGAAAGTGATACGCAACTTTTTTGCAGGCAATTTGATGGCCTTTCATTTGAACCGAGCGGTTTTTTTATGGGATCGCCTTTAATTAAGATAATTGGGAAAAATACTTCAAATGTACCAGTAATCCAAGATGGCGGCGATTCCACACCCCCTATCGATGAGGATTCTCTACACAGTAATCAGCAAGCTTTTGAGAACATCTCTACCAATTTTCAGAACTACACTATCTATTTTCGCTATTCTCCTAAATCATGCTTTCATTGACAGGGCTATAGGGCAGTGACAGACTTTAATATAAACTTTCTCCATCAGTCTCCTGCGATTTATTCAGTTGATGAATGTTTTAAATCATTGTGATATACCTGTAATTGTACTACTATGTATATGTGTGACATTCTGGTTATTGCTAGGCAATATATATTTCATGTTACCTACCTATAATTTTATTTATTTATTCATGACGTACCTCACATTGTATCTTACCATCTACAAAATAAATGAATTACTTTACTTTATAAGATGAAATAATTGTGGAAAGGTTTTCACTGACAGAACGAATGACTTTTGAAATGAAAAGTACATACTTACTAGAAGGTGGTAGTTCTCTTCAGAAATGGAAGCTGTAGACACAGTGTTTCGCTATATTATTTTAGCTCTTCAGTACAGCATACCAGACGTGAATTTTCTGTGAAACTACCAAGAGAGTTGTATAGATTTTCAACAACATACCTCTGCAGCCGGGAGACATCAAACGATAGCCAAACCCTGCTGATTTCTTTTCGCCTTTCGGCAAGCTCAATGTTAATTTATAAACAATGTTTTTTCTTGAAGAACCGTCTACTTAGTTAATAAGATGAAATAATTGTGGAAAGGTTTCCACTGACGGAACGAATGACTTTCAAATGAAAAGTATAGACAATATAAATAGAGAAGACACATATCGTCACGGATTTTTACGGTTGCGTAGGAACCAGGTGAGTCCATTATTCAAAAAAAGGTTAGCTGATTTTTGATGCCCCAATATCCGTGACGACGGTGGTGATAACATATGGTCTTCTCTATTTGTATTGCTTATACATACTAGAAGGTGGTAGTTTTCTTCAGAAATGGAAGCTGTAGACACAGTGTCATTTGAAAAGTCATTCGTTCCGTCAGTGGAAACCTTTTCACAATTATTTCATCTTATGAACTGAGTCGACGGTTTTTCAAGAGAAAACATTGTTTATACTTTTACCTACGACCACTACCGTAAGTGCCGTATACCGCACAACTCGGAACCTAAGTAAGTGCGCCCTTACGCACATCGTGACGTATTCTGTAAAGTAAATCGCACAGCGTGCGGTAATGGTGAAGTAAATCGCACAGTTGGGGAATTTATGTTTCTGATGTTGGGGGAATTTTTATCGAAAGACATTCTCAAATAATTCACATTCAAAAATGGGAGCATTTCACGGGAATCTGACGCGTGCCCCAGTAGCACCTTTCACACCGAAAGCATAGGCGAGACTAGCTGTATATATTCGTAGCGAAGGCATGGCCATAGAAGTGAGATGTATCAACAACAAAATCGTCCAGATTTTTTTCCAAGTGAGGGATTTGAGAATTTCTTGATTAAATTTTAGCTTACATTTGTAGGGCTAAGTTTTTACCTGATCACAATAATTTTGCGAGATTAATTAAAAAAGATTCAAAATATCAATGCAAGGACTGCCCGCAGTCAACAACAACTTGGGATCAAGTAGGTGTAAAAATTAGACAGTTACAACAAGCATCAAATGTCTGATGACAGGTACTCTGCTGCCTGCCTACCTAAGTTCGATAATTTTCAAATAATACTATTTATTGCTGTCCAGTATTCATGTCCCAGTGTTGTAATCCAACTATATCACCACGTCGAACAAATAATTGAATGGCTATAGGTAGGTACGCTTCTAAATACACCTCAGGCCTCGCTTTAGGTACAGTAAGTGAACACTCAATTTTCAAGAATCGATTTGTGGGTGCTTTTTTTCAGGTCTCGACGAAAAGCGTTGTACAACAGACAACCACCGAGCCAGCAGACACCAAAGTTTGAAAATATTATCCGTCTTTGACATTGGAATAATCTGATGGCCGTAAACACCAATCAAAGTACCTCCCCCTTCTTCGATTTACTGTAGTTTTAGTTTTCAAAAAGTGTATAATATGCGATACATAATACTATTATTCTTATTTAAATGCAATAAAAGTAATCAACTCGCTCTAACTTGCTCTAAATTTAGCAAAACTTAGTATCCTATGAACACGGATATTAATATTATGAGCACGGATGACGGCCGCTGACACTGCTATGTGGTGCGTGCTCCTCCTGTCAAGAGTGTCAAGGCACACTTCGCACCGACCAATCAACACAATCTGCATACGGCGGGATTTTATTTGAATTTTGAATCAAGGGAGAACTTAAATCGTAGGTATTCCATGAAATACGTGGCTTTTTTACCTATAATTTTTGCCGTTTACAATACCACTGGCTACATTTCACGTTAATTATAGCTTTTAAGTCAATATCTACTGTTATTGTTGATGTAGGACTGTTTTATTACCTTGGATTTCTGAAAGTTATTCTGGGCCCCTCACAAAGTTACAATACCGCTTTGGATTGGGGTCGTAGGTAAAGTACTGTACATGACACGAGTAGTAAAGCAATTACGCACTCAGGGAGTACTGCACTCGCTCGCTACACTCGCTCGTGCGCAACTTTTCCCTGCGTGCGTAATATGCTACTTACTACTCTTGTTACGTAATGTACTATACTTTACTCTAAACAATAAGTTTTATGGATTCCGTGACGTTACGTACGGTATTTACTTTACCCCGCGACATCGGGCCTACAAATTTTGTCTTGTTTAGGTTGTTGTGCCAATCCCGGAGGATAATCTTCTTTCGGTCGTGGTAAATAATTTACGTTACTCGCCGGAAAGTGTCTCATTTTCATTCGTGTGACTTCTGCACTCCGTTGCGTTGCGCCTCGTGCATTGACTTACACACTCATGCGTAATTTATCACTTTCCGTACTTGCTCCGTAATGTACTAATTATCACTCATTTGTTTTCGAGGAGTTATGCGGTACGTTCCATCTCATTAGATTACACCAATTTCCAAAATATTTCAAAAATGCAAGAAGACTCCTTTGTTCAAGACAAGTTTTCCTCATGCAGGAGTTCCTTCATAATATGTGAGGCATCTCGGCCTGCCTGCACGAACGTTCTGATCAGAAAAACTCTGCAAATTGCCGTGCTGAAGCTGAAGGCATCACGTGCATTTTCGTTGTAGAAGTGGTCTTGTTGGTTCTTGATCTCTCTGTGTGATGGTATGGTACCTAATTGGATTATGTACAAGATTGATAGCAAAGTTTGGCTCAGGGCACCGACCGTTCAAGAACACATTATTATCTAATACGACCGCCAGTAGCGTCCCACCGCAGCCATATAGTACCTAACCAACCCCACCTATGTTATACTTACCTATCCTATAATACGGTATCCAGTCTGCCAAGAGCGACAAAACTGGCGAAGGAGCCGGAGCACGGCTCCGTGAGCGTTGTGTTGAAATTCAGCGCGCTGCATAAAATATGGCGTTGTAGCACAACGTGAGGCGCGCCGAAAAACGGATATTAAATAAAGTTATGGCAAACTTGCATACACATATGATAATAAAAGTGTATTTTTGATGACCCCTTTTTTGAGGCTCGTCGCGCACGGCCCCCCCGAAAACCATCAATTATTCATTAGCACCACACACATACCGACGGCTCCCATTATGCGCGCCGTTTCGCAAAACACCACCACCATGGAATTCTAAAGTTGTTGCAAAAAGTGGTTAATTTTTATGGCCTCTAGTTTGAATAATAAAACGCTAAATTCAAATGATATCTGCATTCATGTGGATGTGTATGAGAGTGCGAGTATACCTATACGCATCAAGATTACGCTCTGATTCCGCTCTCTGGGCGCCCCGTGCTTTCTCTCTCTCATCAGCATCGGATTATAGGAAATTTCAGAAGCCATTATGAGGAACCAATGGGGTTTTCTGGTCCGTAATAGTCTGCGAAATTTCTTCTCGCGTGCCGAAAGTGTTCGATATTCGAATGCATAGTGTCCTGGGATCGGGCTATCATGCGGAACGTAGGAAAAATCTTTTGTTATTTTTATTATTATTGCACCACCACCAGGACTCAACGGCCAGAGCTGTGAAACCCATAGTATCTTAGTATCGTGTGATCGAATGAATTCATAATTAAAGCAGGCTGTGCCCTGGCCAAACGCATATTCGCACTCCTGAATTTGAGAAGGCCACCAGCCTGAGTCAACTAACATTTATTCGATCACACTAATAGTGCTATTCTGTGAAAAATAACATTCAATAAAGGCTCTGTTACGTTGTTATTACTAGTGTTTCGGACGAGACGAGACGAGACATGATTTTGATGATCTCGATCTCGGAAAATCTCGAAAGTAAGGATCTCGTCTCGATTTTCCGAGAATCTCGAGTATAAGATCTCGATCTTGATCTCGCCGAGATCTCGACGAGATTATTAAAGAAAGATAAAACAAGAAGGTTTGTTTAAAGACATATTGATTTTTGTTTTACCATCCTTCAACCATATTTCTAGGAAGCTTGTCATTTGAGTCACTTTTGATCCAATAGTCCGGACGTTAAGCTACATATATAGGACCCACCTTGCATTTTAGAGACAAGCGACGAAACTTGGTACACTTGTTCACTAGACCCTACTCTTCGATTCAAGAAATGTTGCCACCATTTGCGGAAATCGTGCAGACTTTTTATACAGGGTTCAGTAAAAAAAATTTGTTGAAAAATCGTAAATCGTGAACCATAACCGGTGGACGTATGTGAATCAGGATATTGATGACTGATTCCATGCCCATGAACATGCTGCAAACAGTTTTGAAATATCTTGAGGCGTTTCTGAAATACGCTGGAAGAAGTGAAATTTCTTCACCTTTTTTCTTTTTTCAATAAATCAGTTGTTTCTGGAGATATTGAGCTGCAACTTGATATTCCGGCAAACAAATATGTTTTTCATGGAACGCGATGTAAAGCCATCGACAAAGCCTGCTAGATTCGAAACTAAGATCTTCAACTTTTTTTCCATCGTGAGCGCCATCTTCAAATTGCCCTTTGTGAAATTGTTGAAAAAACAACAGGTAACGACTTAATTGGACACACGCGCTCATTTTATTTTGAGAAACCAGTTCCTGCATTGCAGCAATGACCTCTTCGGTCAAGAAACGTTATTAAGTTAGTTTTTCTTGATTTCTCTCAGCTTAGGTGATAACCATCACCAAATGGAACCTTGGATCGATTAGATGTTGACATTATAATCCACATTATTTTGTGCAGCCAGTCACTGAATTTCATCCTCATCAGCTGAGTGGTGTTCTTTTGGCAAACAGTTGCACAAAAAGTTTGCTTCGATTCTTGTGAAAAAAAAACATAAACGGCAGGTCCACGTCGTCCCTTCAAACCAGATTAAAGAAAATCTGTTACCAAAAATGCTACCAATCGATACTGGAAGAGTTCGGGGTAATGTCTGTTGTAGTTTCAAGTTGAACCGAAATGGATTTTCCCATGCTACTTCGGCAGAAGGGACGTCGAAAGTATTGCCACAGCTTAATATTTGAAACGTTTTTTGTTGAATATTGCCGGAAACGCTCCAAATATAAGCTGTAGCAACACTTTTCACGTCCCTCCTGCAAACTAAAATGTAGCAATCAGTTTGAGCTTGGCTTTAAACTACGGAGCACATTCCTCCGAATCATTTCAGTATCAGTTGGTAGCACTTTTGGGTACATATTTTCTTCAATCGGGTTTGAGGGCAGAAGGTGACCCTGCATTTTTTGCCCTTTTCACAAATATTCAAGCGAACTTTTTGTTCAACTGTTTGCCAAAAGAACACCACTGAACTGATGATGATGAAATTTGGTGACTGACGTTGAAAAACAATGTTGATTGAAATATCGCAAACATTCATTTGATCCAAAGTTTGATTTGGTCATGACCGTCACGTAAGTTGAGGAAAAACAGGAAAAACGAACTTGATAACGTTTCTTGGGCGAAGAGGTCATTGCCACAATTGAGTACCTGGTTTTTCATGATAAAACATCGTGTGTGTGTCCAATAAAGTCGTTATCTGTTGTTTTTTCAACAATTTCACGAAGGGCAATTTGAAGATGGCGCTCATGATGGAGAAAAAGTTGAAGATCTTAGTTTCGAATCTAGCAGGCTTTGTCGATGGCTCCACATCGCGTTTCATCGAAAACATATTTGTTTGTCGGAATATCAAGTTGCAGCTCAATATCTCCAAAAACAACTGATTTATTAGAAAAAGAAAAAGTTGAAGAAATTTCACTTTTTCCAAAGTATTTCGGAAACGCCTCAAGATATTTTGAAACTGTTTGCAGCCTCTCCATGGGCATAGAATCAGTCATCAATATCCTGATTTACATACGTCCACCGGTTATGGTTCACGATTTACGGTTTTCCAACAAATTTTTTCTACTGAACCCTGTATAAAGTGTCTACACGACCGCAGATGGTGGCAACATTTCTTAAATCAAAAAGTAGGGTCTAGTAAACAAGTGTGCCAAATTTCGTCGCTCGTCTCTAAAATGCAAGGTGGTTCCTCTTAACAGCCGGACTACAATCCCTTTTCCAGAATTCATTCATCCAAAGTCAATTCCGATTCTTGATCCTTCTAACCTGAACCTTTAGCTTAATCAGGAGCCGTCATTTTCCAAAATCGGTCAATAACGAATAAAGTTATTACCGCGGAATCAAAAGGTTACATATTTGAGATCACCCTGTTATTGGAGGCGATAGACCCAAAATTTCAAAAACCGTCTCGAGGTATAGGAACATATCTCCCCTGAAACACTTGAAAAAAAAACAAAAACCTTTTTTTGTGGATAAATGGCTATTCAAACTTTTCGATTTTTGAAGTACAGGGTTAACGATAAAATTCTCACCCCCCCCCCCCTCTAGGAGATTCACATTTGAAATATTTCGAAAAACTGAAAACTTTTTCTCAACGATTCTTCCCAGAGATCTTGAATTGATCGACCAAAAGTTTTCACCGTATCAAGTTGGTATCGTATACAGGGTGTGACATGTAACTTTCTTATTTCAAATGCAACACCCTATATCTTATTACGTCATTTGATGAAGCCTTTCTTTCTGATCACGAAGATATCTAACATTTATGAATTATTTTGACAAGGAAGCGGTCAAAAAAATAATAAAATAGGTGGTCAAATATAAATTAAAAATTAAAAATTACGCGACACCCTGTATTAGGAACGAATTAGACCATTTATTCATGCAGAGTTGAATTCTGTAGACAAAATGCTACGAGAATAACTTTATTTCAAGTGAGCTGTAGAAACCAAAGCCATCTTGCCGCGAAACAAAATTATTTGACTACCTATTTTATTATTTTTCCGACAACTTACTTGTCAAAATAAATCGTAAGTGTCATATATATTTGTAATCAGAAAAAAAAGCTCCACCAAATAACGAAATAAAATAGAGGGTGTTGCATTTAAAATAAAAATGTTACATATCACACCCTGTATACGGTACCAATTAATAGAAACTTTTAGAGGATCGATTGAGGGTCCCTGGGAAAAATCGTGAAGAAAAAGTTTTTAGTTCTTCGAAAAATCTTGAAGGGGAATCTACTGGAGAGGGGTGAATTTTATCGTGAACACCCTGAACCTGATTTAGCGCCGTGTCCGCGTATAATTAATACGAAAGATCTGTATCAAAAATGGCCTACGACAAGTTGTAGTTTACTACGTGATCTGATCAGTGAATAAAAAAATTATTCAAAATAGTTCACTCATTCAAGAGTTATGACACCTTGAATGCGAATGAAATTTTTGGGTGGCCCACTTCAATTGGTGCGTAGTTCATTTATAGATGGCGCTCTTGGGTTTATCGAGATCTCGACCGAAATCTCGATCTCGACGAGATCTCGACATGATAGATCTCGTTCTCGACCTTGAAGGTTACAAGTGATCTCGATCTCGTCTCGAAATCTCGACGAGATCGAGACGAGATCGAGATTTTTCGGAGCCAATGGCCAATGGCCAACAAGAATTATCACATAACAGAGCCTTTATGGAATGTTATTTTCTACAGAATAGCACTTTGTCTGCTCTGCCATGTTGAATTGAAATGGACGTACCTATGTTTTGGAAAAATAATAATTTTTTACTATTTTCATTTTGATGAAAGTACTAATTTTTGAATGCTTTACGATCTCCTAAAACATTGGCAAGAAAAGTGGATCACCTGCATGTATATCTATGGTACTTCAATCTTACACAAGTGGCCAACTACCATATGCGCCCATTTCTTTAAACGGCTCTTTGGCTACGTATCAGATACGTTTTGTCATCTTGACACATGTTCCTCGACATATTCAGTACCTAAAATATGCCTTGAACCCCATTTTGTACAAAATTGCAGATACGACTTTTCCAATTAACGCCGGCTGCGCTCCAAACCCTTCGTTTTTTTAGAGCATCACACCGGTGACCTATCTATACTCATAGACTTGAACCGAGACTTGAACCGTAGGCAAAAAACTTCTCTTGCACGCTTGTAGTGGTTTCTTTCTCATTGTAGCCTTCTAGTCGCAAATTGTTCCCAAGTATTTTTTGAACTCGGTAGGTTCTAGCTAAGTTATTACTTATGAGCTAATTCTTTAGTTATCAGGAAATTTCAAGGTTCTTAGGTGAGATCCCAAACTCTCTATTTTTATACACATCATAAAACTTCACGTATGCAACCTTTATTCCATCATACATTATAAAACCCCTTTATATTTGCAAGGGGCTGTAAAATTCCAGTCGTACGATTAACTAATCATAGACAGGTATAATATGAGGTAAAATTTCTATTACCTACGTGTACTCACTTTCACGCGTAGCCATTACGGTAATTTTCGCGTGGTTCATGTTAAATGCATATACCAGGCATCAACATTAAACGAAAATAAAAATGTAACCTTCTATTATAATACCTACCCACCTACATACATAGGTTAAGTGAGCAATCGTATTATCCAGTGGACTTTTATGAAGTATATAAACTAAAAATAAGGGGCAAATGGAGCTTGAATCAATAACACCACATCATTATTTTAATCGTGGGACGTATATTTTTTCACGACGCACTTCACTAAACTGCTCAACAAAATGAGTATTACACGTTAAAATTTGACCTTATTCCGAAGAATAAGGGAACTTTTCATGCCGCGAACGATCTCAACTCTGTTCGGTATGTTCAATTTCGGCTCACTCCTCTGTTTATTTTCAAGAAACACTATAGCCCAGTCAAATTAGGTTTTGACCTAGAAATAATTCGCCCAAGGCTGAATTTTTGCACATTGACAGTTTAAACCTAGTACAACAACATATCAAAATACCCAAACTTTCCCCTGTCCGCGTCTTTGATTTTCAGGTCCTCAGGTTCTTGAAGTTGCATCGCTGATCTGCGACTCATGTCGTAGCATTATTCTTGGACCTATCAAGCTCAGGCTGGGCTTGAATTGAAGATAGAAGATCAAACAATGATCTTCTGGTGCAAGTGGCCCACATTCAATGCGCGGCAAGCCGGCAGACCCGCGAAATTCAAAATTAACGCTGCTATTTGCAACGACTTCTTACGGAATGCTCGCTTTGTATCGTTTGTCAAGAGTTAACAGTGACAAACTATAAGTCAATGCATTCAGCAAATCTTCAGCACTCCAAGTGTGTATCTATGGTGTCTGTGGAGGCACCGATTGCAAATATACAGCCCCCAGACTAAACGCGGGTCAGGGTAACGCGATCTCTGTCTTGCGCCATGTAGTACAAGAAAGATAGATTTCAACCTCGGAAAAAATATGGACGTCCTGAAAATTTGATATTAGGTTCAGAATTGAGTGCTCTATACTACATATCCAAAATCGCCAAAAATCGCACCCGGGGGGTTTGGAGTTATTGGAGAGGAGGTAAAAAATTGCAGCTAAAAATTGAGTGGATGAAGCTCGTCAATCCGTTGGATGCAGATACATTAGATTTCGACGCATCATATCCGGTTGATACCATTTTGGACAAAAAAAGTTGATTATTCTTGAAGGGGAGTCGTGGGGAGGGGACAGCTCTGCTAGATGGTTCATTTTGTTTCCCTGGCTATGTAGAACCGACCATGACAAGTTTGGTATTTTTTCTGACTGAATTCAAACTCCTGAACTCGAATCCCATGTGTAAATTTGGATAAAAACAAGTTTGAACAAGTTAACTAGGAAAAACTTGTTTTTTCTTTGACAATTTTGACGAATTTTGTTTCTCACTGTTAGAGGTGTTCATCTTTGAAAATATTTCAGGGGAATTTTCAGGCCATTAGATTAGGCCATAGGCCATAGGCCATTCTCGAGTTTGAAATATCGATTTTAACCTGAGCCGGCCCGGCGCCGCATCTACTAATGACCAGAACACTACAGCATGCACCTTCAAATAAAAATAACTCAAACTATTAAAAGAATGATGACTCATCTTTCAAACTTCAAGGATCTGTGCAGAAGTGAGTTCCCTATAACATAATTCAAATCGCCATGAATCGCACACGGCAGGATTTTGAGTTATTCGTTATTTGAGGAGGGGCATAACATTTGAGCAAGATTCATACTCTATATTTCAAATGGGAGCTGTTACCTCTACCCTCAAATAAATCAAAACCCTGCAGTGCGATTTACGGCGAATGTTATAGGGAATTCAATTCTGCACAGATCCCCGCATTCTCAAAGATTAGTTCTTATTCAACCAATAGTTGAGGCTATTTTCATTTACAGGTGCATGCTGTAGTGTTCAGGTAATTAGTAGACGCTGCGCCGCGCCGGCTTAAGTTCAAATCGATTTTTGAAACTCGAGAAACCAAATTATATATCGAGTGGATGAATTTCGTGAAGAATACACTTCATTCTAATGGCCCTTGAAGTATTTCCAAAGATGAACACATCTAAAAGTAAAAAAAATCGTCAAAATTGTCAAAGAAAAAACAAGTTTTTTCAAGTTAACTTGTTCAAACTTATTTTATTCAAATTTACACATCGGATTCGAGTTCACGACACTGAATTCAGTCGGAAAAGATACCAAACTTGATGTGATCGGTTCAATATGGCCCAGGAAAAAACAGAACCACCTAGCCGAGCTTCGCCCCCCCACGAGCACCCTTCAACAATGATTGACACTTTTTGTACCAAAATGATATCAACGGGATATACAATACATCGAATTACGATGTATTTGCATTCAATGGATTGACGGGTTTCAACAATCGCCTCATATGGCGCAACACAGAGATCGCATCACCCTGACCCACGCTTAGTCTGGGGGTTTATATCTGCAATCGGTGTTTCCACAGGCACCATAGATACACACTTGAAAAGCTGAAGAATTGCTGAATGCACTGACTCCTGATTTGTCACTGTTTATTGGTGACAAACGGTACAAAGCAAGAATTCTGTGTGAAGTCGTCGCGAATAGCAGCGTTATTTTGAATTTCGCGGGTCTGCCGGCTTGCCGCGTACCGGAAATGGGTTTTTCGCACCAGAAAATCGTTGTATGGTCTTTTCTCTTCAATTCAAGCCCAGCCTGAGTTTGATCGGTCCAAGAATAATGCTACGGCCTGAGTCGCAGATCAGCGATGCAACTTCAAGAACCTGAGGACCTGAAAATCAAAGACGCGGACAGGGGAAAGTTTGGGTATTTTGATATGTTGTTGTACTAGGTCCAAACTGTCAATGTGCAAAAATTCAGCCTTGGGCGAATTATTTCTAGGTTTTGTCGATTTTTGACCTAAAATGCCTGGGCTACTAGCATCTTCACGTTAATTTACTATTGGGTGATGAGTGAAACATTACAAAATTCATGAAAGCTCGACATTTCTATTTCGGTATAACAGCACCAAAAGAAACAAATTTTTGACGTGAATAAAGGCATGTTCAGACATTGTTTGTTTTGATCAAACAAAATCTTGGTTCGCATGCAAAACTGAATGATAAAACTGTCATCTGATAGGGAATAGTCGACCAACAACTGTCAACAGAAAAGACTAGTCTTGAAAGCCGATCGACAAATGTCCACTGGCATTCACGGTTATATGTCCTTCTTACAATACCGGTCTTGACGTTGGAATGGTTGGACGATTCTGGTTTGCTCAAGCCAATTAGTTACAGTTTAGTCGCTTTGCACGGTTCTTTTTTTGTCGTCTTTTCTGATGTATACTGTATAGCTTCCTCTTCTCTCTTCTATCAATCTACTGCAGCCATACATTGCCTTGTGGCCCTCTCGCTCGCACCATGAACACCAGGGGTGTCCCTCTTGACAACAGTTTCGACAATTTTGTGACCTATCCGTGCCTTTACATTCCTGATATACGTGTCTTTTTTTTTCAGCATTCATGGCAGCGGTTGATTTTCAGTTTTTCACCAATCCGGCAGCTGTTCCAACCAATTTTGATTCGTCCTTCTCTGACAGTTTTCCTGGCAACCCTCCCATTGGTTTGGGTCGTAGAAATTCAGACACCTCTCTTACACTTCAGGCTCTCCAATATCACCTCTCCTTCGTCTCCCGTTAGCGTTCTCACTTCAGTCGTAATTTTGGTTGAGTGATTATTCCAGCAAGGATTTATAACCACGATTGGGAAAAATGAACACGATGGAAATCGAAAAATAAAGTGAGTGCTGGGCTAAGACCAAGACAAAATAATCAGTAAGCCAGCCAAAGAAATTCAAAACATAACTTGGTACACTACAATGAATTCTACGTTTGACCATTTTGAACAGACCCTAGGGTCCAAAACTAAACAACGGGACGAACGAACCGTCTCAACCGACCGGTGTGTTCGAAAAGCCAAAATGTGAATTCAACCGGCGCCGTAGGTACTGTGAGTAACCCCCTTTCCCTACATCAAATTGATTAGCTGTGATAACGTTTAGTGGCCCTACCTCATGTTTTGTTGTGCCGTGGATTTTTTATTACCTTTACCTGAGTCATTTAAATCCATTTTCCACCTACCTCAACTTCACGTCGTGCTGATACCTCAATCTAACTGTAGTAACCTCACGTTCTTTGAAAGAGGATGATTTGAATAAATATTGAGAAATAAACAAAGTCATTTAACCACACCTCACCTTTATTACAAATTGATCAATCATCGCCACTTCAATTAAATCCATCTCAATTATTCATTTCATGATTCTTAGACGTGCTGACATCAGCTAGCGTTAGGAATTAGTCAATTTAGTTTACATTCGGTTTCTGAAAGAATGTACACCCTAATTACGTGCGAAAGCCCTACTACGAATCAGTTCAGCCCTTTCAATTTAATTCCGTTTCGCATTCTTCTTAATTTCCAGAGCTATTTTTGAACCCGTTCCCTAACGCACCCAAGTTTTAATTTCCTGCTCAAGTAATTCAAGACCTCGTCTAGATTCAAATTTTAACCTTTTCTTATACCTAGGCCACCTTCCATATACGAATAAAAATCTCGATTATTTAATTGTACTTAGAGAGAGATTGTTGTTCACTGAGTTTTGTCGTGGTATTTCGAATTTAGAGCCATTGTCTTGATTTTCGATCAAATCATTTACATAAAATTGAGTGTTTACATTCCATGGATTTTATATCCGGCTGGTGCTGTAGTTTAAACTCACAGCCTCATTCAGCAGTTTTATTTCACGCTGGGTTGAATAACTTCACAAACATCTGCAATCAGTTGTACAATTGTCACGGTGAGCCTCTAATTAATCAGCCTGCAAAATTGATGTTCTGTTTCTTTCTATTTTGAAGTATTTTTGAAACGACACTGAATTTCCTTGGCATTGCTCAGGGCGTTCTCTCTTTGGGAAACTCAACCTTATGCCCATAGACTCTTTGTCGTGCGAAAGGGTCGAATATTTTATTCTATAGGGAAAATGACGCGTGAAATGTCCACCCAGATTTGATTTGCATAAATACTGCTATTGCTTGTCCAAAGCAGATAGAGTCTGCAAAATCATGCTTTGTAGGGAGCGAGATCTCTTCGGAAGGGTTGCTGAGGCTTCCACCATTTTGCTGGTGGTTAGAAGGTAGCTGGAAAACAATTTACTTGGAACCTCACCGCAACTTCAAGGCATTAAATCAGGTTGACGCTACCCATGGCTATTCGAAATATCAAGAACAAAAACTACTATAATTTTATAAGCAAAACAATTTCCTTCAACCCCATCCAACAATAAGCATTTGATCACAATAGAAATCAGACTTGCCCTTAATGTTTTCCCTATCTCGTCACTGATGCACTACAATTAATTACAGTATTCTAGCACTTTTCTTAATTTATTCTTCTTGAAAAATACGTGTTTTTCTTCTCCCGCACATCTGCCGTTCTTGACTGCTACTATGCGAATCCTCTTCCCTCATCGCTACTTTCGGACCGCTTCTTATTTCCCACCCTCCGCTCAAGTGTGTAAAACCTGACACCCAAACCCATGCACCGGCATGCGCTCCCTGACTCTACCATCATCCCGTATGCCATTTCGTCACTTCCCAATATCGCCCGTTATTCTAATTTATTCATAAATATTTAATTCTCTTTTATTTTATAATCTTAAGGCGTCCCACCACAGTACCTACGTAATGAATATTAGGGAGTTTGCGTCCACACGTACGTATGACGAAACGTAACTTTCAACGTGAAAATTGGCGGGTTTTTTGTCTGCAATTTTTTAGTTACAGGGGAGTTTCCACGTTCAACGTTGCGTTACGTCGTACGTTCAATGAAATCGCAAATTTCCTATCACAAAGTGCGACAAATTGAGAGATTAGAGCAGTCTGATAAGGTATAAAACTGAACGGTTAGTAGTGACAATCACTACCAACCGTTCCGCTTTATACTCGTAAGCTAGGCACGCAGACGAGGATTTTTATACAAAATTGAATCTGGCTCGGCCAAGAAAAAAGTTATGAGAAAAAATAGCGCAAGTGAATTTTGACTGTAGTGATAATTTTGAAACACAATATTAGAAAATCAAAGTTTCAGTACGATGGAACAAACAAGTTTTCTATAGGTATGTTCCATACAAAAGCAAGCAATAGAGCGAGATGCGGTTCTTCTCACACCGATATTCGCAGAGGCACACGTATCTTATTCTACGAGCCCAAAGAAATCCACCCCACACACTTGCAATCCACCACCAAAGCTCATTTGTTTTCAACAGAAAAATACTCGAGTATCTTCAGTAAAACAGTAGAAAATGTCGTAGTAGGTTCAGACAATAGGGCGGAGAAGAAGATGAAAGGAACAACAAATCAACCAAACTACAAGCTTACGCGAACCTTCGGCGTCCACGGTATGGAAGTCGTTTTCCAACACTCCTCGCCTTAGGAAAATACACACGACCGTGTATCACAGCTTTAAGGGGCCAAGGGCTAGATCGAAAGCCTCGCCAGGGTTGATTTGAGCTGGTGGAGCTGGTGAGCTTGATTGGAGCGTTGCGCTTCCAAGATGAAGAGTTGTATCACCACAGAGAGTGGGAGGTACCTTCCAGACAAAGTCTTGCAGTCTGAAGGGCTTGGCGAATTAAAACGGTGAAAATCGTATGCAACCTGCAGCTCGAAGAAACTCGAGGTCTGAGATGATGGCGTTCAAAGGGGCGAATCCCAATCCCGGATCTGGTTCTTGCAGAAGATCGCTCGAAGTTTCCTCGTAGCGTGCGGGGCACGACGGCGGATGTCTCTTGAAGCTAACGTTCCGAATTTATAACGGCTTGATTGTAGCTTGCTTAAATCTTGGAATTGAAGCTCGAAATTGTAAGGTGGTAATTTGAAATTTGGAACTAGGACGTAGAAATAGAAAGTAGATAGTGGAAATTCTGGAGAGAGAAAAATCGCACACGTGAGTGATGGTCCTAAGTCTCAAAATGAAAATTCCAAAGTCGTTTTTATGCTACTTTAGATGTTGGTCGGTTCCTGCAAGTGAGCCGTCGAAATGATGTGCTTGTTGAATTGGCACCAAGTTTTTTCGGGTTAAAACCACCCTATCTGCTCATTGTCAGAAAGCACGTGACAAACTGCTAAAGCCTCTTGCTCCACGGACCTTTGGAGATATTTTTTTTAAATTTAATATAAACAACAATACATTTCATGTAAATCTCGGCTCTTGAACAATCATGAATCGGTATCAGAGCCGCTCTATTTATGTCCTTTGGGACCAACTAAATGGTTGACATGATTCAAGTTTTTCCAAATTTTGTGTTGGTGGAATATTCAAGAGAACTGAGACATTGTCGAAGTTACATCACCATACTTTTGTATTTGCTAACATATACTTATCGCGATTAGTGCGAAATGAAAGTCCTTCAAATGATTGTCATGAGTCTCCGACAATATCAGCAGGTCATCGAGATAAACAAGGAGTAGAACGTATTCATCCATGATAGATTATTATCATTGTCTAGAATTGCGTAGGAGATTGGTATTATATTGATACCCAAGTACTCATTTCAAAACAGCTGGTTCCGAGTCCTCTTGTCAATACGGCCGATCAAAAATTTGTGAAACTCGTCCAATCAATTAATACGCGGTTTATGTAGGTGTTTGTTTACTGGTCAGCGTAACGAAAACCATATCAGACCGTAAACACAGCAATCCGTTGTTTTCGTGGGCATTGAATCAACAATGCCAATAATGAGCAAGCATCCCTCATGGTAACACGCGTAACTGCGCTACATTATGAACGGACAATCCCGTTTAATATCGGGTGGTGTACAGGTGGAGGTACCTACCCTGCAGGGGTGTTTGCGTTTGTAAATTGCGAGCATCAGAAACAATTTGAACGTTAATTGTGTAGAACACGCCTTCCAACAAAATACCCAGGTACAAACACACACAATATCTGGCCCTAATTGCGCAATTCGAAGTAAACTAATTCGTTTAGGTTTTATCCCTCTTGTATACACCGAGTCAAATCCATTTAGACCTACCCAGTACCCACCTACCGACCTACTATACCTACTGCTGCACGGCATATTCCGGACCATTGGAATCACAGCCCGACGGGGAAAATATTAAATTAACTAACGCTGCTTGTCCCGGTTCCCGTGGGACTGTCACGTAGATAAAGTTGCTTAGATTTAGAAAAACCACTCCAAAACAACAATGTTCTTTCCGCGCGCTACACCGCCACTTCTGATGTTACAACGCACGAAGCGTCTCTGGCACATCCAAGTGATCCATCCTTCAGGGAAATCAAGATTTTTGTAGTTGTTGTGAATCTCGATGTTATTAAGGGGAAAGTTTTATTTCATCGTGTTCATCATTTCAGGTCTATCAGAAATGAGAATGAAATGAGCGAATGTATGGAGAGACTATAGAAAAAACCGTCCAAGAAAAGTATTTCCTTATGCATTGTTGCGAATTTCCGTTGGATACTTTAATAATAGGTGATTCACGAATCACACAAACCGTTGCACTTGGATATTGCTTTATTCAACTAACGCTGATGTGCTCACTGTCGCTGTGAATTCAAAAATTGTTTCCTTCTAGTCATACCGCACTCCAAATACTCACGTTGTGTTGTACTGAAAAATATCCCAGGCGTCCACCAGGTGAAACTTCAAAGTTTTTGTCGCTTTCGCTTCCGTTCCGGATGTTCCAGCATTGAAGGTAGTTGCAAGAATAATTTTTTTGTCCAAATTTGTGTGTTCAAATTTGTGAAACGCATTGTTTTAATTCTACGCAGAGACTTATTTTGGTAAGCTTTGTTTCAAATTTGATCAATATCGGTTCAACGGTCAAGTTACGGTTGAAAAAAAAACGAGTTTGAAAAGGCAACTTAAGCACCCTGTATTTTTTTGGGACACAATTTAGAACCTTTTTTTCGACTTCATTCTTGATGGTGTACATAGCTTGAACCAATATTTATTTTGATTTACAAAAAAGTTGCTACAGTATTTTCCTGATCATGTCATTGTATCCAGTTCAATAACAATAAATGGTGAATAAATCAGGTAGGATGAATATTGGGAAGTTAAGTCTCAGAGGAGATATATATATCTTTTTTGCCGTCATCACGATGCATGTGTCGTCCGATGTCGACGTATAGTACGACATATTATCCGTGTCGTGTCGTCGCATAATCCGGGTTGGAGAATCGCGTGTAGCGTTATACTGCACACTTATCACGACAGCGATTGGTTATCCACAAATGCAACAGATGTCGCCGATAGTGCTTCATTTCGCATTTGTGAAGTTCCGTGGATGAACACCGCGGCACTACGTGATCCAGCTCTTCACCTTCCTAATTTCTTACAAAACAATTCATAGCTTTGAATACAATTGAATCGGCAAGAAATCTTAGCTCTGACAAGAATTTCTGATCAGGAGATCAGGAGGTGAAAGAGATAAATGTCGCCTCTCATGTCGTCCTTTAGCTTCGTTTTATTGCGACAGCCAGTTGAAATCAAAGTGAATAGAAAAGAGCTATACCCATACCCCACGCACGCTAATATTTGCAAAAAAAGGAAAAAGTATCCTCTGCACTGCAAGATTACAATATCGAAGGAGTTTGAGGAAACATTGAGTCTGAGGAGGGTAGATAAAAATACAAAAATTGGAGCGAATTAGATTGAAATTATTTTTTTCTTGATTTTTTGGGACTGTTCCGACAAAAATGCTCTTACGAGAATAACAATGCCTATAGAGGGGTCACACGATTCGATTCACGTGATTGAGTTTCATTCAAATATCGAATATATTTTAAATTTTTGGAACCTGAAGACCTTTCAGAAGCAACTTTCGAGTTTTGCCCGCTTCGTCTATAACATCTTTTGCAAGGAAACCTTTGTAACCCAAAGGTCAAGGCATTAAACATGTCACCAGGAGTCTGTTTTGTAATTTTTGATCTCCAGCAAATGGGAGAATATTTAAAAAAGATACTAATTACCTTTTCTCACGAAAATTCAAAGCTAAAATTCCTTGAAATTCCATCTGGTTTGTTGGAAAACAGCGAAACCTGCATTTTGACCCTTATTGACTGTCGCGTAATGACGGATTCCAAACGAGACATGTCGCGATTTGTCGTGGAAAGTTTTGGCCCGTTTCGTCTTATTACATCTTCGACAAAAAAATTCGCTACCCAGAGGTCAAGGGTAGCAACAGAAATGCCACTAGGAGTCAGTTTCGAAATATTTGATCTCTGATTTGAACTTCAATCTCAGAATCGGATCGTATGATCTCAGTAGGCATTTTTCTCGCAGTGGAAAATTTTTTGCAGGGGTGAATGGAACAAGATTTTAGGAAGATACTGATTTCTCTGTTTCACGAGAATTCATAGCGAAAATGTCTTGAAATTCAATCTGGTTTGTCGAAAAACTGCGGAACTTCGATTTTGACCTTTATCGACTGTCGCGTAATGACGGATTCGAAACTAGACATGTCGCGATTTGTCATGGAAAGTTTTGGCCCGTTTCGTCCTATTACATCTTCAACAAAATAGATTTCGCTTCCCAGAGCTCAAGGGTAGCGTTAGAAATGCCACTAGGAGTCAGTTTCAAGAAAGTTCCTCTGTTTCACGAGAATCCATAGCGAAAATTTCTTGAAATTTAATCTGGTTTGTCGAAGAACTGCGGAACTTCGATTTTGACCCTTACTGACTGTCGCGCAATGACGGATTCCAAACGAGACATGTCGCGATTTGTCGTGGAAAGTTTTGGCCCGTTTCGTCTTATTACATCTTCGACAAAGAAAATTTTGTTACCCAGAAGTCAAGGGTAGCATTAGAAATGCCACCAGGAGTCTGTTTCGAGATATTTGATCTCCGATTTGAACTTCAATCTCAGAATCGGATCGTATGATCTCGGTAGGCTTTTTTCTCGCAGTGGAAATTTTTTTGCAGGAGTAAATGGAACAAGATTTGAGGGAGATACTGATTTCCTCTGTTCCACGAGAATTCATAGCGAAAATTTCTTGAAATTCAATCTGGTTTGTCAAAAAACTGCGGAACTTCGATTTTGACCCTTATTGACTGTCGCGTAATGACGGATTCCAAACGAGACATGTGGCGATTTGTCGTGGAAAGTTTTGGCCCGTTTCGTCTTATTACATCTTCGGCAAAGAAAATTTTGTTACCCAGGAGTCAAGGGTAGCATTAGAAATGCCACCAGGAGTCTGTTTCGAGATATTTGATCTCCGATTTGAACTTCAATCTCAGAATCGGATCGTATGATTTCGGTAGGCTTTTTTCTCGCAGTGGAAATTTTTTTGCAGGAGTAAATGAAACAAGATTTGAGGGAGATACTGATTTTCTCTGTTCCACGAGAATTCATAGCGAAAATTTCTTGAAATTCAATCTGGTTTGTCGAAAAACTGCGGAACTTCGATTTTGACCCTTATTGACTGTCGCGCAATGACGGATTCAAACTGAGACATGTCGCGATTTGTCGTGGAAAGATTTGGCCTGTTTCGTTATATTACATCTTCCACAAAAAAATTTCGCTACCAGAGGTCAAGGGTAGCATTAGAAATGCCACTAGGAGTCAGTTTCGAAATATTTGATCTCCGATTTAAACTTCAATCTCAGAATCGGATCGTATGATCTCAGTAGGCATTTTTTTCGCAGTGGGAAATTTTTTGCGGGAGTAAATGGATCAAGATTCTAGGAAGATACTGATTTCTCTGTTGCACGAGAATTCATAGCGGAAACTCCTTGAAATTCAATCTGGTTTGTCAAAAAACTGCGGAACTTCGATTTTGACCCTTATTGACTGTCGCGTAATGACGTATTCCAAACGAGACATGTCGCGATTTGTCGTGGAAAGTTTTGGCCTGTTTTGTCTTATTACATCTTCGACAAAGAAAATTTTGCTACTCAGAAGTCAAGGGTAGCATTAGAAATGCCACCAGGAGTCTGTTTCGAGATATTTGATCTCTGATTTGAACTTCGATCTCAGAATCGGATCGTATGATCTCAGTAGGCTTTTTTCTCGCAGTGGAAATTTTTTTGCAGGTTTAAATGGAACAAGATTTGAGGAAGATACTGATTTCTCTGTTCCACGAGAATTCATAGCGAAAATTTCTTGAAATTCAATCTGGTTTGTCAAAAAACTGCGGAACTTCGATTTTGACCCTTATTGACTGTCGCGTAATGACGGATTCAAAACGAGACATGTCGTTATTGTCGTAAAGATGATAAGTTACATTCCTCATGGTAATGTCGTGTTATAACAGCAACAAAGCGCGACACCACCCATCACAAACTTATAGTCTCCTGGTAGAAAAATTGGATGTTTGGATGAAAAGCCCAAAGCCCATTCCTCTTTTCTATCTCTCCAACATTTAGCGTCACTAACTCATGGTCTCCTGACCAAAAACTATGAAACCCAGCTATTAGGCATTGATCAACGTCTTTCGAATATATGGAATTCATAGCAGAACAGGGCACGTCACAAACTTATGGTATCCTGATGAAGAATTTTCTATTTTGGCCTGAAATTAGCTAAAAGGGTCATTTCGACAACAGTTTTTCATCGTTTAAACATGCAGTGTCACCAGCGTCAAATATTCGGAACTCAAATAGAGAAAGGAATGTAACCAGTTGTACATTAATGTTATGCAATTCGTCCAATTTGCTTAGTTTAGCTACAAACCACACAAAGTCGGACGCAAAATTGCAATTTCTGCCAATCTTTATGCTAGATTTCTGCAGCGATTTACCGGCTGAGCTATTCGTTCGAGGATTATACTGCGACACCCGCTATAGCCGCACTTTTACCAGTGGCCCCGTGTCGTGTGATGACCGCAAACATGGTGATATGTATTACCCAGTGATTATTATACATTATTATATAATTAATTGAATTATTTATAATTTTCTATGGAGTATTGGTATATTGATATTATGCAACGCAATCAAAACTGCAAATTAAATGTACCTATACCAACGTGTTTATGCATAGCAGCATGTTTTGAGTGAAATAATTGAACATCAACAAAACCGAAAACTGTCGAATAAGGGAGATTTAAGTAATTGAACATTAAGGTCAATGAATTTCAGTTAGTGGTGATTAACATTTGAAGAACGCCGCCCGCGGTAGAGCTCAAAACTGCTCCGTACGGGACTTTTAAGAGAGGGACTCATGCTGGAGCGATCTAGTGAGTCTAGTAGGTACTGCTTGTGGTAGATACCTGTAATATCTACGTCACTGGCACAATGGAGTTGACTTGACTTTTGTCTAAATTGTGGGATTGTGATAGAAAATAACATGACTTGAACGTATAAAAGCCTGAATTACGTGCGTAAGTGCTGTGCTGTAGTCTTATCAATTCCCCGTATGTATCTTTTCAATCCATGCGATTGCTACTTCAGTAGGTACCTATAAGCTAGGCTAGGAAGTACAATGCCACAATGGGTGTCTTACACCATTTTACATAGTTACTGGCTTGCCTGGGGCCGCTTGGGCATCATTCAATTTAGTGACCGCCGGTTAACTGGCAGCGTCGCCAAAAAGCCACTAGCCATGGTAAAGACGACTCTTGCCGACCACACAGCGACTTCCACTGCAAGGGGGCTTACGTTTTTCTACTTTATCTGGGCACCCTTGGAAATTTTTACTTGCTGATGCGTCGCGTCGAGGTGACGGTGACAACTGTCATATTATACATAGCACATCTATCAAGGCGTCAAAATCTAGCTTGCATCGTAACCATTCGTGCCAACAAAACACATTTTTCCCATAGCTTGCTTTATTGAAGAAAGCCATAGAATTGGTTGAGGTATCGTCCAAATGTTTGAAAAAAAAAATTCAAAAGCCAATAACTTTTTTCAATAGATTTCATTTTTTAACTTGATATTGCAAGAATTGACATCATTTAATAACAATTACAAACTTATATTCAACACATTCGACCATTATCTTCGATGGATCTCAATTTTCTTTTGCCATGTTCCATCATTCTCTGAACAAGAGCAGGATCAATTTCTTCAATGCGAAATGTTATAATTCTTTTGAAAAACGCGACGCCGTATTGGTCTTGATTTGCAGCTTCCCATTCCTTGCTGTCGTATACTTTTCTGCTCGATACTGACCAAAAATCTTCTATTGGTCGAGCTTGTGTTGTGGTACACTGGGAAGGGGGAGCTTGGAGAAATTGATCCTGCTGTTGTCCAGAGAATGATGGAACATGGCAGAAAAAAAACTGAAAGCCATCAAAGATAACGGTCCATCAATATGTTGAATATGATATCGTTATTTAATATATGATGTTGGTTTTTGCAATGGCAGGTTGAGAAATGAAAACTTTTCATTCAAAAAAGTTAGTAGCTCTTAAAACTCCCCAAAACTTTTGGGTCATACGTTATATGTGCATTGATTCTACAGGATAGTCATTTGAAATGTGAAGTTTCAAACCGTCACGTTTCAAATATAAATATAAGCTAGGTCCGTGACAGTTCGCCATAGTTTTGGGAGAGATATCTTCTTGTAAAGTTTCACAAAACTTGAGGTGAAGGTGAACATGAATGAAATTCTTCCGCCGACCGCATCAAGAGCCCAGTTTGAATGAAGTCACGAACATAAGTTTTTATTTTCACAGCTAACTGCAGTCCACAATTTTGAGACACCTAGTAGACGCAATTAATTATTATCATGAGCAGAAAAAAAAACTACCACTGGTTTCACATCTGGAACGTTAATTTGCCGCATAAAAATGAATTTACGACCAAACAAGTTTTGATCGCTTTTATGAAATTATTATTATCAAAACCATTATTACTGCATTTCTATGAACACCTCCGTCCTCCGGGGTCTTTTATGCGCCAGTCAAATGACGCTTAAATCTTCGCGATACGCAATTTTATTGCGGCACTAATAAAGCAATTTCACATAAATTTCATGCCCGTAACAGTAAATCAATGTTATTGCCGCGCGGTTTAAAAGCAAATTTACCATCGCGTCGTTGTTATTTATAATTTAGAAATATTAGCCTTTATTAGGCTCCTTTTTATACAGTTCGCGGGGTTGGATGATGGCTTATTCGTTTGTTCGGTGGGAGCGCGCTTAATGGGAACCCTTATATCTGAGCCGGAATAGTTTTAACGAGATTCGTTTAGCTGATAGTTAAAATAAATGATTGACAATTAAAAGTGGCGCTATCGTAAGCGGCTACGATAAATCAGAAGTGATTTCACTGCTCGACGTTAGGCAACACATTCAACTCGACGACTGCTTACTGTATAGTTTCCTTCCCAAACAATAATAGAAAGCGTCTTAATAACAAACCTCTAGAGCATTTCGGAATTGGGTAAGTAAGATAATAAAGTGTAACTGTCAGGGGGAGCCGCATTTGGACGCATGTAGGTTGGTACCCACCGTATATTTTTCGTGAATGTCTAAAATTCCATGCATTTTTATTAGGTACAACGACCTCTTCGCTTCACACCCCCCTTTTGCACTTTGATAAGATAATAAAGTACCTGTGCATAGGCTATGCATATTTTATCATGTCTTTTACACGTGGTAGGTACATATCTACGGAATTAGCACGATAAAATTTTATCAGAGAGAAGCCTGTGACGGGTTAATATTTTGTTCCTGATATGAGCGTTAGGTATCAACAAAAACTCGGCGATAAAACTCTAAACTCTTCTTTTAAAATTATCAATACTTTTTATTGACCTTACTTCACTATTGAACGAAAATTCCAACTGGTCGTCTGGTTGCAATTTACTGAAGCGTACCACCGGAAGATTGTCGAATTTCCTTCCTACTCGAGTTTGTGCGAGGATTTAAGGTCGCCAGTAAAATAAGTGGCAAGAAGTATTTGCGGACACTTATTTCCTCAAGGGATTAAAAACCAGAATATCAAGCGTCGGACCCTTTCTTCTGAAAGGTACGTTTGGGTTTAAGTCTTGTTGTGAGATATCTTCCTGCGCTCATTTTCTTATGTAATTTCTTTATTTTAGGGTTTCAGTTTTCGTTTTCCGTTCCTGTTTTCATTGTCGTTACTATTTCGTTGTCGTCTTGCTACGTTTGTTGTAACCACTTCACGTACACGTCTAAAGTACTGTTGATGTCGAATCTCCAAGTTCCTGCCTACGTTCTGCTGCGCTGAACTCAGGAATCGTCAGCTTGTTGCTCCAAGGACCACCGTTTTCCACCAAAAGGTCTCGACGATTTTCGTGGAGGAGCAGCTTCTATCTTCCACCATTTTGTGACGCTGAATTCTTTTCGTACTTGCGTCAGCTTGCGTGGATTTTAAGCCTGCGGTCCCAGCATCCGAAATCAACAGGAAATCAGTTGAAGTGTTCCGTGTTGCAATATCGAGCTTCAGGCTGTCCATAAAGAAGCGGCAAAACCACCTTTTGGAATTCTACATCATCGTTATTTCCACCTAGTCTCGGACGTCGTGTTTCGTGGAGTACCTAGACAGGTTAACCTTTCATTTTTACGTTCTTCACTGTTGTCACTTGTATAACCTAATTAGTGTGTTCCGTGTACCCTTCGCGTAATATTTCCACTAGCGTTGCCAAAGCCAACAACGCTGCACCTAGGCACAAACAAAGATCTTTGTCCACCCCTAGCGTTTAGTTCACGACAAAAATACGGGTGCACTGATGGGCTAAAATCGGTTTGTGGGTGCGGTTAGTGTCGAATTAATTCGATCACTCCTGTCTCCACTGGACACGCAGTACCGGAGTCGTGACGTCATATTTTAGTGCTGATTGTACGATATTATTGTTTCTGTCTGCACTATAATTATTTATTCACTATTTAATAATATTTATCTAACGTTCTTATAAACCTTTTTTTTCATTTTCAAAATTACTACATCAACCATTCATTAAAATCTGCACTTCAAGTGTAAATATTGTTCTTAAAAATCATTCATTAAATGTCAGTGTGTTTGTGAATTTTGTTTTCTTTGCGCATCATTTTTGTTAACCCTTTTCGTCAATTTAAAACTCAAGTACCTAACCTAAATTCTTATAAATTCTGTGCACTTCAATCTCAATTCTTTCAAGATTTTTACCTTCGTCTGGTGAGTGTTAATTCTAAAATCTTGTGGCGCCCCTAAATTAATTTTCCTTTTAATACTTACCTCGAACCCTCCCCAACGCACCTTCTGATTAGCCGGGAGGATTAACATTCACAGAGATTGCCAGAATTTGTCAAGTTTTGTTGTTTATTTATTGCGAAGCCACAAGTAACTTCTTAGCGACCCTTTTGGGGCGTTACAAGCCATTGGAGCAAAAGTTTCGATAGGGCGAAACGAGTAATAATAGCACCCTGTATGTATACTAAATTCTTTTGCACAGATTTTCATTGCTTCTTATGTATAGCTACAGGCATCATCATGATGGAAACGTTCCCCCAAGCTACACCATCAGCTATAGTATATTAGGTACATAGGTATACTGAAACTTTCCGATTCTTGCTCTTATGTGCCTGGTTTGGTAGACAACCCATTATACTAGAATTTAATTCCATTTATTTGAACTAAATCACTTTTCTCGCTTTTGGAACCGCTTGGCCGCTTGCTTCGTTCTTGTGGTTCAAGGATAGAGCCCCTGAGAGTGTTGAGATCGACTTTAGTACTAGTTTAAACACAATAATAGCCAGTTTCACCAGCAAATTTAATCATTGTTAACTAATTGAGGTATTTTCTCTGGTGAATATTGGCTTAGTGACCACAGAAAGCACAAGTTCCACAAAAGATTGTGGAAAAATGTTTGGACCACAACAGCTTGTATGCATTTTCCGTGATCATTCAACCAGCACTGACCTAGAATCCATCAGAGAAAATGTCTCAATTAGCTAACAATGATTAAATTCGCTGGTGGAACTGAATGTAAGACACATAAATTAGTTTTAACGTGAAATCAATGTATTGACTTCTATAATTATACATGTCAAAGTGGTTCAATAACAGCTCGTTCCTATATCTTATCCTATCTCAACGCTGTTACGTAGGATAGCTGAGTTCTGTAAATTGTTCCTTAGGAAACAAGCTTCCCCTGGAGCGCCGTTACACATAAATACTTCGACGAACACCTGATTCTACAGCTTGATTACATTTAAACTTATTGATCGAGTAGCGTGGTTCAAAATTTTTTTTGTGGTGTCATCAGATTCAGCATTCATGTATTAGAGGTTATGGTTAGGGTTAGGCTCAGTTTCTAGACACTGTAACAGAGGTGAGTGAACTTTTTAAGCTAATAGGAACATTCTCATTTCTTTGTTTCTCTCCCTGCTTCCTACAATCTAAGTTCGTGGACCAATGCCTGCAGTGCTCCTCCTCGTTATAGATCTCTTCTCAAAGGCTGCGTCTGTTATCTCTGGATTATTCTTTTTGCTTTGCTCTCTTCAGGCCATGGTCACTTTGCCCATTTTTGAAAAGGATTGGATAATATATGACTTTGCCTTCGTGGACGACTAAACCTATTTTTCACTTTGAATTGCCCTTGAATCTTAGAAGGATATCGCGAACGCGAGTGTCTATCCGGGAATGTTGATTTCATTCTCATCTCTCGCAATCTCTCACACAACGCGAATCACCCAGAGGGCCCAAGGGCTTGAATACCTTTTCGGCGATGAAGGTACTCAACAAAGAACGATGCGGAAATGTGGCTCGCAGTGGCAGAGCAGACGTCAGCGTATATAGGCAAATTCAAAATAAATGCGCAAGAACTACGTTCAAGTTTTAACCCCAACTCACTAGGTTCAGGAATTCCGCTTTCCGAGGCCACAGGTATCGGACAGAGGGTAACACACTCAGGAGCCAACGCTCATCGATCCCAAGCACCCAGTATTCGAGGCGCCGCGGCGCAGCTCAGCTGAAGAAAGCCAGAATTCACCCATGGAGAGGGTCAAGTCTCATCCTAGGAGCTCATCGGCAATGTACTACGAGCAGATTGCGGCAAAGTTCTTTTTTGTGTTCCATTCCCTGGCGAAGCCGTCTCCTATCGTTCAACGGAATTGACCAGGCAGTAAGTATCAAGTAATGCGCACCACTTGGATTGTGTTGTATATGGAGTCGATAGTGTAGATACAACGGTGTTAATTCCTGACAATAGCGGTTGGAAAACCAAGACCGCATGATACTAGGTGGCGTGTGGTGGAGGTTCGGTTTGAGATGAATGAGATTTTTCGGCATGCGGTGCTTTGCGTACTAAAACGATTATCACTGATTTCAGTGATTTCACCCTACAAGATTATGCATTGTGCCTAGTGGGATAACGGATTTCTTGGGCGAAAATCAATATTCAGCTCTACTGTGGCCTGGCCTGCTTAGTCGCTGGACTTAAACCAGCTTGAGAATTTTTGGAAACCTTACATTTGCTTGTATGGGGGAGGCTGGGAGGTTCAACGATTCCAATTTTGAATGTCTCTGTTTACTCGGCTTGAAGTAGAGTGTGCCAATAGATGACGCATGAAGGTGAGAAGCAATGAAGCTGCGTGGGCAGGAAAAGTTCTCCTTAAAAGCAAAAAGACAAATTGTAAAGATCGCCATACCTACTTATGTGGCGTTTCCAGGAAAATTTTAAGAAAAACCTCGGCTAGTCCATCGAAGAATGTCCATTGAAAATATGAGCTCTGGGGCCTTGTTACCATCGAGTCGAGAAAGGTGCTGTTTCGATGTGTTTTCGGAGCTCTCAGCAGCTTGGTTTTAGGTTTTCTATTCTTCTTTTAATTTGATCCGGGACCTGTCTTTGTCCATGACTATTCAGCTTGAAGCTGCATATCTGAATCACAAGCTTCTCCACCTTTGTTATTACTGTCCAATACTGGTCACCACTCGATGATGCATAGTGGACCACCGCTCTCACCTGCATTCTGCATCACACCGTCCGTCAGCAGCTTCTGAAGCGTACAGCCAGCCGTCAGCTTTTTTGAGGTGCTGGACGGACCCGTCGCTGCAACCAGGGATGTAACTAAGGGATAAGTGCATCAATCAAACGTCAATAACTCTCATGAAAGTGCTCAGGGCTGTTAGGCCAGTCAAATTAGAACAAAGTTCTCCGTTTGAGGGGAAAAACTGTTGGAGTTTTGGAAATTTGACAGTAATGTCTGGTAAGGTGTACTGATAAACATACTAAAAGTCCCCAACCTTACCTATTGAGCTCGGACCGCCATCTTGGAAAAATGGTCCTTCGATCAAGTTTTCTGTTTATATTGTGCCAATCATTGAGGTTATTTGTTGAGGTTCCATGAAAAATCAAAGTTATAAAATTGTCTACAAAAATTGTTTCATACCGATTTTTTTCTTCCGTATCTGTTAATATATAAAATTAACTGAACAAAAAAAAATCAAAGAAATGAGCGATTTTTTGCCTATTGAAGCAAGTCGGTCCCGGCCGTATTTTTTGCATAACTTGAGAATAATTAAAATAGTTGATAACTAAGTAAGGGTTAGTATTCTGACCCCTCCTGAATCAGGAGGTGTCTATAATAGGACCGCCCGGGCGAAAAAGCCATGACTAGTGGCCACAATACAAGGTGTACTTTGTGGTACCACATTCCCGAGAGTGCCTAGACGTTTATCGTCTCTTACGTTTCTTGGATACGTCTACGTCAACGGGAGGACTCGCCACCAGCTGCAGATCGTCCTGCTGAATCCAACGGTGTCCTTGGATCCAAGATCCGTCCACGGATAAGTTTCTGAGAGCGTTTTTGCGGAAAGCGCTATCGTAGTCCCCGGAGAAGCTTTCCTGTTCATCGTCTCTTACGTCTTCTGGATACGTCTACGTCAACGGGAGGACTTGCCACCAGCTGCAGATCGCCCTGCTGAATCCAACGGTGTCCTAGGATCCGAGATTCTAGAGACGGAGCAGGCATAACGTGAATCCTGATACTGGCTGCTGACGCTTGCAAGAAGACTCTTCACAGGTGTCCAACCCGATGGCGCATCCCTCGCCGCTGTCACACGATGGCCCTAAGGCTATCTCCTCCCACGCTGTCTTACTAGAAAGTCCTCTCGACGATTATCTGGAACGATCCGGAGTCTTTTAGGGGAGAGTTTTACACTTTGATGTCCAAGGCGACATAAGGGTATTCGGAACCAGTACTGTTTTAAAAGGGCTTTTCTCGGTAACCAACTTGTATTTACACCCGACCTCCTACATTCGCGGTCGCGTACCGTTCACGCTTGAGGGCAGATCACGGTCGAAAACATCAGAGCACCCGCCTGAAGTCTAGCTTCGTTTCGGTGTTAAGAAGGGTTCAAAAAAAGATCCATATTACCCGTCCGGCTTCTGGTGAAAGAGAACCATATCTGGGTGAGCACGCCGGCCCATTAATCATGAACGATGAGGGCCAACTGGTTAGGGACAGAGAGACACTTAGCTGAAAGAGTAAAGATGCCCGCTCAAGATCGAACGAAGTGATCTCTCAAACCGTTATTGTTCAACGTTTCAATTGCTGGAGATCGGACCAACACACCACGACACAATACACGTACATTACTCACCTACACTATCTGTGAATACCTGTGAAGTTCCAGAAAGAGTTTTTGTAGATCGGTAGCTTAAAAGAGAAACCAACACGGGTGCTAAAAGACATCAAGTTGGTGTACTACTGTCCCAGAGACGACTTTGGCCGTCTGATAATCCGAGGGATATACATATTAGGTTCACAACTACTAACTCCTTCAAGTGTGAACGTATCGGTTTGAATAAACACCTTTACCAAATCTCAATCTGTGTCCAGAGTTCTTATTTTTATCCTGGTATTATGAGCTTTATCCAACAATCATGATCCTACCATTGCAAAGATCAAATCGCCTCTGCGAAACGGCACTTCGAGAGTCCGGTACCACTAGAAATTCATGAGCCAACCCGACGAAAAAGATCTTCAGCCCGATGTTATTCAAATTAGTTGAATATTGTAAGAAAACAATAAAATGTCCAGAACATGAACAGTTCTGAATTGTCACAATTTGTAGCAGAATTCTGGGTCATCACACTATGGCTAGAGATATTGTCTTCAAAATTTGTGAAGTTGTTGGCAGTCCACATCAAAGCTAAACTGACAGTTGAGATTAAAAAAAAAAGCGAAAATATTTTTGTTTTGTTTTTAAATTAAGCAAAAATTTAGTCTTCGAGTTTGACATTTCTAACAGGGCGGGGTAAAGGTTTCAATTGAATATCGATCAGTTCTGATAATTACATATTGTGAGACAAGATTTCACCAGTATTGTGCCGTTACGAGCTTCTGGAATGCTCGATATGAATTAAACTAGAAGAATAATAGCTGAGTCAAAAAAGTGTTGTCAATCGGTTCTGGAGGGGACATTTTGAAACAAAAGACATCAGCAAAAGATATACAGAAGGTTCAAAGGTTATCCAACTGTATATGAGTCCCATATTGATGTGTCCTACCCAAAATAGCACAAAAGAATCAATCAAAATGTTAAAATCCACCCTGTCTAACAAAAAGTAACGATACAAAATAAAAAAAGTACAGCATACCTGATGTCAGAAATACGGTCTTTACATTGTTGAAAAAAAATCAGATTGATTGATTAATCTGGAAGTTATTAGTCCTCAAACTTGACTTCACAAATTTCAGCCAGTTAAATGAGGAAAAATATAGAGAATTAAGTGTAGGAGTTTCAGAAGTTTGACAGAAATGTTCGCTAAGGTATACCAATAAGCATACTTGAAGTCTCCCCCTCTACCTGTTGCACTTGAGCCGCCATTTTGGAAAAATTGTAATGAACTTGATCGAAGGACCATTTTTCCAAAATGACGACTCAAGCGCAACAGGTAGAGAGGGGGGGACTTTCATTATGTTTATGAGTATACCTTAGCGAACATCACTGTCAAATTTCTGAAAATTTGACAGTTACTCCTCTTTACTTTTCCCAATTTGACTGGCTATTTGTAAAGTCAAGTTTGAGGATTATTAACATTCAAATGAATCAATAATTCTTGTTTTTTTTTCAGCAATGTGAAGGCCGTATTGTTAGCATCAGGTATGCTGTACTACTTTCATTTTGTGTCGTAACTTTTGTTATACAGTTGGATAACCTTTGGACCTCCTGTATATTCTTTGCTGATGTCTTTTGTTACGAAATGTTCCCTTCAGAACCGATCGACAACACTTTTTGGACTCAGCTATTATCCTTTCAGTTTAATTCATATCGAGCATTCCAAAAGCTCGTGAAGGCACAATACTGGTGAAATCTTGTCTTACAATTATGTAAATATCAAAACCGATAGATATTAAATTGGAACCTTTACTCTGCCCTGTTGGAATTGTCAAACTCGAAACCCTAATTTTTGCTTAATTAAAAAAATATATATATTTTCGCATCTTTTTTATATCAACTTTCACGTTTAGCTTTGATGTAGACTGCCAACATCTTCACAAATTTTGAAGACAATATCTCTTGCCATAGGCAAAAAATCGCTTATTTGTTTAATCTTATTTCTCAAGTTAATTTTGATAATATTAAACAGATACGAGAAAAAAAATCGGCATGAAACAGTTTTTGTAGACAATTTTATAACCTTGAATTTTTATGAAACCTAAATGAATACCTGTGTCGATTAGGGCAATATAAGCAGAAAACTGGATCGAATGACAATTTTTCCAAGATGGCGGCTCTAGCTTAGCAGGTAGAGTTGGGGACTTTTAGGATGTTTTTCAGTACACCTTACCGGACATTACTGTCGAATTTCTGAATTTACAAGAGCTTTTTCCCTCTAGCTTTTTAGCGCATTTTCCATCTTGATGAAAATCGCTATTGCAACCGCTTTGTCCGTCCGTCCGTCCGTCCGTCCGTCCGTCCGTCCGTCCGTCCGTCCGTCCGTTCCTCGAACTCCTCCCAAACTAGACGACCTAGCTTTCTAATTTTTTCGCTGTTACATAGCTGCCACTCCCAAAGGAGGGCTAGGCTATATTGGATGTCTATATTGCGCCGCCAACATAGAGAAAACCGCCCCCGATAAACTTGAAATAACATAATATTGCACTTTCTACTAGACCTGATGCTCTGGTGTTCTCATTTTGTGAATAATACATAGTTGCCACTTATATACGTAAGCCAAGAAACATTCCGTCATCAATATGCGCCGCCGACATGAAAAAACTGCTAAAAACCGCCCCCAATCACTTTAAAATGAAAAACATAAACCCGAAGACATAGCGATCTGATTCTTTCGGTATATAAATAGCTGACTAAAAATGGGAAAGGATAGGCTACTTTTGGTTAGTCGCCGCCCCCAGATTCCGCCCCCAAACGATAAAAAGTGCAATAAAATGAAAAACATAAACCCGAAAACATAGCGATCTGATTCTTTCGGTATATAAATAGCTGACTAAAAATGGGAAAGGATAGGACACTTTTGGTTAGTCGCCGCCTTCAGATTCCGCCCCCAAACGATAAAAAGTGCAACTTCCACAAATACTACTGATTGAGATGTTCCCTTAAACATTTAGGAACTGCCAACTCAAATTGTGCAACAGTTGCTCAGCCGAACGCTGCCGCTCCCACACGCCGCCCCCAAAGTAAGAGATAAATGAAAAACATGAACCCAAAGACAAAGTGATCCAAGTTTTTTGCTATATGGATAGCTGACTAAAAATGGAAAAGGATAGGCTACTTTTGATATGGCGCCGCCTCCAGCTTCCGCCCCCCCCAAAAAAAGTGCAACTTTCAACAATTTTCACTGATTTAGCTGATACTGTCACCTCGAACATTTAGAAAATCTTGACTCAAACTGCAAGAGTTTCTTTGCCAAACTCTGCCGCTCCCACACGCCGCCCCCAAAGTGAGAGATAAATGTAAAACATGAACCTGAAGATATAACGATCTAATTCTTTCACTATATTGATAGCTGACTGAAATTGGAAAAATATAGGCCACTTTTAATTAGCCGCCGCCTCTAGCTGCCGCCTCCAAACAAACAAAAAATGCAACTTTCACAATTTTCACTGATTGTCATATTTCCCTCACATTTAGGAACTCCCAACTCAAACTGTGCAACAGTTACTTTGCCGAATGCTGCCGCCCCCACACGCTGCCCTCAAAGTGAGAGATGAATGAAAATCATAAACCCGAAGACATAACGATCTAATTCTTCCGCTATATGGATAGCTAACTAAAAATGGGAAAGAATAGGCTACCTTTGACATGGCGCCGCCTTCAACTTCCACCCCCAGAAGAGAAAAAGTGCAACTTTCAATAATTCCCACTGAATTACATTTTAATGTTACCTCAAACATTCAGAAACTCCCAACTCAAACTGTGGAAGAATTCCTTTGCCAGACTCTGCCGCTCCCACACGCCGCCCCCAAAGTAAGAGATGAATGTAAAACATAACCCTGAAGACATAGCGATCAAATTGTTTCGCTATATAGATACCTGACTGAAAATGGGAAGAGATAGGCCACTTTTGATTAGTCGCCGCCCCCAGCTCCCGCCCCTAAACAAAAAAATGCAACGTTCACAATTTTCATTGATTGTCATATTTTCTTGAACATTTAGAAACTCTCAACTCAAACTGTGCAACAGTTACTTTGCAGAATGCTGCCACCCCCACACGCTGCCCTCAAAGTAAGAGATAAATGGAAAACATGAACCCGAAGACATAGCGATCTAATTCTTCCGCTATATGGATAGCCGACTAAAAATGGGAAAGAATAAACTACTGCTGATTAGTCGCCGCTCCCAGCTCCCGCCCTCAAACAAAAAAATATATTGATGAGTGAAAGAATTTTCATTCAAATCTATTTCATTGGCAAGTATCCCATTCTGATAACACAATATCACAATGAGTTTCGAGTGAAGAAAGTGGGCAAGGAATGGTGTTTCTCCTTCAACCAAATTTCTTTTCGTTCACAATATGCCTCTTTGAGAAAATGCGCTACTGAGACTCACGCACGTGAAGGCATATTCACTTGTTTTATTTAACTGGCCTATGCAGGTAGGGCCTTGAGGCGTGCACGCTTCATTCTCCTCTTTTTGCAATTCATTCGTAGCACATTCCGGTCGTTCGAACCGAGGTTTGACCATTAAAGTGCTGGGGATCCGGTATCCGGTAGGTCTTGAGGGGCATGCGGTACAGCGGAGGGTCTTGCGTACGCGGTTTCGGGCCATGACAACGTGTCCTTCTCTCGTCCAAGAGTAGGAAAGCTCCAGCTGGCATTCGATCCAAGGGGCTGGTGGATTCCTGCTTCCTGCAAAACGTCTCTGGCTAGCATCGGCATCGGCATCAGCATGATGACACCCAGCATCGGATGGGACACCCAGAGCTCTAAAATATATATACTAAATATTTCGTAGCTTTTATTCGAGTTATGAAGCCTTGTAAACCCTGTCCTAACCTAACTTTTTGTCCCATTTTTTTGCTTCTGCTGTCATAATTATTAACGTCAATATGGTGCTTTAGAACTATCTATAGCTGACAGGTGTCAAATGGTAACGGTAGGCGGTAGGCACAACTTACGCAAATTCTCTTTTCGGATAGTCGGGCGTTCGAAAAATATTAGCAATTCATGCCTGACTGACGCCTAAAATGAATTATGTGGACATCTAACTACCATGCGATCAACAAAATTCGGAGCTGGGGTAGGCTGTGACCTGGTCAAATTTCAGGATGTCAAGCTGCTTTCGGCCAGGGCACAGCCTACCCCAATTCCAAATTTTGTTGATCGCATGGTATATAGGGACTCTAGGGGTATATGGCTTAACTTCCCAGCATACAACTGACTCCGGCGAGCCTAGTGACGGAAGCGAATTATTAGGTAGTTATGTGATCTAATCCAGTTAGATTCTGTTCACCCACGTTATTAGACTTTGTTTAAGAAACACCAACTGTTTATTGATAATAGTCTCGGATCACTATGAGACTAATAATGTCACTAATAATAGGTACCTCTTTGGCCAATGGCGGCCTGTCACCTTGCGACAGTTTCCTGACATTTGAATGCAATATTAGGTATAGCATGGGTGCGTCAGAATTTGTTTTGTTCGTATATAGGTGAAACTAGCATCCAATTCCCGGCGCTCAATTTTCTATGGTTCATCCCATATTATACTGGTATATTGTCTGCACTCTCAGGTAAATAAATGTACTGGTCTAAAGCAAAACACATGTGTTTCATTACGCTAATGACAATGGATTACAACAAATCGCTGCACGCGCTGTACCCCAGCAGGTGGATACACCGGATACCTAATGCTTTTCGGAAAAGTTTATTTTCATCATTAACTAATCAGTAGCGATTGGTCCTGGAATCTATCCCTCGGGTGGGAACGGCTCATGAACAGATCGACCCGGTTTTCCCCGGGTGTAACTTTAAATGTTGCCTGGGTTGCGGGATGCTCTCGGGCGTCCCCCACCCGCTTTGGCCCGCTCTCTCTCCAGACTTTGCGCTTGGATATTATAACAACCCTTCACTCAAAAACAGCCGTCCGCATTTCGGAAGTGAGGAGAGCAGGTTCGAAACTTGCGCCTATATGAAAAGGAAGAAGGAGGAGAAGGAGGTGGAGAAGGAGGACCTTAATTTATTCAAATGCTGATGTGCCTGTCTCCCACCTTTTCAAGGTTGTTCTCCGCGGGAAGAGCACAAAAGCAGGGAGGTGGGATAGAGAGAGCGGCCGGGGAAAATATTAAGAAACGAGAGTGTGTGCGAGAGGAACGAGCCGAAACACGCAATCTCCTCTGCCGCTGGAGCACGCTGGCTGGCTCCGACGAACTTTGGTGTTTATTCAATGTTTGTAAAGTCAAACAGTAATGTTCATTTCGAGGCATACCGCGGGTAATACGTCTCTCTGATGCTCTTATTGCAGACTTTGTATGGATTATGAGTAATTGGAAGCCTGCTGTTTTCAACCGTTCAGAGAACAGTGAAAATGTTTTTTGTGGTTAGATCCCCAGATATATCTAATTATACGTATGCTAGAAAGTCCCCTATCATTCTGTCATCCATCGGACGAACCAACCTGAACGGGTGACCATGAGGATGATGTTAGATGACGACGTTTTTATCTGGAAGCGAAGTGTTTCCAATTTCTGGTTTTTCGCCAGAGGGACGTTATGCAGTGACATTCTTCAATCTGCGATCCTGCATATTAACTGCTCAACAATGAAAGTGTTACAAAGCAAAAATTCACCCAATTTTGAACCGCTGTAACTTTTGATTGGCACAAACGATTCTGATTCTGTTCTAAGTTCTGAATTGCCCAATCTTTTGGCCATCTTTTTTGTCAATATGAAATTCATAGAGCCCCTCATAAAATTCCCACAGAGTGATGAACAGATCAGTGCAAAATTGAAGAAAGTTCAACGTGAAGTTTTCGTAAAATTTTTTTTCGGGAGTATCATCACCAAATTTATGAAAAATAATGTGCTTCCTCGAAACGGTTTTTGAATTTTCGGGATTCCAGTCGAAACAGCCAAAATGTGATTTTTTATTGTGAATACAGTATGTTATTTCTGTAGCAACGCGAAAACATTAGAACTTTTTATATCAAGACGACGCCACTTGGTAGGCTTGTCCACTGAACAATTTTGAGCAATTTGACTTGCAACACGTTACAATTATTCAGTGTAGGGGTGAAGAAAAGCCGATTGACAGCGTACTTTTTGGTACTACTCCTAAAATTCGGGTTTTTAGCATTGAAAAAGGGTTATTTTTTACTCTCTTCAGTCAACATGGGACTACGTCATCAAAATTGGATTGACCACATTCCCGCCATTTTAGAATTCTTTGCCTTCACCTCAAATTTCAAAACATAGGCATGTTTGGTATCATTTCTTGGAATGTTGGTTCCCCGAATGGGATTCTGTCAATAAGATTTGCAAACATTTTCTGTATTGGGTTTACACCTGTTTGGAAAATGAACAGTTGATATTATTATTATTTATCATCTGTCTGTCTATCTGTTTGTCTATCTCTTTCCGAAAAAATATCCATAGAATTTTTAACCCCACCCCCCTTCTTCCTGAGAATCTCTGTGTGTCCAATTTAATATTTTTTGGACTCTCAATTCTTTTCAATGCAGTCAACGTCATCTATAGCGTCAGAACAGATAATTTTCTGTGAAAAAAATGCCACCCAAATTTTACGTTTTTGCTCCCACCACCTCATCCTAATGATCTAAAATTTCTAAAATGGCAAAACCTTCTTTGTTACACATCAAATTGAAGGAAATTGAATTCCCCCCATGAATAAAAATTTTTCAAAATTTTTAAAACCCCCTCATTTTTCTTACAAAATACTCCAAATGTCTAATTTATTTGGAGAGGGGTTTGAAATTCCAGAAAAATTGTTTTCTGAAAGAAAATTTTCCTTCAATTTGATGTATCACAAAGTAGGTGGTGTATTGTTGAATTTTGAAGTTGAGATGGGGGAGAGCAAAGGGGTCTATTTGGGTAGCACTTTCTCCACCGAAAATCCTTTTCTTTGATATTTCCTATGATGACACTGACTGAATTGAAAAGAATTGAGAATAGGACAGTCAGGGAATTTTTAGGGAGAAGGAAGGTGGGGTTAGAAATTTTGCAAATATTTTTTTCAGAAAGAAAATTTGATTCTATTCAACTTGATGTATCGCAAGGTAGGTGGTGTCATTAGAAATTTCAATGTAGGGGTGAGTGGGGGCGAGAGGGCTGAAAATAAAAATTTGACAATGTATGTTTTAGATGTTTTCTTTGATATAAATATCGACCTGTTTTTGCTCGAAGAAATACTCACTAGAAATCGGAAGTTATTGCAGGTGGATAGTTTTCAAATGATCACCCGATAATGTATTCACAATAAAAAATCACATTTTGGTTGTTCCGACTGGAGTCCCGAAAATTCAAAAACCGTTTCAAGGGATAATGTTATTCTTCATAAATTTGGTGTTAATGGTCCTGATTTTTTTTTACGAAAACGAGGGTATGTTGAACTTTTATCAAATTTGCACTGCTCTGTTCATCACCCTGTGGAAATTCCATGAAAAGCTCTATGCATTTCATATTGACAAGAAAGATTTCCAAAAAATTGGACTATTCAGCACTTCCAACAAAATTAGAATCGTTTGTGCCAATCAAAAGTTACAGCGGTTCCAAATTGGGTGAATTTTTGCTTTGTAACACTTCCATTGTTGAGCAGTTCAGTCCACTAAATATTATGTTTTTAGGTCGGCATCGAGTTGGTAAAGCTGATATTTGCATGCCATGGACCATCACGAATATAGCTTCTAGATTTCCGTGAGACTTGAGACCCAACTTTTGCATAAAAAAACTTGTACATAAAAATTGCGACGTGGCGTTCCACAGTCCACAGTGAATATATCGACGATTAGGTACCTACTGAATCAACAATTATTAACGGAGTCGTAGAGTACAATGTCTCCTACAAATTGGTGCTCCATGCCAGCTGAAAGCTATCTTAGGAGGACTCACAGAACACAAGCGCGTGCTGGGACCCTCAAGGGGGCCTGGGCAAATTCATGTCACAAGGTCTTTTGGAAAAAAAATGTAGTTGAAGAAACTCAAATCCATCAGTTGTCAATTGTCCAATCTCTGTATTACATACGACTTTTTTTTTGACGTTTTGAACCAATAATGACACTGTATTCAGTACCTACCACGTGTTACCATTACAACCAATGTCAGCAGTTTTTCAATGGCAAATTAATGGTGGGGCGACAAAATCTTTGCTGCTACTGAATAAACTGCTGCAGGGTGACAAAAGTGGCTTGTTGATACACTCACCATAACAACGATAACGTGGATGTCAGATTGTGAAATTCAATAATTATTGCTTGATTGTCTGTCAGTGTTTGTGAGTAGAAAATACAAAACAGTTCCCAATGATGAGTGGCGAATTCGCTATCTTTGAAGAAGGTGAGACTGATCGTCTCGAAAAACACGCGGAATGGGACTATGATTTGTCGGAGATACAACAGTGTCGCAGATTACCGATATTTCGAGAGACCGGGCACTATAACATGCGTGTTGTTATGAAAATGCAGCGCCTGGGATAGGAAAGCAAATGGACAAAAGCCGGTGCGGAAAAATTGGATTGTCATTTTTACCTTCGAACAAAACACAATTATTGGTTTTTATTGCACTTCCGCTACAATGATGGTCGATGTTGTTATTAACCAAATGAAATGGATAAATAGCGAAAATTTAGATGGTTCATTCTTCCCGTAATTCAATCAATCAATCAATCAATCAATCAATCAATCATTTATTATCTCTTAAAAGGAGTAAACATGTTACAATGAGCATCGTCACAATAAATAATAAATAAATAAACAACAACAATAACAAATAAATATGAATAGGCACACTAAGATTATTACAAACAATAGGTACAACAATTTGGACACAAACACAAAACCAATCCTAAGCAGAAGAGTGGCATTAACTATAATTTCTCGTCGCCAAGGTACTCCTCAACTGAATAAAATGGGCGCTCAAGAAGCAGCCCCTTCACAGCCGCTCTGAATTTACCGTTGCTGGCAATAGCCCTAAACCGCTCAGGAAACTTATTATACAGCTTCACGGGTACTATCTTGTGACTCCTCTCCGTCAGCGAGAGCCGATGGTAAGGCAAAATCAGAGTGTGGGCAGTACCTCTTAAACTGTATTTGGAAAAGGTCTCTCTCTCATAAGTGGAGAATACACTCAACCAAATAGTAGCATGAATATAACGAATGACATCATTGATTCAATGAATAAGTTCTTCAAAATCGGTCCAGTGAACCAATTCATTGCCGGAATGAACGTTACAACATTAAATGATGAACTTTTCTTGAGGGATTACTTGGATTCATTATATCTATGAAAGGTGTGCTCTTTCATTGAATCAATGCAACTGTTCATAACGGCAATGTTGAAGTTACATAAACTGACGTTGAAAATTCATTGAATCGATGATCATCTATACATTCCATCGATGAACCCTGGTCATGACCGTAATGAACAGCCGGTCATTGATTTTATGAATAAAATCCTTAAATAATGATACTTGTTTTTGGTTTGATGAATAGGTTCATGAATAAATTGATTTAGTTAATCGGTCTAGGGGTTATTTGTAGGCAAAATATGAAGAATGTAGATAAATTTATTTCCTTGCGTTATTTTTCAAAATAGAAATTTCGAATTTGGCATGCGATTTCCTGATGGATACATCTAGAAGACACCCTTAGTTCCATCAAAAACTTAACACTGTGTTAAATTTTAACATTGAATCAGATTTAAATATACTGGTGAAATTGACTCAAAATTGAATTAATTCCGCCAAAATGGTTAAGTTTGAACTATTGTTAAATTCAACACATCAATATCAAGTTTTTGGTGGGACTAAGGGTGTCTTCTAGATGTATCTATCAGGAAGTCGCCTGATGCCAAATTTGCAATTTCTATTTCGAAAAATAGAGCGAGGAAATAGGCTTACTCTACTTTCTCCATATTTTGCCTACGAATAAACTCCTTAATCGAATAAATAAATAAATTATTCTATAAACCTATTTGTTAGGCACATAGTTACATATAATAATAAATACACGTAGGTACCAAGCTATAATAATAAGTACAAACTCAAAAAAATTTCCTCACATTTTTAATTTTTCAAAGAATTACATAGAATATGAGCTTGAAAGAACAAACTGACTGATTTTGTGAAAAAATCTCAATAAAGGACCAGAACAAAATATAAGAAAATACAAAAGCTTTTCCCTATACTGGCGTCCCAGTTCGATAGAAACTGTCTCCCGTCGTGCAGATGGCATCATAATCCATGTCAATCTAAAAACAGAATAAAGAATATCAATTAGGTTTTGCGCGTTTATACGTTTTCTGAAAATGGAAGTGATACTTGGGTTTGAAAATTTCGCTGTTTCTGATTATAAAAATAGACTTTAGGTACACGCTAGGTGTCTAAGAATGATAAATATTTCATTACCACATGGGTACCTACCAGTTTGTATCTAGTACGCGTTTGATGAAAAGGCCATTTGTTAAAGATTTCCGCCCTTGTGTCCATTTTCCTGATCTCATCTATGCGAAATTGTCAGCACGCCTTCCAGTAACTATCAAGCTTATTGGTTGACAGCTTATAGAGTTTCGAAGATTTGGTAGCAATTCGGCGTCTTCATCTGGAACTGGAAAAAGAAATTATTATTATTTATTACCGGAATGAAAATGAACATTGTAACCATACCAAATTGTTTTTCTGGTCAAGAAAATTTCTTGGATGTTTGTTTCGATTTTGGCACCTCAACTCAATATGCTTCTCTACGGGTTTTTTGAAAATACTTCCCAAGTTACAATATTTCACATGCAACTTCCCTCCTTTGCTCGTTCGCTGTAGTATTCCTAAAAAGACAAAATACATGAATAATTATGTAAATGGACTCAGAGTGCAAAATTTACCAGTTTTTCAGTAGGAAACTTCCCCTTGCCAAGCCTTTTGCCGAGTTCTATTGATGTATCAAACCCAAATTCGACTGTGCAATAATCGGACTCTTGAATTCGTTGGTGAATATAACAGTGAACAAAATAGGGCCACCTACTTTATCGAAACAAAGAAATCAGCAACCAACACGTTTCAACAGTTCTAGCTTGTAGTGTAGCCATGGACTTCGCTCGGGACAGAGAAACGGTTAATGCAGAAAACAACTTATGAAAATGAGGAAAGTGATGCGTTCTGCACCGTGCGCATGCGCTTCAAAGATTCGATACATTAGTATAATGTATGTTTCATTGTATTGATGCCGAATCATCACTCAATGAAATTGTTCATTATTATAGTGAACATTGATTCAGAATCACGGATTGGATTAATGTATCAAATCATTATTACTATGTATTGCGATGTCAATGAATCCCATCATTGAAAATTCGGTATGATTGTCATTATATCAATGAATGTTGTTCTTGATATAAATGAACTCTTCAGCATAATTTAATGAATGCCGCATTCATTGTTTAATGAGGCTCCGTACATTGTATACATGATCATTGGTTATGAACAAATGATTTATCACACTTCACTTTACATAACATACATGAAAATTTCATTGAAATAATGAAAGTGAAGTCGATGAAAGCTGTTCATTGAAGCTATGATCAATAATTTTTTGAGTGTAAATGTTTATATGAATGGACACGGGCTACACAAGCGAGAATGTACTCAGCAATGACGGTCAAAATACGCAAATCGCGAAACAAACCACGGCAGGACTCACGGGGTGGGGTGGACGTCATAATGCGCAAAATACGCTTCTGGAGTCTTAGAACGTCTCCGACTTACGGCTCAGCTCCCTCAACTCAAGAGAGTCCACCGCCACAGTGGTGTCGTCAGCGAATAGCGTCAGGAGCGAGCCCTTTATGTTCAAATCATTTATAAAAATGAGAAAGAGAAGTGGCCCCAGTATACTACCCTGGGGCACTCCCGCGTCCAGATGTTTAAGACCGGACTCACTCCTAACGCCACACCGACCCAACGACACGTACTGTACCCTGCCTGCTGCCTGAAAGATAACTCCGGAGCCAGCCGATGGCTGGCCCTCTAACGCCGTATCCGTCAATCTTGTGAAGCAACTTTTCATGTGATAATACATCAAATGCCTTGGTTAAGTCGAAGAACACGCAAGCAGCATCTTTTTCATTCTTGAAGCTGTCCAAGATGTAATTGTATAAGGATAAGATGGCATCCACAGTGGACTTCCCCCTTCGAAAGCCGAACTGAAGTTTCGAGAAAAAGTCGTTTCTCTCGAAATAGCTCAGCAGACGAGAGTAAAAGGCCCTTTCATAAATTTTGGAGAAAACAGACAACACAGCTATGGGCCTGTAATTACAAATCTTGGATCGATCCTTCTTTTTCGGAACTGGAATAACTTTGGACAGTTTCAACCGGTCTGGAAATCGACCCTCGCCTCGGAAAAAGAAGAATTTATTAGCTCAACAAGAGGTGAACAGATGTAGTCGATAACGTGTAGCAATAGTGAACAAGGAATCCCGTCAAAGCCTGCGGAGTTTTTCTTAGAGATATCACGAATAATCTGTCGCAACTCGGCCTCATCTATTGGAAACAAAAACATTGAACTATGAACTGGGCCACCTTCAGCGAGAAGGGCCGTGCTTCCTCTAGACTTTGCGGTGAACTGTCTGACTGAATCAACGAAATGATCGTTAAATTCATCAGCAGCGGCCTTCAAATCGTTTATTTTATTTCCCTTGTCGTTGAATAAAATGTCAGGTATTGATTTTATATTGTTCACCGTATTTTCATTAATTATCTGCCACGCAGCCCTAGAACAATTGGAGGCGCCAGCAAATTTTAAACTATGATAGTTTTTTTGGGCCAAACAGACGGCGTCTCGATAAGCCTTTTTCATCACTAGATACCGCTCGTACAGGTCAGGGTCGTTAGTAAACTTGTACGCTTTATAAATTTTACGAAGAAAAGAGCTTTGGTGAACTATAAACTTGGTAACCCATGGCTTGCCAACGTGTTTCCTACCCACACTCTTACGCGAAGTTAAGGGAAAAGAGTCACTGACAGCACCCGAAAAAACCTCAAGAAATGAGTCAAACTTTTCGCTGCTGTTCAAAGGCGACCCCAAAAACGCCCAGTCCTGAAAAGAGATAGTTTCCCTGAACCTTTCAATGTTTGCCGCACTTTCAAAATTTCTATATTTTACAGAAGAGTCGAGGTTATCAGCACTAGGACACTCAAAGAGAGTATACGTTACTTTCTGCATAAAATGATCAGATATGTCGGTGTGAACACTACCACATTCTAAATTATCATATTTATCTACATTAGAAAATATGTTATCTATCGTTGACTTGGAAGCACCTTGGACGCGAGTATAATCAGTTATACATTTTTTAAAATTGAACGCAAGAAAAAGATTACAAACGTCATTTGCAACCCTATCAGATGGATCGGAAAAATTTACGTTGAAATCGCCACAGAAAAAAGTCTTTCTATTATGAGTGATTCGTTGAATCAAAGATTGGAGCATCCCAGTAAACACAGCGATTTCGGAGCCAGGAGATCTGTATAGAGCGATTATACACAATTTAGTGCCGCACACGGTAATATTAGTCATAGCGAACTCAAATGTAGATCCAATCGGCCGCATATCAGTACAAATTTCGGTTTCAAAGGAAACATCGTTTCGCACAAACACCGCAACTCCACCTCCCCTGGAACTACTTCTGGAGAAGGAAGCTGCAAGCACGTAAGAGTCCAGGTGAATAAGATGTATTTCTTCAGCATCACACCAAGTCTCAGAGATACAAACGACATGCGGGAATCCAATCGTGTGAAGCAAGAGACTCAGCTCATGAGACTTATGACGGAGGCTCCTGATGTTGAGATGACAAATGTCTATCAAACGTTTTGTCTCTATGATCGGATCGGCACCAGCGGCGGCCGCGGAGACTTCCCCTGACGGTGAAAAAACCGAGTCACCCGCGCGCCAGACGGCCAGACATCAGGCTGCATCGCTTTATTCAAGTTTTCCAAGTCAATTGTAACCTTGAAAGAGGTGTATGGTCCAGGGTTGGCTGAAGTCACTACCTCACACGCCACCTCAGGCACAACAGGCTGGAGCATGGCGATGACATCACGCTCCACTGTACCTGGTATCAGCCTTGTTACAAAGAGGTAGGCTTTTTTCGGAGCAGCTTTCAGCCGGGTACTCGAGTTAGTCCCAACCAGAACAGGCTGCCCTGGCTTCTGCCTTCTTTTCTGTGGCATCTTCTTAGGTGCTGTCTTGCTCCCATCTACCGGTCGGACGGCTCCAGGAAACACTATACGAGGCGCAGCAGCCCCCCGATCGTCCGATGACGTCGACGATAAACTAGAGGGAAGGTCATCGTCGCGTGTCCGAGCCCGCGTAACCGATAAAGGCCCAGCGGGCCGCTCCTCGGAAACGCCGGCCGCCACATTCCATTTCTTCTCCGTAGCGGTAGAATTCTTCTTCGGTTTTGAGCTCTAAAGGCCGTCCGAACTTTTTAAGTTCAATGCCCGTGTCGTCTTATCAGGTTGTTTTTCAGCCTGACTTGCTTCTTGCGAACGGTTTCGAACAGATAAGAGTTTGACCTTGTCGCGTAATTCGGCAATTATTGCGTCTTTCAGGCTAATTACATGGTGAGCAATTCTGAGATCGACCACTCTGCCCCTGTCACTGGCAACACTCACGGTCTCCCAGAAGTCCGCGTCCTCCACTTCAGCACCACCATCACTCACCAAAGGTAGTGGCTGTACCACAATTTTGGCGTCTTCTTCGCTTTCGCAACAAATGATGCCATCGTCGACGAACTTCATGCTTCTGTAGGCTCTGGAACAGCTTGGATGGTAAACAGCATCACAGAGTAAACACTTTAAACCATTAATTGGCGTTTTCTTGCATTTTCTGCATGCAGCAGAAACATCAACATGCTGGCTCGGCGCCATCTTGGATTCAAATTAAAAATATTTCAATTAGAATATTGAGAAATTCTCATGAGATGCGGGCTCTTGTCCTTTGCGGGTAGAACGACGGATCTGGAAAAGAAAAGAGGACGGCATCAGACACTGAGGAAACTGGGAAAATCGAGGATAATTCAGGTGAACGATGTTCACTCTGCTCTCCGGTCTGGTGAACTGCTCTTTTCCTCCAGCGCTGCCAACCTCTATAGTCACGAAAGCGCGCCGGGCAGCGTTTTTGACGTTTTCCTCGACGTTTTCTGTCAAGGCTGTTGGTTTCAAGGGTGTTACAGTACTTGATAAAATAATTGAAGAATTCTTGAAAATAAGAATTGTGGCAGAATTCAGATTTATACACTTTCGAATTACGGAATACCTAGTTTTTTTTTTTCGGAGCAAAATCTTAATTAATTTTTTTCCCTACTGGAAATAACACGACCTCGTGATACATCGAACCAAAATAAATTTCCAAGAGAAAACATTCCTTTGGAATCTCAAATAATCTTCTTCCAGCTTGGAAATGACAAACAAAGATCAGGTATAGCTGAAAACCAGCGAGACGCCAATAAAATTCAATAACTTTTTTTGCACAAGCAAATTCTCTCTCCGCTTCCTATTGCAATGTGTACGGAATATATTCCTCAGCTTCGCAGTTATTTATTTGACACGACCGGTTATAGTGAATGAGAATAAAACGTAAAAGTGTCATTGGTGAAATAATGTGGGAGCTGTAGCAGTTATTGGCAATATAAGTGTAATAATATGACAGCATTGTTGGAAGGACATGTGTGTTTGTGTGGGAAAACCTGTTCGCCGCCACGCGCACTGCTCCTTCACAAGAAAATGGGTAAACATGTAACGGGAAAGATGTCGGAAATAAGCCGCCAGTTTTTCAAGCGCTAGGCACCGAAGGCACAAAGTTTAAATTTTCCCTGCTCTCTGACAAACACGTGTTTTTAATAACAGACACAGACCATAATGCCAACCGTGATGGAAAATAGAACCTCTGCGGCATTTTCCGTTAGACCTAGCTTAGCTTTCGTCTGTCTGATGATGGCGGCTCAGCTCATCGGCACCCAACCTATACCCCCCACAAACACATCACATAGCGTAGAGCTTCTGAGAGCTGAAAATCGAACCCTCAAACGACTTCAAAAGGACTCTCGGCTTCGAATAACGCCTCTCGCTGCGCGTCAAATCGCCCCTCTGCGATCAAATGTCTTGTGAAAAAAAAGCTCAGTGCACGATGCATTTTAATCAAACTGTGAGGCCATAGTAGGTACCAACCATCACACGCACTAACAGAGGAAATTCATGGCTTTCAGCAGTGCTGTCGGCGTGGTTTTACTTTTCCATCGCACTTACTTCTGTGTCCGTTGGGAAGGGGAGTTAGTTCGTGGCCGAGTTTTTATGGGACTTACGAATTGAAAGCTTTCGTCTGGCTCGCATGTTCTTTCCATCTGTACTAACACAACTTCTATCGTTCTTATTCCCCATTTTTGGTGTTTCAGGCTCCGGGGATGGGATTAAAAGAAAACGTTACAGACCACTTTGTACCTGTCCATCGCTAATTTCATTTTGGATAGATGATAGATATCCCTACTTATGCCGTCAAAGAAGTGCAACACCACTAAGCCGCGCGAGTCAATTTCAGGGACTTCTTGACAGCCTGTTCTTTGAAAATCTGAATCAATGCAAGGGTTGAAATCTAAAAACTGTTGACTGAAAATGTTCAACTGTAGATACTGTAATAAGTACTCAAACCCTGCGGGGTATGGTTTTCTATCAAGTTAGTTGTTGCTAGCAGCCTATAGGACCTTATCACACATGCTTCTTGTATCCTCAGACGAAGACTTTCAAAGGTATTAGGGGGACGGGGTAAATACCTTATTTTCTCCCCGTTATATTTCATACGTGTTCAATAGACGTATTTCTCATGGGGAACAGAGACGTTCGCCGATAAGGAGAAAACAAACTTTTTTTTTTGTTTTGTCAAATGTATATAATATAGGAGAGATAGTGAAAAAATCGCTAGAACCTTGAAAAGAATATAGACGTCCTGAAAATTTGACATTCTGTTCAGACTTGAATGCCCTACTACGTACCCAAAATTGACAGAAATCCCACCCCGGGATCTTGAGTTATCGGACGGGGGGTAATCAATTGCAATTCAGAATGGAGGGGATGAAACCTGTTAATCCACTGGATGCAAATACATTGCAATTCGACGCATCATATCTCGTTGATACCATTTTGGCACAAAAAATGTCGATCATTGTCGAGGGGGGGTCGTGGGAGGGGCGAAGGTGGTTCTTTTTGTTTTCCTGGTCGTATGGAACCGATCACGACAAGTTTGGTATCTTTTCCGACTAAATTCAAACTCCTGACTTCGAATCCGATGTGTAAATCATAATAAAGACAAGTTTGAACAAGTTAACTTGAAAAAACTTGTTTTTTTCTTTGGCAAGTTTGATAGTTTTTTTTTCACTGTTAGAGGCCTGAAATCCTCGAAAATATTTCAAAAGCCAATAGATCCAAGTGTCTTTTTCACGAAAATCATTTACTTAACGTATTATTTTGTTTTTTAATATTGAAAAATCAATTTGAACCGGGTGACCTGTGAGTCGATCTGGCGCGGTGTCTACTACTGACCAGAACACTACAACATGCACCTGCAAATATTAATAGCTCAAACTCAAAACCCTGCAGAGCGATCCATAGCGATTTTGTTTAATGTTATAGCAAATTTAATTCTGCAGAGATCCTCGAACTTTTGAAGATAAGTCATCATTTGTTCAATAGTTTGAGCTAGTTTTATTTGCAGGTGCATGTTGTACCTGGTTATTGGTGTTATTGGTGTTCTGGTTATTGGTAGAAACCGCGCCGGACCGACTCACAGGTTCAAATTGATTTTTTAATATCCAGAAACAAAAGAGTACATCGAGTGGATGATTTTCATGAAAAAGACACTCCAATCTAATGGACCACGAACTATTTCCGATGGATTCAGACCTCTAACAGTGAAAAAAAAAACTGTCAAAATTGTCAAAGAAAAAACAAGTTTTTTCAAGTTAACTTGTTCAAACTTGTTTCTATTCAAATTTACACATCGGATTCGAGGTCAGGAGTTTCAGTTTAGTCGGATAAGATACCAAACTTGTCGTGATCGGTTGTAATGACCAGGAAAACAAAAAGAATCACCTAGCTGAGCTCCGCCCCTCCCATGACCCCCCCCCTCAACAATGATCGACACTTTTTGTGCCAAAATGATATCAACGAGATATGATGCGTCAGATTGCAATGTATTTGATATGTAAATATGTATGTATTTATATTTCATCCAATGAATTAACGGGTTTCATCCCCTCCATTTTGAGTTGCAACTGATCACCCCCCCTCCAATAACTCAAAACCCCGGGCCGGGATTTCTGTCAATTTTAGGTATGTCGTAGGGCATTCAAGTCTGAACAGAACATCAAATTTTCAAGATGTCCATATATTTTCCAAGGTTTTAGCAATTTTTTTACTTTTTTTCCTGTATCATATACATTTGACAAAAGAAATCAAAATATTCCAACAGAACTATGGATTTTTCCATCGTGGTTGGTTCAGAATTGTTCCTATGTTCATTCTCAACATTTACAGTCTCCACATAACTGTGTATACTTGAAATCTCATGAAAAATTGAGCTTCATTTGAAATTGTTCAGAATTATCAGTCTTCAGACTTTTGACAGCTCTAAAAAAAGCCTCCGCTGGGATTTTTCTGAAACCCAAAAATCTGGAAAGAGCACAAAATTCTGAACAGAACCTGTGATTTTCACGACTACAGTATTTTTTTTGAGGTTGAAGTGATATTTCAGCTAGAATTCCTGTACTATTTGAGATTTCTGGTGGAACAAACCTACCCAAGAGCATCGTGCTTGCTCATGAAGATCTTGACTTGACATTCGATGTTTGGCAGATAATGATGATGTGAATCTCCCTGGAAACTAAGACGCGCGAGTAAGATACACACCTGCAGAATTGGCGGAGGTGCTGTGCAACGAGAGCTTGTCGGAGTATTCACAAAGCGAATAGACTTTTCTAGATAGAGCTTCTCGGGAATGGCCAGTTTCCGACGCTGGTATCTATTTGTACCTGTTTTATATTATATTATACAATTAAGTTTTTCGTCTAGTAATTGGGCTCCAGAGCCTGTCGGGCGTTTTTCTACATGTATCTGTGATGAAAAATGAATTATTTATTTATTTATTTATTTATTTATTTATTTATTTATTTATTCCGACGCTGGTATGAGCCGAAATAATAGAGGTGACGCGAATCTTCAAGATTTTTCTGGAAGATGCCTGCAATATTTCCAAATACAAAAAACGCTAGTATATTATGCGTAAAAATCGTCATGGCCATGTAATTGAGCAAGTTAGAGTTAAACTCAGAGCGACCATTTTAATAACAGCGAAGAAAAGTATAGTACAACTATACCCAAGTGCTACAATTAGTATAATTTATAATTGTGATCTGTAACAAGTAACGTGTGTTATACGTAGTAACAATCAGTAGTGTACTGTAGCGTGAACGTGTTTGAACGTGTTTAATTATTATCAATATCATCAAGGCAATTGAATAATATAACGCTCAGTGACTATTGGTGCGATTCTCTAGAAAATTACACTCCATAAAGGCTCTTTTACGTTGTTATTACCTAGCCATAGCCAACGGCCAATGGCCCACACGGATTTTTATCTAACAGAGCGTTTATGGAATGTTATTTTTCACAGAATAGGTCTGTTTTTGTCGCTTTTCACCTAGGTTATACTATTATGTATACAGAGCAGTTTGAATGACTGTGAAAAATAGGATCTAGGAGCAAGTGCATCCTTTTACATTCCCCTTCGTGTACATTCATGGCAGCAGAACATACAACACTTTAGGCCATAAGTTGTTCCGCACTTCTTACCTACCGCAAACTCCATATTTCAACCCATTTCCGAGTTTTACTTGACATGATAATAATTTAAAATTATTTCAACGGCGAACCCCTACATCACGAGCTTCCACACGCGGAACCAAACTATCGATTTCGCGGAAACTTGTGGAAATATACGACACCGTTCATGCCGTACTACGTACTTACCTATACAGGGTGTCCGTGAAGAAGCTTCGTGTACAGAACGGTCTTCCTTTGGACTGGAGAAACCCATTTCTACCAATTTTTGATTTCAAATGTCAAACACCAGATGTCAGAGAATGTTATGTATTAGGTACATCACTTGCCGACGCTTTGATTGAACTTGGCTATTTCACAGTTTTTCAGTGAAACCTTGATCGATAATGGTTATTCATTATGGCCTAAGTAATTGTGATACAAAGCTGGGTTTTTATTGCGAAGATACCTACATAAAATAACTATTCATTTTTCTAACTTCAACAAAAAGACCCTGTGTTTTGTAAAGGAAACTCGATTTTTTTTATCTTCACTCTTCATCTTCAGTCTCATTTGTGGTGTTGACTGTCAACAACGCTCTGGGCTTTGGGCAAACAATTCGCGGGCACCCTGTATTGTGTATGGATATGGATATTAGACCTTATTTTAAGGGAATCCTTCCGTTACATGTTCATATTTCCGTGTATTTTATACGATGTAAGATGTGCGGGTATATGCCTGCAATAGAGATTTTATGGGTTCATAACGTATGCATGGAATTCTTCGCGCACAGGTAGATTGCACAAAGCTCTTCTGCTAAACCCACTGATCGTATCAGTTTACGCGTGCATCCTGTGTTATAGGCTTTCGAGGGATTATTCAGTGAGTTAATTGAAACACAAATTCATTAATTTAGTCGCATTTTGTAGCGACACGCCGAGCAAAAACCGCGTACTTTTCATCGAGTCTCCCCACACAACGTAAGCCCGTTCATGTTGTTTTACGGGCTCTGTCAAGTACAATGGCGACCGAAACTTTTGATACAAGTATACCAAACTTGTCAATGCATCTGCGGAAGAACTGATGATTCAGTGACAACCGCGATATGAAGAAAGAAATCGCAGAGGCATTCAGAATTTTCTTCTAATTTCCAAGCATACAAGCAAGTATAGACAATACAAATAGAAAAGACCATATGTTATCAGTGTTATCACCACCGTCGTCACGGACATTCAGGCGCGTGTTGGCCCGCCGGGCAGCCGGGCATTTCCCGGTAGGCCCTCAGTCATAGGGCCTCAAGTGGCCTCCTTGTCGTTTTTTTTATATTTTAAAAAATTTCAAAAATGGATGGATTTTTTCAAAATATAAAATTGACTATTGAGTAAATAATTGATTTCAAGACTGTTTAGATCCTAATGGCTCGATACCAAGTTGGGGCTGAGACCGCCGTAAGTGCGGTTACCATAGCAACGGCGGATACCAACCAATCAGACCGCTGTATTTGGCGAGTTACGCCGTCCCAAACTTTGCGCCTGCAACTTGGTATCGAGCCCTAAGTATGTTTCGTTACAGTATTCTGATCGCCGTCGTGGCCTGGAATACCAATACCTACCCAAATAAGAGCGTGTAGAGCGCGTATAGTGTAATTGATATACCTATAATTCTAATAATTCACTTCCCATTTCAGCACAAAGTAAAATTCCACAAAATAATACAATGAAAGACATCAATAATGCACGAGCTGTACTGGGGCCCTATTTTCGGAACCGGGGAACAGATCATCAGGTAATGTTGCCTAGATGACAGCCAATCACAGCCCTGGTTGCCTAGCAACTTTGCATAGGCACGGATCACACGTTTCCCGAAAATAGGGCCCCCGGGGAAAAAGTGAGCCTCACTTAAAGTTCCTCTTGTGTACGAGTGCGATTTGATAATTATTGAAAATTCAAAAAACAGATGAGATAAAAATGAAAATATTATTGTTAAAATTATAAAATTCGAGTTAAAATTCAAACAGAGGAATTAAAAATGAGGTTGAATATCAAAAATCGGTAGAATTTATCAGAAGGTGGAATACTTCACAGTGTGGACAGCACTCCCAATGTCATTTGTTAAAATTCACTCTTTCAGTTCAGGACACTCTGCTTGTGATCATGTTATATTTTTGATTAAGTGTGGCACTTAATTGAACAATCTGGGAGCCAGATAAACAAAACAGTTTTGACCGACTTGAATTTCGGACGGGATAATGATAATTAACAACGGTGAGAAATGACGATTATCTGATTGATGCAGTGTTTTTTAGCGCATTTTCCATCTTGATGAAAATCGCTATTGCAACCGCTTTGTCCGTTCGTCCGTTCGTCCGTTCCTCGAACTCCTCCCAAACTAGACGACCTAGCTTTCTAATTTTTTCGCTGTTACATAGCTGCCACTCCCAAAGGAGGGCTAGGCTATATTGGATGTCCATATTGCGCCGCCAACATAGAGAAAACCGCCCCCGATAAACTTGAAATAACATAATATTGCACTTTCTACCAGACCTGATGCTCTGGTGTTCTCATTTTTTGAATAATACATAGTTGCCACTTATAAACGTAAGCCAAGAAACATTCCATCATTAATATGCGCCGCCGACATGAAAAAACTGCTAAAAACCGCCCCCAATCACTTTGAAATGAAAAACATAAACCCGAAGACATAGCGATCTGATTCTTTCGGTATTAAATAGCTGACTAAAAATAGGAAAGGATAGGCTACTTTTGGTTAGTCGCCGCCCCCAGATTCCGCCCCCCAAACGATAAAAAGTGCAATAAAATGAAAAACATAAACCCGAAGACACAGCGATCTGATTCTTTCGGTATATAAATAGCTGACTGAAAATGGGAAAGGATAGGCTACTTTTGGTTGGTCGCCGCCCCCAGATTCCGCCCCCAAGAGAAAAAAAGTGCAACTTTCAACAATTTTCACTGATTTAGCTGATACTGTTACCTTGAACATTAAGAAACTCTTGACTCAAACTGTGCAAGAATTTCTTTGCCAAACTCTGCCGCTCCCACACGCCGCCCCCAAAGTGAGAGATGAATGTAAAACATGAACCTGAAGACATAGCGATCTAATTCTTTCACTATATTGATAGCTGACTGAAATTGGAAAAATATAGGCCACTTTTAATTAGCCGCCGCCTCCAGCTGCCGCCTCCAAACAAACGAAAAATGCAACTTTCACAATTTTCACTGATTGTCATATTTCCCTCACATTTAGAAACTCCCAACTCAAACTGTGCAGCAGTTACTTTGCCGAATGCTGCCGCCCCCACACGCTGCCCTCAAAGTGAGAGATGAATGAAAAACATAAACCCGAAGACATAACGATCTAATTCTTTCGCTATATGGATACCTAACTGAAAATGGGAAAGAATAGGCTACCTTTGACATGGCGCCGCCTCCAACTTCCACCCCCAAAAGAGAAAAAGTGCAACTTTCAATAATTTCCACTGAATTACATTTTAATGTTACCTCAAACATTCAGAAACTCCCAACTCAAACTGTGGAAGAATTTCTTTGCCAAACTCTGCCGCTCCCACACGCCGCCCCCAAAGTAAGAGATGAATGTAAAACATAACCCTGAAGACATAGCGATTGAATTGTTCCGCTTTATAGATATCTGACTAAAAATGGGAAGAGATAGGCCACTTTTGATTAGTCGCCGCCTCCAGCTCCCGCCCCCAAACAAAAAAATGCAACTTCTTCAATTTCATTGATTGTCATATTTCCTTAAACATTCAGAAACTCCCAACTCAAACTGTGCAACAGTTACTTTGCAGAATGCTGCCACCCCCACACGCTGCCCTAAAAGTAAGAGATAATTGGAAAACATGAACCCGAAGACATAGCCATCCAATTCTTTCGCTATATGGATAGCCGACTAAAAATGGGAAAGAATAGACTACTGTTGATTAGTCGCCGCTCCCAGCTCCCGCCCTCAAACAAAAAAATATATTGATGAGTAAAAGAATTTTCATTCAAATCTATTCCATTGGCAAGTACCCCATTCTGATAACACAATATCACAATGAGTTTCGAATGAAGAAAGTGGGCAAGAAATGGTGTTTCTCCTTCAACCAAATTTCTTCACGTTCACAATATGCCTCTTTGAAAAAATGCGCTACTGAGACTCACGCACGTGAAGGCATACTCACTTGTTTTTTTTCAAATCAGCTTTCAGTATTATTATTAGAATTATTGTTGTCATCCCGAAAAATTTTCGTCTGCGGCGCCGTTTTGCTCTCTTCGCTCGCACTTTTTTAGAGAAAGGGTGTGGTCTTTGCACTTTTATTATTTGGAAATTCCCCTGTCCTAATTTTGATTTTTTTGAACCGCGGCAACTCCATTCGGATGGAGGGGGGGGGGGGGTGAGGGGCCTTCTGCCATGAATTTGCTCAGGCCCTCTTAAGGGTTCCAGCACGCGCCTGCGGATATTGGCATCAAAAATCAGCCAACCCTTTTTATTTGAATGATGGACTCGCCTGATTCCTACGCCAACCGTGAAAATTCGTGACGACATATGGTCTTTTCTATTTGTATTATCTATACAAATAGGTAATAGACCATTCCCACTGACATCACGCAGCTCCGTCTTGAACAGCTGATTCGGGGCAACGTCAGTCGGATGTGCGTTATCTGTCACGGGGCACGTGGGCTACGTTAGTCGTGTGCGTCAGTCAGATTGGTAATATGTCAATCTGTCAGTCGGTGTCAGTGTGTGAAAGTCACTGGTGACACAAATTTTTGACAAACTAACACGTATAGTTGACATCATGTTGACGTTGCCCCGAATCAGCCGGTCGACACGTGCGTATGACGTCATGTGGAAATGGTCTATTGTTAATGAACGACAACAGGTTAACGCGATTTCATTTTAAATCCGTCATTTACCAAACATACATATCTCATGAGGACTGGAAATTTTAGATTCTACATTTGGCAAAGCTTGTCAATTTTTGAATTTCAATTAGATCATCCCCACGATTTGAAGATCACTAACTTGTTCTTGAAGATTGAAAGGACATCCTTGGATTTGTGTAGAACTGAAAAGCTTCACGGTATACTCGTAGTTTCCTCATACAGTTCAGTCTACCGAAGTGTGCAATTATCCAATATATTTTTAGACGTATAGAGATGAAATATTCAGACTCTCGATTGTTGATTACACGTGAATTTTCGAATCATTCCGAGAAAGGCTTTTCAAATATGAAAATTATTATTTGTTTTCCCGAGCTCATCATGTTTCCTCATACGGCTCGGTGCACGCGAACGGGGTCGTTTTCTTTGGTGAAAAGCGCCATCGGTTGGCATACCCTACCTGCCTGCCTACCCGGTATCAAATTCTGATTTGATGACACAGCCCGAATTCAATTCAATTCCTCAAAGCCTCGCCGCTTTTATACATTTTAAGAAAACGCAAGATGAGTTTTTTAATGGTGTTTCGTAACAAGTGTAATCTTGCTCTATCCAGAGCTTGCATCATAATATTCCTGGCGTATAGAAAACCTTGCTGTATAGGGAGATGAAAACGGGATGAGATTATGGAAACGATAGACAGGGTGAGACTATTTCATCAAACGATCCCTCTTGAAATTTGTAAGGAAACCAACACTTTATCATCAGGTAGGTTACCTACCCTTCATACAGGGTGTGCGGCTGTAGAAGCTAGCGACTTCCAAAACTCGTGGCTACCACTTTTGACTAGTGTGTGGCCCTGTCGGCACCTAAAGCTAGGTGAGTTTGTATAGGCACTCTCTCACGGGATAGGTTCTAGGTTTTAACTTGTTCAGTAGGTATTGATTGTCCAAGAAAAATTCATTTATAATTAACCAAGCAGTACCTAATGAGAAGCAAACGCATCAATCGCCATTTCGCTATCATTCTTTCCTGTTAACCCTGAGATGCCCAAGCGGGGTAACTTGGGTCGTTCCACATTCGGAAATTTGGCTGTATTGTTACAAAGCTCGTGACCATCCCGGCTCTTTCCAGAGAAATCTAGATTTCCGCGTTACATTCGGGAAGCATCGAGACACTGCAGCGGTAGGTCACGACACGTTGAGACTTCTGGTGGAGGTGCCGTAGAAGGTATAGACAATACAAATAGAGAAGACCATATGTTATCACCATCGTCGTCACGGATATTGGGGCATCAAAAATCAGCCAACCTTTTTTTGAATGATGGACTCACCTGGTTCCTACGCAACCGTAAAAATTTGTGACGACATGTGTCTTTTCTATTTGTATTGTCTATACACGTGTATTCTCGACGCAGATGCCAGAAAAATCCTTGTGTGATGGAAACACCAACAATCAAACAGATAGCATCCAGAACCTTCGATGCCACTATAAGAGAGGAACTCGACCTGGCATCAGATAGAGTTGGAATCGAGCGACCGTGGCGATAACATCTCAAGCGACATTGTGAATTTCTAAGCGATTAATAATTGTGTGCGTTATTCAGTTGTATCGGTAGTAGTGGATAAAGTGCAGTTTGTTTACAAGTAAATCAGCGCGTTTAATTTCGAAATAGTTGAACCCGAATACCGTAACAGTATGTTTGTTTGTATGTTTGTCTGTAACCTTCCACAATAACAGCCGCAACGTCTATCCGATCGACTTGAAACTTGGTACACGCAGACATGGTTCCACCGTCGAATGAGCCTATTAGTTTTTGGCTGTCATCTGTCAGACGGAAGTGTCACTATCAAAAAATGACAGACACTATATCTCACGGAACTTGACTTGCGATATGCCGTTTGAAAGCTCATGAGAAACTGTATTCGGAACAGTTTTGAGTATTGCCCCATCTGTCATCTGATAAATAATGAAAAATATCAAAGTTCAAAACTTTACCATTTAAATATTCAAAATCTATCCAATGGATTGAGACCAAATTTGGCAGGGAGCAACAAAACAGAAGGATCAGTCGGAAGTTGCAATCTTTCATCATTTCTCAGTCAAACGTTATGAATTCTCAGAATTTCTTCTTGCCGTTGCCATCCAAGAGGGCCTCTCACCCGGGTTTAGACCAGAACGACTCGCTTTTGATGCAGGACTCCACTTAAAAAATGCATTCCCGCTTGAGGATCGACTTTTTCGAAAAAGTCAAACTGATACCGGAATTATATTGGATTCGGCGTCGTGTAGATTCATTTCAGCATGGTTCCGGTTTTCTGACGATAATTTTTAAGAATGAAATTGACACATTCCGTGAATTTGGAGAAACTGCAATGCTAACTTTGACACGCGGTGAGCCCCACAAAATATTTATTTCAGCTGCAGAGGTGCTGGAAATTAAAGTTGGAGAAAAAATTGAATTATTTTTAAGAGGGAACACTTTTGAAATCGGACTCACGGTTTCCTAGTTTTCATCTCTGAATAAGTTGCAAATTTTCCAGCTTTTCATCCCGTGAACAGATTTTCACCAATTGTTTTTAAACAAGAGGCAACTGGCTCTTGAACATTTTCTAATAATTTTTTCTCCAATTTCCCGGGAATTTCTCTGTTGAGAATGGTTAACAGGCCTGGGTTATCGAAACTGGACTTGAATGATTGAGCTTAAAGACGTGTAATTGGCGATCTTCATATTAAGATGATTTGAAAAAAGATTCGAGGTTTTACCGAAAAATTCAAATTTTCAAAGTTTCAAATTTCCTGCTAATTATTTTCAATCTTTCTGTGGTGCCAGTTTCAGATCGTTCACCTTCATCCATGTACCAATGCGTTTGACTGCTTCACTCGCTTTTCTTTCTACATATCTTTCTAACTCTTAAGCTTGTGAACAGAAACCAATGTCTCTTTTAAAAAGAGTAAGTGTTTTGAAATTCTCCAAGTTTTCCGATAGTTTTTCACGTTAAAATGAGTGACCGGCCTAGCTTATCGAGACCAGGCTCAAATGATGGAGCTCATAATCGAACCCTCATTTAGGAAAATATCTCAGCTCTTCGAATTTTTTTCACAAATTGTAGCTTCTCAACCAAAGGGACGTCTCATACCAAGATTTCTATCCATTCCTTGCTACTCGTCGGGAAGGTCTTGGGGTGACACAACCGTTTTTTTCTCAAATAAGGTGGGTGGGCTCCTCAAGTATCTCACTTGATTATTTGTGTGAATCATAATTATAATCTAGGGGACAAGCACATTCAGACGATTTCTAAAATTATCATAACTTTTGATTGCCGTCAGCGATTTCGTGTCTGTTTCCAGTGTTTGATAGCCCAATCCTTTGTTTTCATGTTTTGATCACGTCGAATACGAACAATGTTTAATAAATAATAAAGTTTCTACAGGGTGATCAATGGAACAGTGTAAAATTGCCAAAAGTTCAGTACGAGCGCGATTTCCCAAAAACAAATTTTCATGCATTCCAATAGCACAGTTATGAAGACTGGTATTTTAGCTTCAGAAATGTTTTTGAATTTTGAAAATCGAAGGTAAATCGCCAAAGATAATATATTGATCATTTTGTGCCGCCATGTTGAACTCCCAAGAAGTGATCCGATTTCATTGAAACTTAGATCACATTCATGTCTGGTTTCAGTAATTGGAATTTCAAGGTCAAATGTCTTTCTCGGTCCCTTTCAAGCCGCCACATTGAACTTTCATGTAAATGATTGGATTTTAGTGTGTTTCAAGCTTCATTCAAATTGAATCATTTATGTAAAAAGTTCAATATAGCGGCTCGAAAGTGATCGAAAGTGACATTTGACCTTGAAATTCCAATTACTTGAACCAGACATGAGTGTGTTCCAAGTTTCAATGAAATCGAACCACTTTCTTTTTTCTTGGAAGTTCAACATGGTGGCACAAAATAACCAATATCTTTGGCAATTCACCTTCGATTTTCTAAATTCAAAAACTTTACTGAATCTGAAATACCGATATTCATAACTGTGCTATTGGAATGCATGAAATATTTTTTGGGGGAAATCGCGCTCGTACTGAACTTCCGGCAATTTTACACTGTTCCATTGATCACCCTGTAGCGACCTTATGAAACACTGTTCCTATTTGACGTGATCAAGGCATGAAAACGAAAGATTGGGCAATCGAACACTGAAAACCGATATGAAATCGCTTACGAAAATCAAAAGTAATGATGATTTCAGAAATCGTCTGAATTTGCTTGTCCCCCAGATTCTTTTGACGTGTGTATATAGCGTCACTTACCAAGAAGTGAACTTTGAAAAAAAATTATTAAAAAAAAATCGGTCACTACCCTATTCTATTTTGTGGACAGCCAGTGGGTGTTGAGACTATTTTTCAGTTTATGACAATTCGTTGGATTTTTTCTGAATATCCAATGTGAAGAAGTCTGAGTGGTTCTGGTTACTATGAAGTTATCAAGTGTTTTGAATAGTTGAGCGATATCAAATTTTCGAAAAATGGCGAGGGAACCCAGTGACCCCACTTAGGTCTTAACGTAGATTTGTGTAGCTTGGATATCTAAGGGTTAAATTAAGTCTTCAAGTGTTCGGCTAGTGTGGAAAATTTGTTCTAATCCTCCCAAAAAAAAGAACATGGTAACTTGGCGTGTTTGGTATCTATTTAGTCCAGGAATTTCAGCTGTTTAAATCGCAAATAGCGAACAAAAATGATAACTAGTCAGATTTTTGTATATAAGCTCAGTTAAGCATGTAGTTCAACATAGTAAAAGTCCTCAAGAATCCGGTGTGAGCTTCGGCCGTTGTGGCCTCGAGAAGAACTTGAGGGTCAGTTTTTTGCGTATATCTCATGAACAATAGCACTTGGGAAAAAAGTTTCTGGGGAGAAATTGTTGAAAATTTCATTGTCTACAAAAAAGGATCCCACACATTTCATCGTCAGTCATCTCCTTTTTACGAAGGCGCAGAGCGGACATCAGAGTTTTTTTATGATTTCGAAAAAAAAATCACGAAATTATGGGGATAAAGTCAGAATTCTGAGTTTGAAGTCGGAATTCTGAGTTTGAAAGTCAGAATTCTGAGTTTAAAGTCGGAATTCTGAGTTTGAAAGTCAGAATTCTGAGTTTAAAGTCGGAATTCTGAGTTTGAAAGTCAGAATTCTGAGTTTAAAGTCGGAATTCCGAGTTTAAAGTCGGAATTCTGAGTTTGAAAGTCAGAATTCTGAGTTTAAAGTCGGAATTCCGAGTTTAAAGTCAGAATCCTGAGTTTAAAGTCGGAATTCTGAGTTTAAAGTCGGAATTCTGAGTTTAAAGTCGGAATTCTGAGTTTCAAACTCGGAATTCTGCGCGCGCACAATTCCGAGTTTCAAAGTCAGAATTTTGCGCGCGCATAGGCAGGAATCGAGCTGGTTGATTAAATAGTGATTGACAAGTTGACGACCCTAACGATACCTACTTACTCGCTAGGTATTTAATGAAATCTTCGAGAGATGTAACAACTTGTGCTTTTTCTAAACCCGAGTCTAAACCCTTTTTTTCCTTAACACGATACGGACATTCCACACAGCCGATCTGGTTAATTCTTTGTCCGTAGCGTGCGTCATCATGTGCTTCTTCATACACCTCTCCTTCGCGCAATACGAACATTTGGTACAATCGAACCAGTCGATGGCGTCGGCGGCGACATGGCTCCACCTGAATGAAGTTCCTATGTGCTTTGAACGATAAGCCTCGATAAGAACACTCGGCGCATTGTAGGTACAATAGCAGCAATAGCATATTATTACATAGGGTTGTGAAAAATGCTATATGCTACCTATTATAGCTGCGGCGCCTCTTTAAATCCCGAAGCGCAGCGCAGTAATGTTTTCGTTGGGCTGGCAGTATCGTGGCTGTCAAGCGCATAGCTGGGGCACTATTTGGTGCCACTGACAAATTTTGACTAACGTGATTAGGTAGGTACCTACTAACAACCCAAATTGTGGACACGTCCAACTGTTCGCAATGTTCGCATCGGACTGACTGAATTCTTCTTCCAACTCAACCAACACGTCCAAAGGAATTACAAAAATGTTCATGCAGCCGAACTGTACAATGCCATTGTCGAACCGGAACAGTTCTCTTGCATCTACTGCAACTACAAGAGCCATAAGCGTTTCGACTTATACGAACATTACAGACAAACACATGGATATACCTACAATGATAATTTCGCGCCGTCCCCTCCCCCCTCCACCTTTGCGTTATAACGTGACACAACTGTAATAGCATACCTATAGCATTATTCACAACCCTATGTAATATGCTATTGTTATTGTTGCTTTTGTACAATGCGCCGAATGCTCTTATCGAGGCTCATCGTTCGAAGCCGAGTTCAAAGCACAAAGGAACTTCATTCGGGTGGAGCCATGTCGCCGCCGACGCCATCGAGTGGTTCGATTGTACCAAGTGTTTGTATTGCGCTAAGGAGAGGCCATTTAATCAACCGGCTCGATTTCTGCCGATGCGCGCGCAGAATTCTGACTTTGAAACTCGGAATTGTGCGCGCGCAGAATTCCGAATTTGAAACTCAGAATTCCGACTTTCAAACTCAGAATTCCGACTTTAAACTCAGAATTCCGACTTTAAACTCAGAATTCCGACTTTAAACTCAGAATTCTGACTTTAAACTCGGAATTCCGACTTTAAACTTAGAATTCTGACTTTCAAACTCAGAATTCCGACTTTAAACTCAGAATTCTGACTTTCAAACTCAGAATTCCGACTTTAATCTCAGAATTCCGACTTTCAAACTCAGAATTCCGACTTTAATCTCAGAATTCCGACTTTAAACTCAGAATTCTGACTTTAAACTCGGAATTCCGACTTTAAACTCAGAATTCTGACTTTTAAACTCAGAATTCTGACTTTAAACTCAGAATTCTGACTTTCAAACTCAGAATTCCGACTTTAATCTCAGAATTCTGACTTTCAAACTCAGAATTCCGACTTTAGACTCAGAATTCTGACTTTATCCCCATAATTTCGTGTTTTTTTTTTCGAAATCATAAAAAAAAACTCTGATGTCCGCTCTGCGCCTTCGTACCTTTTTCGTCGAAACACAAGAAAATAAAAATAGTCCAGATGCTCGATGCTGAAGACTGGTATGGACCTTGAGTTTTATGATGGCGGAGTGCCACTTTGTAGGTAGAGGTGTAGTTTGATCCACTCTTTTTTGATTGAAACTTGAAGCCATCAAGACGAACTATGCCGGCGGCATATACAGGGTGAAATAAAAATAAAAAGCTAAACATTCGTACCTCGAGAACCAAAATAGGTGAAGACATGTAAATCGCCATGAATAATTCTGATTTCATGGTCATGAAGTCGTCGTAAACTTGAATTGAATATCTTGAGCCGTTCTTGAATTATTTTCAAAAGACTGAAGTTGTTACCAAAAAAAAAATATATTCTCGTCTACTTATCAGAAAAAAAGTTGACTGTGTTTTTTCTGAAATAAGTTGGCCTAGAGAAGGCTTTTCACTGTAATTTCATTTTAAATGTGATTTATCATTGTTTCGATTCAAAACACCAAGTTTCGAATCAAGATCTGAAGAATTACTGATATACAGAAATCTATTTTTTTTCGTAACGACTTCAGTCTTCTGAAGATATTCCAGAAACGGCTTAACATATCTGATTTAAGTTCACGACGACTTCATGGTCATAAAACTAGAAATATTTTTGGCGATTCACATGTTTTTACCTATTTTGGTTCTCGAGGTACATTTGTTCAATTTTTTATTTTTATGTCACCCTGTATATGCCGCCGGCATAGTTGGTATTGATGGCATTAAAACTCAATCAAAAGAGAATGGATCGAACAACACCTTTACCAAGTGGCACCCTGCCACCATAAAACTCAAGGTCCGTACAGTCTTCGGCATCGAGCATCTGGACTATTTAGCTTTTCTTGTGTTTTGACGAAGAAGGAGTGGACTGATGATGGAATATGTGAGGACCTTTCTTGTAGACAACACAATTTTCAACAATTTTGCCTCAAGTGCTTTACCTCCAAGTGCCATCGTTCACGAGATAAACACGAAAAACTGATCCTCAAGTTCTTCTCGAGGCCACAACGGCCGAAGCTCACACCGGATTCTTAAGGACTTTTACTATGTTGAACTACATGCTTAACCGAGATTATATACGAAAATCCGGCTAGTTATCATTCTTGATCGCTATTTTTTCTATAATTCCTGGACTAATCACTTATTACATTTTCGCATTAGCTCATTCCATTTATGAAGTCTAAATTGCGATATTTATATTTTTAGCATCATGCCAGGCGAAGAAGTAAGCAACTCTCATTGCTTAGTTCAACAGCGGTTCCTACAATAGTCTTCAATCGATATCACTGATAGCATTACTGAAAAAAAAAGGTTGGACTGTTCTCTAACAATCATTTAAGAGTTCACTGTTGCTAAGGGCTAAGTTCACGGTTCACTCTAATGTTTTCATGTTGATTTGAACTGCCACCGTCTATTGTAATGATCATTCAACCTTTATTGATTTATCGCACTGGAATTTGTTCTCCCCAATGCTTTTTGCAGATTCTAGAATTCTGTGTTGGTCTATAAGGTTCACGAAAGTCATGAAATCGCCATTTTATTCTAGCGAGCGGCAGATTTTTCACTTTACCGGCTTCAACCACCACTAGAGCGAAAATATTGTTGAACTCCTCGAAGTTATCTATCAATAAAAACGTTCAATATATCCAACTGCGGTGAAATCAGGGAACAGTTCCGTTCCGTTTTGTACGTTTTGCCATCGGCAATAAGTGAACTTGAAACTTGAATAACTTGATTGAGGTGGCGGCGGCGGCGGCGGCGCCGGGGCTTCCATCATCACCGCGCCGAAGATGGATGACAGACAAATAAGTGGAATGATACCGGGGGCGTAATTGTGTGGGTTCGTCGCTGCGGAATTCGCGATAAATGCGAGTATTGTTATTCAAAGTTTGCGACAAAATTCTTAAAAGCGGAACGACAATAAGATGTCTGCACATAATGGAGATATAAGTATCGTTATTAATCCCGTATCGCGTGTATAGCGCGCGAGCAGAGGGAAAGCACTCGGTTGTGCTTCACGCCTCGTAAAGTCGGGACAAAGAACTGAACTCGACATGCCATAGTCAAAGGACTTACTTTATGCCATTATTTCACTACAGAAATGTATGGGGCATACTAATCACATAACGTTTCATTCAAAACTTGGGCTTTCTCTCTCCGCCAGAGAGTTCTGTGATGCCGAAGCTCTCGCGTTAAAGCCGCTGTCGTGAGGACGACGATGCCGGGGTGACTATGAATGGTGCCGCTGCGCGCCGCCACTGATGCGGTCGGCACCACGGCTCTTTTTACCCGCTCAGACGATAAATTTGCTTTGCAATGCATCCGGATCACAGTCGCGAGGGGGAACGCAAGCGATACATTCGAGTTTCAAGCAAAATGGACCTCTCGGGAACCGTTTATGAGTCTAAATTGTGAAATAAGGACACAATGCACGTAATTAAGTGCACTTATACGTGTTGCATGCGCCTTAACCTACACCGTTTCAATAATGTGATGGCACTAGCTTGCAGTATGAGATCAATAATTGACAGTGTTGTCTCATTCAAGACAAATAATATGTGTACCTAGATATATGGAATGAAATAAGATGCAGTGAAACTTTGCAGGACGCGCAGGCGTTTGTGCGACGAGCGCAGCGAGTCTCTGTGAAACTGCAAAGCACAGTCATTGTTGTAGGTTTCCATCACAAAGCATCAACAACCTTGCCTATTATGAGTACAAACTCAATTCTTGGCCTGAAAAGACTGCATTTCCTGAGTTAGTACGCTATCTCTATCATGTCAAAACTGTACTTACTCGAAATTTTTGATTTTTAAAATCATTGCTCTGGGATCTTTTCTTGAAATGTTATCTTTATAGCCGCTTTTCAATTCAGTTCAGTATATTGATTGTTCCTTCGGTATTACACCATGAACAAGAAAACCGAAAAGAAAACAAACGGATAAGATAAATTGACATATCAAGTTAGTACTCGTTTCTGCTGAACGCCCTCAGCCTGAGATCCCTCTTCAATAAAGTAAGCAATTCTAATAATAACAGAAGTATCATTTAAACTGCGCAAGAATTGGAATGATTCACTCGAGAATTTCGCCTTAATTCAAATGGGGATATCTCAGGAAAAAAATCCGGTTTTTTCTGGACACATTATTGAGAAGCATACATCAATATCTCGAAACGGTTTTAAGGTCATGATCGTTTATTGCTTTTTAGAAGCACTCACTGTATACGCTTCTACAGGGAGCTGAGAGATAATCTTCGCAAACTTGGACGGATGTGGATATAGACTGGAGTTAGTAGAATGAGTGAAGATCGCTGTTTCTGTCAATCCGTGCTGTTTTCAAATAATTATCAACTCATATTATACTTTTCTCCAAAGTTGTTTTTTTTTGTTGGTATTCTCCGCTGCCACTTCGTCAAATTTACGAATCCGGAGTGCCCGAGGGAGTGCCTAATTTGGACCGGATAGTTTATCGGTTATCCGGCTATCCTGTCAAGGGGTACACCGGATATTCGGTATTCGGTATCCGGCTAAATCACCATCCGTTGCATCTCTACTATTTTCGTTCTCGTTCCTTCAAAAGTTATTTCCGTTTTTTCAATGATGCTGTCGATTTAAACTCAAGATTTCTTTTCTTTTAGGATATCCTTGTCGTCTATTCCGATTTTCTGGGGTGCTCTTGATAGTGTATCGGGTGTGTAGAATTCCTTTCTGGGTACATGCTGCATGTTGTATGTGAATCGATATAGTCTCATGCGGAATCTTTTGCGTCTTTCTGTCACATCACTGATGACCTTGGTTTTCAAAATTGTTACCAAAGGTTTATGATCTGTCAGAATTGTGGACTCTTTTCCAAATAAAAACTGGGAAAATTTTTCGCACGTCCATGTTATGGCCAAGGACTCTTTTTCGATTTGTGCGTACATTTGCTCCGTGGGTAGTGATTTGAACAGTACATTGTTGGATTCCATGATTGGTCTTTCCGTTGTTGTTCTAGTACTCCTTCAAGTCCATAGAAAGAAGCATCAGTCAGGATCCGTGTTGGTTTATTCGCATCGTACATTGCGATAGTAGGTGGCGCTGTGAGTGATTTCTTCAATTCTTTGAATGACCCTAATGTTCTGGAGTCCACAGAAATACGTTGGTCTATTTCAATAGTTGACGTTATAAAAACGTTTTTTTCTGCAAGATCCGGGATGAACTTTGCGATGTGATTAACCATTCCCAAAAACTGTCCGACGCCTGTGATACTTCTTGGTGTCTTGAAATCGGTAATTGTCGCTGGATCTATATTGATCTCTTCGTTTCCGATGATGTGGTCTAAGAATTCCAGTTGATGGAACCCAAATTGGCATTTTTCTTATTTAGCGTGAGACCGTTCACTCGTATTATCTTGAAAACTCTGGCAGGGCGTTTATTGTGTTAAGCGACGTCTTTTGCATAGATGATGATGTCATCCATATGTACTAAAGCACCTTCTTCTTTTTCAAATAGTAGATTCATGCCTTTCTGGTAGAATTCTGGTGCCGAGCATTTTGCGGTCCTGGAGTACACATTCACTGGGACAGTGCACGAATAAGATGCAGCCCATGTTGCTGACATGTTCCACAGCTATTGTGTCAGCGTCACTCCTATTGCTGATTTTGCTATTTTTTACAGGGTGTTATTTGAAAATGTTCCAAATCGATATCTCCAGGACGAGAAGACGTGGAGTGAGAACTCTTTCTATTGTCGTTAGATCAGATGGAGTGCTGCTTGAAGTTTTTGAGCCTAAAACCTTCAAATAGTGGCAACGTTTACACCGGTGGACTAAAACTGGACTGACCCAAGCACTGACTCAAATTCCACCTAAAGCAATTCTTCTCTTCCAGCGTTTTCACCGGCAGACTAACGCGGCCGACCTATTTTAAAATATGAACTTGAACTAAATAAATATAAAAACTAAATTTACTCCAGTCCACGGCTAACCGGAGACCTGACCCAAGCTACTTGGTCCTAATTTGGTCCTTGTCTACGATCGTTTACACCACGTGGACTAAAATTATTTGGGTCGAATTTAGTCTTAGGTCGCGGACCAAAGCCACGGTGTAAACGTAGCCAGTGGCTTTCCTAGAAAACTGTCGTGTTCAAAAATTTAAGGAACCTACTATCATTTGTGTACCACTGAAGAACCGTCGCTGTGAAAATTTGGTGGTTCTACGACTCTTCACTAGATGGGAAAAAAATTTCAGGTAGAATCTGACAGGTTTGAGTTTTCCGTGACATTTGACGTAGGGAGTGATTTTTTCGGAAAAACAGGTAGCACAAAACTTTCGTTATTTGACCCAAGCAATGTCATGGTCTGGGAAGCCTTTGTGTTGGTTCAATCCAATGAATTGAAAAAAGAACAGCATTTTTACCAATCTCACGTGAATTGTAGCAGGTTATGCCAAATTTGGGATAGTGGATGGCTCCAAATTTCGGATTGCCAAAAAGCATGCAAAAAATCCGATAAAATAAAAAAGTCATAGAAAGGACTGTGAAACACACCAGGAGCACTCGTCTCTAAGTGCCTTGGAAGATTCAGCTTTTGATAACGATTCAAACATGGGAGATCCACCTGCGATAATAATGCCGGAGTGCATGCTTTGCGGACGGACACTTTTTGGAAGATTGTACTGGCAGAAAATGGTCCTCGAAAATGCTTTGAATAGAAACAGGAAGGATGTGCAAACAGAGAAAAGAAGAAGGCCCACATTTGCGATTTTTTTTGTAAATATTTTTCACATTTGAAAACTGGGTGCCCAATTTCGGATAGGGGTGCTCGAAATTAGGGACCTTTTTTTGCAATCCAGAAAAATGCAATATTTCATGAATTCTCATTTGTTTTTAAGATCTTGGTCAGTATAAATTATTTGATTGTCAGCTGTGCTTTGTCACACTATTATAGGCTTTATATCAAGATTAAAAACCAGATGAAAAAGTGTTTTTTTTTGCATAAAATTCATGCCGATGAAGCTATCCGAAATTAGGCGACTTTCCTCAATTTTTTCATCACTTTTTAAAATCAGTAATGAAATTTCTTACATTTTGGCAGAGAAGCACATTCTCTGCTGACAACAATAGCAATAATTATAAATATTTGTGGGTCCTCCACGGGCACGTGTGACAACATATTCTGTTAGGCAAGCTTCGAATCCAGTCGTTGTTGAAATTTTGTGGCAGCACCAGCCTTCTTGTCCTAAATGTACCTATACTTAAACTTTCTGACTCTCTTATCACTTAGGAAATCAAAAAATTTTGTTTCAAAATAATTATCAGCATGCAGGGAAAGCATTCAGGCCATCAAAATTTTGACTAAATCACAATTTCATAACCTTACCGCCATTGCGAAGCTCACTCCTTTCCTTGTTCATGAAAAACTAAGACACGCCCCGGGAAATAGCCTTGAGGTATTTCTTTCCAATCATCTTTGTTTTTCGCTGCAAGTTTAGCTTTGCTCCAAGACATTCCTACTTCTGCAAGTTCTCAAATTATTGTTTTTCTACATGTTTATATAGATCTGCCTTGTTTTTCTTCGCCTTCCAGATTGAAATCTAGTGATTGCCTTGTAATATCGAGTGGAACCGTATTAGGTACCCTACCTACCTACAATCGGTTGCACAGCTTTCTTCATTATAGCAAGCCGTGGAAAAATGTGTTACGTTACGTTGGTATAACTTGTTTGCAGCTAATTGTCTACATTTGCAATTTTCAATGTGACATTCTTGTCACCGTCTCGAGGCGTCATGTATATACGGAATAGGAAATTTACGGGAATACGCGAGGAATCGTTAGTTTCCTTGGAGTGAAACCTCCATTCCACCAGCACCCACACATGTTGTGGAAGTCCTTGTGTCCATTAGATTCATCGGCCTCTCATCGGAGACGGAGATCTTCAAGTGCGGTCTAGAATCTCCAGGCAAAGAACGTCAGATGAAGGAAAACACTTTTGATCCACAAGTAGTAATCTCTACGCCGAACTGAGGAACTTGAAGAAGAAATATATATTTTTTTAATTCATCACATGAGCTCTTTATTCAGCCGTTCGGCCCCGTGACGAAGGACTGATTGGTGATCGTATAAATTTTCGCCAACGTGCTTGTTGCAGCTGGCACTCCAGTGTGAATCGAAATCTTCTCCGTAGCCCTTGACTTCGTATCGTTCTTTCTGAATAGGTGCCTCCCGTCCACTACTTGTTGAGGCCTATAAGCACTCAGGCATGACCGATCTCCGATGAATTGACAGGACCCGCATCAGTTTGTCGACTGTTTGAGTTTGGCATTGGTTCATTTTTATCTGTGGATAGTGAAGGACATTTGACTTGATCGTGAGAAAGCATAACGGTATCGGTTCTGGTGTAAACAGTGGAATGGCCAAATTTTTCGCAATGAACACGGAGCTTATTACGTTTTCACCTAATTTGCTCTGTCACTTCGCGGATCACCTTCCACCAGTCGCATTATCATCTTCAGTGACGGTTTTGTTTCCAAAATTAGCTCTTTATTCGCAGTTTACACCTTGTGCCTACAAACTGCCAGTGTTTTTGGTAACACTAACATGATTAATAATAATAAATAATTTTATTTAATAATTTACCGCAATGATCTTGATGTTGAAGAATGCATTGATGTCGGAATAGTCAGTACCGGCCTGGTCATCCGTTATAATGATTATTATCAAAGAGTACCTAGGATTTTGATCACATCTACCTCGTAAACTCACTTCTTGTTATAACTACCAAGTATGAACTTATGTCGTCGTTCCTTTATGTTTCACCTCGATATTATGCGAAGTATGTTCGCAGGATCAATAATAATTCTTATGGAGAAATTCCGATAGGTACAAAAGCACGGATTCCAAACTCGTTTTTTCCTGAAACAGTACTGACGACGTGGCATAAAGTGTGATGCGGTGTAGTAAATGTGTGCCTAGTGTGTGGCGCAATATTGAATATGAAAGCCCGAGTCTAATGATAGGACGCTTTTCTGGTTGTTAAGCCAGTTAGGGTACAAATCTCCAGGGCTTACTCTCTACAGCTCCGGGATAATATCCAATTATAGGGAGCTATTTACTCATGCGTTATCTCATTAGTGGCGTAAGCTGCACATGTGAACGGTACATGGAGGATGAACGTCTTTTTTGCCATGGCATATGACCAACGGCCCGTCAGTAATATTCAAACTAGGAGCAGGGGCGGGTGCATCTCGACGCACCAGCGGATCATCCACGTATGACAAGTCGACTAACGAGCCGGAAATATGACAAGAATTGAATTTAAAAACTGAAATATCGCATCCGTCCGGAAATTCGTGCTCTGCTCTCGATTACATCGCAGCACCTACGCCATGACAGATTCAATTTAGCATTGAAACAAGTTAGTTATTTTGAATTCGCTGCCAGATTCCATAGAAGCAAGCTTGGCTGGAAGGATCCGTTTGGGAGAAGGATTTGCTAATAGCCACGTTTCTTTCGAATAAAATCATTTATTTTGAATACAATTATATTACAATTACAATTGTCCCAGCCAAGAACTGTGTGAGTAAATAATAGTATATCACATACCAAGACGAGAAATACATCATTACTGCTTAGGGCACAGAGGGTACTATTTCACTCACAACCATGTACTCAGCTTGCAGGATTACAGGCGTTCAAAAGTTGGAATCTGATAATTAACTTTTTGTCATAACTTCCAGATAGGCCGATCAATTTTGCTGAAACGTGGTTCAGGAAATACTGATTAACACACTTATTGTTTGGTTGGATGCATATTTTGAAATTTCCCTTCTATAGCTACCATTTCTTCACTTTCTCGGGACGTCGCAAAGGGTCACTTCCCAACCTCCTACTAAGTATGTAATGAATCAATTACCATGATAGTTGTGAGTGAATTCATTTACAACTGCATGTTCAAGGAAAAGAAACAGTCTTCTGTTCACCTGAAATTGGTCGTAACCAACACTACGAAAATAAAACAATGGATTATCTGAACTGGTTTGTCCATCACTCATTGTTTTGATTTTTGTAGTCTTGGTTGCGACCAATTTTAGTACAGGAAAAATAGTAAAAAAATCTGAAAAACCTCGGAAAAAATATGGACGTCCTGAAAATTTGAAATTTTGTTCAGAATTGAGTGCTCTACAACATATCCAAAATCGCCAAAAATCGCACCCGGGGGTTTTGAGTTATTGGAGGGGGGGTAAAAAATTGCAACTTAAAATGGAGGGGATGAAACTTGTCAATTCATTGGAAGCAAATACGTTATGATTCGACGCATCATATCCCGTTGATACCATTTTGACACAAAAAGTGTCAATTACTGTTGAAGGGGGGTCGTGGGGGGGCAAAGCTCTGCTAGGTGGTCCATTTTGTTTTTCTGGCCATGTAGAACCGATCACAACAAGTTTGGTATCTTTTCCGACTAAATTCAATCTCTTGAACTCGAATCCGATCTGTAAATTTGAATGAAAACAAGTTTGAACAAGTTGACTTGGAAAAACTTGTTTTTCCTTTGACAATTTTGACGAATTTTTTTTTTACTGTTAGAGGTGTTCATGTTAAAAAAAATTTCAGGGGTCATTAGATTGAGGTGTATTCTTCACGAAAATTATCCACTGAATGTATAATTTTGTTTCTCGAGTTCAAAAAACCGATTTGAACCTGAGCCGGCTCGGCGCGTCGTCTACTACTGACCAGAACACTACAGCATGCACCTTTAAATGAAAATAGCTCAAACTTTCAGAGAGATAACAACTTATCTTTGAAAATTTGATTATATGTGCAGAATTGAATTCTCTTTAACATAAACAAAATCGCCATGAATTGCACTGCAGGGTTTTGAGTTATTTGAGGGGAGAGGTAACAGTTCATGGAGCACAAATCTTGAGAAAATGTTATCCTTCTCCTCGAATAACTCAAAATCCTGCAGTGCGATTCATGGCGATTTTGTTTATGTTATAGAGAATTCAATTCGGCACATATAATCAAATTTTCAAAAATAAGTCTCTATCTCTTCGGAAGTTTGAGCTATTTTCATTTAAAGGTGCATGCTGTAGTGTTCTGGTCAGTAGTAGACGACGCGCCGAGCCGGTTCAGGTTCAAATCGATTTTTTGAACTCGAGAAACAAAATTATACATTGAGTAGATGATTTTTGTGAAGAATACACTTCAATCTAATGACCCCTGGAAATTTATGGGAGATGAATACCTCTAACAGTGAAAAAAATATTCTTCAAAATTGTCAAAGAAAAAACAAGTTTTTCCAAGTTAACTTGTTCAAACTTGTTTTCATCCAAATTTACACATCGGATTCAAGTTCAGGAGATTAAATTTAGTCAGAAAAGATATCAAACTTGTCGTGATCGGTTCTACATGGCCAGAAAAACAAAATGGACCACCTAGCAGAGCTTCGCCCCCCCCCACGACCCCCCTTCAACAGTAATCGACACTTTTTGTGCCAAAATGGTATCAACGGGATATGATGCGTCGAATCATAACGTATTTGCTTCCAATTGATTGACGGGTTTTATCCCCTTCATTTTAAGTTACAATTTTTTACCCCCCCTCCAATAACTCAAAACCCCCGGGTGCGATTTTTGGCGATTTTGGATATGTTGTAGAGCACTCAATTCTGAACAGAATATCAAATTTTCAGGACGGTCATATTTATTCCGAGGTTGAAATCTATCTTTCTTGTACTATTTAAGGTGATCAAGAGGCTGTTTCTCCTTCTTGAACATGCAGTTGTAATTGGATTCCTTCACCTACAATTTTTGGCTTGGACAAGCAAAAAATACCTCAATGTATTCAGAATGAATGATTTTTTCAAAAGAAAATTGCCATTTAGCTAATCCTTCTACCAAACGAGCTAGAGACGGCGTTTGAGATTTGGGTCAACTCTTATTGAACACTCTATTCTAAATGTTTGTCTTAGGTCAATTTTAATCATTAGGTCTCTTACCTAAAGTTTTAGCTTCAATATGAGCCGCAGATTCTTAAAATCGGCCAACGACGAAAAAAGTTATCCATACAAAACCAAAAAGATGATTCCTTTGCGTTCACCCCGTAAATGAAGAATAGAAGCAAAGAATTCGAACACCACCCTGTACTTTAAGGCTTACTCCGTCTTCGTTGTGCTAAAAATTCAAGAAAAAAAACTCTTTTTTGAGCGGAAGCTTCTTGACGATTCAGAAATTTTGAACTGTTGTACAATCTTATTGAACACCCTTTACAAAATTCATGTAAACTATTTAGTGTCTTGCAAAACCACGGACTTGAAGTCGAAGGATGAAGTCAACGGACACTTTAAACAGAATACAAATTCATTGTAGTAGTCTAAATTTACAACAAATTGAAAAAATGCAAAAATCTTTGGAACGATATAGGTATTGATCTGTGCGTAGTTTATATCCAAAATAAGGTTGGCAAGTCTGACGGGCATCGGCGCATATCATCCACTCTGTCCATGTCAATTGTCAATTATGTGAGTACCGATTATGTCCAAACCTCAAGTCAAATTTCCCCATGGAACCGGCGCACGCAGCGGGTCCACGAGTTGATATCGCGGTGGCACATAGAAGACCATCCAATGTCTTTATTGATGTAGGCTATGCTATAAGCCAGTAGATCGAAATTAACAGTGAAACGGCCTTGCAACCAATTTTTCCTAGTGATTATTTGTGAAGTCCCAGTAGCTTATTTGTCTTTAGAGCACCAGCAGTCCACTGGGAGCCTTCTCACTTCACTTGAAGTCCCGTTCTTTGACTTGTTCATCTTGAACTCTATTAGCCCTCTTGCAACAACATCAGCACCCTCTTTGATGATCGTTTAAAACAACATGATCTTGTCAACTTGAAGTTCCATTGCCATGAAGCCTTCTAGTGCTTATCATTAAACTCCCAACCTGAAGCCCCAGCAGCCCCCTTGTGGCTTTGGTGTTCGACGGTGCTCTGCTGGTTCCCCGTGTATCATTTTCGAAGCTTTTGGAACCAGTAAGGAGCACCATTATTATGTCTTCTTATTGTTTTCTTCAGAACCCCATTGAGCCCTATTTTGTCCAAATTTTGTAACTTGAAGCCCTGCTGCGCCCCTTGTGTCTTTTTGTGCTTTTCGGAAATCTAATATGCCCTGTTGCTACTTCCCGTTCTGATCAGAGACTTACCCCTTATTGTGTCTACATGCAAACGTCGTTTAGAGTCCCTTCAATCCCCCTTATGAAACTTTGAGAAGCTCTCTTATGCCTTTTTAGTTTTTTCGGAACGGTGGTTCAGGAGCGGTGGTGGCCGAGTGGTATAGGTGATGGCAAGCCAAGCCATTCGCGCTGCCCTGTATGGGCTCGAATCCCTCTACATCCATGGATATTATGTGATGTCTCTGAGGTTGCATGGTAGAGCAGCTTATAGCTGAATGTCGTCTAGTAAAATAAGACTGCAAATTGACTGTGTATAACTCATTTACCTGCTCTGAAATCCAGCGTTAGTAGGTTGTGAGTATGTACTTGCCTACGTAAGAAATTACGTGGTGGTTTACAACCATTCAGAGATGTATAATATTTATATCTTTCTATCAAGTTATTCAGTTGCAGGGAATTCAAGCTGCGAGGCATATAGGAATGGTAATTTGATTTGCAAATAATCTCAATAACAGAAGAATATGGAAACCTTATTGACATGCGCTTCATCTAAATTCATAGAAATTATTATGCAGTTCACACTGAAAATGTGCCAATTACTCGCAGTAACAGCGCAGCTCTTGCTTTTTCAAATTGAACTGCTTGATAAACAATGTAGTTGTTATGCATAATAGCTCGTTGAAATATTTTTCATTCGTTTGATGTTTTCCCGATGTCGTCTCTTTGGAGCTTACAGAGCCTACAGTTCCAATCTATTCACATTTTCAATCGACTACTTATTAGGTAGGTACCCATACCCACCCACCTATACCGTAATAAACCGGGGGTATTATTCTCCTTTTGTGAAACTTCCCTTTGACGGATCGTTATTATTGTAAGACATCATAAGTACGGCTCAAAACTACTCGAAAGAAACGAACACTTGATGCACAAAGTCATCGTCAGAGCGACAAAACGACGAGTTCTAATTTGATTTCACAGTCGCATCACCTGAGAGGCACAGCACCAGTTTTAAAGCTGAAAAAGCTTCGGAACTATACAAATTGATGATTGGGCGATACTCAACTGAAGCTGTATTCCTTATTCCAACGGTTTGTTAGCTGAATTATTCCAGTGAGGTACTAATTTGTCGAGTCAAGTGGAGGCACGGCTTTTTTACTCTATTCCCAACCAAACTAAAATTAAAACTATAATAATTGGAACGAGTCGCAAATGATGGTAATACGAATTGTTACTTATCAACGACGCTTGGCTGGTTATGTTCACCAAATACTTTTTTGACAATTTTAGATGGATTTATGCTCGCGAAAAATAAGAATAAAAATAAAAATGACAATAAGAATGAAAATAAGGAAAACAAGCACGACAACTGCTCATTTATACTCCAGAAATAAAAATAAAAATGAAAAAAATAGTTTGAAACATTGCTCCTAGGTGTCACTCGAAGCATCAAAATCACAGTCGTCAAAATTTTTAGTTTCAGTTTTCAGCTTTATGGTGTTGTTGTTCTGGTTGTTTTCCTACTTGTTTTGTTAAGTGTTATACAGTATCCCCAATCTGTAGATAATACTTGAATAGGTAGGTATACGAATGAATTTTTTACATCGCATTATTTCAAATTAATATCATGTGTAGTGTAGGTATCTACTTCTCAACATAAATTATTGCAGTAATACACAAAACCACTGATGAGAACTTGTGAGGATAACTGGTAGATGGCGCCACATTTGGACCGCCGTTACGAAGCAACCCGTGGGAGTTTCTTGCCTACCCAAAGACAGGCGGTTTCAAGCAACTTTTGCTACATCGGTGCACTGCGGATTGCACAAGAGCCGCCCCCATCGTCATCGGCAAAGCTCGACTGCATTCGTTACTCGTTCGGCTCATCTTCGAGCAGAAGTTAGAAACATTCAACTTGTTATTTTTATTCTTAAATTTCTTGGGCAGTAGCGGCGACAAGTATTTCTTGGGAGGGGCTAGGATCTCGTCATCAACGGAAGGAAACACAAGCCACGGAAGGCTTTGAAACACGTTGTAGGATAATATTCCACATAAGTTAACCGCGTAACTTGTTTATTCAATAACATCGAGGATGATTTGTGCAGAATTAAGGGAACATTTAGCCTTCAAAGACTCTTTAACGCCGCCACTGTTGACACATCTGCGCATCTTTAATACGCAACAGTGAATGAAAAGTTGAAGTTCCTTATTTTTATTGTTATTTCTTATTTTGGAGTATAAACGCTTGAATCTGGAAGCTCATTTTCAACATTCTCTAATTTTTATTCTTATTGTCATTTTAATTTTTATTCCTATTTTTCGCGAGTATAAATCCACCTTTAGAGACTTTCTAATATAACGGGCACGTGCTTCACAGGGATCTTTAGTTTGTTAGGGGGCACGTGTTCAGTTCAGTAAGCTTCCCAGTCACCGTCGGTTCTCTTCGCACTAAACCTTCGCCCTCCTTGTATACTGCTTCGACCGTTTGTGCCGTCGATCGAATTGAAACTTGTCTTTGATCCGTTGTACTTCAATTCTTCCTTGAGCTCTTCCACGAAACGTTTCAAGATCTATTGCTTCTGTTTGTAATTCTCTCAATCCCATAGTTCCACTGGTTAGGGCTTTTCATGATTGATTGCTGAACAATAGCTCATGTTGTGTTCGGCCTGTTGTTTTGTTTGACTTTGTAACGGTTTGAACGACGCGGGGAAATGAAACGAACAAAAAGGTTTTGATAAGGTTTTTTATTGACGATAATCGGAGAAAAGAAATTCGAGCACTCAGATATAATTTCCGCAAAGCCGAAACCTCGGCGTCGATCCGCCCGCAGGGGTTGGCTCTACCGGTTAACATCTCCGCCGAGGTACGTTTTATCCTGCAACCCCAGACCCCAAAATTAATATTACTTTCCCGGCCCCCCACGAACTCGGAGGGAAAGTATTGTAATCGTGCAGAAAAAAAGTTTTGGGATTACGCCGGATATATCCATTTTGAGGTTTTTCAAGACGATTGAGACGATTTCCAGAATGATGTCTGTCCGTATGTGTGTATGTCTGTAATCTTCCACGATAACTGCCGAAACGTTGATCAGATCGAGTTGAAATTGCGTATGCAGACGTGGTTTCACCCTGAAATGACCGGATTAGTTTTTGGCTGTCATTTGGCGAACAGAAGTGTTACTATCAGAAAATGACAGAAGCTATATCTCACGGAACTTGACTTTCGATATGTCATTTGGAAGCCCTTAAAAAACTGTATTCAGAACAGTTGAAAGTATTTCCCTATCTGTTATCTGTCAAATTATAAAAAATGTCAAAGTCTGGAACTTTGCCATTCAATTATTCAAAATCTATACGATAGATTTGAACCAAACTCGGCAGGAAGCAACATTACCAAAGAATCAAACTAATGCTGAAGTTGGAGTTTCCCACCGTTTTCCGGACAAGCGCTATGGATTTAAAAAAAATTTCCCAGCCGATTCCAGCCTCGCTTGCCTGTTCCTCGATTTTTGGCCTATTCAATTTTTTCAGCAACATAGCAACCAAACCGGTAGGTAGCTACGTTTTTGTTACGAATTGTATCAATGTCAAAATGACAACATGAACGCTGTTCTCGGCAGGGTCTCGGTGTTTTCTTTTGTATCTTCTTGCATCATTTGAGGCAACAGTGCAAACCGATCTTTTGTGTTGTTTGGGGCTCCGTGAATCTCCTTGTGCTTTATGTAGCTTTAGCAACTTCAGTATGCCTATTCCATTGACGTATATGTACAAACTGTAAATGTGTGCAGTTCCCTTATTTGATTCGGTACCAGGACCCCATCCCCATGGTGTCTGCCGTTCAAGGCCCTGCTGGGGCCCCCATCTGTGTCTATCAGATTTTGCCGTTTCAGGCCAGAACAACGGCCTTGTGTCTTCTTGGGTTCGCGTTGAAGCCCTTTAGGCTCCTGGTGTCTACGGGTGTCTCTTGAAGCCCCACTGAGCACTCCTCTTTTTTTTTAGTTTTCAGAACTATCGTGCCGTCAGGTGTGGTTCGGACCTAACTTCTTGATGGGCTCGAAGTCTCATTTCACAGGTCACTACTTGGGGGCCCTGAATTGCAATTAATTAGAACTCTGCCCCAGGTTTTTAATCCGCGAACTGATTTTCACCAGTTATTTTTCAAAGAATAATTCAGGTTGCGTCATTAAAGGCAACAGTGCGCCCCGATTAATTGTGTCTTCAAGTGTTGTTGGGGCTGCGTAAACCCCCTTGTGTGGACCTAGCATTGCATTCTTGAGATATCACAACAGTTAACTATTAGTCGTTGAGCCAGGGGGCTCGAGTGGTTTCCACTCTGGGGACTTGACGTGTCATACCTTTTTGGATTCCCCACAACACCAGCATGAAAATAAGCCATGACACGTTTTTGTATCGAGTAGCTTAAGACCGCCATCTTGGAAAAACCGCGCCAAATATGTAGTTCTTGTGGTTTGTATTTTTTTTCGCATCAACGGCACCTCCAATTGGGAAAATGAAACTGAATAAAGTTAAACAACAAAATTTACTATAAATGTCGTTTAGCACCGTTTTTTGATAGGTCTCGTTACTCCAAATATGACAGTTCATAGTTTAGTTATGGCAAATTTCTTTATTTGACATTTTAGAGAATACTCAATCATATTTATACGAACTGAACTCCACGTCATTGTCTTTCTAGCTTATTCTACTAGGAATGCTGCTCTTAGCGGCATTTTGATGTCCGTCTGTCCGTCTGTCCATCGGTCTAACTGTCTGTCTCATCAATTAATTGTCCCTGAACAAGAAGACCAAGCGAAAATCGACTTCTTGTGTGTAACATGTAATCACCGGAGAATGGAATTGAGAGAAAAGAAATTTCTCAAACCGTCGCCATCTTGATCCGCAATGTCAAATTTTCTCAAAAGTGATCCGATTTTCACGAAACTTGAAATACACTCATGTTTTATACGTGAAAGTATGGTTTTGATGTTTTCTTTTAGATCCGACGCCATTTTGTCCGCCGTGTTGAAATTGGTTAATGTGGTCCGATTTTGATGAAAATTGGAATCTAGGCGTGTCTTGTGTATGCATCGATGATATTTATGTTAGTTTCACGATCAGCGCCATATTGACGTGTCACATGGAAATTAATCTCCAGCTGTCACGCAAAATGAATTTATCAAATATTTTCTGAACAAAGGGTTTCCGATGTGACTGAAAAACTTGTTGATGGAAATCGGTTTTTGTTAGTTTTTTTCTACAAGAAGGAACTTCTACAATGAAAAATGTACGGATAATGCTACTAAATTTTCGAAATTTGCAAATTTGCAAATTTGAAAATGTTTCAATTTTTCTTAGAAAAATCAGAAACCAGATAGCAACGCCTATACATATTTATTCAAGAAAATTGCATAACGAATTTGAACTTTCTATTTACAAAAAAGGTACTAAAGATGGTTTCTACTGATTCATTTTTTCATGTTTACTGGAAAACCATTTTTGGTAACTTTTTTGAAAATAGAAAGTTCAAATTCAGTATGCGACTTTCTTAAATATAGATGTATAGGCGTTGCTATCTGATTCTCAAATTTTCAAAGAAAAAATCAAAAATTTCCAAATTTTTTTGCAAATTTCGAAAATTTAATAGCATTTTCCGTATATATTTTTTTGAAGTTTCTACTTGTAGAATAGAACTAACAAAAACCGATTTCCATCAACAAGTTTTTCAGTCACATCGGAATCCCCTTGTTCAGAAAATATTTGAATAAATTGATTTTGCGTGACATCTGGAGACTAATCTTCATGTGGCACGTCAATATAACGATAATCGTGAAACTAACATAAAAACCATCAATGCATACACAAGACACGACTAGATTCCAATTTTCATCAAAATCGGACCACTTTAACCAATTTCAACAATGCGGACAAAATGGCGTCGGATCAAAAAGAAAACATTAAAATCATACTTTCACTTATGAAACATGAGTGTATTCCAAGTTTCATGAAAATCGGATCACTTTTAAGAAAATTTGACATTGCGGATCAAGATGGCGACGGTTTGAGAAATTTCTTTTTGCTCAATTCCATTCTCCGGTGACTACATGTTACACAGAGGAAGTCGATTTTTGCTAGGTCTTCTTGTTCAGGGGTAAATAATTGATGAGACAGACAGTTAGACCGATGGACAGACGGACAGACGGACATCAAAATGCCGCTAAGAGCAGCATTTCTAGTAAGGTAAGCTGGAAAGACAATGACGTGAAGTTCGGTTTGTATGAATATGATTGGGTATACTCGAAAATGTCAAATAAGGAAATTTGCCATAGCTAAACTATGAACTGTCATATTTGGAGTAACGAGACCTGTCAAAAAACGATACTAAACGATATTTATAGTAAATTTTGTTGTTTAATTTTATTCAGTTTCATTTTCCCAATTGGAGGTGCCGTTGATGCAAAAAAAAATACAAACCACAAGAACTACATATTTGGCGCGGTTTTTCCAAGATGGCGGTCTTAAGCTACTCGATACAGAAACGTATCATGGCTTATTTTCAAGCTGGTGTTGTGGGGAATCCAAAAAGGTATGACATGTCAAGTCCCCAGGGTGGAAACCAAAATCGTGATTTTTGGCTCCTGGCTCATCGACTATATCTCTAGTTCTATCTTTTGAATTATATCATCATCTTGTACCTACTTCATAATGCGATCGCGCAAATTAAACGGTTCTGCCACAATAACCACCAAATTGTTGATCGGATTAAATCGAAATCAGGTACGAAAGCATAAGTTCAGCCTGGAATGACCTGATTAGACTTTGGGTAGATGATTTAGTTTGGAAGCCCTCAGATGGTACATTGGGTCTGGGCTTGTCTGCCCAAGCTCTAAATTGAAGATATAGAGTTGAAATTAGACACACAGATGCAGAAAGTTCTCAGTCAAGTTTGTGTAATTTCATCATCATGTCTAAAGTAGGAACAAAAATTTTAATAAGGAACTAGCATTGCATTCTTGAGATATCATAACAGTTAGCTTCCTAGTTCTACCTTTCGAAATATTTCATCACCGTGAAAACCTAAGAGCCTTTCATTTGCTCTGTCGGCCCGACAATGGATGCAGGATGCTCGCTAAACGCTCAACTCACTGGAACTTTTCCAATCAACTTCTCCATCAAGGCTCGCTTTCCCGAAGGGACGATTAGATCAAAATCATTACTGACGTCCCTGGATACCGCCGGGAAAGTTTTGTGTCGCCCACAACAGATTTTTTTGTATAGGTTTCAAGCGCGGTGTCTTCGGTATATGGGTCTCTGATACCTACTAGCTCCCGCCCTTCAGTCTTCACGGGACTTCTTGTGTTGCTAGCGTTCAGCAACGGGGCCGACGATAGTCCGGACTAGGAAGCGCAGTCTTCGATGGGACCCATACCAGCTGAAAAAATGAAGATTGGAATTAGATCAATCCGGCAGGGAGTAAACTGTCCATCGCGTTCCTTGTCATCGCCTGCTGATTTCGCCCGGACCATCACAACGGAATTTCATCCTTGGGGACCGTGTCCATAGTGTCTTGTGGGCTTCCGGGACAGCATCGTGGATCTGTGTCTGGAGAGTCCTGCTCGTGGTAGCTCGTTTTCCTGTAGGTACGTGACCTCTGATTACCCGCCTTTTGCGTTCGAAGCACGGTACTTACCTAGTACCCATCACGTAGGTATAACCCATATGTGCACATGTGTAGTTTCCCCCTGCGTGATTCGTTTCATGGAGGCTCCGGTAGGCCATGAAGGTGAGGTGGTTAGGACGTTACTGGTCCTGGTTAGGGAGCGAGTGTCCTACGGGAGGGCTTCGCGATTTATTCGGCATTGTGGGCGTCCCGGAGTCTCGCCGGAACATCGGCATAGCGGTCCACCAAAGGGGGCACCTTGCCCAAGACAAGAGTGCCACTAGGCCTGTCCAACGGCGGCGAAGTGGTCGCAGACCATGTGAAGTCTTTCACCACACCATTCCACATAGTTGAAATTCACTTTTATCATTTAATCACGCAATAAAGCCATTAGTTACATTTTATCATAACCTCACTTATCGTTTATTTTCCCTCCAAATTGTGACGAGCTGTCAAGGTGACATTTGGAAGGTTTGGCTGTCAGTTTGACGTTTCAGCGGTACATCGTGCCTACTACGGGCGTTTGGGTCTACCGGGAGCAGAGTTTCATGATTTATCGGGTGATCAGAAACAAGATTACTCTTGCACTCGATTGGCGCCTTATAAATTTCAGAGAACACCCACCGGAACCCACACTCAGCCGCCGACATATGAGCACCGGAGCACAGTAACTGGTAACTAGTGTTTTGAGACGGTTACCGTTACAACTTCGCGTTCATGACGATCTGCAGGTTCCGGAGGTCGATACTCCAGTGGCTGCCTTCTGCAAGATCCGCTGCAAGATCATTGGGATTGTATCCGACGCTGCTTGATTATTGAATGTGAATAATTCCACAAATCACAGGAATATATTCGAGGTGAAGGCTGTTTCTTTGTCGGTGATGGATGATGATCCTCATGGGCGTTCCGAAAGTGCTAAACATGATCGTTTCGATATCCTCAAGAGCTTCTGCTATGGGTTCTGACTTACCTTCCGTAGTTCAGAGAACAGCAATACTTTGTCATGTTGCCTTGATAGTGCAATACGTGAATTTCTTGCTCAGTTGATGTAACGAGCGGTTCTAGGTGGTCCAAGTTGACGGTATGTACTGTTATGCCTTTCATGTAATGTGATATAAATATATTGGACGTCTTCTGATGATGTGGAGTTCTCCTTCAGCTCTCCCATGATGTCTTATACATACTACGACGTACTATCGTTTTTAACTAAATATTTAGCTACAGTCGATAACTCATTGTGAGTGGGGATGACGCGTGAGAATATGAATACGATATTTCTCGAAAGCTTCAACAACTGCAAGGGCTTCAAGCTCGTAGTATCTTGATTCTGGTGAAGATGTCTGCCTACTTAAAAGCCGACTGCTTGATGTCACGTCTCTTCGTTCGTTCGTTACTGGGATCAACATTTCAGCGTTTTCTAGTTGACAAGCATTCATGTTCACTTAAAAGCTCGCTTGAAAGCTTGCTTCGAGATTGTATCAAATAACCACCGTTCATCAATTGAGATAGGTACTGCATTTAGCGGCCATGACAGTGCGATTTCTAAGATGTTTTAGCTCGTCGTGGAAGATCTGTCTCATGTTGCAGGAATTTTCATTCCTAATTGGGCATCGCCACTGATCCTTGAATTCTGTGCAAAGTGCGTGAACTTCCGTCGCTTTCATGAAACCGTTGATATGAACTTCTACGTGTTGCATCTATTTTTACGAAATTCTTGAAATTTCCCGTATTTTATGCATTTTATGTTTTCATTCATATTGTTCGTCACGAGCAAATTCAATGTTCACTGCCCAAGTTCACGAAAAAACTAAAAAACTGTCAAGTTTGTTATCGATCAGGATCTTCTATTAACAGAAGTAGGCACTCAGCACATCCGCGAAGCTGTCCGAATATTGCTTGATTATTTTGAATCTGACATGGGTACCTATTTGTTCTTATCATAAGTAGTTGATTACAATGTAAGTTTCAAAATAATTTATTAGATATTGGATATTGCCCACGTTTAATAAAAATCGGTTATCAAACTATACTCCAACTTCACATTTCAGTGGTTCTTGCTGCGACCCAAAATTAAAATAATAATGTTGTCGTTTATTTTGCGGCTCTGAGGTTTCGGTGTAGTATCGCGTTTAAACTGCACAAGTTCACGTAACCTGTAGCCCGTGAAATTGTATTGTGTTGTCATTCGGATCCTATTGAGGTTAAAGCCGGTATGACACTACGCCGCCACTACGTCCATAATCTCACAATATTTTATTATTTTCAGACGACACAATAATATTACGTTCAGTTAGCGTATACGAATGTGATGACACTCCCCTATCAGTAGAATAAAGAAAAACGCCGTAAAGAATGAACGATGTCCAATTCTGTTGTTGCACACGAAGACTTGAATAGACGATCGTATACATAAGTATAATGCCATAGCACGGATTGCAAAGAATATCTCAATACTTCGCTCTTGCTCACTTTCAGACCAACCATTATTTTGAAAATCACACAGATGCAGTAAAAGTTCTCAATCAAGTTTTTGTAATTTCATCATCGTGTCTAAAAGTAGGAACAAAAATTTCAATAAGAAACTAGCATGCATTCTCGAGATATCATCACAATTAGCTACCTAGTTCTACCTTTTGAATTATTTCATCATCTTGCAGAGGCGTATCATAGCAGAAGCCTAAGAAGCCCGGGCTTGTGGCGCAAAAATTTCGAGGGGCGCAAAATTCTGGGATAAGGAGTATTATCTTCAAGGAAATATTGAAATCATGTATCGGTCGGGATAAAAAAAATACTAGTTAGGTACTATAATTCCTATTATTGAGCAATACACATTCAAGAGACAGTTTTCCACCCAATGTAAGACTGTTGTACCCACTTTGTCTCATCACTCTCAAAATTACTTAAAAACAAATGGAGAAGAAATTGCTATACTATATCAAACACTAAAAGAGTTTCCGTAAAACAAAAAAAAACAATGTGGTGGGAGGGAGGGCGCAATTTTTTTCAAAGCTTTGGGCGCCTAATTGGCTTAATACGTCACTGTCATTTTGGAAAACTAACCTAACCTGTCACTTGTTCTGTCAGTCCAACAATGGATGCAGGATGCTCGCTTGACGCTCAACTGACTATGTAGAACTTTTTCATCAATGTCCAGTAATTAAGTAAGTAAGTAATTTTTTAGTAATTTTTGTGTTCTGCGATTGAAATGAAAATTAATGAGGGTGAAAGGCATTCTAGCGTTGCACCCAGGGGTGGTGGGGGGGGAGAGGCTGAGAGGGGATTTTTTTGGGACCCTTGGAGTAATTCACTTATTTTCCATGAGACAAGCCAAATCCATCATTTTTTTAATTCTGATTTTTGCAGAATTTTCGGATTATTTACTCACCCCCCCTTTCGAACCAATTGGCCCTGTGAGGACTTTTTGGGGTTGTTCCCACAATTTTTATTTTTTGCTAATTCAAGATCTATATTGACGTGTTTGGTATCGTTTCTCACTAAATCTCACCTTCTGATTTCAAATCTGGTGTTGGAAATACGATAAGACCAGATTTGAACTAGTTAGGCGAGAAGAACAGGTTTTTTGGCTCCATTTTTATGACATTCTTTAATTTAGGCCTAACTTTCCAATATCAAAATCTTCCTCACAATCATTAGTTTCATGTATTCACAACATGAAAATCATGCACTCAATGCGTCTTTGGTTTTGGAACCTAGGGCCCAAATTAGGGCATGTCAAAAGAGTGGATCCAAAGAACCTGCTTTTTTTCGCACAACTAGCTCAAACCTGCTCGTATCGTATTTCCAACATCAGGTTTGGATTGAGAAGGTGGGATTTAGTAAGAAACCAAAAATGTAAAATTCTTACAAATTCTGTAACAAATCACAGAATTTGAAGAATGATGAATTTGACTTCTCTAATGAAGATTAAGTAAATTACCCCAAGGACCCTAAAAAATCCCCCCTCAGCCCCCCCCCCCCTGGGTGAAAAGCCAGGATGCCTCTCAACCTCAAAAATTTTCATTTCAATTATAGAACAGGAAAATTGCTGGTGTCTGCCTTTTACACGGAATGCACAATTGTTCATTGTAACATTGTAACATATTCATTGCACAATGTGAAGACTACACATGGTTTCTTAAATTATATTTACAAAAGCTTGGACGAAGATTGTCACGTGGCAGCGGTTTTCTTCGACTTGACGAAGGCATTTGACAGTCTCGATGTAGACTTTTTGTGTGATAAATTGTATGCGCTTGGGCTGAGGGGCAACATCCTTTTATGCCTCAGATCTTATCTCTCAAACAGATCAATGCGGGTTGGGGTTGATGGTGAGGCGTCGGATGATTATGATGTCGACGTGGGACTTCCTCAGGGCTCCGTCCTTGGACCGCTACTGTTTATACTTTCCATAAATGATTTGCCAGACCACATAAAACAGGGTCTCTCAGTAATATTTGCCGATGACAGCTCGATAGCGGTCTCAGGACGGAGCTCGGAGGAGCTCAGGGCTTTGGTTTCTGACGTTTCCCGTCGATTCCACCAATGGTGTCACAGTAATAAGCTGGTTGTCAACTTGGATAAAACCGTTGTCATAAAATTCCATAGCCGAAAGGTCGATAATGACTTGAGGTTCTTGATTGACGGTTGCCATGTGGATGCTGCTGCGGCTACCCGATTTCTTGGGCTTCATGTTGACAGTTCTCTTGGCTGGGCCCAGCATGTTGATGCGGTCTGTAAGAAGTTGAATTCGGCTTTTTATGCCGTTTTAAAACTTAGAACCATGTTAAATTCCCCCGGTCTCTTGAATACATATTATGCATTGGCCTGCCTGCAGCCATGGAGGCTCTGGGTTTGATTCCCGGTGATGTCTGGTTTAGTTGCAGCGGTACGCCTTTTGATTCTGCATTTTGTGATACTGCAATGAAATTTGGCATATGCAAACTACATAAAATTTCAAGTGATTTGACCCGCAGCACTCAAAAATTGTCCATTAGGGGGCGACTGGGGGCCCCTCAAAATTTCAAGATGTCTGAATTTTTACCATGCGCGATTCAGTACCGCCCTATCTACCGTACAGGACCTAAACAACTTTGTTCTTGACCATCATAACATTTTTCGTCATGTTAATTCCATTCTTCTTATGGAAAGAAATAATTTCTTTGCCTGGTCAACAAATTGGAAAATAATTTTTTTTTTGACCACCAATAGATTGTTCAGTAGTTTTTGTGCGGTCATTGATGAATCTGCATCCCCTTGATTCATAAATGAAAAGAAAACTTTTGCAGTGCTATTTTTCAACAAAGGAGTGACTTCAACTTACCATTATTTTCAACATTACCTTTTTCAATGTTTTACCCCGGTAAGTATGATTATTGTTATGCTAATATACAGCTTGAAGTTCTCTTTAACGATGTGGATGATGAAACTGCCTTAGATTCTACCTGGAAGCCGTACATAATAATTTTTCTTCAAGGCCGTCAAATTTGGCATTTTTGATTTTCTAGCGGGAGCGGCCAAAATGTCAATACACACCACTCCGCCCAAGAGCACCGATTTGCTCTAGCGGAAAACGATATTCACGCCTAACAATTTTGCATTTTGTGATACTGAAATGAGAGTTGGTGCGAAAGTACCGCAACCGGTGCTCTTGGGCGGAGTGGTGTGTATTGACATTTTGGCCGCTCCCGGTAGAAAATCAAAAATGCCAAATTTGACGGCCTTGAAGAAAAATTATTATGTACGGCTTCCAGGTAGAATCTAAGGCAGTTTCATCATCCACATCGTTAAAGAGAACTTCAAGCTATATATTAGTACAATAATAATCATATTTTTAGGGATAAAACATTGAAATAGGTAATGTTAAAAATATAATGGTAAGTTGAGGTCACCCCTTCGTTAAAGAATAGAACAGCAAAACTGTAGTTTTCATAAATGAATCAAGGGGATGCGGATTTATCGATGATCACACAAGAACGACTCAACAATCTATTTGTGGTCCACAGAAAGATTATTTTTTGATTTGTTGACAAGACAAAGAATTTTTTTTTTAGAAGAATGGAATTGACATGACGAAAAATGTTATGATGGTCAAGAACAAAGTTGTTTAGGTCCTGTACGGTAGATAGGGCGGTACTGAATGGTGCATGGTAAAAACTCTGACATCTTGAAATTTGGAGGGGCCCCCAGTCGCCCCCTGATGGACAAATTTTTGAGTGCTGCGGGTCAAATCACTTGAAATTCTACGTAGTTTGCATATGCCAAATTTCATTGCAGTATCACAAAATGCAGAATCAGGGTCATTTTGCTAGTGTACCGCTGCAACTAGTTGTTTGTGTTGTCCAATTTGCAATTTTTCTGGATGTAACAGTGTCGATAATAAAGGGCAAAACTCCTATGGCCAGTGCAGGCCGAGAAGGAGAAAAACATTATTAAAACATTATTATTATTACTATGCATGGGCTCATTGTCACTTGAGTTACCATGTTGTTTTTTGGGGAGGAGCTTCTACTGTCAACAGAGCTTCTATAGGTCAGAAAAAAATTATAAGACTGATATTTAATCTACCTCACAGAGAGTCAAGCAGACCAATTTTGAGAAAATACAGTATTCTACCACTGCCATGTATATACAGGGTGGCCCAACGAAAACAGAACAGAGAGGTTTTCGGGCATTCCACCTTTTTTTTTTGAAAAGAGCTCGGACAGGTCGATTTTTATACCAAGGGGGACATCTGAAACATACATTGGCGAATTTCTATCCTTAGCCCTCTCACCCCCACCCACCCCAACTTCGAAGTTTCAAATGACACCACCCACCTTGCGATACATCAAATTAAAGAGAATTGAATTCTCTTTCTAAATAATATATTTTTATAACTTCCAACCTCACCCCCCTTCTTCCTAAAATTGTCTGAGTTTCCAATGTAATATTCTTGATCTCTCAATTCTCTTCAGTACAGTCAACGTCATCCTGCACAGCATCGAGGGAGAAAATTTTCTGTGTAAAAAGTGTCACCCAAATTCACCCGTTCACACCCCCAACCCAACTTCAAACTTCAAATGACACTTTCTAAGTCATTATTTCTTTAATATAAAAATTAAAAAATAAAAATATATATTCAATTTCAGAAAGGTAATTTGTTTCTCTTTGATTTGATGTATCGCAAAGTATATGGTGTTATTCGAAATTCTGAAGTTGAGGTGGGTAGGGGTGGAGATAGAAATTTGCCAATGTATGTTTCAGATGTACCCCTCGATATAAAAATCGACCTGTCTGAGCATTTTACAAAAAAATGAGGTGAAGTGTCCGAAAACCCCCCTGTTCGGTTTTTGTTGGGCCACCCTGTATATTTATAAATGCTTATTATTTGTGAAGAAAAATTTACACACTTGAGAATCAAAATGTGATCACCATAATTATCAGACAAGACACCGTAATTCATCAACAGTAGCTAGTCATACCAGTTAGTCATGTTCAGTTAGTATGAAAAAAGTCCAAATCATAAAGGAATATTGTTTTTCAAGAAATTGCCACATGAATATAAAGTAATGACTTTTAAACAATTCTCGAAACATGTCAAAACACTCTTACTATCACACTGCTTTTATTCGGTCAATGAATATATGTTATGTAGCTTGTAACTTGTGATTGTATATATTGTACTGTTGTGCTTCATGTTTTAAGTATTTATTTATTTATTTGTTTATTTGTTATTTATTATATATTTACGTTGACGTGTACATCCAAATTATCCTGGCTTAAGTACAAATAAATTCTATTCTATTCTATTCTGTTCAAGCAAATTGATTATTTAGCTCAAAAATGAAATTTCCGTTCCCCAAGAAATCAATTGTGTGTGGTTCTAAAAGCAATGAGCGTATTCAGTGCATGATTTTCATGTTCCAAATACTTTAAACTGATGATCCTCATAAGGATTTTGATCGCTGAAGCCTTGGTCCCAAATAAAGTCATGCTGAAAAAGTGGGCCCAAGAAACCTGTTTTTTCTTGCATAACTAGTTCAAACCTGCTCGTGTTGTGATTTCAACGCCAGATTCGTATTCAGAAGGCGGGATTTAGTGAGAAACGTTGTCAATATACGTCTTAATTCAGCAGAAAATGGAAATCGTAGAAACAACCCTAAATACTCCCCTTTAGCCCCCCCGGTTGAAAATGGGGGGTGAATAAACATCCCAAAAATCTCGGGATAAATCACAGACAGAAATTAAAAAAAATGGATTTGGCTTCTTTCATAAAAAACAAGTGAATCACCCAGAGGGCCCCAAACATCTATTTTGCGAAGGATCAGAATCAGAAAAGTCTTCAAGGGAACGGCTTTCGTTAAAGACCCAAGGGAGTGTTTTTCATTCTTCCGTGTCGTCGCTCTTCTTCAAGTTGTATGCCGCCAGTCGGTCAAAATTACATCCAACTGGGTCATAGGTGTATTTCCATCCAAGTCGTATCGCTCTTCAACGCAGAACGTTTGGAACTGAGTTCAAACGCAAACGCATGACTTCGATTTTCGCGTATTCATGGGAGTAGTTTCTACGACAGCTTTCTCTATTTCGGCGGGGGATTCATCTCCTGATCCTCATGAACTGCTGCTCATCATTCTACAATTTACAATATCAATTATTTTTTGATAAATCTAAATAAATCGTGGTTTTTTATACTAGGAAATCTGGACTCGTCTTCGATTCATCCTGATTTTCATAGCAAAAAGCACTTGGTAAGCTTGAGGCGGGAATTTCCGGGAAATTCTCTATACTAGTAGTATTATATTCGAAAATATTGTCCTTGTTTCAAAATGGCATCACAACAAACACACATGGGCAATTCCAACCGCTGGATATTGCTTCCAAATTTGAAATACTCCAGTCACTTCGGCGTCGTCTGGCCGAAGAAAATTTGGTATTTGTCCCCCATAGTTTGCACATAATGGTTCCGAAATACGAGTTACCCTGCAGTCTGCACATCACATCGACTTTTCAGTTATGTTGTTCACTCCCACCCTGAACCCTAGCTAGCTAAAAATGAACTTGCTGCAACGCTGGGAATTCGTTCCATCTGCTCTATTCGAAAACACATTCCAATTTCAAACGAGAGCAGCGTTCCACCAGGTAGGTATAGATACATATAGGTACATCTATAGCGTCTAGTTTATCCGCTGTTCATTATTCGACATACGCTGGCTTTTTTTGCCACAATGGACAATTCCGGCTGTGAATAATTTACAACGCGATCGCGCACCAGTAGAGTACAGCGATGATACGATTAACAGCGTGGGATTGACCGGGCAAGTGTGGGTGACACCACTGACACCCCATCAACCGTGATGATAGCTTCAGCGATATGGACCGCATAATTTAAAATATCAACCCTGTGACATTTTCTATTTATGCATCGCGGATTAAAATGAGGGCTGCGGGAGGGATATATAGGTACGCGGCCCCGTGCATTGTTAGTTTATGTTTCCGCAAAAAATCTGTTTGCAGATCGCATCGTGTCAACCAGTGGCACGACAATGGGCGCCCGCACGCCGTTTTCCCGCAGGTTTTCCGCCAGATATTCAAACAGTGCCATTTCCGGTCCATTACTGTGCGGGGTGGTATAGCACGCAGTCACTTTCTTTTGAAAGATAAAGTCGAATGTCCACATAGGTCTGAAATGGAGTATCTCATTTCGCACGCCGTTACCTCGCCTGCTGAAGAAGTTAACTTCCTTTTTCGTGGTCATTTTCGCGCCGTGGAATTGCCACCGCCAGGCTGTTCAAATGAGAATCAAAATATATTATCATAAAGTGTGTGTTGCGCGCTTTTCTGCTGGAAACTGAATAAAATTAGGTTAATCTGGTTATTTGCAAAGGGATCGACGACGCAGCAGGCAGACCCCTGTGCGACAATATTGCCTGTTCCTTCGCCTGTTTTAAAAGTGAATAGGGGCTTAAATCTAAACAAGTGCCATAGTCTCCACTGCCACTGGCGTGATTCTTTTTAGCGCGCTTTTCTAATACGGAATCAGTAACAAGGTGGTGAATGGTCTCCACCAAGGTCTTTACAGAAAATTTTAAAAATAAATGACCTGATTGATAACAGTTATGGCAGAACCTTAATAAATATAACAAGTGTTAGGAACTTGGCTTGAATACTGTAATAATTACTGAGAGACCAACCTGTGAAGTGTAATTGCAGACAAATTATAACTGCGTACGACTAAGTTACGGATTCCGGAAATATCTAAGCCGCCATAACATAGCCGGAGGTAACATAGAAGGATAAAAATACAAGACTGGAAAAACAAAGCCGGACGAAAACATGGTCGGAAAAAACATATCTGGAAAAAACAGCCAAAAAATACAGAGCCGGAAATAGCTACCCGGTGAAAACACGAATGAGTACAAAGATTTGATTGATTGATTGATTGATTGACTGAACAAAGCTGTGAAACTAACATATGTAGTAGGAAATGATACCTATAGTTAGAAAAATAGTATATTACTTACTCAGGTAGGAAGCGTCATATTACAGGCGATGCCAGGATACCTCGCAAGATACATAACCGAGGCGCGAAGCGCCGAGGTAAGGTTGGGCTCGAGGCTGTAATGAAGCTTACTACCGTAGTTTGTTTCATTTTATTCACAATCATGTACTTTACGTTTGTTGAAAGTTATTATGAAATTGGTTTTTCATCATAACGGTCAACGAAACTGGAAAGCCATGGATATTTTACAAAAGAAAACAAATCATTCACACTCAGTATAAAACGTAGAGTTATTCCTACGAATTTTGCAAATAAAAATGAATAAATGAATAAAACCAAGCCATTTCCAAGATATTTTACTATGGACATATGAAAGTATAGACTATACGCGTGTTTTTTATCCATACTCAAATAGTGAGTGGGCGCCAATCTTGAAAACAGGGTTTATAGGCAAAAAATAGCAAGTAAGTATGGATACTTATTCTCTTAAATAGTCCACAGGATTGGAGAGTTTAATTATTTTTGTAAAATATTAGGCGGTTTAACATTAAAAAATGATGGAAGGTTTGTTTCTTGTGCAGTCGTATCAAAAAATTGAATCAAGGCTTGGGATTTGACGTATTTCTAAAACAAAATTGCAATTTCCTGTCAATTTCCAAATTTATTTCGAACCAGTTCAGTTCAAAACATTAAAATGGATAGGAAAAAGTGCGATAAGATATCCGTGTAAATACGTGTTCCCGTGCGCTCTCTAAATATTAATTAATTCCGCGTGTTTGTTGTTGTTTTTTGTGCCAATGGACTGCCAATAACCAACAAATGCAGCACCTGGAGTAACCTGGAGCAGCTGATACTCTGGACAATTCACCCAATGCAGGTTTAATAGCTGAAAACGTGGTGAGAAGTATCCATCCAGTCCTATCGCTGAAAAAGCCAACTTTTTGCCAGGCGCTCTGCGCCTAGCAGTGTCGCACCTGCCTTGTTTATATTTATCAATTATACATTGATAAATTCAGATTTACCGACATGAGTACCCCTCTCTCTATTAACACCATGGAATCTACTTCAAATAATACTCCACAACAACCTGCAAAATCGTCATCATCCTATGTCAATGCCGCCAAGTCACGTCCACCAACAAACTACCCCAAAAAAGAGCAAGCTATAATCATGAACGTCAACGAAGAACTTTCTAGACTCGATTACGTCAAATCAATAGGTAACATCGTAGGACCCAAAAATATTATTTTTGCTTCTCGCATTTCAAATGACCGTGTGTGCATGTACCTCTCGACGTCCAAGCGGTGGAAAACTTGGTGACTAAATACAAAACCATAAATATAAACGGCATTGACATAGGTATAAGGAAGTTGATCACTCCATCAAAAAGAGTCATAATATCGAACGTATGCCCATCGATCCCCAACGAAATTGTTGAAGATGCATTGAAAGATACAGGTTTAAAGCTCGTGTCATCAATATCGTTTTTAAGAGCAGGCTACCAAGAAGATGAATTCAATCATATTTTGAGCTTTAGAAGGCATGTTTACGTCACACCCGATGAGCAAATGCAGTTGACACCTTCCTTGGTAATAAATTTTGAAGACACAAATTATCGCATATTCTTGACATATGACGACCTAACATGTTTCATTTGCGGTCGTCAAGGACATATATCTAGTTCTTGCTCTGCCCAACCATCCACAGAATCTCAAACTCCCATGGATACCGAGGATCAACGGAATAAGCGCCCAGCTCCTTCAGAAAGCTTAGATTCGCCGCCGGCGGACGGTGCAATCCAAAATTCCCAAGACCTATTTGAAAGCCAAAATGCATTACAAACACCTGACCCCTTCCAAAAACCGAAAAATAAGCCAAAAAAACCACGAATAGCAGATCCCGAAGCCAACTTGGACAAACCCAAACCTTCTAGTTCAACTGAATCTTTACAGCTAGATTTGGACATGGAGCCTATCAAACTTCACATAGAAAAAAAACCTAAATCCTTCCCTGTGACATATAGCGTCTTCAAAGGTTTTCTGGAAAACTGTAGAGGAAACCCTGATCCACTTAGCGAGGCAAGACGATGTGCAAATGACGTTGAATCCCTTTTGAAAATGATGTTTGATCTATACCCTCTTCTTCCAAACAAGGCTGCCAAAACAAGATTCACCCGTATACATAAAAAGATCAAAAGTCAAATGACAACACATGAACTAGGAAAGAGCAGATCCTTGAGCCTGAGCACCTGCTCTCTCAATTCCCAAGACTCCCAACAAGACGAGTACTAACCCCCCCACACCCTACCAATGAAATCATTTTCTTCATTCTACAGTGGAACTTGAATGGGTACTATACCCATTTGGAAGAATTAAAACTCCTAGTTGCTAACGACAAGCCTCTCATAATCTGCTCACAAGAAACACATTTAAAAAGCGATCCTTGTCTCAGAGGTTACAAATGTTTCTCCAAACACCGATTAGACAGAGAAAGATCGAGTGGAGGAGTAGCTTCATACGTTAGCACAAATTATCACTCTCAAAAAATCGATCTCAACACAAACCTTGAAGCGGTTGCCTTCTCAATACAACTTAAATCCCGAATATCAATATGCAATGTCTACATTCCCCCAAACAGAGAAATCCACCAACAAGAACTTAGAGATCTTTTTAACCAGATCCCCACTCCATGTGTGATACTGGGTGATTTCAACGCCCATAATACATTGTTTGGTTCTTCCTCGACAAATCATAGGGGTCAAATTATAGAACAATGGCTTGACTTTTCTAATCTAACCCTACTCAACACAGGTTCTCCTACCAGGTTTAATTCGTTTACTGGCAATTTCAGTGCCCTAGATCTCACTTTATGTACTCCAAACCTCACACCTTGTTTGTCTTGGGAAACCTACCCTTACCTCCATGGTAGTGACCATTACCCCATTAAAATAAGAAATGACCAAATAAACTCTACCAACGATCTAAATAATCACCACCCCAAATGGAAACTAAAAACCGCAAACTGGACCAAATTTTCTGATGAGGTAGACCATGATCTTGACCTGGTGCACATTACTAACCATGACATTGACCAAATAATCCAAAAGTTCTCTGACATCCTACTCACGGCAGCTCACAAATCTATAGGTAAGTCTACTGCCCTAAAAAAACATACTTCTGTTCCATGGTGGAACAAAGAATGTTCAGACGCCATAAAAGAAAGTAAAAATGCGTTCAACAGACTGAAAAAAGAAATAATTCCCCTGAAAATCTCCTAACTTTCAAAAGATTAAGGGCTCGGGCAAGGTATATCACCAAGAAAAGTAAAAAGCTATCCTGGGAAAATTATGTATCTTCAATCTCGTCATCCACCCCAATCTCGGAAGTCTGGAACAAAATTAGGAGACTTAAATCCATCAACCGCCCTCAAATAAAAATACTCAAGGACAACAATCAAATCTATGAATCCGAAACTGACATCGCTGAGGTCTTGGCTGAATCCTTTCGTACAAATTCAAGTGACTTGAACTTCGACCAAAATTTCTTACAATATAAAAGAGGTAGGGAAATGCAAGAAGTAACTGACCACTGTCTTGACAATACTCATCACATCAATCTTCCCCTTACATTATCAGAGCTCGACGAATCGCTCAAATCAGCCAAAGACTCTATCCCTGGCCCCGACGATATCCCCTATCTTTTTTTGGAAAATCTAACGGCTAAAGGCAAAGCCAAACTCTTGGACATTTACAATAAGATTTGGCAAACTCAGGTTTTCCCCAAAGCGTGGTCTGAATCAACGGTCATACCACTACTGAAACCAAACAAACGAAGTGATGAAAAGAGCTCCTACCGTCCAATATCTCTGACCAACACTATGTGCAAAACCTTCGAGCGCATCATCACAAAACGTTTGTCTTGGCAGTTGGATAAAGATAATTTGCTTCATCCCGCCCAAAATGGTTTCAGAAAACACCGTTCAACCACTGACAACATAATACAGTTGGAATCCGAGATACATCAGGCTTTTGCAACCAAACAAAACTTATTGGCCATCTTCTTTGACGTCGAAAAAGCCTATGACATGACTTGGACTCGCCATGTGATCGAAAAACTGATAGAATGGAACATAAAGGGGAATATTTTGGCGTTCATCCAAAATTTTTTACGTAACAGGTCATTCAAAGTCAAAATCAACAACAATTTTTCCAACAGTAAGAAACTGCAGAACGGTGTTCCCCAGGGCTCAGTTTTGAGTGTGACCCTATTCCTGATAGCAATTAATGACTTACTAACACGCATTGAAGCTCCAGTCCGCTGTTGTCTATTCGCAGATGATTTGGTGATATACCTTAGAGGAAAAAATCTTACATCGATGCAAGAAATCCTTCAAGCAACATTGCGTAACATAGAAAACTGGTGCTCAACATCAGGTTTTAAATTTTCTACGCAAAAAACAACCTGCATCAATTTCAGTAGGACCAAACAAATAAGCTCCCCTCTCCTTCGACTGAACGGCAGAAGCTTAAAATTCTCTGAATCAGCCAAATTTTTAGGCATTACATTTGATCAGAAGCTATCTTGGAAACAACACTTATCACAACTCAAGACATCATGCCACCAAGGTTTAAATTTAATGAGAATTTTGTCTAACCACACCTGGGGAGCAGACACCAAAACATTGTTGATGATCTATCGCAGTCTTATAAGATCAAAACTTGACTATGGAGCAATTGCCTTCATGACAGCCAAAAAGTCGTACCTCAGATCCATCAGTGCTATACAAACATTGGCTATCAGAATAGCAACAGGAGCGTTTTGTACCACTCCGGTGGAAAGTCTCCTAGCGTTGGTGAACGAGCCCCCTCTCGAACTCCGCAACAAACGATCCACCCTGAACTTCGCTATAAACACTCTCTCAAATCCACAAAGCCTGAGTCGTGACTTAGTGTCCCCAACTAGGCCTGAAATCACTTCGAACGGGAGTGTAGCTCCACCAGTTCATGAAAGAGTCGCTTGCATCCAACGAGAAATCAACTTCACCATCCCTGAAACTCTTCCTTGGCAAAACTCCTCGGTCCCACCATGGAAACACTCTAAGGTTAAATTGATCTTTGATCTTACAAGGTTTGACAAAACTGAAACGAATCACACTCTTATCAGGGCTCATTTCCTTGAAATAGTCAATGGTTTTCCAAATCACAGACTGATTTTCACCGATGGCTCCAAAATTGACGATAAAGTGGCATCTGCCCTAATCACCCCAACATCTGAACAATCCTTTCGCCTCCAAAACTACAATACCATCTATACAGCTGAGCTCTATGCCATACTTCAAGCGTTAATTTACACAAGAACACACCCTGAAATAAATTTTATTATTTGTTCAGATTCTCTAAGCTCACTAAAGGCCTTGAACCATCTTTACCCACGAGATCCCCTTATACAAACAATAAAAGACGAACTGTCCGATAGGGTTGACAAAATAGTTTTTATGTATACTCCATCACACATCGGAATAGATGGTAATGAAAGAGCTGACGATCTGGCCAAAAAGGCAACATCATCGAACACTCTACCAATTTGTCGAATTAATCCCCCAGCTGACCTCAAAACATATGTGAAGGTCAGTATATCTCGTATCTGGCAGCAGTGTTGGGACCGAAAAGACCACTATCTTCAAAAAACAAAACCACTCATCTGTACAGTTCTCACCTGCCCGGAGAAAAGAAACGAACAAGTTAAACTCAATAGGTTGAGACTGGGATACTCCAGACTTACCCACTCTTTTTTGTTGTCAAGGCAAGATCGTCCAAAGTGTCCAACCTGCGACATCCATCTGTCAATCGACCATATCCTCTACCATTGCCCAAACCACCATAATCACAGATCACTATATGGTGTTGCAGAGTCTCCAACAACTCTTACAGACCCTAACAAATATGATAAAGTTCTAACTTTCCTGAAAGAAATCCAAATATTCGACTCCATCTAACCCGTACGTCACACTTCAGTAACTCAAGTGAGCTGCTAATAACCTTCAATGGTTGATGCAGCATTGTAAATGTAAATTAAAAAAAAAAAAAAAAATGGATAGTGAAAGATTCTGTGGTGAAAGTGACATGGAACTCACGCCGCCCGGATTGCGGCTGGTCGCAAAGCATGTGTCTGGCCAATTGCTCCCAGATGAAAGTAGAGCGGAGACGAAAAGGCGTACGTACACCTTGTTCAAGGAGTGGGCAATGGCGGAGGGAGCCCATGCTGTGACGGAAAATGTGCTTCTGGCGTACTTTGGTCAGTTGACCAAAGACAAACAAGCGAATATGCCTCATGGGCATGAGGCTCAGTAGCGCACTTCCTTTTTGGAGGATTAGTGAACGCAAGATGTTAAGTGATTAGGGTTCTACCGTCTTGGGCAAAAAATTGCAATATGGCGGCCAAAATATCGACCGAATCATGAAATTCGGCTTGAAAATCAAAATGATCGTACTAGACAAGGGTAAGTTCCAAGTTTCATGAAAATCGTTCCACTAACAAGAGATTTCAATATGGCGGCCAAGATGGCGGCAGAATTATGAAACTCAGCTTGAAAATAGGAATGATCGTACGAGACAAGCGTAACTCTCAAGTTTTATGAAAATCTTTCCACTTATAAGAGATTTCAATATGGCGGCCAAGATGGTGGGGCAATCATAAAATTTGGCTTGAAAATAAGAATGATCATACTAGACAAGGGTGAGTTTCAAGTTCCATGACAATCGTTCCACTAATAAGAAATTTCAATATGGCAGCCAAGATGGCGGCCGAATTATGAAAGCCAACCTGCCTATTTGGTCCTTGAGGACCTAAGCTATCCACCGGATAAAGTTCAATCTTCAACGGCTGTAGCTTTATTTCCCGAGGAGAAGTTCAACTTCATCGAAGTGCACAGGAGATCTCTGTTTTTTGAGAATAATGATAACGATGTATGGATAACAAAAATAGTGCCCATTGGCCACCCTTGGAGACATCAGCTATTAATCGGAAAAAAGTTCCAAGACAAGTTCAATTCTCGAGAAGGAGTACAGCGTCTTAATTTCTGCACGGACTCGGACAGACAGACAGACAGACAGACAGACAGACAGACAGACAAACCGGCCACATAAGCGTCATTCTGTTACTTATATAAAAAAATGTGCTCCAACTGATTTCGACCTCCTGAACACGAATATCGGGTTCACTTTTGAATTGGAACATTTCTTTTTTATCGAAAAACCGAAAAAATGGTAGCCTTGTCACATGATTTTTAGTGATACCTACCTACTTTTTAGCGCACTTCTCCAAACGGGAAGGCGCTTTTGTCCTCGCTTTGTCCGTCCGTCCGTCCGTCCGTCCGTCCGTCCGTCCCCGCATCTAGTCCTAGACGAAAAGGTTTTTGCAAAATTTTTTTACTCCATTGGGTAGCTCATGACCTTGTATCCCGAACCAAGAAAAATCTTGACGAAATAATAATAAACAATGACAATAATAACAATTTAGTGTGACGCGGCATCGCCGTTGAATGCTGCATTTCAGAAGCCGGCCTGATCTCGAAAGTTATCACATGCGAGGAAGTACCCGATCTTATCATTTTACCATAATACATATGCGGAGTTATATTTAGAGAATGATTTGAACTTTATTTTAATGAAAATTTCACATCGGTGCGAGGTGCCGATTAGTAGTTATTAATTTTTGAAAATGACTCCGAAACTACGGCTCGGCCGCAAATGATTTATTCGTTGCTTGCTGGTGCTTGATATCCTTTCCTCCGAACAAAACGAAATTCAATACAGAAAATATTTCAACTCGAATAGGTAGCTTATGAGCCTTGTTCACCATGTACAGTGTTGAAATCTCGCATAGTTCCCCTACATGTACGGACCTGAGAGAAAAGCTTCTGCGTTTTTTCAATTCTTATAAACATTGTTTCGCTAATAACAAGTAATATTGTGTTCAGGAACTATATTTTGTTGACAAAGAAATATTTATTCATTCATTTATCTTATTTATATTATTATTTTTTTATTCATTTTATTTATTCGACTTATTTGTTTCGTATAAAACATTAACCGTGGGTTCCACAAAACAGATAATACGAGATTAGTTGATTTGCGATTTTTGTCTGTCAATTTGTAGCTGACTGATCAATGGAAATGCTGGTTTATCCCTCAATAATGAAAAAATGATTGGTCTAGTACAGATTTCAGGCATGTTTTGTGAGTAATCACCTAGCATTCAGCAGAAAAAAGTCGAGTTAATCTGCAATCAGTCTTGATCGCTGATCATCTTTTTTGTGGAACCGACCGTGAGTATTATAGCCATTTTTGAGAAGTGGACACTCAGTGCTCCGCGCGACCACTTATGTTACAAAAATAGGTGCGACCAGTTAAGGGTTATCAAGGTAGTTTCTACAGTGGTTGAAAAAGAAAGATCATCAGACGTTTAATGGGACTGTTCAGATGAGACTTGCCAAAGCTCTGTGAGGAAGGTACGCAATGGATGTCTTTATTTATAAGGGGATGATTTCTGGGGAATATGGAGGACTATTTTGGACACTTTGAATATTACGAGTGATGTTAGAATATTGAAAAGAGATAAAAATGCTGACATGTTCAAAATCCTGGAGTCACTCACAACCCCTATTATTAAGGAATGATTTCAAAACATCCTCGTTGAGTTGAAATGTTCAGGATAGTATCGGAATGAAGATAAAAAAATTATTGTCCTTATGTTCCATCATTCGGGAGATACAGCCTTTGAACTTTGTGAGTATAACAACCCTTGACGAAAATGAGAGAAACGGGGTTGTAATGATCTGGAGGGGACTTTATTATATAATGAATTGGTACTGATGGCTCATTTGAACCGCCCTGTACGTGATGGTGAGGATGCAAGGTATCAGTAGAACGTGTCCTGTTTGGAACAGACTGCAAAGGGGGTGGCAGACGTTCACAGGGGGTAGCGTTCCTGTACTTTCTGATTGTCAGTGGGATAAATTCGATATTCTTACATTCCCATCATCAATTATTTTCTAGAAATTGCATTTCTACTAATGGGCCAACTGATGTGGGAGGGGGCTTGTACTTAATCAAATTATCAGTTGCTATTGCCTATTTTCAAAAATAAATACGAAGGTCTTTTGCAGTTAAGCGAAAAAAATTATTCAAACCCGAATAACACTGTTTTTATAAAAAATTACCGTTCGAGTAATTTTTCTGTACGTTGCTATGTTTCCTCTTGTGTTATTTGTTTTACATTCATAATTATTCTTTATTTCTGAACTTTTTAGAAAATAAAAATTGATCTAAAGCATGAGAAACTACCATTCAATTATTTTCGAAACTAACAAAAATTCGAATATTTCTTCTCAACACGTCATCTCTAAACTATCGTAAGTGGCAATTTTTTATTGTCTAGTGAAGTTTTCAAAGACCAATTATTGAAGACATTGAAACGAACAATGTTAAATGTGATATCAAAACTGAATGTAGGAGGGGAGTCTTGAGGTTAAGGACAAATCAATGGTCTCAAATTTCTTTTCTGGCAACGTTCCAACGTGATTCACGTCTTCGTCGGGCCAAAAAAAGTTAAAAATAATGTAAAAGCAAAAGCATATAAAATGTATGAAACAGGAAAAATCCAAATGGTCGTAAACTAAACCTCAAGATTTCCCTCCTACATTAATCCAAACAAGGACAGAAATGAACACGACAAATTAAGGCTGAAGATGTTATATTCATCTCATCTATCTTGGATTTAGGGGTCCTGAGCCAAACGCCAGAAAACAAAAACCGCTTTTTGTCCAATAAGTGGTTTTGTGACTTGCGATAGTTCAACACTCATGATGCGATATGCCGAGAGAATGAGCAAATTGGATCAAATAAACAGGGTAATCAATTGAACTGGTCCACTTGAAAATTTCACGCTACTTCAAGATCGGAAAACCAACCGATTTCAAAGAATGTAGTCATGCCGGATAGCGGATAGCTCATCATTCTTCTGGTTACAAAATGCGTTGAGCAGTTTATGTTATGTCTGCTATTTTATCTCTGATCAGGTTTTTCCTAATGGCTGTTTATTCCGGGTATGTTCTTACTTGCTGACGATCTATGTCGGCTATGTTATTTCCGTATACCTACCCTAAATCCTAATATGCACGCCAAAAAAAATGTCGCACTACCAAGATACCGCTCCACTCAACTTCGATGATGCTTCTTCCCACTGCACTGTGAAAAAAGCCTAGATGTTTCTCGTGGCTTTCATTGTCGTCCTGGTATATTCCAGCTTTGGAGGCCTTGCCAGTACATGCGTGAGAAGTCTAAAAAAGTCCATCCGACTTCACGATTCGCTAATATTCCTGCAGGCTCCTGAAATACGGCTCCTCCACCAATTCTGCAGGTATGTGTCTTATTTGAACGTCAAGGTTTCCAGTGAGTTTCCTCACAATATTTTCAGGCGATCACCATGTCAGCACAGGAATGTAACCGAACCTGAAGTCACGTGGACGTTGACATTGTTTACCATGTACTTACAGGGTGACAACAAATCCAATGTCAAAATGGCCAATTTTCAACAGTGCACGGCTTTTCGAAAAAAAAACGTAGATTCTCCCCCAATAAATTTTTGAAAAGCTTATCACAATATCTCGAAACGTGAATTTTCATAGTGTTCAACGGAAGAGGCCGTTAAACTGATGTGAAATTGCATTTCAATTGTGAATAAGCTTTAAAGTGATATTATAAAACAGACTAGCCTAAACAGACTCATAATCAAGCCTTATAATAATCCATCGTGAGCTCACACCAGAGCAAAATCCGATTGGTTTTTGTTTGTTCCGGAGAGTTGAACTTTCTGCCGTCACTCTCTGAACTTATCGGAGCGAAATCTGTCGCAAGTTGAAAGTGGAAGGACCGCTAAATGGAAAACTTGATATTACAACAAAACTGCCGTGCAGTTTTGGGCCCTTTCGAGTTCATATATGTGTTTGTGCTCCTGGTGTGAGTTTGTGTGTGTGTTTCTTCATATTTGTGGCGACGTGTGTGTGCACAGAAGTCATTTCTGGCACACGTTCAATTTGTGGCATACATACACGCGTATGCCACAATTTTTTGACCGCAAATTCGTACTCTACGGCCTCTTCTTAGTCTATCTGTATATATTTCTTAATTTTTTTGTTTAAGTACGTCACAAATGACTGTGTGGATGGTAGGTTGGAATTTTCATATTTGTGGCGACCCTAGTCTGCCATACACTCCTCTAGTCTAGAGCGCCCCCTACGACCTTTTCTGAAATTACGACCATCTGTGATTCTCGGAGCCGCGTTGGACTTGGAATCAATTTTGCCGATTGCGTGCGAAGTGAGGCGGGCAGCGTAGACTTTGATGCGGTTGTATCAACCTAACAAAACGAAGATACAGGGTGTTTTCTGTGTTTCGTGTGAAATTTGGAATGCAACATTTTGATATAATAGGATGAAATTTGGCAGTAATACTTCTCTACCGAGGCTGTTCAAAACTACTCATGTTGGAAAAAAATCCAGGACCGTACTTGAAAAAAGTTTTTTTTGCAGAATGCACACATGGCGTTGCAGAAATGTATTTTTTTGCAAAAAAAAAAAGTACTGAAAAGGCGTAAATACGCGTTCAGGTAAATACAGTCCTTAACTTTTTGTTGAACATTTTTTCTTCGATCGACTTGTCTCGACTCTCGATGTCCTTTGCCTAGCATTGAACCAAGTCGCATTTGGCCTGAATCTTGCAATCAAGTCCCAAATTTCCACCCGAAGAGAAGCCTCGAACAGTGATTTGAATGGGTTCTTGGATACGAGCCGGGAATGTATTATGTCCCTGTGTCACCCACAACAAATATTTTATTTTCTACATTCCCGCTTAAAGTTATTCGAATGATGCACACAAATATTTCTAAAATTGAATGGATCTTCTAAAATTTTGATTTAGAATGATATATCAACATATTGAATCAGAAAATAAGTATGAGACTTTATTAATAGGCAGGGCCGGCAACTTTGGATCTGAACGTGTGGTGCTGACTGTTGAATATTTCAGGAAAAGAACTGAGGGAGGGGGGGTATTAGCGTCATAGGACTCGTAGGCGATTTTTTTTTTCAAGTGTCATTAATAAAACCGAGAATAAAACCTACAAAAAAAAATTAATTTACTTTGCGTTACTAATGGATTCCATTATTACATCGGAAACAGTGCTCTAATGGAGAATATTATTAAACTGTTTTCCAACCATCATCAATAGAAACAATTTATTGTCAATAGAAGGTAAGCGAACGTCAGTACGGGAAGTGTCACCTGTCAAACGTTTCTATTTTTCGCAGCCAGAATTGACAATTTCTGGGCGATTTTCAGACTTGAGGAGATAAAATAATATATAACACTCGTTCAATAAGACGTATTGTCACATTCCTTTCTTTGGAGCACTCCTCGTAAGCTCGTCGTGCCACAATACCATGTCTTATGGAACTCGTAAATAATTAATACTATTATGCAGGTACACGTCATATTTGAATGAATATACCTCGGAATATACTATATAATATAGACAACAATACATAAATAAAACTTTCAAAATAAAACAAAAAATTTCGAAATTGGTAAGTTGGAGTGCTATGGCGCTAATTTCAATTTTTGCATGATTGAGGTGGTGCTAAGGGTGGTAGGTAGAGGTAGGTAGAGGTAGGTATAGGTAATAAAGACTTGAAGAGTACCTGATGCAAACTTTGGAATCTGCATTTATTTCAATAACACCCACTACTCGTAGTAGTAGTAGGTGCCATCCATAATGGGGCATTTAAACAGGCCACTTGACCTGGTCATCTGGCTACCTTCCGTGCACTGTTATTGTTGTGGTTCGCCCTTAGGTACGTCGTAAATCTACGACATAGGACATTCCAGACTATTCGGAATAAAATGAAAGAAATGTGTGCATAACAAAAAACAGTTGCTTTTGTACTCAAGCATTAGTACAATAAGTTTGGTTCAGTGATAATGTCATTGATTGAGAAAGGCGAAAGTTATTAATATTTTCAGGAAGGAACAATGTATTCTTTATCTAATAAGTATTCATTAATTCACTTGGTTTATTTCGGTTCGATTTGGCCATTCGACGCGGTAATTCAGGGAGGGCCCTTTCTTTTCGTTATCGAAAGTAACACCCTGCATGCACCCTTGCCTGCATCGCCCCAGAGAGCTTTGGAAAAATAAATGTGCTTTAAGCTTTACTGTACTGTACTCTGTACTGTACTACACTGTTTTATTGTTGGGCGGATTACCCAATTACAGTACTGTACGCTGTACGGTAGGTACTTACGTTTACTTAACCTAGACTAATTATTGTCACGCGGAAATTAGGTAGTTTGATGATAATACCTCGGATAATACAAAGTATATTTTTATAAGGGGTGGATGGGCCCAGATGGAGAAAGAAATTTTTTCCTTGGGCCTCCGGTCGGTAAGATTTGTAAAATTTTGACCGATATGATAAAGCAACACTTTACAACAATAAAAATTCAAAGAAAAGATCTGGGTTGGTAAAATGGAACCGATTCATCTCCCCATGCACCTTGCGGTGTATTTAATAGGAAGGCCCGCCCAGAAAATTTTTCTTTGCAGCAGGCATTCATTTTGGTATATTCTTACAAAAAGTATATACCTACAGCAAGGGGTCAACCACTGCTTCAAATTTGTACATGTATTGCAGATACTGCCGATACTGCAGATATACTGCCAATACTGCAGACGTACTGCCGATACTGCAGAAGTAGTGTTGCGCCTGCGCATTCTACTTTTTGCGTTCATTACGTGGTTTCTTATTTAAAACCAAGTGAAGAACTGAGAGGTGGGAAAGTTCCCAGTGACAGGAAATTTTCGGTCGCTAATTTTTCCTCGTTTTTCTTAGTTTTCAAGGAACTTGTCTGTAAAATACTACTAATCACTCAAATAATTCTGACCAACCGAGTGTCTCGTGCTTGATTGGTTTTCACACGTAGATACTTGTGATGTTACCTGATGGGTAGGTAGGCAGGCTAAACCGAGGGCTAAACATATGATTAAGCTATCTATTATTTATTTATTGCTTATAGTGCAATCGAGAGACTTTACTGAAGGTCGTTTAACTCGTACCTAGTTTATTTTTGGATACTGATTCTGTAAAGTATATTTACATTGTTTCTTCATTTTTCTTTCATATTTTTACAAGTTTATTTGAAAACGAATACTTTTTGGACATTTTACAAACCCTGACGATGCCGAAAGGCGAAACCAGTTAGTGAAAGTAAAATTATTGTGGTGAAGCTTAAAGAAAAATAAATATAGCTACTCTATACCTACTGTTACAACATCACTCCAAGAAAATGGATTTTTACCTGTTGATACTGTTCAAATTACATAGGTTCTGATGATTATCCCTCAACTTTTCCATTGCAAGTATACAGGGTGTTTCAGATTCAAGTTGCGTTCAGTCAGCTTATTCAGCCGCAAGTTTTAATTTTAGCCGTAAGCGCTGCATCGCTCATTGGCTGTTCTGAGGAGGCTGGTTTATAAGAGCCAATGGGCGTCGCTACGCTTGCGACTAAAATTAAAACTTGCGGCTGAATAAGCCGACTGAACGCACCTTCAAATCGCATCCTTTCAGGAAATGATAGGAAACTTCAAAAGAAGTAGACTTTCTCAAAAAAATAGATCACAGAAACAAATAATAACGAAGATACGTTCAAAGTTGACCTTTAAGAATCGACTTTTCGTCATAACTTTGGGACTTCTTCAGCCGATTTTGTTCAAATTTGAACAGAGCTTACTGGAATAAGTCGGTATCGCACGATAATAATCACGCGTTCCATCGAATTTTTTTCAGAGACTGAGATAATGAGGGGTGAGAGTTACCCCGCTTTTTTACTCCTATTTTTTACCCCTATTTTTTACTTTCTCAACCATTTTTGAGAAAGGTTCCAATTTTTGAACTCTACGTTGAATTTAAACAAGAAAGTACTCTTGCAAAATTTTGATGAAAGGTTTCGTTTCCGAGATATTTGGGTTTTTAAACTTCAGAGAATATTTCGAAAACCCCACATCCAAAGGCCTAAAAATCCAAGAAAACTTATGATTCTTCAAGTGAAATAGGTTTTCTATGTATTTTAAGTTGATAAACAACCATTTTTTTGAAACGAGAAGTTTCAAGGGGACATTTTTTCAAGCTCTTGAAACTGTGGAGATTTTGATATCTTTTCCGAAGTTTCACACTCAAATATAACTAAAAACTATGCTTCTCATCAGAATTTTGCATCAGGAGTAACTTTTCTTTCAAATTAAGCTTAGTACTAAAAAATATGAACAATTTACAAAATTACCCAAGGGGGGCTAAAGATTGAGGTGAAAAAGCGGGGGCACCCCCCATTATCCACGTCCCTGAAACATTTTGATGGAACGAAGCGATTGAGAAACAATGGTTTATTATTTATTCATAAGGTTTCTAAACATTTTCATCGGCTATGAATGCAGCATGATTTTCAATCAGCGAGGAAAATCTTTATTCTCACAGTTTTCTATATACAACCAGCAAAGCTATAGGAGCCAGAGTATTGCAGAATTTAAAAAAAAAAATTTGATCTAGGACTATTAGTTTTTTAGATATGATTTTTTTTCTGACGCAACCAGCAACTGTAAAGAAGTGGTGCGCGCATGCCACTCATATATACTATGCAAAATGCTCTATATTACTACTGAGGTGAGCATTTTTCGTATGAAGCTGAGCTTTCACAGAAATATTCAGATATTTGCTTTTCACAAAAAACAAAAACAAAGCCCCCGTTTAGGCTAGCCGAGTTATGGGACTAAGACCGCCCTTAACGGTACAATGGTATTAACGTAAAATAGGTATGATGGAGATGAAACTATTCACCCCTAATTTCTACATCGAAAAGGTCCTATTTCGAATATTTGCTCGCTCATGTCTTTCAAACTTTCAAATTAGTTGAATAATCTCCCATTTTTACCGCAAATCGCAGATGCATTCTCACGTGTCACATATGGTTTCTCTTCTCCTTTCATTCCTTTTTTTTTGCATTAATGACTACTCATTTTATCTCAGGTCACATTTGGCAAAAATGTTTCGATATCACTTCATTGAAGTTTTAGAGTAGGTATACTATTATTATTAATTTATTGCCTAGCAAGTTTGAAACAGTTTTCAAGCTAACAACAAAACAATATAACGATACTTATTGTATGTGTGTACGTGCTTGATGTGTACTTTTTGTAATAATGTACCAAAATGATTTATTGATGCAAAGACCTTTTTTTTGGGACGAGGCTTCCTATTAGACACACCGCAAGGTGAGGGATGGACTGGTTTTCTCTGTGTGCCGAATTCATTGAAGATCAATTATCATCACAGACAGTACCCTGATAAAGAAAACGCTGATAATACCCGAAAACAAATATAAATTTCATTGAGTTATTCTAAACTATAGGAACTATAATAGGTGAAGTAGGTAGGAGCTAAAGTCAATAAAAAGGTCTCAGACATCCACAACATGCGGTATTGTGCAGCCTCTTTAGTACAGGGTAAGGGATGGAGCCTGCTGTCCATGCCCGATAAATTCAAAGGAATGGAAGATTTTGTGGCGGGAATACTAGACCATATGTGTATACACTTTAGACAGGTATTGAAAAGTGATAATATAATCGTTGTTTTTCTTGCACAAAACCGAATCATTTATATTGAACTGATTATTACCCATATAATATACCTGTCTACCTAACAATTGTTCAGCAACCACCTACTTGAGTCTCAACATAATGAAAATCAAACTAAATTCCTAATTATTTTGGCCTCGATTTTGGCCCAGGAATTTGATGTTTGTGATATATCAATTCGGCAGAAACAACGAAAATGTCATGAACTCATGATATAATAAATAATAAAGACATTCGGAATTCCGAATACATTTGAATACCTACTAAAAACTTGCGGCGAGGTGTACCCATTACCCATGTACGAGATTTTAGGAATGTTAACAAAAAAGAATGGTCGAAAGGAGAAATTACCAAAAAATTATGATCCCGTGTTTATTCAGTGAAGAATCATTGATTACCTACCTAACATTTGGAAAAGGCATTATGATGATATAATTGGGGGTGGAGGTGTGTGATATATCGAGTTGGCAAATAAAATTCATTTCGAGAATAAAATTGATTTTTGCTAGGTGAAACCCGCGGTTAGTCAGAAAATTTTCTGATAAAATATAACTCCTGCAATGAAAATGCATCTATATTTTTTGACAAATCTTCACTCATGCAAGTTAAACTGGAAAGAGCACGAGTGTAACCAAGCTTGCATTCGTGCACATTTTCCAAAAATTATCGATAATTGTCATTGCACTTGTTATATTACCTACTACTGATTTTTTTTTCCATATTTCTTCAAACTTCCAGTATTTTTTAACAGGTATCTTTTTAATAACCTATCAAGTGTGATATATATTCATAATCAGGATGAAAAACGGAATAGATTCCCGAATCAAAATGCAGGGTGTCCAATTTGAGGAAAATTTTCGATGTTGCACCCTGTAAGCGATGTCACAGAAAATTTTAGTGAACGCAGATTCGAAGCCTACGCGAAAATCATGTGAGAATCGTTTATTATTTGTGAAATTATGTTTCATGAGAAGCTTCCTGGGAGGACCAGGGGACCTATAACACAGGTCAACACCAATTTTGTGCCTGGGATAAGTATACCAAATTTCTGTAGCTTGTATATATGAAAATTTATGAAAATGTCGATTTTAATAATTCACATGTTGAAAAAAATTGAAAAAAAATTTCTTTTCTTCTTTTTATTAACTTTAACACAAAACTAATACAAAATAATTTAAAAAAAAACAGAAATGAAGTCCTTGACTCTTCCTATTATGATCATAAGAACTTTAACATTTTTTCATTTTTTTCGGCATTTTTAATTTCCTACAAACGTCAAATAAAACACTTGACTATCGTTTTTGCGACTCCAGAGCACTCTAGACTCTAATGTAGATGACACATGAACGTCAGAATTTCCCTCCGTCTCCCTATAAACTGATTTTCTGTTTTTTATTCATGATATGAAATCTGTTCCATTAGTACCTACCAATATTACAAAAGCAAACTTTATTGAGAATGTGGGTATTTTTCCATTATTTTGACCCATGACATTCATTAAAATCATAAAATGAACCCAGGCACAACTTTTTTTTTCACTTTGTTGACCTATGTAATTTATACATGAACACCCTGTACAAGAAACAGAAGGCGTTAAAGTGTCAAAAACCGTTCCAAGATAATGGTGCGAGGTTATAAAAAATAATATTAGAAAAAATCGAGGAAAAAATTCAGAATTGTTTTTCAAAAAGTTACACAAGCTCAAAAGTGGACCACTTTGCACTTTTTCTTATGTCAACCTGTAGGATTATTGATTATATTATAGGATTCAGGATTATACAGTAAATCAGCAAAAATGATATCCAAATATGAAACTTGCAGTCAGAAGAACGCCCTTATCATTAACACTATTCTTTTTCCAAATCTGTTTATTTTTTGTCTTGATATCCTTATTTGAACGAGTTTTTGGGGTAGACCACTTCAATCTTCGATCTGTTTATTAGGGGTGGATAATAATTCTTATGTCAAAATTCCTAATTTAATTCACAGAAGGTCTCAACACTGAACTGAGACAGTTTCAACTCTACGTTGCGTTGTTACCTATACCATTTCGGCGTGGTTTTCTCTTTGAGGCCCGGGCATAACCGATAACTTCCGTGTACCATAGAATCTTTAGTCCTATAATTCACGTGATAAGTATCAAACGAAGGCGAGATATACGGTTTGCCAGTTTAATTGGTTGAAATTGCAACTTCCACAGACTTTGTTTCTGCAAAACCTGGCGCTATGATTCGGTTTTGTGCAACGAAAACAAGATCATTACCTACTTCTCAATATCTATCTCCTTTTTTTGTTGAATGGTCACCGTAGCTTCTTTGCATTTCCTTGACATGTGGTTCGACGCGTTACAAAATAAACAAGCGTTTTATGGTCGTTAGGATTCCCGCCACAAATATTCCATTCTTTGGAATTTAGGCCGTGGACACTTTCATAACGCTCTCCATCCCTTAGGTACCTACTAAACAGGCTGTAATAGGTACCGCATGTTGTGGGTGTCTGAGGATCTGAGACGTTTTTACTTTTTATTGACACTACCTACCTCTTGTTTTATTACCCAATGAAATTCTATTTGTTCTCCGGTATTATCACCGATTTTTTCATCAGGGTACTGTCTGTGATAATCAATCTTCCGATTTCATCATCGTATACGTTCACCTTCAATTTTCTGTTAACTCTTTACACTATATGTCCCGTCCAGTCACTTGATTAGTTAAAGGTCCTTTGTGAAATAGCTCTATTACAAGTGTACTTTTGTTTTTTTAATTTGTGGCAGTGCTACCAACTGAAAATTAAAAATTGAATTTTTTTGTAATTTGAAGGTTCCCTTTGAAAAATCGCAGAGGCCTCATTTTTACGGATCAAGGAATGAAATTTGGCATAACGGTGGTCAAATTGAAGTTGAAAAACTTCATGACAAAAAACTTGAGGTTTAATTATACAGGGTTTGCATAATTTTTTTTCGAACTTCGCAAATTTCAAAATGCCATAAGTCATTTTTCTCAAATGGAATGCCCCCAATTTGATCTCACCATTCGATAGCTTTTTTCTTCCTCTTTCATTTTTACTAGGAATACCCTACCCCTAAATTCCATAATTTCAAAGATAATCGATAATTTTGATAAAAATTGTCGTTTAATTGGACTTTTCATGTTCTTAGTAGGTCCTGATAGAGAAAATCATACGTCAAAATGAACGCACTTCTCAATTCAGCAGTCTGAAGGTTTTTGAAGTCGAGAAAACCGCTTTACTAAGCTCAATTTGAATTTTCTTTTTTCCATCGGCAACGAAATTCTTTTTCAAGCATTCTCTTCAGATTGGAGTTTAGCGCAGCTATTCAATAAAAAAAATTTGTTCTTAGCATCAAACCAAGCAAAATGTGTCAATCAGACATTTGTTGATGATCACCATGGACTGCCCGGCGTGAAAAATTTCAATAAATAGCACTTTTTATCAAAATTATCGATTATCTCGGAAATTATCAAATTTAGGAGTAGGGTACCCCTGGTAAAAATGAAAGAGGAGATAAGAAACTATCGAATGGTAAAATAAAATAGGGGGCATTCCTTTTGAAAAAATGACTTATGGCATTTTGAAATTTGTGAAGTTCGAAAAAGTATTCTGAACACCTGTATCACTGAATCTAAAGTTTTTTATCATGAAATTACTCACCTTCTATTCGACTATTGCTGTGCGAAATTTCATTCCTTGATTGCAAAAGACGAGGCTCCTACGATTTTTCAAAACAAACCTTGGAATCACCGAAAAAAATAATTTTTAATTTTTAGTTGGTAGCACTGCCACAAATTGAGAGAACAAAAATACGCTTATAATAGAGCTTGAAAAGCTGAAAAAATAAGATCAAAAGTGGGGCATTTTATTCGAAAAAATCCTTGTTTTTGTTATAGCGCAAAAATGGAACATCCTGTATAGTTGAAAATAATTCCACTGGTTAGAACTTTTCAAATCAATAATTTCATGTAATACACCTTTATCTCTATCTCGTAAAAAAAGGGCGCTAGGAAAGCGCGACGCAGTTGCAGGACCCTGTATAATTACACTGTTGGGGTTTTGAAATTAAGGGCTTTCTGTCGGAATGAATGACACCCTTCCTAACAATATTGTTCATGTTTTTGTCGGTATTTAAGAAATATTTATATTTTTTCATATTCTGTCATTATTTGTTTCTTTCTATCTTCTAAGAAAAGTGAAGTTTTTGGATCTGGGCCAACTGATGTGGGACTGGGCTCGTATACCGGAACTTTTTCCGAACACAGGGTAGGGATTTTTAACGACCACCAATATCGCATGGGATAGGCACCATCGTTCATAGTGCTATGCGTGCACTTAGAACGCATCCAACTAAATCAGAAAGCTTGTTTTCGAGACTGAAACCGAGCGCCCACAGTGGGACTTGAACCCATCACGATCTCTGGCGTGGTAGTCGAACGCGCTGAACACACAAAAATAGTGGCACACGCAGTAACACACACCTCCTGTTATCCTATAATTGTGACTACATCCACATATACACAAAAATAGTGGCGTACGCAATAACACACTACCTGTTATCACATATTAGTGGCGACAGTATGCCACAAGTGATAATGACTGATAACTTTGCTAAAATGGAGTGTATTGAATTCAAAGTTAGACCAACCGCCTCTGCCTTTTTTTCCGAATCCGAAATGTGTGATAACGTCAATGACGCCACAAATGCGTGTGAGGATGGGTCGCCACAAATATGTTGAAACCCGTATGTGTGTGTGTGTGTGGGGCGAATTGCATCGAAGACAGTTTATTCTTTGGGGCCGCGCGCTCGTTGCGATATTTGACGTCGGAATCAGACTCTTATAAATGAAATGTCACCTCGCAGAGGCACGGGGGGGGAATTGGCGAAACTGCGGCTGTCTGTCAGCCGGAAGCGACGCCTTTTCCCACCCGATCCCACAGCCCGCCGGCAGGCGGGCGAGAGATTTGTTACTCCCCGACTTTCAGTACTTATATATAAATCCTATATATGTTGATTTCAATTTATGATATCCTATTTCTCGATAGACAAGAACAAAGCTTGCGGAAACTTTCGATTCATCGGCGCATTTTTCATCGCGCGCCGTCGCATGTGAATATTTTCTCTTCGCGGGGCGCCCTTTTCACGGGTGGGTGGTGATGGCATATGCATCGGGGCCGTTTTGAGGGTTATCTTCAAGGGGTTCAAGGGGCGAATCGGTAAGCCGACAGACCAAAATGCAAAAAAATCAATTGCTAAAGTGAATAGAAATCAAATGGAATCAATCTAACTTACTTATTGACCACATCGACTTCAATTCAATACCTACTTAATCAGATTAAAAGTTTTTTACTTTCCCGGCCCCCCACGAACTCGGAGGGAAAGTATTGTAATCGTGCAGAAAAAAAGTTTTGGGATTACGCCGGATATATCCATTTTGAGGTTTTTCAAGACGATTGAGACAATTTCCAAAATGATGTCTGTCCGTTAGTCTGTAATCTTCCACGATAACTGCCGAACCGTTGAGCTGATCGATTTGAAATTTGGTATGCAGACTTGGTTTCACTCTGGAATGACCGGATTAGTTTTTGGCTGTCATCTGTCGAACAAAAGTGTCACTATTAGAAAATGACAGAAGCTACATCTCACGGAACTTGACTTGCGATATGTCATCTGGAAGCCCTTGAAAATCTGAATTCAGAACAGTTGAAAATATTTTCCTACCTATTATCAGTCAAATTATAAAAAATGCCGAAGTCTGAAACTTTACCATTTAATGATTCAAAATCTATACAACAGATTTGAACCAAACTCGACAGGAAGCAACATTACCAAAGAATCAAACTAATGCCGAAGTTGGAGTTTCCCACCGTTTTCCGGACAAGCGCTATGGATTTGAAAAAATTTTCCTAGCCGATTCCAGCCTCGCTTGCCTGTTCCTCGATTTTTGGCCTATTCAATTTTTTTAGCAACATAGCAACCAAACCGGTAGGTAACTACGTTTTCGTTACGAATTGTATCAATGTCAAAGTGACAACATGAACGCTGTTCTCGGCAGGTTCTCGGTGTTTTCTTTTGTATCTTCTTGCATCATTTGAGGCAACAGTGCGAACCGATCCTTTGTGTTGTTTGGGGCTCCGTAAATCCCCTTGTATTTTCTGTAGCTTTAGCAACTTCAGTATGCCTATTCCATTGACGTATATGTACAAACTGTGAATGTGTGCAGTTCCCTTATTTGATTCGGTACCAGGGCCTCATCCCCATGGTGTCTGCCGTTCAAGGCCCCGCTGGGGCCCCCATCTGTGTCTATCAAATTTTGCCGTTTCAGGCCAAAACTGCGGCCTTGTGTCTTCTTGGGTTCGTTGAAGCCCTTTAGGCTCCTGGTGTCTACAGGTGTATCTTGAAGCCCCACTGAGCCCCCCTCTTTTTTTTAGTTTTCAGAACTATCGTGCCGTCAGGTGTGGTTCGGACCTAACTTCTTGATGGGCTCGAAGTCTCATTTCACAGGTCACTACTTGGGGGCCCTGAATTGCAATCAATCAGAACTCTGTCCCAGGGTTTCAATCCGCGAACTGATTTTCACCAGTTATTTTTCAAACAATAATTTAGGTTGCATCATTAAAGGCAACAGTGCGCCTCGATTAATTGTGTCTTCAAGTGTTGTTGGGGCTGCGTAAGCCCGCTCGTGTGGAACTAGCATAGCATTCTTGAGATATCACAACAGTTAACTACCTCTAGCTCTATCTTTTGAATTATATCATCATCTTGTACCCACTTCACAATGCGATCGCACAAATCAAACGGTTCTGCCACGATAACTACCAAATTGTTGATCGGATTAAATCGAAATCAGGTACGAAAGCATAACTTCAGCCTGGAATGACCTGATTAGACTTTGGGTAGATAATTTAGTTTGGAAGCCCTCAGATGGCACATTGGGTCTGGGCTTGTCTGCCCAAGCTCTAAATTGAAGATATAGGGTTGAAATTTGACACACAGATGCAGAAAGTTCTCAGTAAAGTTTGTGTAATTTCATCATCATGTCTAAAGTAGGAACAAAAAAAAGGCGACCCTGAAAACCTAGATAATTACCGTAGCATTGCTTTGATAAACCATATTACAAAAGTTTTCACGCGCATTTTGAATACAAGACTAGCTATTTACGCTGAGAGCAGCCAAATACTGCCAGAAGGTCAAGCTGGATTCAGAAAAAATCGGGGTTGCGTTGATAATGTCTTTGTTCTGAAAACAATAATCCATAACAGTCTTCGTCTTCAGAACCAGAAAGTATTCGCTCTGTTCGTAGACTTTCGCAAAGCATTCGATTCTGTGGATCACGATATATTGTGGGGTAGACTTCATTCATGCGGTGTCAGCTCGAAAGTCATAAGGATTTTTATGTCACTATACGAACAAGCAGCAATTCGAATGGGCAATGATCAAAGTCAATTAAAGTATGTAAAAATAACCAAAGGAGTCTTGCAGGGGGATATCCCAAGCCCACTTTTGTTTTCGATCTACATAGGCCACATTGAAGAGTATTTTCCTTCAAGAGGAGCTAGGGGTGTATCACTGAATGGACTGTTGGACGTAAAGATATTGCTATATGCGGACGATTTGGTTATACTGGCCGATTCACCAATCCAAATACAAAAAGATTTGAAGATTTTGGAGGGATTTTGTGAGGACCTCAATCTAGACGTAAACATCGAAAAGACAAAACTGGTTATTTTCAGAAAGGGCAAAAATATTAGGCAGGACAATCAGTACTACTATAAAGACAACCGCATTCAGACAGTCGATTCTCACAACTATTTGGGCACTATCTTTTTTTATAACGGACTGTTTTGTAGGGCATTAGAAGACCGAAAACGCAAAGCAAGGGTATGCTCAGCGACACTGAGTAAACTCGTGAATAGCTCAAAGATGAACGACATGCACTCTATTCTAAGCCTATATAGCTCAGTGACCCTTCCGACTTTTTTGTACAATGCAGAGATTTGGGGTTTAAGGAACTTAAAAAACGTTGAAACTGTTCAAGATAAAACGCTGAAAAATGTACTTTACCTGCAAAGATCAACTCCTGGATACATCATAAGGACGGAGCTCAATATGTGCAAGGTTTCTAGTGTGATAATAAAAAGAGCGTTAAACCTCTTTCTCTCAATCACGAAATTGGGCAACGACCGGTTTGTAAAAATTGCACTCATGAGACTTCAAGCTTTAGACTCCTTCCCAAATAACATGATACAATACAACTGGTACTCCCAATTAAAAGGTGCACTCAGCGAATTTGATTTTGAATTAAATACGTCATGGTCTAAAAGGGATGTTAACTATATTATCGACAAAATTTCACACAGGGGTAAAATGGATGACTGGAATCGGATTTTGCTCAGTACTTATGCACCCGATTACAAATTTATAATAAGTGAAAACCCAGTAGTGAAAAACTCAAACGAATACTTATTCAATACCACGAACTTGAATGTAAAAAGGTGTATGATACAATTGCGAACCTGCAACGTGGCTACTCTATCTATTTCTGTTAATCATGTCACAACCAAAATCAACTGTCAGGTGCACTGTAGTCTTTGTAACCAGCGTAAACTTGAGAATCTCGAGCATATTCTGCTTCAATGTCCAATGTACAAATGTTTTCGCCCACCTTTGCTTTTGAACCCTACCGACCCTCACAACCTTCTTCAAAATTTATCTGTTGAAAGCTCAAAAGAAATTTTCATTTTTCTCCAGAACTCCCTGCGGCTAAGGTCCTTCATTGTGGAAGAATAACACGTATATTGTGATTGTGAGTTGATCTAGGATTTGTAACGTGCTGAGTTATACTCTGTAACTATTAAATTTGTCTTTTACTTTCCCGGCCCCCCACGAACTCGGAGGGAAAGTATTGTAATCGTGCAGAAAAAAAGTTTTGGGATTACGCCGGATATATCCATTTTGAGGTTTTTCAAGACGATTGAGACAATTTCCAGAATGATGTTTGTCCGTGAGTCTGTATGTCTGTGATCTTCCACGATAACTGCCAAAACGTTGATCCGATCGACTTGAAATTTGGTGTGCAGACGTGGTTTCACCCTGGAATGACCGGATTAGTTTTTGGCTGTCATCTGTCAAACAGAAATGTAACTATCAGAAAATGACAAAAGCTACATCTCACGGAACTTGACTTGCGATATGTCAATTGAAAGCCCTTGAAAAACTGTATTCAGAACAGTTGAAAATATTTCCATATCTGTTATCTGTCAAATTATAAAAAATGCCAAAGTCTGGAGCTTTGTCATTCAATTATTCAAAATCTATACGACAGATTTAAACCAAACTTGGCAGGAAACAACATTACCAAAGAATCAAACTAATGCTGAAGTTGGAGTTTCCCATCATTCACCAGCCGAGCGCTATGAATTGTCAAAGTTTGGCCTGGCCGAATTCAGCCGGGCTTGCCTGTTACTCGAGTTTTGGCCTATTCAATTTTCTTAGCAACCAGACCGGTACGTTTCTGTTACATTGACGTATCCATCGTGATCCCTGGTATCTATGTCAAAGTGACAAAATAATTATGGATGCAGGCAGATCTCGGTGTGTTTTCCAAGGAGGGTGTTTTCTTTTATCGTTTAAGACAACAGTGTGCTCCGATCCTTTGTGTCTTCAAGTCTCGTTTTGGGGAGCTTCGTGAACCCCCTTGTGTTTTCTGTAGCTTTAGCAACTCCAGTATGCCCATTGCCCATCCCGTTTTGGCGTATACCTACGTTCAATCTCTAATGTGTCCAGTTCCCTTGTATGATTCGGTACCAGGGCCCCATGTTTTCTTACTGCCGTTCAAAGCCCTGATGGGGCCCCCACTAGCTTGTGACTATCAGATTTAGCCGTTTCAGGCCAAGCGACGCCGTTGTGTCTCCTTGAGTTGGTTGAAGCCCTATGGCTCCCTGGTGTCTACGGGTGTCTCTTGGAGTCCCACTGAGCCCCCCTCTCTTCTTTTCAGTCTTCAGAACTATTGTGCCGTCAGGTGTGTTCCGGACCTGCCCTTCTTAAGGGCTCGAAGTCTCATTCCACATGTCGTTTAGGGCCCTGAAGTGCAAATAATAAGAACTCCTGCCAGGTATTCTACCCGTGAACCGATTTTCACCAAATATTTTTTAAACAATCGGTAATTGGTTCTTGGATATTCTTCAACCATTTTTCGTCCAATCTCTTGAATTATTTTGGTTGAAAATCAACCTTCTCTCTATGGAACTAAATGTTCTGATGGATGAGGTTCTACAGCGCCTTGAACCTTGAACCGCAGTGCTTTATTGTGATGTGTATATCCAAGTTATTTTTCTTGGATGGTCGCTGGACTTGGTCGTTTTTTTCTTTAGTTGCACAATCATTTGATATGTGATCGTGCAATTGAACTGTTCTGCCAACAACTGTCCAACAATGGTTGCAGAATGCCGTCGCTCGGCTTGTCTACCCAAGCTTTAAATTGAAGATATAGGGTTGAAATTTGACATACAGATGCGATGCAGTAAAAGTTCTCAATCAAGTTTGTGTAATTTCATCATCATATCTAAAGTAGAAACAAAAATTTTAATACGAGACTAGCATTGCATTCTTGAGATATCATACAACAGTGAACTACCTAGTTCTGCCTTTGGATTAGGTATTTCATCACCTTGGACCTAACCTGTCATTTGTTCTGCCCGCTTAACAATGGATGCAGGATGCTAGCTAAACGCTCAACTCAATAGAATTTTTTCATCAATTTTCAAATCGATTCCTCCCCCTCCCGAGGGGACACTTCGATCAAAATCATTACTGACGTCCCTGGATACCGCCGGGAAAGTTTTGTGTCGCCCCACAACAGATTTCTTCTTCTGAAAACGCGTGGTTCTGATATTGACCTAGAATAATATGATCTGTTGGTTTGTTTGTCAATGATATGATGATATTAATCGAGATATTAATAATAATGTTGCGAATTTATGTTGAGCATTTCAATCAACAGTGATATCACAAGTGCTCGAAATATCTCGATGATTTTGGCCGCAAGCAGGGATAGACTATAGTCTATCCCTGCTTGCGGCCTATAGGACCATTTTTGAAAAAAACATATGCAGGAATCATTTTATATAACATTTTGGTGACAAGACATTCTTAGCCCAGGCTTTTTAGCATTTAACATGAAACAAATTAATCCACGTGCAATCTTCACGGTATCGTACCCACTTGACCTTACTAAACAACATACTAAAAGTCCCCAACTTTCCTCCGTGTGCGTCATAATTTTTGAGGGGGGGGGTTGAAATTTTCATTTAAAAAATTCTAGGACAAAAGTAATCCAGCCAGTGGCTTCAAATTTATTATATTTGGATACATTGGGTTATAAGTGAAACTTATTGACAAACTAGATGTCTATGGTCCCCGTGAGGGGAGCTCGGGAGGGGACAATTGGTGACCTATGCAAGAAATTTGGTTTTCATTATTATTGAGACAATACTGGCATGTTGGGTATCGTTTTCCACTAAATCTGACCTTGCAAATCCGATTATGACATTTAAATTCTGTTTAAAAAATCTTTTGAGCAATTTTCGGCAAAAAAACGTGATTTTGGGACTAAAATAAAGCCGGTTTTTCAGTTTGGGTTATTTTTGCGTTTGATGTATTAATCATTTGGATTTAAGATTGGATGAATTATATGGACTTTTCTGCGTAAGACTATCATATCATAAACGCGACGTAAGTGGTTACAAGGTGAGAAAAATAATTTATAGAAAAAAATGTCGAAGTCCTAAATGTCACTCAAAAATATCTCCGCGCAGTTGAGAAAAAATGTATTGTAGCTGTAATATGGCTTTGATTTCATCTTTCAAGGTTTCTTCTTGTAGCCAAAACAATTCTCTAGCTTCCGAAAAAAGAACACTCTACATTAAAATAATAATAATATAACAACAGCAACTTTCCCGCGGGTATAGCCACATTTTTCAGTTTCAAGCTGGCTTACACCGAACATCAAACCAACTCGATTTTATAGTATTCAAGAAATGATAATTATGTCGAATGCCTGATGTAAATGCGTGAAATAGTTGCAGTTATCGATCCTATTCGAAATTTCGAACATGATGTATTCAACGTGAAAGTATCGTAAATTAAAAATCCACAATTTTCAAGAGCAAATTATCATTTTTTTTTTTTCAATCAAAAATGCTCTCAATCTTTCCAAGTCAGAGCTTCAACATTGTATTTACTTATTAATAATGTATTGGAAGTCTAGCACAGCACAGGAAGACTTTTATAGCCATTCTCTGCAAAAAATATCAAATTATTATTATCATAATTTCGAGTTCACTAGTAGTCAAAAAAGAATCGCATCTAGCTCACCATCCGTACTCTAAGTTTATTTTGTCCCAATATTAGTTTCGTTTAAAACTCGTCTACTGATTTCCAAACAATAAATCGATAGTTACCCCGAATACCTACCGATAGTACCTATACCCATCTAAAATAATAGCAAAGTCATCTAGCACCTAGAGGGACTAAATACATAAGTTTATAAAAATAACAGATCGTCCTCAGGGTCATACTCAACAAGGTGGGGTAGATTCTCACATGTTGTGCCCCTACAGAACTTACACATCTGCGAACAAGACAAGGAAGATCGCCTGCATCTACATTTTAGACCGCAGTTCTTCTTGCAGTTGCAAGACACTATCTTCAAAATAGTCTCCGGAGCTGGAGGAAGATGCGTCTTGACGGGGACCAACTACACGTGGTTGCCCCCGCGTAGCCCACCGTGTTTTTTGTTTACACCTAGAGTACCTTAGCTATTATTATCTAGCGAAAACCCGAGGTTAATCCGAGGTCTAGGAGCTGCGATATTGCGTGGAATGACAGACACACAAACGGACGGACGAATAATGAAATAAAATATCTTTGTTGTTTGTACATCCAGAGTAGGTACCTAAGCTATCATCTAGCAAAAACCCAAGCGCAATCCGAAATTTAGTAGCTGAGATATTGCCGGACACTGCAGACGGCAATAACAAGAACAAACTATAAGGCTACAAGTAGTAGCGCTAAAACCATAGAGGAAAATTGCGAAACTGTACCTAGTACCTACTCATACGAGTACTACCAGACCCCAGACCAGATTTAGTCAGTACGATGCTGTGCATATTGAACGTAGGATCAATTATCACAGATCAAAGTCTGGGTTAATAATGTTGAAAGGATTTTCCCCATATAATGCGTTTGACGTAACTTCATAGAATCCTAATTGGAATTGCTGGACAATTCACAATGGAGCTAAAAGATACGTCATTTTGAAGCTAAAACTGTAGGGAATCTACTGCATATAATAATAGCAAGTGATATTCAGTGGTCGATGCAAAAGTAAGATGTTAACTGAAGCATAAGAAAAAACACGAAAAAAGTGTCATTATCAAGAAATTAAGTCTGTTAGTATCAAATTTTGGGCAAAATTCATCCCATATCATTCACTTTGATTCATTATCTTCCATTCAAGACCAAGATAAGAAAAATCGATTGGTTACTTGAGAACTAGGAGCATTTTTAAGCGGAAAGTGCATTATGAGGTGTCTTCATCTTTGCCTGTCAAAAAAACAATGACGCACACGGGGGAAAGTTGGGGACTTTTTGTATGTTATACAACAAAGTCTAGTGAACTCAAAACTGAAGAGATTGACCGTGTTTTAATTTGTTTCATGTTTTGCCGTTTTTTCGACTAAAAAGCCTGGGCTATCTGGGGTAATTGGGCGTTGCTGAATACGAAAATTCCTGTTACCAACTCAAAATTTTGACAGAAAAGCTGCAATAGGGGAAGGGAGGGTTAAATCAACTAGACTGACAAGACCAGTTTACATCCTCTTAGTTGTTCCAAAAGTTCAGGAAGATGGTTGAGACATGCCGAGTTGACTGACATCATCAAACGTGCCCTCGCTGTTGTCAAGATTCCCTATCTTGGAGCCACCTGGCCTGTCACGTTCCGATGGTGAACGTCCAGATAGTGTGACCATTGTCTCCTGGTTCAGAGGATTGCTACTGGTATTGGACGTCACATGTGTCGACACATGTGTCGACACATTGGCGCCTTCCATCAACCTCTCATCAAGTTTAAAAGACGTTGGCGTAGCAGCGGAATTGGCTTCCAAACGGAAACATCTAAAATATTCAGACACCAGAGAATCTCATCAATTCGTGGCATTCGCTGTGGAGACAATGGGAGCGTGGAGCAAGGCGGCACTGAATTTCTTCAATTCTATTGGCTCAATGCTCAATTCAGAATCCAGGTGATCGGCGCTTCAAGTATTCTTTCACCTAAAGAATCAGCCTTGCTGTGCAAAAGGGAAACGCTGCCAGATTTCTGGGAGCTCTCCCAAATTCGGCTTCCCTTGGAGAGATTTTTTATTTAAGCTGATTTGTTTAACATACAGGGTGATTCATATGAGTGACCTTACATAGGCTGATGGGAGACAGAAGACTTTGAGGCGAGTCAGGATTCACAGAAGAAATTTTGTTGGTTCCATTGGTTACGAAGATACAGGTGTTTTGTGTGTTTCGTATGGAGCTTTGATGAGCGATATTTCTGGAACGGCTGAAGATATTTTGATAAAATTCACTAGTGATATTTCTCTGTTGGAACTTATCCAGAGGCCATACCGGGTGAGTCAAAATCCAGGACCGGGCTAGGAAAGATGTGCCTCTTTGTTATTCGATCAAAAAGTATATTTTCTGGCCGCTTTTCTAAAAAGCTGCTACCGGATTCAAAAAGCTAAGGAGAAATGCTTCAAAAATCATCCTTCAATTTAGATTACACACCTAAACCGTTTTGACAATAAAATCAAAAGTAAAATTTGTGCGGGTACGTTCCCATTTTTGACCGGACATGATCGACTCATTGTTCGATTGAATTCATTCAAATTCATTTTTGAGCTTGTTACTGTAAAACAGAAGGGCTTGGTAAAAAGAAAAATTCCATAGCCGAAGATTTTTTTCACGACCAAATTGAGCCTAATTTTGTGTTTCATCTCGAATTTGTCATAAAAAAAAAGATCAGCTCTGGAATTTTTTTTCAATCAAGCCCTTCTCTGCAACAAAAACAAGCCAAAAAAATGAATAATGAGTCGATTATGTCCAGCCGAAAATAGAAACTTACTCACAAATTTTACTTTTAATTTTATTGTCGAAAGGGTTTAGGTGTGCCATCTAAATTGAAGAGTAATTCTTGAAGCATTTTTTCTCAGCTTTTCGAATCTGATAGCATTTTTTCAGGAAAGCTGTCAGAAAATGTACTTTTTGATCAAATAGCGAAGGGGCACATTTTTTCTAGCCCGGCCCTGAATTTTGACCTACCCGGTATGGCTTCTGGATAAATTTCAATAGAGAAATATTACTGGTGAACCTCAACAAAATATCTCTAGCTAAACTGCGCAACAAATATGTTGTCGCGAGGGAAAAATTGGTCCGAGTTTGAACCACAATAACTTTTGAATGACACAAACCATTTCGGTTCTGTTTTGACAATTAGCGAACTCAGTCTTTCCATTATTCACCTTCAGGAGGTGAAGATCAGGAAGCTCCACGTAAAATATCTACAGGGTGAAATGTAAAACAGTACAAAATTTCAGCAAATTCAACGGACCCCCATTTCCAAAATAATTTTTTTTCAAACGCAAATGAAAGGATTATAAAGCGTTATATCTAAGCTTGCGCCCAGTTTTGGAATTTTTGAAATCGAAAGTCTAGTTCTGACTTTATGATTTTTTTTCTCCTGGAGGATGCTGATTGATCCTATCCTTACAAAAAAGACTATGTTACTCTGACGATAGGAGGTTGCAATTCACGAATATTGTTTCTTGAACGGTTCTCAGCAACTCAACTCGCAGACCATCTGGAATATCTTGATCAAGCCTTCAAAAAGGGGGCCCATTCAAAATGGGCGACACAGGTGTTTTCCTTAAAAATTGAATTTGATCAGATTTCCACAATTGAAACAAGCTTTCTTTGTGATTTCGACCTCCTGAACGTGATGCTGATGGTCAATTTTAGTTTTTGATGATGACAGGCTCCTTAGGCTTTCTTAGAGTCTTCCTTGTAGCGATGGGATAAATCAGCATCTTCCAAGAGAAAAAAAAATCATCAAGTCAGAATCAGAGTTCCGATTCCAAAAATTTCAAAACTGGGCGCAAGCCAAAACATCACGCTTTATGATCCTTTCATTTACATTTGAAAAAAAAAATTATTCTGAAAATGGGGGTCCGTTGAATTTGCTAGAATTTTGTACTGTTTTACATTTCACCCTGTAGATATTTTACATGAAGCTTCCCAATCTTCACCTCCTGAAGATGAATAACGGAAAGACTGAGCTCGCTAACCGTCAAAACAGAATCGAAATGGTTTGCGTTATTCAAAAGTAATTGTGGTCCAAAGTCGGACCAATTTTTCCCTTGCGACAACATATTTGTTGCGCAGTTTAGTTTAGAAATATCGCTTATTAAATTTTCATACGAAATATACAAAACACTAGAGAAGTGCCGAGGGTTAAAACCCATAATGGGTTTATTCCCAAAATGGGTTTTTACCGGTTGGGTTTTTATCATTGCACCCGGTACATTTTTTTGCCATATGTCAATTATTTTCTAACCTAATTTTTCAATCGTGAATTGGAAATTTGAATGCACGAACTTTAAATGTATATGTAGTCAAGTTAGTACATACCTGTTCTTATTAGAAAAAAGGTAGTTGGAGGAATTTTTCAATATTTTCTTTGAGACTAGATTCTAGCTACCAAGTGACTTCAATTCATGTAGAATTAATCCATTAACATTTCAAAAACTACTATCTACCTCAAAAACTGGGAACTTTCATTTTTTAAAACAGCAACAAAAAACTGAAGTTAGAATACGAGGCAAGTAATGAATTAATTGTCTAATTCAGGTGAACATATCAAAACAAATACTTCAATTTACGACTATTTGCTATCAAATTGAATGAATTTTCACAAGGAATCGAACGACGTGCTTAACTCAAAAAAACCGAAAAAACCGGTGCAAAAATTAAAACCTTTCAAAAAACCCTCAAAAAAACCCTCGAAAAATAGAAACCCGGCGCGGCGTTTACCCATCACTACAAAACACCCTGTATCTTTGTAACCAGTGGAGAAAACAAAATTTCTTCTTTGGATCCTGACTCGCCTCAAAGTCCTCTATCTCCCATCAGCCTATGTAAGGTCACTCATGAATTAACCTGTAGACTTTAGTCTTATACATTTATGTACATTGTACTTGTGTCAATTTTACATAATTTTGAAAAAAATATTTTACATCTTTTCAGAAGAAAAAAAATTAGGATCATTTTCACTACGGGTCTACATATAGATAGATAGTACTTGTTTTTCATCCTCGAATAGTTCACTAACCGCCTTTTTCTTTTTCAGGTATGTGTTCCTTACAAACAGCTGAATACATGATTGTTCAATTGTGACCAGTAAGAATAAGTAAGTAGATATCTACTAAGGTTTCAAATGATATGCATTGATATATGAGATAAAACCACTCAGCTCACGGATAAAACCGTAGAGGTATAGAAAATGACACGGTGGTTTCTTGAATTAGAAACCTTCATATACTTTGTTGCGGTATACCCTGGTTGATGAAAATAGTTTTGGGACGAGATTCCAACAAAACCAAAGAGTTTGTATCTCCGCAGCAGGCTTTTTCATTCATTTCACTTCCTGCCAGGTTTAACCATCAAGATCAGGAATAATCAGGGAATAACGTTTAACGTTTGAAAATGTGTGAGCGACTATTATAATAACAGGAGAGGTTTCGCGGACAACCGCCAACTTTTCATAACAAGTCTATTAGAATAGAAAAGAAAGGAACATGAACAATAGACAATGCTAAACGCTACAAGCTGAATAGTTGAATCGGTAGTGCAGTTACTGGAGCTTCTGGACGATGCCGATGACGAGATCTTTTTTGTTACGCATGCGCTTCCGGGGGGCCATCCCATGCCAGATCTGCCTAGGTCGAGGTCAGAAACGACTAGAACCTGCACTCGAAGTAGAATTGTCAGCAAAGTGTTTATTGGGGCGCCACCACACTCAATAAGGGCGCCCTGGCCGAAAGGTGGTACGGCCGGTTTCTAGCGCACACTTCGCCAAATCTTTTTGGTAGGGGATTGGATTCAGTTTTTGAAACCGCAAAACTGCCTGCATATCTATTTTCAATTCACGATGTGAATTCAGTGGTCTTATTTTCTATGCTAATCATGGAGCTCTTACGTAAAGAAACGATCAATTTTTCTGAAAGTCTGCTAAAAAATGTGTTGGAGGAAACCTTAACCAACTAAATATTCGCGCGATCGATTTAGAATGTGATATTACTGAAATAACATCGTGAACAGGATATATTTTGTACGTATAATAATGTGACGTAGTCTTGATAAAACCAACATTGTTCCCTGTCTCACAGGGTTCATAGTTATAAAGCTTATTTTATAAAGCAGTTGCATCAAGTTCACCTACAAAGCACATCCTCACGCGCTGAAAAATATTCATTTTTCGTCTATGTTGGCTAATTTTATGCTCTTGCATCCAGTGCAATATACCCTGGATATTACTATTTCAATTCGACCTCATTTAAATGTAAAGTGACCGTTTGCCACTTTGAATATTAGGGCATCCCTTTATGCTCGCTGGTATAGTTTTACTATCCCTTTGTGTATATTTCACGCGACCTCTTTCGCAAGCGACTCTGTACCTATAAAATATAACCTCCTGACAGCCGTACCGCACTCGCACACTCCTTCATATATTGTGCTGTGCGGAAATCGTATAATGCCTCTAATCTCGAATTGGAACTCGGCTCGCATGTCGAAATGGGTATACTACCATAATAATTCATATCATTCCCAATTATTAATCAGCATTATTATTGGCCATCAACATAATTTCGATGTTTATCTGGAATTGATCCGTCTAATTGCATCCTTCACTGCAAAAGTAATTAAGCTCTGTAAGCGCCAACTTCACGTTATAAAATTATAAGCTAATCGTTCAATCCTCCCATTAATATACATGAAAGCGTAAGCGGATAATAAATTTAATTATCATCAATTCTCATTAAAGCATCTGGGCTGACTTTGATTGGCACAAATCATTACACATCGAATATTCACTCTGAGTGCAACTTTCAACAATAATGGATTTACTTTGTCGATGTTAGGAAGGAAGATCCTGGATGGCCTCTACTAAAACTGGAAGATGTTACAAATTTAATTTTCTGCCTGGACTGCAGGAAACATTGAATTTCATTAATTTTTTCATCAGAGAAGAGAACAAAAGAAAAGGCAGTACAGCTCCTCAACTCAATAGCGTTTAATAAGGAGTCCCGCCCCGAAAATTGATTCATATAATATTTCGAAAAAAGTTATATGTACTGTGAGCGATGGAATGAATTCAAATCAATGTAGGCAAGCTCATGAAAATTTAGTCTTGGAGTTTGAGAATCTTTTTTTTTTTTCAGAAAAGAAAGATACTCACAAAAAACGGAATCGCTGGGAACAAGCCTGTTTTATGCAGGCTCTGAAGCACATGATCGAGTTAGGTGAATTGTGAGGCCAGTTGGAATTTTACACACACGTTTAAAGGGGTCAGATCATCAGATCAGACGTATACGAATATACTGTGATGGCCAGCTCTAGATCATTGAGGGGAATTAAATTTTCGAGATCGAGAGCGAATAAACCGAGATCTCGACGAGATTATAAAAAAAGGATGGAACAATCAAAATAAATGAGTAAGTGTCTGAAAACACCCTGTAGATGAGAAGAAGCGGCTGAAATCAAAAAGTCAATTAGACAAAAATATGACGTAATATTATGTGCCTAATAACCTAATTGGGAATCTGCCTCACAATCGAATCGAAATTTTGAGAAAACCTACTCACTACAAAAATTCTTCAAAATTTAATTTCAAATCTAAGTAACTCAGTACCCACCTACAATATCCCTACGACTCTGAAACCTATCTGTTAATCAGTTGAATCATTCCCCTATAAGACGATGCTACACTACGTACTGGTAACATCGGTTCTTTGGTTTTTTCCTTTCTATTTATTAGTTATTACCCACTTCTGGTGCACACTTTCATGGGCCCTCCTATCCCTATCCGCCTATCCCTATAGCCAAGGAAAAATAAGATTTTGACCTCAAAAAAAAATACTGTGAACGTAAAAATTACAGGTTTTGTTCGGAATTTTGCGCTCTTCCCAAATTTTTGAGTTTCAGAAAAATCCCAGCGGAGGATTTTTGTTTGGAGCTGTCAAAAACCTGAAAACTTAAAATTTCTAGCTATTTTGAATTAATCTCAATTTTTCATGAGATTTCAAGTATACACAGTTATGTGAAGACTGCAAATGTTAAAAATGAACATTTGAACAATTCGCGACCAAACACGATGAAAAATTTCATGGTTCTGTTGTTTTGTTAAATATATAATCCAGGCCCTAGCAGTACTTCTGTAGGAAAAACGATGAAATCAATTTTTTTTTTTTTTGGAATCGTTAGAGGATCATCCCAGGACAAATAATCACTCGGGTGCTTTCGCGATTTCTGGTACATTTTCCAGCAATATCGCATCAAAGTTGCCGGCTGGTCAATTCTTCAGTTCGCTGATATTTCTTGGAGTTTTTGCGATTTTTTTCAAATAAAAGTACTAATCCACCCAAAAAACAATTCCGGATCGAATGGTGCTGTCAGATTTGAGGTACTTACGTTATACCGGGTGAAAAAAAAATAAAACGAGTTTTATAATTTTTTTCCAACTTTTTAGTTTCTTGGCCGATTTTCACAAACTTTATGTCAAAAGCTCGCTGACTAAATCGTCTACTCAAATCAATTGTCAATATAGCCAAATTATCAAAAATCAAGATGGTGGCGGCGAACTCAAATAAAAATGTGTCGTATTTCGAGAATTTTTTTTAATTTCTAAACTTCGTGAAGGACGACACTGATGGTGGATTCTGGAAGATTCAGCTTTCTTCTGCTATTTGGGACTAGATTTAATTGATTCGCACATTCCACTGTGAAAATATAGTGAAATAAAGGAAGGTCCACTTGTAATTTTTTCCAAATTCACAATAAATCAGCAGTTTAAGAACCTCCCGCGAATCCTTATTTCTGGAGCAATTTCTACACACTTGGTAATGATCGTAAGCTGTGTACATAGGCTACAAATACCGTGTTGGTGCATGGCCGAAGTTTCGAAATTTAAGATGATAGATGACGTAAATGGTGGAGGTGCGCATGACAAATATGGAATGTTCTACTTTTTGTTCTCACATGTTCTGAACGAAATTTAATAAATGGTTGGCTTAATGTTAAGCTAGATAAACACGTAACGAGAGTCAAATGTTGAAAGAGTCGAAATGTGAAATTTTCAAATAGACGACTTCACTTCTTTGGAGAAAATAAAACGGTTCTATCCGTTGGTCCAGGAATTTACAGAAATGAAAGCCAGCTGGATTTCTGTATATAAGCTCAGTTAAGCATGTAGTTCAACATAGTCAAAGTTCTCAAGAATCAGGTGTGAGCTTCGGCCGTTGTGGCCTCGAGAAGAACTTGAGGATCAGTTTTTCGCGTATATCTCGTGAACAATGGCACTTGGGAAGAACATGCTTGGGAAGAAATTGTTAAAAATTTTATTGTCTATAAGAAAGGTTCTTACACGTTTCATCGTCAGTCCACTCTTTCTTCGTCAAAACACAAGAAAATTAAAATAATCCAGATGCTCGATGCTGAAGACTGTATGGACCTTGAGTTTTATGATGGCGAAGTGCCACCTCGTAGAGGTGTTGGTTGGTCCACTATTTCTTGATTGAAACTTGAAGCCATCAATACAAACTATGCCGGCGGCATATACAGGGTGAAATAAAAATAAAAAGTTGAACATTTGTTCCTCAAGAACCAGAATAGGTGAAGACATGTAAATCGCCATAAATAATTCTGATTTCATGGTCATGAAGTCGTCGTAAACTTGAATCAGATATCTTGAGCCGTTCTTGAAATATTTTTAAAAGACTGAAGTAATTACCGAAAAAAATAATTTTTTCGTCTACTCATCAGAAAAAAAGTTGACTGTGTTTTTTCCTCAAGTAGTTGGCCTAGAAAGTGTTTTTCACTATTATTTCATTTTAAATGTAACTTATCATTGTTTCGATTCAAAACGCCAAGTCTCGATTCAATATCTGAAGAGTTACTGATAGACGGAAAACTAGTTTTTTTTCGTAACGACTTCAGTTATCTGAAGATATGTCAGAAACGGCTCAATATATTTTTGATCCAAGTTTACGACGACTTCATGACCATGAAATTAGAAATATTTTTGGCGCTTCATATGTCTTCACCTATTTTGGTTCTTGAGGTACATTTCTTCAACTTCTTATTTTTATTTCACCCTGTATATATGCCGCCGGCATAGTTGGTATTGATGGCAAATAGTTACAGTCAAAACAGAATAGATCGAACAACACCTCTACCAAGTGGCACCCCGCCATCATAAAACTCAAGGTCCATACAGTCTTCAGCATCGAGCATCTGGATTATTTTAATTTTCTTGTGTTTTGACGAAGAAAGAGTGGACTGACGATGGAACGTGTAAGAACCTTTCTTATGGACAATAAAATTGCCAACAATTTCTTCTCAAGCACGTTCTTCTTAAGTGCAATTGTTCACAAGATATACATGAAAAACTGATCCTCAAGTTCTTCTCGAGGCCACAACGGCCGAAGCTCACACCGGATTCTTGAGAACTTTGACTATGTTAAACTACATGCTCAACTGAGCTTATATACAAAAATCCGGCTGGCTTTCATTTTTGTTCGCTATTTGCAGTTTTAACAGCTAAAATTCCTGGACTAACGGATAGAACCGTTTTATTTTCTCCAAAGAAGTAAAGTCGTCTATTTGAAAATTTCACATTTCGACTCTTCTAACATTTGGCTCTCGTTAAGTGTTTATCCAGCTGACCATTAAGCCAACCATTTATAGAAATTTCGTTCAGAACATGTGAGAACAAAAAGTAGAATATTCGATATTTGACATGCGCACCTCCACCATTTACGTCATCTATCATCTAAAATTTCAAAACTTTGGCCATGCACCAACACGGTATTTGTAGCCTATGCACACAGCTTACGATCACTACCAAATGTGTAGAAATTGCTTCAGAAATAAGGACTCGCGGGATGTTTTTAAACTGCTGATTTATTGTGAATTTGGGAAAAATTACAAGTGGGCCTTCCTTTGATTCACTTTATTTCCACAGTGGAATGTGCGAATCAAATAAATCTAGTCCCAAATTGCAGAAGAAAGCTGAATCTTCCAGAATCCACTATCAGTGTCGTCCTTTACGAAGTTTAGAAATCAAAAAAAAATCTCGAAATACGACACATTTTTATTTGGGTTCGCCGCCGCCATCTTGATCTTTGATAATTTGGCTATATTGACAATTGATTTAAGTAGACGATTTAGTCAGCGAGCTTTTGACATAAAGTTTGTGAAAATCGGCCAAGAAACTAAAAAGTTGGAAAAAAATTATAAAACTCGTTTTATTTTTTTTTCACCCGGTATAACGTTTTTAACCCGGTAACGGTTTTGAATCTGACAGCACCATTCGATCCGGAATTGTTTTTTGGGTAGATTAGTACTTTTATTTGAAAAAAATCGCAAAAACTCCAAGAAATATCAGCGAACTGAAAAATTGACCAGCCGCCAACTTTGATGCGATATTGCTGGAAAATGTACCAGAAATCGCGAAAGCACCCGAGTGATTATTTGTCCTGGGATGATCCTCTAACGATTCCAAAAAAAAAAAATTTGATTACATCGTTTTTCCTACAGAAGTACTGCTAGGGACAGGACTAGTATATTATACAGGAAAAATAGTAAGAAAATCGTTAGAACCTTGGGAAAAATATAGACGTCCTGAGAATTTGACATTCTGTTTAGACTTGAATGCCCTACTACATACCAAAAATTGACAGAAATCCCACTCTGGGGTTTTGTGTTATCGTAGGGGGGGGGTAATCAATTGCAACTCAAAATGAAGAAGATGAAACCTGTTAATCCATTGGATGCAAATAAATCGCAATTCGACGCATCATATTATCTCGTTGATACCATTTTGGCACAAAAAGTGTCGATCATTGTTAAGGGGGGGTCGTGGGAGGGACGAAGCTCGGCTAGGTGGTTCTTTTTGTTTTCCTGATCATTGAGAACCGATCACGACAAGTTTGGTATCTTTTCCGACTAAATTCAAACTCCTCATCTCGAATCCGATGTGTAAATCTTCAATAAAAACAAGTTTCAACAAGTCAGCTTGAAAAAACTTGGTTTTTCCTTTGACAATTTAGACAGTTGTTTTTTCACTGTTAGAGGTCTGAAATCCTCAGAAATATTTCAAGAGCCAATAGATTCAAGGGTCTTTTTTACGAAAATCATTTACTCAAGGTATTATTTTGTTTTTTGATATCAAAAAATCAATTTGAACCTGTGAGTCAATCCTGCACGGTGTCTATTAATGACCAGAACACTGCAACATGCACCTGCAAATAAGAGTAGCTCAAACTCAAAACCCTGCAGGGCGATCCATGGCGATTCTGTTTAATGTTATAGCAAATTCAATTCTGCAGAGATCCTCGAACTTTTAAAGATAAGTTATTTTTTGTTGGATAGTTTGAGCTAGTTTCATTTGCAGGTGCATGTTGTAGTGTTCTGGTCATTAGTAGAAACCGCGCCGGACCGACTCACAGGTTCAAATTGATTTTTTAATATCAAAAACGAAATAATACGTTAAGTAAATGATTTTCGTGAAAAAGACACTTGAATCTAATGGCTCTTGAAATATTTCTGAGGATTTCAGACCTTTAACAGTAAAAAAAAACTGTCAAAATTGTCAATGAACAAAACAGGTTTTTCCAAGTAAACTTGTTCAAACTTGTTTTTATTGAAATTTTCACATCGGATTCGAGGTCAGGAGCTCAAATTTAGTCGGAAAAGATACCAAACTTGTCGTAATCGGTTCTCAATGACCAGGAAAACAAAAAGAACCACCTAGCCGAGCTTCGCCCCTCCCACGACCCCCCCCCCCAAACAATGATCGACACTTTTTCTGCCAAAATGGTATCAACGAGATATGTTACGTCAAATTACAATGTATTTGCATCCAATGGATCAACGGGTTTCATCCCCTCCATTTTGAGCTGCAACTGATCACCCCCCCTACAATAACTCAAAACCCCGGGGTGGGATTTCTGTCAATTTGGGATATGTAGTAGGGTCTGAACAGAATATCAAATTTTCAGGACTTCCATATTTTTTCCGAGGTTTTAGTGATTTTTCTACTATTTTTACTGTATAATATACATTTGACAGAAAAAATCAAAATATTCCAACAGAACTATAACATTTTCCATCGTGTTTGGTTCAGAATTGTTCAAATGTCCATTCTCAACATTTGCAGTCTCCACATAACTGTGTATACTTGAAATCTCATTAAAACTTGAGCTTAATTTGAAATTGTTCAGAATTATCAGTTTTCAGACTTTTGACAGCTCTGAAAAAAAGCCCCAGCTGAGATTTTTCTGAAACCCAGAAATTTGGGAAGAGCACAAAATTTTCAACAGAATCTGTGATTTTCACGACTACAGTATTTTTTTGAGGTTGAAGTGATATTTCATCTGAAATTCCTGTACTACTATCCCTACCTTACCCTATGCCCTATGTCTCTTTTATTCCGGCCGACCTCTCCTAACAAAAACCGGAAGACTTCAAAAAAACCCAGAGTTTCCTTTGAGATGCACGTACGTCGTACGTACCTAGGTAAGCGTTTTTCAACGACATTCGGTTTTGCTAGTGGGTCTCGGATAACTCAGCTACTCACTACTAGGTATCTTTGTCCATACTAACTGTAATATTTAGTTCACATGCACAATAAAACACAGTTATTTTCTTTCTTCTGTCTGATTTCTACATGATTCTAGCGGGCTGCGATTCTGGTCGTCATCGGTCGATCGTGGCCTGAATCGCAGCCCACTAGAATCATGTAGAAAAGAAATCAGACAGCCTATACCTATTTGTACTCGAGGACGGTATTTCCTAGTGTTTTTCTTTAAACTCGAGTTTCATGAGAATCAGTGGAGTAACAGACTTGAAAAGAAGAAGAGTTTCTGAAATCTATGAAATGAAATTGGAATGAAAATTATTAAGTATTTAAAAATTTCAAAATTCGAAAAACTCATTTTTTTTTTCTCAAAATTTTTATTTGAAAAAAAATCCATTCTCATGCCATCCTAGATCTGAATAACACATTTTTTCAACATTTTTAGCTGCTCAGATTTGGCAGAAACTCACGCCACAAGAATCTATATGTTTCACTTTCACTCTGCAGCTAATCCAGTCTGTTTCAGCCATTTTTCATGCTAGAGAATGCCGTCCTTAACCTAAGTTACAGGTTGTGCTCTCTTGTCACTTGAGCTGGCGGGGGGGACGGTCGAGGTCGATGGGATAGAATTTTAGCGTCAGTCGCTTCTACTAGAACTATTTAGAAGGCGCTCTTGGGTTTATCGAGATCTCAACCGGAATCTCGATCTCGTCTCGAAATTTCGACGAGATCGAGACGAGATCGAGACGAGATCGAGAATGCTCTCGTCTCGTCCGAAACACTATCCCGTTCCGGAGAATTATTATTATCGCTCACTACTAATCAACTCTTTTTTTGAATTGTAGATATGGGTATAATGTGGGAGAACCTTTATTCATTACTTCTTAGTGACTAGGTCTATTTATGATCTGGCACTTTAAGACTTTAAAGAGGCATGTCCATGCGGGTACGGCAAGCCGCCTTAAAGTTTTCAATTTTCGAGATAGGTCAACGTTGAATAAATGGCACGGAAATCTTTTCATTTTCGAATCTCATCCGGCTGCATAAAGTTCTCCTTTGATTCCGGAGTGGGTATGAGAGAGGGTCCTCAAGTGAGGACCAACCTACTTTTTTAGTTTTTCTTTTTAAGCATCAGAAAACGGCACATTTTGCGACCAGTTGATTCGCAAAGTGCTTTTCCTATCGCAATTGCGGCCGCTAAATGCACCCTCAATTATTTACAATCTCTTTAAGGAAACATCGCAGCCAAAGCGGCCGTGGCCAAGCGGAGGCTTTTATGCCCCGACATACGAAAACAAACACCCTTTGGGGCGGTGGCGGAGCGGCGGTGTACGCAGCATATCTGGATCGCGATAAGACGTTAATGGCCGTATAAAAGAAGAAAGATTGCAATCTGGCAGAACAAATTTGCATAACACAAGATAGCCGTGTCATATGCATATCAAAATATAGTGATGAATAGGGGCGCCGTTGAAACAATAATGGCCGGGGCTTTAAGTTAAATCCCTGCCAGGCTGGCTCGTAAAGAGCTTTGAGAGCTTTTGCTAACAGCCGCACTTCATTAATTGTTGCGAAATTATTCATATCTCTAATCTGTGGACTGATGGTATCTCTGTTTGCTCGACACCTAACCAACATACGGTTCCGCAACCGACATTAGAACAACAATGAAACATCGTTATATTGCCGCCGACGCTGCCACCACCGCCACCGCCGGCTCAAGCCATCGCGCGCCTCGCCCGGTAACTAAAACCACGGTAAGGCATCATAAATGCCGTTCTCTCCCCTGGAATATCACATGTAATAAGCTGAATTGCCCAAGTTTTCCGATTATAATGCCGCACCGCAGCCGACTCATCTTCTCGAACGGCCACCATTTATCATAAATACCCTGTCTTGCAGACGCGCGTCTCGAACAATTTTCACACGAGTTCTCTGAGAGCAGCAGCACTACATCTACAAACGAGGAATTACGGCGTATCACGCCAAAAATACAGCCAGAACAACAGAGCAACGTCAGACGGTCGACGACTACGACGACTGATGACGGAAAACTGTAGGTAGGAGGAAAGGAACGGTCGAGACCTGCGATGGCGTTCTGCACGGACGGTATTACCTGCCATCGTCGTTGCCAACTCATTAATTACATTTCAAGCATTTCAGACAAATCGCAATTGAAATGTCACTACTCGTAGTACAACGAATTATTATTATCTAGACTCTTCAAATATTGGTAAAGTATAACAGAAATTGTTCTTATTCATCTATTTATTGATTTATAAACTAGCTGTCACCGGCGCCGGCAAGCCGGGTAACAGCATTGGTTGAAAAGTAGCCAGGGGATTTGTTCCACTGACACCGGACAAGTGGAAAAGGAATTGTATACATGATGTTGATTTTCCGTTGTTTTGGGTAGATGTCAGGTGTTCCCTTGGCGAGTTTAGTAATTTTATGCATGTCCGTCGATAGTATTTTGGTCAGATGAAGTTTTCCAAGAGACGTGAGCCATTGATTGTGTAAGAGTAACATGAATCCGGGAAAATGTTTGTTTTTTTGCGTGTTTTGAAATTTCTGCCTCGACTTGTAGGGTTCTATTGTGAACGAAACGCATGTCACCGAAAGTGGTGTCTGGTTAGAGAAAAGTTGATGGGGAAAATTGAGACATCATTACTTTGTTCATAAATATGTATGTCTACTTTTGTTCAAGGTTACTACTAAAAATACTGGAAACATGACGAAGCTTTGAAAATGAAAGCGACGATATGTGTTATAGAAACCTAAACCGTGAAGAAGGTACTATCGTGGAAGACACTGTGTAGTATAAAGAAAATCAGAACTGTGTATTTGTATCATTCAGGAGCCTTTCTAAATATTTGCTGGAGAAATTGAGATGAAATAAAGATATGTGTAAAATTCAAAATTTGTCAGTTACGTTCCAATTGTTAATCTGAACCAAGTCTAGGTTTAAAAATCCAATGGATTCTGTTGAAAAAAGCAAAAGTTCAATACGGCCGCTCCAAACTGCCAAAATGTCAAATTTGACAAATGCATTTTGATTGTCCATTTTGACCTAGGAGGATAGAATAGTAAGGAGGGAACATACGCCAATGAAAGTGTAGCCATGCGGGGTAATCAACTACGCCCAGTAACCGTATCGAGTCACCAGTGCAACTTGACATTAGTGACTGCGATTTGATGAAAATGACATTTGTAAATAAACATAATTTGAGGTTATGGAATGTGACTGCTGTCAAACTGCTGTGCAGAGCTGTGCTTCTCCGGATTTTTGGCTGTTATTCTACCTAAAAGACCGACAGGATCAGTTTCCGAAGACGTGTTGAAAGACATGCTGCGGCATACGACGTGTAAAAGTGATGACCCCCGCATTGGAAGCATTGAAATGGACGTCATTCTTTTGAAGTGTGTTGGCCAATATCTGCATCGATGCGTGTTTATTGAGTTGGCGCCAAGATTGGCGCATAGGAACTCCCTACGATCCCTGCTCCCTGCATCCCCTAGGATATGACATGGTCTATAGGGAATGAAAAATGTTTCACAAGCTCAAAAATTACGATCTCATGACAACCATCAACATACCTTGCAAAATGACGACCATTTCAATGCCTCTAATGCGGGGATCATCACTTTTACATGTTGTATGCCGCAGCACGTCTTTCAACACGTCTTCTGAAACTGATCCTGTCGGTCTTTTAGGTAGAATAACAGCCAAAAATCTGAACAAGCACAGCCCTGCACAGCAGCCACATCTCATAACCTCAAATTAAGTTTTATTTACAAATGTCAATTCCATCAAAACGCGATCACAAATGTCAAGTTGCACTGGTAACTTGATACGGTTACTGGGCGTACTTCATGCAATCCCCTTTCGTCTCCCGGCGACAGCTTTGTCCGTCCACAAGCTGGCTAACCTTCCCTCCCTAATATTCTATCCTCCTAGATTTTGACGGAGTATTTGTTCAAAATTTCAATATAATCTGTTGAAAAATACAGAAGTTCAATATGGCAGCCTTGGAAATGTCGAGAAGACAAATTTGACTGATGCATCCGATTGTCGACTTCAAGTAGGCAAAAGCTTGGAATATCAATCCGATAAGTTGGAATATGCAAAAGTTCAATATGGCGGCCTCTAAAACGTCAAAAATTAAAATTTGACAGATGCATTTCGATTGTCAACCTCAAGTGGGTACAGGTTCAAAATCCCAATCAGATCGGTTGAAAGATGCAGAAGTTCAATATGGCGGCCTCTTGGAACATCAAGAATCAAAATCTGACAGATGCATTCAGATTGTCCACCTCAAGTGGGTATAGGTTTGAAATCCCAATCAGATCGATTGGGAAATGCAAAAGTTCAATATGGCGGCCTCTGAAACGTCAAAATTTGACAGATGCATTTTGATCGCCATTCTCAAGTGGGTGTAGGTTCAAATTCTCAATCAGATAGGATGGAAAATGCAAACGTTCAATATGGCGGCCTCTTGAAACGCCAAAAATCAAAATTTGACTGATGGACTTCGTTTGTCAACCTCAAGTGGGTGAAGGCTCAAAATCCCAATAAGATCGGTTGAGAGACTGTTGGGAAATACAAAAGTTCAATATGGCAGCCTTGGAAATGTAAAAAATTTGACAGATGCATCTCAATTGTCGACTTCGAGTAGGTAAAGGCTTGAGATATCAATCGGTCAAGTTGAAAAATTCAAAAGTTCACTATGGCGGCCTCTTGAAACGTCAAAAATCAAAATTTGACAGATGCATTTCCATTGTCGACCTCAAGTGGGTATAGTTTCTCCCATTAGCCACTGGTTTTCGCGGTTCAAAGGTCTTTTTGTGATCAAATCAGATCCAACAATTATGTTAGTGTTAGAGGTTATGTTAGAGTTAGGCCCGGCTTCTAGACACTGAAAAAGGAGAGACTGACTTCGACCACGAGTGCCTTCCAAGATTTGAGGGCCGGTGTATGTATGGTAGCCTAATTGTGGCTTTCTTTTCAAAGGCTGTTGCTTCTTTTTGGGCCATGGTCTCTTCTGCCCGTTTGGTAAGGATTGGATATGGCTGCCTTTGTGAGGGCCTATTCCCGTTTTTCACCGTGAGTCACTCCCAACGCTTAGAAAGATTCCCGCGGTCGCGAGTGTCTATAACCGGAAATGTTGAACCGTCTTTCACCCTTCCAAAAACTTTCGAACCGATGGTGAGCGCGAAACAATTACTCAAGTCAAGGTACAAACTTAATTGTGAGAAACTCTTTGAGCACGCCCCGTATACGCGCTAGTTCGTTGTTGTTTAGCAGTTTGTGAGAGAAGACTGCAGTCAGGAGAAACAAAACGCAGAGAATTGACTATATACAGGGTGTTCGCCGAAAAATCGATGCGAAGAGGCGTCGAAATAAACTTTGTCCTAACGCTAAAATAATCGTCGTCTATACTATTCCTGATCGAGCCCTAACAACAATTCATTTTCACAAAATTCCCATCTGTACGGTTGCGGCGTTGGGTACCGGACTGAATTCATCAGTTTCAAATAAGAACGTTTTCATTCTCGGGACAAGCTCTACATGGAGATATCCGAAACTGTCGTGGCACTAAAACAAAATTATTAGTTTCAAGGAGGGGGGGGGTTCATCAATCCGATCAACAATTACGACTCTACGGCAGGATCCGAACCCCGATCTCAACGCGATTCTATTTTATTTTAATTACTTGATTTTCCCCGTAGTTCGCAAAATTTACATTTTCCGAATAACCAGGAGCTTCATAAACGCGGAGGAAGCTCACCCGCGAGTTTCCAGATTTAACCCACTAGGTCCGGTGCTCTGAGTACAAAAAATTCATAAGAAATCAATTTTATCCAATTGACAAAATTATATTTTGAATTCTTTCTATTTACCAGCACGTGCAGACAGATTCAGAACGCACGCGTAAGCCCCATCAAACATTCTTCACGACAAAGCTCAACCTTAAGCACCAATCCCAACTCACCAAGACTGACCTTCCGCTCGTCAAGGTCATCACTCCGCTACACGAGATACCAAAACGATGGACCTCATTTCTATCGGGCCTGGATCATTAAGGGGTTTCAACTCGACATCCTCGAAGGGGTTAAAACTCGTCGTCGAGGGAACGCGACTCAGCATCCTGGAGGGGGTTCAAAACTCTTCGTCAACGGGTTCCAACTCGACTTGGAGGAGGGTCGAAACTCAACACGGAAAGGGCCTTGGCACATCGACCTGGCGGAGGGTTGGAACTCGTCGTCGGAGGGCTCTGACTCGACACCTGGAGGCGGGTCAAGACTCAGCGTCCAAGGGCTCCGACACGACATCCTAGAGGGGGTTGCCACTCAGAGTAACAACTCATCGGCATCTAGGAGGGTCAAAACTCAACCTGGAGGGTTCTCGACTCAACTCGCCCCTAAGGGGACCAAACCACGTCTTCGAAGGGTTCCAACTCAACTTTCTCCAGGGGGCCTTTGAGACACATCAGCCGAAGAATCGACTCGTTATCCTCCAAGTGGGCTTGGACTCATCATCGAGGCTTCGACGTTTTGGCTTCTAGGAGGGTCGTGACGCAACATCAACGGGATCTAACTCAGCTTCCTCGAAGGGGACTAAAACTCTTGGCTAACAGACCCGCAGAAGCACTCGGCGACGGACGTGACAAGTCGGGAGCGGACGGCAGCTCAGGAGGATTGGTCCAGGTACCATGGTCAATCTCCGACGATATCCTCCATTCCCAGCAATTCTGAATATTTCATCGCATCCAAAACAATCGCGAACGGCGTATAGTTGTGAAAATTCCGATAGGTAATTGGATACAGAGCGCACCGGAGTGCGGCGAGTCGGCGACGTGGCTGGGCAGCGGGTAGTGGGTGACCGGAGCGCAAAGCTTCGAGACAGCAGGGGCATAATAAAATTTGCCTGACAATCAATTTTGCGACATGGGACTTTCGAATATTACTGAAAGCTTAAAGCACTGTGACGCACTCTCTTGATGTTTTCGAGCGCCCCTGGGTAGATGGGTGAATTGTGCAAATATCCATTGGTTTTTGCAATATGCTCGCACTAGAAAACAACTGTGAAACAGAGTATAACGATCGAGTGACGATTTTTATTAACGTTTTTGGATTGCCAAGCAATAATCATGACATAAACAATAAAACTCATTCCAGCAATTCAGACCTGATGCCGTCCAGTGCCGCGCACCGAAATTGTTTTATTGTTATCGCATCATCATTGATGCTATTGTTTTACCGAAGCTTAATTAAAATACATCCCCATTACATTATTTTCCATGCGACATGACATGAAGTGTAATGAAATTAATGTCACTCATGGCTCTTGATCGATCAAAACCCATCAACACACCGTTAACCTTCCACGGACATTAATTTGTTTTATCGAGACATCACCACCAAAAACTGTAGACAAACACGGTCGGAGATAATGTAACGGGTAACCGAGCTTTCACCCTCTTGATGCGTGAAGCAACAAAGCACGCACTTCTTCAAATTGAATGTCTGCAGCTGTGGTTGAAATGAAAAAATACTATCATAACCATGGTATCTGCATAATTATAGGTGGATTCCGGAGTTTTTGTTTTATCAGAAACTAGATTGCTGCAAATGAAACGAAATTCGCTGTTCCTCCATTATGACGTTGGAAAGTTTGCGCGCCGGCTCAGGATATTGGAAAAATTAGCTTTCTGGGTAGCGAAAGCTGGAACAGAAGGTAAACGCGTAAGGGAATCCTTGTTGTGGGGTTGTAACAACTTTGGAAGTTAATTCTCCACTTTATATACATCGATTAATTCCGTCAGTTTCACAGGTACCTGCACTTCAGGGCGAACGTGCTGAAGTGTTTGAGCTTGTTAAAGCTCTGTTCCAATTTTGGAAATGGCCCACTTTCAGTAGAAGATTACGCCAGTAATAACTTTATATACTTGTACTTGAGTACGTACGCTTAGGAAATATTTGAGCATCGAAAGACATTTGAGAAGTAACCTTCGTAGTGAGTATCATTTATGCTAAGTCAGTTGGGAACGTATACTTTGCCCTCACAATTATTATTGTGGAGATCTTCCAGTAATTCGGAAAATGGACGGCCTCGTGGCGCAGGTGGTTGAGTGGCTGCCTGCGGTCATGAAGGCTCTGGGTTCAATTCCCGGTAACGTCTGGCTGTTTGTGTTGTCCAATTTGTAATTTTTTGAATGTAACATTGTTGATAATAAAAGGGCTGAACTCCTATGGCCAGTGCAGGCCGAGAGGGAGGAAAACATTCATTGAGTAATTCGATGCAAAACCTTGGTTTTCAACGTTCGAGATTGATCCCAACCGCTGCTTCGTTCAATTTCACACATCAAAAATAGCTGTTATAATTTTTAGTTGTACATTTTCATATTTCATACAACTAGAGGATCAGTTGATGGTTTATTTATAGGTATTATTGGCATGAAATAACCCTTTGGGTCTTTGTCTATTGAAGCCCTCCAATAGACTTATTCGGAGATAATTTTATTTCAGATCATGTATCAGGTATCTTCAAATGACTTGGCTTCTCAGGTTTTGTGTGGGGGATTTTTCGCGTTATGCATTTCTCAATTTTCGCAATTTTCCGCCATTTTTCCGCCATTTTTCCTTGGGTCTATCGCGTCGCGATGTTCTCGGTAGAACCCGGGTGCCAGACTCATTCTTTGACAAGCAAACATATTCCAAGGCAGGTCGCGTCAAGTCTGTCCTGTGGGCGGCAACTACCTGTTGATTACCCCTCTTGATTGGGTAATTGTTGCTTTTGTTTTGCGTTAGTTTATGGTAACATATCACCTGGTTCTTTGTGAAGACAGCGTCAGTTTAGTAGGCTCCGGACATCACGTGGGGTTTGCTTGTTTGTTCCGCAATGCCGCACCTGATTTTAACCCTTTTTTATCCGCGTTTAACTTTCACTTCTAATTCTTCTGAACTTAGGATTTTAACGCACTGACTAAAGCTCAGTTGTTTGAAAGAGTCAACCGCATAGAGAAGAAAAGCAACGTCAATTTGAAGCACCTTAACAGGTTCAGGTAGGACAACCCAGGTAACTTACTGCTTGAAATTCGATTAAATCTGACATCAAGACGGTACTTGGGTTCCAACAGCTGAACAGTGAACATTCATAATAAAGATTGTACACCATTTAATTGAAGTTCGACTCCGATTTCACAATAATTTGTGCTAATAAATTTCTGAACACCTGCTTCCTCAATTTATGGTCAAATCAATCAAATCAGTGATTACTTGCCTCTTGACTTCAACGAGAGCTCCACTTTGAATACCACAATCACTTAACCATAAACAACTATATCAACAAATAATATAACTATAATAGCAGGAGCGCTAAGCATGACATCGTCTCTTTTGTCAAATTCTCACATCCGCTCTTTATGGCATTCCAACGCCAACCACCCTCGCGTGCTTCCTCACTCTTCGCTCGAGGCCTGCACCTTGTATCCCTACTCTCTTAATTTTGCCAGATGTAGCTACGTTTTCATGCTTACATAACTATTTTTAATATTGAAATAGGCCAATCGCCACAAGGTCGACTTTTTTTTCGAAGGGGGCATCTAAGACACGTATCGCCAAGGTTTTATTTTCAACCACTTCGCCCCTCACCCTACCATAATCTGAAATTTCAAATAGCAAGATCTACCTTTAGATGAGGTGATAGAATTCTCTTTCGGTGGAAAATGATTCCAAGTTTTCTGAACCACCCTCTCACCTTTTTCAAAAATTCCTTTAATTGGAAGGCGAAGGGGTTGAAGATGAAAATTTCACAATACATGTCTTAGATGTCCCCCTTGAAATGAAAATCGACCTGTTTCTGCTAGAAAATGTATTTCTCGAAGATCGACAGTCCAATACAGGAAAACTTCTATTTAATTGACATTAAGAGAGTGGGGAGCTTGTGATGTGGTAGTTAGCGCGGTCGACTACCACTCCAGAGGTCGCGGGTTCGATCTCCGTCGGGGACGGGCTTTCACCTTGAAAACATGCTTCTTTTTAGTTGGAATGCCAGCTCAATGCAAGAACCGTGTGTCGCATAGCACGTGAAATACGAACGATGGTGCCCACCCCATGTGATGTTGGTGAACGTTAAGAATCCCAACCCTGTATTGGAACACACAAGTGTTCAGCAAAATTTCTGGGATAGTGGAGGAAAGCATTCTTCGGCGTCGGTGTTAGGCCTCGTCGGAGTTAAGAAGAATTTTAAGGAGGATTGGGGATGGTTTGAAAGATTCCAAGATATGTCTGGTAATACCTAGTACACTTTTATCACCTTTAATTTGATGTATCGCAAGATGGGTAATGCTATTTGAAATTCTCAAGTAGGGTAGCATTGGAGGATGAAAATTTGGCAATGTATGGCCTAGATGTCCCCCTCAAAATAAAAATCGACCTGTTTCAGCGTTTGAAAAAAAATTTGGTGACCAGGAATCAGGGGTAGGTCCTTTTAAAAAAATCACCCTGTCTAACTGTATAGCATCCTGTATAACGAGGAATGGGCAAAATTCAAATCTGAACAAGTCAAATGAATACCTACTACCCACCTTTGTGTGAAGAACAAGAACAAGAAGAATAATTGTATTTATATAACAGCCACTCCATATCAGCTGTGTTCATAATGTCGACTTTTTTTGTCACGTAAAAAAGCTTTGCGGTGTAGACAGAGAAATAAAATGAAATAATTGTTATATATGTACTTCCAGTTAAATTACGAGGGTTTGTACGCTCCTGCGGGACTAATTTTTGTCTACATAAAAGTGGTCGTATCCACGAGTTTCTTTAATTACGGCCGCACACTGCCATAATTTGTTGCTTATTTCATTACACAAAGCTCGAAATTTTCACTACTTCTCGTACTTCTCGTAATAAGCACCTGAATTTAGTCTGTACATTCACCTTGGAATATTTTCTCTACATAATAATACCAACATGAAACAATCTCAGAAGGATAGGTGAAACCAGGAAGTGCTTATCCTCTTGTGCAAATTGTTTAGTTTACCCAATTTCGGGGTGTTGTGTCCAACTTTTCGCGCTCATAAATAATAACGAACTTTGCTATTGTTCTGATGTAACTTTTCTTTTTAAATTGCACTCAAGCCTCTCTGAACTTTTCGCATTTATTTCTTCATACCCACCGTACCAAAGCGCTATACTCCATACATATTCTCTAGTTTCGACAAAATTGAAACGCTCTCATGTAGGTATAACTCGTTTTGTTTTGCGGTGAAATCGCATTTTGTTACAACAGACTGTTGAAATTTTAATTCATGCTTGATTACAAATAATCTCAATTGAAGCTTTCAGCACGGTTTGGTCATGCTTTATTACAAATTTTCATATAAAACATACCAACATTATACTAGTGCCCAGTAACAATAGCCCATTATCGTTTATTGGATGTTATTGGATTTTGTTCCGCGCTGACTTTTTTGTTTATAATATGTTCGAGTATACCTATAAATGCCTATAAATGTGCTGAAGAGATTTGGGATCCAGGAAGGAAAGAAGTTATGATCCTGTCGCCGACATTGTTGACGACTTCATCTGCTAGAAGAATCATCACGCACATGGTCATCACCCGTCAGTGGTCATCACCGGTTGTCCTGGTCACCAAGAAAGAAGGGAGTACGCGATTTTGCGTGGACTACTGGCAAACTTACTCGTGGCAAACTTATTAATGTAACGAGAAAAACAGCTTTTTACTGCCTTCGATCGACAATAATTTGTAGTCTGTCTGGATTGAGATAATTTCCGATGCTTGACCTGAAGAGTGATTACTGGTAGGTAGGACTTCACAACGGTGACAAAGGGGAGACAGCATTTTCGCCAAGAGCGGCCCCCCCGGCGGCCCCTATCAGTTTACTGTGATGCCGTTTGGACTTTGTGACGCACCGGCCATGTTCATTAGCCTGGTGTAGTACGTCTTGCAAGGTGTTACATAGAAAACTTGCCTAGTCCACCGTGACGACGTAATAGTCATTATTTGGACGTTCAAAGAACATCTGAGAACCTCGGAGAGGTAATTCGACATTTCAAGATGGCCACCTTAAGGTCAAGCGCGGGCTTTTCCGGAAGCAGATAAAAATCTGAGACACGAAGTGTCATCGGAAGGAATCGAAACCGACCGAGTAACCCGTTCCTTGCTACTTGTCGGGAAAGCACAACAAGCACACTGGTTTGGGATGGCAAAGCGGAGTTCTTTTTTTGTTCAGCAGTTCATTTATTTAGTTAACAGAGTGCTTGTAATGTGACACTGATGCGGTGGAAGAATATTTTGGAAGACAAGAAATCACGTCAGTTATAACATGGAATCAAAATTTTGACATAAAAAACGCCATCAGTTACCATCACGATTATCTTTCATAAAGTAGTATTATTTCAGCTTAATTCCTAGTCGCCGATGTGAATCGGTGCGGAAAACGGGTCCTGCGTCCTGCTGTAGGTGTACCCACCTTACACAGTTGAACCGGGATCTGTTCAATTTAACAAACAATTAGCATTTGACATCAAAAGTGCGACATTAACGGCACCCCCGTAGTTCGGAACGAGTGCCGGGGAAAACCACGAATGTTGTAGCGACCCCAATTTTCTGCCCCGTTGTGTAACAAAGTGATGACGAGGATTCGTATCGAACGGAACCACTTGACTTGACTACTGCTACGGAGACAGAAAACCAAACACACTGTCATGATAAGGATGCCCCGGCTGTAATACGCCAGCCTCCACCACCGCCACCACACCACCCTTCGCTCGCGCAGTATCCATTTGCCGCACACATTACATAATCAGATAAACATCCACCTTGTTGTACGTTTAACAGAAAAACCGGCTTCGTCCTGATGATGCGTGCGTGGATGTTGACCTCGGGAAAAGTGATGACGCGACGCAAAAACATGCCGCCGGCCGGAAACGTCTCGCTTTGCAGTATCTTCGCCCCCAACTGCTGTTGTCGCGGTGAAATAGTAAAAGTCAGCGTTGCCGTCGCTAAATTTATTGGATCGTCGTCAACATTTCCGTATCTGAAAAAAAATCCGTACTTACTTGTACCCTCAATATTTACCTATATGTGTTACAATGGTAGGTAACGAGGTAGGTACGTTTTTTATAAGGTATATCGAATGGAATTCAGCGAATCGATACAAAATATACGTTGCGATAGGCACGGAGGATGACTGCTGCTTGACGAGGCCATGAGCCGCTGGCTTCTTCCCAAGCGTACCTATAGTGGTGTTGGTTGTATGACTTAGTGCTTGCAGTTCAGGGAATAACGTTTGCACTAAGTGGAAAGACACTTTGCTCTTTTGGTAGTTGAATGATCTTGGTTTGTTTTCTACGACAACCTCACTTCTGACACCAACCAGTCTTATAGTCCGGAGATCAGCCGCCTGAACTTTGCTCTTTGCAAATCGTGATACCGCGATGCCATTTGGCACGAATGCTGTCTTTACCAGTACCATTACTTTGAGATATTCAATCGCCATCGCCTAATCCCATGCAGGTCTCACATAATTATCGTACAGTAACCGTTTGACATGCCTGACCGTGTTGTCTACCGTTTAAGGGGCAGATGAAGCCAAATTAGCGCCGATAAGAGTATATTTTTCGAATTGCGCTTTCAGTCCAGAGAAATCAGTTTCTGAGGTCAAACAAATTCGTATAAGCAATTTTATAACTGTTTTAAATTGGGAACTTAATACTTTCTAACATATCTGAAACCCCAGAAATCCTCTTGTGGGTATTTTGTTATCTGCATGAGGTCGAAGACTCTAGTCTTTTTCGAGCGAGTAACCGTTCATGACCCGGTTACACTTGGTTATAGAATTTGACGTTTGAGCGAGGATTGGTTATAAGCGGCAAAGGAAGTGTCGCCATTTTGATATCATCACCGGTTATACATTTCACACATTACACACTTCACATTTCACATACATTACAATTAGGAGCGGTGGTAGCCGAGTGGTACAGGTGATTGCAAGCCAAACCATTCGCGCTGCCCTGTGTGGGTTCGAATCCTACTTCATCCATGGATATTTTGTGCTGTCCCCGAGGTTGCATGGTAGAGCAGCTTATAGCTGAATGCCGCCTCGTAAAATAAGACAATTAAAAATTTCATAACCTGGTCATGAGGCTGGTTATTGTTATGGTGGGGGAACAAATTGTGGCGGCAACAGATTTGAATTTGAAACAAGCAGCGGTCCAGAATTTCCAAACGTGTAACGTACCTAACCTAACCTCAGAAACTTCACAACTTGACTTGGCGACGAGAAGAATCGAAGACGATGGACTCATCTGCGATGGACCCACAAGAACATCGGGTAATGGGGTTATCCAGATGTCCGATGGCCGCCTGATGGTGGTTTAATCCTGAAAGTACTTGTCATACCTCCTGTTTATGTACTCTTTATATAAACTGCTCAACAATTGAAGTGGTCCACTCGAAAATTTCACCCAATTTCAGATACAAATATCTCGAAAAAAAATCGACCGATTCTCAAAAGTGCAGTGTTTTTGGATAGCTTATTCTTTTCACTATAAGGTGCCACAATAGACCAAACAATTGATAACATAATGCATGATATACAGGGCGACAACGGAAGGAGTTTCAAAATGCTTTATTTTAAAGCACGTCCCACTTTTGTAAAAAAACTCGCCGAGTCTTTCTGATTACATTTTTATGAAGTGCACATCAATGGCTCGAAACGGTTTCTTAAATTTCCGCCTATCTTCTTTGGTTACAGGGTGATGTAAGAAAAACAACTTTTTGTTTTTGTAGTGGTAACTTTTTTGTTTGTTAACCGATTTTCACAATTTGGAGCTAATGTCGAAGCAAAGACCTCAGGTAAGAGGGATCGTTCAACAGAATTAAATTAACACATAATTTCAAAAAGGGGGGCTGCACCAAATGTTACCTAGGCATGAAATAAGGCCGGAATCCGATTTGGGGAAATTTTTCAAAAAGAATCAACTTGTCGTTGAAGAAACCACTCATTACGATCATTTTAAGATCAGTCTAGCTTATTTGGGGCAACAATTAACGACGGAAAACCCAAATTAGGACTGCATGTTTTCACAGGAGAACCGATGCTTTTGCTTACTTGAAAATACAAGTAACCTATGTTACGAGAGTCACCGATCGAGTTTCCTTCACGATTTGGACAGTCAACAGAGGGTCGACAAAAACAGTCAAAAGTAACAATAAGTACGTATGTTTTCAGGTGAGCAAAGTCATCAGTTCTCCTGTGAAAAGATGCAGTCCTAATTTGGGTTTTCCGTCGGTTATTGTGGCCCCATATAAGCTAGACTGATTTCAGAATATTCGCAATGAGTGGTTCCTCCAACGACAAGTTGATTCTTGTTGAAAAATTCCCCCAAATCGGATCTCGGTCTTATTTCATGCTTGGGTCACATTTGATGCAACCCCCTTTTTTAAAATTATGTGTTAATTCAGTTCTAGTCATCGATTCCTCTTAACTGAGGTCTTTGCTTCAACATAAGCTCCAAATTGTGAAAATCGGTTAACCAACAAAAAATTTACCACTACAAAAACAAAAAATTGTTTCATTTTACATCACCCTGTAACCAAAGAAGATAGGCGGGGATTTTGAAAACCGTTTCGAGCCATGGATGTGCACTTCTTAAAAATGTAATCAGGAAGACTCGGCGATTTTTTTGGCAAAACTGGGACGTGCTTTAAAATGAAACACTTTTACACTCCTTTTGTTGTCGTTCTGTACATCATGCACTATGTATTCAATTGTTTGGTCTATTGTTGAACCTTATAGTGGAAAGAATAAGCTATACAAAAGAGAAGCTTGTGGTGTGGTTAGTTAGCGCGTTCGACTGTCACTCCAGAGGTCGCGGGTTCGATCTCCGGCGGGGACGGATTTTCGGCCTCGAAAACAAGCTCCTTGGTTTAGTTGGAATGCTTGCTGAATGCAAGACGCGCCGTGTGTCGCATAGCACGTAAAATACGAACGATGGTGCCGACCCCATGCGATGTTGGTGGTCGTTAAAAATCCCTACCCTGTGTTGGAACACACAGGGGTTCGGCAAAATTCCCGGTATAGTGGAGGAAAGCATTCACCGGCGTCGGTGTTAGGCCTCGTTGCGGAAATAGGCCGGCGTTGAATAAACGAATAAAAAAAAAGCTATACAAAAACGCTGCACTTTTTAGAATCGGTCAATTTTTTCCCGAGATATTCGTATTTGAAATCGGGCGAAATTTTCGAGTGGACCACTTCAATTGTTGAGCAGTTTAGTAGAAATATGAATAGTTGATTTTCAATTCAATATAACTATTTATTGTTCCTCCGGTATTACACCTGGAACAAGAAAACAAACAGGATTTCATAGAAATTGTATGTGTGCCCCAGTAAACACAAGCTGGTCAATTATACGTATAATATACGCATGATTGGTATAAAAGACGTTCTGGTCTATCGAATACGGTTTAATATACGTATATACATAGATATGTAGGTAATATTTTGGTATAATGGTCTGCCTTTTATAAACGTATGAAGATAATAATATAATAAACGCATATTTATTGACATTGATGTATGAACTTGGTATATGGTATAAGTTTTATAAACGAATGAAGATAATTATGTAATATACGCATATCTAATGACATTGAGGTATTATTTTGGTATAATGATATAGGTTTTATAAGCAAATGAAGATAATAATATAATATACTCATACCTAATGACATTGAGGTATGAATTTGGTATATGGTATAAGTTTTATAAACGAATGAAGATAATTATGTAATATACGCATATCTAATGATATTGAGGTATTATTTTGGTATAATGATATAGGTTTTATAAGCAAATGAAGATAATAATATAATAGACTCATACCTAATGACATTGAGGTAGGACTTTGGTATAATGGTATAAGTTTTATAAACGGATGAAGACAATCATGTTACATACGCATATCTAATGATATTAAGGTATTACTTTGGTATAATGGTTTGAGTTTTATAACCGAATGAGGATAATAAAAAAACATACTCATACTCAATGACATTGAGGTAGTACTTTGGTATAATGGTATAAGTTTTATGAGCAAATGAAGACAATTACACAAAATACACATATATTTAATGATACCGGTGAATTACTTATTACGTACTTGCTCAGGGACTTAGGATTAGTTAACGTAAGTCATTTTTTATTCATTTATTCAACGTTGGCTTATTTCCACAACGAGGCTTAACACCGACGCTGGTGAATGCTTTCCTCTACTATCCCGGGAATTTTGCCGAACCCTCCCCTGTGTATTCCTACACATGGTAGGAATTCTTAACGACCACCAACATCGCATGGGGTTGGCACCATCGTTCGTATTTTACGTGCTATATGCGACACACGGCGCGTTTTGCATTTAGCAAGCATTTCAACTAAATGTAAGAGCTTTTTTGAGGCGAAAATCCGAGCGCCCACAGAGGGACTCAAACCCACGACCTTTAGTGTGGCAGTCGAACACGATGACCACCACACCACAAGCTCCTCTGGAAGTTCTAACGTTTAATATTAAAAAAATTATTACCGTGAAATAAACGCACGCATATACTAATACATAAGTATTAGTCAAACTTCCACACAACATGGTTAGGTATATATTGCATCCAAATTGCAATTGTCGAAATGCAATACTGTGAAATCAACGTTTTATTTTCAATGAGTAATAAATGTGTCACTGTTACACCCCACTTCTTGTCAATCGCGTTGTGCAATTTTCGTTTCACCAAATAAACAGTGCAGTGTGCAGTCTACCCTGGGGTCCCATGCACTCCGGATGATTTTCACGTAACAAAGAAATAGTGAAATTATTGGAGACAACAATAATAATGGCCGGCGAAAATAGGTACCTTAGAATACCTATGTATCAAAGTTACCATACCTATTCATTAAAAAAATCTTTAGGCCCTCTATGGCGTCATAACAAGGTGGTGCTACGGATGCAAACTAAATATGTGACTTAAATCATCGATATTCTGGTGATCATTGATCAATCTCGATTTAAAAGTCCCCTCTGTACGCTTAGAGCGGCTCCGACTAAAAGGCCTCTAAATAGAAGCTGGTGATTTTCTTTTAATTGGCATTTAGAGATTTCACTTCATATGAACAGGTGAACGGAAAAAAAATCGAGAAAAACCTATCAAAGCGGAAGAAAGTCAAATTTTACGCGTGCCATATCCTAGGGCTTTCATTTTAGAAGGAAAAATTGTCTTTTTTTCACGGTGGACTCCTACAGTATTCTGCAAACACCTCGCAAAAAACATCTTGCACCTGCAATTCAATAAACATCTGGAGCCGAAGTTATTTTGGTTGTGGAAATTGATAAAAAATTGTTTAAAAATTCGCAGCTTCATAAACCTGGCAATTATAGTTCACCCTCGAGTTCACCATTGACTTATAGCAATGAAGTTATAGGTAGGTATCTAAATATATCAGCCATTAAGAACAGTCATATTGATGAAATACGGCGTTGCGGAATCAATCCGTCTGAGTTTATTCCTTGACAGAAATCTATCATCCAGGTCTTTTTGGAAAGCTACAAGGATGTACTTTGGTTTGGGCCTATAGACATTTCCGAAATCCAAAAATTATTCTCCCAAAACTTGATTTTTTTTGGATTTTGAAAATATCTATAGGCTCAAACCAAAGTACATTCTTGTAGCTTTCCAAAAAAAATCTGGATGATAGATTTCTGTCAAGGAATAAACTCAGACGAATTGATTCCGCAACGCCTCATTTCACAAATTTGACTCCGTCCTTAATATGGTGGTATAAGTAGTATATGCGCCCATTCACGTTTTAAATTCAATAGAATGACTTCTTGAAGCAAAAATTAAGTGAAAAAAGCTCCTGACCAGCGATGCAGGTACCTACAATATACAACCTACGTGTCACGTATTTATATGGGCCGGGTCATTTTTTTTTTAAAGATGGCATGTGTAGTTATTGAATAAATGTTTCAAAAACCACTGCTTCTGCTATATCATCAAGTTGTAATGAAAAGGCCAGCTTTCGAAAAAATATTTTCGGATGACCTAAACACTCTATGCCTAAACAAATAATACAGTTCCTATAGGAATGCATAGCACAGCCCTTTTGTGAAAAACATATGGCCATCACGTTATTATGTTCCTGTGCCTTCAAGGTTATACCGTGACCGCATGCATGCACCCCTAAATCCCGATCGCCACTAAAATGACACCAGCGCAGGGTGCTTACTCTTAAAATTTAGGTACTGAAACCGTCCAGGACCCCCGGCCGTCAACTAATTCCTCCCTCGAGTAAAATCGAGTAAAATAACTACGAACCTAGAGGCTGACGTATACCACCAGATATCCACTGTACGTGACACATATGGATTATTGGTTTTATTGATTTTGCTCGACCGACGGGAAGCGGGCGAGCGGGAAGGGAAGAAGGTAGAGAGACGCCATACTAGAAGCTTGGCCCAGTTGCTGTGTCCCGTCCGTAAAACACTCGAATATTCAGCCGATTCTACCACGGTAATTTTGGAAATCATCCCGAAAGACCGAAGATGAGGCATCAGGAGCTGGCTGGCAGTAAAAACGCCAGGTAACCCGTAACTTTTACCAATTTCCGACGAGGAAAAGATTTATTTGCTTGCTAACTGCGTAGTAGAAATTAGAAAACCTCAAGTTAGGCTTGTATCGTTTGCTTTGTGTTCGCGGGGAGAGTTTCGCGGCATGTTTTGGAGAGACAGGGGATCGAGATATCGCCCTGCAGTTCTCCTGGGCAAAGTGGACCTTCCAGTGGCGGAGAGAGAGACTGGGCCATCGCCGTGGCGGATACTTCTTGGCCCTGGTTTGTACAATATGGTAAAAATATTTATATTAGTGGTGTGAATGGCTTTGTCTTTCCGATTCTCACATACCGTGGGTAGCTGATGGTTAGCTTCAAGACACAGGGCATGTCCAACAACAACAATGATTACAAAAGGGGTTTTGTTTACGAGAGAGGGGCTCGTACGACATCAACTTTACCACAAAGGTTTTATTAAACCTGCACGAGAAAATTGAGATGCACATAAAATTGGAGATGAGACCTACAAGATGCACATAAAAATTGAAATGGAATCTACAAGCCGTAAACGAAATTGAGATGGGATCTACAAGATGTAAACATGTCCTAGTCACCCATTGTGTGTGAGATTTGTGTGGGACAGGGTGAGCTTTACTCATTGTTGGTCTTCTTCACATCTCTTTATTTCAGGGAGTGTATGATTGTATTTTATTCATTTATTGGGTGTAAATGGGCTCTTTCTTGCGGCACTAGTATACTTGTTCTGTGTTCGAGTTGAGTTGTATTACGTCCGGCCAGTAGCCACGAGACATGCTTTGCTATCTGGCCCGGTCAAGCTAGCTCAGTATGCGGTGAAGGCCCATGATGACCCGCACTTAACTGGCGTTAGTGCCCGATGGTAATACACTCGTTCTCCTCTGGCATCTCAAGTGTTGGACACTCCTCATGTTTTCTGCTCTTGTTGGTCTTACAAGAGCTTTCCCATAAACTGTCCGTTAGGGGTGAAATTTGGGGTTCTCTTCCCAAGGTTTAGGATTAAGTTAAGTTATTGTTTATTGATTATCTATTGTTTTCTGTGCCTACATAATTTTTATTCACATTGTGCATGATTATACTGTGTGTCTAAATCCTTTGCCACCCTCGTGTCCACGCCAAAAGAAAGAGTCGTGTGTTGAGAGTGTGTTCTCCTCTAGGTACACCAACGACACTGATTTAGTTTGTTCCAGATTAATCTTCTGTCTCTCTTTACACATTGTCGCGTGGCTCTCTGTCCGGGCGCAAATGCGATACAAAGGGGGGGGGGGGGGTGTTGAGCTTTGTTGTGAGGGGAAATCTTGCCTGACGAAATCCTGTCATTTGTGAAGTTTGATTCTGTTACTGACTCATACCTTATTTCATGTAGAAAGCTTTATAAAATTCTTTCTGAAAGTAAAACTGTTTGTCGAGAGTGTGTGTGTTTTGATTCTTCTTCTACTTCCGCCTGACTTCCTCCTTCGAGACTGCTCTTACCTAGGATACGACCTTGAGATGCTACGCAAAGCAGTGGAACTACCCTAGAGCCAGATCAGCCGGCCAAAACCATTGAGTAAAGGGAAAGGTGAAGTATCATTTTCATTTCTGCATGTCAAACGCCTCTGGCGGGCCCTTTCGTTTCTGCCTCATTCAATTTCCTGAATGGGGTGGGGTGCGATCGGTCACAGTACCTATACTCATTGTTCCCTCCACATAAATGGAAGAGGACAGTTTCTGAAGAGACCAACACGTTTCATTTCACTACGAGCTTTCTCGAGTTAAACAGTTCAAAAAGTTTTCCACAAGGTATTTCGTTTTTCGCCAAAGATTTCCAAAGACTTAACCTAGGGTTACAGGGTACCTATTTTTTGTGCAATTTCAAAAGTTCATTTTAAGACAAGTAAGTCTATAATATTTTGATGGCAATATGTACGTACCTACGTTAATAGATATCTCATTTTTTATTCTCATTTTAGGTATTTACGATTTGGTCGAATCTGAACTGGAGAAAAATCTTCAGGATTATGAGGAGAAAATGATTTCTGGCGATTCCTCGGTTAAAAGTATGTCGATAAAACCGAGGATAAAACAACATGGTCGTCGATGAGTTATCGTCGGATGATGGAGAAAATACACCCAAATCATTGCGTTAAGTTTATAATATAGTAGGTACCTATATAGTATACTCGTATAATATAAATGTTACAGATGAGCCATCCCACCAGGCCATATGCGGGGGGGGGGCTATTTCACAGAAATACTTCGCAACTTTTCACGAGACGAGACATATATAAGTTTCGAAAAAACTAATAACTTGATGTCTGTTATTTATGGTAGGTATACCTATAATATCTCTCTTGTTTCTTTGACTTTATAGTACCTCTCTGGTGAGCTCCGGATCGATATTAAACTCTTGTTATTATTTGTTACAGAAGGCAGCCAAAATCAACTTCGCGCCTGATGAGCAGTAGACGACAAAGTCATTGCAAATGCTGTAGCTGGCTGGCTTAAATTGTCAAAGAAGGCCCGTTGCGAAAAATTATTTTCTTAGTATTCACTTATTTCAGTATTATTTTATATAATACAGAATTAAATATAAATTAAAAATATCTATCAAATTGTGTTGTTCAAACTGTTTTGAAACGTTATTTTCCCCTAGAAAAATTCCTAAATCCGTATAAAATTTGATTATCATACACCTATGAAAAGTGTATATAAATAGTATATCTATTACACCCTTCATACGCATATCATTTTATTATGATATACGTCTAAAAGTGGGACATGATACAGTATTTTTAGACGTTTAAAATACTAATAATAATAGTATTATGATATCGATATTAAAATGGGATATCCTACCCCGGTAATTATTGGTTTTATGATATTCGGTTTATATTAGTTTATCATTGCCATTTTTTAAACGTCTTTGATTATCCAAATAAAATTGGCACACTGAATGCGTATAAAATATGTCTACGATATACGAATAAAATGTGGGATATGAGGCGGACATTTGTCGTGAAATTATACTAGCTTTGATGTACCACTTATCTACCGATAATGTTCACGACTTTTAAACGTATAATATACCATATTGTGTTTATTGGGTGATGTGATCACGATACACGTGTGATCCACAAAATTCGTAATCAGGGCCCTGATTGGGGCCCACTCGGGTGACTTTGGAAACGGGATGTTCATCGATTCAAGTGACTGGATTGGCTGAATGACTGAATTTTTCACCTTCAAAGCTATCCTAGATTACGAATGGTTGGAATACACGGTGTGTAACAGAGACAAGTACAAGTACGTAACTAAATATTTGAAGCTATCAGTCCCTCTTTTTCCGCCAAATGCTGATAACCAAAGTTATAACCGCAACGTTTTAGCAAGAAATGTCAGATGTCAAAAAAATGACAGTATCTGTCAATCTAATGTCAACCGCTAATAACCAACCGGTTACAAAAAGTTACTCGCTTGAAAAAGACTTCTCACTCTCGAAGACTCTATTTTCACCCTGACAGAAAGTTGCACCCATGATTTTATGCAGCCTATTAAATTGTGAACTATTTGATGTATCAACAGTCTCTTTACAACCTATGGTTCTTAAAATAGAGCGTCTGGAAGTAAGAGCATTTTTCGTAACAGCGTCGTGCCGTTTGACTCTGAAAACTACAGTTACCGTAGCGACAAAGAAATATCAACTGAAGATATCTATCGAACGTTTCAAGCTAGAGCTGTACAAATAGTTTTGAACTCTTTGTCTTCAACTCTAAATTTTAAAGTATTGTTACGATGTTCCGCGTACGGGTTCGAATATAATTGAGTCAATCGTTTTAAACACACACTGTTCATTACTGCGTACTACTACAATAACTACACGCCACCAATTATCTACTTGGAATTATATCGCAGGTACTCCGCTTGTTTCGCTTGCGTTACCACTTCGCATTCCAATTCAATACTGCCGCAAGCTGCCGACTGATGCCTTATATAAGGCCTCCGAATAGTGTTCCCGAACTTCCTGTCTACCTCCAGCAAATTCCATAGTGTTCCGGCATATGCGGTTTCTAGACCATTCCTGGACAATCATACACATTACCCGTATAATTCTGCCGGGTTCTGGACGGCGCCTGCGCCTCCGCCAAAATGGACAGATGTGCCCTGATCAGGCATTCGAGTCTCCATTCAGTTTCACATACACGAACGCTCTGGAATGCACCAGATCGCTCCAGACTTCTACACTGCGATCTAATGAATGGAAGAATTCAGAAAGATCGAGTGTTTACCAATACGTACGGGATCGCCGCTCGTAACAGTATAGTTTGTGAAAACTTTCTCCTTGTCCATGTGCAGGGTATACCAAAGAAACGAACGGAGCTCTTTAAAAACTGGGTGACGGAAAAAAGATCGAAATACGGAAGGTCGAAAACAAAACATCGAATGCGTAAAGTCGAAAAACAAAATAACGGAACCACAAAACATCGAAAGCACTATCGTCTAAAGTACAAAAGGTCGAAAATCAAAAGATCGATAAGTGAAATATCGAAAAGCAAAAGGTCGAAAACCAAAAGGTCGAAAAGTGAAATATCGAAAAGCAAAAGGTCGAAAAGTAAAATATCGAGAAGCAAAAGGTCGAAAACCAAAAGGTCGAAAACAAAAAGGTCAAAAAGTGAAATATCGAAAAGCAAAAGGTCGAAAAACAAAAGATCGAAAAGCAAAACATCGACTAATAAAATGTCGAACTAGAAATACCCGTTTTGAATGTGATTACAATTCGGATCGATTGAGGAGCTTTGACTCCCTCAGAGAGCACTTGTGGAAAAATTTTACTCTCACTTTTCGACTTATTCTTCAGAGAGAAATCACCTCTCAAAGTATTATACAACCCAAGTAACATTTACCCGACTTCCGACCAAATTTTTACCAAATCCGACGTCGGAATTAGTACAAATTTTGGTCGGATGGCGACCAATATTTGAGAGTCACGAGGCGACGTTGGAACAACGTTGCTTTTACGTCGGCAACCCGACGTCCTCCATGCAACTAAAACCGACGTTGACACGACGTCGGTATATCCAACGTTGGCACATCCAACGTCGGATGGACGTCGGTATATCCAACGTTGGGGCATCCAACGTCGGATGGACGTTGGGATTCCCAACGTTGGACACGGTGGATATTTTTATACCTAATGCGACCACAGTTATCTTTGGGTAAGTTTGCCAACGTCGGCTGACGTCAGCATATCCAACGTTGGGATATGCAACGTCGGCTGGACGTTGGCGTATCCAACGTTGGATTCGGTGTATATTTTTGTACCTAATGCGACCAGTCTAGTCTGGTGTGACCGTCGTCCAGATTTCGGCGAGGCCAGAGCCGGCGCTAGGCATGAATCGGCGAAGCCCCTGATAGTGGGGCTGTTAGTGAAACCAACCTTGCATTTTTTCCTGACGGTTTGAGCTCTTGCACACTAATGGTACATGACCTAAGGTAACTTTTGAGAAGTGTTGCCATGGTGGCAACACTGTCAAAAGGCTGGGGAGGGGCGGTTGCCTACCTTCCAGGGGAAAACCCTGCAATGCCACTTACATCAGCCTGTAGAACGGAAACTAAGAGTCGGACGAAGACGCGGGGGCTCTCGTTGGATTCAGCACACTTGAAAACATAGGAATATATCATTCGTTCAACCCCCCTCTTTCATCCATGTGCGCTAGGGGGCCAGAAACGATCATGTGGAGTGGGACATTAGTGCGTTTCAGCAATTTTTCCGGGTCGGCGTATACCTGACCATCGATTGGGGTATTGATGAGTCGATCTCTGCTTCGGTAGCACGTAGGGTACCTCGTACGTACGAGGACGAGAAGAGAGTGGGAGTAAGCGGGGGGGGGGCTGTGCTAACAAAAAATGGCGGACTGGCGGGAGCCACCGGCTGCCGGTAACCCAACTTATTCACATGTTTCTTACTTGTGAAATGTTAATTCCGGGTTTATATAGTCCAGGTTTTTGCACACGAACCACTGGTGCACCATTGTTTCTTGGGATAGCTGCCCTTTGCGCGTCATGAGTTTTGACATCAGCCGCCATCTTCTGCCTGCAGTCCTTAGAATGTTTCTAGTTGTTGGATCGTGGAAATATGTAAACAAATGTGTCTATAGTATCTTTTAGTAGTCGAAGGTCCAGGTCCACTCTGTTGGGAACCACGGTGGTCCATATTTGCACCCAATCATCTCCCTGAGATGCCAGTTTGTGGGCCTTACTGACAGTGTGACGAATCCATAGCTCCTTGAGAGCTCCTTCCAGCAGCACGAGGGTAGATACCGCAAGGATGAAAACATCTGTGTCACATGAGTAGACCATCACCCTTGCACGGCCCTCCCGCGTGGGGTCCGCTACGTGCACGTAGACTCGGGTATCGGTCTCCTCATAATTACAATACGCTAAACCACTCAGGTTGTCCCGGGTAGAGTTTGTCCGACGCTCGTTCCTCTTGTAGAGTACTAGACCACCTCCCCGGTCGTTGGAATACCGTTAGCCAAAAGCTTGAAAAGTTCTTTCTTGTTTTCTGGCTCTTCCAGAAAGTCTTCTTCTTGGGAAGTTTATAGTCGTGAGCTACACGCATTCTAATGTCCGGACGGACCCCTTCTATCTCTTGCCATCTTTTTAAGACTGTTTTTCGAGTATCTGAAAATAACCAGAAAATTGGCGATACACATCGGCAACTTTACAGGTAGGCCGTGGTTGATTCGATACTTACGAGTCCCACACGATGTCCATCCGGGATACACACTGAGACTCTATTTTGAGGCAGGAATAAAAGACGAATGTCTCAAAAATTAGAAAATTAGACATTTCTTGTGCAGCTTGGTCGGGGCAACATTGACTGTCCATTTTTGCTCGGCCGGCTCAGGTTTTTGATACCAAGAGCATCATCAAGGCTCCAACGTTTATTTTACTGTTACTGTCCCAGAACTAACCTTATGTACAGGTCACCTGTGTTTTTTTATTGTACTTGTATGGTGTGATGCCTGTTGGAAAATGAATGCTTATTATTGAAATAATGCACAGGTTGGCACGTGGTTTTAACTTTTAACAGGTACATGAGTACCCCACTGTCAAAAATCTTGGCGTCTACGCTTGCGGGGCTTTGTCTGGCCCAGTTGTCAAAAGAGGTGCAAGACACTAATCAGGAGGTCTGCCTTGATTGTGACCCTCATGTCATTTTTGCTGAGAGCCAAGGCTGGTGGGAACCCATATAGGAAAAGGAGGACTGTCCTCCTTAAATGCGGACTTCATATGACAGACACACACACACAAACACAGGGACGCGCCGGATGCTGAAAACGCACAAACCCCCCATTCCGCAGGACCGTTTCCCGCCCCCTAGCGCGCATAAGTGGGAAAGGGGAGATGGAACAATATCATATTCCTATGTTTTCAAATGTGCTGAATCCAACGAGACCCTTACCGTCATCGTCCGGCGCCTAGTTCTCGTTCTACAAGCTGATATAGGTAGCATTGCAGAGTTTTTTCCTGGAAGGTAAGCAACCGCCCCTCCCCAGCCCTCTGACAGTGTTGCAACCGTGGCAACACTTCTTAAATGTTACCTTAGGTCATGTACCATCACTATGCAAGAGCTCAACCCGTCAGGAAAAAATGCAAGGTTTGTCCTGATATCGTGCACTAACGTCCTCACTATGATTCAGGCGGCAAATTCCAGGGGTGGCAAATTCTAGAGGCACAATGTTTCAAAATTTCATTTTGTTTTTTTTTTCACTTCAAGAAGCCGTGGCGCCGCCCTTGTGCTTGATTCCAGGCGTAATTTGAGAGGTCCGAAAATTAACTGACACGCGGAAACGTCATGCACCAGTTTTCAAATTTTATTGTTGGGATTGCACCCGGAGTTGTATAAAGTGTAGTAAAATCCAAAAATAATATGGGTATAGGACATAGGTATTGTAGGGTTTCGCCCTATTTTAATTTTCATATTTTAAGCATGTATTTTAGCTATAAGCGCACCGTCGATAGCTCTAAAAATTTGTATATGTTCAAATTCTTGGAATGTGTGATTTTACGACTTTGGGGTCCGTGTTTTTCTGTCGACCGCTGGTGGACAGCGGGGACAAGAGGGTGTCGGTTGCCGGAGAGCTAAACACTTCACGAAAGGAGTGCAGGGACTCTCTCGGCTCCTGCTGGCCGGAAGAGTTGTGTTTTTGTTTGTGTATATCCATGGTACGTACTGTTATTTATTTTTTATGTCTGTACTAATTTCGTCTCATTTTTGAACATTGCAATGGATTTTGAATGTACCTAAATTATCATTTCTTGGGGTAGTTTACATTTTTGTCTAATAAATTTTTAAACGCACGTATTATTTGCTGGTTGCTATTTATAGCACAAACAAGCTCTAAAAGTCTTTGTCTTGAAGCTGTGTCGGGCTAGAATATTTTACCTTGTCTGTACATTTTAAAGAATGTCATTTCTTTTGTGTAAAATTTGCTTGTTACATCTTACTTGACTGTAATTTTTTGTACGCCGTATTTTGATCTGTGTCATGCTTTGATTTTCATGTAAATTTAATGTCAATTGTCCTCCGTCTGTTTTTGTGACTCGATAATTTTTTTTATGTCATTTCGATGCTCACTGCTAGTTTTGTCAGCTATTTGATGTACCTATGTATTTTCCACGATCCCCATTGATCTTTTATTATTGATGATTTTATTATAGACCTTGTGGATTTTATTCCTTATTGATTATATTTTTATACATTTTATCTCTGATGTTTTCGCATTTATCTACTGATGTTTCCGTGATTTTGTTTTACTAATTTGACGTACATTGAATACCTGAAATTATCAGTGAGACATTTTATCATATATTTGCGAGTCTTCTTCCTTGGGCCTAACTCACTGGTTTGTTCGGCGAATTCTTCCAGAGAGTTGCTTTTTCCGAATTCGTCACTCTCCCTTTTTCTTTGACTGACAGTTTGACATATATTTTGTTGTGTTTTAATTGTTTCAATTCATGTTGCTCGTTTTGTGTCATTTTGCACTCTGTCAGTCCTGTGTTAGGTGTTTTGAGAAAAGAACCATAAAAGAATTATTTTTGCACTTATTTTGTTTGAGTAAAAATGTAAATTTCTGTGCAATTAGCGTGTTTTAATAAGTTCCTTCTTCTCTCCCTCCGGGTCGTCTTACCCCTGAGCAAAAGCGAATCGAAGGGTTTGGAACCGCGGGTTTCAACGCGGGCGCAACGAAAACAAAAACGGGCACGACGAAGGGTTCCAAATTTCAGATTTCGGACAATCACAAATAGGCCAAATTAATGTCATGTCAGGGGGGTAGGGGGGGTATATAACAGTATATAGACTTGACCATTGTTAGATCACGTCCGATGAAAGCTAAAAAATTGAGCTTCGGTTCATTGAGCTTTGGTTCAGACGGCAAAATACCTAGCGCCGGCCCGACCCTGGGCGAAAACGGCCAGGACCGCGGCAACAATGGGCATTATTAACCGCTAGGCTGGATGGCCCTGGACTTACTTGTGTATAGACAATACAAATAGAGAAGACCATATGTTTTCACCACCGTCGTCACGGATATTGGGGCAACAAAAATCAGCCAACCTTTTTTTGAATGATGGACTCGCCTGGTTCCTACGCAACCGTAAAAATCCGTGACAACATATGGTCTTTTCTATTTGTATTGTCTATACGGCGTTTTAGTGCAATATGATATACGCCGACTGCAGGTCGGATTAGGTCGGCATTGGTATAATAAATCAAACCAGAAGTCAGAATTGGTCGGAATTGGTCTAGAAATTTATACTTCTATAAAACTTAGTCGGATTTGGTCAGTATAGGTATAAATAGTAGACGCAGCAATTTTTTATGCCAACATCAAGACAAGAAGAAGACGCCATGTTGAAGAAATGCCAACGAAAATCTTTGAAATTATTAAATTTACCATTTTTGAACTCGAGAAACGAAATTATGGTACATATTGATGAATTGAGTATATATATATACTTATTTGGTCTTCTTTTCTTTTGGAAGACGGTGTTCCAATTGACGAATGTTTTAATACAAAATGAAAATATTTTGAAACGAGCCAAATTTTTGGTGGGCGATAATTTATTTAGACTTGAAACATACTTGTTCATCAGAAAAATTTTCTTCGCATCAATTTTCCATATCAATTAATCACAAATACGCCAACTTATATTATTGTGGTAGGTACATCAATTCCAACTAGTTTTGGTCTGAATCTGCCTGATGCTGGTTGTAATAGGGAAACTTTACCGTCCTATATTTGGAGCTATATTTCTTCAGTACAAAACAGGTTAAATAAAGTCCACCTAATGCGGCTGGCATAAGTCGGATTAGGTACACGATAGGCGACTTTGGCTACACGTAGGTAAGATGGTCAAATTTGGTCGAGCTTCGGTCGGCAGTCACAACGTCGCGGATGCCGACGTTGTACCGACCCGCATTTCATTGACCAAATTGGTGCAAATGTCGGTCGCCTCAACGTCGCGCTGACGTCGGCTGCCGACCTCAGGTCGCGAATCGCAACGTTGGCCCGACGTCGGATTGCTACTTGGGAAGGCCACTGAAACACCTGTATATTCTTTTAAATCTGATCAGCGTCAGTGTAAATTAACTTAGACTCATAAACCTGTGTACATGGACCTTGTCAGGTTAAGTGATTTTTTTGCAGACCTGATTAAGTTTTTTTGGCGCAAAATCCCTTCTGAAACGTAACGCTGTGCACATGGACCTCGTCAGGTCTAGTAGTTTTTTATTTTAAAACCTGATTTGGTTTTTCGACGCAAAATCAACTTGAACTTATAAACCTGTGTACATTGACCTCGTCAGGTTCCGTAACTTTTTTGCAGACATGATTCGATTTTTTGACGCAAAATCAACTCTCTGAAACGTCAAGTTGTGCACATGGACCTCGTCAGGTTTAGTATTTTTTTTTTCAAGACCCGATTTGGTTTTTCGACGCAAAATCAATTTTCATTTTCATTTTCATTCCATTTATTCATAGTGCCATCAAGAGACCTCGTCGGAGGTAGTTTATATCTCGACACTGTCAACAATTACAATAATTAATTTGTCAGAAATATGTCACAGCTCCAAAATCTCTTCACACCATCTTCTCCGCCTGCCAACCATTGTTCTCTCCATTAAACCCATCAAATCCATTCTTTTCGTTCTCCTACACCTTCTTCCATTCCATTTTCTTTCCGCAAACATTTTGACGCATAAAGCAGTGTACATGGACCTCGTCAGGTTCAGTAATTTTTTTGCGGACCTGATTTTGTTTGACCTGTTTTTTTTAAGCAAAATCCATTTTGAAACGCATAGCTGTGCACATGGACCTCGTCAGGTCTAGTAGTTTTCTCTTTTTTTTGAAGACCTGATTTGGTTTTTTGACGCAAAATTGACTTTGATTTATAAACCTGTGTACATAGACCTCGTCAGGTTCAGTATTTTTTTGCAGAATCTGATTTGGTTTTTTGACGCAAAATCAACTTAGACTTGTGAACCTGTGTACGTGGACCTTGTCAGGTTCAGTTTTTTTTCAAGGCCTGATAAGGTTTTTCCGCAGAAATGAATTTGGGCTAGTTGTTTTTTGACTCGGTTCTTCTTTTTACCGTCCCGTCACTCTCACTCTCACTCTCACTCTCATTATTTGTCTTTACAACAAATACACCTATTGCTTTCCGATTTTCGCGGTTTTTCTTTCTTGACCTTTAGCGACCTTTTGTTTCTCGACCTATTGTTTTTCGACCAATTGTTTCTGGCGAAATGTTTACTGCACGACAAAATAAATACATTTCACGGCAGAACAAAATCGACAAAAAAGGTGAAACTAACGGCTGAATAATAGTTTTCACGACATACTTCACACGACAAAAAAGGGTAAATTCACAACAGAATGAGGGTTTCCTCGACAAATTTGACAAGTAACAAATAAAAAAAGTCACGCTTGACGTTTTTTTTTATGTCAACCTAATCTTGTCACTTGAGGGACCCAGTGTCTGTGCCCAGTGCTTCCTTGAAGTCTACTCAAAAGTTTACTGAAAATCTAATGCTGAAGAGTTTGAAGGTTCTTGTGGCTCTTGTGTTTCCTTGCATTTTTAAACCGTAAAGCGTCAATTCAATTTTGAATTTTTCCAACTGCAGAGGCTTTCTAATCTTGTGACTTCAGAGACCCAGTACCCACCCTGGAACTCCGGTGAAGCATCAAATTGTGTACCTGGAAAACTGGTGCCTCCAGTGAATCTTTTGTAGTCCAATTGGCAATCTGATATAACTGGTTTGAAGGTCCTAATGCTCTTTGCACTTTTCATACATCATTTTCAACTAATTTGTCTGTGGAACTCCAGAAGCCCCCTTGACTTCTTCCCGAGTCACTTATCTTGCTACGTAGGAGCCCGAGCCCCCTCTTGTAGATCATGAGCGTAGCTTTCTTGTCTGCAACGGCAGAGGCCCCTTCTCAAGTTTTCCTACGTAATTCCATCTTTCCCCCCTTTAAGCTTTAGCGTCCCATTGGAGGGTGCTTAAAACAATGCGTTCCGCAGACAATTCTTCGTAAGCAAGGTCGCAAGAGGAACGACATGAAAAAAACAGAAACCCCCAAGGCTTCGGAACGTACATGGAGACACAAGGGGGCCCAATGAGGGACTCTAAAAATCATTAGCAAATAAAAGGGGGTGCGATAGAGTTCCTGAAAGCCACGCAAAAATACAAGTGAGCTTAGCAGGGTTTCAAACGATATTGAAGACACAAGGAAGTCCAATGGAACTTTATACACATAGGAAATGAAGGCAAAAGGAGGCTTAGTGTTACTTTGGAAGCCAATAAAAACATAAATGGGTTGATTGGGGCTCCATACTACACTTGACACAAGGGGGTCCTATAGGGCTCCGAATATCACATGAAGGCATGAAGTGCTCACTAATGCCCCGAAACCTACAGAATGATGTGAGGAGGCTCAGCACGGCTTCAACTTCAAAAGACAATGGGGCTTGTAGGTAATAGGAAAAGGCAACAGGGGTCTTACTGATGGAATTCTGGTAGCCATGAAAAAATATGAAGGGGGTAACTAGGGCTCCAAACTAGATTTGCGGGCACAAGGGAGTCGAAATGTTACGAAAAAAACATGAGGGGGCTCATTAGAGCTCGAACTACAATTGAGGATTCAAGGGACCCGACTCGGGACCCGAAAGGACTCCGAATGGCCTGACGGCACAATGGTGATCACTATGGTCTGATAGTAGGTAACGGAAAATGTCAAGGGGCTTAGCAGGGCTTCAAATCACATTGAAAAAACAATGAGTGGGCCCAATATTGGAGCCTGAATAACATAGGATGGCGAAAGAGGGCTTATTGGAATTCTGGAAGCCATGAAGTACTTAAAGGAGACTCAGTGGGGCTCCAAATTATACTTTAAGACAGAAAGAGGCCCAATTTGGGGCCGAATAATATCACATGAAGGCACATGGGGCTCAGTAGTGCTCCGAAAGCCTCGGAAAAGTGCAAGGGGGCTCCACAGATCTTCAAACGGTACTGAAGACACAAGGGGTCAAATGGAGCTCTGTATAACAAAACAACGCAGAATGGGGCTACTGGTACCTACTTCGGAAGCCATAAAAAAAACATAGCTCAACGGGGCTTAAACTACACTTGAAGACACAATGGGGGCTCGATAGGGCTCTGAACATGACATGACGGCACAACGCTGCTTGTTGCTCCGGAAGTCACGGAAAGTGCCAGAGGGCTCAGCAAAGCTTCAAATTACATTCAAGACAGAATAAGGGGACCCAGTGAAGCTCTTGATAGCACAAGGCGGCAAAAAGCGCCTCACTGGAAGTCTGAAGCTATCAAAAAAGATCCTGCTGGCGATTGTTTCCGGCAACGCAACAGTAGTTCACCTTCTCGCCGTATGAAGTCGATTTTAGAGATGACTTGCTTCACCATCTCTCAGAAGAAACATTATGCTTCCGCTTCTTCGCGCGAAGAGAACTTTTCCCCATTTGAAACTCGTTCCTTTCCTCTTCTTCTCTTCACAGGCGGAGACTCATCAGCCTTGCTACTTTCATCGTAGTCTTCCAAAACTTGCATGACTGCAACGTGACTGCGACGTTCTGATTTCGACGTATGTTGAAAAATCTGTGACAGGAACTACCCCCGATTTATATTGATCTTTCAAAGTCGTGCAAACCCTCATTTTGTCGTGATTTTTTTTTTTGCCGTGAAAAGCACCAAATTTGCCGTTATTCGAACCTTTTCTGTCGCTTTATGTATGGCGTTCAAAGTACTTATTTGTCGCGTGAACCACTATTTTGCCGTGATCCTCACCTTTTTTGTCGTTTTTTCCCCTTTTTTTGTCGGGCCGAAAAATATCACCCATTGTTTTTTGACCAATTATTTTCTGACCTTTTGTTTTTCGACATTTTGTTATTCGATATCATGTATTTTCGACCAAATGTATTTCGATCATCACTTTCGATATATTGTAAATTCGACCTTTTCTTTTTTGACCTCATGAATTAGTCCGGTGGTTAAGCGCCAAAAAAAGCTCGAACTATGCATTTTGAGCTTAAGCAATGCGCTTTTGGGGTTTGATTGGGGGTCCCTCAACTTAAATTTCAAGAGTTGGAGACATCGGTGCATTCGATGCGGAGGGGGTCTGGGGGGCCCTTGAAAGTTGAAGGTGCGAGGCTTCCCACCAAATCACCATACCACCACGTAATTCCTACTGGGACGCCATCAAACGACTCTAACCTGTACATAGACAACATTTGTTACCATGTCCAAATAGTTCTTCACACTGAAAAAAATTAATTCTTATGACAGATCGGAAAAAACAGTTTTTCTCAATTTTTCATCCCCACAACGAATAAACTGCCAAGTGTGGTGTCATTTTGGAGTAAACGGCATCCTCTGATCTAATTCACCGAGTCAAAATGTTTGTGAGACCACCGTGCAAAAAATGACACGCCAAGAAGTGAGCATTTTTGAGCACCTCATTTAACAGTAGTTTCTTGACTGATACCAATCGATATGATTGATAATTTTGTCATGGATCAATAACTTGAACTCTTTTGTAACGGTAATGCATGTGAATGAAACTCGACACGAGCGTGGAGGCCTGGAAAAAATTTTTTTCTCCAGGGGTCGAATTTATTTCACGCCTACTGAGCGATAGTTTGTTGGGCTCAGGCAGGCAGCGTTTGAATAGGTTTGGAGACAAAATTTTCATATCTGTCTATGCAGCTGTGTAGCATAATTCTGGAAACTGATTTGAGAATCATCAAAGATTATTTTGACAGCCACTAGGTACCCCCATGGGGATTAACTGCAGGGATCATGGCTGATAACGGAGGGCCTTCAACTTTTAAAGTGTTATTTTCTTTTCTCCTCTACCAACCTTTAAGGTTGTTATCATTTTGTACGTGTAAGTTTTCTTATGTTTGAAGATAAAATAATTATATAAAAACAACCGTGAAAATGACTGTCAGAGTGGCAGAGAATAAGATCTTGGACGTTGAATTCCCTCCGCCGTTAGCCATCACCTCTGCAGTTAACCACCATGTGGGTACTGACCGACAAAACAATCATTGATGATTCATAAATCGATTTCCAGAATTACACTGCTCAACTTTTCAGATAGATATGGAAATTTTGCTTCCAAAGCTATCCAAACGCTGCCTGCCTGAGTCCAACAAACTAACGCTCAGTAGGCGTGAAATAAATTCGACCCCTGGAGAAAAATTTTTTTTACAGGCCTCCACGCTCGTGTCGAGTTTCATTCACATGCATTACCGTTACAAAAGAGTTCAAGTTATTGATCCATGACAAAATTATCAAACATATCGATTGGTATCAGCCAAGAAACTACTGTTAAATGAGGTGCTCAAAAATGCTCACTTCTTGGCGTGTCATTTTTTGCACGGTGGTCTCACAAACATTTTGACTCGGTGAATTAAATCAGAGGATGCCGTTTACTCCAAAATAACACCACACTTGGCAGTTTATTTGTTGTGGGGATGAAAAATTGAGAAAAACTGTTTTTTCCGATCTGTCATAAGAATTAATTTTTTTCAGTGTGAAGAACTATTTGGACATGGTAACAAATGTTGTCAATGTACAGGTTAGAGTCGTTTGATGGCCTCCCAGTAGGAATTACGTGGTGGTATGGTGATTTGGTGGGAAGCCTCGCGCCTTCAACTTTCAAGGGCCCCCCAGACCCCCTCCGCATCGAGTGCACCGATGTCTCCAACTCTTGAAATTAAAGTTGAGGGACCCCCAATCAAACCCCAAAAGCGCATTGCTTAAGCTCAAAATGCATAGTTAGAACGCTTAACCACCGGACTAAATTCGATGTTTTGTTTTCGACCTTTTGTTTTTCGTTCTTTTTTCCGTCACTCCTAAAAACTAGCACATTTCTTGATTTTTGCCCGGGAAAACCTTCGAACACAACTTCACTTGACCCGGTCGGTAGCGCGGCGGACTCCGTCTTTGGAAGCAATTCCAGGGATCGTGGGTTCGAATCCGGCCTGGGCCAGGTGAAAATTTTCATGCGCTCTTCGGTACCTTGGCGTGTACCACCGTGCAGTCACGTCAAGGGAAAAATTGTGAAACGAGAAGGACACCGAAAAAAAGGGTGCTAATAGTCCAAGAGCTTGCGACAAAGAAAAGTGCAACAGTTTTCTAAAGGCTGAAACTCTGGAATATGTTAGATTACTCAATTACATCCATGAAATAGATAGTCAGACACCGGTTCATTAGAACCAGCTCAATCGGCAGCCAAAAGAAGTCCGAAATGCCCGAACGGACAGTTCTGACAACGCACAGCATTGTTGTCTGACGCACAGCTCTGTTGTCTGATGCAAATATATCAGCAGTTGCATCTGTTGTCCGAGCTACGGTTCAAATGAATCGCCCGTAGCGACATACAGATTTGGGGAAGAAATCAGAGAAGCCTTGCGTAATGGAACCATCTAATGAAGAGAGGTAAGTACCTAGGTGTGGTCATAGCCGTAACTCAGACAACAGCTGACAGTTGTGGGTCAGACAACAGAGCTGTGCGTCAGATAACAAAGCTGTGCGTTGTCAGAACTGCCCGTTCGGGCATTTCGGACTTTTTTTGGCTGCCGATTGAGCAGGTTCTAATGAACCGGTGTCTAACTGTTTATTTCATGAATGTAATTGAGTAATCTAACATATTCCAGAGTTTCAGCCTTTAGAAAACTGTTACACTTTTTTTTGTTGCCAGCTCTCCGACTATAATAACCTCGCCGTTGATGCGTCCATAAAATGGTGGGTGGAATCACCCGGCGTCGCTCTTAGCCTACTAAGACGGTGCTAAGGAGGTATTGCCAGTGACTACACGGATACCCGCCCACCGCCAAAAAAAAACTTTACTTCCAATTATGATATGCATTTGTTTGCTAAGCTCGAATGAGTTCATTGAATGTAGATTTGGAGTCATAGTTCACATCTTGGATAATAGGGTGGTACCACAAAATCGTTTATTGTAACAGTAACGGGATGTTAGGATAGGGAGAATATATTTAGAAGGGCTGATACCACGGGAATGTTGGAAGAGTGACTTTTTTCATCGTTATCTCGGAAATTATCAAAGGACCCCGCACGATTCTTATGGAAAATGGCTCCCGGTTAAATTCTCTGAATTTTTGATATGTTGTAGCTCATGAGATACTAATCGAATACCGTGAACCCCAAACTCAAATAATGGACAGTTTTTTACCCACAGGGGGTTGAAGTTGGAGGTTTTGACGGCTTCAAAATGATATTATGACGTTAATAAAAGCTTTTTATTTGGTTTCTCTTCAAGTTGTGTTTCATGCTAAATATATTTATTTGACAGAAAAATATCAACCCCCACCTCTACCCCCAACCCCTATCTACCATCATAAAATTCGAGATTACTCCCAAAAGCCATGCGGATGGCTTCTGTGATTTAAATCATGAATTTTGACATAAAAATTATTTTCCACCCCTAATGTTGGGGTGCCAATTTTCCAGTTTTCCTCGGTTAATTTTGCTGAATTTTTGCTATTGTGTACTTCTAATTCTGCTGAACAAAAAGTTCTCATACCAAAACTTATTCCTATGAACAGTTTTTGTTCTGCAGGGGACTGAAGTTTAATATTTATGCTCTCAAATCTTCAACTTCAGTCCCCTGTAGAACAAAAACTGTCCATAGGAATAAGTTTTGGCATGGGAACTTTTTGTTCAGCAGAATTAGAAGTACACAATACCAAAAATTCAGCCAAATTAACCGATGAAAATTGGAAAATCGGCACCCCAACATTTGGGGTGGAAAATAATTTTTATGTCAAAATTCATAATTTAAATCACAGAAGCCATCTGCATGGCTTTTGAGAGTAATCTCGAATTTTGTGATGGTAGATAGGGGATGGGGGTGGAGGAGGGGGTTGATATTCTTCTGTCAAATAAATACATTTAGCATGAAACACATCTTGAAGAGAAACCAAATAGAAAGCTTTTATTTATGTCAGAATATCATTTTTAAGCCGTCAAAACCTCCAACTTCAACCCCCTGTGGGTAAAAAACTGTTCATTATTTGAGTTTGGGGTTCACAGTATTTGATTAGTATCTCATGAGCTACAACATATCAAAAATTCAGAGAATTTAACCGGGAGCCATTTTCCATAAGAATCGTGCGGGGTCCTTTAGGGATAGGGTTCTCCTGGTGAAAATGAAGGAGGAGAAAAATGCTGTCGAATGGTTGAATGAAATAGGGGGCATTCCATTTGAAAAAAAAATGACTTATAGCATTTTGAAATTTCTTAAGTTCGAAAAAAAATTCAGAACACCCTGTATCATTGATTCTGAAGTTTTTTGTCATGAAATTATTCACCTCCTATTCGACTATTGTTGTGCCAAATTTCAATTGGCACAAAAAATGTGGTGTTGTGTTTGTTGTGAAAAAATTCAATTCTTAATTTTTAGTTGGTAGCACTGCCACAAATTTAAAAAACAAAAATACGCCTGTAATAGAGCTTGAAAAGCTGAACAAGAAAATAAAATCAGAAACAGGACATTTTATTAAAACATTTTTTTGTTTTTGTTATAGAGCGCTGAAATGGAACACTCTGTATAGTTGAAAATAATTTCACTGGTTGGGACTTTTCAAATCAATAATTTTATGTGTTACACCTTTGTCTCTATCTCGTAAGGGAAGGGCGCTAGGAAAGCCCGACGCACTGTTGCAGGACCCTGTATACCATATGACTAGGTGAGTGTTCTCGCAATTGAAGTTTCTCAATCTGTAGTTAAGGACGAAAAGTTTGAAACTATTTGTACAGTCGAGCTTGAAGCATTCGATAGATTTCTTCAGGTGAAATATTTTTGTCGCTACGGTAACAACTCTGGTTTGGATCAAGAGGAGCCATTTGCCAACAAATTTCAGACTTTTTTGTAACTTTTCGGCTGATCAAGAAAGATCTCGTGGAAATTTCATCTTTTACTTTTATTAACACTATATATTCATATTTATTGTTAACTGTTATTATCATCTGTTTTATTATTATTGTCTATATTCTTGATTGATTAGTGTGCCGTGTTGTAAGCAACCTGTTAAATACAGGCGAAACATCGTCACATTTTAATGAAGGTTTTTCTCTCTTTCAGTGTCAAACGGCAACGACGCTGTTACGGAAAATGCTCTTACTCCCAGACATTCTATTTTGAGAACCATATGTTGTAGAGAGACTGCGTTGGTATATCAAATTTTCCACAATTCAATGGGCTACAAAAAATCACAGGTAAAACTTTTTACCAGAGTGAAAATAGCACGATTCCGAAAATGATAACTTCTTTGATCTTTGATCTCATGCAGAAAAAACCTACTAGGGGATTTTTGGGAATCAAAGACATGTTGCAGAGCATCAAATTCCTTATTCAAATTAGTCATAAAATTGCTTATACGAATTATTTGTTTGACTTCAAAAACTGACTTTTCTGGGCTAGAAGCGCAGGTCGGAAGGTATACTTTTATTAGCGCTGATTTGGCATTGTCTGCCCCTTAAATGATAGGAAATCCGGTCAGGCATGTCAAACGGTTACTGTATGATATTGCTCTGAGATTCACTCTTATTAATACCATGATACGATGAAAAAATCAGCGTCAAAATCGAATGAATAGAGTGATTTTTGTAAATTTTCCCTGGTAGGTAGACAACCTGTCGCCCTGGTGCCCTGTATGGGATTCGGCGATGGCTTTATATCTCAAAGTGAAGATATAGTAGTATAGACAACAATTTGCACTATTAGGACTAGTGCTAGGAAACAAACTGTAACCAGAATGCAATAATTCCCAGTTGACTGGAAATCGGCCGGTAACTTATTTAGTCAAGACTTCAATGATTGCACATCTTGATTTTCTGCCTGAGGAGGGTAACAGCTTCATGTCGCCATCATCTTTCGGTTACGCAAAGGCTTGGATTGTGTAGAATATTTTAATTCCTAACCGTGTCATGTCTCTCATTTGTGCGTCAGGTCAAAAATAATTTTGTTTGATTTCATCAATAGACACCTGGAAATGCTCACCTATGAATGCCTCAAAGTGTTTAGTTTTTCCGATTCATTTTTCTGGATACGGGTATATTGACCAGTGTAGCTATATCTTCGGCAATAAACACAAAGGAATGCAACCCATGGCACATTCTCTGAAACAGTCAGGTATCATTTTTTTCCTCTTCTCCATATATATAGGGACCCGTCTAGGAAAGACCATCGCTCATTTTCCACGAAATAACACACTTCTCTCTTTCTGCGCGAGAGACAATTCGTCATGGTGTTGCGGCAACTTCAAGTGACAATTTTTCATGTGGCGCCGGAAAAACGCAAGAGGAAATTTGTTCGAGGATATTTCATTGTTTTCCACTGGTGTGCATGAGAGAGAGCGTGTGCGTGTGTGAGAGAGTGTGTAGCGTATGTGGGTGCAGGGATTATCCTCATCCCTTTCGCTTCCTGTGATGCTGGATACCATGTTCACGGTGCATATACCTGCTTGTACATAAGTAGGTAATGGGAATAGGTAGTTATTTTGTAATGGACTGAGGAGGGTGATTAACAAGTTGAATTTTCGCACCAGCTCTTCCCCGAATCTAACTGTACCGAGGTGTCGCACGGGAGTGTGGCCTCGAGGCAAATGTTTTCATGGGTGATTTGCCGTGTAATGGATAAAGCCTACGCTTCGTGACGTAACAATAATCATTATGGAAAATGATCTGCGTTAAGGACCCTGCAGGCAACTTTTGTGTAGTGAGTGAGCCTTCAAATGTCAATCTAAAAGAAAAACAAGTGAGTATGCCTCCACGTGCGTGAGTCTCAGTAGCGCATTTTCTCAAAGAGGCATATTGTCAACGTAAAGAAATTTGGTTGAAGGAGAAACACCATTCCTTGCCCACTTTCTTCATTCGAAACTCATTGTGATATTGTGTTATTAGAATGGGGTACTTGCCAATGAAATAGATTTGAATGAAAATTCTTCCACTCATCAATATATTTTTTTGTTTGAGGGCGGGAGCTGGGAGCGGCGACTAATCAACAGTAGTCTATTCTTCCCCATTTTTAGTCGGCTATCCATATAGCGAAAGAATTAGATCGCTACGGGTTTATGTTTTCCATTTATCTCTTACTTCGAGGGCAGCGTGTGGGGGTGGCAGCATTCGGCAAAGTAACTGTTGCACAGTTTGAGTTAAGAGTTTCTAAATGTTTAAGGAAATATGACGATCAGTGAAAATTGTGAAAGTTGCATTTTACTTTCCCGACCCCCCACCAACATGTAAGGGGAAGTATTGTAATCGTGCAGAGAAAAAGTTTTGAGATTTCACCGGATATTTTTGTTTGGAGGCGGCAGCTGGAGGCGGCGGCTAATTAAAAGTGGCCTATATTTTTCCAATTTCAGTCAGCTATCAGCTTTCAATATAGTGAAAGAATTAGATCGCTATGTCTTCAGGTTCATGTTTTACATTTTTCTCTCACTTTGGGGGCGGCGTGTGGGAGCGGCAGAGTTTGGCAAATAAATTCTTGCACAGTTTGAGTCAAGAGTTTCTAAATGTTCGAGGTAACAGTATCAGCTGAATCAGTGAAAATTGTTGAAAGTTGCACTTTTTTCTTTTGGGGGCGGAAGCTGGAGGCGGCGCCATATCAAAAGTAGCCTATCCTTTTCCATTTTCAGTCAGCTATCCATATAGCGAAAAACTTATCGCTATGTCTTTGGGTTCATGTTTTTCATTTATCTCTTACTTTGGGGGCGGCGTGTGGGAGCGGCAGCGTTCGGCTGAGCAAATGTTGCACGATTTGAGTTAGCAGTTCCTAAATGTTTAAGGGAACATCTCAATCAGTAACATTTGTGAAAGTTGCACTTTTTATCGTTTGGGGGCGGAATCTGAGGGCGGCGACTAACCAAAAGTAGCCTATGCTTTCCAATTTTTAGTCAGCTATTTATATACCAAAAGAATCAGATCGCTATGTCTTCGGGTTTATGTTTTTCATTTTAAAGTGATTGGGGGCGGTTTTTAGCAGTTTTTTCATGTCGGCGGCGCATATTGATGACAGGATGTTTCTTGGCTTACGTTTATAAGTGGCAGCTATGTATTATTCAAACAATGAGAACACCAGAGCATCAGGTCTGGTAGAAAGTGCAATATTATGTTATTTCAAGTTGATCGGGGGCGGTTTTCTCTATGTTGGCGGCGCAATATAGACATCCAATATAGCCTAGCCCCGCTTTGGGAGTGGCAGCTATGTAACAGCAAAAAAATTAGAAAGCTAGGTCGTCTAGTTTTGGAGTAGTTCGAGGAACGGACGGACGGACGGACGGACGGACGGACGGACGGACGGACAAAGCGGGTGCAATAGCGATTTTCATCAAGATGGAAAATGCGCTAAAAATCTGAATCAAGAACACCTCAAGATTCTGGAGAAATGGCTTTTCACGCAATGTATAGGTAGTAGGTACCCAGTGCTTATGTCACCAACCATACGACCCCCTATTTCCATTAGGGTATTCAGTGGCCTCACGATTAGAAAGGGACAATTTTTATTGGAAACGTGCATTGAGACCATTTTCGATGGTGTGTCTAACACGTCTCACTGTTAGCGAGATTGTTTTGTTAGAAACCTACTAAAACAATCTGCAATTTCAAACTGTTGGAGAAGCGTGGCGTGGATTCGGATTGTCTTTTCCGGCAGCATTTTGTGCCTAGATCGCATGATCATATAAGTCTACTTATAGGTGGTTCTGCTAATTTTGAACCGGAGAGAATTTGAAGCTCTATGTACAGTTATGATTGTGAAATTTCAATTTCTTGGTGTTTTGCTTGCTGTTTTGTTTACAAGGTTGCCTGAATTCTGCCATCTTCCTCAGAAATCAGCTCTCATTCGCCTTCACCACGTCAGATTACCTGTTCAAATTACTTAAGATCATAATAGGAACCGTGGCACAGGCCATTATCACTGTGAGACTCCGACTGATTAGGTATACCAGTAAACATCGAATTTAACAAAACAGAAAATCTTTACTATTCAAAAAAAAATTTCGCTATCAATCGTAAACATACCTACAAGAATATTCAACGCGTATGACTCCGATTTCTCTTTGTTAAAAACCAGTGAGATTACTTTGTAGATTACTACGCTAGTCTAATTATTTTTTCAACTTCATATTAAGTTGCTCATTCTCCGTGAGAAAAATAGCACCATTACCTTTTTCGTTTTCCTGGTATTTAGAACAAATAACAAAGACCACACAACAGTGGAACGGAACATGTTTTTCAAAAGACCCTTTCTAATTATCACGGTTTTCCAGGTATACAAAGTGCGTAATCGAATTATGACTGTGCGAATAATTCCTGTGTGTCCGGTGTATAGCTGTTGGTTGTGGAAAATAATGCATGACGCGGAGTCCTTTAATTGGACTACTTCATTAACGTAATCGTGTTTTGTGGTGCTGTGTTATTAATTCCTCCAAAAGTTCCAGCGAGGAAAGTGAGGGGGGAGGGGAATTGGTATAAAACATCGTTGTTTCTTTTTCAAAATGTGAGGATCTATCAACACGGCGCAAACCTGGTCCGATCAAGATCAGTGCATGGCGCACGTGATTTACAACCTCATCAGAGTATTATTCCATAATTGGATCCAACGATGCATTCCATTTGCCTTGCAAATCTGTTTTGGCGATTCATCTCCAACATATGAATATTTCGCCGCACCAAAGAATGGTCAACAATTATCATCATATTCATGATGATAATAATATGTCTGTTTAGCTTCCCCTTAACTAATCAGAGGTTCTTCTTTTACGAATTTGCGTTTGATACCAATAGTTCAGAGAGAAACGTTTGAACATAACAGCCTAGATACTCCTGATTCACAAGTCACATACATTGTCGCACTAAGATATTGCACTACTTCCTTATTTATCTGCTTCTGCATTCCGGAAAAGCCTTGAAGGCTTTTGTCGTTTCCATTCTTGCATCTTTTACTTATATCCGTTAAAGCTAGAGAAAATCTGTTTCGCCAATGGGGTCTTATACGAAAATCACAAAATGCGATTTTTTAGTGTAAATCGATGCTCAAGTACCTTAAACTAAATACTGTGAAGATGAAACAGAAAAAAAAGGCCCAGGGAAAAGAACTTGAAATTTGGCTCTTCACACTCCCTCTGTCTAAATCGACTGGATTCGCGGCTAAACTCATCCACCAATGAAATGGAAGCAAGGCCGCAGTTGACATAAAGCAGCGTTGCCATGTTGTCATTATTCACAAGTCTGTCATATCTAACCTCACATTCCTGATTCCTCTTGTTGTGAGAGTTTGCGGTCATATTTACTGAACGTATTGGCTTGTTTTTTTGTGCTACATTGGGAAAGAATGACATAAAGCAGCGTTGCCATGTTGTCATTATTCACAAGTCTGTCATATCTAACCTCACATTCCTGATTCCTCTTGTTGTGAGAGTTTGCGGTCATATTTACTGAACGTATTGGCTTGTTTTTGTGCTACATTGGGAAAAAATGGAAGCTGGTTTCGAAGAAGCCAACGATAGAAATCTCCCAGATGTCGGTAGGGTATGTCTCCCAGGGTACACTTTTGTGAGTAAAAATGGTAAGAGTGTTGTGGACTTGTGTTGGGTCAAACATGGAGGGGCAGATTTTACTCCAAGACTTTCTTGTAACTGACAAACTTTTCAACTCCGATCACTTTCCATGCTGTATCAGTCTCTCCCATGGCTCACGGTGGCAAGCCCCATTAATTTCGAGTAAAGGTGACCCTGTGGAGAATTACTCGGTAAAGTTTATATGGCGTGAGGACTTCAAAGGTAGATACGTGGCGGCGCTCAACAGCATAAATATAATACAAAACTCGTCAGTCGAGGAACATCGGAATACTTTTATAGAAAATGTTAGAGATGCAGCCTGCAACTCAGGGATGTTAAAAGTCACGCACCGAGGAACTCGTACATCTAATAATAGCCATTCCAAACCATGGTTCGATAGGCCTTGTAGAGAAGCAAAAAAAACAGCCAAAACCAAATTAAAATTATGTAAAAAAAATGGATTCCAGGATAGCTTTTTGACCGAATATATAGACGCAAAAAAAAGTTTCAAAACTACAGTTCAGATCAGAAAAAACAATTACTATTCTAGTAGACGACAGGCCCTTTCGAATGTGAAGGATGCTTCTGAGTTTTGGAGAACGGTCCGCTCTTTTAATCGAACGCCGCGAGTAAACCCAATAGCACCATCAGTGTGGGAGACACATATAGCGTCTCTTTACTTTCGACCAAATTCTCCGATTGACACTTTCTTCGACGCTTCACACCCTTTTTTGGACGACCCCATAACCCTCTCTGAGTTGAACGTCTGCCTGTCACACCTAAAAAGCGGGAAAGCTTCCGGACCCGACATGATCAGCAATGAATTCCTAAAAGCCCTACCCCTTGAGCACAGACGGTCTCTCTTACTTTTGTTTAACGATATCATTAATAGGGAATTTATACCAACCGGCTGGAATGATTGCATTTTTTCTATGATTTATAAGAAGGGCAATACGCAAGATCCTGTCAATTACAGAAGGATAGTTCTTTGTAACACCATACCCAAACTTTTCAGCCAGATATTCTTTTTGAGGTTGAATGCGTGGGCCGAGGAAAAAGAATTGATCCCGGAAAGTCAGTCGGGATTTCGAAGGGCGAGGAGTTGCATCGATAATATATTTGTTTTGACATCCATCATCCAGCTGCATCTCAGATTACGGAAAAGAAAGGTTTACGTCTGTTTTATCGACTTTAGATCCGCGTTCGATTCTGTTGAACATAGTCTTTTATGGGAAAAGTTGTACCTTTTGGGAATCAGTGGAAAATTCGTCAGGGTTTTCAGCAGGGCTTACGGTGATGCTTTCGTTCGGGTCAGGACGGGAGCTGGGCTCACCGACAAGATCAAAATCACCACGGGAGTACTTCAGGGAGATCCTCTTAGTCCCCTGTTCTTTTCCCTTTTTATTGGCGAACTCGAATCCTATATGAGGGGTCTTGGTTTTGGAGGTTTGAACATAGATGGGATTGTGGATGTCATCGCGCTGATGTATGCTGACGATATCGCCATATTCGCAGATTCACCAGTTGACTTGCAAAACAAACTTAAAGCTATAGAACAATTCTCGGCAAGACTTCATTTAACTGTCAACACAGATAAAACCAAAGTAATGATATTCAGTAAAGGCCCACCCCAATACAATGATAACTATTTTTACGGATCACAAAAACTTGAAATAGTCAGCAAATTTACGTACTTGGGTGTCCCGTTCAGCTCGTCGGGCCTGTTTCTGAAGGCACAGGGACACTTTAATTCGAAGGCGACGGTCGCAATTGGCAGTGTGTTCAAAATACTAACAGGTGGAAAATCTGATTCATGGCAGACAAAAATTAAACTGTTCCAATCTCTGGTAAAAACAACTCTCCTCTACGCATCTGAAGTTTGGTCCCTCAGACACATCGAAAATTTAGAAAAGGTCCAAGTCAAGTTCATAAAGTCTCTTTTACATTTACCCGCAACAACTCCAAACAGCTTTGTACGCTTCGAAGCGGATCTGAATCACATGGAACTTGACGTTATAAAAAGCTCCCTTAGATGATGGTACAAAGTGCAGAAGATGCCGAGCTCAAGACTACCCAAACTTTGTCTTAATAGATTGAAGAATTTAGACTCGTCCCCCACCAATAACATTAAATACAATTGGTTCACGCAATTCAGAAACCTGTTGCAGAATAACAATATAACGCATCTCCTCAATAATGACTCACTCTTCACCCAGTCTGATATAACAGAAATCTTAGATATCTGCACATTACACCTGAAAACAAAAGACAAAAACAATGCAATCACTTCACCTTACAGCAGAATATACAGAAGCATCCTTAGAAACACTGTCCATTCGATGAATCACAATCACTACCTGGCTCTCCATATTCCCATCAATAGAATTCGACTTATTAGCCAAATAAAGCTCGGTTACCATGCAAAATTGCGACTTTATATAAACAAAACCAAACTTGTGATCGACCAAGATGAACCATGTCCTTTCTGTAACACCGGACTCGTCCACGACCTCTTCCATTTGTTTTGCACTTGCCCTATTCTTGCCCAACCAAGAAGTCACTGGTTACTCGGCCAATTAACAGGAATCACATATGAGAACTTCCATTCTGTTTTCACAAATCTCGACAAAGAAAAAATCAACAACATCTACAATTTCGTCTCCGCAGTTACTAAATTTGCAGCACTGATCGAGGAATGAAGGTTCACCCTCTGTTCTGCCTCCCTCTTAAATTAAAACTCTCTCGGCACATTTAAAATCCTTTATATGTATTTCCTATAGTTTTATAAAACTTTTCTAATATTAGAGATAAAAATATCTTTCGATTGATATGTATTGTGTATATGGTATTGTATTGTTTGGAAACATTTTGAATACTACTGTTGTTGTACATTATTTTTATTATTAAATGCAATTTCTTTTATCTTTGTATACCGAATGGTGAAGACAAATATATACTATTATTATTATTATTATTATTATTAAATACTGTGAAGATGAAACAGAAAAAAAAGGCCCAGGGAAAAGAACTTGAAATTTGGCTCTTCACACTCCCTCTGTCTAAATCGACTGGATTCGCGGCTAAACTCATCCACCAATGAAATGGAAGCAAGGCCGCAGTTGACATAAAGCAGCGTTGCCATGTTGTCATTATTCACAAGTCTGTCATATCTAACCTCACATTCCTGATTCCTCTTGTTGTGAGAGTTTGCGGTCATATTTACTGAACGTATTGGCTTGTTTTTTTGTGCTACATTGGGAAAGAATGACATAAAGCAGCGTTGCCATGTTGTCATTATTCACAAGTCTGTCATATCTAACCTCACATTCCTGATTCCTCTTGTTGTGAGAGTTTGCGGTCATATTTACTGAACGTATTGGCTTGTTTTTGTGCTACATTGGGAAAAAATGGAAGCTGGTTTCGAAGAAGCCAACGATAGAAATCTCCCAGATGTCGATGCGGACATCGTAGACAATTTTTATAGAAAAAACGCAGATTGTTTCGCACATGACATGAGAAATGTTGAAACTAGCAGGTAAAACTATGTGACTCATAAGCAAGCGGCAAGCGAGCCTCTAGCACCTACCTAATCCCAATCAATTAATCATTCCTTTTTTGCAGAAGTAGCAAACAAATATATGGAGACGAAGCAATAGGGTTTGTACAGGTGATACGTGGTTAAACGTTATGTACTGTCAAAGCCAAAGTAACACCGGAGCACAAAGTCCGAAGTACTCCATATACTGTTACAGTCATCATTGAAGAAGAAACAGAGGAGGTTGTCTCATGTACCTGTGGAGATTGTGCGGCTAGTTCAGGTAGGGTGCGGTATTATTTTGTTAGCAAACTTCTTAGGATTCAAGTTTGACGAAGTGAAGGATATCATCGTTTTGTAGTTTGGTATGTGAAAATGCATGTTTTCGATGACATTATTGTTTATTTGCAGAATGTACCGAACAAATAATTTCGATTTAACCACCATTCTGTCAAAAAAGACAATTAACAAGGTGGCAACAGCGTCGTTAAAATGACGTTTCCTTGTTTCAAAGCTGCCAGATTTATAATGGACTCCCATTGCAAACACCAAAATTGATTGTTCATGCCTCAAAAGTGTATTCCATTGTATCCAAAAACATACCACCTAACGTGTTGTTTTGTCGAAGTAATTTTTTTCTAAGGAATATCAAAATATTCATGCAAATCTTGACTGCCTGTCACAATTTGGCAACAAGGCTTCAGCTACGACCATCCGGGTTATTCCCGCCTCGATTTTCAACATTTTTTTTTTAAAAAGGTAGAGGCTTTTGAAACGAACTTTTATCATCCATGTAGTGAACTCACCTTGTAGAAGATTTTGAAGCAATAAAAAAAATCGTATAAGACCTCATTGTGCAGGTGTGTATCTTATTCGCGCATCGTGATCTCCAGTAAGTTCCGTAACGAATATATTTCTGCGTGCGCAACAAAAGAGATTGCAAAACATCACGGGACTGACTGGATTCTACGTCTTTCTGTGAATTGGTCGCTGTGAATGACGCTCAACTCATTAGCTGAATAATTTAAATGAAAAAACACTGTAAAAGATGGTCGTCAAATCGCTGCAGAGCATTTCATTGCCATAATCACTATTTAAATTTTATTGCTTGTCAGCTACAGCTGGTGATCATTTCGCGACTGGTACTTTTTGTTCCGGTGCTCTGTTGGTTTGAGGCGTGGGTCCGGTAGACGTTTTTAGTGGACTTATTTTGGAAGGCATCAATCGATGGCTGTAGCCAAAGCACTGTCCTAATTCTAGGCTATTCGCTTTGTTCTAGTCTCATGGCTTAGGCCCTATGAGAATTTTACGAAGCGTACCAGCCCTGAAACCTAAAATATGTCCCGACAAACGTAAGAACTGGCCCGGAACGTTCAACACTGTTTTACCCCGAATATAGGTGGGATACCGGCTGGTTCGGCGTTTAAGCGAGAAGCAGGTAGTTTTCCAGTGGTTACATCTGTCAATCTCTCACTTGTCTGCATCAGAATATGGTAACCAGAGCCAGAGAGACACACGGAGTTTGGTAGACAGAAACAATTGAAATATTATGAAAATATAACACACTTTTTTGGATAACTTGGCTCTATACAGGGTGTTTCAAAGTGAGTACCTAACTATGGATTCTCAGATTTAGCTTTCAAAAATATGAAGTTTGCGATATCAATGAAATGCAAGAGGTGCTCCCTAGAAAATTATGGCCCCTCAAAGTTAATTCTCCGAAATCGTTTTTATGCCGCAACTTTCGAACTGTTGAACCGATGTAAATCAAATTTGAACCAAAGCTGGCTGAAATAAGTCTCTATCGAATGAAAACCACGCGTTTCATTAAACATTTTCAGGGGCGAAGAAAATAGGGAGTGCCCTCCCTTTTTCTCCCCTGTTTTAGGTTTCCCTAGTTATTTTTGAAAAAAGTTCCAATAATTATCAAACTCTACGTTGAACTTATCGCCATGTGATGTATATACTTATGCGTGTCAGGTACAGGTGTAGGTACAGGAGGTACAGGTACAGGAGAGAGAATTAAGTGCTCCAGTTGACTGGTATTTATTGATAAATTATTAATTTGTTGGTTCCCAGAAATGTAGTTTTTCTTTGCTTCTCCGGTCCATTCTACTTTTTGAAACTCTGGCGACCTCTCCTCAGTGATCAGCGCAGAAGATGTGAGGATCGATCCTTGCGAAATCTTTGTTGGTCGATAATAATGAACCCAAAGTACTAGGTAGCAGACTACGCCAAGGATTCTCGTGTACTCATCAAAAGACTTGGTGGCCATGATGATGTCATCAAGATACTTGATAACACAAGTAGTGCCTAAAGCTTAGGTCCAAGCATCATTTTCTGCTGAGTCTGCACAGCATGCAAAGCTTAGAAGGGCATGACAACAAACTCAAGCAGGCCTCGCTCGGGTACAGCAGAAATTTTTTTCCCACAGGACGACTATTTCAGTGGCACCTGCTAGAATGCAGATTTCAAATCAACACTACTTAGAAACTGAGGTTTAGTCAGCTGTCGAAGGATATGTCGACTCTCGGCAGCGAGTGGGCGCATCACTTTGTCATGGAACTCAGTTTGCTTCTATCAAAGCAAAACTGACGTCCACCGTTCGCTTTCGCACCAGAACAACAGGACTTTACCAAGACCAAGATGACATATTTAGATGAACGGACGATTCTGAGCGCCAACATCTTGTCCACGACTATCTTCTGTTGCTATGTAGAAATGTATTTCGATTTTTTCCCCTGTCAAACTACGTTCCAAAACGCACTTTTCTCTTTGCTCTTAGCTGTAATGATGCTTCCCCCGACTCGGTATGTAATACTATAAGGGGTGTATTTTTGAATCTGGCGTCGAAGTGTGCTGTGCTTTAGCCAAATTTCCCTGCATTCGGCCAGGTCAGAGCACACTTTGACGCCAGATTTAAAACAACATCCGTTATATGATTACCCACAACCATGTACCTAGCTCACAGGATTACAGGTGTTGAAAAGTCCCAATTTGGAAATCAACTTTTTGTCATGACTTTCAACTCGGCTGATCAATTTTGCCGACACTTGGTTCAGTTAATACTAATTTATCCCCCTCATTATTCAGTTGGATGCATTATTCTGATTTTTTTTTCTAAAGCTACCATTTCTTCATTTTCCCGCAGAGTAGTTCTTGAGGCACTTCCCGCCTTCTCACATGGATCAGTAACCTTACCATAATGGTTGTAAATGAACATAATTCCACGAGCTAGGTATGTATTCTTGCTGTCGATTGTTCCAATGCGTATATCTTACAAGGTGATTGCTCCATACGACATGCTATTCCAAATAATTCATCAGTATTGAAACATCAGTAATTTTAACGGCATTCCATAGTTTTCAAACAATTTAAAGCTCTTATACATAGAAGAGACCTTCTCATCTCTTTTGTATGTCATCAAAACCGTTTATATAATATACTCAACCTGCACACTTAGGTAAGTGTATCCTTTCTCGGTGAAATTTAATGAAGTCAAACACAGTGAACAACCACATCAAAGCAATGATGCGCCTCTACATTCCGCATTAATAATGTATGAGCTTCTCAAGTATTTATTACACCACTGCAGACAGCGGGATCATAAATAAAATTTCTCATGTTTAGTCGTCTCTCGGAGAGACAATTTGAAATATCGCCACCTAATTTTTATGGAACGACTCCAATTCCTTTTCTTATCTTTTATCGTTGCGTTTGTCTCAATGCGTTTAATCTTATTCTGGATGGTGATGACCTCGATAGCCACCGCACCAAAGCTTTTTTACTGATCAAAGTCGTCTCGTGAAATCATCATTAGACCCGCAGATATTTCAATAATGGTAATGACTATTCTACTTAGTTGTATACTCAAGGTTAGCATTCCAGAATGTATTTTTTCTTCTTACGGTTCCCTTGCTATCACTGTTTTGGAGAAAAAAAACACGAAGAAACCAGGTTTCTGAATTAAAATTGTCTAGTCGAATAGCCTTTTTTGTTTTTTGTTGCTAAACGATTTCCATACAAATTTTTTTGGAAAAAAATCATGAAAATAGCTACTGAACTAGCCATTTCATTATAAAAATACATTTTTTCCTTATTGCGATTGGAGCATTTGTAGCGCCAAAACCGCAAAAGAAAAAATTCTCTACCTCTTCCTCATTCATGGAATGTCACGGTCTCTCCTGCACTGTAAATCGCCAACCTTTGAATCGCAAACATGTTGTACAGTAATTATTTGCACAATCGATGTGGCACAAAGAAGAATGGAACTCTCTTGATTTTTTTTTAAACGCCTATAACTGAAAAAGAGTCCTTGAAAGTGAGAATGGAAAAACTTTTAAGCCGCTTGATTCGACTTTTCTCAAAATTTCATCTCTGCTCTCTTGAATAGGCGCCGTGTTTCTATTAGATAAACTAAAGTAATTGGTTGGAAGTTCCCAATTGCTCAAGTTGAGAAGGGCTCTTCTTCCCCTTCCCTCCATCCATTAACTGAAAAAAATTGAAACGTCATGAAGTAGGTCAGTCCTTCGACGAAAATCACCTTAGATAGTCTAAATATTGCAGACCCTGTGAACCCTGTGTGAAACCTCCATACGTAGTGTTTGCCCTTGAAAGAGTGGATGTGGAGAGATATGAAGAATCCATAGCGAAGTGGTCGCCCTACATAAAAAGCAACTCCCCGCGGTGCTTCTTGTTTTTTGCATGATTTGATTAAAAAGGGAGGCTCTTGGTATGATGTACTCTGCGTAAATATAGTTTCGTATTGTCTCACAGCAAAAAAGGGTCGCATCGGGGATCATGCGGAGTTATGCACAGTAGTGAATTATATCCTGTGTTTTATCGTAGTAGGAAGGTACGATGATAGATTTTTTTATTGAAGTCAGTCGTGAAAATCATCCGATTGTTCCTAACAATTTCGCATTTCAGTTTTTGCATGTACGCGTGTAAATCAATATACCTAGAGGTTTTAAAATGCCATTAGATACACTTGATTCAGTAGGAGAACTAAGAAATGGGAAATTTCATCGAAAGTTACTCAGCAAAACCATAATGTTGTTTATAGTGTGACTGGCGACGTATGCAAGCTGAATGGCATCCGCTTGAATGGTTACACCAGGGCAGGAGAGTATCCCTTACCTTAGGAGGTTACAGTCTGTGAGTTTGAGATTGTCACCCGGAATTATTCAGAAGTTTAAGGTATTACAAAGGATAATATTGGGTCGAAAGGCATGTGAAGGTATAATGGCAATACATAAGCCGACGAGCTGATGCAGTGAATCACAGAAGCTGATCAGTGATAATGGAGTACTTTTTTGTGGCTATGCCAGTCAATCGAAACATAATGTAAGAACGTAGGTACCTTGAAATTTCACGCAGCTTTAGAAGAATCCTGTGAATTTTTTTGTATTTTTGGCCAGTAGCAGCTGATGAATAACTGCCTCACTATTATTCAACGATGCCCTACTTCGGAAGTGCGCTTCGCTGGTGCGACGTAACTTTCAAGCAAAGGAGAAAAAAAAAAACTGCGGTGAAACTGCCTCATCGCCGTCAAGTCAGGCGGGGACCGGACGTCGGCGTGTTCTCAATTGTGTCCCCGTTAACTCAATTATGTCCCCGCCGATGTCTCCCGGAACTTGTAACAATTTTCATGATCAATTATCGTCACGTCATGTCTCAATTTCGTCGGATCGGGGGTCTAATGAAAAATTTAAGGAAAATTTGATGAATGCCCGATAAAAATGACATTAATAGAGGCGTCGAAGAAAACAGCTGTGTTCGGTGCGGAACCATCCATCAAAGACATAAAGCACGAGGTGACAAAGTGTGCAAGCGGAGCTTACAGTGAAAGCCTGCCCAGCTCCCCATTCATCAACGGCTCAATGTTTAGTTGAGCTCGCTTATCACACCGTCAGTACCTTACACACCCTATTACTTAGGTTAGATTGCATTACCCTAAGGATTACACTGGCATTTTATGTTATGTAATAGGTCAAGAGCCGATTCGACGCGTCATATTAACATAATAACGCGCGGGTCGGGATGGCCTACAACACCTTTAATGCAGTCAAGAACCACCATTGTATATACCTAACCGCCTCTCACCTTCATTATTTATGGCACTTTTCTCTCACGCCGGCACCACATTCGCGTTTTTTCCTCGTCGCCGGAAATTTAAATTACCAACGGGAAATTGCCAGTATGTTACTCTCTTCGTGATGCATTATTGGCGCGTGAAAACCGAACAGGATGGTGTAAATTTTTACGCCACGCTAAAATTTGCCTGGTGGGATTTATTAAAAGTAGCAGTAAACAGGACGATGCTAAGTTATGGTGCACAATATTATCCCTCGTAAAGACCACCCAAAATGCAATTGGAAAACATATTTTTCTTGGAATTTATGGTGGCTAGATGTACGTGTGTCAAAAACGTTGTCGGAATTATTGCATCGTGCATGGTTACCGCGGTTGCAAACAGCTTAGTGTGTTTCTGATATGTTATGTTGGTAACGAGGGAAATTATGTCAATTGATGAGGTCTGGTCCGTTGAAGTCAATGAAATGACCAAGCAGTCATAGGCAGAATCAGAGGTGTCTTAGAACTTGCGTCTTGAATCCAATGAGATAATCTGGAATGATCGAATGACGCTCACAATAACGTAATTGAGACAGACAAAGACATACTGCTATATACCGCCCCTCTCCCCTTGACATTACATTGATTTGACCTGTTAGTGATCATCTGAAACCCTTCGGTCCGCTTCTGCTCAGGAGAGAAACGACACGAGGAGGGAGAAGAAGGAGGTTAATGAAACACGCTCAAGCTCATTGTACAGAAAGTGACATTAACTCAACCAAACCAAGTTGAAGATAATTCTTTTGTGGTTCTTCTCTTGAAATACCTAACAGAGGACTGACAGACTGACAAAAACAACACACTATGAACAAAATGAACAAATATAAAAGGGGGTTGTTTGTCTTCTCCAACAGTAAAACACAGTAAATGTTGGTCACTGGTTTATTGGTATCATTATTATTATTTATTATTTGTTATTGGGTTCTCCAACTTATTTATTATCAAAATCCATTGATCATATCCTCCAACAAAATCTTAACTTCAGGTCTCCATTTTGTATCAAAAACTCATCTGAATTGATACTGAACCTCAAAACAAAAACCATTTTTAATAACAGCTTCTTAGTGTCATTTTGATGTTGTCGATTTATTCCCTTCTGTTCCATTAGACGAAACACTTATTTTTGTTAGAAACTTATTAATAGAGTCCCAACTCAATGATGTTCATGTCAATGATTCATATCACATTTCATCTACATCTGCCAAACAAGATCATTTCAAATTCAACAACAAAATGTACTTACAAACTTCAGGCTTAAGCATGGGTTCACCATTATCCCCTTTTTAGCAGAAGTTTTTATGTCTTGGTTGGGAAGAACTTTGATTTTCACCAATATTCTTATTGGTCATATAGTATATTGGCATAGATATGTTAAAGATATCAATTGCCTTCTTGAAGGTTGACGGCCCGCTGGTCGAGTGGACTGCGTGTCGCTTGGCAAGCTGAGCTCCCGGGTTCGATTCCCGGGCAGCAAGTCTGGGTGTTGTGCTGTGTAAGCGGATTTTTTCACATGTAATGATTTCAATAAATAGGCAGCAACTCCTGTGGCATGACAAAATGCCGAGAAGAAGGAAAATTTATCTCTATCTTTAATAATATCAAAAAGAATTTTGCTTTAATTCCTCCTTCAGATTCACCTTCATACCATGCAATAACATTTTTTGGTGATATTTCGAAGAAAATTGTAAACATTTTTCAAAAATCAAAAATCAACATCAATTTTAGATCATCTCTTACATTGAATTCTCTATTGGTAAAAACTAAAGATCCTATCAAACCTTTTGATCGTAGTGGCATCTATAAACTGAGTTGCGAATGTGGACAAATTTACATTGGTCGTACTATTAGGTCTTTCAAAAGTCGTTTTAAAGAACATACTAGACAATTAGCAAAATTTTCCGATGATACCTATCACTTCAAATTTTGATTTTGCGAAACAAAAAGAATCACAATTTTTCGCCTGTTTGTCCGAAACCTATTTGGTTCCTAAAAGGTCGTAAAAGTATTGAGTTTCTTGAGATACTAGAAATTACAAAACAACATTTCCAAAACCAGAAAAAACTTATCAATGAACAACTAGAATTTGATTACACCTTCCTTATTCCAATAATTCTCGAAAACCTAAATTAATCATCACATTCCCACCATTAGAGATTCGTTCATTATCGTAAAATTAGATACATCCCTATATTACAATGGTTACCTATACCTACTTATATTGTTACCTCTATACTATGTCACATTTCATTTCATGACGGCTCCGTGGCGCAGGCGGTTGAGTGGCTGCCTGCGACGCGGAAGTGCCGGGTTCGATTCCCGGTAAAAAGTCTGGGTGTTGTGTTGTCCGAAATTTGCACTTTTTTGGATTTGTAACTTGATAAATGAACGGGCAAACTCCTATGGCGAGAAAAAGCCGATGAGGAGAAAAACATTTATTTATTTATTTATTTTATATTTCATGTCAAATTTATATTTTTACACTAATTTTTGATAATGGCTTCACATTGAATGAATAGCCAAAACTGCAGTAAAAGAAGAAGATTCACTGTGTTTTATTGTTGGAGAAGACAAACAACTCCCTCTTATATTATATACACTCCAATTATAATAAGGACATGGATCCCTACCAAAAATATCAAATGAACAAAAACAATTGAAAGACAACAACAAAATATGTCAAACAAGAATGACGAATTCGGAAACATGGCGCTCAATGGAGGAACACGTCAAACAAACCTTTGAGCTAAGCCCGGAGAAGAAGACTCTCAAATATGAGACAAAATGGCAAGCGACTTACTGATGATTTCCGGCATTCCATGTAGGTGAAAGTAGTAGAACAATCGCAGATACATCAGTAAACAAATGTGAGAACATCAGTAAGCAATGCATAATAAAATCAACCAGGTATAATAAAATCAGCATGGAGGTAAAACACGGTGTTAGTTGGGAATCTCGAAAAATTCATACATCAAATATCTGACAAAAACATCAGCGAGCATCAAAAAGATGACATAAATAAATAATGAATGGAGAAATATTGTTTATTTCTCTTGAGACCGGCTTACAGCATGAGAAATTGTCACAAAATATCACAGAAACATTTCACTCAATAAATGAATCACAGTCTAAGTAACGGGTGTTTTTGCAAATCTGGTGTCCAAGTATGCTGTGCTCCAGCCGAAAAGAGCTTCATTCGGCCGGAGCACAGCATGCTTGACGCCAGACTTGAAAAAACACCCGTTATTCTTGGATAGAATAGAAATTATGAGCTAAAAGCATTGATTTAACATGTCTTTTGAAAAAGAGATGGCTCACAATTTTCTTATACGGTAGTGGTAACTTGTTAAATATTTTAAAAGCCATAATAAATGGCCCCTTGGCGGAGCTGCTCAAACGGTGGTAAGGTATATCAATTTTAAAATTTTGTCTAAACTTATAATTATCATTTGTACATCTTAGTGAAGTAAAACTATTTCTGTTTTTGTGAATATATAAAACACAGCTTAAAATATAATTAAATATATGGACGGTACAGTTTAAACTTCTAGTTCCCTCAATAAGGGTCTACAAGTGCTTCTCTGACTCTTGAAGCATATAGTTCTGATGAATATTTTTTGTGCTATGAACAGATCAACAACACGCAGCTGTGACCCCAGCAAAGTATTCCATAGTTTGGAATTGGATGTAAATATGCAAAGTAACAGCCTGTCAACCCTGTCACGTAACTGCCACAAGACAAACTGTGAAACTTTCAGCTTTTTTACCACGTTTTCGACACGTCCCGTCCAAGATAGCTTGCAATCCAGGGTGAAGCTCAAAAACTTTACTGATTGATTTGCGCTAAGCTCTTGCCATCAACGCGCACTAGGAGACTAGAATCAACCGTTTTATTGGAAAAAATAATAAAATTGACTTTGTCCTTGTTTAGCTTTAAACCGTTCAAAGTGTTCAGTACCTTTGCATCGTTCTAACCGTCCCGGTCGCCCTTGAAAAATAAAATATATATATATATATATATATATATATATATATATATATATAATATAAAATAATATAATATATTGTAACTATATATATATAGTTACAACAAAGACGGAGGACAATTGACATTCATGGAAATCAAATAATGACACAGACAATAATACAAGTGACGACATGGCAAATAAATTTCACACAAAAGAAATTACATGATCATCATCATCAAAATCATCACATGAAACGTAAATGAATAAATTCAAGCCGTCAAGACAAAGACTTTGTTGGAGTGTGTGTTTAAAAATAGTTCACAAAAAAAAACGCAGTTACAAGGGACCATACCAGTGACTTCACTTTATTCCCTTTTTCTGGGTGAAATTATTTCAGATAATAGTCTCATCTGGCTCATTGGAAAGCTCGGAGTTTTCCGCCAGCTGTGTGAAAAATTTGCATTCCTATTATCACTCCGACTTGATATAAACGATGAATTATCTCTTCTATACGCAAATCAAGACATACTGAAGATTATTGACGATCACACGAAAGGCACACATTTCGAAATGTATCTCCTCACTTATATTCATCTTCTGGGTTTTCGTTTTCGTCCCGAGTTCATATTTGGAAAAAAAAGTTGTTGTCTTCATCTTCAAATGCTGTCTGAGATTCTACGAGTATAATATAGGCATCCCACGCTTGATGCTTGATCCAAGGAAACTTGAACCTGGTGACCCTAATTTTTTTTGGTCGATTTTCAGGGATGTATGTATATCTCCTCAACCATAAGTTCTTTTTGGCTCCCACTTTGAATGAAACACTTCTTGAGTTATATCTTCCAGAAAGTTTTTTTACGCTGAATTTTTAAAATAGAAATTCGGTCTTCACGTGATTTCGTACATGTTGTTCTGTAGTAATAATCGATGCTTATCCCACATAGATCCACGCAAGGGTCTCCGCAGATTCAAACATCGTTGTCTGTCCCCATGGCACGCACCGCTGTTTTCTGGACTTTCCAGCTTTTCCCGAGTCAACCACCGGTTTCGCAAGTTGACGTTGATTGAAGGGTGGCTTAGACCTTACGATCGAATTTCCTGACAGTTTATTGCTTGGAATTGCATTGGGTTTGCGGAACATGGTGGACGTAGAAGACGCTAGAAAATCAAACTCAAGAGGGCTGTGAACTTGACAAGCAAGCTCCAAGTTTAAAAACAGCATAAATGGCAGATTCATCACTTGAATTGAGCAAAACGTCCATCATAGCAGTGACCACTTGAGTTTGGGACATCATGATATCTAAAGATTCATTTCGCAGTACAGAATTCAGACTTCCGATAGCAAAGTGGAGCTTGATATGACTCGGAAGTCATTTCAAGAGATAGGTACCTAAATGTTCCTTCCGGGGACGTTCCTTTTCACTATTTCTGTCCCAGGAGTCGTCTTTTTACAAGTAGTGATCTGTCATAATTTGTTATGTTGTTATATAGATACCGTGATATTATGTACAAGACGCTTAACTGACGCTACGGCATCGGCATCCCAGCTATCCAGGCGTCCGTTTTCTCAGACCATCACGATGCAAGTCGTCTTTTTCTCGTCGTCCTCTGGCGCTGCTGTTATTGTTGTTACTTAGGCAACTTGTGATTTAATTACATTAACCGCTGAATAATTTGATAACGAGCTTTCAACAGTTGGCTAGTGCGCTGTTTATCTTCACTAACGTCTTAAACAAACTTCCAATTGTAGCTCCTCCCGCAACTCCAACATTCCCCGGGCCCCGGCGCCTCGCTCGCGCTAACTCGATGAATGGAATAAAACGAGAGGAATTTTGGATAAAACATCAAAATTATATCACCGGGTCCATTAAACTAACGGAATTAAGCCCAGCAAGTTAATTAAATTATCTCTTCCTGCTCCTCCGCGTGCGAGAGCTAAGCCAAGAGTATCGCCCAGGACATGCCCGCATCCTCAGAGATTCAGTTAAAGGACGTGATAAGCCCTGCTGGGGCTCACCGCTGCTGACCGTTTTCCAGATAAGGAGTAGCACTACTGCAACCACTGTATATGGGAAGAACGTGTAAATGTGTGTGTAAGTTCTTCACTCATTTTGTTTGTTCAAAATGTTAGGTGTTCGTTGATGCGAGTTTGCTACAATGTCATGTCATTTTCATTACTCTGACTCTATGTTACCTGTCGACATGTGACACAAAATACTGCAAATCGATTACAGCGACGTTTGGTCTCCGATAATCAAAACGGCATTGCGTGTAAGTACAAGAACTTATACACAAAGTCCAACGCGACAAAGTTGGAAAAATTCTTTAGAGTTCTCTTCTGCTTGAGTTGCAATACAAGTTTCAACTTGATAGAGGCCACAGCACAGCCAACTAAGGAGTTCAAGTCAAGATAGATTCTGAATAGTACGTCTAACGTACTGAGCTGCACGTTACTTATTGCTTTTGTTCCAGTCGAAACGTGGGAGCTTTACATCTGCCATCTACATTTAGCAATCCGGGGGTGAGAGAGTTTGTCATATTTCTGTGAACGCGGGCGAGAATAAAACGTATGGTCTGAGGATTTCGAAGTTTGCCGGCGCATCCGCCATTTATGCGCCCGGGAGAAATGCGATGCCATTGTGTTTTTATTTGTCTGAGGGTTGAAAATCTTCTCAAGTACATAAATCACAGTTTTTTTTTCTTGCTTTCGTCTGCAACGAGTTCATACAAATACATTACCGCTCGCGTAGACTCGAAAGAAAAGTAGGTGTTATTGATTAATTTCTTGTCCAACTGTTCTCGTGTTGGATATGTTATACCTCTACCTACACAACAAATAAAGCAGCGGGAACGAGAGCGTCTATAATACGGCTATGAAAACTTGCCGTTTGCTACAAGTTTATTGCGGAGTTATTTCATTCACGATACTTCAATGCTGGGGCTTTTGTGCCGAGTAAACGAGTATGATTCAAGACTCTTATACTTTTCAGAAAGTTTACCTTGATGCTTTTTTCAAGTACACTACTCAAATATCTGAATGGGTACAGGGTGCTCCAAAATGATTTCAGAATACATAAAATGACTATCAGGACCCTGCCATGGCTACGTTGTAGTCATTTAACCTTTTTCATTACCTACCAGTTTACTTCATCCCATTTATAAGATGACCAACTTATTCAAATAAATGAAAATTAGGACACTGAAAAAAAAACAAAAAAAAACAAACACGCGAAAGGAGAAGGGGGGTCTATTCACTAGGTGAATGAACCTTGCAAATGGTGATGGAAGCATGAGACTCGGTACACATACTCAGAATGAGCACCTCTTTTAGATAAGAGGTGGAGCCACGCCGAATTTTTACCGGAAGGGGGCTCGGGAGGCTCCTGAAAGTTGAAGGTGCTAGGACTCCCACTGAACGACTTATCAGTTCGTTTTAATAATTAAAAAGGAAACTTATGAATATATTGTAAACATTGACGGCGTTTATCGCCTTGTCCCGGGAATTTTATATTATGAAAAAAAATCAAGCTCTTCGGCAGATCACACAAATTGGTTTTATTTCATTTTCACCTACAAAGAATCAATAGGGAGATGTGCAACACGTTGATTCCTGCAAATTCGTATCCTTTGAATTCGTTTGTGGAGTCAAAATTTTGATGGTGTATCTTCTTGAAGAGGGGTGTTCCAAAGAGTGAGCTATTGTCAACACTAAGTTCAAACAGAATTTTTTCAATGTTCTGAATCGAAATTACTGAATTCCTCAAAGTAAAACATACCCTAAACCGTTCTTTGGAAGTACCGCGTACGATTGAACGTGGAGTAAGTCCTGTAACACCATCAGAATTTTTCTTCTGTGATGCTGCGCTCCACTCTCGACCGGGGCAAAAATGCTACATAAAAAATGCTACAAAATGCGGTTCCTAAATTGTTTGGCACTAATTTAGCTGATTCGAAAAAAAACTAATTCCAGAGATTTTTTGGGAATATTTTGGAAAATTTGATTTCAAATCACTCAAACGCTATTCCAGATGGTCAATAGTCACAATTTCGATGTGGATCTTCCAACCAAACTAGGAATCTTTTCAGGAGATTTTCGGGAAACATGAATTTGGGTAGGAATCTGGGGTACCAAATTCATGTTTCCAGAAAATTGTTCTGAAATTATCCTTGATAGTTAGAGCATCACAATTAAATTTTTCACTTTGCTTGACCATCTGGAATAGCGTTCCACTGATTTAAATTGAAATTCTAAGAAACATTCCTGAAATATTTCTGGTAATGAATATTTGAATTTTAATGAATTTCAGTCAGAACCGGTCTCGAAGCAGTCGATGATCTTCTTAGCCTGTTCGCGACTGATCCGGGAATCGCCCGCCGCTCTTTCCAGCCAGCGCAGCGTTAGGACGAAAAAAATTGAATCTCTTCGATTTTGACCAGACCTTTTACATTTGATAGGGTAACTCGCGGCTAGAGCTAACTTACTTTCCAGGTAAGATAGTTTTCGAAACAGGATATCGTACACAGTGCTACTCCACATTCTTTGCAACAAAATCTAGTATCTCTGCGCTTTTTAGTGCCTAATCTATAATATAATCTTGTATTAGAGCACACATGACATCTTCTTTGAGTACGGCCTTTTGGAGCAGTTTGTGGTATCATTGATGGGAAATGCCTTTGGACAAGTGTCAGAGGATCATCGGCAGTCGTTTTTTTTTGTGAGTGCAAACGTCCAGTTTTTGTGTTTTGCTATCAATTGTTCAACAACTTTGAGCCTAACGGGTCGATACCAAGTTGGGGCTGAGACCGCCGTGAGTGCGATTACCATAGCAACGGCGGATATCAACCAATCAGACCGCTGTATTTGGCGAGTTACGCCGTTCCAAACTTTGCGCCTGCAACTTGGTATCGAGCTCTAACTCCATATTATATCAAGGGCTTTTTGCCAGTGTTGACCTGATACATGACAAAAGCATTGTACAAAGTCAGGTCCATCAGGCAAAAAAAGAGTTTTCATGTACTATTTGATGGCGTTTCTTACGATGTGAACAAAATTGGCTTGCATATCTTATTCATCTAGACCGCACCCATGTTCTAAACTGCTCGTCAAAAAATAAGCATAGACCAAAATTTGCTCCAATTTCAAGCGAAGATTTTTTCGGGAAAAGATATACGATTTGAAAAAAAATTATGGTGCCTGGTAGAGCTTTTCTTCAGCTACCCGACGCTATGTCGACTCACGTCACCATCGACTTTGTCCACGATATACAGGATGCCAAAGGAAAGAGTGTCAAAAGTGTTAATTTTCGAAGTCGTGGAACTTGGGAAAAATTTCGGATTTTTTTTCTCTTCAGTTTTAGAAAGCGGATATCAATATCTCGAAAAGATTTTGACTTTTGATCGTATTTTGTTTCTTCAAAGAGTTCTTGATTTTTTTGTGGAATTTGGATTTTTTCATACAGAATTTGCTAGAGCTGTTGTAGAGCTGGGTTCTCTTTGTATTTTCAAGTATAATTTAGAGCCCCGATGAGCCCCATCATGTTTTTTTTATGACTATCAAAATTCCGGTAAGCCCCCTGTGGCCTACTTGTTATCCAGAGCTCCATTGGGTCTCCTTATCACTTCAATGTCTTTTGAAGTCCTGCTGAGCCCCCTTACATCTTTCCAAGACTTTCGGAGCATAAGTGAGCGCCTTGTGTCTTGATGTGATATTCAGAGCCCTATCGGGCCCCCCTGTGTCCTCAAGTGTAGTTCAGAGCCCGAGATGGAACCGAATTGGCCCACTTATGTTTTTATTGGCTTCCAGAGTACCAGTAAGCCCCCTTTTTTCCTTCATTGTTATGTCAAGCTCCAATGGGCCCTCTTGTGTCTTCAGTATGGTTTGGAGCCTTACTGCCTTGCATTTTTCCGTAGCATTTGAATCTCTATTGGGCCCCCTTGTGTCCTTACGTGTCGTTTGGAGCCCTAATGAGCCCCTTGTGTTTTTTCGTGGCATTCAGAGTTCCACTAAACCCTCAGACTTGGAAACCTTAGGAATCCCTTGTGCCTTCATGAGACATTTACAGAGCCCTATTGGGCCCCATGTGTAGTTTAGAGCTCTTATTAGCTCCCTTGTGCTTTTTAAAGACTCTTAGATTTCCAGTAAGCTCCTTCCTGATGCCTTCTTGTATAACACATGGTTCCATCCGGCCTCCTTGTTTCTTCAACGTCTTCTGAAGCCCTGCTGAGCCTCTTTGCATATTTCCAAGACTTCCGGAGCATAAGTAAGCACCTTGTGTCTTAATGTGATACTCGGAACCCTATCGGGCCCCCTTGTATCCTCAAGTATAGTATGGAGTTCTAATTAGCCGACTCAGCCTTCCATTGGTTTTCAGAGTACCAGTAAGCCCCCCTTTTGCCTTCGTATTATGTCAAGCTATGAAACTTCACTGGGCCCTCTTGTGTATTCGATATCGTTTAAAACCCTGCTGAGCACACGCATGAAGGACACAAGAGACAGTCTCTACTGGAGTTTCGGAAGTAATATCACGGCACAAAGAAGCTCATCGGAGTGAATATCCAGAGTGATCCAAAAGGGAGACGTATTTTTCCGGGGACTTTTTTTCCCGAGGACGTATTTTCCTGGGGATGTATTTTCCCTAAGACGTCTTTTCTTGGGACGTTTTTTTCCCGGGGAAGTAATTTCCACGGGACGTATTGTGGGCAACATTGTTTCTGGGGACGTTTTGCGGGGGACGTTTTTTCCTAGATCTGGTGGCTGAAGAGCTGTTTTCTCTCCTTACGATCTTATCAGATTGGGAAATTTTGTTCTTGGGATATTTTTGGGTGGGGTCTTTTTGGCTGAGATATTTTTGGCCTGGGATATTTTGTCGCAGGGATATTTTTGGCATGGGATGTTTTGTTGCGGGGATGTTTTTGGCCGGGATATTATTGGCAAGGATATTTTCGGCCGGAATATTATTGACAGGGATATTTTCGGCCGGAATATTATTGACAGGGATATTCTTGGGATGGGATATTTTGTCGCGGGGATATTTTTCGTTGATATATTATTGCCGGGATATTTTTGGCTGAGATATTCTGTTACCCGACCAAGTTTCAGTTCTTTGTTTGAGGTTATTGACAAGTCAGAGAGTTAACAAGAGCTATTCGACATAAACTCCAAACACGCTGAAGTAACACATTTCGGAACTGTTTCTCCCATGAACGACCAATTTTTCTTGAATCGAGTATTAAATGCTGCATTCAGGTCATCGCCACTCGATCTAGTCCACTGTGCTCTGCCAAAGCTCGAAGAACGCGTTGCAACCAATCAACATTTGCTGTCCAGAATAAACAGATCCCAACATCGACTTTAACTCCTATTTTTTTTATAGTAATAGTGGCCATTGAAAAGTGTCAATTTTTTTCAAATCTTCAATCGAATCTCGTCTAATACCTTTCTCAAGGATCAGTCCCGTCTATACATCACTTTGAAGAATGTCGGAGATCAAATGGAACATGACAGGCAGTTGATGACTTCTTAGTACATCAATTGGGTGTTACGTACCCTTGTCAAAGAAGTGAATTGTGAGTCCCAAACATAGCTTTTACCGTCAGTTCCACAAAGAAGATGATCAGCGATCAAGGCTGATTGCAGATTAACTGAACATTTTTCTGCTAAATGCTAGGAGATTACCCACAAAAAAGCCTAAAATCTGTACTAGATCCATCATCTTTTTATCATTGAAAGATAAACCAGCATTTCCATTGATCAGTCAGCTACAAATTGACAAACAAAAATCGCGAATCAACTAATCTCGTATTATCTGTTTTGTGGGACCCAAAGTAATTGTTATCATCACCGTATCCTGTATCTGATGTTAAGCGGTGAAAAAATTGCATGTGCTTTGTCTGGTTTTGAACCCACCGGTAATAAAATTGTATTTTCGAGCATGAAACGATAACAAGGGGTCTATTTCACGATCAACTTACAAGTTAAAGTAAACTCGAAAATTTTTTTGCCTTGTTTATTCATGGCTACCCACTTAATAGGGAGTTCCATGCTATTATAACTATAGACACGAAGCAGATCAAAGACATCGCCAGAGGTCTTCAAAGTTCACTTGTAACTTGTGTTTATTGTACAGTAGACCTCGGGATGTAAATAATTTGGGACAACCATGACTTCAATGGCAATAAACCGGCAAGAGTGCTAGGATTACGATTCACCCTGTATATACGGAACGAAACGTTTGTATCTGGCGGAAATTGTGACGGTGCACTTTTATTTATTTTATGTATTGCCTGGGATGAAGAAGTAGGAGGAGGAGGGTGAAAGCCAGGAGGAGGCAGCAGCTCCAGCTATATAGCAGCCGACAAGAGAACAACAAAACGGCGGGCGCAGAGAGTCATGTGTATCCCGGATAAATAGATCAGCAATCTAGTGAAGCTAATAACATCAGTGCCGACGAAAGTCCAATAAAGCTAATTCAGTTTGGCTGGCAATGCCCAAGGGTTAGTGAAGCAATCGCTCGAAACAACGTCCCGAGCAACAAAAATGGCATCTATTACTTAAAGCGTTTGGACCGGACATGAATTTTCATAAGACACGTTTTCAAAAGCTCTAGCTAGAACGCAAACACACACATACATACATACAAACACCAAAAGAAGCGCATAAATTATGGGCGACGTGCGGGTGAATGTGTGTGTATATGTGTTGGGGACCGAACGGGAGAGTAAGAGAAAAGAGAACGGGGGATGCGACTCCTTTCCGTCTCCCGGCATCGTGAAACCAGAAGCGAAAAAACAATAATAAAACAATGAGGAATAAGGAAATAAATCATGGGAAAAGTCAAGCGACATGACAAGAGAAATGTATTCCGAGATATGGACGTTTTTGCCGTGAGTTCCAATACACGTTTCGGGTCGAGAAAGTTATTGAAACCATTTGTCAAATTCAAGAATACCCAGGACAAAAACTTTCCAATGTGCGAGATATAAAATAATCGATTGATCACCGGCAGCGCACTGTGTGTGTATATGGGGGTGTGTGTACTTGGCTGGGTTATACTTATTGCTTGCCGCATTTTTCGTATAAATAGAGGATGAAAGCCAGAAGCAGCAGCAGAAACGAGTACCCAGCAGACTCTTCGCCCAATTCGTTCATATATCGAGACCGTATTTGCTGTGATTTATTTTTGTTGAACGAACAGATTCCATTACAAGCGTAGGATATCAAGTACCTAACTCAAAAGTTACAAGTGTCTGAATCGATATCGCACTTGTCTGGATTATCATACTCACGGACCAAATGATAGTTTTAGCTGTATGATTCCAGCAGTCCCAGGCCTGTTCTCGCTTATCACAACTCTCACATTCAATCTTCAAGCTGAATTTTCTTGATTTCGTGAAAAACGATCCTGAGGCTAGATTTTTTTTTGCTGCTCCTCAGATTTACGTTGGTTATATATATATATATATATATATATATATATATATATATATATATATATAACAGCAAATCTAGTCTGAAGACCAACTAGAGAAGTTACGTGGAGTTGGCAACAATAAGACTCCCAGACGGTGACACGTCCAACGTCCGGCTCGAAAGACCCATCATGAAATGCATTGCAGGTACACAGCTATAATCTGAGGGTGAGAGTCCATGAAACGGAACGGTGCCGTATATACTGCTCGATCCCGAACTAGTCGAGAGCTGTTCCAATTTTAATAGAAATGATGACAAAGTTTCGTCGCCAGCCTAGCGAAAGCGAAAAATATTCGTTGTCTGAATGAATTTTTTGTGTCCACATAACATACACACGCGTGTGGACGGTCTGTCCGCCTGTTTAGTAAATATCCAATTTTACGCCCCACCGCCGTCACGCCTCCATCACACTCATCATACCTTCATCAATTCCAACGGAAAATGTCAAAATAATGACCACACAGGCGAAGCCAATAAATAGATTCGCTGCCCGACGGAGCAATCCAATATTCATTCGCGTTATTTGAGCGACAAAAGCGGCTGCTCTGGACTCACATACAACAAGTTGTCAGACCTTGAAACAGTTTCTGTTTGAACCCATGTCTGGAGCACTCGCATGGAGCACGAACTTTCACCTGAAGGGGTGTTGTGGTGTAACTCGTGTCATCGATAATGTGTTTAAACTGAAACAGTACATTGTGTATTACAAGCGGAAAGTGATTGTTTTGTGCTCAGAGGCCCGGGTTGCAAAGCAAGCCGTTGACGAGGACGTCACCACGGACGTAGGTCGTGTGTGTCGTCAGTTTCCCATTTTGTTTGGACGTCAATTTTTTTCGTAATGAATTGTAACAATGTGGTTTCAGAATGAACATAATATATTCCACTTTTATTGATTCTTCCTCTCTCTTCTTTTTTCAAATCTATTTTAGCTTCAACAAACCTTTGAGAAGTACTTTTCCTTTAAACCAGATATAGTTTGTTCAACCCTACCGTGATTCTTTCCAGCTGTGAGATTTTGTTTCTAATTTTCCAAGTTTGAAATTTGGAAACTCCCTAAAACTTGGCAGTTGTTGGTTGCACTGATATTTGGGAACTCAAGCTTGACGTGTCATAATCGAGGAAGCCGTCAAATCAATTAATCATGGCTCCAATATCCAAAGCTATACGAATTAAGATGTGTTACAAAAGGTATGTTGGGCTTAAGTATACAGAGTCTTTCACAAGTAAACATTTTTCTACATTTCAATTTAGCTGGATGGTCGGGTAGTTTCAATCGGCTCACGGGGTTGCGACTACATTTTTCCCATTTCTTTTTCAAGTCTCCTCAGATCTGGAGATGGAACATCCACCAGCAGAGATCATCCATACACATAACTAAAGTCATTGTACTATTACACTGCATCGTATTCTGCATGAAGATCTTCAATATCGATATCACCCACATTTATGAAGGTCAATAGTGCATGTCCACGGGCATTCTGCAAACTAAAGGGCGAAGTATGAGGAACAACGTAATTTTTTAGCACCCAATCGATTGCTACTATCACTCTATTACCTACATATTTGAATTATCTATCCATTTATTCATTTATTTAGTTTATTTAATTGACTTATTTTACGAGGCGACATTCAGCTTTTATTCAGCTGCTCTACCATGCAACCTCGGGGACAGCACAAAATATCCATGGATGAAGCGGGATTCGAACCCACACAGCGCAGCGCGAGTGGATTGGCTTGCCATCACCTATACCACTCGGCCACCACCGCTCCGGAATTAGTTCCGTGTCTTGGAACATCTTCGGGGCTTGCATGGTTAACCTATAGTGTAAGGAATAGATAGAAAGAAAATGACATAAATGCAACATCTTACCCGAGATTTCTTGAAAAGGCGACGTAGCAGAAACTAGATTCCAATAATTTCAGTACTCAACATGTTGAATACTTGCAATGTCTGTTTTTATTTCATTTTGACAGCAACTCAACAACATAAGTTATCTTTCGGGACTCATAAGCCAGACGCACACTGGGCAGTTGAACGTCTACAGTGCCAAACTGTAAAATTCGCCCAGCCGACTAGAGCCACGGTAGGGCTGATGAACGTACCGTACTTGTTGATTTCTTCAATATTATAATCTAGAATTTGACGGTTTGTTATTTTTGGCAGATGACATATTACTTCTAATTTTTTTTTGCAGTTCAGCAGGGTTTATTTGCTATTAAACGTTATTGGAGTCAAGAGCTGAAGCATTTAAGAATGGGAACTAAACATTTCGCATAGCATTTTTTTTTCAATTCGACGTACGTCAATGTACTAATTAGTCATTGTCTGAGAGTAAAAATAACATGGATTTACCATGTATTTACAAATATTGGCAATCCGCTATTGAAAGATGGAACGCGATGTCAAGAACGAATAGGGGAGATTTTTGACTCTGAATTATCGTAGATTATCATCACAGAGTGGTAAGAACGAGTTTTATGCTCTCTTTTATTGAATAAAGTCGGCACCCACCTTTCATTAAGAGTACACAGTGCACTATGCACCATGCTTCTGGGTCTCCTCGTAAAAGAACAAAATTGATTAAATTCAAAGTAGGGCAAAGTGTGAGTGCTAAAGAATCAGAGCAGTAGTGAGGGACAAACTCTGATTGCTAGCATCCTGAAATAACTACAGGAGTTGAAAGTGATACTCATGATTTATGTAATTAGTTCTGAACTAATTAATCTTGGGTGTGCCTTAATATATTTTTTTCACTACTAGCCGTGAAGTACATCATTATTAACCTGTTCCTCAACTAGGAGAGCTATTTTGGAGTAGTAAAAAAAATTCTATATAAACCACGGTCGAGAAAATTATTATAGCTTCAGCGCCTTATATCCCTCAGCTGCGCTTCGGGATCTAAACTGGCGCTTCAGCTATAATAATACTTTCTCAACCTTGGTATATAATATACTATATTGTTTTCGCGAGCTCGCCCGAGGGATGACGTGTGTTATACGACTCGAATGTCTATTTTTGGGCTATACAGGTATTGTTTTCTAAACTTGGAGGAACTGACATTGAGGATAATGATAATAATAAAACTGATGTGCTCGATAAGCTAATTTCAATTTATTATAGCAGACACCCAATTTATTAAGAAACAGTATCATTCATCGTGTCATTCATTCATCAGGATATTGGATATTGTGATGACGATGGTGTAACACAACTTCGTTCGAGAACATTCTGTGGTGTCAGTTCGTTCTAAGAACAAGAACTTATCCGCTTGAAAAGAACCAGAGCTGATCAATCCTCCGTAATAATTAGTAGTACCGAGCCCTGTTGAAACTTCTCGATGTAATTTCTACCGTGGTTTCGTATTTGTCTGGTGTAGTATAAGTGGGTATGGGTGGGGAAGGGATTTTAAGAGCCATGAGATAACAGCATAATAGATCCAGATTTTGTTTAAACTAAGTAACAACTACGTAGTAGTAGTATAACGTAGTGTAAAATGCGGTAGTTGTGATTAGCATGGACGTAAACTATCAATAGAATTTTATTCTTTACACCATTCACTTTTTTAATACTGTTACGTATTTTGCGTATAGTTCTACTGTGCTCTAGAGCCGGCACCACCGCCAAATTGGCTGATGTTTTCTGATCGGCCGGTCAAGTCTCCCATTCAGTTTCAATTGGCAAGCCATCACGTTTACTCTGGAGAGCATTAGAACGCTCCGCACTTATACATTGCAACCTGAGGACTTCAAAAAGATCGCGTGTTCACCAGAATGCACGAGAATCGCCGCTCGTAACACTGCTCCGCTCTTGAGCCCGTTTGTCCCGAATGGGCCCATCGTTACTCCCCGAGTAACGTACAAGGCGATCAAGGTAGACAACTTTCGTCTTGGCCCTCGGGGCTCGCTGGATTCTGTACACGACGTCACTGATCCTCTTGACTACCGTGTACGGCCCTTTCCACGACGGATGCAACTTTGGAGACCTCCCCTTCTTGCGTTGAGGATTGTACAACCTGACCAAATCACCTGCTTGGAATCCCGTGGAGTTACCCTTCAATTTGTAACGGGTCTTCATTCGGTCCGTCGCGATTCGAATCCGGTTCCGACTGACTCGTGGATGTCACGCATTCTCTGCCTCAGTTCGTCGACGTAATAGGGGATGACTCAAGAACCATTCCCTGACGTGCCAAATTGCAAATCGCAAGCGAGGCGAAGCTCTTGGCCAAAAAGAACATTTGCCGGTGTTTCCTTTGTGGTGTCGTAAATGGCAGCGCGATACGCCATTAGGAATCGGCAGATGACAATCTTAGTCTCGCTGATGCTTGTCGACGACCTTTGACAGGTACTGCTCCATCGTCCGATTGAACCGTTCATCCATTCCGTCGGACCGATGGTGAAGGGGCGTCGTCCTGGTCTTCTGTATCCCCAGTAAAGTACAGACACCTTGGAACACGTTGGATTCGAAGTTTCGTCCCTGGTCTGGGTGAAATTCCAGAGGTACAGAGGTACACCAGCACCCTTGCCACTGTAGAAGCCTCTTGGTTAGGTAGGGCATACACTTCCGGCCATTTGCTGAAGTATAGTCAATGACAACCAGGATGTATCTGTTACCATCTTCCGTTGTCGGGAACGGGCCAGCCACATCTAACGCGATGCGTTCAAAAGGTGGTCCAACATTGTGTAAGACTTGCTCCCCTCGGCTGCGAGTTCTTGGTCCTTTGCTGGTCGCACAAACCTCGCACTGGCGACACCATGTTTCCACGTTGTTTCGGCAGTTCACCCAGTAGAACCGCCCGCGCACCTTGGCCAACGTCTTGTTCACCCAAAGGTGTCCTCCAGTGACGCCATCGTGCATCTTCTTTAGGACCTTTTTCACTGCCTGTTATAGGTAGACCATGGGTTTTTCCCATCAAAGTTTGGCAGCTTCACACGATGGACTGACCATCGTAACACTGGCGGCAGTTTTCTGGACCTGTTGCTCAAGCCTCGTCATGTTGGCTTCCGTCGCTTCCATGTTCTCTTCCAGCTTGTTTACACTGCCGTCGAAATACCGCGTTTGTTGTCCCACAACGGCTGATATTTTTTCTCTTTCCTTCAGGCGATTCCTTCCCTGTTCTTTTAGCAGGTTTTTTTTGTTTATCCTTGTCTTCTAGACGCTGTTCCTGTAGAAGATCCTGCTGTTCATACAATAGATTTTTCAGTCCTTTTTCCTTTCCTTCTAGAAGATTCTTTAACTCTTCTTCTCTACCCTGTAACTGGAAGAGATAGACGAGAATGTGAAAAACCGTTCAGAGAGATTGATTCGAGCTTTCCAAATATGAAGTCGCAAAAAGTCTGGTATCATTTTTACAATAGTTAGGTACACATGATTCAGAATTCTCCATTTCGGTACATCGTCCGTTCTCACCCTGTATATAATGTATATTGCCGACAATGGAAAAATCTGACATCACACATCGTGAACAAAGGATCACACTATCAGATATCGTGAACCGTTTTAAAATCGGTTGCTTCTTCCCGCTGATATTTTCTATTTGAAAAGGAACAACATTTTTGGTGGCACGGGACTCGCCGCTCGTAACAATACGAAGTTGCACCATTATAACGGGTGTTTTTTTTTTTTAATCTGGTCTTAAGCATGCTGTGCTTTGGCCGAATGGGGCTCTTTTCGGCTGGAGCATAGCATACTTGGACGCCAGATTTAAAAAAAAAAACAACCGTTATTTATCGATATGAAAGATTGAACGCAAGGGCTTACCCATTTTTGGCCTTTCCCAATAATTTCTTGCTAAACCACTGAAGGAAGATTAGTAAGTGTTTGAGCAATGCAATTGTGTATAGGTAGATAGAGTCTCCACGATTCAATTTTGGAAATATTCCAGAAACTTTCGACATTAATCCAAAACGGTCTGCTGCATTCTAATAAAGCTAGGACTGAATCAAACATATTTATTCAAACTTTGTAGCTTCACCTATGTTGGTGTATTCATTTTTTTTTCTGCCTCACCCTGTTCTAGCGTCGGTATGATTGTGGTGTTGGATACCAGTTTTTATTATTTCAAGGCTCATGTACCGAAAGGAACCTATGTTCAGTCACTTTACTCAATAAATCCGGAATCCATATGCTTGATACAAAAAAAGATTCCCGACTATCTGTGATATTCATTGTCAAAATACTATTACCAATGCAAATTGGACCAAACCACTGGAGATAATTTGGGTTTGGGTACCTACAATCATAATAATGATGATCTTCTGGAGTATTCCGATGTCTATATTCGACATAAATCAAAATGTGGCTTTGCTGCTGGTATAATAAAGGGATGGCCAACTCGACTGTAAACCCCACACCACTGTTATTAATCAAGAATTGATGCAACAATGGCGAACCTAGTTTATTGACTGAGTATGGGTATAGGTCGTGATCGTGAATTTCACCGCACGAGTTTATTATTAGACGATGTATGTATACCTACCACCGGGGGTTCACAATGGGGTTCGGAGCTTTTTAATTCACCTATCTATTTTTGTATTTATATTGTTGATTGCCACTGGTTTCGGAGAATTCCTTGTACGTAGGTTTACCTGTGCAATGTTGCATACAATGCAATCACCGGGGCCATCATTCGTTCATTTTCATTTCGCAACAGCGTAGGTGAGGTTGAGGGTCCGTATTGATAGTAAAGTCGACCCTATGTGAAAGCTGACAATCGAATGTCAAAGTCAGGCTACGTCCGATTTCACCTCAGGTGATGCCTTTCCGTGCAGTTCGAGAATCAAAGTGAAAGTAAGTGTTATGCGTCCAAATTTGATCATATGTCGTGATATAAAATTCGGAAAAAGGCATATTGACGTCGGCATTCGGCAACATAGAGCCGGGAATGGCCCACTTTAATTTTTTTTCCAAAATCGGAAAAGGATTTATCGGTGATTGTGGCCAAATGTGTTTCTTGGTTCAACTTTAGCCCGATATAAATGAGTGTTGTACCTCACTGAAATTAATTTACGGTGAAACATGTAGGTATACCTTTGTGTGCAGGGTCTGTATATTATAGCAATGCAGCGCACATACCTGCGACGCCCTCTCTTAAACTTTCTTGTTGGTCTAGTGAAATATTTAAAACTTCTTTCTAGTGCTCTCGCTCGTTGTACATCTGCAACGAACCAGACGCGAATAATATGTTGAGACTGTGAGGAGCTGGGGTGCTTCGCTTCTTTATGCCAGGTCGTACATGGCATCTTTTTGTCTCGTGTAATCCGAAGGAACTGTTGAAGTTGAGGGTTACCATCGCCCCTCGGATGTGCAGGGGTAGCTAACCGCTAAGCCTCAGTGCTCCCTCTCCCCAAAACCGATCTCCACACCCCGCTCTCTCTCTGAAGGGACCAGCTGAGTGATTCACTTAACGAAATGGGCAACCCCGTACATATCTCGTCTCTGCGTTTCCATCCTTTAATCATCTTGGAACGCCACTTGCCGACACGCCATTTGAAACGTACAGGACGGTGGCTCGTAAATCCGTATAGCAAGCAGAGCTGGGCAAATTACTTTCAAAAAGTAATTAAATCCAATTACCAATTACTTGCCTCAAAAGTAATTGAATTACTCAGTAATTGAATTACTTCAAAAAAAAGTAATTGAATTACCAAATACTCGGAAAAAGTAATTGAAAGAACCAATTACTTTTTCAATTACTTTTTACAAGACATTGAATTTTTTTTAATAAAATACTTTTTCGGAGTTTGTCGTGCATACAGAAGGGAGGAAATATGCGAAGGACTGAAAAGTTAATAAAAATTCAAGAAGCTATTATAGATACACAAATAAAATATAATTTCTATATTTTTTTAATAATACATATGACCAAAAAACTGAACAGGTACGAACAGGTACCAGTCAAACGACACAACAAAAAATCAAATTCTAAATAACAAAAAAATGGTTATTTCTGCTTCATCGACACCATAAAAATCATAAAATTAAACTTTATTTGCCTTCATCAGCACCAGTTTTTCAAACAAGGAATCTGAGGTCGCGTTTCGCCTCGGAGTGTCAATAAAGGTTGCAAATGAAAAAAGCCGTTCAACTGGGGCTGATGAAGGCAAATCAGTGTTATATTTTACAAATAATTTTCGAACTACTGGAAACTCATCCAGAACGCTCATCTCAGTTCTCCGGTCTTCGAGGTAGCGCAAAATTTCGAGCTGGACTTTATTTTTGAGGTCACCCGCCGTGACTACCACTGCTGTCGAAGACAAAGGTTTGTCAAATTCAAAAAAACTGTCATCTTCGATGTTCGGCGAATCCCTGTTTTCGGCGTTTTCTTCTTGTATCTCAGAGTCATTATCAACTAAACGTATTGCTGCAGTTATAATGATTGTCTCCACATCTTTCTGGGTCAAACCAGTTAACTCTGAAAATAAATTGAACCATTTGAGCTTGATCGATGGAATAGTGACTGCCGCTACTATGGAATTTCTTGATTCATCCGTTACCGAGAAGTACTTCGCAAACCTGGTCTTCAGAGACTGAGAAAGTTTCTCTAAGATTGTGATTGTATTCCTCAAAAATTGCGTTTGTTCCGTCAGTTTGTCGAGCTTAATTTTCAAAGACAATAGACTTGGTAATAAGTAGCCAAAGTAGGTTTTCTTTTCGCCTTGTAAAAAATCCAAGGTTCTTGCGATCGGTCCCATTATAGCACAATATTCTTCTAAATAATTCAGTTCAGTTTCTTTGGAGGATTCCTTTATCTCGAGTTTCTGGGAAAGCTCCTTAAGTTTCTGTTTTTCAGCAATAATTTGAGAGATAGAATCGTAAAAAGAATTCCAACGTGTTATTGCTGGATAGCTCAATGTGTGGCCCAAGACATTCTGAATGACTTCGGCGCTTTTTGGCTTACGTGCTTTAATCCAGAGAGCATTGCATTTTTGTAAAATTTTCTCATGGCGTGATCTTAAAGTTGTTACAGAGTTTATCGCATTCTTTGCATCAGTGGTGGCCATCAAGTTCAACGTATGGCTGGCGCATCGCAAATGTTTCGGTAGATGAAGACGGGGATGCTTGACGGTTATGTCTTCGGCTTCGTATTCTTCGGATGAATCGTCGTCCAAGGGGCTGTCTTCATCGTCTTCTTCATCTTCGTAATCTTGAACACTCAAACTATCCGATCTTCGCTCAAACTCTTTGAAAGCTTTTACAAAATTACTTCCGTTGTCCGTTATTGTTGATGTAATTTGATTCTCAGTTATACCAAATTTAATAAAAATATTTTCCAACATGTCAGCAATCTTGTCGTGAGTATGAGAACCCGTGAATCTACGACAGGCCAGAGCAACGGATTCTCGTTCTAGGGTAACAAGATTGATCCAGTGACAAGTCACACCAAGGAAACTTCTTTTTTTTGATGACCAAATATCAGCTGTCGTACAGACATATTTAAGGTCTTGAATTTTCCTTTTGATGTAAGTTGTACTTTCGATGAATTTTTCATCGATTCTTCTGACCAGCGTACGTCGGCTCATCACAGTGATAGATAAATCGCAAAACAAATCTTTGAATTCATCATGTTCAATTATTGAAGTCGGTGACATGGTGTTAACTACAAATTTAACAATTTTCTCATCAAATTCTTTTTGACTGCACTGCTTCTTTGGTTTTGCAATTAAAGTCGTCTGTTTCATTTTTCGTTGAGTGGTTTGTGATTGTTCGAGTGACTGGGTCTCCAACTGCTGCTGTTTTTTCTCAGTTTTATACTTGTTATATAGTTCAAGACTTCCACTGTGTTTTTTTTCTCATGTGTTTTAAGAAATTGGACGTAGCAGCCAATGATCCCTTGATGCACACAGTTAGCGGTTGACATAAAGTGCACGTTGCGTGGATGGTTTTGGCATCTTTTGTTTTGATAGAAAAAAATTTCCCGTCAAACAGAGGATGCAAGGACGAGGAACCACCAGTTGTGCTTGCACTGCTGATGCTGCTTTGCTGGGAACTTTCGGTATCTTCTTCTTCATCATCGTCCCTTCGTGAGCTGCAAAAATATAATTTTTAGACTAATTCGCATACCTTACGTTGTGAAAAATTATTCTAAATTTCGCAACTATAACTAGTGCATCCACTACTTCAATTATCAAGAGATTAACTTTTTTTCTGAAAAGACGTCCCGAATCAAAATGACAAAATGTATGTACATCCCTGATTACTTGCTCGTGAAGTTTTGGGGTGACACAAACGATTTTTTTTTTAACTTACCTTGGTCCAGGCTGCGGTGATCGTGATTTTTTCTTACTTTTCTGCCCTTCAAAGTCGAAAAACTCATCCAGAACAAATTGCCTTTTAAGTTTTTTAGGAGGCCTTAAATTAGTATCCTCGTCGCTGTCTTCAGCAAAAGCGTCCTCTTCTGCAGCTTTTGGTTCATCGGGATCATCCAAAATACTTTCCTACCAAACAAAATAGAAAATGACCCTCTAAACTCACATAAAGGTGGTTGCAAAATGGCAAAATAGACGATGGTAAAGAGTTTGGGGAAGTCCTCAGGAGTCCAGAGAAAAAATGTAAACAAAAAATTTAACCAATGGGTAGGTAGGTACCTACCTACTTCAATTTATATGAACTTTAAAAATCAGAATTATTGAAAAAGTAGATTGAAAAAAAAAAAAAAATTGGGAATCAATAACAAAAATCTGTATACTTATACAGGGTGTTCATTTAAAAACTTTCCGACCCATCCCGACGTTACTTACCTATAAAGCCTAAATTACAATTGCCATTACATAAGTGAGGTTTGACAATTCTGACATCATCCCCGAAACACCCTGTATATGTAATGCCGGTTAGGTACTCAAAGTCAGAGTTTATAGTACTCTTAAGGGCGCGGGATTATTGGTCAAATCATGCTTTGCGCCTTCCATCGCCGAGGGCGTATCTCTTGACAGAAAATTATCATTTTGGTCTCAATCGAAAGCTACAAGAGAGGGCTACTAAACACCAACGCATTTTTTTTTCAAAAGTCAAAATTTAAAAAAAATAAAAATTTTTTTTTAAACATTTTTCAAAAATTTGCGTCGCAGTTTAGTAGCCCCTTTCTATAGCTTTCGATAGAGAAAGCTAATTATTCAAAATTCAAAACATATTTTTTTTTTCAAAATTTTGCGTCGGTGCGGTGCGGCGTAGCTCTATTTTGTAGCTTTCGATAGAGACCTAAATCGTAATTTTCTGCCAAGAAATACGCCCTGGGCGATGGCAGGCGCAACGCCTGATTTGACCAATAATCCCGCACCCTTAAGATGCTTGTTTTTTGTCATTATTTCTTGGCTTGTAATTAAATGCACGGTATTTTATTATACATTTGCAAAGTATAATAATACCTTTGCACAGTAGGTTTTACAAGTATTTAATGAATTTCTGCACGGTAAAATATTACCACCTGAAAAGGTATTTAAATCCTATATGTTCGGTAAAAAATAATAGATGCCAAGTATTCAAAAACAATTTGCACAGTAAAATAATTTATAATAAAGTATTTTATTTTTTATTATTAATTATTATGCGCACAGGGCACAGGGCACTTTGAAAATAATCTGAATTTATAATATAGAGTACGAAATAGTATATTACATACCAAGGCGGGATATAGGCCATTACTGCCAAGGGTAATATAGCTGGCGGACATGTCCCACCCGCGGCTGGAATAAAACGTTCCCGCCAAGGTATGTCCAGTATTTTATACGGAAGAAATTGTTAAACGATGTATTATTAACAACAAGGAAGATTTGTTTATCTGCCTCTTAGTATGTTTTCATACCTATTCATCAAATAGGCATTATTGCAAATGGTTTTGTCATGTGATATTGACAATTGAATTTATTCAAAAAAATTAAGACCGCGATTTTTAATATACCTACTTAGTAAAAAGCACGTCGAAAGCGTTTTTCATCGTTAAATCGAATCAATACCACTTGAAGTTGCGGGGCAGGGTTGAAGCTGGCGCTTTGAAAGCAGTTTGCTGGTTCAGTTTTACACAGAAAAGAGTTTAGCAGCGAGCGACAGAGAATGCACGGAAAAGCTGCCGCATTCACAACAACAACAACAACAACGTCAAACGTCAAAGCGACGCTCAAGAAGGCTCAAGGCTAGCGTATAGCTTCACTTTCGGCCCGGGTGGAAAGTGACAGATGAAGGTTTGGGGGCAAGAGCTCAAAGCTTGGGTAACTTTACTAGCATGTTTTGAATATTTTACTGAACATCCATTAACTTTACTGTGCAGTCCGCAATATCCATCAAGCATTTAATAAATATAATGAGCTTCGATTTTTCTAATTGATTATGGCATGAACGTACCGAACATACATTATTATTACTGAACGTCTATTATTTTTCTGTGCATTAAATATTTATTTACTTGGAATTTTCAATTCTGAATTTGACATAAGAATTATATACCGAATTTAAACATTTTTTATCATGTGATGAATACAAATACCTAGCATAGACAATATTAACATTGCTTCAATTATTATCACTTTGCATCACTATTTTATACCGAGCAACATTGATGTATACTGGTAGATGAAACTTTGCATCAGTTTAAAATACCGTGCAAATAATTTGTCGCGTTATTTCTTGTGATAAATGTAGCTACTTCCTTGTCGCACCGCCCGCACCCCGCATCCACTACCCACCAACTCGGGCTTTCCGCACTGTAATACACGATTGCACTACATGCAATTGTACAAATTCGGAAGTATAATTTCGTTTCTGATTTGGACTTCTAGACTTGTAGAAGGGACTAAATATTAATGTGGTACCTACCAATTAAGGCTGATTAAACTTACCTTATCCATTTTTGTATCCTGTCACGTCACCACACACCACGCTAGCAACAATGGTAAAAAAACTGCGAAGTACCAAGAAAATACCCATCCATGGATCGTTCTATCCCTTCCGCCTCCACTCCACTCGTAGCTATTCGGCTTCAGGCAAGGGTGAACACTGTACATTTTACACATTGCAACACCAACACTTTTGTTTTGCTATTTTTTTTTACGATCTTCTTCGTTTCAAACGATCAGATTTCTACGTCTCTCTCACATTTACGTGATGTTTATAGAGATGCCGCCAGCAAGGAACCAAAACCAAGGAATTGCTCTCTGCGTCGCAGTCCTATACTCGTAGGTAGGATTAGGAGTAGGTACTCTTCCAGCTTAATTTTGTATTTTTTGTTATTATGAGAATGATGTGCACAGTGTACCCGAGTACACGTACCTAAATATTATGTAATTGAACTACAGCTCAATCACACAGATGTGGGCTAGGTAGGGAGGTAAGGTACCTACCTTCAGCGAACAACCACAGCAAATTAGGTATATTCGATTGTTGGAAAGTAATTGAATTACTCAAAAGTAATTGAATTACCCAAAAGTAATTGAATTACTCAAAGTAATTGAATTACTCAAAAGTAATTGAATTACTTAAAAGTAATTCAAATACTTTTTTTTTCAAGTAATTGAATTAAGTAATTGACCCGGTAATTAATTACCACTGGAAAAGAATTCGTCAAGTACTTTTTCAAAAAAGTAATTAATTACCAAATAAATTACTTTTCATCAAAAGTAATTCAATTACCCTTCAATTACTTGAAAAGTAATTCAATTAGTAATTCAATTACAAGTAATTGAATTACTGCCCAGCTCTGATAGCAAGTTCGAAAACAAATCGCAATAATCCTTAGCTAGATATTATACACGTTTTGCAAAGCGCTGTTTTTTTTTCTTCTCTGAATCAACAGAAAAACAGTTCGTGCTCATACTTTTCTGCCGCAAAACATGTTCTCACCATACTTTTATTTTTGTTTTACTGTTATTCAGGTCATGAAATAAACCGGTAGCATAAATGGAGAGCGAATGAGGAGTAGGTGTGTTTGTGAAATTTTTTGTGATTCAATGAATCTTTTCATATTTGAACTACGACTAGGATAGAGTGTGGAATGATATCGAGCTCGAGGTAAACACGCAAGAGCTTCGAGAGTTGTTCTGAAAAAGAACAATAAGCACGAGTTTTCCATTTTGCCTTGGTAACCCGCATGCTTACGGAGCTTACCTGTCAGGTGTTGTCGGTTTGTGTGAATAAAATCTGGTGAAACACCCTGTACGATTATCTAGAGGAAAATATTTCCCATCTTCGGGTGTCCCAGCTAAAACAATCCAGCGCGATTTTCTCAGGAAATCTCGAGGCAACAAAAGTTGTTCTGCAATTGGGGGAAAGCCTGACCTTTTAGCTCTCTTTTGAGGGGACGCCGATGCTTGTAGGTGCTATAGTTTCCAAGAAAATGCAATTTTAATTAACCGAGTTACAAGAATTCGAAAATTCATGATCGACTAAACAAAATACTTCAGGTGAAAAAACTCCTATTTCTCTAAGCTTCCCATTGATGTGTCGCCGATGTCTGTACCTGGCCCAGTAAGCCAGATATTCTGCCTCACAGTCCAGCAAAACACAATAATTAGAATAATGACGTCACCGATCACACACTTGTTGACTAACACTAGTCGTTACTAGGGCTTTTTCACTTACCATACCTGAATTCACCATAGCAATGAATACTGGCTAATGTTGGAAACAACAAGTGTGTGGTCGGTGACGTCATGATTCTGATTATTGTGTTTTGCTGGACTGTGAAGCAGAATACCTGGCTTACTTGGCCAGGTACAGACATCGGCGACACATCAATGTAAATCCAAAGAAAGAGAATTTTTTTCCATCTGAAGTATTTCGTTCAGTCGATCATGAATTTTTGAATTCTTGTGATTCGCCCGATTAAAATTGCATTTGCTTGGAAACTAGAGCACCTACAAGCATCGGCACCCCCTCAAAAGGAAGCTAAAATGTCAGACTTCCTCCCAGTTGCAAAACAATTTATGTTGCCTTGATATTTGCTGAGAGAATCGCGCTGGATTGTTTTAGCTGGGACACCCTGTAGCCGACCGGGAGGCACGATCCGCTACCACTGACAAGTCGGAATCCCGAAGCAGAAAATTTGTATCATCCGCATAAATCAGGCTCTTATTCGGAACTACACAAAAGTTGGGCAATTCATCAATAAAAACCTCGTTAAAAACTATGAAAAGTATAGGTCCCAATATTGAGCCCTGAGGTACGCCCCTATTTACCGATGATGGACTCGAAGTAACACCATCCAAAACAACGCACCGAGTCCTATCACTAAGATAGGAACGTATCCAGTCACTAGCCACACCGCGGATACCCCATGCGTACAACTTATCTATTAGAACCTCGTGATCTACCGAATCGAACGCTTTCGAGAGATCAAAAAATGACGCCATCGGGTGCTGTTCACAATTATTGAGTGAGTCGTAGATGAAATCAATAATTTCAGCCATGGCACTACAAGTCGACTTATTCTTAATGAATCCATGCTGACATGGAGAAAATAGCCTATTTTCTATAAAGAAATCGTACAATCGATTGTTGTAGCATGATTAAAAAATCTTGGCGATCTGATTCTGCAAGGCAATGTTTCGATTGCCTTTCTACGAAACACTCTGTATTTTATCAGCACAGTCGATCTACATTGTTATCTTGATCACAAATATGCATAACACTTGAAAAGAAATTTCGAAAAAATAATAAAAATTCACGGTGGCATCTCAAAAAACTTTTTTTTTAGAATGATCGATCCATTTCAGGTATATACCAAATATGTCCTGAATATTTGTCAGTCATTTAATGTCATTCCATGTCATTTGAAAGTGAAACAAAATATCCTGGACATATTTGAACTTTAAAATGAGTCCATCATTCTCAAAAGACAGATGTTTTTGGAAATGACGTTGTGAATGTTTCTTCTGATCCAGAAACTTAATGCATATTTGTTATAATAGGGATAACAATTTGCATCGATTTTGATAATGAAATACAGAGTGTTTCGTGAAAATGCAAAAAAAATTGCGTCACCCTGTATAAAGCACGAAAAAGGAAATTACACTTGACATATTCAGAAACTACGTGGAAAATTGTCCCAGGAAAGTTTTTTCTTTTTCCAATTATCGTGAAGGGGGAGCTTATAATGGGGGGGGGTTATCCGTCTCGCGTGAACACCCTGTACCTATTTTTGATGTTAACTAATGATAATGATCATTGATGAATCACAATAAAACAAAAAATGTCCAAAAGAAGTTGCTTGAAATGACCGCCTCCTTGTTCCTTGAATTAAAGATTCGACGATCAGTGAATTGGAACTACCGACCCAACGCGAAGACATCGAAGCTTGCCAGGGTGCTAGGACAATTCGTCCCGCGGACAATTCGTAGCGGACAATTCGTCGCGGACAATTCGTCCCGCGGACAGTTCGTCCCGCGGACAATTCGTCCCGCGGACAATTCGTCTCACGGACAATTCGTCCCGCGGACAATTCGTCGCAAGTGAAGGCTTCGGAAGGTAAGGGGGTTATATTACACATGAAGACACAAGGGGGCTCAATTAAAGGATCTGAAAATCATAAGCAAATGCAAGGGGTTCCGACAGAGATCCGAACGCCACGAAAAAATGCAACGGGGCTCAGCAAGGCTTCAAACGATATTGAAAACACAAGGGGGCCTTATGGAGCTTCGAGAGGGTTCCGAATATCACATAGAGGCACAAGGTGCTTACTACTGCTTCGAAAGCCACGGAAAGATGTAATGGGGCTCAGCATGTAGGGCTTCAAAAGACGTTGAAGAAACAAGGGGGCTCACGGCAGCTACGGATGACACAAGAAGGCAACAGGAGGCTCACTGGAATTCTGATAGTCGCATTGAAGAACATGAGGGGGCTCACTAGGGCTCCAAGCTACACTCATGGAAACGAGGGGGCTCACTAGGGTTCCAAGCTACACGTATGGACACAAGGGGGCTCACTAGGGCTCCAAACTACTCTTGCGGGTACAAGGGGGCCCGATAGAGCTCCGTATATCACATGAAGGCACAAGGGACTTACACTAGGGCTTCCAGCAATGTAAAAGCGCACAAGATGGCTTACTGGAATTCTGAAAGCCACGAAAACACATAATGGGGCTCATTAGGGCTCTTAACGACACATAGGGCACAAGGGGCCTAACAAAAATCTGGAAATCACGGGAAAATGCATGGAGGCTCCGTAGATATTCATATAATATTGGTTACACAACGAGGCCCAGGGGGCTCTTCACAACAAGAAGAGGCAAAAGGGGGCCTACTGTATGATACTCTAAAAGCCAACACAAGTGGACTGGTTGGGGCTCCAAACTACACATAAGGGCACAAAACAAAGGGGATCCGATAGGGCTCCAAAAGCCATGGAAATACAACAAGGGGGCCCAATGGAGCTCTGTATAATCAAAAAAGGCAAAAGGGAGGTGACTGGGTTTCTGGAAGCCATAAAAAAACAAAAGAGGCTCACTAGGACTCTAAACTACACTAACCGGCACAAGGGGGTCCGATAGGGCTCCGCATATCACAGAAAGGCACAAGGGAGCCCAAGGAGCTTTATATAGCAACAGAAGGCAAAAGGGGCTCACTGGAATTCCGGAAGCTACGAAAAAACACAAGGCGGCTCATTAGGGCTCCATACTACACTTGAAGACACAAGGGGGTTCGATAGGGCTCTGAATATCACATAAAGACACAAGGTGCTTACTGCTGCTCTGGAAGCCACGGAAATATGTAAGGGGGCTCAGAACGGCTTCAAAAGACGTATTGAAGAAACAAGGGGGCCCACTGACGCTCTGGATGACATAAGACGGCAACAGGGGGCTCACTGGAATTCTGATAGTCATGGAAAAACACAAGGGGGCTCACTAGGCCTCCAAGCTATACTTATGGACCCAAGGGGGCTCACTAGGGCTCCAAACTACACTTGCGGACACAAGAGGGTCCGATAGGGCTCCGTATATTACATGGAGGCACAAGGGACTTACACTAGGGCTTCCAGAAATGCAAAAGCGCACAAGATGGCTTACTGGAATTCTGAAAGCCACGAAAACACATGAGGGGGCTCGTTAGGGCTTCAATGGACACATAGGGCAGAAGGGGCCTATGAAAAATCCAGAAATCACGGGAAAGTGCAAGGAAGCTCCGTAGAACTTCATCTGATATGACACAAGGGGCTCTTTATAACGAGAAAAGGCAAAAGGGGACTCACTGCATAGTACTGAAAGCCAATAAAAACAAAAATGGACTGATTAGGGCTCCAAACTACACATAAGGGTACAAGGGGACCCGATAGAGCTCCGAAAGCCACGGAAATACGACAAGGGGGCCCAATGAAGCTCTTCATAATCAAGCTTATCTGTTTGCGCAATGGGGCCCGATAGGGCTCCGAATATCTCCTGAAGGCAGAAGGTGCTTGCTACTGCTCCGAAAGTCGCAGAAAGATGTAAGGAGGCTCAGCAGGGCTTCAAAAGACGTTGAGGAAACAAGGGGGCCCAATAGAGCTTCGAATAACACAAGAAGGTAACAAGGGGCTTACTGGAATTCTGATAGCCAGACAAAAAACAAAAGCGCTCACTAGGCGCCAAACTATACACTTGCGTGAACAAGGGGGTCCGATAGGGCTCCGTATATCACATGAAGGCACAAGGGACTTACACTAGGGCTTCCAGCAATGCAAGAACGCACAAGCCACGAAAACACACAAGGGGGCTACTTAGGGCTCCAAATGACGCAGGGCTCAATAAAAATCAGAAAGTCACGGAAAAATGCAAGAGGGCTTAGTGGGGCTTCAAATGATATTGGTGACACAAGGGGGCTCAAGGGGCTCTAAGGGGGTTCATCAGGGCTCCAAATTATATTTGAAGAAACAAGGGATTAGGGGTTGAATATAACATAAAGGCACAAGGGACTAACTACTGCTCCAAAAGCCTATAGGAAAAGTGCAAGGGGGCCCAACAGAACTTCAAACGGTATTGAAGAGACAAGGGGGCCCCATGGAACTCTGTATAACAAAATAACGCGAAATGGGGCTCACTGGTACCTACTCCGAAAGTCATGAAAAAACATTAGGAGGCTCAACGGGCCTCCAACTACACCTGAAGGCACAATGGGGCCCGATAGGGCTTCAACATGCCATGACGGCATAACGCTGCTTGCTGCTCCGGAATTCATGGAAAATTCAAAGGGGGGCAGCAGGGCTTCAAGTTACGTTGAATATAGAATAAGGGGGCCCAGTGAAGCTCTTGATAACACAAGACTGCAAAAAGGGGCCTTATGGAAATCTGAAAGCAATGAAAAACATAAGAGGACTCATTAGAGCTCAAAAATTACACTTGAAAAGATGAGGGGCTCGATAGGGGCCAAATATCTCCTGAAAGTATAAGGGGGCTTACTGGTGCTCCTAAAGCTTGGTGTACTAGCAAAAATTCTTGGAATGATGCAAGGGGACTAAGCAGAGCTCAAAAGACATGAAGAAACTAGGTTGCGCAGTAGGGCTCCAAATACTACAAAAAGGAATAAGGGGGCTTACTAAAGTTCGAAAAGCAACGAGGAAAGACAAAGGGACTTGTTAAAGTTAAGACAAAGGGCAAAACATTATTTTGCGACGAATTGTCCGTAAGACGAATTGTCCGCGGGACGAATTGTCCGCGAGACGAATTGTCCGCGGGACGAATTGTCCGCGGGACGAATTGTCCGCGACGAATTGTCCGCTACGAATTGTCCGCGGGACGAATTGTCCGGTCACGCTTGCCAGATATGACCCCCTCGACTTTTTCATGAACTTATCTTAAAGATAAGGTGTTTTTATGGAGTTTCCCAATAATTTGAACGATTTTGAAAATCAGATCATCACCACTAGTTTATATCAGAAATACCTATTACTTATTGAGTGGCTATTTCTGGAATTGACATTTTTTCCTATTGAAAGGCCCCTAGAAGCCGTAAAAGACAATCATCCTATTTAAAAAATAAAAACACAGTTCTCCTCAGAATATCGGGGAGAAATGGGCTTCGAAATGATGTGTCACAAGTACTATTTTGTCATTTGTCATAAAATGACATATGTCAAAATAAATTTGACATTATCATCACTCGGAAGATATTGATTTTCTGATTCAAAAAATATGTAATATATTGGGTGTGAAACTCATAATAATGGTGCTACGGGTTGGGGCCTAAAATAAACAAGCGGATAGCCTCATGGGCATGAGGCTCAGTAGCGCACTTCCTTTTTGAAGGATTAGTGACCGCAAGATGTTATTTAGGGTTCTACCGTTATTTCGGCAGAAATTTCAATATGGCGGCCAAAATAGCGTCATAATCATGAAATTTGACTTAACAATCAAAATGATCGTAGACAAAGGTTAAGCTCCAAGTTTCATGAAAATCGTTCCACTAATACGAAATTGCAATATGGCGGCCAAGATGGTGGCAGAATGTTCAAATTTGGCTGGAGAATAAGAATGATCATACGAAACAAAGGTAAGTCCCAAGCTCCATGAAAATCTTTGAGTGATAAGAAATTCCAATATGGCGGCAGAGCATCATGTCCAAAATCTGATGTAAACAGGTCAAAGATTGAAGTGTTCCACCTCAAAAACTCGCTCAGGTTGAAATGAGGATATCGTGACGAAAAATGAACCGATTTGAAAAAAAAAGGTCTCAATTATTCAAGCATTCTTCTGACTGCAGTCTCATATTTGGATATCATGTTTGCTAATATACTGTATGATATACAGGGTGACAAAAGTAGGAGTGAAAAGTGGTTCATTTTCAAGCCCGTGTAACTTTTAAAAACAATGTTAGATTTTTCCCAATTGTAATTTTGACAACCTCGCATCAATATCTTGAAACGGATTCTGACATTTTACCGCCTTCTATCTCTTGTACAGGGTGTTCGCGTATGAAGTATACACTGCTCCTTGAAGACATCCCCTCAAACAATTTTAAAAATTGAAAACGATCCTGATACAATTTTTTCCGTGGGCTTTTAATCCGTTGACAAACATTTTCTGTGGTATATCGCTTACAGGGTGCAACATCGAATTTTTTTTTTATTTGGACACCTTGTATTTTGATATCGTAATCGATTCCGCTTTCCATCGTGATTATAAATATATATCACACTTGATAGGTTAGTTAACAAAACACGTGTGGAAAAATTGATGAAGTTTTGAAAAATTTTGAAAAAAGATTTTTTCAAAAGTGACTTAGTGAATTTTTAATCATTTTTCTATCAATTTGGGTGAATGAACTTGTTTACAGTTTGAAACTTCCACTGATCTCACCTTAAACCGATAAACTTTTGAAAAAAAAAGATTTTTCCATATTTTTTGAAACATCAACAATTTTTTCAAAAAGTGTTTTTCTGATTAACCTATCAAGTGCTATGTATTTTTATAATCAAGATGGAAAACGGAACCGATTCCCATATTAAAATACAGGGTGTGAAATCTAAGAAAAATTTTCGATGTAACACCCTGTAAGCAAAATGTCCCGGAAAAATATAGTGAACAGATTCGAAACCTACGGAAAAAATCATGGGAGAATCGTTTTTATTTTAAAATTATGTTCAAGGGGAAGTCTCCAGGGATAATTCATACGTGAACACCCTTTTCAAGAAACAGAAGGCGGGAAAATGTCAAAAACTGTTTCGAGCTATCGCTGCGAGCTCCCCAAAACTATAGCTAGAAAAATTCTAAAATTCTTTTTCAAAAAGTTACGGACGCTTGAAAAAGAACCACCCTGCACTCCTTCTTTTGTCACCCTGTATATCATACAGTATATCAGTGAACACGATATCCAAATAAGAAACTTGCAGTCAGAAGAACGCTTGAGTCACTAACACCATATTTTGTCAAATCAGTTCAATTTTCATCACGATATCCTCATTTGAACCTGAGCGAGTTTTTGGGGTGGACCACTTCAATCTTTGACCTGTTTATTTTGATGAAGTTCACATCGCCTGCAAATTCCACTCAAATCGGACCACTTCCAGAAAAATTCAAAGTGACGGATCAAAGATGGCGGCCAAGTGACAAAAATTATTGGTCAACTTCATAATGGTGGTCACGTACACATTCGATTGGCGTTTGCACCACATCGATATCTCTTTTCGTTGAGGCATAATTCTCCTAGTTCTACCACTTCGAAACATGTTCAATAGCGAGAATACAAGATGGCGGCGGGCATCAATTGTCGAAAATTGGATGAACCTTGATGTGGTTCACATTGCCTGCAAATTCCATTTCAATCGGATCACTTTTAGAGAAATTCCAAATGGCGGATCAAAAATGGCGGCAGAATAGCAAAAAACTAAAAGTGAACTTGACATCCTGGACATTATGTTCTATTGATCAGCGTTTACACCACATCGATATGTTTCTTCCCTGAGGAGTTATCCCGGGTACGGACGGACGGACGGACAGACGGACGGACGGACGGACAGGCAAAGTGAAGCTAAAAGCGCCTTTCCCCATTTTTTGAGAAAGTGCGCTAAAAACGGACGGTATATTTCATTTTTCACATATTAAAAAAAAGTAACGTAAGTTGTCATTGCTTTATTTATTACCTATTGCTACTGGAAAATTCACCTTGATTCCCTGTGACGCGACGGCGACGGTCTTATGAATTTTTAATAATTTTGTCGCGTTGTGTTCTATAAAGCGGTATGGATTGTCTAATCTCTGTAACATCATTATTATTTTCCGAGACACCTACCAATTACGACTTCCAATAACGTACCCTATTACGTAACAATAAAGGTGCAAAAAAAGGACTTGCTTTGCTGGTGGCCTCAGTTCCCAGCACACTGCTATTATAACAATATTTATTTCATAAGCGGACTCTCGCCGTGATTCCTCCTTTAATTATCATCAAGTACTGAATTTCCATACTTTTCTTCCCACTTTATATAATACAAAAACATTTTAATCTCTCTGCGTTTTGCCCCGCCGTCCGTTGTACTTTTTATACGTTTGCGAACATTCCGGTGCTTTCATTTAAATTAAATCAACAATATGCAACAATAACGGCTGAAGAGACGAGTTATTATCATTGCCGATATAAAACAAAGGAAGAGCTTTGTACGGTGATGAGACTGATGCAGAATTAAATAATGAAAAGGGATGATGGTGCCGGTGCCGAACAGCCCTTAATTCCAACTTGGTTTCTGCTGCCCTACAGGCACACTATTCCAGAACATGTGTTTGTCGGCACGAATCTTGAGGAGCAATATTACGGGCCATTAATTACGGACCCTCCTTGGGCTTTCAGGTGTTAATCTAGTGTAATATCCAAACACACCTTCTTCGCAAGTAAATGATCCCGCACGTATTGTACACACAGATCATCCAGACAAGGAGGCATTAGCTTAGCGCTGACAAGTTTATCTCCGAACGTTATTGCACACTTTTCACGTTTTCTTGGTTATTGCCAAGGTTATTGCATAACGATCGCTTCGCGGTCGTCGAATTCTATACACAGAGCACTGGTACTTTTTTCTTCGATGGAAAAGTTTGTTTCCGCTTTTCTCATTGGATTATTGTATACGAAGGGAACAATGGAGAGTTTCAGGGATGAGGGTGACGGGCAAATAAAGAAAGGACCAAATTAAATCAGATAATTGAACACCTTTTTGCTCCTTTGCTATTTATTCGTTTGTTCCGCGCAGCACTCCGCCAAAATGGAAGATAAAAATAATTAGGTACGTACGTATTTTGATGTGGGTTTATGTTGTTGTGGGGCTTGTAGATACCTATTTATATTTCTGTCCTCTGGTGTTCACCATTGTATAAAATACATTTTGAACTGCTCCGATGTGCAAACGAACCAGAAGAGATCTTTGATGATTTTTCCATGCGCCGAGCGAAATGCGAAACCAAATGTCTCCGACGCATCAGCATTGTACCCTCTGCTGACGTCAGCCGTATATCATATCGGTTATTTTCCATCGGCTCGCCTCTTTGGTGTTGGCCTGTAAACACGAATCAAAGGAAACTTTCGAAGTGGAGTGCTTAAGGTTGTAAAAAGTTTAGATGATTGAATGCGTTTCATTTTTATTGATTACACTTCGTTATGGGGGTAGCAAGGGACTGGGGGCAAGGTCTGCGGCGGAGATTTTTCTCCCCTCCACCGGCTATAGCAAACTCCAAAGAAACTTCGTTCGTGCAAATAACCTTTCGCACGGCGATGTTGGCGGAAAGAAGAGGACGATGGAAGGGGGAGAGGCGAGCGACTAGTTTGCTCTTTTTTTGTGAAACGTAGTTAATTTGGGGTGAAATGCATCGATCACACCGGGGGCTATAAAGTCATTTAAGTTGAAGCGACGTAATAAATTGAACCTGCCCGGAACGCAGTGCTGTGGCACTTCAAAACAAACCAATTTACTGTACTTCGGAATGAAATAAATGTATATCTGTTTCATATTTCACGATTGGTTTTGACGTTCTCCCAATTTAAATTCAAATTGATGGAATAAACTTTGTACAAAAATGGATTTGGATGGTTTCGCGCAGCGTATGTGTATGCGGTTCATGCAGTATTATATTATTTGTGCCAGTCTCCCCTTTTTACCGCACTCGCCTAGTAGGATGTTGGGGTTCCATGGTCAACAGTGGAGTTTCCAATCATACTACTCATCAAATTGATTCATCCCTACATCGTATTCCATCAGTTTCATGTATCTTCCACTCACGGGCGACTGGACGAGAATGATCAGACACTATCAGTCACGGAACAATCGCCAAAGAAAGTTTGCAATTTGACTACATTTTGACGCGCAATACATGAGATAATTGATACTCATAACATAGTAACTATAAGACTCCACGGTGCTTCAAAATAAAAAAAATCTTGCATAGGCTCGTATATGGCCTTGCATTTTGGTCCCTTCGAACACACTTTTCCAGCTACATTATAACCCTGTGTTTCAGTTCCTTCGCGGAACATCCCTGTAGCAAAACTTGTCTTCTTTATTGACTTGTCTCCAGAGTTCCTCTTTTCTCTTTGAGCTGCAGCAGAACCCCAGCTCCATACCTTCCTACTCATCTGACTCATCTCCAAAATTATGTTTTCCTTCCGATCAAACTCAAAAATCTCGAAAATGAAGCCTTCATCAAAATTAGGGGGGACAGCTGTAGAGAAACAGACTTTTCATATTCATTAATGAAGCTTAAATTCGTCGCTTTCTCGATCGAAATTACATACACGATACACGCAAATGAAGTAGCATCTGGTATAGTTTTAAACTCCAAAGTCGTTCGCCGAGGGTGTCAGAAACGGGCGGATTTTATACCTGCGAGAGGACAAAAACAGGCGTCTGGGTTCAAATGCGTGGCGATAGAACCCAGCCTAGACTAATATCGGACGTGGTAGAAATTGACTGTGTTTCCATGTGCCTGATGTAGTATTGTGTAATTGTGTACCTACATAAGAGCAAGTCTGTTTTATTATTTGTTATATTCATTGATTTATTCCATGAATATTCTTAACTTTGTACATAGTTTTCTAGTTACCATTTTGTTTGAATTTGCGGTTTTTTTACAAGACAGGGATGATCTAATTTTTTTGGAATTGTCTGTATTGTGTTGACAATTATTTGCAATTTGGGTTACCGTCACTGCTTTGTTTGCATCCAATGTAACTTGAGAATCTCTGTTTCACTTGAGATTTCATGTCACTAATTTTCCATCTGCTTAATTTAATTATTTATATCCATGTCACTTTGTCCTTCTCATGCCTCATCATTTCAAAGTCGAAACAGCAGACCGCGTTTCATTTTGTTGATGCTCATTGAAATTGCGCTAGCGAGAATGAAAGGGCCTTGGAGAACTTTGCGACACCAAATAACATTTTTGTGGTTTGTATATTTTTGTATATGTATGTGAAAGTCTAACCTAGGGGACATCATTCCTCTCGTCCAACGTGAATGTATTTATTAATTTTGTGGGGTCCTGGGGAATTGCTGGTGAGGGATGGGACCGAGAATTAGGAATGGTGGGGACGGTGATTCGATCAATTGAATGAGGTGACAGGTCATTGCTGTTGCTCGGAATTTAGTACCACAAAATACTTCAAGACCAGATCAACTTCAAACCCCTTGTCACCTTTGAGTCTCCTCGAATCGTTCAGAACTCCCAAATCATCTGTCATCATTCCATGTCTTCCCCATTTGCTCAGAAACTCTCACATTATCTGCCATCAAGTCAAGTCCTCCTCATTTGCTCAGTCCCAAATCTTCTACCATTTGTTCAAATCTTCCCCATTTCCCAGAGACTCTTAAATCATCTTTTACCCACTGTTACTTATAATAATAATAATAATAATAATAATATTCTACTCCTTATCGACTTATTTTTTGTCATAGGAGGGTACCCTTTTTATTAAGTGTTTTTTGCATTTGGTCATATGTACACAATAATGGTTATTTATCAGTAATCAACAAATTTTCATTTTCAAATACGTAACATGATACAATATTCACACAGTCAATAAAACTTGGCTCAGGAGAAAAGTTCTTCGGGAACGGCCGGGTTTCGAACCGGGTACCTCTTGGTTGGTGGTCTTGCGTCGTAACTCCTGAGCTACCGGCCGCCCACCTACTGTTACTTCAAATCTTCCTCATTTGCTGAGAAACTCTCGAACCACCGCTCATTATTTCCAGTCTCCCTAATCAGATCAGAAGCTCACAAATCATTTCTGCGATTCCAAGTCCGGTTTGGTATTTTGGGTACTTTTTTGAATCCTGAATGAAGAGCGGAGGCAACTGCCCAATGTTTGTTCACTAGACCGGTGATTGTAGAGTAGGCTGCAACTTGAGCGTGACAAATCCATCTCCTGGGTTTAGAGATTTTGTCTCAGCGTCTCGTGTACCTTGAGGACGCAACATACTTCAGTTGATAGTAGTCGAGGATCCAATGAGCTTCTACAAAAATGTTGACAATCTTTGCACAAGCTCTTTCGTAATTTTGTTGAGGAGATACCAGACTATACACAGGTGTTTCTTTGACGAGTCCTTTCCCTGGGTGTCTGTTTTTGGATCCGTCACTCTTTCTTCCTCTTTTGGTGCAGTTCGAAATATTTCATAATTTTTGTTAAACATGTCTTTCATTTATTTACTTCCGGGTTTTGTAGCATTTTTCTTGCATTGATTTGATTGATTTTTCTTGTTCTGTTTGTGTGTCATTTTGTCATTCTGTCAGTCTCCTTGTGTCAGGTGTTTTGAGAAAAGAGACAATTTCATTCTACTTTGCTGGCAAGTGAAATAAAATAAATAATCCACTTTGTTAGTCCATTTATCCGTGTTCTGAATTTACATCAGCCTCCCCTGATTTACGTTGTCATCTAGAACAAAGAACTTGAGACATAGAGTCCGTAAGAAAGAGGGGGGGGCAACGACGATCACATCCAAAATCGTTGAAAAGTAGGTAACATGACTGTACTCCTTATCATCTTTGCCCCTAAAAGTGTTTGATGAAACAAGATGTTATTGTTCGATGGAGACTTATTTTGGTGAACTTTGTTCAAAGTAACAGCCCTCTGTTGTAGATTATGTGATCCAAATAATACTTGCAGATACATTTTGAATTTCATCATATTCTTTCCTTGAAGTAGTCGGATTTATATTTTATTCAACCTTGAAAATTTGATCCCGTGTTTGCTACCGACCTAAAACTTGATACCATCTCATGCTTATACAGGACGTCCTGGTATGCATTCAAAATGGTAATTCTCACCCATTTCCCCAAAATCAATGACGCACAGGGGTGTTCTACACTAAGTATTTTGAAATGTTATTCTTGAGGCCTTACAAAGCCCGTTCATCAAATTTAAGCTCTACCTATCTATAGAATGGCTCCGGGTTAAAATCAAATTTTCCTGGACTAATTTCTTTTTGGAGAACTTGTGGCATGGCATATAGCAGTTGTATTTTTCTATGCTCGGTATACATTGGAAGGAAGAAAAAAGTAGCCAATCAAGGAAATGGCTTATGAGCGACAGAGAGAATATCCGGGGTGAGAATCAAAGTAATGGAAATGCCAAGAAGTATACTGGCCGGTAACGTCGCCTCCCTAAATCACGAAACTAATAACAGCAATAACACTAATTACATCGGAAGATGTCATAATTCGTACTGTGATATGATTTAATAAGCTCACACCCTTCCAGTCCCTTTTCTGCTGCTGCTGCCGGGCTCATCACCGCATCCCTTCTGGTGCTTCCAAAATCTCTCCCCTTTTGTATACCACCACCAGAACTCCAACTGATGCCATGCCACTGTGGAATTACACCCCTGGAATGGAGAGTTTGAAGGATCCGTGTACTACGGCTCGGCTCGGTCGACCGAGCGGCGACCGCCCTATCAGATTTCCAATAAATTTCCTAGATATGGCAATATCTACGATATCATAATTGCGTTATGGTGAAGTTAGTTACGACCTGTAGCAGCCGTACGACACCGGGCCGCTCATAGCTTACCGCATTCGGGCTTCCTTATTTGTGTGTGTGTGTGTCCTCTCCCCCTCTGCGTGTGTTAGTTTATGGGGAAGAGTATTTGCTCTCCTGTGGGTTCCTGCAATTACGTCAGGACACCGGAGAGGCTTGACCTGCGGCTGACCCTATATAGCACACACAATATTAGGCACACAGAACGGTTCGCGAGGTGCTGTGTTGCTTCCGCCCTTTTGCCGAAACTTCATTTCATATACAACAAATACACGTCTAGTTATAAACTTGCTCAACTTACGGGGAAATTCATCAATTTGTGTAGTAGTAGTGTTGCGAGCACTCTGGAAGAGATTTCAAATCCTACACAATAGCTCAGCTCGAGAAATTTCACAAGTATCTCAATAATGACAATAATAAGCAATAAAGTCTCCAGTGTAGAGGATGCGAAATTGGAGCAAGACTGGTTGTCAACGTGTAATCGCTTCGAACAGTCTATCTCTAGTAAAAGTGAAGCACCAATCAGGTATCTACTAACTGTTTCTGAAGTATCAATTGCACTATACTTATATTGATTGCTGGCTTGTATCGAAGCCTCTTAGTATCATGGTTGAATGAATCCCGATAGCAGAGCCACTTGTATGCTTTGTCGCTGCTGTGCCGTAAAAGAAGTACTTGGGTACTTCTGTTGTACACTCTTTTCATTTCAGTTGTATGTTTTGCTCCCCGTGTAACTTACTTTTTGCCATCTCTCAAGAGATACACGTCATTGTGTCCCTAGGCATCTCTGTACGCAGTCATGAAAGAACGTCCCTTCGTCGTCACTACGTCACTATATTGTGAAATGAGTGTGTGAAGAGTATTGAAGCGAATAAATATCACTCAAAGAAATTTTCAAATTCCCTGTTTTTTTAGAGCTCTCCCACCAAAAAATCAGTTGGGCAATTGCTGTGACATTGCCTCTTTTGTCATAATATCAATTTGAGCGCTACTCATTCTTTGCTTTGGTCGATCCTCAAGTTGCGGCGGCACTTTGCCCCCCAACAACGGTGTCTGAAAGCTTTGCGTGCTCGTTTACACAGCGCGGGTTGGATGTGAGCGATTTGAACCTGGGTGCCCCGTAAGTTGGCAAAGGATGTCGTTACTTGCCGAAGAAAAAACCCACTCTTCTAGTGGGTGAGAAAACGAAAGCAATGGCAAGATCCTCACTAGCGTAAACGACTTTCAACATGTGCTTTGTAGATCCTCATCCATCAAGCCTCCACTTATCTGTGCTACTTGGAGTGCTTTGGCACAATGCGTCTTACCAATTTGACGATCGGCCAAAACCGAAAATGATTCGCGCTAAAATTTAGATTATGATGAAAGTAGAGGAGCGAATGGTTACAGTGGTGCCGTGACCAGGATAGAGTGGTGCTGTGACCAGGATGACAGGTTTTAAAAAGTTCTGAAAATTATAGATGAGAACTGAGAAATGAGAAGAAAAGCACAACAAATAGGGGAAAATCGATGCTGTTTGGATTCTCTTTTTCATGGCTTCAAAACTATGAGAGATTGGAGTCGTCAGGGGGCACAGTTCCACCCAAGAGAGGATTGTAAACCGAGGGACATTCTGTCGCCGTCCGCGACCATCGGTGTCTACCTGCAGTCTGCAGTTGCAGCTAATAATAATAATAATAATAATAATAAGTATTCATTCATCTTTGATGCATGTGTACATTAAAACCAAATGTGATGCACTGTAGACTTGTCCCTAACAATAAATTGAATAACAAAAAAGCATAGACAGAAGAAAAAAAAAAACAAGAAAAAAGAACAGATAACAGCAATAACAATAACAACAGTAGATATCAGATTCAGGTACGTGGTAAGGTTAAATAGTATCATTTATTCGGTCAATGCCTGATCTTATTCAACATTAAAAATTCTTCCGTTGTATAAAATTCATTTTTCATGAGAAACCGGCTCAAAACTCTCTTGAAACTGACAAGTGTTTTGATCTCCCCGAACAGCTCTAAACTTTTATTATAGAATTTTATTCCCTGGTATTCTTGAGAGTTTTGTGCCACCTGCAATCTAGAGAAGGGGTGGCGTATCTGGTTACATTTTCTAGTGTCGTGATGGTGCATAGACCTATTTGATTTGAACTTGTGCTCATTAGCTTTAATGTACGTGACTGTTTGCAAAATATATAAAGATGGTAGGGTCAGAATGTGATACTGTTTAAACAGTTCCCTGCAAGATGTCGTACAAGTGACTGATACGTTAATGACAACATCACGTAGTTTTTTACGAACCTGAATTCGTATGATGACGAACCCAAGTTTTACGGAGTGAATGATTGACCCTCAGAAACTTTCTCGCAACCAAGTAGAATACTAGCCGCAGAAAAGAGCCCATTCATACAAGAGAAATGAGCAAACAGTCACATAAAATTATTTAATAATATAGAGCGCCATGATATCACTTCATCACATTTTATTTTGGTGACTTGGTCTGCTTTGGCAGAAACGAAAGTTAAGACTTATTTGGAGAAATATGTGATTTATGCGATGCATTCCGACGCGAACCTCTCCTCGAGTAGACTCTGTTCACGTTCTCCGACTATTCAAACCAAGAAAATTTCTCACCAATCATTGGTGGTTCGAGGTCCACTTCAAATTGTATAGGTCGCCCATTCACTGTGAATAAGCAGAGAAGCCAGCCACGGGCCTGGAGGGCCGTAGAGCTGGAGATTATTATTCTATAGACTGGGCTACTGTAAACGAAACAGATGTTGTTTTGGTCAGTTGAAAGAATGATTTGAATAAACTGTCAAACAAGTCTCATGTCACTTCCGCAAACACATTACGGTGTGCAAAAACATTTGGTTAATTACTTGAAGATACGTCAGTTTAGTTTTCAGTGGCTTTCGCCTCACTCTGTCTCACCTTGTATGAGTTGAGCTTTGCCTCTACATGGACGGTAGAGAATTAAAAATACCGCATTTGGAAATAAATACTAGGTAGGTAGTCTGTAAGCTTAAGGGTATACCATCTCATCGTTAGTATCAGACATAAAACAAGAAGTGTATAAATATTGGAGAGGAATTTAACAAAATGCAGTGATCGCCCTTAGAAGCTTCTCATGGCCATTTTGGCCTGCAAACTTGGCACATGCAGCAGCACACATCAAATAAAATTCTCACCAAATAAATGTTTGTCGGTTTTATTCGTCGTAAAATGTCGATGGTTACAGCGAACGTACGTTTTAAACTTGCACATTGCTGTATAAAATACATCCATAAATGGCCCGCAGATGGCGATAGATGCGCGATAATATCAGCAAGAGCAAAATTGAATTATCGCTTTTACTTTTCTTCAATCGATAAAACATGAACCGACACACATAGTTACTCATTGCTTCCTCATCCAAACAATTATTCCGTTAAACTTCGTACTGGCGCACGGTATATAACGTTCGGCGCTTTCAAGTGCAAGGCCAATAAAATTTATGTATTATTCCCGAAGATAACATAAATCCGGAGCACGGTTTAATGCCGGTCTTCCGGAAGATTTAGATAGTTGTGTTAGATCAGGACATCGAAATTGAAAGTGCTGGAATCCGGGGCCGTTTTGGAGGATTAAAGCGTGGATTTCGGGAGTGAGCACGGCCCTGGCGGTGCTCTTGAAGATATCGCGTTATTTATGTGCATCCCCGGATAGGAAAACGTCGAAAAATGCGAATACATTCTCCTCACATATATACACACGCGAACGGTATAGTAGGTAGTAGTAGACTCTCCTATATATCCGTACCAATGCGAAACCTCTTAGAAATTCTCGTGCTGCGCGAGAGGAAGGAATGAAAAATTGCCGGACGTATTTCAGCATCTTGCGGATTAACACTTCATATTCTTGAGTGGGCAACATATCAGAGACGTGCATGTTTATGTTATTGGTATTTTGCACTGGCGCCATTCTTTACTGCTAACCATAATTTCGCTGTTAACAGCACACCTCCTACTACATTGTACGTTCCCAAATAGATAAGACAGATGATGTGCCCCTAGTATTTATGCAACCAACAAAATTGTTCTACCCAGTGCAGCGTGTAGCCCAATTTCGTGGTTCCCTAGTAAATGTTAATAAAAGTGAATAAGTGTATAAAATCACAGAACGCTCACGTTGCAAGAAAGATGTGATATTAAGGGACATATTTTCTAGCGGGAAAATGTAAAAATGTTGATAAGGCACTCACCTAAATCAACAAGGCTCTGCCATGCTTCTGTCTTTTTGTCATTGTGGAACTTCTAGGTTCCAGTATCTGATTGAATAGTTCGCTTGCGAAGATTGGCCAGTTTGATCGGCTGTGCTATGATTTTTGAAATAATAAAATCAAAAGATCTCGAGGAACTCTGCCATATTTTTGACTGGTGTTTGCAAGATCTTCAATCTATTATTCCAATAGGAAAATACAAGGCAACACCTGACCATAGTCCCAATGAAAATATGGAAGTTCAGCTTTGTCGGATTTCAGGACATGCAAATTCAAACTTCTCGAGCACGTACAAGAAATTTTTCAGGTAAAATAAAGTGATTTGTTCGTCAAAGTGAAGTCGTTTTACGTAACATTTAAATCGAAATTTCAACACAGAGAATTCAGTTTCCAATTTAATATCACATCCAACTTGCTTTGCCAGCTGCATGATTTTTTAGAGTTGTTGCAACGTTGCGCAACATGCCTTGTGAATTTAGAGATGGGAAATTACCGGTTACCTATTTATTCTCTAGTAAAATCACCAAAAATATTAGCCGAAGCCCCGGTTGTTAACAAATTCTCGTTTTTGGTTATAATAAGTGCTATTTACTGACGCCGGTGGTTTAAGATGATACAGAAAGAAGTGAGGAGTACCTTCAAGGTAGTAATGTCAGCTCAGCGGTAACATTAAAAATTCTAGCAGTCCTGGCAATATTACCGGTAATCATGATTCATACCCAAAGCCTGGACGAATAATATCACGTTGTAGTCCGGACGTTGGGTTACAACCTTGCAGAAAATGATCAAAAGATGAGATTTGTCACAAATTTTTATTTGACCTTTGAGCAACTTGACCCGTAACTACTACTATCTAAATTTTGGAACGTATGTTCTACGAGGGGGTCTCTGAGACCCCATTCTATATTTTGCGGGGAAAGGAGTTTTTTTCGTAGAAACAATATAGTAATAGTTGGTAATGTTGTAGACAATAATGAAGATATCAAAAATAACAAAAAAGTCTTCAAATTGTGATGGTACGCCCCTTTCCCCCTTCCCCATTAACATTTTTATTTGTTTAGCCGATTATCATCTGAACTCTATATTGTGCCCGCTTTTGCCAAAACAAGACAAAATAGGGGTGGTTAGTAGGATCCTATGAAAAGCACAAAGGAAACAACACATGGCCTCATCAAGAAGCTGACTGCTTCTTTCTTAGCATGGTGGTTCTTTTATCTCGGGACCCCATATCCACAAAGCAATAAAATATGCCCCGACCCTCGCGCTGTCACCCATACACCACCATCAAATGAGTGACCAGAGAGGTGAGTTTTCTTCTCTCTTCGAACGCAGTGCGACCCCTACGTGTTTACTAAAACACGTGCAAAGACATCGATGTTCAATGGTTCGACACTCAAAGCAAGAGAATAATTTGAAATCACTAAAACGCAGCGCTTGTCTTTGATTGATTTTCAAAATAAAACCTGATTGCCCACAGAACGCCTCTTGAAGAAACGACGGATAAAATCAGAGGACGATGACGGAGGTTCTTCAACAAACCCTAGACAGATCATGTGGTGTAGCTTTTTCTTCTTGATGATCTTCTTTTTCTTCTTGTTGTTCTTCTTGCTGTTAGCACTGAATCACAGCACACAATAGCACACACATCTGTTAGCACCAATAAAAATGATTGATTGATTGCTGTTCTTCTGTTTCTTTTTTCTCTGCTGCTGCCAAGGTAGCTTCAGATGAACCAGACGAAACTTGACAAAGTGTTCAGATCTGTAGTTCAGAGGTAGGAGCAACGCCCCCAGTCGACAAAAAATGAGCAAGGTCCAGATGTTGGTGAGAACGGTTTTGAATTCTTCAAACACGCAACTTTCTTGGAACCAGACAAAAGGCGGACGCCCCTAGATTGCATTTGGTGACGACAGAATTTCGACATCCTGTTGACAACTGGAACTCGTGTAGGCAACCATTGATTCTTGCTCCAGAGAAAACGCTTTAGTGGAACCGGACCGTAATGAAGTCAGAAATGTTGATGAATGGTGATGTTGACATCAGGTAAGGAGTTTTGTCATCATTCGACAAGATGACAATGACGTTTCGTTGTTGTTTTCGATGCCAAAATTGTTGTAGTACCAGATAGCAAGCTAACGGTGATGTTTTGATGTTCTTCTCGTCTCAGCAACTTTTTCTTTGTTCAGTGGTCAGACAGTAGTGTTGAACAAGATGGCGGTAGGGTCGTGCAAGCTGACATTGGTGACATTTCACAAGCTGGTATGACTAGTGGTTGATTGACAACCGCATGTCGGGTCAATGATGTTGTGTGCTTCGACAGATCAGGTGTTGCTTGAATCATGTTTCGTGACGCATGAAACGTTTCGGTTGCCCAAAACTTGCTGGTTTGGCAAGAATCCTCCAATGACTATTCGTGAATTTTTCTGCGATGGCAGGATCAGATACATCATCTCGTCCGTTGTCATGTGGAAAAATCCGTTTTCCGGAGAATCATTTCAACATCAGGTACAAGCGTCTACAACATTAAAGTTGGCATTCATCAAACAAAATCAGAATCAGCAGTAAATGGTCCACACAAAAACAAAGAGAGATATTTCAACATCGGCCCCTTCTTGGTCTAAATGGTTTGACAAAAACAAACAACTTCTTCAAGGTTTTCCTTCGTGAATAACGCCAATTTGAAAAAAACAGAATTTCTGAACAATTCCTCATCTTGAACAATCCGGATTAGCAAACAGAAAAACTCGCTCCTTTGACAATCCTTGGACAATCCGGATTTACGAAATCAAAACAATTCGTCGGTGGTGGATAAACCTGTTTTTTGTCTCCGTGAACAATATTCCCATCCTCCATAAACAATCCGATAAAAACAAAAAAAAAACTTGGCCCGCTACGATCCCTCCCACACTCTGAGCTTCCTCCCACAGCGTCCCTCTCCTTTAAATGATCCTGGTCACGGCATCACTCTGTGATGGTACGCCATCCACCCTCGCCTGTCCCATTAACATTTTTATTTGTTTGGCCGATGATCTTCTGAAGTCTACGTTGTGCCCACTTTTGCCAAAAACGAAAACACAGGCACCAGCAACACCGAAACGCACACATGTCTTCAAGAGGCTGTACGCGTCTCTCCTAGCATGGTGGTTCTTTTATCTCGGGACCTCATATCCACAAAGCAATGAAATATGCCCTGACCCTCGCGCTGTCACACATACACCACCATCAAACGAGAGACCAGATAGGTGAGTGTCTCTTCTCTCTTCGAACGCACTGCGACCCCTACGTGTTTGCTAGGACACGTGCAAAGACAACGATGTTCGATGGTTTAACACTCGAAGCAAGAAAATAATTTGGAATCACTAAAACGCAGCGCTTGTCTTTGATACATTTTTAAAATTAAACCTGAAGCCGTATTCTCTAACTCGCTATGCACTCGAACCGACAGATATCGCTATCGGTAGCTAGGCAAGCACCATGCGAAAGTTCTAACTCGTGAACCAAACTATAGCTGGAGTCATCAAAGTCACCATTACAACATGTACAGGTGATCCACTAAGATTTTACCCCCCTCTCTGTTGGAATTTTTCCTGTTGGAATAAATTGATGAGGAAAAAAATTTTTCTCAATTATTTTTTCCGTAGAAATGAAATTTGTACACCAACATTTTTTGTATCCTATAGTATATCCAGGGTGATCCAAAAAAAACTTTTTTATTTTAGAATTTTTTTCGACACCTTGTATCTGAGTGATAAGAATGATGCGGCTTTTTCTTCTGGATTCAGATAGGTGATTTGATATCTGGATAATATCATATACAGAGTGTTTACTTTTGCACTTCTCACCGCAGATTTCTTCCCGCCAAATTTCGTTCAACACCGGAATGGTCGATTTTTATCAGGGACCCGGCCCCAAATGAAATAAGGGTTCCGGTCCGGTCCGGTTCGGAACGAGATCGAAAATTTGGGCTCGGGTTCTGACCACACCATTCTAAAAATATTTCGGTCCGGTCCGGTCCGGTTTTTTTGGTCCAAAAGGGTTTTTTTCGGTTCGGAAAAATAAGGTTGTTACTTTGAAATCTAAGAAGCCCGCCTATGCTGAATTTTAGCCAATTTAGTAGAATGGTTTGCAATTATGTATTACAAATTTTCAAAAATCTAAAAAAGTGAACTTTGACACCTGTACCTATCTTTCTTGGGAAGCAAGTTCAAGACATGTTTGTCATATTCTTCTGGATCAGGAGGATGAGCAGAATCTCATATCAAAGTTTGTTTGATTTAAATCAAACTGAAAAACCCTTTATATTCTTAAAATCTCCTGATCAATCTATCCTGAAGTCTTATTTCAATAAGTGAGAGATATGTTCACGTGAGTAGCGAATCACTTATCTCATAATGGGGAGTTGCGATTTCACGCTTCGTTTTGCGCAACGTACGACGCAAACACGAAACATGGACGGAAACATGAAAATTTCCCTGTAACTAAGGAATTCCAAATAACAAACTCGCCAATTTTCCCCTTACCTTGAGAAAACAAACTAGTCATTTTAAACTAGGTAAACACTCAACTTTTTTGCTTTTTGCCTCATGGTGATATGATTTTTACGCGGATTCGGAAATTCACAAGCTCTTGCCTATCCCGGGAGTCACGAGGCGTGCGTGGCGGGCGCGGGGTGAGAGGTCAGTTGGTAGTGGCGCGAATGTGCCCATCTCTTCGTTGGTTGTGGAAAAGCGCAGGTATTGCGCGACGATAAGACAATTATTTAATTGATTATTTACATAGCAAGACATGAAGTAAAACTCGAAAAAAAAATTTATAGCGAGAACCGAAAAGAGCCCGAAAAAACCGAAAAATATTTTAAGGGTTCATGTTCGTTTCCTAAAATTCATGAAACATGGAATATGGGTTCAGTTTCGGTTCGGGTCCAGATAAAAATTACGGTTCCGGTCCGGTTTTCGGTCCGAAATCGGTCCGGTCCGGGTCCCTGATTTTTATTGATGAGAATTCGGCAACATGTGTCCTAGATGTCCCCTGCCTGTTCCGGCGTTTTTCTTGAAAAAAATTTGGCAGGGGAAAGAAGAATGAGAAATTTGAGGTGAGAAGTGTGAAAATCAACATCCTGCTCCATATGATCTTATTCAGAAATCGAATTATATATCGGGACTCAGAAAAAAAAGCCGCATCATTTCCAATATTTAGATACAAAGTGTCAAACAAAATTGGAAGTTTTTTGAAACACCTGTATATGTTTTCCCACCAATTTATACCAATGGAAAAAATTCTAACAGGAGGGAAGTCTTGGTGGATCACCCTGTACATTCACAATGTAATTTTTATCGAGAAAAACTAAACCGCTTTTCCATATAGCTGCTTTATGTAATTCACGTAATCCATGGAAATTAAAATGAAAAATAATGAAAGTTACATGTGACTTATGAAAATAACTTGAATTTTATCAATTATACATAAATGACACGTGCTTGATAATTTCACTATTTTAATACTACTATCTAATATTACTTTTACTTATTCTATTTATTTTACTAATACTACTATTTGACTGGCTCAAATATGAACAAGTACTTCAGGACAGTGGCGCCGAATAGACTTTATTTTGTGGCGCTCGCCATACCTCAAAATGAGGGGGGGGGGTCTGGAGGAGAGAAAAAAAGGAAAAAAAGGAGAAGAACAAAGGGAAAAAAGGGAAGAAGGGAGGAAAAGAAAAGGAAGAGAGATTCACCCACCAAATCATTGGATATTAGGATTATTAGGTACATTGAATCTGAATGACGGTTTGTTTACAATGTAGGTATAGGTACCGTATGATAAAAACCATCAAGTTAGTGTGCAATTTTGTTTTTGCTCTTTTCAAATGTTGGTAGTAGGTCCTGCAATAATTTACTTCAGAGAGTGACATCCGCAATTCTGCATGCTATTTGGGAATCTTTAACGCATGTCGGTAAGGAATACGACTAGGTACTCTCCGTTTCCCAATTTTGTGCCATTTTAAAAATAACTTTCGATAATGGAAGCTTTTTATTCGAAATTTGAAAAGATAATGAAATCTATGGGCAATTTGGTCACCGACTTTCCTTCTTTTGCTTATTATTGTTAGTATTATTATTATTATTATTCCAAAAAAATTTGCCTGCGGCGCCAGCTGAGGGGCTGTTAGACCCCCCGGCCCGACCGTTGCATGGCAAATGGGGGGGGGGTCTAAAATTTTCTTCGCCATAGTAACTTTTTATGAGTTCGGCGCCACTGCTTCAAGAACGCATCCACACCAAGCAGAACATACAAAAAATATATATAATAATAAGCGCGCAAAGGATGAAATTTAGCTCAACATTGGTAATATGCATGACGCTGCAGAACTCACGAAGTTGGGTGTAAAAAGGCGATATGGATCTGCATCCGCGACACCGAGAACAGAGCTATACATATTTCAGTATCATCCCCATCCGGCTCTAACTTCACGTAAATTACTGTAAAACTTATTCCAAGTGTCTATATGAAACACGTCAGTTTGAATCAGAAAACTTTTGGTGGCACCAGGCCCTAATTGCGAAGTTGCCTCGGAATTATTTATGTCATTGTTCCAACAATTGATTAGTTAGTAATCCAGAGCGAAAGTCCTGGAAAGTCCTTGGGAATTGGTTATTCTCATACAACATTATACAACTCACAAACCTTGGAGTTTCTCGCATCAGGAGAGGACCCACGATGAAAAACGCCGCTCTTGTTACATAATGCTTTTTGCGGCAATCACTACTCGAAGTTTTTCTTTGAGCTTTAAAGGGTCTTACTATACGTTCGAGACGCGCAGTAAGTTATTCCGGAAGCCCTACTATATACTGGGAGGATTAATTTTGAGACACCCCTTCAGTCATAGGCTCTTTCGACGCTCATTAAACTCGAACGGCACACAATATTAAAATTAAATATTTTCCGACGGCATCAAGGACCTAGAGACGCCGGGGCGTGCTAAACTGTTTTCCGGGATTTAATATAAATGCAGGGGATTCTATTGAAAATAACGACGTCAACATCGCTCCAGTTTTAGGGGCGGGGGGATGTGACGCGGCGCCGGCACAAAGGGTCGCGTTATCTACCTAAAAATTATTGGATTAAGCCGTTGGTGCGAGCTTACCGTAACTGACATCGACTTTCATTATTCTTTCAGATTTGAGTGATATAATTAGAGTCGAATGTCATTAGTTTCTCTCCGGAGCGCTCGCGGGTTGGTTGGTTCTTCATCAGCGAAGACGTAATGGCGGCAGGCTAACGGCTGTAATCTAGATTAATTAGATGCTAAGTAGAGAAATTCCTAATAATTTGCAGGCCGACCGTCCCCTCTGGCGTCTTTAAACTTCATCAATACTCTCTGATTCCTGGTCGTTAGGTAGAGATGCCTAATCCGCAGATCTCATTGGCCGTCAAAAAGCCACAAATAACAAAATAATACAACATTCATGCATTATTACTATGTATTCTTGAATTATAATGGTGAGTAGTTTATGAATATCTGGATTACTTTAACAGAGTTTGTACAAAGTTTAAGGGCTGAAGTCATGACGCTATGTCATAAATTGAACTTTGTATACAGGGTGTTCTCAAACTTAGGGTAGAAAATTGAATACCAGGCAGAGAAATGCTCCAAAAGATCCAAGAAAAGGTGAAAAAACTTGATTTCTATTATTGGGAATATGGAGGGTCAGCAGGTGGTCCCAATTCGACCACTTTTATTTTTGTTATTTGAAAAAAAAAATTAGTTAACTCTTCTTATCGGACCAAAAAGAAAATTTTTCCAACCTTTGAATGTGTTTTGTAATTTTGTTTGAAGTACTGGGTGAGTAATAAATCCTGAAAATCTACTTTTCCTCGAAAATGCGCGTGTGAAGTTCGAGACGTTATAAAACTGACGTAGAACAGCAAATAACATAAATAGTTCCGATATGGAATTTTTCGCATGCCTTTTTGAAGAGAACTGGATTTCCAGAGCTTACGATTCACCCTGTATAGTAAATAAAATTACAAAACACATTCAATTTTTCGAAAACATTGCTTTTTGATCTGTTGAAAAGAGTTTGCTGAAATCTTTCAAAATTACGAATGAAAATAAAGGGGGTCGGAGGACCACTTTCTGACCCTCCATATTCTTGAATATAAAAGCCCTGATTTTTTTTTAACATTTTTCTGATACTCTTGGAGTATTTCTCTAACTGCGGTTGAATCTTTCACCTCAAGCTTGCAAACACCCTGTATAATGTTGAAGCTAGTTTGAACTTGGTTGACGTCATCCATATCATACAACACCAATTCTTCGCTATAATCTGACATAAACATTATTTGTTCCAAGAAATTGTTTTATTGGAAGATATTATTATAAATTTGCGTTAGGTACTTACAAACTAAGAGACGATAAACGCAACACATCATCAATTACGGCGTGTAACTATAATTGATCATTATCACAATACAGGGTCTTTTTTAGCAATGTCACTATTCCGGAAGCTTCTGGTGAACAAAGTACGCAACTTTTTGACAAGGGTATGGCAGCATCTTGTAGTTTACAGTTACAAGTTTTGTTTGACACTACAACCATGGTTGGTAGTCATCAACTTCGTGTACACGGTGCCAAGAGCCTTAAAGTTGCAAATTTTTTGTTCCTTTATTTTGAAATTCAAAATTCTCCTCCTTTTCTGTACCAATTCACTTGAAACTTGTAACAAATTGAAATTTAGAATTTGAATTTTGATACGGTGAAATTTGTCTTCGTGCAACTTGAGTCTTTAATCAGAAATGCAGTGCTCGGCGGGTGTCACAGGATCTCGAAACGTAACTTCAGTGCAGATATTTTTGATTCTCTTCTCAAGATAACGAATATACCTGATCACGACTGTGAATACCTGGTCTTTGAGAATGCCTACAAAGAAAAAACAAAGCGACTTTTCAACACTGTTTCCTTCTATGGCCAAGCACAACATTTTGTTCTGTCGCACCGTGCAGACAAAGTTGATGGCTGACAACTGTGGTTGTAATGTCAAACAAAACTTGAAACTATAAGTTACAAGATGCTGCCATGCTCCTGTTGATAAGTCTCTTACTTCGCCTGTCAGAAGCCATTCAAATAATGACATCCATAAAAAAGACCCTGTACAGATAAATCATCGCACTCAAGTATCGCACTCAAGTATTGCACACCGCTGTGGTCACACTGTCGATGTCGTTCTGAATTGAACTCTTGTTACGGGTTTTTGGCAGTGGGTGGTGGTAGACGATAGGGGAAAGGTTTTTTGGAAAAAAAGCTGATGACGGTCAGCTCGGCGCAAAGGCCTCTACGGCTAGCATCAAGGCGTCTGGGTGGTTTAGCCATGTATTGTGTGTTTTATTAAATACTATAGATCACTTTCAAGTGAATTTAAAAGGCTCACCACTAGTCCAGGAAGTGTCTTGGGTCTAATTTTGTGTCTCAGGAGACGGCGTTTTCTGGTGAAGTCAGCAGGACGGATACAGTAGACGTTGCGGCCGCTAGAGGTACTACTTTAATTATTGCTGACGAGACTTCTTGATGCAAAGGTCAATTTATTTCTGGTCTTCACCTATATGTGCATACGTAGCGCATCCATCATTTTTCAAGCAAGCGTGCTCGAGTGGCGGCCGTCTGGCCACCTCACTACTTACCTAGTGTTTGCATAATTACTACAAGCGTCAAGGCCTGGCCATCAGACGCCTCTATTTTACCTCGATGATGCCAATAAAAAAACGTTACTGGGACTGAAACGCACCGCTTGTACGGGTCGAAAACACGCGGAGGAAAAATCAATAAGTGTATTGGGAATTGAGCGGGCGATGCAAGTTCACCACATGGTTAAAAGATGTCGCTAGCCGTGTAATGTCCACGCAGAAAGTTCGAGGCCTGGTATAAAACAATTTAGCTATAACTCTTTGGTCACTCTCAAATATACACCGAAGACGAGCCGATGTCCGTGTGCTCCGCCGCAACTCGAAATTACGTGGTCTCTCTGTGTGCCATTGACCGCATATCGGCGTTCCCAAATGAAATGCGCGACAATATTTCCGACGTCTGATTACCGATACGCTCATCGCCACACGCGCCACCATGCACAGTCCAGCCCGCCATCGAAGAGATTTCCATCCACGCCGTGGTAGGATTAGATGTGATTTGCACCGTCTACATCAAGCTCTTCATCATCGGGAGTCACACCACTCGCGCTTGATTGTTCATTCCATATTTCTAAATACCGGAATTGCACATTTGCTCGCGTTCGCGTGAAAATTAGTATCAAGTTTGTTGGATTTTGCACCGGTACGCACCTCATTTCTCCTCCGGGATTAAATTGCGTTGTACGTTGGGAGACGTCTTTTACCAGGGAGTTTTTAAGCTAAAGCAAGAGCCTTTGGACCGTGTGGGTATCGCGAGTAACCGAGGTAGACCTGAGTGCGTCATTTGCCTCCGAAGAGATTGTATAATTTCATATCCATGGGGTTGGAACCCTTCACACAGAACGCTGCCTGTTGGAAGAGGAACCTGCATCGAACACTTGCATTTATCTCTGATAACAAGCTCCGTGGCGACGTGTCCTGATCTACCTTCGGGCTGTGTCTTGATCTTCCGGTGTCATGTGTCCTGATCAGTTTCGGGCTGTGTCTTGATCTTCCGGTGTCATGAGTCCTGATCGACTTTCGAGTCGTGTCTTGATCTTCCACCGGACGTGTCCTGATCTGTCTCGGGCTGTGTCTTGATCTTCCGCCGGACGTGTCCTGATCAGTTTCGGGGTCGTGTCTTGATCTTCTCCAGCTGGGCTGAGCTTCAGTGCTGGATGCTAGTGCTCGCAGAACGGTACCTCGCGGTGGAAAAGGAGCGATCTTGTGGGGTGGGGTAGACGACCTACGATTGAGATTTACAATGTCCTAGAAAGCCACGATCGACACGGGGGTAGACTTCAACCTCTCAGTGGGTGGTACCTGCAGTCCAGGGGTTGGGGTTGGAACTTCGACAGAGCTTTGAGTGACACTTCCGAATACGCGCTGCTGAGTTTAGGGAATCGCGAAACGAGGAACTGGAAAGAACTAAAATCGCGTTTGTTGAAACCAGGGTTCGGACCCTGTCCTAGAGTAGCAATTGTTAATAATAATCGGTTTAGGGCAACGACCCCCCCCCCCCTCCGTGAGACTAATTTGACTTTGTTTTAGCGTGCAACTGCAGTTACTTAGATTTCCATGTTGGTTGGGTTATTAAGTACAAGAGAATCATTATAAAATGACGGATGTTATGGAGAGGAGCTTCACCTAGAGGGACGTCTGGTTTGGGGTCGCGTAACACTACTTAATTTGTTGCAGTATTCCCATGAAGTTAATAAATATTGTTTAATCGTGAGATGGAGAGCGGTTCTGATAATTCCCTGGACATTCGACGACGCGACGCTTCGATAAATTTGTACCTATAATGAATTGTTACGGCTCAATAGTTGATTAGCGATCTGATATTTATTTATAGGGAAAAATAGTTGTTTCGAAGCCTTCTCGCGTTAGTTCGTCGGCGAGCACCTTTGTAGGTTTTTAGCAACAATGGGGTTCACTTCACACAAACAGAACGGGGTTCAATCCGAAGGGCTTTCACGTGGGAGAGTTTGTACCTTGACTTGAGTAATTGTTCGCGTACACCATTGGTTCCGAAGTTTTTGGAAGGGTGAAATTTGGTTTTACATTTCCGGCTATAGACACTCGCGGTCGTGAAATCCTTCTAAGCTTCAAGGGCAATTCAAGGTGAAAATAGGTCCAGTTCTCCACAAGGGCACAGGCCATATCCAATCCCTTCCAAAACGGGCAAAAGATTAACATAGCCTAAAAAGAGTCATGCAAAAAGAATAGTCCAGAAAATAAGAGACGCAGCCTTTGAAAAGACTTCACAATAGGAGGAGCCCCGCACACACCGGCCCACGAACTTAGATTGTAGGGAACAGGGGACAACAGAAAAGAGAGGGGGGAGTTCCCATCGCTCGCAAAAGTCACTCAAACCCTTCTTCGGTGTCTAGACGCTGGGCCTAACCCTAACATAACCTATAACACTAACTTAAATGTTGAACCGGATGAATCCACGATAAGAATTTCGAACCACGCAACCCAAACAAAGTTTAAATGTTGGTCAAGGTGTAGAATCAGGTGTCCATCGGGGTATTGATGTGTGATGGCTTTGAAATAATTATTAGGGGAAAATCATCTCTTAGGGAACACTTAGAAAACTTAGCTATCTTAGTTACCAGCGTTGAGGTAGGGTCAGTTATAGGAACGAGCCTTTATTTAAACACTTTGACATGTAAATAGAAGACAATAGATTGATTTTATGTTACAACTAATTTTTGTGTCTTACTGCGTTCAAACTAGAGGTTAATTCGATCTCAACACGCCCAGGATCTCTATCTTCGAACCACAAGAAGGATGCACAACAGGATGGTGTCCTGATACTAGACGATCACCGGCCAAAGCAGTCCCAAGAGCGGGAAAAGTGATTTAATTCAAATAAGTTGAATTATTTGGAGTATGTTGGGTTGCCTATCCATCCAGGCGCAGAAGCTAAAGAGTTGGGGGTGTTTCAGGACCTTAGACTGTTTTATTGGATGATCAGGGGTTACCTCCGAAGCCTGCACCTAATCGAACTAACCTCTTGGCGCCCGCGGACTTATCCAGACTCCCCCTTCCCAGAGCTAGCTGGTGCCCGCCGGCCCCGCTCACCGTCGTGACGTCATAGGGACAAAAAAACGGTAGCACTCTTCTCTCCTAGCTAAGCCACTCCTTGTATTATACCCGCTTGTAAATGCGCACAATAGAAGCGAGATTAAGTCCGAAGAGGACATGGAGCGGCAGATGGGTAATATCCCTGTGAAAGACCTGAAACTTTAGATGGAGAAGGTCGTGGTGGCTCAATGACGCCTTTACTAAGAAGAATTATGGAAGAATTCCACAGTTATGGAAGGACAGATCGAGCAGTTGAGTAAGAATATCAGTGCCACAACACTGTTGATATGTTCTCCTTCTGTGTAATATATTCTTCAATATCAACAGTATCACTGAACTATTCAGCAACATCTCTCTTTTCAATGCTGAATCTTGAAGTAAAATCTACTTGCGATTGGCTCAGTCTTCAGGGGGACCTGGACAATTTGGTTGTGTGGTGTTCTGACAACGGCTGGACCTTGAATATATCAACAAATGTATCCAGTTTCAGGCACCGATCAGGTTCGACTATGCCATCCGAGAACACATTCTTAAACGACCTAAGTTGATCTGAATTCCCAGACTTGAGTATACTCTTAGATTGGGTTTGTTCTTTCTCTCAAAATAAAAGAAATACCTCGCAATAATGCAAACAAGGCCCTAGGCTGCATTGGCAGAAATTTAGGATTGTTCCGGGAGAGAGTGACACACTTGTCGTCTTTTATAATGTGCTAGTTTTATCCCGTCAGAAATAGGCTTGTTGCGTCTGGTCTCCATTCTACGCTAAGTAGTAATACATTGATCAGGTGGAGTGTATCCAGAGGACGTTTCTTAGGCGTTTGACCTTGAATGAAGCTCATCCCGATCGTGGTTTCTCCATCAGAATGTGCTTCAGAGAAGGTTCTATTTGGAAGGGACCCTTAGGTAATCCAGTTTCCATGGGGTCATGCACTGCCACTTTTGTCCGCTGAAAGGCACTACCTCAGCTGGTTGATTGACGGCCGTCATTTGTCGGAAACGTCTTTCAGTCTTATCACTCATGGCGGCTTTGCAGAACTTCGTTTGTCACCGGCGACAGTCCCCCACTCCACTGTAGTTGAATAATTTGAACGACACGACGACAGAAACTCGTGTCGCGGGAATTATGGAGGGAGGTAGGGTAGTACAGGCAGATCGAATCCTATTGGCCAGCGACACTGTCGCCGGCGACATACGAAATTCTGCTAAAGCGGCTTCACAGAGCTTCGACGTGTCGCCGGCGACATTCCCCCACCATGACACCACAGCTGTCGCCGGCGACAGAAGACTGCAAAAATTGGTGTCGCTCGCAACCTCGAACGAGTTGGCGGGATTTGATAGATTGATAGAAATTCATTCACCAAGCTGACAACGCAGTAACGCACGTGCTCGAAAATGTCTAACAATTGCCAATGTCCCTCAAAAAATTGTTTCATCTGATTCCACGGGTATATCTGCTAATAATTCGTCTTTTCCTTGGAAGTGCCTTGTTGAAAGGCGATTTGCTTCGGAAAATGTGGTTGTTGAATGGGTGCTTTTCACCTGCTTCTCTATCTCTGGTCTCGTGGGAACATGATTAGCAGGCAACGTAGAAGCGCAGCACAGGCTATCGTGGAAAGAAAGCACGTGAACGTGGTGAACAGTTTGAGCAACGCGACCGAAGGCGAACCCTAAAAAGTCGTTCTGTGCCATCGTGCCCAATCAATTTCTGTCCGTGTCAATAACTTGACGCAATCTTCACCGGCCAATGATTGACTGATGACTGCATGCGGTCCATAACCACCCAGCGACACGCGACACGGTTTGTGTAGTTGGAAAATCCACACTACACACTACACAGCGATACCAAATGGAAGGGGTGGGCGACAGAATGGAATACACCCGATTCTGGCTCCCTATTGGTTGATGAAGTGTCGCCGGCGACACGTCGAAGCTCTGTGAAGCCGCTTTTAAGCAGCCATCAGTCGGGAAAGTCAAATCTGACCTCTCTTTTTCTGACTGCGGTCAATGTTCCGTCATGGTTCTGTCAGTGTGAAGTTGTCAAACGAAGTAATGGAAGAACGAGAGATTTTTGTCTGCATTTGCTATTATTAGGTGAATGGCGGCCCATAAGTAACCTGTAGTTGTTGCACTCGTCTTTCCAGGCCTCTGTGTTGTAGGCAGAGCAATAAAAAAATTAATGTAGAATTGGTCCATCTGTGGCTTTGTCAGTATAAATTTAAAGTTGTTCCAGTCATACCACGTATTTGTTGTTTAAAAAAAAAAGGTTAAATTGACACTTGCTTCGGGGAAGACCCTCATCATCAGAAAACTATTTGAAGTGTATAAATTGCTTGTTTGTGAAAGATTTTTTGTAAAAATTGCCAATTTTTAACGGCAAAAAACAACGTCTTCCTCGAATCAATTGTCAATTGAACCTTTTTTAAAAAACAACAAATACGTGGTGTGACTGGAACAACTTGAAATTTAATAAAAAAAAATGGCGAAGGGTACATGGAAGAGAGATCTTGAGATCGTACTTCACAAGCTTCCAGCTGTTGATAATTTTGCGACATATGGTTACATAAAAGTCCAAGTTCAACTGTTCAAGACTTACCTGGCGTTCAGGCTGAACCATTTTGAAGAGGACATGAACCGAGCAAGCTTGTGAAGTGTGTCTGACTGGCTGCAAACTGCAGAACACGCTGCTCAGCGGCATGCCAATGTATAGCTGTCGCTTCCTCTGTAGGTAGGTACCCTGTATGCCTGTACTGGCTTCAAGGGCAAACCATATCGCAGAAAATCATATAGACGGACGGTATGGTCAAGGTATCAAAGTTATTATTTGATGTCTTCTAGCATCGTTTCGTGATTCATGTCATTCAGAACTCATGATCAACTTTCAAAATTGGCAAGCAATGTCATCCGCGATGTTTTGGTTTTGGTACGAGTATATTTGAACGGAACAGGCCCTTACGTCAATCTGCCAACAGTGGTGGCGACCTCTACGTTGTGTTTTACAAATGCATGGCCCCATTAGAACTCTCCTCCCGATGGGTAAGCCACCTTTAAAATCTGGTGTACACTTCCATGGGAATCATTAGAAATCATTTGGAAATCATTTGGAAATCATTGGAAATCTTTGGAAATCCTTGGAAATCTTTGGAAATCAATGGAAATCATTTGAAAAATCATTGAAAATCGGTGTACAAAAATTCCGTCATGGTTTACCCCTCGTCTCCTCTCAACCGGGTCTGCTTCAGCTTCAACAAGATTCAGAAAGACTTCCACATATTTCACAATTGCGTGTGTTTAGGCAGATGTAGATGTTGACGTTGACTTGTCATAAGACCAGTAGTGATTGGTTCGTTGATCAACAAAAATTAATAATGAAAATAATAATAATAATAATAACGTTTCTGCGATCAGAGTTGTCGTATACTTGAAATAACAATCCATCAGTATGTCGTGAATAAAATAGACAAGGGAGTATTTCCAGACGAGCTGAAGAAGGTTACTCACCATGGGTTTGGTAAGGCCGTTTTGTTGTAGAGAGTATTGAGGAAACAAAAAGTGAATCACCGTTCTGGTATCGGGAGTTTTATCCCGCAAGCTGTCGGGAAAATATGCAAACAGGTGATGCCTGATGGAGAGTGTAGAGGTGTCAATGGGGTATTCTTGAGAATTTACGAGAAATGATGCCGGCGAGAAGAGAAGAAGCGCGCACGGGCATAAGATGTAATCAGTACGAGAACATAAAGTTCATTTGGGAACAAGTCATGAATTGGCCCTTATCTCTCCGGTCCCAATTTGGCTTGGCTATAAGCTTCATGTCGAAAGGTCTACATATCTATCTGGTTCTCTAGTTAATAACGCAGTTATCATTGCGATAGCGGTGCGGTAATGAAACTGTCCCATTTACCGAGGCCTGTGTAATATTAAGCACTACATTATGCTCTCATGGCCGCCTTATACCAACCTTAGACGGGTGTGCTCTCATTAAATTTTACGTAGCAGTACCAGCGCCAGCCAGGGCAGGCTTCAGCTCGACTACTGCGGCACCACCCCCGACCCGTCATCATCATCCGGCTTCTGTGTAACTTAGCACACTTTTCGCCAGCTAAGCCCCTATTACAAGGGGGAATTGATTATCGTTAGTATGGATACTTGGCAACATGCGCAATTTTATTTTAGCCTCTTTTCCTCCGCGGGACCATAAAATGTCTCCAACAGATTATTAACGCCGTTGAAAAATTGACCTCTGAAATCGCCCCACCCCGGCGCGTATAAGTTGGTGTGCGAATTTTCAAGAACAATTCTGAAACTATCGCCCATTAAAGCAGGTAGTTGCCTAATATTTCACTTTTTTATTACGAAGAAAACTGCGGGACCGGCTTGAATAACTGCTACCATTGTAGCTGCTGGTTCAGAAACGTTGCGCTGCAATGTACTGTTAGTGCAGTTGTAATATTGTACCTACCTTGAGAGAAATGGGAAAAAATAATCGAACTTTTAACTTGGAGACTTTTGGGATATGCGGGAAGTGAAAAACGTAATTTATGTGAGTAGGTTACCTATGAAAATAACACTTTATCTACCGACTTTTAGGGATTCACCAACAGCTTAAAAAACTAAAGCTCTTTTCAGGTATCTGTTGGATCGATGGATCCTTGTAGGAAAGTTTTGATTGGTTAGAGGAATCAATTACCTCTAAATGGGGACTTTCCGATCTAATTGATAGTATCAACATACTCGTATAATTTTTCTGTATAATCAATTTTTGTTTTCCTTCTTTCGAATTCTTTTTTAGCAGTATTGCATCTTGCCTTTAACCACGATGGACTGGCGTTTCTATACCACGTCACACCCTCCTGTCGCCTCACGTGCTTTGCGTAGGATTCAGCTAGATAGGTTTCTGTTATTCCAATCTTTTTGCTGTAAGTATTTATGTAAAATTTGTTTTTATTATTTGCTTAAAATTTATTCTGAATATTAGTGTAACAATCACTGTCATTTTGTGCAAAACCTTTTTGTTCGTGAATACATTGGAATTGAGATCAACAATCATCTTGATCCATCACCCTGTTGCCGTAAGACTACTTTTGAGCAAAATAATTTTTGATCTCACAGTAGTTTGTATTCCATATACTTACCGTCAGTTCGACAAAAAAGATAATCAACGATCAAGGCTGATTGCAGATTAATTGAGCTTTTTTCTACTAAATGCTAGACGATTGACTACAAAAAATGCCTGGAATCTGTACTAGACCCATCATTTTTTCATTATTGACAGATAAACCAGCATTTTCATTGATCAGTGAGCTACAAGTTGGCAAACAATAATCGCGAATCAACTGATCTCGAATTATTTTTTTTGTGGAACCCAGGGTTACCTACTTAATCAACCTCTAACTAATTTATTTTTTCCTAAGTGGGGTGGCGCTCGAGCAATCTAAGCTAAGGGAAGCCTGAACCTATGTAAAGAGAGTCGAAAACTCTTCACTACCTAAGTTAAATCCGAGCATCAGCGCTCATCTTCGATAACAAATCAAAGTTTCAATATATCAATAACTTCAATAATTCATATTAACCCGGTTGGTAGCATAGTCAGCTCGGCCCCGCTTTTAAAGGTGGAGGTCCCAGATTCAAATCTGCACACGGCCAAATGGACTCTTTTATGCGTTCTTTAGTACTGAGGCATCTACTGTCGTGCGATGATGCCCCGGGAAATGGAATGAAACGGAAAAGTCATGGAGACAAAGACCATACTGAAAATCCCCCACTGTTCCAAAAACTGTTATCTACACGTTGTGTCGTCTTTCGTTGTTATCGTTACTCAAAAACTCACCGAGAAAGGTCTGCTGATAACCCAGTTAGTAACAACTATCAAGGCAGGGTAATAGTAGATTACATACCAACCATTAAGGCGGGAAGTAAATTTTAGTGGAATATAAGTATCCAAGTAGATAGATTCCAGGCGACAGTAGTGAGTAGATTCCACTCACTTTCAAGGTCACAATTTTACTCAAGGACTACGAAAGTGCGAACAAAATTATTGGAAAAAGTCCATCAAAACTCTCAAACGCCTGGAGAATGCTCAACTTTGCTTCATTTGCTTTCAATCACAAAATTCAGCCGCTTTTTCTTCGTGATACCATCTATCATCACCGTCATATTCCGACTGGCAACGTCAAACAAAAAACAGAAACGCCAACAACGAAGGCTGTGCGGAACTGTCACTTTCCACGCGTATTAAATGCATGGGAAGTGATTCATCACATATATTGTCAATGACAGTTAATATGTCGATTACTATATTGGTTGTGAGTAATATTATATTATAATTTGAGTTTCATAAGACGTCGTATTGTCACACGCGTCATTTCAAAGCACGAGGAGTGAAGCAACGAGTGCTTCCATTGACAAGTGTGACAACAGGTCTTATAAAACGTGTGTTATATACAATGCTTTCTGTTTTCTCAAATTTTTTACCTGGCCCAAGCCGAATTCAAACTCATGAATCTCATGATTCTTTGAGTTCGATCCATGATCCTCCAAAGAAGGAATTCCTCGCGCTATACTGACCGGATTTGAAAGATGTTTGTTTTTCAAGAGCATGGACCATTGGACCTATCAGATCAAGCTATCCATCGAACAACGTATGTCTCATTTTCTCGAGCAGTTAAGATGGACATCTTATCTTTATCATTGTTACCTTTGCTTAATTAAATAACTCGAAAACTTGAGTAGAAAATACCCAACGTAATCAACCAGCTCTGCGTGGTGCCAATTTTCATTTTGACCACTCGCATAAAAATTGACCAAGTTCTCTCAATCACTTCTTCGGTTTTCGAAACGAAATGCATCAAATCTAAACGTTATTCCTATACGACACATTCCGTGTCGGATTGGACAGTGCTTTCCCAGCAACAATAGAAGAAACAAGTAGCAGTTCTAGCAAAACAACACAGCAAGGACTCGAAGCGGATACCTAAAATACACCAAGGCAGCGAAATAAACTGATAACGAAAAATCGATTCCAGAACTCTTAAATCAAGTTAACAATTAGAGACGGGTAATTGGAGCGATAAACTGCACCGCCCGACCTGTTTCTCTCCTCGGCAGGCCGCATCATTCCGTGTTCGCTGACCGAAATTCACTTGGGTTTAGTAGCGTTTGGTGTTGTTCGATCACAAAAACCACTCCAAAGGAGATACGTCTAACTGGAAGAAACTTCGTTTTCTGCCGGATAAATGACAGGCGAATTGGCTCCAGAAATGATTTCCCAGCAGCAGGAGAGAATACAGGGTGGCTACTATAGATAATTTATCGTCATCCAACTATACAGATGTATCCAGCATTTGGTATTTCATTTTTTGCACCTGTCATGTCCAGTGTATATTACCACTATAATTTAATTCACCAGTCACAGTTAGATCGTTTTTGATTTCGCCTTTAATCTTGCGCAGTGTCATGCCAAGCGTTAATTACTTGTCTCCGAACTGCCTGTCTCTGTCCGAATACGTTATTTATTTCTGTAAACTGATCCCAGAATGTTCTCATATCTTTCCGGAAAATCATCGAAAGAGGTTTTCTCCTATTTCGGTAGATCGGGTGGGCATCATCTATTTTTGTTCTACTAACTGTTGCTGTAGTCAAATCGCGAGAGGTCTAGAAGTCTTGCAGCTTCGCAATGAATCCTGCTACCTCTTGAACAGCTCCTCCGCCAATTGTACGGGTTTGTAGCTTATCCCCGAGTCGGACTCTTAGTAACAATCGAGCAGGATCGCCTCACTCGTTGGCGATAAGGCAGTGAGATTGCCCAGACCATTAAGGTTGACCATCCACAGTGAAGGAGAGACCGTGACATACCATAAGAGAGGAAGAGATAAAGATAGAATTTTTCTTCTGCGGTTTCGTCGCTATACCAATGCTCCAAATGCAAAAAAGATGAGAAGGCATTATATTACGATACGCTATTTTCTATAAATAATAAAAAATGTTGAATTTTTTTTTGACCATTCTAAGCAACAAAGAACACAAATAGTTATTTGACTAGAAAAACAGTTTCAGATACCTGTTTTCTTCAGTTTTTCTTTCGAAGCACTGGTAGGAATGGGAATGGAACTGTAAAAATAACAAAATTTTGGAAGGCCAACCTTAAGACCCGATAATATGGCGTTTATAGGCATTAGGTATCAGGTTGGTATTTTTTTTGTTGAAAACCAACTTTTCTTTCCCTTGCCCTAGCTTTTTTTTTATATATTTGGGAGCAAAAAAGCATAATGGACCCGTCAAGGACAAAATTTTGAACCTGCGACTTCTAACATTGAGACCGGATGCGGATATGCAGCGCCAGGCTTTAGATTTGTTCTAAATGACGTCAATCGAAAGTTGAAGAAGTTGTTTTATTGCGTACTTACAGTGGCACAACAACTTATGCCGGAAATAACACTATACTTTTATGATTGAAGGTGAAGGTATTATATCAGATTATTGTTCGTGGGATGGTTGTGGGAGAGTCAATATCATTATTATAATAAATAGGTAAGGTACCTACCACTGAACAAGCGACTGATTTGATTCATCTTCAGGTGGGTGGAAAGAATAGGTATTGCCTACCTACCTACTTACCTAGGTATAGCTGAAAACATTTCATTGAATACATATAAGTGAAAGTGGTTTTCAATATTTGAATGCCTATAAGGCCTGCTTGCCACTACACTTGGATTCAGCACTGAAATACAGAGTGTTCTGGCGATGATAGCAAGAAAATCGATTGTGGGTAGATCTCGTTGAAATATGACGGAAACCTATATACCATTTTGCAAGGTTCGACCTAATAACGAGAATACACCCCTTTAAAGTTGATTATTTCGGATTTAAAAAAACTGTAATTCAGTGACGTTTGACGAAAATAATTCAAACTCAGCATACTTAAGTACACTAATTTGTCGAAACTATCTACCGACCTGCCAAATTTTGAAAGAATTCGACCAGTGGTGTAAGAGTTATAAGGGTCGATAATTTAGAAGCATGCACCGAAGAAGAGTGGCTTGATCTGACCCCTTATGAACCTGTACGCCACTGATAGGATTTTCTCAAAATTTGGCAGGTTGAAGGATAACTATGACTATGACAAACCAGCTTATATGCTAAATTAAAACGTTTCTGAGTTAAAATCTTTTGAAATCCGGAAAAAGTGAACATTGAAGGGCTGTATCTTCGTCATCAAGCCGAACTTTGCAAAATGGTACATAATATTTTCGTCATATTGTAACGAGACCCACTCAAAGTTGAATTTTTTGCCATCATCGCTGGAACACCCTGTATAAAAAAGCAGTGAATAGTTACGACTTAATATATTTAGATAAAGAAAACGATTCCCATGGAATTAAATAGAACACTATCTGGTTTGGGCGAATTCTGGGCCCGACGCAATAGGTTTTTCTCAAATTGTGGTCGATAGCTGCCGTATTTGCCCATGTTATCAAATCGAAATGTTTCATATGGTAAAGATTTTGAATATTTATGCATGATTTTTTACTCCTAGGTTGTTTTCGAAATGATAGATTTCAATAAGAGAGAAAGTTCATAACCGGGCCTAGACTCACATCAGGTAGGTCGTAGGTAGAGGTAGATTTTGAAATGTCAATAACTTTTTTATTTTTCAAAATATTCAAATAATTCTTTTTCAATATTGAATGAGAAACATGGGAAACTTGTTACGAGACGTGTGGAGAATCATATTAAATGAATGTTGCCCGCATGCCTCTACACAGAAAACGCCTTTTTCCTGGCCGTTACTACCCGAGACGGCCTATTTGAAGATTGGCACCTTTCCAATACAGGGTGACTAACAACTTGTGACTTTCCTTTCACAAATGAGCTCAGGATGTGCCAGAAAAACTATTTCTGAGGGAAAAAAGTTGAAAAAAAATCCTGAAATATTGACTTATTTGAACTCAACATCGAAGAAAATTTTGAGGATCGCCGATGCAATGCCTCACGTGAATAATTCTAATCTGGTACTATGGAAACAAACATACTCAATAATGGTTGATTGATAATAAGGTAATATTGTCAAGAATGACGTTAGTTGACCATTATTATTACCTATTCAACTAAAATTTACAAGTAGCGGGTACAAATACAGTTAGATAAGTAACCCGAGTGGATAATTGCGACCATCAACCAAACATGAGGGTTCTTACCTTATGTAATGGACAAAGAGACGAGGAAGGAGGATACTCAATAATGGTTGATCAATAATAAGGTATTATTGTCAAGAATGACGTTAGTTGACCATAATTATTACCTATTCAACTAAAATTTACAAGTAGCGGGTACAAATACAGTTAGATAGGTAACCCGAGTGGATAATTGCGACCCCGACCATCAACCAAACATAAGGGTTCTTACCTTATGTAATTGACAAAGAGACGAGTAGTGGGGGGGTTAGCGGAATGGTCTGTGCATTTTGTGATCAAAGCATGAAATTTGGCATACTTGTTCAGAAGACCCTCCCTCGCATTTCCAGATGTGGCGCCACGCGAGATTTTGCGCCAGAGACACTGTATTGTGGTTAATATACCTACTAGGGGTTAATTCTGCAGAAATGGTTCCTGGCCGGTCTCTGGTACCGCAGTCGGTATTTTTTAGTTCTGTTTAGTTAAAACTACATGTAGAAATGAGTGAGGAGTACATTTTCACAAGCAAAGTTCCAAATGCTGCCTTTATACGTTGTTTCAATACATTTTAAGGCCAACTTTGTTTCAGTACAGGAAACTTGGTAAAAAAATTGCCAAAACCTCGGCAAAGATATGAACGTCCTGAAAATTTGATATTCTGTTCAGAATTAAGTGCCCTACTACATATCTAAAATTGCCTCAAATCGCTCCCCGAGGCTTCGAGTTTTTGGAGATGGGGTAAAAAATTGCAACTCAAAATGAAAGGTATAGAACCCGATGGAACCCGTCAATCCAATGGATGCAAATACGTCGTAGTTCGACGCATCACAACCAGTTGATACACTTTTGGCACAAAAAGTGTCGATCATTGTTGAAGGGGGGTCGTGGGGAAGGGCGAAACTCGGCTGGGTGGCTCTTTTTTTTCCTGGGCCATGAAGAATCGATCCCGACAAGATTGGTATCTTTTCCGACTAAATTCAACGTCCTGAACTTGAATCCGATGTGTAAATTTGGATAAAAACAAGTTCGAACAAGTTAACTTGAGAAAACCTGTTTTTTCTTTGACAATTTTCACGAAACTTTTTTTTACTGTTAGAGGTATTCATCTATGAAAATATTTCAGAGATCATTAGATTGAACTGTATTCTTAACGAAAATCATCTATTCGATCTGAAATTTTGTTCTCCGACATAGAAAAAACCGATTTGAACTTTAGTCGGCACTGCCCGGCGTCCACTAATGACCAGAACACTACAGCATGCACCTTCAAGTAATAACTCAATACCCTGCATTGCGATTTATGACGATTTTGTTTATGTTATAGGGAATTCAGTTCAGCACAGATCCTCGAACTTTCAAAGATGAGTTATAATTTTTCAGATAGTTTGGGCTATTTTCATTTAAAGATGCATGGTGTAGTGTTCTGGTCAGTAGTAGACGACGGCCTGTGCCGACCAAAGTTCAAATCGATTTTTTCTATCTCGAAAAACAAAGTTACAGATCGAATGGACGATTTTCGTGAAGAATACAGTTCAATCTAATGGCCTCTAAAATATTTTCAAAGATGAATGCCTCTAACAGTAAAAAAAAGTTTTGTGGAAATTGTCAGAGAAAAAACAGGTTTTCTCAAGTAAACTTGTTTAAACTTGTTTTTGTCCAAATTTATACATCGGATTCAAGTTCAGGACATTGAATTTAGTCGGAAAAGATACCAATCTTGTCGTGATCGATTCTTCATGGCCCAGGAAGAAAAAGAGCCACCCAGCCGAGTTTCGCCCTCCCCCGCGACTCCCCTACAACAATGATCGACACTTTTTGAGCCAAAATTGTATCAACGGGATGTGATGCGTCGAACTACGACGTATTTGCATCCATTGGGTTGACGGGTTCCATCGGGTTCTATACCTTTAATTTTGAGTTGCAATTTTTTACCCCCCCTCCAATAACTCGAAGCCTCGGGGTGCGATTTTTGACAATTTTAGATATGTAGTAAGGCACTTAATTCTGAACAGAATATCAAATTTTCAGGACGTTCATATCTTTGCCGAGGTTTTGGCAATTTTTTTACCATGTTTCCTGTCCTAAAACAAAGTTGGTCTTAAAATGTATTAAAACAACGTATAAAGGCAGCATTTGGAACTTTGCTTGTGAAAATGCACTCTTAACTTATTTCTACATGTAGTTTTAGCTGAACAGAACTAAATAATACCGACTGCGGTACCAGAGACCGGCCAGGAACCATTTTTGCAGAATTTACCCCTAGCAGGTATATTAACCGCAATACAGTGCCTCTGGTGCGAAATCTTGCGTGGCGCCACATCTGGAATTGCAGAGGAGGGTCTTCTGAACACGTATGCCAAATTTCATGCTTTTATCACAAAATGCACAGATCATTCCATTTTTGGCCGTTAACCCCGCCACTAGAGGAAAGGGAGTGAGTCGAGGCATCATCAGTTGAGGTTGACACTGACAAATTATTTATTTTCACCTCCGATTATTGCTAAAGGAGGAGTGTTTACATAGAAACATTTTCGCACCTCCATGGTTGAATCGTATGTCACCCTCCATGGTCTCATCAACAGAACAGGAAAATAAACCCATTAGTCCCACATATGTTTGGCAAATTTCTATTATTTTTTCCTCGTAAACCATATAGCTTTTTGAATTATTTTCAAGCACATGAAGTGAAGTTTTTGGGGCTCCATAACCCTTTGAAAGGAAAGTCATAAGTTGTGAATCACCCTGTATATGATCAAAAAATTGTGAAACAGTCATAAGGGCGTCGTGGGGCCCAAAGCCTCGACAACTTCGATTGTATTCAATTCACACACTATATACAAAATCTAGTCTACATTTTGATCATGTACCAAAAAACAATCTTCAATGATCTTCGAAAGGAGTGTGAATTTGAATATGTTGTTGCCCACTGAATTCTGAAGAACTCCTGAATTTTTCAGCTCTTCTCCAATTTATTATATAGGTTCGATAAAAATTTTGCTTTCTCTCCTGGGCTAGTGTGGTGGTTCTGTTTTCCTCACACCGGATTCAAACCTGTTGATTGGCAAATCTGTGGGCGTTGCTATTTTTTCAACTGCTTGACTAATCGGAAAATTGCAGGGTGGTGCTTAGCGGTCCAGCATCCATTGAAACGAAGAATGCTAAACCTCCAAGGAACTGTTCGTCTTTGGCAAATTTGCCCTCACCTGACGCGATAGAAAAGATTCCAAATCTTGAGTGGAAATCTAGGCTTGTTATCATGGATTCTGCTACCTACATAAAGTAGCCTCTGCCTCTGACTAGTCGAGAAAGGGCTTCAAGTCTGCTCGAGAGAAGAGGAACGAACTCGAATATTTTGAACAACAAAAACTTACCTATACGCTTTTGGATGGATACTCGCCAGTAATAGTACTTTTTGCACTACCTATATTAAATGTGTTATTTTACGACCTCAAAACAGGGCCTAAAGTGACTCTTTTTAGCCCTTGGGCAAAAAAGTCGTCATGGCAACGAGCGCTCTCGATCCGTCAGAAGAGACGTCACCTTTAATTTTGACGTAACTACTTGATGCGATGCAAAATGGACTTCAATTTGTAGGGAACACGAAAGACTACAAGAACAACAAAATTAGCACGTTTACATACCAAAACCAATAAATACCTGTTTTATGCTAGTAAGCGATGGGGCCCCGGCAGCTACGTGTTCAAGATAGGTGATAAGTAATAACCTGCCACTCGTCCATGCGATCTGGTAGGCTATGACCTGGTTAAATTTCAGGATGTCAAGCTGCTTTCTTGGGGCACAGCCTACCCCAATTCCGAATTTTGTTGATCGCATGGTAGATCGTGCGACGTACAACCAAGTAATCAGCGCTGCCATGACAATTTTTCAACGACTGAATAACTCGAAATTTCCAGTCTTGCACTAGCCAGTGCAAAAAACATTGTATGCACCTTGGGCTTAAAGTGCGTTTTTTCTCCTTGTGCTTGCTTCCCTCGGCCTACGGCCTCGGTCGCAATCTCGCACAGCGGGGAAAAAAGTGGCACTTTATGCCCATGGTACATAAATAACTATTTTGTATCAAGGCCATAAAGGTAATGTTTTTTGGCCGAATCTGAAATTTTGTAGCCGAGGCTGCAAACAGGTGAGGCCAAAGAAGAGCCTTTTGGCCGAGGTGCACACGACATTTTTTAGGCGACTATCACAAAACATTGAGCAAAATACTGATGTTTGAATTGTTTGATTTTTTACTCGCAATCGCAAGAGTGCTTTTCTTTATAAAACATAGTTACCTGTTACCTGTGACATTAGAAAACAAAATTTGTAGGTGTATTATTATGACAGTAGGTAGTTTAGACAAGTCAATGATGAACGAGGTATAGTGAAAGCGCTTTTCCTCAAACCCCGCCGGCACCACATAGGCTGAAGCTCAAATGCGGCAGCTTTGGGTTTGCTTCCGCTGAAATCACAAGCTGTATGAGTACTTACCTGAAGCAGTATGAACATTTTGTGATGAGTTGGTGCCTGTAAAACAAGGCAAAAATCTGGACAGGGTCTGTTTCTCTGGCGTACCATTCGGTAAAATCACAATCGTGCAAGTCATCAACGTTGTGGTCTATTTATTCCATGGTGAGGGCTGCGGTATACATCAAAATACAACAGACACGCGAGTTTCGGACCTAGTTGGGCCAATTTTCACGACAATAAGCATAGCATAACCCATAACCAACAAAACAAAATAATGAAATTGCCTTTGACTTTGACAGCATTCACATGAATTGACCAATGATGAGTAGCGTAGCAATCTTGCAACTGAAATCACCTCGGAAATCACTGCAGTGGCACCAACCTTACGGAGAAAATAACTGTATTTTCAAATTTATGTAATATTACATCTGATTTTGGGTTATCATTGAATGATTAATTGCTCTTCAATATTCAGGTATACCGCCAACTACTTCGTGATGTGAATATTCAACAGCTGAATCGGTCTAAAATCATGTAACGTGAAAAAAGTAGGATGACATTAACGTCCCAACAAAGTAAAACAACTGAGGTTTAGCGGCCAAAAAGGGAAATATTGACATTAGCGTACAAAAAAAGACACTTTTGGGGCGTCAAAAATATGTTGGTCGCCTAAAAAGTATATTTTTGTGCCACAACAGATATTTTAATGTCACTGTACTGTGTAGAAAAGCTCAGTATTGAGCGAAACTGCATTGCTTTTCATATTTTGTATGATTTTCACAAACTAGATCTACCTGAATCCTGAATAGTTATTCAGTAGAACAAATCATGGCCTTGGTTGCACCCAAGAATTTGATCATGACATGGTTGATTATGATTTTCTTTGACTTTTTAGCATTGTGACTAATGAAAAACGCAGTTTTACGAAGGATAACGGGGAAATTATTAGTTCACATTGACTTATCTGTAGTTTCTGTGGTCAATTAACCGGCATTGACCTAGAATTCACCATAGAATATCCTCAGTTAGCAATTTCATATTCAAATTTTCTGGTACAACCAGGGGCTATATCTACCTCGGTATATTACGGAGACGTGACTGATGATGATTGCTTCGATGCACATAGGTATCCTGCTTCTTGGAAGTTTTCCACATTTTACCTTCCAATTTCGAAGATCCTGAAATTAAAAATGAGGTTGCAGTCGCGCGTGAGATTCCGCCGCATTTCTAATAATATGTGGGAAGAGAAAATATTGTTAAAAGTCGACGGGAAAAGTACAGGAATAACAAGAACCACATAGGAAGGTCCGTTGGTGGCGAAAGCGATTCTCGAAATTGGTTCCGCGGGGGTTGGCATGTGGGACGCGGTGCGTTGGGAAGGGGGGCTCTGGGCCGCATTTTGTTGCGTCCCCGAGCGGCGCACGGTTCCCTACTTTTGAGTGTAAGAAAAAGCTTTGGAAATCCTCCCGGTTATCGCCTAAAATTAAATTTGCACGTGAAGAGTGGCTGTATGTTAAAATTCCATCATCTGGCGCTGGCATATTAAATTGTAATTGTACTCTGTCGTTCTTTGAGACTTTCCTCCCATATTCCACTCTAAATGTCTCCCCTTAAATTTCTGAAAGCAGCGCTTTGCGATTTGTAATTCAATAATTCGCAAACGAAAGTTCTCGCTTCACATTATGAAGCTGTGTTATTGTCAACCGGGAGCACTTTCAGGCGACGGCACAAGAGAGAAGGAACGCAAAGGAGCACTAGGAAATGGGAAAGTCGAGTTAAAGGTTTTATTGATTAACTTCCTTTTGGTTTGGAGCCATTAAGTTTGCGAGTCGGTCTGACCCCGCCAAATTAAACTCCACGCTACTTTTCTAATGAAGTGTTTCCTCCCTGGTTTTATATATACCTCTACTTTTACAACTGCCTGTTACCCCCGGAGTTATTGCCGTAAATAACCCTTCCTTCAGCAGCGTCTCTATATCGCAACGGCGCGGCGTGTGGCTTTTTCCGGTTAAGTTCAAGGGGGATGGGGGTAAGTATTCCGGAAAGGTGGAGTGAATCATAATTTGGTGTCTCGTAAAATTTTCAATTGACGGTTTCTTTGCACCACGCTGTGATCGAAATGCGATTAATATTTTGCCGAGGTTGGCAATTTTTTCTCGTTTTATTACACTGTGTGCGCGCCACCGCCCCCCGGATCTCGAGATATTTTCCTAAAGACGGCTTTCTCTACTCGTATAAAGTCTGCATGCCGGGGGAATTTAAGGATTTCACAACTAAATTGAACAGGAGATTTTGCTGGGAGATGCAGACTGATCCTGATCGAAGACTTTAACAGGAATATATACTCAAAAGTCCTGATTTATTATTTGTTTATGTTCAGAATGTCAGGCATGCTATGCAATCTGCATGTCTGCGGACAGATATAAAATTCCAGGTATAGGCATGCGAATGAGAATGAGTATCGTATGAGTTGGTAGGATGGATCTGACATATTGAAGATCTTCCGAGATACTGCCTCCGTAAACATCATCTTTGTTGTTTTTTCTCCATTTCAAACCAAATGGAAAATGTTGCTTATTATTCGCCCAGGCAAAATAAGTTCAACTCGGAATATACCTATTCAGCAAAATTTAAAGATTTGAGGATCTCTTCAAAATTCTTTGTGTAACAACATTAAAGTCCCAACTTGCTCTGTCCAAAGCTTGGCATTTTTTTGAGAATTGAAGCTGTGATGGTACGTGCCCCCCCCCTCTCTCTCCCCCTGATATTTTATTTGTTTTACTTGTGATCGTCTTAACCATTCGTTGTGCCCGCTTTTGTTCGTGAGGAAAACAACCCGTGGGGGAAAAAGGTGGAGCTCAATGAAACCCGCTCATTGTACAGAAAGTGAAATCTACTAAATAGTAATTTGTGTATCAAGGCCATAAAGGTAATGTTTTGGTCGAATCTGACATTTTGTAGCCGAGGTTGCAAAACAGGTGAGGCCAAAGAAGAACCTTTCGGCCGAGGATGCCGAGATGCACACGACATTTTTTAGGCGACTATCACAAAAAGTTGAGCAAAATACTGATGTTTGAATTGTTTGATTTCTTACTCGCAATCGCAAGAGCAAGAGTGCTTTTCTTGATAAAACATAGTTACCTGTTACATTAGAAAACAAAATTTGTAGGTGTTTTACTATGACAGTAGTTTAGACAAGTCAGTGATGAACGAGGTATAGTGAAAGCGATTTTTCTCAAACCCCGCCAACACCACAGACTGAAGCTCAAATGCGGCAGCTTTGGATGTGCTTCCGCTAAAATCACAAGCTGTATGGGTACTTACCTGGAGCAGTATGAACATTTTGTGATGAGTTGGTGCCTGTAAAACAAGGCAAAAATTTGGACAGGGTCTGTTTCTCTGGCGTACCTTTCGGTAAAATCACAATCGTGCAAGTCATCAACGTTGTGGTCTATTTATTCCATGGTGAGGGCTACGGTTCCCATTGAAATCCAACAGACACGCGTGTTTCGGACCTATTTGGGCCAATTTTCACGACATAAGCATAACCATAACCAGGGCTGGGCAAAATACTTCGAAAAATGTATTTAAATACAAAATACAAAATACACAATCCAAGATAGTCGAAATACAAAATACAAACTACTTCTTGAAATGTCTTTGAAATACAAAATACAAAATACGTATTTTGGAAAACTAAGAAATTCCAAAATACAAAATACAACCTAGAGTATTCCAAATACAAAATACAAAATACATTCTTATTGCGTATTTCAACCATTTTATTGGAAAAACCGTAAAATGCAAGTATTTCAATGGGAACACTTCATTTATTCAGTCGCAACAATAAGTAAATCATTATGAAGTATGGAAAGACAAATAAAATAAACATAAAGTGAAGAAAACTTCATATTCAAATTTCAAACCTATTCCTTATCCTTAATTCATTCATCAATTCTTCAAAATAACAAATGTTGATTTCCTTTGGGGACAACCAGCTTTTCGAAAATATTGTCCGACATCCGACATGGAACCTCTCGTGGCTGACTTACCTACGTGCAGTAGGATGCACTTACCAGTAAAACGTAAAACGTAAAAGATGCAATCGAACTCATTATCGATCCCAGATAGTGTGCAAAAGCAAGAAATGTCAATGGGGTGAATATGATATTATAAGAACAATTTCGGCCCGAACAGACTGAAGAGCATGGGAAACAAATGTATTTTGTATTTTGTATTTTGAAAATCAAAATACTTTTCCGAAAAATGTATTTGAAATACAAAATACGAAATACTAGCTGCCTGAACTATTCCAAAATACAAAATACAAATACTTCTCAATCAAATGTATTTAAATACAAAATACTTAAATGTATTTCAAATACGTATTTCAAATACTTGTATTTGAAATACCGCCCAGCCCTGACCATAACGAACAAAACAAAATATTGAAATTGCCTTTGACTTTGACAGCATTCACATTGACATTTTAGCCTTGACCAATGATGTAGTAGTGATGTAATGGGCATCAACCTTACGGAGAAAATAACTGTATTTTCAAATTCATGTAATTATTACATCTGATGTAAATATTCAACAGCTGAATCGGTCTAAAATCATGTCACGTTAAAAAAAGTAAAATGACATCAGCCTCCCAACAAAGTAAAACAAATGAAGTTTTGCGGCCAAAAAGGGAAATATTGACATCAGCGTAAAAAAAAAACACTTTTGGGACCTCAAAAAGGAAGTGAAGAGAGCTTTTGTCTGTTGGTCGCCTAAAAAGTAAAATAAGTGCGAAATTATTCTTTATGGTTTTTTTCGCGAAACATCTAATGTAACTGGCAGGGTGACAAATTCAGAAAAGGACACTCAGTAGAACAATTCCGTCAAAAATACCTTAGAGTATTGCCAAAAATAGTGCTCCAATATGTTGTGACAGAATAAAGAACTCTACTTACTTTACTTCCCCTTCGCAATGCAGCAAAGGAACGCAAAACCGTAGACCAACGCCAACTAGCACAAAGCAACGCAAAACAAAAGTACGCCAAACTCACATACACTCACACTCACAAGTTAGTAGAAAGAGCATACTAAAACACTACAAAAATAATCCAAAATACTACAACCACACGACGAGTGTAATTTTGTTGCGAACCTGTTCTCGAGGACCCTGTAAGATATCCCATCCTACAAAAGCTGACACGTGCCTCGTTACGCGAGTCTCAAGCGACTAAGTTGTGACCAATCTTCCATATCCACCATGGCAGACCCTGTCCACTCCCTGGCAGGTATCATAAAATCATCTTATAGCAAACAAAATAAAATAAATAGACGTGACTTCTCAACAAAAGGTACCGTCCAAGTCTGCTTGGACGGTAAGAGCCCCCAGACACAAAGCAAAAAGTACACATTGTAAAACAGTCAATTTTAGGATTGGTAGAAGTGGTTGATAGTACAGGAACGACTTTCACGGTATTTGAGAAAGTATTAGTTAAAAAGGTACATCAAGGCTCGATCATACTCGCAAGCGCCATTCGCAAAATTACATTTGATAAATGGATAACAATTGAAACGTACTTTTTATTGACTTCAGCAGTGAATAGGCAGATCAAACCGACAGTATTCTCAAAAAGGACCGTCTAGCGTATACGCAAGTAAATTGAAAATAGAGACAATCAAAGGTACTTACAAAATGATTACAGGACAAAACAAACACAATGTGACTCTCCAAAAAACTGCACGCGTCTCCTTGCAGGTATAGTTTTCTCGTCTTCGTGCGCCTGTAGACGGCACCCCCATTCAAGTAATAAAATGCCCTCTTGCGACCTAGAAACAGTCCTAGAGCGGGTTGCAAGAAAGGTGAATTTTCCCCAAACGTGTCCGCTCAAAACTGCCTGACGACCATGTGTCAACAAGAAGAATACACGGTCGCATTTTTTATCTCAGTTTTTTCGAACCCATATACAAAAAGGGAATTTTTGAAACTACTGCATGGGCGGATCAGCGCTTATCTTGAATTCATTTTAAAATCAACCCAGAATCTCACATTATTAACCCAATCAGTATGGTCTATGTATTCCAAAATTGCATTTCAATTATTGATCAAATAATGTACGTGAAAGTTGGGTGTCTTAATTTCATCAATTCACGTCCAGCTTGTGCTGTCTTTTCAACTTCAGACTTATCCATCAACTGTGTGTCAATTTGTGTTACATTTACTAAGTCAGGTGTGCAACTATTTAGATGTGAGTCATCAATTTACCTGGAAAATTATATCACTTTTTGATGTCTTCCAGCTAGCTCGAAGCGACACCATATTTCTGGGTATGTCTCAAGCGATTCGCTTTCTATCAAGTCAACTTGAATGCTCGTGAAATTCTTTGTCGTTACAAAAGGGTTCAATTTAATTTATTTTAGGGGACGTATCCGAGATGTTTCCAGCTGAGATTCGATTTGCATAAATACTGTTGACAAGGATTATTGAGGCCTCCATCATTTATCTGGTGACTCAAGGTTTACCGGGAACAATGTATTTTAAAAGTCCACAACTATTTGCAGAATATTATCTCGGTTTGACACTACTCGTGGCTGTTCGAAATACACAGAAAAAACTTACCAGAGTTTATAAACAAAACAATTACTTGCATCCCTTTGAACAATTATCATTCGATTACATGGAAGATAGATTTGTCTTGATGCTTCCTTATCTTGTAACTTATTCACTACAATTGTTTGTAACTAGCTTGGCACTTTTGTCAATTATTATTTGACGAATACAAATCTTCTCCAGCCAAACACATCCATTCGTGTCGAGCGCACCTACGCCAGTCCCGCTACCTCACTTCCGTTGCTCTTCCCGGACCGATTCTTCTTCCACCCCCTCTCAAGTGGGGGACAAACCCCTGGCTTACAAAACCCTGGCCTACAAACCCCGCTACTATGGAATGCGGCGCGACTCCATCGTCATCTCTTGTACCATTTCTTTCATTCCCAATATCGCCCGTGGTGCTATTTTATTCAGGAAATTTAATTCTCCTTCAAGATTTCAAGCAGGACACCACAGTACCGACACCAATATTCCACTCCATTGTTAAGAAAACGACAGAACTGCATGATCTGGAGTATAAGATCAAAACCAAACATGAGAAAAAGTTTTTCAACTCACGAGCCAGCACGGAAGTTGTGATGGAAAGTCCCCAGTCAACTTTTAATTAGATAAAGAACGTTTTCAGTGTGGCTGTTTCTGACATAGTGTTGAGTTTTTTGCATTTTTAGACTTCTGAAGTTCAGCTCAATCTGTCTGAGCAGATTTTTTTCGTTTTAAATTTTCTTGAAATAAGAACGAAGATCATTCAAAAGAAGACCGTACCTACGTGAAAAATGGAAATGATAATTGTTCCAACTCGCTAGAAAAATTAAACGCAATCATGTATAGTTCGGTTGAGGATTTTGACGTAGTGAGCAACATAAATTTGGACTACTCAATCACGACATGTTCTCACTTACGGCTCACTTGCTTCGTCATTTCGAACAAGCCCCTCCGCTATAAATCATCATTACGCGAACCACTACTCACGTTTGTCTGTGCAAAGTATATGACAATAGTGATAAGTATTTTTTTGAAATAACTAGTGAGGATTGCTATATGTGTCAAATATCTCAAATAAGCAATCTTATTGTTTTTCTCAATTATTGTGACATTTTGAGATGCAGCTTACCATGGAACAATACTATCGGGAAGAAATAAGGCAAAATATCCATATTCAAGAATAATATGATGGTTTGAAGCGACTTTCAAATGACTCTTCCGCAAAATCAGTTCCACTGCACCCACGTTGTTCTTCGGCCTGGCGGCAGAACACTACTTGGAAGGCATAACTACAAAAAACTCCTGTCTACAATTATTATTCTCTGATTCATGAGTGAATCTAACTCAGCCTGTAGTGCAACTCTCTTCGGCGGCGACAATCGGTGAGGCGGTGCCGCTGATGGAATCAAATCGATCAGGTTGTTATTGTTCCGCAAGGGGCATTGTTTCAGCTTTTGGGAAAATTACATCGCGATGTTCTTTGATAAATTATTGAATCATGTCTTTCATTTCATCTTCATGAAGATGACTTGTTTCATTCGGCCAAAGAGTCACGTTATGTTCAGATATCAAGGTGAGCAGTTGATCTGGGGACTCAAATTCAGCTTCTCAATCTTCGAGGTGATATTCTCATTCCTGACAATATTCACGTCTTGAAGTGTTCCGCTTGCCACTTGATCTCGCACAGGAAGAAATTGGGTTGGTATCAATCGATCGTGCAGACAAACCTTGGTTTCGAAAGTTACCGCACTCACTCTTCAGCGACTCCATCGGCTTAAGTCAATAATCTGTACGCTCTCAAAGTTGGTGTGAATTTTAGTTTAGAAGGAGTTCGCAGACGGGACAGACAGACGAAGATACAGACAGAGTCACATCAAAGCACCAGTAATAGCGAATTTTCTAGGAATGTGCGGTAAGCGCCAGAATATATCCCTCGGCGGTACCAGAGACTGCAACTGGGTGGGGATAGGAAAGAAGTGAATCGCTTTATTTGCAGCGAAAGCTCTCAACCCTCACCCACCCGCCCACCCCCCTCGCTCCACCCGCCCACCCCCCTCGCGCAAAAATTTCCCTGACGCGTAGCTCGTATATATGCGTCTTATTCAGCGCCCGAGGATTTGCAGGAAGCGGTTCAAGTTTGAGCCCATTAAGCTTAAAGCTGACATTAAGCCGACTGAAATAATGCCCGAGATTCAATAAAGGCGCGGCGAATAGTTTCCAACGACAAAAGAGCAAATTGCAGTCTGTAATTAATGATTTGCGCATAGTTTTGGTTCAGTGATCAATTCAGCCTCTCTTGCAATTGTAATTTAACTTGTTTTGGAGGTGGGCGGGTGGCTGATGTGGGGTTCGGAAAGAGGCGGCGTGGAGAGAGGCCCCGACGCCGTGCCGTTACCCCGTTACTCGCTGGCGGCGGAAGCCGAGAAGTTCATAAAATACGGCCATTTATCGGCCCGACATTGCATCCAATTTCAACGAATAACTCACTATCCGCAGAGGTATAGTGCTTAGTTCGAAATTTGATAATGGCCACATTAATTCCGTAAATATGACTGATATGGGTCATATAAGTAATGCCCAAAAAGTAGGAAGGAGGGAAGACGCTTGAAGCAATCATTTTGTCAGAGTAGGATGTCAAGTGTAGAAATCAGAATTACTTGACTAATTGAACGCCGCTCACCGGGAGACCTCTCTCGAGTTAAGCAGCATCGCTCAAAGTGCTGGTCAGTTCCTTTAGTATTGTAACGGTACTTACAGACCCCCTCCCACTTTAACTCACTTATACATTCGAACCAATGATCCTATACTTCTCTTCCACAAATAAAAAAAATTGTTGCGTGTTTCTTCATCGAATTAGAAACTACGCAACGAAATTATTGTTGTGCTCCTAAACTTCACTTTTTTTTAACCTTCCAGTAGTGGCGCCCGGTGTGTGAGACCGACCATGCACTTTTTTTTGCACAATTCTGGAAAACAAAAACGGAGCCATTTCTCACTCTATGTATCTTATCAGTGGGTTACGCCTAATGTACAGTACCGATTTGAGTGTTGCGAGTGGTATTCTATCATAATTATAACTTATAATAATTGGAGCATCTTATTGGAGTTTGCCAGAAGTGTCGAGAAAATGCTCTAATCCAAGTTTGAATATGTTTTTCATGTTTTCTATATTTTTTATTTTGAGAAAGAGTTCTATTTTTGTTAAAACACACTTTGCGTTGTTCCGTTTCTTTGTTTTTTTCATATGCCTGAATAAATTGCAACATTGATTGAAAAACACTATTTTTGAAAATTTTATGGTGAACTTGGGAAAATGTACAAAATGTGATTTTTCTCTTCCAATCTGGTTGTTATTTTGCTGTTAAAACATCTACGCTTGTGACTTTTGACAATTTAGGCTTCACTATTTTTTTGTGGAGTAAATTAGGTATATGGTCTGTGAGGCCACTGACGTATAATACTAGACGGATCTTTCCTATCCCCATTACACAGTGTGTTGACGCGCGAGAACCGCTAGGACCAAGGGAAAGTGAGGGGGCGCGGGAGTTTGTTATCAGGACGACACATAGCGTGCTTGCAGCGTTTTCTTCATGTTAAGGGGGCAAAACAAATGAAGGTCAAAAATAACGTCAATGTATGCTCCCGGTATGCCGAAGTTTTGCACACCTGGCACTGCTGCACCATTATTACCTCGCGAAATAAGTAAAATATCGAATGAAACGACAAATTATAATGAGCAACATAATATAACATAACATAACATAATATAACAAAGTGATGATATTAGCTTTAATTAAATGTCACTTGTGTTTTTTACAGGGCCCAATCGATCGAGGGGTGTGGGGGGGTGTGACACCCCCCCATTCGAAATATATGTCAGCAAATCGCGACATTTCTCATTTTATACTCATCAGTCGGCAAATCTCGGCATTTTCCATTTTTCTATCATGAATCGGCGAATCTTATTTAGGCAGGTATGTAGGTAAGGTAACTCTATACAGTCGTGCGATTATAAGTTTTCAATTCAGCATACAGCTGTGTTACCAGATAGGCGGTGTCTAACCGTCGAGACATCACGTAAAGCTGAATATTCCAGCATGCTCCTACTTGAAAAATGCACTGAAAGTCGATTTGGGCAATAATAAAGTCTTAGGAAAATGCGATATATCGTGAAAATTCTGCAATATATCGCTCATTCATTTTTGCTGCCTTCATAGTTTTTTCGCCCCAACGATCGACGAAGTCACCAAATTTTTCTCATTGATACTAGGTATTGATTGTTACAAACGCCGACTCTCACATGCATTCTCCAGCACACTTGAGCTTTCTAGACTGTTCCGTCTTTGAGATTGCAGTGAACAAGTGCGAAGCTCTAGACATTCCAAAACATACGGCATGGCTTGACTATTGAAATTACATGGGAAACTCAACAGCTGAGTAGAAAACATCAGCCGAAATGGCGGAGGTGTCGCCATTCCGGAACACGCGGGAAGCCCGCGAAAGGTGTGAGATTTTCCGGGAGTCGCCGCGAAACTGTATCCCAAGTCATTGTGGAGTTCTCTGCAGGACCGATGGTAGATTCCAGAGCAAAAGTCAGAGCTATATAAAGCAGGATTCTAGGCCTACAGATCAGTTTTCAATCGAGAGCGATAACAGCGGGAAGTCAAAGCGATCTACCTTAGCGCAAGCAGTAATTGTTGGCGTAGATTTATTGTAGTACGCAGTAATCAACAGGGTGTGTTTTGAAACGATCGTCTCAATTGAAGCGCTTGGGGGAACAAGGTACATAAGCCACATTTTGATTATTTCGAGTGAATAGACTTTGAAGGTTTTGATCAAATCCTGAAATCAGGGATTATTGATTAGACAGGTGGTTTTTTTGACAAATAGTGTAACGAGCAATTATCTAACTGAATATGAGAAAGAAAATAGAATTTTCCTTGTTTTAGTAAAAGTGAAATACTCTAAAAATTTGTGAAAAAATTGTGGCTCGAGAATTTTTTAATTCAACAAAATGTAGTTGATTTCACAGCGAGATGAAGTGCCTTTTTCAAGTGTTTCTGAATGCTCCCTTGATGAGCTAGCTTGGTTTTTATCTTGAGGTGCCTATAAGAGATATAGTAGATAAGAAATCTTGATGTTTTGTAGGTACCATGAAAATTGTGACAATCTTGTAGTCAAAAAAGGCATAAGCCACAATGAGAACGTATTCAGTACTTCGATTATAAAAACCTCGATAAAAACTTAATATGAGTCCATATTAATTTTCAGTGAACAGTGACAAGACTACTAATAATTACTACTTTATCAGTTATTATGTAACATAAGTGAATATGTTATACCGTGAATAATGAGAGAGAGTAAAACTGTGAAACTTATGGTTTTGGGTAGTATGATGGCACATGCTACATGATAATTACAGCAGAAAGGTCATAAGCCACAATTCCATCTACTCACCAAAGGCTCTTCTTCTGAGGAACTTTCAGACGTCAAAGTCGAAATCACTATCGCTATCGCTCCCCGCTAATGCTGTTCCGAAGACTTTTCTCTTGCACCTCAACTGTCAGCCCGCGGCCATGATGGATTTTATCCGGCTTGAGCCGTTGTTGATTAAAAATAATCAAATTTTTCCACCGGAGGAACAACGGCATTTTCCCCTCGCTTTTCCCAATAAGATTTTCTGTGTGGCTTCCGACCATCTTGTGGGATGTCACTATGGTAGGTAACATCTCATTTTTTTCAAATGTGGCTTACGTACCTTGTTCCCCCCAGCGCTTCAATTATAAACGAACCTAAACGCGAAATACGTATACCATTATAAATTTTTCACGACATTTTGGCACCTTTTCCGATTGACGGCATTGACGCTTCTAAGTGGTCTAGATTTGTTTGTTGTATGCAGTTATTTTTGTATATTCTTCTTCCCTTGTTTTCCTAGTTTTTCTTCTTTTTTTGACCTATTTTTTTTTATTCATTATATTTTTTTATAAAAAAGGTACCTATTATTGTCATTATTATTATTATTACTCGAAAAAAAAATCCCCTGCGGCGCACTTCCGCTCGCTTCGCTCGCGGACAGTCGGCATTTTTTCCCATCTACAGTCTACACCCCTCCACTGAGGGAAACCTCGGTTGAGCCCTCTTGTGTAAACCACCCATGAAAGTTGCCACTGTCTATCTACTTCACTACTTCAGATTCTTTGGAACCAAATCGGCTTTGACGATTCGCTTAATTTTTTTGTCATAGCGAGACGACTCAGAGATGACACGACAGATGTAAATATTGTAAATAGATGCAGTGGTCAGACTAGGAAGCGGATCTTCGAAAATTCATGGAAATGAAATGTTATATCAATATCTTCAACGATCATAAATATTTGCGATAAATAGCCATGGCGTTGTACGTAACTGTAATACCAGGTATTCACTTGTGACCCAATGCGTCTATTGATTTAAACTTTCGGAGTTGCTGTTTTTCTGATACCCGTAGCACAGTACTAAAGTGCCTGATGCCCACACCTGGAGGGTCGGATTTCATTCAGCGCGCCGCGCGCGAAGCAAGAAAACTTCACTTGAAGTTCATGCACGGCATACAATTGAGCCTTTGGAAACTTTGTTGGGAGCTTTCCTATATATATATTCTTGAATCGGTGAGGATTACAAACAAACTGGTGAAATACAAAGTGGAACGGCACGCGACCGTAAAACAACAAGTCCCCCGGCACAAAGAATAAGTCATATGTGCATCCGGATGGCGTCAGCCCAACGGACAATTCTATAAATTGCGCCAGTTATTTCATATTCAAATATGTCGTCCATTTACATATTCCAGTAATTAAGGTAACCCCGGTGAGACCGGAATATAAAATATTGCACCAACAATAAATTAACATATCCGCAAAAAGAGTCGCCTCTCCGACCGACGACCAGCCCCGCGACCGAGGGAGGCTATACCTATACTCTCTTCCGTAATTTATTTCGAGTGATAAGGAGTGAATACCCCGCGCAATTTATAGCACAGTGTTGGGATAATTAAGTGACATGAAAAATTAATCTGCAGTAGAAGTAGTGTTTGCAGTCGAATGGCGCAAATGCTCAATTCCACGGCATACCAGAGCCAGAAGCGGGCAAACCGTAGTCGGCAATAATTGTATGTAAGCATAATTAAGCCGCGGCAGTGGATTGGGCTAAAAATGGCTGCTCGCATGTTTAACCGCCGAACGAACACCGCAATTAGCGCAGCGAGGTGCTCCAAATTACTATTCGGTATCTACCTAAACGAGGACGACTCTATCCTGGTCATTGCGAAATCACTTCAATCACACATGGTGATGTGTAAGTATATCATGAGTACAGTACAGTACAACTACTTAAATTTCGATCCTATACACGAAAGTGATCGTTATTGGTGGCAGCAAAGAAATATACTGTTACGAGCGGCGATCCCGTACACATTGGTAAACGCTCGATTTTTCTGGATCCTTCCATCCATCAGATCGCAGTGTAGAAGTCTGAAGCGATCCGGTGCATTCAGAACTGAAGGAAGACTTCAATGCTCGATCGAGAAAGATTTGTCCATTTTGGCGGAGGCGCCGCTCCAGGAACCGGCAGAATTATACGGGTGACGTGTGTGATTATTCAGGAATGGTCTAGAAACCGCATATGCCGGGCCTCTATGGAATTTGCTGGAAGCAGACAGAAAGTTCGGGAACACTATTCGGAGGTCTTATATGAGGCATCAGCCGGCAGCTCGCGGCAGTATTGAATTGGAAAGCGAAGTGGTAACGAGTGCGAAACAAGCAAAGTACCTGCGATATAATTCCAAGTAGATAATTGTTGGGGTTCATTGATTGTAGTACTCAGAAATAAACTGTGTGTTTTAAAACGATTGCCTCAATTATATTCGAACCCGTACGCAAGATATCGTAACATTTGGTGTCAGAAAGCGGTATGATTGAGAGTAATTCGGCCTGCGACTACAGGACGTTCGGGAATATTGAAATTGATTCGTGAATGCCGGAGACGAGAAGCATGTCGAAGAGAGGAGCCGAAGACGTTGCGGCTCTTCTCGTCCTGCAATTGAAGAAAGTTCTAGAAGAGCAGGAAAAGAAGCGCAAAGAAGAGAAAGAAAGAGATAAGAAGCATCTAGAAGAGCTGATGACGGCTATGGAACAACACACGCGATACCTCGACGGCAATGTGCGGAGGCTGGCAAATGTTTTTGCCACGATGGAGACAGACATGGGGCAGCTAGAAAGACGTGTCCAGAGTACCGCCGGCGCCGTTAGTAATACGGTGGTCCCGATGGCAGCTTTAGCAGGTATTCATCGTGTGAAACTGCCAAACTTCGATGGACAAAGCCCATGGACGACCCACAAGAGGCAGTTTGACGTTGTTGCCGAGGTGAACGGATGGAATGACGAGGATAAGGCTGAGGCACTCATCGTTGCTTTGAGAGGTCCAGCGTTGGAGCTGCCACAGACGATTCCGGAGAGCAAGTGGATGGACTTATAGAAGCTTCTCAAAGTTCTGGAACTCTGCTATGGGGATCATCGTGGACGACATGTTCATCACGCTAATTTTTCGGCAAGAACGCGGAGAAGCGGAGAGAGCTTACAGGAGTTTGGAGTTGATGTCCAGAGGCTGGCTCTTCTAGCGTATCCAATGAACCCAGCGCACCTCTTGACGGACTTCATAAGAGACGCCTCCGTCTATGGGATTCGAGATCAAGACGTGCGTGAGATGGTGATGATCAAAGACCCAGTCGACATCAGCGACGCACTGACCCAAGCGATCTGCATTTAGGCAGCCAAAGATCTGTGCAGTCGTCAAGTCAAGACGGTGGGCGTTGAGGAATCTGGAGGTTCACATACTTCCGAGAAATCTGCGAGGGAGATGTTTAAGGAACTCAAACAGGAACTCCTCAGTGCTATGTCTCGGAACAGACCCCAAGGCGAGCCAAGAGCTGGAGGAAGGCCGCGTTGCTTCGGCTGTGCAAGATCGGGACATCTTCGTCGCGACTGCAGACAATGGTCGAGTTCAGCAGACCGTTTCATAGCGGAACGGAGAACTGCTGATCAAGAAAGTCACCAACTAAGAAAAAGCAATCGTAGAGGAGGAAGACCACGTTGCTTTGGATGTGGAAGGAACGGACATCTGCAACGCGACTGCAGGCGACGATACGCTTCAGCAGACTCCATTCTGAAACGGGGAGCTGCTGATCGTGGAGGTCATCAATCGGGAAAAAGCAATCGCAAAGGAGGAAGGTTGCGTTGCTTCAATAGTGAAAAAAATGGCATCTGCAGCGTGATCGCTGGCAACCGTACTGTTCAGCAGACCGTTCCAGGCTGGAACGGGGAGCTGCTGATCAAGGAAGTCAACATCGTCCTGGAAGGAGTCATGATAATGGCAACACGGATGGTCTTTCTCGAAGACCACGCACCGGGGACTGCAGGCACGACAAGAGGGTAGACCAGCAGAATGGGAACGTCGAAATCTAAGCACTTGTTTTTGAAACCCCGAGAAATTGGACTGCGGCTAAGCACAAGAAAGAGCAGCGTGAGGACCCAGCCATCGGTTTGCTTGCGAAAAGAAAAGAACCTGGCCAGGACAGACCAGAATGGGCCGACATATCTGGTAAAGGGCCCGAATTCAAGGCTCTTTGGGCTCAGTGGAATTCTCTGAGAATAGAGAACGGGTTGCTGAAGAGAGTCTGGGAGAGTCCCGATGAGAAGAAAGAGATGACTCAATTAGTGCTTCCAGAGAAGAGAGTGAAGGAGGTCCTAGAAGAAATGCACGATGGCGTCACTGGAGGGCACCTTGGGGTGAACAAGACGTTGACCAAGGTGTGCGGTTCTACTGGGTGAACTACCGGAACGACGAGGAAACATGGAGTCGCCGGTGCGAGGTTTGTGCGGTCAGCAAAGGACCAAGAACTCGCAGCCGAGGAGAGTTGAAAACCCGTTACGACTTGAAGGCGAACTGTACGGGATCTCAGGCTGGTGACCTGGTCTGTTTGTTCAATCCTCAACGCAAGAAGGGAAGGTCTCCGAAGTTGCATCCGTCGTGGGAAGGACCGTACACGGTATTCAAGAGGACCAATGACGTCGTGTACAGAGTCCAGCGAGCCCCGGGAGCCAAGATAAAAGTTGTCCACCTTGATCGTCTTGCACGTTACTCCGGGAGTAACGATGAGCCTATTCGGGACGAACAGGTTCAAGAGGGGGGCAGTGCTTGAGCGGCGATCCCGTACATATTGTTAAACACTCGATCTTTCTGGATCGTTCCATCCATTATGTCGCAGTGTAGAAGTCTTGAGCGATCTGGTGCATTCCAAAGCGTTCGTGTATGTGAAACTGAAGGGAGACTCAATGCTCGATCAAGAAAGATCTGTAAATTTTGGCGGAGGCGCCGCTCCAGAACCCGGCAGAATTATACGGGTGACGTGTGTGATTATTTAGGAATGGTCGGTCTAGAAACCACATATGCCGGGCCTCTATAGAATTTGCTGGAAGCAGACAGAAAGTTTGGGAACACTATTTGGAAATCTTATACCGAGAGTTCATAAATTAAATAAGTCAAGGGTGCCTGTGAATTCAAAAACGTCTGTCGAAACTAGCGTAATCCTTTTGTAATAAATTTGTCAAACTTTGTTAAGTTACGTCCCATATTATTGATCTCTGATCTATCATAAGTGCACGAGAATACTTCAAGTTCGAAAATACTCCTCGATCATGTAGGTTTTGTGCTCTGTCGTGGAAACCACATTTAAAATGTTCTGAAAACGAGAACTGCGACTGGTTTGACGAATTATGATAACTAGAGAGCGGATTTATATGCGGTAAAAAAGCTCAAAATATGTAGTTTATATGCGCTTCAAAAGTATCAAAATATGCGGTGAAAATGTTCAAATAAAGCAATATATGCGAGTAAATATGTGATATGAGCTGCAAAAATAGTAAAAGATCTAACATTCACATGTAAAACCAACCTACCAACTTTGACCATCAAAGTAAAAAAAGAAAATTCCTTCGAAATTTTTTTTCTTGAAATGAAAAAATCGTGATTTTTAAGCTAATATAAATGAAATGGCCAGAATATTGACAAATATTCAGTTATGTGCAAAAATATGGACAAAATATGCGATTATATGGACTATCAATTCATATGCGGTAAAAAGTCAAAATAATAAATTATATGCGAAATAAAACTTGGTATTAAGGTTCCTTATAGATGGAAACGTCAAGCTGCAAGTCGACAGTTGCATCCAGCTCAGCGAATAGAACATGTAAAAAATTATAAATCCGCTCTCTAATGATAACCAAAAAATTACAGACATCAAATGAACGATGCTAGTTCCGACAGATGTTTTCAAACTCATAGGCACCCTTGACCCATTTAATTTATGAACGCTCGGTATAAGGCATCAGCCGGCAGCTCGCGGCAGTATTGAATGGGAATGCGAAGTGGTAACGAGTGCGAAACAAGCAAAGTACCTGCGATATAATTCCAAGTAGATTATTGTTGGCGTTTATTGATTGTAGTACGCAGAAATAAACAGTGTGTGTTTTAAAACGATTGTCGCAATTATATTCGAACCCGTACGCGAGATATCGTAACAATACTGTTACACCGTCACAATAGATGAAAAGTATTGTATTGAAATAACGAGCTAAAAATGACGAAATATACACCACTTATACATTTTACTGTGTTGGCACCCCTGACTAACGCTTCGGTCTCAAAAAAATTAGAGTGATGAAAATCGCCATGTAGCTTCACAATTCACTGCTCGTTGAGATAAAGCACACCATGTCTCAAAGGCAGGATGTCGCATAAACAAAATATTTGGGATACCCTTTATATTACAGGTTGAAAAAATCATACTTTCCCACTTTCCAAGTCCACAGTAAAAATTCTTCTAGAATAGTATTTCCCCTCCAAATTATTTTGGAGGAGAAGCCTTCAGTAGGGGACGAAGAATTCTTGCGTGATCACCCTGTACCTACTGCACATCTAAGCATGTACCTGAGTAGTTCATTCAGTTTCAGTAATTGTTCTTTGAAATTTCACGACACTGCATTTCAGGACCCTCGACGGTGCGGTGGAGCTTTCGTGAAGTATTTGAAAACTTTTCAATACCTGTTTCCCAACTTTGTGAGACTAACTGGCATGACTCTTTATTAAGGAAGACTTTAATTCCCAGAAATCAACTCTTTCAATTGAGTTCTCGTTTTTACTGGACTTGAACAGACAATTCAGGACCGCAGTTTGCTGCTTCAGGTAGGTACTTTTTCCACTAGATAACATGATCGTTCCGAGAAGTTTGTTGGCTAGTAATAGTACTTGAAGCGAAATAATTTTCAGCATTTAACAAAATATATCAGCTCACTTTGGCCATTGGAGTTTCTGTCTCATGAAGGCGGGCAGGAGTTCGGCTAGGTGGATCTTCTCTTTTCCTGTTGGTATTATACCGATATAAAGATATCGTTTCCAGCTAAACTTCGTCTGCCAAATATAAAATTATTTGAATTTCAACAATATATTCTCCGTAAAATTATAGTCGTAGCGGTACACCAAATTATTCTGCACTTCTAACGATTTCGATTATTTTCGGCACAGATGATCATTGGACCTATTCAAGCGTTTTGACCCGCAGCACCACCAAATTTGCCCCTCAGGAATGGAGGGGTGGGGGTATCTTCAGAATTTGAAGCTCCAGGTCTGGTATGGTCCAATGAAGACCCACAAAGGCAACTGAGTAGTCATTTTCGAATGATTTTCATCCGCTGATGTCGATTCTGATGTGAAAAATGAGTTGCGCAATCATTTGACAAAGATAATTGGTAATAATAAGAGATAAAGATGAAATCAAGTGGAGCTCTGTAGGAACTTGTTTTTTGTGATAAATACATGAAACTTGGTGTGACAGTTCATTATTACTTACTTCCCAAATATGGAGGGAGCACCACGCGTTCCGACGGATGACGTCGCGACGCCATATCAAAAAACAGTGGTCGCCGTTTCCAAAACACTCGATAGGAATATTATATTTTCTTTCATTTCTTCCATCAAGCCAT